>CM060170.1:13155453-14518746 GCA_020352615.2 Yoshiicerus persimilis | reverse complement strand
ATTAGGTATTCTTTCCTCATATTTATTCTGATGCTCAGGGATTGCTTATTACACATAAAAATGTATTTACGCAAGAAATATAACCCAATTTACTTCTTTATGCCATATTGCAGTAGAAGTCGACTAATAGCTCCGTTGGATCCTAGTTGTCTGGTTAGAACCAGAAGTGATGAACCATTTGGCTCAATTGCATCTTTATCAGGGACTGGGGACATCGCTTGTTTTCCTGCACCTCCCCCATCGTTCGCTCCCTGTGTCGAGGAGGACAGCGAAAAGTTATACAATAGCCCAAGAGATTGTCGGTACTTACAAAAATTCACAAATTTCTTCACAATTATACATACACACAAGAACTACTTCAAATTGCAGACCTTCGTCCCCTTTTCTAACCCATACATGCATGCAGGACGATATGACAGCAGCTGTCCCGACTTGAAACATCTTTCCTTGTCACGCAAACGGAAAACTCATCAACAAAATTATAAATACTTACTTAGTAATGTAACCTTCTCTGTCAGTAGTGCATGTGCCATGGCCTGACCTAGCCCGGAGTACAGTAGGGTGTTCATCCCAAGTAGCAAGGAGTCATTAGTTTTTCACCAAATAGTATCAGTATTGCATCTATGGTAAATATGATATGAAAAGTACCTGTCTAAATCTCACTCCACTTTGCAAATTATATACTTTCATCCTAAGAATCACATGAATGATAGACAGAAATGGGAACACCTGCACACAACTAGCAAATTAAAAGCATCAAAACAAAAGCTGTTTCTTCTACGCAAAAAGGTTGGATTCTTTAGGCGATTATTTTATTGCAGATCTTCATTAATGAATTTGGATCAATTTCATTAGGCAACTATAAAGATGATGCTCCAAACAAACAAACTCCCTTCTTTTCAATCAGTAAATAATAACTAGGTCATTGATACCACAACAAACTCTCATCAATCACAATTCCGCGTTCATACTTCATACGTAATAGTGCAATGATCGAGATAATGTAAACAATAAATTCAATTAGAGTAAAACTTTTATTGTAAAGCATGTGAACAGTGAATCCAAATGGAGCAATTAAAAAATCCATTCTTTGTTACACATTGCATGTTGTAGTTGTATGGCCAACGAAATGCCAAAAGGATCAACCTCTCTGTTTATCTCCTTTAATTTGGCACTTTGAAATGTGTTGCAGTTATTGATTAGTGCTTATCCAGAAAGAAACCTCAGCTTTTAATTTACGAATACTTTAACTTACGTTTCTGTAACCAAAGATGAACTGTGGATATATTTACCATTACATTACATTACATTACATTACAATGCAAACAACTTGATGTTGAAAGGTTGTATTTTATTTTAAGAACATAAATTGCATTGCATGATTCTCATCAAAAGATAATAAAAGGGAACCTCAAAGAACGTAATTTTTGAATAAATGTGAAATACTAACGCTGGCTGTTGTTTGTTTTCAGAAAGCTGCCTCCAATAAAAGTAAATGAGAGTGGGAACCCATTAACACAGACAAAAACCGTAGATGCAAATGGAATGATTCACCCGAAAGATGTCCAAATCTCTGGCGCTGTAGAATCAGTGGATACAATGGGAGAAAATAACAATATGCAAATCGAGGATTGCAAAAATGATAATCACATTGCTTAAATTTGAGACAGTAGAAGAAATTATTAGGAAATTAATGAGAATGCCAGATGTGGGTTTGAGATTGAGGGTATGTATTGTATTATGCCTAATTATACTAACATAATTAATTAATACTGTACCAATTAAGGAGAATTGTAACAAAATCCTTAAATGATTAATTTGAAATAATGCAATGGAATAAATCATGTCTCGTTCATTATAAAAATCCTTTCCTCGCGAGCGTATTCAATATTTGTACTTCTATTCTAATATCTTTTCATACATTTCAATATATGCGTAGTTCTTGCTCAGCTTTGCTGACGGACGTAAAATTATAAGAGAATATTTTCACTGCTAAAAATTAGAACCTTTGCTTGACAATTCTTTGCCCATGAACAAAATTATTTCAATTATTCCTCTGGAGGATTTCAACATATTTGCAAAATTAGCATTTAGATTGCTCAGCACGTAGTCTTTTAGTATTATAAATTAGCCAGTTTACATAACACGTCATAATTTTCAGCACAATATTTTTCATACTGTAGCTATTGATTCATGTTGAGATGATATACCACCAATCAAGATTTCCAGAATTGACTCCCGATTATGGGATGTCCAAAATATCTATATTAAGAAACTCCTTGCTTAAAGTGTTTTTACTGCACTGACTGCACTTGTATTTATATTTACATATGATTATTAACCCTTTAGTGCTACCAACTATTTTACTGTTACCTTTTGTATAATATATATTGTGTTTACTAGTTGTACATATTCTTACCTCTTATACTAAGGTTATTATAGTTCTATGCTTTTAGTTGTTATAGTAAGGTTTACATTGTATTTGACTCAGAAAAGAAGCAAAATGTCGATTGATGAGATGCACAATATATTCGAATTATTTAGTAAATGCACAAATGGACAAATGTTCTGTTAGTCTATTAAAATAGCCGTAGCTTGAGATGTGCCTAGGAGGAAATGTTGTGGAAAGTGAATGTATGAAGGAAGAAGAGATTTTTTATGAGAGGGAAGAAAGGATTGTGGAATAAGAATGCAGAATGCAGTGTGACTGTTGTATTGAATGCAATGCAGTCTTCGACATACGGAGACAGACATTTACACCACAAACACGATAGGAATAAAGACACGTTCGGTTTTCATTGTCATAAGCTTCTGTTGTTGCAGAGACAGTAGACTAATCTAGTTTGTGTTTGTGAAGCTATCTTTGGTATCGAGTGAGCAAATGTTTTAGGATGATACTAACTAGCAATAAGCATAGCTATGTCAACTGTTGACTCTTGAACAGTCACTACCATAAAAAGCTTTTAAGCAGACAGACACGTTTTTGCCATAATGTCTCTAGCGTACATTTCCGTGCCATTAAGACAGAAAAATAATACGATATGCACAGTAACTTCTCTCAGCTTAGTTCACTCAAAGTCAATGCAACGTAAGTTAAGAGTCGAGAACTAAAATAGCAGAATACAATTCCATGCCCACACAACTCTATTGTAATGTCTACCTGTACATATCACAGTACTCTGTAGATATGCTTGCATCTATACTGTAATTCTAGTATTGTTGTGCATCCTCCAGATAAAAATCGAGATTCATAAAGTACGTACTTAGCTGTATCATTAGTTCCAAGAATAGGAAGAAGGGTAATGCGATTATGTAAAGTAAATGCTTTAATGATACAATTTCTGTCTATAAAGAGACAAGAAATACAAATTATATCGCTATCCTCTTCTATTATCTCCCTTTAAAAGATTACATGCTAAATAAAGCTTTTCCTCATTAGCCCATTTAGGGGAAGATATTTTTTGATTATTGTGCTTTCTACTTAGATTCTAATGCAATATGACGTACTACACTTTTTATATTGCACTAAAGACCAACAAGGATTCATAGTTGTACTATCTACGTAGTACAACTTTTAAGGAAATTTCACAAATTAATGTATTCATTGCATTCACCTTTAAAACCATTTTCCATCAGGTTAGTCAAAAATGCAGTGAAGTGATTGCAAGTTCAGAAATAAGAAATACGCTTAGGTGTAGTATAATGTGCAATAAAAACTTCAAAATTCCACATTTCACCTTTTATATAGCACTAGAAAGGACTTTGCACTTTGTAATAAATTATATGTTTGTAAACTTGTTGATTATCAAACGAGTTTGTTTACAACATTAATACAATTTATGTAGTATTTATAGGTCACTTACAATTAGTATAATATCGATAAATATTTGTGTACATTTAACTACAGATGAAGTTATTATGAAGTCTTCCTTATTTGCATTGCTACGGAATATTTAGCAAAATTGACATCTTCACCAACTAATTTTAAAACATTTTTTTATAATTTTTATTTTTTACAACATAATTTTTATAATTGCTAGATAAAATTAGTTCCCGTTATTAGGAATTCTAAAATTAAATAAATTTCAATGTTACTATGAAAGTGATAACAACTCCTGCCACATAATGTATATGAGTCGATAATCCTGGCTTGTGCTGTACTGGTCGATTTTGTGGCTAAAAAGGATTAAATAGGGAGTTATGAGGATTACTTTTATATGATAGTTGATTATACGATCAGTTTGCGTTTGACTTTGGTATACATACTTGTTCTACTTCAGAGTGCGTATATTGTGATCATTTGTAGAATGCATTAGGCAGTGCGTACACATATGTTCAGTCACCTTGTAGTTTATAGCCCTTTATATGTCACTGGTTAGACGTGGAGTGTTTCATTCGCCTAATACATTGTGTTTGAGTATAAAGCGTAGCTATAATTAAAGTATGCAGCTAGGTCGAGCAAGAAAGTTTTTAGAATGAAGTCAAAATGTTAGCAAAAAGTCACTTAAGATGTTTAAGCTAAGCTTCATTCATTGATTATTATCTAGCTGAGAACTGAGGTTCGTGAAATTACGCTATTTGGTATTCGTTGGAAGTTATACGGAGACGGTTCTTATTTTGATTGCATCTGGTAATATTAGCTTAAGAATAGACAAAGATGCATTTGGCATTCACAATATTGTATCCATTGTCAAGTCGCCTTGCATAGATGTATTTGTGGCCTGAGATATACCTTTACATTTGGGAAGAGAGGTTTTACGTTGGAATTGTAGTTGTGAAGGATGAAATAGTAAAAAGTGAAATGCAGAGTGCAGAGACTGAAGGAGGACTGGGGACTAATGTGGAGCACGTGAAACAGCGTTAGACAAAGGCAGTGTGGGAAAGAATGGAAAATGACAGAAAGGAGGGATTGAGTTTTGGATGGAAGGAGAATGTTGGTGAGGAGATGAAACAAACGCACGCAAGAGTCGCTCTGAATTAGCACTAAGCTGAGACAGAGGAATTATGCACCGTTTTCTTAGGGAAAAATCCTTTTTTAGATATATCGTTAGCTTTAGCTTTGACACCGGTTTTCCGACTGTCTGTGTTTGTAATGACGGAGACAATAGGAGTCTGTGTAGTTGGGCAACGTGCGTGTTGGTGCGATGCGACTATCTCCCGATGTTATTTCATTCATTCCTCAGACAGTGAGACGAAACGAAAACCAAACCAGGACAGCCCCAGGAACGGCAGTTGTTAGCGTTGAGATAAGTTCACTGCCACTATTTTCGCATGTCATTAGTACACTACAACTACAACATAGCGTACCAAAGCATGTTTCCCCATTTACTTTTCTCCTGGTCTCCTTCAAGACAAATAGTCCTACGTAACATCCTCCAACAAATATATACACAAAATATGCATAGAGATTCATATAGCTTCAATTTTACTATTTGATACGTAAAATCGTGCGTGTATTTATTATATCGTACAAATATATTTTCTTTTACTGTATACATTATTTCCTAGTATCTTTGTATAGTTTCATTTCAATAGAGCATACTCAAGGAGAACTTAAGATGAATTCTAGGATCCAGCTCGAAGGACCAATATTCCTATCAACATGAGACAAGGAAAAGAAGATTAGTACACGGTACGTGTAATTCCGCATGCTTGCTTTTTCAAGTTAGAAGCAAACTGTTTAGATCACTACGATACAAGAAAACTATTTTTTCACGTCATGTCACAAGTAACGTTATATATTCTACATTGATGTTTCCGTATAATATCATAGCTGGAGGAAAAGTATGCCTGAACGTTTGAAAATCGTTCTTCTAGTCTACACATATATATTTGTATACATCGGCTCATTTTCTCTTGTCTTGTGCAAACTAACTACCTACTATTTAGTTATTACTATGTGTAAGTATTATAGGATTTGAAGGTATGCTACCATTACACTAGGCAAAGTGTGGTCCAAAGAAAAAAATAGTTGACGCAGTTTCGACTTTGCTAGCTGGTCTTATTAAGGTTATGCAGCATCCCCGCCTTTTATAAGAGAGGAAGATGAGACCGACAGTGGAGTAAGTACGCATTGGGAATCCCTTTTACTATATTTAGAGTTCGAGTTATTCTTCCAGTTGGATTTATCGTTTCACTTCTCCTCCTTGAGTACACTATAGCAATGGAAAGGCAGAACCATCAGAATGCTCTGCTCTGGCGAATAGTTGACTTAAAGGCTGACATTACCACAACACCTACGATCTCAAACATGGTACAAATTATTTTCCTTCCATTCAAATTCATCAAAATCACTTCTCATTCTTGTTACAAAGGAATTATTGAAACATTCGTTACTTTAGGGGAAACTCCAAGACGCTCAGCCCAGCTCTGCCGCTGCAGTCACTTTTACTATGAGAATGTTTGTAGTAAAACGTGAATATTTACAATACTACACAACCAGAAACCAAAGATCAAATAACCAACCAGTTCAACCAAGTATTCTTCTCTTAAACAATAATGCTTATCAAGTTCAACGCATAGTAAAACTTCTTGTACTTTGTTCATGTTCTTGTCTTTTCCCTATTTTATTACATGTATCCAAATACCATACAGTCAGCCTCTTCGTTGTTTTCTCTCAAATGCTATTTAGCCTCTTTGCATTTCTAAAGTGGATATTATTTAAGTTCACTACACACACACAATCCACTAACTCACTATAATATTCCTCTTTTCAACATACACATTCTGCTTTTCTTTCAGCAAATTTCCGTGTATCTCAATACAAGAATTTTTACACATACTCTCCTACTGCCATCAAAAATATTTATTTTCTACAAAATTTTCTACAATTACATGGTATGAAAAAATACTGTCATTCCACTCCTCTTTCAGAGTGTAATAGCAAAAAAATTGTTCAGCATTATATTTTATAATAACTTTAAGTCTTTTAAAAATGTATTCATCTATAATTTCCGTCTATACCTAATGAAAAGTATAACATATGATATGAATTCCTTCAGTGACTTGTGACTTATTATGTGGCTATATATTTGTAATATAATGTGAGTGCCGTAGTGAATGTATTTATACGCATTGGATGAGAGAGGAAAAAACCAGGAGGATAGATCCATATAGCATTTAAAGGATTCCTTGGATCGCATACTTCTACACAAAACAAAAGGGGTCAATGAATGAGCGAAAATCTTTCTACTGCATTTCACAACATCTCCCTACTTAATAGTCTGTATATTGTATCATTAATTAGGTGGAAGTTGAAAATCAGGGTCTATTAGTCAATAATGATACTTCATTTTCATTCCAAATTGCAAATCTTGCCGTTCATTTTGCATTTTGTTCATTGTTCGGCCACAACAACTTTAAGTGAACTCCTAATACGTACGGATTGCTTTCTTCACAGTGGTAATGAATTATGTATCTACAAAATCGACACAAAGTACACTACTACTACGTACAGTGCTACAACAATAGTCAAATGCCAATCTATTTACTTTAGGAAAACAAATTGTTTGTGCTTTTGTATTCATCATCAGTACAGTACATAATTACTAAACTTTGCCACACCAACAAAATTACATTAATATGCAGGATACAGGTATTATTTGCTTTGCACTCTACAATTACGCTTAAATAGCATTATGATAATGCACATACATTGTAATTAAAGTAATGCATGCGCAAATTCCATTGTTTAATATGAACCACACCATTTGTTTACATAGAAATATGATTTCCAACTAAACATACACATAAATAAAAGCCAGTGCAATGCCAAAACTTAAGCTACCAGATTTTGTATTGTAGTTTATTCATTGCGAGTGATCTTTACTCATATCATAACTAAAGAATAACGTTATTCCAGTCTGCATTATCAAGTCATTAGAAATTTGATAAAAATTCTTCGAAACAGTAGTTTGTAAAATATATTTGATGTAATAAAATGTGACGTACACCATCATGTGCATGATTGCTAATTGAATGGGAATTACAGGTGAATAGCTTATGTGAAGCGTCTGTGTTTATATATTGAATCAAATTCTTAATGATTTACTGCTAATACAACCTGAATTGTCTACCAATACTTGTTCATTAGGGCTACTATATCTCCTACTGCAAGCATATATTTCGATAATTTGATAACCTCTCATATCTTACTTGCATGACTACCTTAAACTTTTAGAACATTTACTGATTTATGAACCGTTGATTTACGTTTGTACTAAGGAATGATATTCATAATATTGTACACGTTTTCTTTATATTTTCATACGCATCAATATAATTTGAATAACTTTGTTATTTTCTATACATATTACTTCATTATTACAATGCATTATGTTATTACGAATCATTTGAAATAAATGACTTTCATTAAATTGCAATACTTTATTTTAGTGAGTGTAGAAATATCTAGTTAGTTTCTGAACCATAAGTACATGATTATTCTTATTAAAGACAAACAGCAACAACTATACGCCAATTAAAACAGAAAGCAAAAATGCAAAAGAAATGAGAAATTCTCACTATCTCACTATCAAACAACACAATTACAATAAACCATTAGATATATCATCAATACAGGAGTAATCAGAATCATTATCATACACATTAATGATACCAATTGTTTTTCAAGCAAATATATCTTTACATTTTTACTAAAAATGTGCACATTTTTGCTTAAAAAATCTAATTGATTCGGGTAATAAATGTACATCTTCAGCAACCAAATTGTTGTATCGGAGAATAATAATTTAGTTCAGAGAATAATAGTTAATTAGTTAAATAAGATATCTTCCAATCATCGTTTGATCACCGTTTGATAATCGGAAGATCATTGATTACCAATGACATTTTTGTTAAGAAGGACATAAGATAAAACTGAATGCATGTACCAATTACATCAATTTTATAGACCTCGATCGAAATATATTTTGTAGGCCTTAATGATTTGGAAAAGTAGCTCCAGTAAACGGAATAGGAGAATAATAGAAAACATTTTTCTAGGGATACATTTATATCTACAATTTTAGAAGCGTTGAGGGTTTGTGAACTGTTTGCGCACATTATGAGATGCATTTCTTGCCAGTGATATTCCACGGAGTGACATTGCATACAGACGCTTATTGTATTGTGTATAGGCGACAGACTAATATCACGGGTTCGTGATTATGCATGCCCACACTACTGGATGACTATTAGGTACTTCTATTGGTTAGACGGCCACTTATTCACGACATTAGACTAAGAATGCTGTGTGCAGTGAAAATGCAACGCAAATAGCAATGCAATATAGTGTAGTGGGCTTGGAAGAGCAGAACGAAGCGTAGTAGACGTAATGCAAACGTAACTAAAAAGAAGTACCGTCCTAGACTTAATAATTTGAGTTTTGGATAGACTGAAGAGATAGTTATAGGAGCGGAGGCTGTGAGAGGGGAGTGAGAGAGATAAAGCGGAGCGGATAAGTTGAGAGTGGATACGGGTAGCTGTGACTTAGGAAATGTCATGTAGACAGTGGATTGCATTGAGGACGAGTGTGTTTGAAGATGAATGTAAATTGGAGACGGAGAGGATGAGGAGAGAGAGGAGAACCGCTGCCAAAATATCGTCACTCGCTGCACGACCGCATAAAAAACGGGGGAAAGCAAAGGAGCAGAGTTGTTTGCTAAAATTGGATTATGGTGGGCTAATCGTCCTAAGACGAGCTTCCTGTTCTGTCTTCAGTCGAACTCTCGACATTTGGTTCATTCTTTTCCTGTTTGCCACTCGAGTCACTTGATGCGCTCGGGACTTGATTCTTTCGTGCAGTGGCACTGTGTTCTTAATTAATATTCATACAGACTTATCGATTTCATTCAACAGACTGCTACTCGACTTACTCAATACACACCACATTATAAATAACGGATTACAACAGATTTCATGTTTACAATAAGTTGAACACACTTCTACAGCTACTTAATTTAGCATTATGTAATTCATTGTGCAATTACTGCCTACTATCTTGTCCTGTCTACTCCATATTCGTCTTCAAAGTTATCTCGCCCTGTAGTAATACACAAAGTACGTTTCTATATCAAATGTATTTATTTACACTTGTCATACAGTTAAATTGTCAATACCTGTCCTGTCTGTAGCGATAATTTAAAAACTCTCCCTTTCTCTTGTAATGCATTTTTATATTATGTAATGGTTGTATTTATTACAGACTGACTTACATAAGTTTATTTGGTAATCAATAGACTCCGAACGAAATCGAACGACACTTAATTGATCAAGATAAGAGACTCGATCGAACCAAATCGGCACTTCCCGTTTCGTCTATGTATAACCCAAGTGATTGAAGAACTCGAACTACCTACTGCATATCTTGACGCAGAGATAGAGCCAAGTAGAAAGAGGAAGTCAGTCACATCACATCCAGATTAGATCAGATGCAGAAGTGAGCCAAAAGTTTCTTTTAGACAACAAGAGAGTCTATAGTACCAGAAGTCACAAGTGTCAAGCCGCCCCAATGATGTAAGTGACCTCATGGTCGATTTTTTCTTGTTTCTGTTATTGCTGTCATTTCATTAGAGTCACACTCTCCAAACTGCTCTTTATTGTCTACCAATCATTTAAACCAAAGGAGATTTTATCTCTCGGTCGCAAAATTACATATTTATTGAGGGGAACCTGTATATTTCGTGTAGACTTCTTCTGCGTCTCAAAGCGACATACTTACTCCAATCTCATCTCATTCAGTAACGCTCACTGAACTGATCTGAGCATTGCACTATAATTCCATTAGACTTAAGTACTCTATAGATTGCAGATACCAGATCCCTGGCCTATTCAATTTCTTTCCCATATAAATACGCAAATACTGCTTTGCTTTACTTTGCACTCGATATAGAGTTCACTTCATAGAAATCAACTTAGCTTGCTTTTTACTCAATTCAAAATTCAAGCATAACAAAATCCTGAACCGGTTTCTTGGAATAATCTCAAGGAATACGGATAGATTAATACAATACATTCATTTAGTCACAGTCTGTAGTTATTTTATTGTAGCATTCTAAATTCCTTCTATTCTTTATGTTTTTTACCTTTACCTTCTTCTTCCTTGATATCGTTTCTATACGCTGAGGCTTATATTCCAAAGCTATCTCCACACAGATCCACACACATTATTATGTGTTTTGTTTTATTGTGTGCTTATCTACTCTGTACGAGTGTTCATTGTAATGCAAATGTAAAGCACTTATTTATCAAGAGTTTTGTATACATTGTACTTGTATACAATTTTTGCATACATTTAATATACCAGTCGGCGACAGACAAACAACAAATAAGTAACCCACATTGTCTTCAAAACTACCTTTTATCATAACTCAGCTCTTCTCACTACAGAGATTTATACTTTCCACAATTGCTAGCAGCTACGAATTCTACACTTATTCTTATATATTCCATTCGGTAGTATAACATACATGCATTACAGATATGGCATGGACAACTCACCTGTACAAGTTGGTTACTAACTAAAGCTACTTAAAATATTGCAATAGATTCGTATAGGAGGAGTCATTCATGCCACAAAGCTATCTTAGATATAAAAGTTAGCACATTAAAACAAAAGGTAAACCCTTTTCTCTGTAATGTCGTCAAGCTTTAATGTAAATGAATGTTGCAAGTAAGTGTAATATAGTAGCAGAGCATTGAATCAGGTTTAAAAATTACTCCGTTTAAGTAATAAAATTACACATTTTGACTTTTACAGACCTTAATTGCCATTCCACCATACTTGCATATATTTAAACAAGTCTTCAACTCATCCAAGACTTTTCTCATTGCTCAACAAATTACAAAAATTATTCAATCCTGTCAATAGCTTACATTTAATCAACTTTTGAAAAACAATTTCTCCTTTCATTTTCCTCGTAGTTATTAAATAAGTTGCTCACCATAATTTTTATTCTAAATACTATTCTATTTCCTAGATTACTTCTTATTAGTGCACTTCGCTTAAATCACTGGTTTTTCATCTTTGCTTTGCATACAATTACAGTATTGGCTACCTTGTTGCGCAAAACTACATACCGCTAAGCTAATATATCAATTTTTAAATGGGAAACACTTTTTCTTTCTCATGCATACACAAAATTCATAGAGCAACGGAGAAAACGTTTATCCAAATTAATTTTCGTTTACGGTTACTTTACTTATAAAAAAATTTTCTACCCTACCAATGGTACCCATATAATCAGTGCATCAATATTCAAATTGCTAACTGTATATCGTCATAAATACCGAAATTATCAAAACGGTTGAATCCTTGAGAATTGCATAATATAATTTGTGCTTACTGCTGCAAATCAGCATAATTTCCTCAATATCTATGCAAATTCGCTCTTATTCTCATACCATTCACAAATTTAGCATGTGAAAATATTATATTCGATTCAATTAATTGCATAATAGATTTTCTATCTGTGTGTATACAAGTATTTATTTAGCAACTATCCGTATACGCAAAGTAACTCAGAAAATACGGCATTGAATAAATAATGTTTGTGTGTTATAACAAACAATTATTGTGGAGTATTCTGAGAAGTCTTAAATTCAAATGGCCAGACATACTCGAAAGTGTTAAATAAATAATAACTCACATCTGGGTATGTGGTTTTAGAAACAGGAAGCCATCCGCAAAGAACTTCACGAAATCCTGTACCTTATTACCCACCTAACACAAAATACACCTAATGTAAGTGTAAAGTGTGCATTATTGGTGTTGTATCACAACTGTTTTGTATACAATATTGTAGGGCATGTTGGCCACCTCATTTAACAATGAAGGTGAAGATAAATATTTTCGTATTATTGTTGTACAGCACACTTGCGACTGTAATACTTACTGATGATAAAAAATCACTTTGTCTTGACGTTTAGTAAAATTTAATGTTAACATGCCTGTAATTCCTACTAGGGCTTCTGCGTGCATGGTAGCCTTAAGTGGTACAGTGTGTTTCATGTCTGTGTGTCTTTCGTATGGGTAACCCAATCCGTACATTGTAAAAGCAAGAATTACAATACTTAAAACATCATCTTTATCTGGTGAAGATCATCATTGAGACAGAGTGGAGACGTGGAGAGTACAAAGTCAGCAAAGAGCTGTACTTCACTGAGTTCTTGTAATAAAAAGTGATAGACTGACATGTAAAGTTGCTGTTAAGGATAGAATTGACATAAAACTAATTCATAATCAAATACATTTTCTGTCTTCATTCATCCAATCGCATCTCATCATGAATGAGTAAAAGTATAATTTATTCTGCACATTCTTTTATTCATTGAACAAGCTGTCTGAAATGTCAAGAAAATAAAATAACGAATCAAACGGAAAATTGCGATTATTGTGAATATTACACTGAAGGAGGATTGTTTTCAATGTAAAGTAGGATTCCTTGCATGACTATGTAAGTCAATGTTAGTGGATGGCGTATGCTGAGGTTGATTCCACTTTACAGACACATCCTGATAAATAGATAGGTAACTAGATAGACATTCTTTGATTACCCTTTTCCTTGTAATTTCTACTGAAAAATTTCAATGAAAAATTCAACACTTCAATTTTTAACAGCGAAAAATGTTGTACGGCAAGAGATTACAGTGCTTATGAATGCCTTAAAACTTTTCATACTAAGCTATTTTTTTCAACTAGGCATTTTTCAAGGAAATTATTCTGAAAAATGAAAAAAACGAATTTTATGCCTAGATTATAGTTAGGTATGTGTCCATATTAACAACAGACAGTTTGCTTTAATGTGATTACATTTCACCCGGAAACTCTAGCTAATGTAATAAGCTAAGAAGCAAACAGGACAGATATTCAGATAAAAAGCAGCTCTCCAGCATTAATTAATCCTGAGTGAGTGAGTTAGGCTTGGGATGCCAGTGAAACCTGTATTATGGTTTTTGACTCTCAGTTCGTTAAGACACAAGTTAAACCACCTACCAATAATGTATAATAAGATTAATACAATATTCTATTCGTTGGGCAAAGTGGACCTTGTTTTGCTAGCTAAAAATCATGCGTGCGCGTATATCACCCTCTCACAAGTTCAATAACGTGCTGGCTTACTCAATGAATTAAGGTTTTCTTTTTATTTCCATTATTTGTATGCAATCCGTAAGAGCCCAAAGCAAAAGAAATATTAGGTGGTACTATTCTTTACGTTTCTGATTTGGCGATTTATGTCGTGCTAGGTAAGGCAAGTACAATGAGGGAAATAAACATTATAATACAGCGTTGCCTGGATAAATAGAAGGAAAGTCTTGTCTCTGTGATTTCTGTGATAAATCAACAATACAATATGCGTAAAGTGTACTAAATTTAAGAGTTTTAGCCCACTATTAAATCAAAGTATTTTACTTCAACCTAATCCCTTTGCTCTTTACTGAATTTCTTGGATTTAAAAGATAAATTCACATTTTGAAATAGAGATCTTGATTTCAAAGAAAATGGAAATGTAAAATCATTGTTTAGGCACATTTGCATTAATTTTTCAACTACAATATCGAACATCCAGTAAGAGATTTAAGTCATTCTAACTTATCTACACAGATTACTATATATTTCCAAACGGCCAAATTTTAGCTCAACTCACCCCGGTGTCATTTTGGTTAAGCTCAGAGAACTTGAATCAAATATTGCGCTATCAGAAATACATGTTTACACTCAATGAAAAATAGAATTCATGCAAATAAATTTTACCCTAAGTAATATTAAATTCTTGATAAAGGTAGTGAGTAAAAGGTTGTTTGAATTTGCCATAACGTTTGACAATTGCTACTGGAATTAATGAATCCTTACCCTCAATTATTATGCCAAGAGAAATTATTAATGTTTCATAAACAATAAGTAGAACATTACGCTAGCCAAAGGGCAATGCTAATTCTCAGTGCGTAGATGGATTAAAATAGGATCATCACTTTTTTGTTCTTTGGATATTTTGGTTTGCGGTTGGGATAATACATAGAATGTAATTGAAGTCGTTCCTTACAATTATCGAAATTGTTTTGGCGATTGCTCTGTAAACCTGTAAATATTCGTTGAATAGAAAAACACGAATTCGTTCCTATCTCTAAATGCGTTTACAGTAAAAATACTGATGCAGTAAGATTTGCTTTATAGCATTGTCTCATTCGTCTATAGTATTTTGCATGAAGTAACAGTTTTGGCCGAAGGTTAGCCGCGATAGTGGGAAAAACCAGATTCCTTTTAGAGAAACCTTATATATTTTGTTGGTTTGATATAAGGACGGACGTGTAATATTTTAGTATAATAATACAACTCTTTAACTCAAAATGTCAGTCAGCCAGTTTCATACCGAATATTTATGCTTGCGAACCATTTATGTATAAAGCTAGGTAAGGTACGTATTTAAAATTCTACGTTAGTCCACTAAGTTAATAGCTCATAGTATGTGGGAAAATGTTGCTTAATTAACCACTTTTGACAGATAATAATACTTCAATCCCAATTCTTGCCCTGCTCACTAAGCACAACAGGATTACGACCATCACTCTTTTAGCAAACTAATCCAGTGGTTATTTTTTAAAGCATTTCTACGTGCCCAATTGTTTTGTGTATTTTGTTGCTCTAAGAGAAACAACGCTTATCCTGGAAAAATGGATTGAAAATTTAAAATATGTATTAAATACAATTAAAAAATATCTAAATATGCGATCTAACGGGGAACATTTTGTTTCAATGATGTAAATAACATTGAAATGAACTAAATATGATTTAGAGGAGTGCCTTTTACACTGGTTCGCATTTACTTTCTTATGAAAGTTAATTGTCTAGTGAATCAAGCATTGTCAACAACATGAACAACAACGGCAATTAAAAAGACAACTGACTTCATAAAAGGGTAACCTTCCTTCTATTGCAAGCAAATAAAATTAAAATACACACCAGAAGGTAAAATTACCGGTAATTCTATTTTTGTGTACATCAGGCAGTTTGTTTACGAAGCTACAAGTTTTTTAATTCGTAAAAAATAGCAGTATGCGCAATGACCTTTAGAACTGTATTTTTGTGTAGCAATATCTCAACTTTCTCGACTGGCAGGTTGTACATATGTCAAATATTTTTCTGAGAAGATGAATTATTAGACACTAGCGTTAAAAATGGAAAGTTTTCCAGTCAGATTCCGTCTAAGAATCAATAAGGGTTAAAAATGTGAAAACAGTCTAACGACTTGTTTTCTGAGCAGTTACACACTCTAGAAATACAATTAACCACCGCCATATGGTTGAAGATGTGATTAAGAAATCCTAGCGAAGCAATCTGCTCAAGATGATTGTTTCTCCTCATTATATGTAATCAAATGTGGATTTTATTACCTATTTCATTTACAAAGCTTAACGCACCATGCATAAAATATTCCTACAATTGAACAAGTGACAGGTGTGTAAGATTGTAGAAAGGAAACAGCTTGCCTATTTTTTATTCTCCGAGATCTCCGAACATAAATTTGTGTACCTGATCATATAATAAATACTGCTACTACCGTTTGCACTCTCAGCACAGTAAACATGGGTACAGATACTGTACAACTGTCTATCTGCTTTAATGTCAGAGATTGAAGCTTTAAATCTTTAAGTCTCAGCCGTTATCTGGCTATGGTTAATAATATTATTAGCATAATACGTCTATTACTTGTTGGGCATTAGCAACTAATGATCATTTATTTGTAATTGGCATTTCTTACAACTTACTATTTCCATTCGTATCTCAAAGCTTAAATCCAGCCTATCTTTTAAGTATTCATCTCAGAAAGCGTAGATTTTTCCAAACAGGCTGAGCAGAGATTTCAATCTGTGAGCTCTGCAATTATAAGTGTACCTATATATTTTGAACCGTCGAACAAATGCGATTGCTGTAATATCTTGCCATGTTGTATTACAATAAATAATAAGCAGGCTCCTCTTTCACTCTAATCTTAACTTATCCGAACAGCCATTAGGAAACATTATCCCTGGGGTGACTTTCTATTACTCGCTTCGTAATATATTCCCTCCCATCCTAATGCAGCAAGACTTTATGATGCGGATTACATGAATCTAATATAAATATGACACAGGCTTTGCACACTTTTGATTTCCTTTGAGACCCTCAGCGAATAATCCATAATGAATTGCAGTTTTACAAGATATGTATCAAGACAGCTAGAATTGTGTAAGAATAGTATGCTAAGTAAGCAATCTGTGGGAAATAATTGGTTTCGGAAGCTTAACTTTGCTGCTCTACAATGTAAACCAAACACTAGTATAATTAGTTTGTATAAGTTATATATATGTCCACGTCCACACAAAATGCCCGGCAGACGAATACGTCTGGCTGAATTTTCTGACATATTCATTTGTATTTTCAACTCCTGCTGGAAACAATTTAAATGTTAACTTTAAGTCACTGCAGCTGAAGGTAACAAATGGTTTTCTCGGTTTTAAGGAAACGCTTAATGCAAGGGCCATTTACTATGTTTTAAGAATATCATTTTTAAGTCCCAAAATAGGAAACAAACGTTTTTCTCAAACTTAGTTTTATCCAGTATAGAGCCTTATCTTTGCTTTATTTAATTGAACTGCAAGAAAACGTTTCTCTAATTGGCTTTTAAACACTTTTACTTTTGGTAGACTTTTAATACATCTTCATTACAATAGACTTTTCTTTTTATGCGTATGAAGAACCCGGAAAGAGTAAATGAATACATCAAAAAACACTATATAGCCTAATAACCAAACTTTTCTGGCGTCGGGCATGCCTTATATATGACCTGATAAAAAATAATGTATAACATAATGCCTATCTACGTATGTTTGCTCACAACGAAATTGTTTTCGAATGCGCAAGCATAGCTGTGGATATCGTAATTACGAATAAAGTAGATCCATTCCGATGTGCTCAGAGCTATGTTAATTTTCCATGGCTTCACACATTGTGTTACCTCTGTCTTGCCACCATGTCTGTCCAAATTTCTTTTCCTGTAGCTTCATTTCATGTAACTAGTCTACAATTACTGGAATCGCATTTAAAGAGAGCGTCAGCTGCATACACGTACAGACTTTGTGAGAATGCGTCCAGACAGTAATCAGGAGAGCAGACTGGCAGAATCCACTCCTATGACATGTGTTTCCGTTGTTATTGCTCTTTGAAGATAGTTAGTAACAACATTCATAATCTGCATATTATAAGTATTCAGGATCATTTTGATCCGTTTACAAATTACTTAGGGCACTAAGTAATAAATTAGGTAATTAACATTACTATGGCTTTATTTCAATATATGAATAGGGTTTTATGAAGTTTTTCAATACAAAACAATTAGAGAAACTAAATACACTTGGGTAAATAAATATGTTAAACTATGCCTAAATGGGATGCTTACGATTGCATAGTAATTCATGCATCATGATTATCCATTTTGCGACTCAATTATTGAGATGCTTCAGGTTAAAGTATTGAAAACATGAGAGCGCTATCATTATTTTTTGCAATTATACTGTCATAATTATGATTAATCCGATTGCTAGTTTTTGTTATATGCAGAAGTTGAATCTCAAAATCTCAGAATATCCAACTACTTGCATTGCCGCTGGAAGCAGGTGTTAGTGTTAATTAAAGGAAAGAGATAATAAGAGTATATAAAAATTAAGACGATTAAAGTTTCATAACCTTGAAACTGCAATTAAATATAATTTATTCCTTATTTTCCTATATATGCATTTAAATATAATTATTAAATGGAAAAGTAACCTACTCAGTCACTGTTATAGCTGGATCATCTTAAAAGAAAAACGAAATCAAAATATTGTGATGAAAGACAAAAGCAATTTGTTAGGACTAGAAAGCCAGTATTGCTTATAAAAAGACAGCAAGATAGATGTTCAAAAGCTTTCTAAGGTATAAAACAGATAAAAGGGATACTACAATTAGTTAGCAAAACAAATGTACAATTTTATAAGAAAATGCGAGGAAAAAAGAAAGGTTAGTTTGGTCATGGATGCTGTTTTATTTTATATTTACGCAATTGCATTAGATTTTACCGTAGAACAATTGTTCAGTTGTTGCTTCGTGCGCATAGGTACATATAAATATTTATTATCTTCGTTTGACAGTGTACTTGATTTCTTTCCTCTATATTTTATTAATACATGGTCCGTATTATTTCACGTAGGTAGGTACACTTAGTGTTGCAAAGCGTGTCGAGTTTTCCAAAGCAGACAAAACAAGTCGAGTAAGGAGAGATTCGTTTAGATCATGATTGCATAAGAGTGGATAATAAGAATGGTGAGTTAAATTGAAAATCTATCGTGGTTATATGCCGTATTTAGGTACATATTATAACCTGTTAGTGTTTTGGATTGAAATTGGGAGTGTACTTACGTGTGTGTGAATGTTTGTGTTGGTTGCATTGTCTATACTTGAGCTACACATGTACTGGCACAGTATTCTTGTCTTTTGCTCGACAATTTATTTTATATTTAAGTAGAGAATCAGATAAGCTGGACAAGACACCTTATGTACATAACATTGTGTACAAGAAACAAACGGAGCATAGAAAAACCTACTAGGAGCCCAAACCTAAGTAAACTTTGGGAAACCTATGTGTTGCTACGTTGCTAGTGACTCTTCACTGTTCATCCTAAAGAACTTATAAAATATTATGCTCCAGCATCAGTACTAAAGCAACTCAGAACTCGAAAGGAAAACATATTATCTGCCTTTTCTTCTGATTGCATGCATTGCTTACCTGTTCTCTTCTTGCTCACATGTGATGATAGCACAATTCCAAGCTAACACAATGCATTCGTTTCTATTATGAAACCTAATGCTCAGCAGTCGAGTGTATTAAGTAAATGTAGTGATGAGATAGCCATTGTGTGTGCAAGATAGCTAGGAAGAGGCATAAGGAGGCCCAGTCCACGTACATGATGAGACTACGGAACACGGGATCAACGAGTCTCTCCACTCTAAAGGTTCTTCATCGCAGTGCCATTGCATCTTGCATCGTGTGTGAGATCCTTCCAATGAACTAGCTATCAGTATCATACAGATCTCTACATATCAACGTAATAAAACTACCTACAGTCATAAATACATACATAATGTTCACAGTACCTAGGATTATTATAAGTAGCCTAAGACAGCCATTCATTGCATGATCACAAAGCAAACCAAAACACACAACCTCTATATTAATATATATATTATAGGTATACACTTAATAAAAATAATAATGCACAGCATTTGCCACACTATTACTAAGTATGGCTATGACAGTAGTACAACAGATATAGATTATCTCTATGTTACAGGAAGTCTCATTTCAGGCAACACCCTACTCCTTCCTAGAAAATATCCAGAATCTATGATATCATTATATATTTGCTTAACAATAACGAAACTGCAAACTGCGAAAATTTACATTAAACTTTGCTGTACACGGTTTAGTGTCATAAAATAGACTCCAGAAGACTTCCCAGCAATGAGTTGGGCGTAAAATCGTATTATTAAAACATTTATTAAACACTGGGTCCGCTAATTCTTTCACAGTTTTTTGAACCAAGTTTTGGCATTACTGTGCTACGTCTTAGAAACGGCGTTTACCAAAACAGTTTACCAAAGTCAAATTAGTTTATAAATTAGTGATCTAAATGGCAATTCAGGGTCATTAAAAATTTTGAAATATTTAAAGGTTGCTTATAAAGTGTCTAGGGTATACAGCATCATGGCTAACAATGCCTATCCCTGCAACACCAATGTTTATGCATACAATGTACCCAACAAAGTATGGAGTTAAAAACCATTTGTATATGTATAGTATCTTGTCTTTTGTAAGGGCAAGGCAGGACAAACGAAACGATTCTGTAAGGCAAAGTTGAGTCCATCGCTCATCCATTATTACATCGCCATCACATCGTCCTAATGCACTACAGCGTATATTAATATTACAGTTTATCTGAAATATAAGTTAAACAGCGTAGCCACATGAACATTAAAAGCATAATATTAGACACATAATATTATAGTGTATAATTGTGAGTCAATCCCAAATTGAAGACTAGACTCAGTGAGTGTATGGATACGAAGACAGGAGACAAGTGAAGTCAGATAGCTTATTCTCTCATCGATACCAAGGAATCAAGATCTTTGGTTATTGTACGTGGTATTACTCACATAATACAGCTAACTATACATAGAGCACATTGTACACACACAGAACTATTACACCTTCATATCATCTCATCATTTATCTCGTTCTCAAGCACCCCACACAACACAGCGTAACACAACACGTCGACGAACAAATACAGAAGAACTTGTCGGTGGTACTCCTAGTTTCCTTCAATCTCTGAATCAGTGAGGTACAGTGCAGTTCACCTGCAGGTGCAGACAAGAGCTGACCAGATGTACACACAACGTAAACTTGCCTCCTCTAATAAACTTATTGCTACTCAGTACTTTTTTACTTTTACATGAAGTTTTGTTTGGTTCAGACAGTTTTGTGATCTGTATTATACTTTATATAGTTTTGTGTTGGTGGCTACTCGAATTTCAAACACATAAGGACATTACCTTGAGAATTGAAATCTACACAGTGCAGTAATAATTACTACTCACAAAAAATACAGTAGTTAGCTACTTACTTTACGCTGTATAGTATGGTCTAATTTGATTTGATTAGCTATAGTGTCCAAATATGTATTTCTCTTAGATTCCTTGTCAAATAATTATCGGAAAACAAAGGAAGAGAAATCTAGTTAAAGGTTTGTATCTGTAGAAGATGGGTTGTTTGTTAAGCGAGAAAAGTGAAGTGGAAGTGGAAGAGTGGCATGGTTTGGTAATGCTTTGGAAATAAAAGATTATGGTTACTCATCTTGAAAAGTAAGGATAACTCATGTGAAGCAAAGAAATAAACAAGGGAGAGGAACCAACCCTTGGTTATTTGTTGCTTGCCCTTGATCCTGATAAGACTCGAAACGGCTTCTTTCAGCTGTTCTACTTGTCACCTGTGACTTTTACCCGCACATAAATCTACACACTTTACAAGATTTATTATTTTTCAATACACTCATTACACCATCTAATGCTTACCTGATGGGCCATAAGGTTCTTCTTGTCGTTACGAAAGTCTTGGCGTTACATGAAACTATGTCTACGCATTTATCACGATCTGCATCGCATTTGAATTGATAAACCTTTATCCGTCTATCTAATGTCCTCGTTTTATTCGGCTGCTTGCAGTCCAGCTCAGCCAGAGATTTACGATATGATAGTAGGAACTGAACACACTTTTAAGTGTAAGTAGTGTGTAGATACTAATTAATTTGATAATCTTTACTGCACTCCGTTTTTGCTAGTTGTCAGTATTGAAGTATTACTTACAAGAAAATATTACCCAGATAAAATTCTCATTTTGTTAGTTACATATACGTTTGAATTCTACACGTAGCTTTAGCAATGCAGTTGGAAATACAAATAAAAACCTCATTTGGTAAGCGCAAAGCATAGTTACTACTATTATGTTCTATGGTGGTAAGTAGGAAATATTTTACTAGCTCTTGTATCTAATTATCTTTATCTCTTTTCATTACTAATAAGAAAGATTACTAGTTACACTGCCGACTATGAGTACTAAAAGGAATTTACTGTAGAACAAAAACCATTACAGCATAGAGGAGTACACGGTACTTAAGTATTTTTAATACTTGTTGCAATCTTGCAATTAGCTTCGTTTGCCTTGTACGCACATATGTTCAGTTATATTAAACAGGTATTTACTATTTTAATCTGGGCATTTTTGAATTTCAAGTAGGTATTTATTTAACAACGGATATGCTGTACATTTATAGTGTAGTATTATAATTTACTTTGGAAATGAACAATGTCTTTCCAAACCCAGGAACGACAACTAAAAATATTCCTATGTAATAAATATAATTTGTGCATGTTCAATTGATTCTTATGGACTGATGTAACATCAGATAAACTTTAGCCCCGTTGAATAGTAAAGTCAAATTCTCTGCTTGAGTTAGTGAACCCCAAGGGATAAGAAATGACACATTGTCAGCCTTAAATCAGCTTCCGGCTATTTATTCGATTGTTATATAAAACAATAGCTTCGTATTCCTGTGACATTTTAATGGTATGATAATACAAGCTAAATACGTGCATACGTTATTGAAGATATTCATTATCATTTAAACCCTCTGGGTTCGTTTGTAAAATATGCATAGTTATTTAATTGCCGCATTTTTGCACATTTAATGGAATAATGAGATTCCGGAACGGATAATCTTTGCGTAATTTATGAAGGGACCGTATTTATTGCATTTACTCTCTATATTATGCCGTACTAGGACGCGGATAATTGGATATAAAATAATTATGAAAATGTAATTATGAGAATCTTTCATGTAGTTAGCATTATTATTCTTTGGCAGAGAAAAAGAAAAGATAGATGAAAGAAATGAGCCCTAAGTTTCATCATCACGTACAATTAGAGTCCTGACAGAAAGAAAGGGAAGTTTAGAAAAAACGAGAGCTGAAGACAAGCCAGACTGTAATAATGTAAATGTTTCCGTGTGAATTAAAGTAAGTAGCATTGCCTTATAAGATTTGAATTAGCAGCCATATATTTGAAATTCTTTGTTGCCTTCTTTGAACAGAGTTTACGCTCTAATATACGTAAAGTACGTGTCTATCTTGTCTTGACTTACATTATAACTACATAAAACAATATATTACATCCTCACGTATTTAGTAATAGAATATAGTTGCAGCACACATAATCACCAAGTTTTTCAAGAGCAGGGCCAGACTACATTTCCTATTTTCCATGTATATATTCAGAGTAAGTTGTGAGTTGCATTATATTTATGTACTGCAAGTGCAATAGTGAAAAGACGGCGTGAGGAAGAAAATTGTGGTAGAGTTAGTAGAAGGGTTCTCTTTTCTGGAAGCAATTGTGAGGCTAAACATTTTGTTCCCGTAGACTTTAATGTTGACTAGCTGAGATTCATGAGAGCCGATGGAAAGTATAAAGTTAAGTATCTCCCTTATAGTGAACACTCTCCATACGATCCCTTCCTTTCTTTTCTTAAGTACAAACAAGAACATTTTTACTTACACTGCATTACATGCCAGTTGCATGTTTCTAAGGAACCGACCATTAAATAAGAATAAGACAAGACAGACAGATTGTAAAGTAAAACTGTGTAGGGATATATTAAAGGACACGTAGCCCTGCAAGTCTGTAGCTATTCAAAGTACAGCATAGCATGTAGTCATACCCAGAACAAAACAGACAAGACAAAAACATGTGAGGAGGAGGAGGAAAAAAAGTAAAACTAAGGCCCATGGGGACTTACAATAGAGAAGACTCTTATTAAGTATTAAAGTATTATATCAGACTGATCTAACTTTGTATTCCCATGCGTACGTGTCTATGAAGCCTACACGCCGTTGCTAGGACTTGCCCTTACAAAGGAAACAGTCTCTTTTATATTTTTCTATTACAATTATGCAACCTTAACTTTACAGATAAATTACACACATATCCTAACCTTACTGTACATACGTTGTATGTGTATGGATCCATCTAAAAGTAACGAAAGAAGGAATAGCTTTTGGATGCAATAATATAATGACGTTTTTGGAACTGTTGTGGTCCTCCTAAGTAATGTCGGTAGATATGAATGATGTACATACATGCATTTAGATAGTAATTGTGAAAGCATGTGCAAGAACAAGAACTAAATGACGATTTCATATATTCTTGTGTAGATAATGTCAAGACATAGAATTGGGAAGCCTTGACTTGTCTTTTCCGTCCCTGTCTTTTTCTCATTACGACTTAACATTAGTATCGCTCCTGTTCATATCTAAAAGGCCTAACTACTATTTAAAGGACACAGTTCTTTCTGATTGTCGACACACATACGAAATAGATACACTTCACAAGCAAGCCTATACTAGACATAACTTGAATCAGTTTAATACGCCGTATCATGTTAGCCTCTTTACTTTTCATATGTACCCTAAGTTAATTTTTTATCCACACACTTTACACAAGCATGGAAGTATGTAATATAACGACCGGCGTAACTCTGAAAGTCTGGAACGAACGACTCTTATGGTTATTGGGATACATATACAAGATAAATTGCAGATATGTTTAGTTCAGCTACTCCATTAAGGAAATTTAAAGTGAAACACCATTTCTATTAGGCTAGTTAGTAGCGTACACGTAAGCTGTACATAGAGTCGAGTTAAAACTAGTATAGTATACCATGAGAAAACGAATGAACACATTTACAAATAGTTTGTATTTAGTTTAGCTGGAGGATTGACGAGAAAGAGTGCGTTGGGCAAAAGCTCAGTGAGCCATAGTGAATTATTACGTATACAGCAAAAGTGAATAGAGCTTTATAGTTTGTTTGGCCAATTTTCCACTGCTGGTTGTCCTTCTGTTAAAAAGTTGTCTGATTTGATTCTCGTTGTGATTGACTAGATACATAATGCTGTATTTAAATAAATGGAGTCATACGCTTTACTAGTACACTTGGTTTTTTGTCAGACCGGAAAGCAAACTTTTGACTTTGACTTTTGGTAGGCAGTTGGAGGTATTTATTAAGCATATGGCCATTCCACTGCATTCAGTCCATGTTTGTATAGACTAACGGCTATTGTACGTTCTCCTACCTAAGGGAATATAATCATTACAGAAAATAACCATTTCATCTGTAGTTAATGTTCATAGGACGATATCTACCTCCTGTCCTGTTTTAAGTGTAACTCATTCAATTCGGCACAAATGGCAATGCCACGTTGTCTCAAACTGGGTTCTCGTTCTCATTCTCACATTCAAGCGTCTTGTGCGCTCACTTTTCTTTATTCTCTGTCCATGTGTGCAGTCAGAGAGTGATAAGTAGACTGAGATTGCTGCAGATAGGACCAGTCAAGAATCAGATCCTCTGACAACTAATCTATGCACAAATTCCTGTGAAATAACATTTTTAATTGAGAGAACTCAGTTGTAATGATACAGCTAGTGTAATTTTTACTGTATTATCCTCTGCAATCTTACAAATGAGAAATTTCCAGGGATATCTCTGTAGTGGCGAGAAAACGAACCATAAAGAGTTGTAATGTTCTTTGTTGGAATTTCGGTGTAAGAATTTCTTGCATAAAAACCTTGAGTCTTGGTCTTGACTTAAGTGTTTATAAAAATGAAACTGTCCTTCTATAAACATTCTACTTGTGATGAGTTGAGTTAGCAAGTTGTATTAGACTCGGGATTTCATATTCTTTGTGTTTGTTTGTGTAGTGCTTAGTATATATTGCATTTTATCTTTACAAAGGTATATAGACTATCCGTTCTGTTATGTACATTCGTCTATTGACTTTATAAATTAAGTATTCAAGTACCTGCTCTACTTCACGAATGTGCGAACCCTAATACACGCTAGCAGTGCCATTAAAAGTGATTCTTTTCTTCGATATTACATTGTGAATTGAACGTTGGCGACTTTACGACGTCTGCAAACAGAGCAGACGTAATGGAAACCATATTATTTATAAAGACCAAGTCCTAGTCGGCTAACAGAAATAGAACAGCAATATAAATACTTTCAATACCTACTGTGTTGTATTAGATTAAATACTGTACGTTGACTCGTTAGTTAAGGTACAATATACAGATATTTATTAGTATTGTTCGTAGCAATAAGCAATAACTATCTACCAAGTGGATATTGTACGCATACATAGAGACACAGATAAACGAGAGTTATAGCATACGCTCGACCGCAACGGACTAAAGTTTAATTTAGTTAACGAGACTTGATTTAAATATTAAGTAAGTGTGATACGTATAATAAATATAAAGGTTAGACGTTAGACAGATAGAAAATTCAAGGAAATTGAGTTCAGCTGAGAGAAAGAAAGATGGCTTCGATACATCTTAATTTAATGCATAGGTAATAAATTACAACAACCTATAACTGTCATACAGTTAATTTAACTAAAGTATGACAATAAACTGGTAACTAAAGTAAGCATTAATACCAGTGGGATTTCTTTAATACCAAAACATGAGTCAATCACTTAGTTGTGCTTTATCTGAATATATAAAATCAGAAAACGGTAGAACAAGACTTTCCACTTCAACTTCCATTTCTAATAGCAAAATCTCAACTTTTCGAGTATTGATGGCCAGTCTTTAATTCCAAGAAGGTACTAAATTAACATTACATGCCACCTGACGTTAGAAATCATGCTGTAAATGCATTGCAGTTTTTAATAGGCTTTTGGAGCCAATAACTAAGAAGAACCATTTTAGTGCCATCATTTCAGCCTTGAATTCCTGTAAATAAATATTTATCTATTACACAATTGAGTTTCGTGCAACTCTTTCGTGCAATTCAAATAATTCTTTTCCTACGTATTATTTGCATTTAACAATGTAAAATCACATATTATTGGTTAGGGCTGCCTTTCAATTATTTTTGACAAACAAATCTGTTGGCGAAGTAAAATAAATATTTACAATTTCTTTAGTTAACTATCACTTACTAATGTATAATACAATAGCAAGCCCCTGCTGCTGACAAGTCCAACATCAATTTCACAAATAATTATAAATATACATAGCATGTTGTTTTATTCATCACTTATTGGTTTCTTCTTTGATTTGTAATTTAAAAGATGGTCAATATTTGGTAATCAGTTTTTGGACTCTCGCCGTCAATAAAATATTTTTATGGTTTCATTTGCAATTTATATTTGCTCACTTGATTAAAATACATATACCCAAAATTCTATTTTTAATGGCACAATGTGTCCGGGTGATAGTGCATGTATTGCTTACATTGTTACATTACAACTACAAGTTTTAACTAAATAAATGGGGCATTGTTTTAAGTTTATGCCATGCTTTCCATTTGTGGTCTTCCTGTTTGTAGTAAATTTCCATCGGCTGGCAGGACAAAGAAGTAAGACAGGCAGTTCGACAGAATATATTTTTGACAAAGGCATAACAAAATCAAATGATTTAAATATTGCAAAAGCATACACAAATATAAGTGATTCCTTATTTGAAAATACGCCAGTTCAGTTTGTACACAACCCAAGTATATGTTATACAGCCAATACCTATAATGTATACCTATAAAATAAGGGATTTTAATGCAGGAAAACAACTAAGGACATGGAAAGGGCGAAACAGTTAGGGAAATCTCAATTCCATTGAATTCAGTTCTACTTATCTTAAATCACTCGTTCCCTTTCCATATTTAAGTGTTTTGCCATCAATAAATATGTTATAGCATACCTAATAAGTGAGTGTAGAGTATAGTGGTAATCATTTTTTTAAATGGAATATTTAAATATTCTCGTGGTTTAAAATGGAGAATGAAGTGGTAAAAGCTAATTGATTCAACGTTTGAAAAACTTCTGTCTGTACATGCAAAACATGAATTGAAACATGACACGCAGTTGCACTTCTGCATTGTGCATATTTCATAACTCCCGTGGTTATAAAGAGATAAAATGTAACGATATCTGTAGAGGACGTGTATATAAAGACTTGAGAGTAATTTTAGTCTGAACAGGCAGAAAGATCAGATGCATATTAATTACATTAAATTATTTGTATACTGTGCGCGTACTTTGCAATAAAATGCATAGTACCAAGAAGTAATTTATATTGGATATAAAATCGTGTATACAAATTTATACGGAGTGTTGTATAAAGCATTAGAAATGTAGGAATTTAAGTGTGACTTCTGTCCTTAGAGACATTGTTGAATTCCCTGGTGTATCTGTTTCTATGTATGCAGTATATGTTTACATTAAAAAATTGTGCAAGCAACAAATGGAAGTAAGGGATTGTGTTGTGTGTTGGCAATTCATCTGAAGCGATCTTTTATTTTTTAGAAACGATTTGCTTTGCCTCATGGCATGGCACTAACCAAAGCAAACTAGACCAAACCAAGCCACTCTACTTTATATATAATATATTCATCTACATTTTAAGTGTTATCATTAGAATACTAGGCCTAGATTCATCCAGAGACTAACTAGTAAGGAAAAGAACATCTGTTGGTGAACTGAAGTGAATCATGTGTGCACCGTGCAGCAGATTTGCTTAGAATGAAGTGATACGCTTTCTTTCCACTTTTTACAATGGAACGCAAGAACAATCGGACAGAACGACAAGAAGACATCGAAAGAAACCAGACAGATCTACGCAAAAATTTATTAAAGCGAGGAACGGCGAAAGGGTTGGATTTACGTTGAGTGAGAAGAATGCCCGAAACCTTGAACTCGTTAATGCCATTCCATTTCTCTAGATGAGCACTAGGAATGAGAATAGCTGGAGCTACTGCTAATACGTAGCTGCCAATAAGTACAGTGTGTGAGAAATAAAGTAGGCACTGGAAGTAGGTTGTTTGGTTCGGTGTGGTCATTTCCTATGGTAATCGCGTAGCACATGCTTATAGTCCGTGTCTAGTAATGCAAAGAAGACACCGAGTAAGTGTGGACTTGGTTTTTGCGGTTACTATTTAATTTGATTGCATCCCTCCGCATCTGTTTCCATCCTCCAACCGATTCCATTTGTTTCCAATGGACAACTGCTTTCTTTTCCCTTGAAAACCCAACATGTTCACTTCTACACAAGACAAGACACTAATAAAACAACATAACTTGATTTGACGAATCAAGCAAACCAAAGCAAGCAAGAAGTACTGGTTTCTTTTCTACTATACACTCCGAGCAAACGATCTTCGACTGCATTACATTACAAAACCCTAAAACAGAGATCTACATAGTTGAGGATGTGCCTTGGATTTTTTTCATGAGTTTATATAGTATACCTGTACACATGTTACTCCATGATAGATATAGTAACGATTAGGCACGTAGGTGCCTACTTTATAATTTATCAGTAAAATAGTCGGTAGTGATAGTTAGTTAGTAGTAATCTAGCAAACGCGGACTGGTTTGCATTTTTCTGATAGTGATGAGTATCTTTGATGGTTGAATGCAGATACTATTATCAATTCTCCACACCACACACTAGCAACTAACTACTAACCAGAATACATAAATATACAGTTTGTCTACGTATAGGCAGTGAAGTGAACTTATATGTAGCTTTTAATGTTTATACTGGATTCCATTGAAATTACTATATTTCATGTCTACTCAGCAGCAAACAGATAATATTACTATCACTACGAAAGACACAAGTACAAATACTAATACAACGGAAACTATACACAGAATTTATACGTATACTATGCATGCAGGATTTACGAATATATTACACATAAATATCTATGGATGGACATAATCTGATCCTGTAGTTGACTCTATCCATTCCGGTTGAAGAAAACATTCCGATTTGAAAACAAACAGCGAGTTAAACACACAAGCAAGAAGAGAGAAGCATTGATCAATTGTCTCTTCTCTTTGTCTACTTATCATATCGCTCATCTTTCTCGTAATAACTTCACCCAGCAAATCCCAGAGAACGTAGGACGTAGAATAGCAATATTTTAAAATGCCATTCACTCTTTCGTCGTTGTTTGGAAGGAAGTTGTCAATACAAGGTAATATGATCAGATAAAATATCCACCTTATGTTGCCGGTCTATTATTATCACACATTTTCCATTATCATGTGGTTATGAACATGAACTACTAAAACATCATCCTCGTACATAATTATCCTTACTTAAATACTGCATTAGACAAGTCTCATCGTATACGCAAAACTAAAACTATATCCTTAATGTATTACTAACAATGAGCAATTTTAAAGTTTAAACTACATATTAAAAGCAATGCGAGCATGCACTCTTTGCATTCTGTACTCGACTGGTGTATTCTGTGTCTATACTAGACTCACTGCCAGATAATAATGATTCACGCGTCGTGAACATTACATTACATTCTAAACCATGCAAAATGGTTACACTGCGAAGAGATACATCAGATTTATACAGCATAACCTAAAGGATTCGGAATTAGTTTAGCTATAGTGCATGGCTGCATGGCTACTTTAAAAAATAATGCACATATGGATATACACAATAAAACTTCAGGATGCATGGATACGTGCTGATGAAAAGATTTTATTGCTTTGTTTTCTTTTCACTCATATTTCTATAGATATAACTATAAATGCCATAATATGGAGTATCAGGGCTTTGCCTTTAGAGTAGTGCCTATTCAAGTCACCTTTCTCGATTTGCACGCATACACACAATTCTTTTATCCTTTTTTCATATTTGCATTATTGTATTCGATTTTCAAGATTGTATCAATATCTGTAACCTGTACAAAGTCAGTAATAGGGAAATTTTTGTTTTCTCTCGTCTAGTTTTCCTTCTATGTCAGTTTGTCAGTTGTAATCTCATTTGTTGCATCTGATTCGAATTACTTTATCTCTCACTATTTTATTGTGACAGATTCCTATTGTACAGAACATGAACATTCATTTAATATATTGTTTAAACAGCTTTCTATCAAGTTATTATTTAATATTCATGAATTTATTACACCCCAGTGCAATGATTTATTATATTTATTATGTGCCTATGTAAGTATTACAGCCAGAGAATGCTGTCGTTATAAAAACAAACAGTTAATTATTCATGGCGACTTATTTCTTGTGGGAGCCATAATATATTATTAAGCTTAGTGTAGTCTCCGTATCAAATATAATTGCTCGGCTTAATTTTTATTATACTAAAGTGGGCAATTCATTTATTGCTTTATTCTACATAAATTACAAGGAATAGTAAATAGTCCATAGTACCATATCCGACTGCAGAACAGTATAATAATCTTTATGTACTAAATGCAACGCAAATATGATATATACGAAAATTCGCAAAGCGATTACTAAGATCATCTTTACACTTCCAAGTTAAATTACCATAAATGTCATTTTATTTAATTCCTTGCATTTTGCATTTCACACATTATTGGCTGCTTGCTTTGCTCCTTGCTGCGTAGAATTAGAAAGTTCGATGGTTTATTGTATAAAAACTGTCGCTTGGCTTGGGATCAGATCATGTGATTATTTTAGTGTATCTACTACTCTACTAACTGTCCCTATTTTATACGGCCCATATGAGACTGGTGTTGTATACAGTAGCATAGCGTAATGTAAATATACTACATCTGAAACTTATACTGCTAACAATTCCAATACCGCAGTACCTAGTCAGACTTATTAACTACTTTTTCAAGCATTTACGACGGAGCGTCACAGAATGCTTTTATGTTAGATTTTATGATTTGTATATGGCTGGTTCTACTATGATGTTTTCTTGATGAGGGTTCTCGAGTCCCATTAAATAAAATTATTTAAAAAGTGTATGTAATTTTAATGCGTATTAATTCTACATGCCTTGTTCTTCTGGATAGACTGATAGACACTAGACAAATAAAGATAACATACTGGAAAACAATAGTGCCTATCTAATAGGATGTATGTATATAATTATAATATTCTCAGGAATGATACTTTCTAAACATGCTATTCTTTCTCATAGAGATTTTGATATGTATTGAATGCCTCTGTTTTATGGGACAGGGCAGGGGCATTAAATAGTAGTAGCACCTATGTAATTACGTAATGGTAATGGCTAAATCGCTAACCACCTAATAATTAAGAGCATAGCTAAGGATATTTGTAATTAGGATGGATGCATTCGTGTAATGTTTAATAAGAAGCACTAAAGCGCAGCGACAAGAGAAGATGTACAGCAAAGATTCATTAATCCCACATGCTAACTTCCTTGTCTTGTAAGTGGTCCTGTAGACTGGGAACTGCAGTGGCAGTCTACAGCGAAGAAAAGCGAGAAAGGGTTCAGTTGACTTACAATAGGGAGAACTTCAGTAGCCGAGATGACATTTGATCTCTGGGTAGCCGTGGTAGAGACGAAGGAGGTAAACCAACGACTTCGGCCTGACGGGAAGGAAAATGAAGAAGCTGACTTCGTAGGGTTTCCTCGGTTCCAGTTTCAATTCTTGTTCACCATATGGCATCTCTATATTTCCGTCATTTTTTCCCCACCAAATATGCAGCCACACAAGACAACCATCCAGGCAATGTTCACATAAATATTGTACCCAGGCAATATAACTGTATCTTTGAAGTTTGAATAGAACAGAAGATGACACTAAAACAAAATACTGAACATGGTATCCGTGTATCTCCAAGATGCAGATCTGCTGATATTCGTTCGTATTCAGTGTACTCCTTACAGAGATATGCTCACTTGTCTCCTTTACAGTAGTAATTGTAAATGTAATGCATTGTATTGGTAATATGTCCGTAAGAAGAGTCATTGTTCTGCGTTGCGAATGTGCAATAAGTTAGAACTGCGTATGTAGGCGAGTGAGAGTCACTACGTTTCCAGTAGTTTATCAATAATAAGAATGCACTTAGATTTAGAAAACGAGGCGTGAAGTATATTTATCCTCCACAAGGTATTTATTACTTGTGTTCTCAGTGCAGACTGAAAGTGGGACCAACTGAGATGTAAAGTCCACCCAAATCAAGTACCTAGTAACTTTCCATTCAATTCTAGTCAAGTACCTCCTAGTTTGTCACACAAACTGGTTGCTTTCAAATAAAACTTGCACTAAAAGAAACACAATTGCTAGCTTGGTGAAAGAATTTATTGCAATTTACTTGTACTGCTTATTATACACAATTCTAGATATTCCCACTACAGATACAGACAGAGCAAATGCATTCTTGTTAAGTGAAACAATCATCAACACTGTAGCACTACTAATAGTAGTGATGAACAATCATGTATAACTAAATGTGCTAGTAGGTACTTCATTAATAGCCTCAGTTTCTATGTAGCGCTGTAAAACAATTGAACCATTACCATTTACGTACATCAAATCTTTTTTGAATATATATCTCAAGTTATAAACAATATCAGGCACATCTACTGCATCCACTCTCCTACAACAATAAGTTCTACTTATCTATAGGTGTATGCAAATACACTTTTACTTGGCATGTAAGTATCGATCAGTATTGCAACCAACTGAGCTTCAAATTTCAGATCTCAGTAATCTAATAAGGTGCCTGGAATGGCCAAATTTAAGACTTCCTTACTTCTGAGGTTCTGTGTTTTGTAAAACTCTCTGAGAATTGTGATTTACGAATATTATGTGAGAATTACCAATTATTCGTGTAAGCATTGTACTTTTTCAATATCCTTTCTTTATTTTGAGATCGCACACGGTGTGATTATCAAATATGATTTACATGAGACTATGCCTACTTGGGAACAATTATGCTTGGCGATATTATGGTATTTGTAATAAGACAACTGTGTTGCTTCTCACAAGGCTTCGCTTCAAATGGTGTCAAGTTACACATTGAGCTTTGCACTTTAGAGCATTAAATGTGATGGAGGTTAAAGAAACATTCATGGAGCCAATTTTCTTCCGTTTTCAATCTTAAAGCTATAAAATTTGTTTTTAGTCTGGATGTTGAATTTGGTGAGTTACTATTCATGTGCAGTAGGCATAGAAGGAGAGAAACCGTTTGAAAAGATGGACATGACAATAGATAGCCTTATTAATAACATGTTGGCCGATATTCACTAATGTTATCATGATTGGCACATTATTTGTTAAGAGTGTAGGTCTGTGAAGAAATTAGTTTGTGTTAGGTACCATTATCTCCCTGTTATCTCTCTGAGCTCCATAAACATCATCTAGCTGCATTACAATAAATAAAATAGAGATATCTCTTCGTGTCATAGCATTATTAGTTATTATCCATGTGCATTGATGACAAACAGAAATCAACTGAGAATTCGAACCTATCTTAAGATGATGGCCATAGCGTACAAGCATTAGTGATAGAAGGATGTATAGTACAAAGACCTCCTTAATTAAAAACTATGTGAATCAATGTCTTATAGTCTACTGGTTTGTTGGATAAATGATGGCTACACTATCTGCTTGTATAAATACACTTGAGTATGTAAATTCATTGAATTTAGATTAGTTGTAGTTGTTTGCGTTTATATTATGTGCATTTGATGGGATTCTCATTGTTGTGAGATGTGATGTGAATGCAACTTTATGATGACATGCATAATGTAACAAGAACAGCAATGTGGATCGGATTATGTGAGCTAACCTCTCTTGGCCTGATTATAGTGCGTGATAGTGTAGCTCATGTCGTACGGAATATGTTTGTATCTATGCAATATGTAAATGAATGACTAATGCTAAGACATTTTTACTTATCCATAGAGTCCACAGTATGTAATGGAATATACACGTTGTAGTTATAGTGTAGTGTGCTTAGTTGCATGGCAAGTGAATACATGCATAAATACATGTAGGAGATAAATGAACATTGACTGTGAGGAGTTATCATTATCACGGTAAAGTTTTAATGTCTATCACAATGATGAATATAAATTCCCCAAAGTAAGTGCTTTTATTGCCTAAGTAAACGGAAATCTGCCATCATACTGTTTACTTTGCCAATTTTTACGTGAACTGAACTAGGACTACAGACATAACAGATATCTTGAACACTGAAAAGAACGTTATAGATACGATATTGAGGTAGAAAAGCAGACACATTATTATTATGATTCATCGATAGCGATTTTCTAAGCTGTGGTTAGCCCACGAAAGGCGTAAAACGTTTTTGTTCTGCTGTCAACTTGTTTGCGGCAAGGTTCGTACATACAAAAGGTACCACCAAAGCAAAACGAGCATCACGGCAATTATGAGATGATTTTAGTAAGAAAGATAATTTTGGATGGTGACTAATGATAAGTAAACGAAAGAGCATCACCGGTTTTCACAAATACTTAAGTTGTACATCTGGGTGTCTATAGTTCCTGGCTTGGCTACGAGTACAAATGTATTCAGCACGCTTCTGCACAAAGTTCAATATCTGTACGTAATGTACCTATTTGCATATGTATCAAAAATCCTGCTTCGTCACGGTGGTGGTATGTCCTGTTATTAAGATCTGCCTTGCCATGTCATGTCTCATTTCCATTGTACATACATACACATGTGCACAACTTTCAGGATACCCATTTTCTGCCACGAAACCATTATGCAGGATTTACACGGCATATTACGAGCACAATAAAAAATGTCTGCAGAGGGATGACTCTAATTACGTGAATTTTGATTTGTTTTGCAGAGAGGAGCAGGAGCGGGAGTACCAGCTCGTTGAATCGGAGCTGGCCTATCTGTAATGGATATAGCCAGTCGGTGGAAGCTCTTTGCTGTCCCGTTTGCACTCTACCGTATGACATGGGGAAGAAAAGGAAACTGATAGATGTTTGCGGACATCAGCGCTGTTACACATGCGTTTACCAAAATGAAAATTGTCAGCTATGTGGCCAGGAGCCGGTTGCTCCTGCAAAAAAGTCTTTGTCTCTGCGAAACAAAAGTCTTACGGACTTTCACCCTTTGGCTAAATCATCGGCGTCACCACTCACCTCTGCAAGATGTTTTGTTAAAACAAATGGTCACTTCACCTACATCAAAGTAAGTCAGCGTGCAATGCAGAAGGTAGATATGCGCTTGCAGAACTCATTAAGTAACTACCAATGTACTGATTCGCATACCGATCGGTTAAGATAAGAATTTTAATTTCTTCCTACATATACTATGGGCCTAACTAAAAAATTGTCATGCGTACCGCCCAAGCCACTTCTGCAATTTCAATTTTTGTTTACATCTCCGTCCATATGTCGTCGCTATGTCCTTGAATAAACCCAATACCTATTTGAAGAGATGATCCAAATCACCTATCTATTTCGTATATGTACAATGTATTTATATTATGTGTTCACAATTAGTATACTCTACAATACATATTACTATCCCAGAAAGAAAAGTCACTAGTATATATGCCTGTGTATAGATTGTGTAACGAATATAATTATTCCACTAGTAGATAAATAATGACATCTTGTTTGTCTTAGCTAAAATAAAGGCACAAGGCCGTAGCTAAAATTATTCGGAACTACTCTTGTCACACAGAATAGAAGTAGACTCTTAGGAAGCTAAGTGAATTCTGTGGGAGTTAATATTTGAAACAAAACCGAGATTCGCATGCCCAGCCCCTGGCTACGATCCTGCAAACGAATGCGACTAATGAAATTGAATCTTTGTTACTTGCAGGCGAGGGCTGATGCCACACCAACTGTAGTATCCTCATCGCTGAATGGAACCAGTCGTGGCTTGTCACTAAAAGTTGGCAAACTGTCACCAGTTCCCAGACGAAGCGGACCGAACACTCCTGTAATGACCAAAAGTTCATTGGCAAGATGTGTTAATTTGTCTGACCGCGGAAAACATTCAAAATCGTGTCCTTCTCCAGGTACTTCTGATTCTGATATTCCAAGTGTCTCTAATACGCCACATACAGTTGCTCTACTTATTTAAATATATATTCCTTTGACATGTATTATCTTAGCCTATACTGGGAAATTTTCCGAAACTCCTGCAGGATCTTATCTGTTATGTTTATGGTACTTACCTAAAATTAGAGGGTATTATGGTATTTTTGACGGCGTCATAATTATTGAATATCATGGCCTTCTCCACACCGTTATGCATCTCATGAAATCCAAACTTTTTTATTCACTTCATTTAAATGAAGTGAATCTCAAATGAATTTGCTAAACATTGTTTTTACTTAACTAATGGATAATATAACAATTTCTCCCGCTTTTTTCAATTCTTTTAAAACTATTTCAACTAACATTGTAATTTCTATTATATTTACTCATAGATACTTACGCTACTATTCATATTAAGTTACTACGTCTGAATATGTTAAATACGTACTTGGTGTTTAAGTAGTGGATATTTTAAATTTTTCCCAATCTGGCAATAACTATTGTCATGCGTTTTCTTCCGTTCACATTGATAATCAATATTTCTTTTTGAGTTTCATGTGTCAAGAATAGTATTACCTATTACGGACACTATAATTTCCCATTAATCTATCAGCAGCTACAAAGCTTACAATTACAACGTTTAATCATTTACTATATTTAGGCCAGTTTTTGGGTATATCTTAAATCACTAACGGTAAGATAACATTTTTGCTGAGTTATTTCAACATGAATACTAAAATTTGGGTTTTTATATTAATTTCAGAACATGATGAAGGTTTTGAAGATGTGAGACACAGAGGCAAAGCTTTTGAGCAAAATAAAAGAAAGAAGCTATCAGGTTCTCAATCATGGGATGTCTATCAGAGACTAGCATTTGCTTCCAACGATCGCAACGCTATTATTAAAGACAGTATGATGCGTAATTGTTCTAAAGTTTCCATTTCAAGAGATTCTTGTGCGTCTTTACAATCATCAGTTGGCAGTTGTGACGCAAACAATAGCACCAGTCCTGTATCTACATTGACAGGTTCATTTTCACTCTGAGCATTACATATTCACAAATCAAAGCAAATAATAAGTGTGTCTGTGATAACTGAAATTATTCACTGGGTTTGTCTTTCTATAGGGTCATCGGAGACTGATCCCTACACTCGCGACGAAAATGGCAGTATTCTATCTCTTATGTCAGATGCTTCAGGTGGAGATATTCACAGTCCAATCATTGACAGTCGACGACAAAGATCGCTTCAAAGTAATTTTCTCACTATTCTATTCATGATAACTTCTTTTGTTGATATTTAAAGATTTTTCGGAGTTACGGCTGAGTGCAGATTCTTTGTAATGCTTTAAAGTTAAGATTTGTATGTATTGCACTTCATAATCTTTCCGTTTGCTTTTCGGTAAATACAATAAAAAGTCTTGATCACTATTTATCCACACATGCGGACACAGCAGGCTCTTAATTTTAGTTTGAACTAAGAAAATACTTCTCGCTCTAAAAATTAAATTTTTCGACATAATTTCGTCTTGGTACTAATATTGATTAAATAATGATTGGGGGTTTTTAATATAGTTTCTTCCGATAATGCAATCGAATTGGGAACTTTTTCAAAAAGTCAATCTAAATCTACATCAAAGAAGGTGCAACCCCATGAAATGCAAGGTAAATGAAATATCACATACTCAAATAAAAACATGCCAGCTAAGAACCACTTAATTTTGTCATACTCTATTTGAAACGGTGTAAATAACTTAAAAAATTATATTTGAAGCGGTGTAAACAATTTAAAACTCTATTTGCAGCAGTTCGTTACTTGCCATGTAATCCAGCACAACTTCCGCTGAAACCATTGTTCTTTGAAGTTCCTGTCCAAGAAGAAGAGCAAATATTTGTGGGCAGAGGATGGTTGTTTCGAGAGGTGGAGATGATTTTAACTTCTGAGCAGTCAAGTAACCGTGGAGTGATCATTGCAGGGAACGGTGGCACAGGGAAGACGAGCATAGCCCTTCAATTAGTTGACTACAGCTGCTTTGGTCGTAAAAGAAATTTTGACTTGGAGCATTCGTTTTCTGGAAGAAATTCGGCAACTGGTGGGGAAAGTAAAGCGACATACGGCCCAAATGCTTTACTGTCATTAGCACCTCATTTAGTGGCGTACCATTTTTGCCAGGTAAGGATTGCCATTGTTTGTCTATTTGATTTAATTGTGAATGCTAAATGAAAGAGTGCTGGTGAAACATTTTGATTTGATTCGTAGTAAGTGCATAATCCCTACTACAAGCTCCTTGTCCTACCCGTGTTGACTTAACAGCATATATGGACTATAATTTGATTTTCAAATATGTGAGAAAAGTGATAATAAGTTAAAATTAATTATTTGTTGCAGATGGATAATAGTACGACGTGCTTAGTGGCAGAATTTGTTCATTCGTTTGCTGCACAATTGTGTCAAGCTCCACAACTGAGTTCCTATCGTGAATATTTATTGGACAATCCTTCTTGTCTTGTAAGTTGTGTGGATATCACATTACACTTAATCACTGTCATGTCAACATAAAAATAGCGAGGAAAAATTATCATCTACATACATGTCTTTTATTTATTCATTTTGTATGCACATTTCCTTTTTAATAATTCCCTACTACATGTACTGTTAATTTTTTGTTTTTATCAGAGTGTTCTGTCTATGGAACAATGTCTTATGAATCCGAGTGCTGCTCTTGTCAATGGGATCCTAGAACCTCTCAACTACTTACAACGAGCTAATCAAGTGCCAAACGATTACTGTTTTGCGGTAATTGACTCGATTGGAGAAGCTGAGTATCATCGAGCTGACTCTGGCGATACAATTGCCTCCTTTTTGGCCAAACATATTCTCAGATTTCCTTCTTGGCTTAAACTTGTCATTACAATTCGAACTAATCAGCAAGAGATCCTATCGCTCATCCCATTCCACAAAATAAGGTGGGCGAAACCGGTTTCCGTTCCCTTTTATTCAGTTTCAAAGATCAATACTCCATTCTCATAATTAATCGATATACTATATTTGTAATTGCTAACAGCTTAAACAAAGTGGAGGAAGATATCGCCAAGGACTTGCTTGAGTACATCAACTTCCGTGTCAAAAACACACCTTCAATCAGAAACAATATCAGTGTTCCGCCACTTAGCAAAACCGAGTCAATTTTGAATAATCTCCAACATTATCTTATGCAACTCTCTTCTGGGTGTTTCCTCTACTTGAAATTGACCCTCGATCTTATTCAACATGGACATTTGGTTGTAAAATCCTCTAACTTTAAAGTAAGACTCACTAATTACCAATATTTACTCCCTAATCTCCCTAATATATGATCATGCGTTACCTAAATCTGGTTTTGTTTACTCAGGTATTGCCTGTTACACTTGCTGAAGTTTTTCTTCTGCATTGCAACCTCAGATTTCAAACTTTGAGAGCTTTTGACAAAGTGCAAGCAATTATGTCAACATGTCTTGCTGCTCTTAACCCCTTAAATTTGTTGGAGATTTATCATTCAGTAAATTGCTTAAGGACAACGGAAAATCTAGAATGGGAAGATTTTTTGAAATCATTCAAAGTAATTTAATAATATTATGCATTACACCATACAATTTCTATTTAAATAATAAGATTTACGCAAGGATAAAAACTATCTTGCGTAGAAGTCCCTCACGTTTGATGGTATCAATGTTTATAGAAAACTAATTGGTTTCATTCATTTGCTCTAGTCACTCAATGGTCTTCTTATCAAGAGGTCTGATGGAACATACATGTTTTTTCATTCGACGTTTCGTGACTGGCTTACTCGACGGGACGACGATGATACTAAATTTCTTTGTGACATGAGGTGAGGCTTTTTCAACCAACAGCAATTAGAAATGCATCACAAATACGTGTATCATTCTTCCTCAATGATTTATCTCTCTATGTTGTGCATTAACGTCTTCATTTATTTATAGGATGGGCCATGCTGCAATTTCTTTTCGCTTAAGTCGCATAGAAGCTCCTCTAAACCCATTCAAGACACTTGAATTGGGGCATCATATTCTCAAAGCACATATTTATAAAAATATGTCTGCCTCTAAAACATCAGTTCCACCTCGAGACTTACAAGCTATGTGGCTGGCAAATGCAAGTCAAAATCCTTCTCTTGCCTTGGCTTGTCCGTTTAATATTTATTACCCGAATATTAAGGTGAGACTCTTTATTTCAATTAATAAAAATCATTTCCTGAAAACACAGGATTTTTCTAGAATACATTTTAGTATTCACACATAAGTCACAAATTCTATATTGTGCACCTTATAACAAAGTATTTAAATGTGAATAATATATCAATATCATTTTACAAATAGTATTAATACTACCAAACTCTTACTACCTCACAAGTTTTAGAAATACTTACCTATTTGTAATAGAAATATGAAAATATATAGGCACCGAATGAATCAGAATAGTTACTGTTATGTGTTATTAGTTAAGCGCTAGGTTATGATTAGGCCTAAGGGATAACAAAAAGCACGTATCTATCTGCTCATAGGAAATCTCCTTGTATCTGCCGTGTTCTTCTGTAAATAGTGATGAGACAGATGTGTGGTCAAGGCAAAGATGTTTACGAGAAGGCTTTTGTGTTGGTTTATTCCCTTCTATCGTTAACTTGTTACTTATCTGAAGGTGTAATAAAATGTTAGGTGATTTTTAAATAGCAACGTATTAACTACTGACATAATGGGCCTATGCATGTAAAAATACCTGGAATGAGGAGTCTGCATTAGTAAATCCGGGAATACGCTCAACGATCCGGTCTAATTGCAAACAAAGACTTCAGCGGAGTCAATCAGTATTACTTTAAGTGCTTTTACTGCCACCTTCAATTTTCACTGCTTTTACCACACCAAATCCCTCTGTAGTCACTTCTAAACCACAGCAGTGCTGCTCTCGCCAGTAGTTAACACTGAGTTTACCCCGTACCATGTAATCAGCTATACATACCCATAGATGTATAAATACATTACGTTCAAGCTACTTGCTCATTACGACACTCACATTATTTGTAGACCATTACAATTTTATTTACTGAGCATAAACGCAGTCCGCCCACAGCTATTGATTATCGCCATTCCACACTACCTTGAGCCCCGGTATCCGAGTCACTACAGAAGTCACATTATATATAACAGAAGTCTTATTATTATGATTCCCCTTCCAATTCCAATTGACACATTTTCCATCCAGTTTCTTTCAGTGAAATACCATTAAAATGTAATAGTGCTTCCAATTTCACACCTTCCAGAAGAAATTACATCTATGAATCAATTCTTTTAATCTTCTATAAATTGGCTAGCATATATTCAAAAGAATGAACTCTTCCATGTATTTAGAAATTTTCGCAACTGATGTTTATACATTGTAGTAGTTGTGTTATGGAATGGATTAAAGAAAATCCTCGTAGTGTCGTCTTTATAATCATTTTCATTAACTACTGCCACCCGTTTCTCATCCACATCCAATTAAATTATAATTCTTTGCATGTTTATTACGTGTCACGTTTGAGTTGTGATGCACTGACACGTCTTGTAATGCAGACACACGATTGTTTTCTTTAATTGCCTAAAGTCATGTAAATTAGATTGCAAGTTCGTAACATTGATGGAATATCCTCAAGTTAAAAGCAGATCAAAAGATATCTGCTATTTTTGCTCCATCAACCGTGTAACCATGCAAATTTATTAACATTGTCCCATCATGTCTGCTTTTGTCAGCTTATTTTTTAGTAAGTGTGGCAAAACTTGATATACTTTGTGCTGCATTAGTTAAAATAAAATGTAGTAGCAGTTGGTTTTCAAGAAACGCAACGCAGAAGAAATGTTGTTAGATTTACCTTGTGATGTAACACTGTTTTTATTTGAAGGCAAATCAATTCCGAGTTTGAAGTAGAGGCGGGGATTACGAAACCTAACTGCGTATTCTGTCGTACCTTATTTATAAAAACAGGAAGTAATTAGCCTTGTTTATGCAAACTTCCTCACTTTCAAATTTCAGTGTACCAATTCTTCATTAAATATGTATGAACTTTACTATTAGTCCTTTCTTTAGGAACATTATAAAAACAAGAATTCAGAATTCAGTAAGGTAAAAAAAAGTGTCATAAGTTTTACTCTTGTTGTTAAAAGTGCACACACAACAAAATTTGAACACAACGTAAGAGGGTAATGATGTCAAAATGTGTAGCTTTGAAGTATAGCTTCTCTCAATCTAAAAATAATAACCATTTACTTGGTTCGTTAGTGATGCATTAAGTATTAGTTAAAGAATATGCTCTGAAGTATAAGAGAAAGCACACGGACTTGTGAACTTTGTTACTAGAACTACCTAATTCAGTAGTTTAGCTGTCATACTTAACGTTAGCAATTCAGAAACAAGAGTTTTTCAGAGTTTACATTGTCTACAATTTTCTGCATGAAGCAATAAAGATGTTTAGGTATTTACAGGCATAGAAATATACCTAACTAGCTTTCGATTTTCGGAATGTTGGTATCTCCTAATAGAACATTAAGGAGCTTTTATGTCTGGTACACTACTCTTTCTTAAGACCAAATAGTTCTTAAGGACTAAAAACCTTTTTTCATAATTTGCTGCCATTTCAAAAATTTTGCAAAATTTTACCTTCTGAATTACTAACTGGAAATCCCGAATTGATTCAAACATTTTCCAATTGTAAAATGGGTACCGACGCGAACTCTATTTTTATGTCTCCATTTTTATGATAGAAAGATAGTTTTGCCATTTTAAACATTAAAACAGTATGAAATAGGATTATCTGATCTCAAAAAGAATATTTTATTACTTTATACTTTACACCTTAAGCCGTAAGCTGTTGTTACCTTTTTTATTAAGCCCCAAGAAGACCAAGGGCAAAACATAATCTAGGTATCACGCAGTACTAAAAATATGCTTGCCGTTTGCGTTGGCATGTATGTAAATTCATATCTGTGCATATAGGTACGTTGTTTAAGAAAGAAAAGCAGACAAGTGGTACATGTTTAGTAGCTTTGTAGCCACTTGTAATTTTGGAGGATGGAGAAGATTTAGAGTGATGGGATTTTGTAGGGAAAAGTAGTAATGTCGATTGTTTGGCACTTGAAAGAAAATGAAATATTATCCGTACGAAACTCCATGAGTTTAAATCTTCATTGGGTTGCTGTAAGGGCCGTCATAAGTGAAAATCTCAAAGGAGCCCACTAGAATCCATGTGTAATGCAAGGAGAAAGTGAAAGGGCGGAGTAGACAGGCTTTGCTGTACGAAATATATTATTTATCGGCGGACTTAAATAATAGTACACTTTGTGTCTCTCCACATAAGCGACGTGTATATTGTGCAAACACGTTTGCTGCAGGTAAACCTGAGCGAATCTTATGTATTTTTGATTTAGCTTATGTCTTCATTGTGCACCGTTTTGTTTAGGGTTTGTTATTGTAATGCATTATTGACTCTACAGTAGCTTTGCCTTATTTACCTTTTAGGTATCTCGGCTGCTTCTCCTAGCCGGAGCGTCTCCGAACGAAATGACCTCGTTGTTCAGCAATGCCCCACTGCTGGTTGCCTGTGCCGCGGAAGGCCTGAGCGAAATGGTGTCTCTGATCCTGGAATTCGGAGCGGATATCAACGCGGTGAACGAGAAGGGGAGCACGGCGCTGAGTCTGGCCTCTGAGAAGGGGCACCTGGACGTGGTGCAACTCTTGGTGCAGCAAGGAGCGCTGATCTCGCAGGTGAACATGGAAGATGAGTGTGCCTTAGTCAAAGCGGCGATGAACGCCCACCTGGATGTCGTCGACTTCTTCTTGTCAGTGAACTGGGCGGAAAACCCGCTGGAAAGACTTTCTCCGCAAGAGGCCTTCCAGCACGCCCTGGTGACGGCCTCCGCCTACGGCCACATGGAGGTCGTCGAACATATCCTCAACAACGCCAACCAGATCATCGACGCCCCTGACTCTCTGTACGGCGAGACGCCTCTCTGCGTCGCCTGCAGCAACGGCAAGCACGAGGTTGTGGACCTCCTGCTCCGCAGGGCGGCCAATGTCAACGCAGTCAACCTCAAGGACATCCCCCCACTTATAGTGGCCGCGAGGGAAGGCCACCGAGCCATCGTAGAGAAACTGATCACCCACGGAGCTTCCGTTAGTGTCCTGGACACTAATCGAAGATCTGCTTTAATTGTCAGTGCCAAAGAAGGTCACGTCCCCGTCATGGAAATACTTATAGCTAATGGAGCTGACATCAATGCTCCAGATAAAGACGGACTAACTCCACTTTCGTGGGCCTCTCTCCGCGGACATGCTCCTGCTGTTCACTGCTTACTCAAGTATAACGTTGATGTAAATCATGCAGACAGCTCTGGAAGAATCCCTCTTGATTTAGCTGCTTACACTGGCAGCGAAGAAATTACTATGGTAAGTGTACCTTCGGTTCTGTTTTTTGGTGCAGATGAAAGGGATGCTCTATTCTTTGTGTTGAGGCTCCACTAAATCTTTAATTGCTTTACGGTTCCCAGTATGCTAACTCTGATTTACTTCTTTCCTTTACGTGTAAGCAAATTTAGGACTCTATTCTTTCGTTCCTTATTTTAATAGACTCTAATCGAAAGAGGGGCACTTCTGGAACATGTTGATTTACAAGGAGTCAGACCTTTGGATAGGGCTGTGGGATGTGCTCATAAAGGGTTGGTCCAACTCTTTTTGAAAAGAGGAGCTAAACTAGGACCCGCTACCTGGACAATGGCTACAGGAAAACCAGAAATTATGTAATTCTATTATCAAATTATAGTATCCGAGAGGCTTTCCTTAATTTCGGGCTGTTTGTAACTGTCTCTCAATTATTTATTTTCAAGACTTTGTTTGCTCAATAAACTGCTGGAAGATGGAAATGTTCTCCTTAAAAAGGGGCAGCTCAAAGATGCAGCTTACAGGTTTCGCTATGCTATCAGGAAAATACCTACCAATGAGTACGACGAAGAAATGCAAACAGTATTTGATAAAATTAAAATGACGTTTATGCTCCAATTAAGTCGCTGCAAAAGAAAGATGAACGTAAGAATCTTAATTAATTTACAAATGTTACATATCTCTAAACTACTGAATTTGGAATCACGATCTAACTTAAGCGGCAAGGAATTACCATAGAAATTTGGTAAACGTTTTACAACGAATAGAAAAGCAATGTCAACAGGTAATTAGATTCTCTTATATTTAAATTTGTAGGAGTCAGAAGAAGCGGTAACTTTAGCATCGGACGTGCTAAAAATGCAACCGGATAATTATAAAGCTTTTTACGCTAGAGCCAAAGCGTACCAATCTCTAAAGTAAGTTTGCTGCTCATATTATAGTTAATTATTTAGTGTTTAGGTAATACGTTTAATACTGGATTATGAAGAATAAAATTCTAAAGAAAAAGCAAAGAATATTTTGAGATGTGTGTAAGAAGTGCGAGAACTTCTTATGTAGTAGCAGAAGTAAGATTGGATGGACTTGTGAGCAAGGTCTGAGAAGAAGATGGACTGATTAAGAATTCGTTCTATAATTTCAGAGCAACATCAGAAGCACTGAGTGACGTCAGCCGAGCAATGGAATCAGCGGGTTACAGTATCGAATTTCGTAAACAGCTATTTCGTCTAAAGGAAGAACTGACGCGAGAGTCGCGAAGTTCTCCTCGCTACTTTTCTCCAAGCCAGTGTCAATCTTTAACATCCTCATCTACAGGGGACTCTTCCCACTCTGCAGAAATTCTGGGCGAAAGCACAGTGGCTAATATTGTAACGGAAGAACTTCACCAACAATAGAGCAGTCTACACAAAGTCACAACCACTGCCTGAATGCACTTTTCGTAGTCTACCTTTTGTGTTCGACAGACGAGCTATGCTGGTACGGAATCTATAGGTATCTGGACCGTCACAATACAACTGCTGCGACACAGAAGATACACAGGGAAAGGGAGACAGAAACACATTTGCTGAAAGTCGTGAACGTGTAGGGAATTACTTGACTGTTTATGTACACACAAGTACCCTAAAGAAAGTTCTACTTACTTAGAAAATGCTCACTTGAATCAGTTGGATTAACTTGGTAGCTAAATACATAGGAGTTAATTATACTTTATTTATGTGACTCTTGTCTGTGTAACAATTAGTTATTATAAAGTTGTAAAGCAGAGAACTGATAGGATATAAAGATGCTGAATAGATTAGGAAATTAACGTTAGGTATTACTATCTGATGTACTCCTGAAATTACTTAAGTTGGTAATTGAGTATAATTTTAAGTACGTGAATATTTCTAACGGTACACAAAATATTTGTAATTGTATTTGTAGCTGTTATCTTCAGTGAAGTAATAGTAATGTAAACGCCTCGCACATTCACATACCTAAAATGATGAGTGTCGTACCTTAAGGTGAGATTTATTGGACTCTAATCAGTAATTCTCGAATATTGACCAAGTACCTTCATCGCATCAAACACTAATCTATTTAGTAGCTTTACAGTTGAGGAAAGTCATTTAGGGTGGATTTTATATTTAGTTCTTGTTGAAGTTGAAGGCACACTCTAAGTTGATCGCATAAAACCTTAATACTACTACTTATACTACATAATATGCGTAATTTGTTGTTCTACTAATCTAAGTTAGGTTTATTACACTAGAATTGCAGTATAAAATAAAATTAATCGGAATTAATAGTAACTCAGCTTATTATTTGCATTTTTAGACTTATAACCACCTATTATAGAGTAGCTTAAATGACTAGTGTTGTGTGCTCGAGTTTATCTAATAAAACGATAGCGCTTGGCTGTTCCGTGTGTAAGTAACTTTTGGTAACTGTAGTTCTGCTCATGTTGTACATATCCATTTTTAGTGGGTGGGTTAGGTGCATAGATGAACTTTGGAAGCACACAGCCCTGCCTTGTCACTTGACTTCACCGAACATCTCTGCTCTGTCGACTCATTGATTTAATGAGAGTGACGACAATTCCACAACTGGGTGCCACCGAATCGCATTACTTGTCAGTTATGCAAAAGTTGGCAAAGGTAAACTAAACACTGTGTGCGCTAAAAGTTTCTGTCCGTTCTGTACTCTAGGCAATTCCATAATTCAGTAATTTTCCTAACATGACGTAATGGTTTGGTAAAAGGATTGGCTCTTAAGTAATGACAATTTAGCGGAAGCGTGTAAATCAAAATGCAGGCTTGCAGATCAATTCCATCATTTCATTACTTGAGTCGTGAATCCGCTTACTTTTCACTCGTTGGTTGTGCACATGGCCATTGGTCCAAGACTGAACTGAACCTCTCGTTTCTTTATGTAAGTTCCTAAGGCCCGACTAGAAAATGAATCCATGTATTTTATCTGTAAAGTTGACATCCCACATACTACACTCTTAGCTCCCTCCTTCGCAAAACCCACGCCCCACCCTCCTTACTCATTGTCACAGTTCACACTCTTGCAGTTAGGAACTAACCAATACCCCCATTAACCCGTTTATTATTACTTACTTAAGAATGTTTACTAAATACTACTGCAATAGTTTATAATACGCCGTAACTTAGAATGTAAATGTACATACCTATACAATTATCATATAATACAATATACACTGTAGTAGATAGCCTTGGCATTAGTAGTCCTCCGTTTTACATTATACAGTACACTTACGGATAATAAAGTTGTGGATTCTTAACTGATCTGCTAATGTATCGCAAATAGGAGAGCTCCCGAAGCTAATTTACGCGGAGAGTCCAGCAAGGCACAAAGCTAACGCTTCGATAACTTTCCGTTTTCGTTGACTCTTACTCCCACACAAATGTTTACACAGGCTGCACGAAGAAGCCGAGACTTCTCTGTCTCATCCTGATCATCGCATCGCAGAATCGCAGCGTAGCAGGCTGAGACAAGCACTATTTGCGAAAAGCGACAGGAAGTCTTTCTCTGTAGATTGGAGATGCTAAAGACTTTACATACAGTTCGGTTCGGTTGTCTACACACACATACATCGTGGCAGTAATGTGGAACCGTTCCCTCAGCTCCTATAAAACTGAGACACTTAGCATTCATGTAATAGTAGCTCGGAATAATATGCGTGGTTGATTTAACCAGCTAAATTTTCTACCGATCCTTTGATTGCCACTTGAATACAAATAGCTTACCAACATAAAATTATCCGGTATTCCTTTCAGAGCGCTCCTCCGGCAACTTCTCAAATGGGAAGACGAAGCCCAAGAAAAGTGGAACTAGATAAAATTTTACCTCGTGCATGTAATACCGTATACCTAAGTACTTGTTTTCTAATAGCTACTTACTGTTTATTGGTACATATGCAGGGTAGTTGGTTTTTTCCTGGAATTTCCCTTTATTACGTATAATATGTAGAGATGTGTGTTAGATACAATAATATTATACGCAAAATTATTTACATTCGTCGTGTTTCGCTTTTGGGAAGTATTACACTATTTATATGTATGTACCTTACTTTAATACAGATAATATCTGCTTTAATATAATGTAGGACTATAATCGTTAAGTATATATTTACGATTTATGCAGTATGTACTATGTAGATTGCAATGCAATTGCATATCTATGCCTCTCTATAGGATACACACGAAATACTAAAAATTATACTCATAATGCGATTAAAATGTCTCGTTTCCTCGTTCACTACCGAATTTACTTTTTATTACTCTTTGTCGGCATCAAATAAATGGTAATTATATTTAGTTTATTACAGCAGACAAAGCTTAATCGATATAAATACAATTAACATATTACTTATAGTATATCTATCGAATACTGAACTGTATTAGACATATATATGAAACATATATTGTTCACGGGTAAAAATACACAGTAAAAGTATTGATGTAAAATATACGCAGATTCAATGATGATGAACACGGAAGAGAAATTCATGCCATCATCTGCTAAGTAACACCTTCACTTTCCTCTACATTAATATCTTCCTCAATCAACCGAAGTGAATTAACCGTCACAGCCACATCATCTTCATGCTACCCGCAAATCCAAATTTCTCATACGGCATCATCATCCTATGACCATCGCTACGAAACTCTGCCAGAATTCTTAGAAATAAAATGTGGGTAGCTTACAACGAAAACGAACACTAGAAGAGATAAGACATAATGACTAATCTTCACATCAGATATGTACTTATCTTTAGAATTAATTTATTACAATACATAGTTAGTGCGTATAGAAAACTAAGTACCTACCATGTATAAGTACTATACTTCTGTTTAGTAATTTAATAATTGAACAACTCCCATGATTGATGATAGTCCGTGAAAGAGTAGAGATGTGAGATCGGTTGTAGTTGTAGTTCTCGAATGTGTCTTTTACTTAAATAAAGAAACGGCGCAACTGAGCATTTGCTGGTGCATCGACAAGCCATATATTTTCTATCTTGTCTTGCTTTTTCAACTTCTAACACTATTTCACTGGCTACTATTCTCAATCAGCATCTCTCAAGGGAACTGCTCCTTTTTCATATCTTTTCACTCACCTACACACATTTCTCCAAATATTTATATTCCTTTCCCTACGCCAATCGTAAGTGCATCCTGGGCTCTACAGTATGTGGCATTTAAGTCTCTCTCCGAAACTAGACAACCAACAATCTCTATTTCACTGAAATAATTGCCTTAAAACATTCATAGATGCACATTATAAATATTGATTACATTTCCAGGGACTTCTTGCAGTAGAATTACATAAATTCACACTTAATATTGGAAGTAAAAAAATTCAATACATATACGTCAAAGACAATCAGGCAAACCTCAACGAAAAGCTGTTTTTCACAGTACTTTAGATTGATGCCTCCATGAAGTAGGATAATCTACAAGATGAGCAATAATAAAATTGGGCTTAATTGTTAGTTGAACACAATGATGTTCAAAATATTTACTTGGAACATCATTTGTATTTTTATCGCCCCCGTCAAGTAATTTTAAGTTTCATTTCAAATAAATGTATGGTTTTTCCAAATCAAATATTCCACTCGTTACAAATTACTCTGGTAAAGCATATTTTGTTAACAGAGTAGATTCCTTATTCCAGAAAGTAATTTGGCCAATGAAGATGCTGAAGGAGATGAGGTGAACCATTCTACGCTTGACGTATGCATCACAAGAAATGTACCATTCACAAATACAACTAAATTTCATTTCAACTTTAGGAGGTATCTAGAATATGAGTAGCCCAACTGCAGCTGAGAACTCTGGAATGACAGATAAATATTTCACTGTACAAAAAATTTACTTGGACAACTCAACTTCACATATAAAATATGTTCATATGAATCCACTGCCGCCTGCTTGTATTACAAGGTCGTCAAAACAACTCTAAACAACTAGCAATTTTATGGTGCCCTCCTATGCAAGACAGTTTAAGTAATGAAATGTGATTTGGTGACTTTATTACCCTTGAAACACAATTCTTCATCTTTTTATTTAAACAGTATAAAAAATACTACGACTATAAATACCAAAATGTATACATTGTTGCATAATACCAGAAAGACACCTACATACACATTTGTGTCCCAGTGTCTGATGGAGTTCCACCTAAATCCCTTTTACATCTTGAAGTTAGGGTGACCATATTGCTTTCATATGTAAATATCAATTTAAACAATCTATAGTATATTCATAATATTTGCTGTACTCTGAAAATTACAAATGGATTTGATAGACGTCTTGATTATTTTTAGAAAAGTATCTAAGTGCAATTTTAATATATAAACTTTTATTTATTTATGCCTGACAATAATGATGGTCGTACTAATGACATGAAATTTTAATAAATCATAATTAAAAGTCTTTTTATACGATGCTATGTGAGGCCTTGCTAATACAGAAATTGCTAGTTGAATGGGTATCCACAATCTGAAGGACACTGAAACCAGAATATAAACAGCAGAAATTAAGTGGGCAACAAGTAGTACTGAAAATCTGCAGAATAAAGAATTGACTGGTGAATTTTACCACATTATATAACTAGCCATCTACAATTCTCTCAGAACAACTTTGTCATTAAAACATAATGTGAGTGATGACTTTGAATACATTGAGCATTATTTAATGCATACTTTACTAGGGATTTTTTAAATGGGTTAAAAAGAAAAAGTCTTACGGAATAGCACATTACCATCATACCGTCATAACCTCTTAGTGTGCACTTCATCTCTGATGTAGAACATAAATATATGATATTTATGCAAATCATCCCTTTCCAAAACTTTGATAAGGATTAAATCGTAAGGGATTTGAAAGATTGTTCACTAAATTATAACAACTACAGAATATTAAAATCAATGAATGCAATATCAACAGTTAGATGAATTCATATTATATTTGCAGAATGTGACATACATTGCAAATAACCTTAACCTTATGGTCGCCATCACTTAATATAAAAAAATTTAAATCCAAACTCGTATTTTCAGGAAAATTCTAAATAGAGATTTAGTCTTTGTTGAATTAATAAAAATAATATATTGTAGTATAATAGAAACCAATAATAAAAAATAAATCTCATGCTAGTAATTATTTAATGTATTTTTGCAATATGAATTAAAGTTTTACCATTGATATTTGATTTCAAGCCTATTATTCAGTTATAATTTTGAGAATGAAAGTTTAAGTTTTACATTTTGACTAGAACGTATTTCAACGTGGATGGTGGAGGGGAGTTAAAATTTGTCTACTCTTAGCTTAACACTGTAGTGCAGACGAACAAGTAGCATTTCCATGAAACGGACTAATGCCGACTAATGTAAGTCTATTACGTAATCAGACTCGTAATTAAAGAAAGGAAAGTGTTATTCACTATACACGGTGTAGTCCAGAATGTGCAAAGATTTGAGGATTACTTGGAGGACTTTCGCTTCCTTGACTTTGGCTGAAATAAAGCCCAGCGGGGAAAAACTTATCAAATTAGGTTAGTTATGTTATTTTAACCAGCAAGTTTTGTCTATTAAAACTACAAGTAGCAAGTAAGTAGATTTCGGTATGCAAAGTCAGTCACTCATTTATTGTCGCGGCAAGGGGCGACCCTTGCAATTTTGTCTGCTCTCTGTTGTGTGAAAATAATGTAGACACATATCTACATAATACAATTTCCTCTCGACTCTCAACTCGAGTTGGCTACATACCTAAATAATTTGCAAAATACGAAGGTCGGAAAAAAATTGAGGCGCATGGATGAACATTTGTTGTGGAAAACACGAATTCCGTGGTGGCCATTGTTTATTTTATTCAGGTTAACATTGCCAATTATTTGAAACCAATTGCGTTCCCAAAATTAAAGATTATATGATTAACATTACTATTAACGGAATATTATTTCATTAGGCTTTTTAGCATTACGTTTTTCAGTTTTAGGCTATGTACTGCAGTAGTACTATTGAAGCGTATTAATTTATGTTCGAATACGAAATATTAAAGTATTTGCTAATTACTAATACAGAATTTGATGTAGCTTAAAATCTGTATTCAGTTTTTATTGCATTTACATATCCAAGGATAATCCAAATCACAACGCAATTTTCAGTTCTATTTTACCAAACTTTAATTACAAAGTTTCTTAACTTACATAAAAGTAGTTCAGTTTATTAGTTAAAGTCCCTTGGCAAATTAACAACTTTTCCATCCTAATCAACCAACTTGAGAAAAACAAACTGATGATGAAGCAAACTAATCAGTAAAATGCATTTATTTTATCATACAAATACAAAAATAACTTTAGTGCAAATAGTCACGACGAGGATCAGGAATAAAATAAATATTCTCAGGTTCATATTTATCCTGTTATATTTTGAATATTCAATATAAATATTTATTTTCGCCATTGGTAGTATCATAAACAAGTAGTATGCAACTGACAAAACTTTTGTGTATATCGGGTTCTGTCCATTAAGTGTACGTAGTATTCGTAATCGTAAACAATGGTTAGCGAAGGCGACTACAGATAAGATGAAATGAAAGTACTACGTATAATATTGTCTCATATATAGGTTAACATTCTCTCCGGGGAGTTTATTGGATTAAACCACAGAATAGCTTGATATCAACAACAATATGTCATTTTCTTGTTATGGGGAACAAGACAAACATGGTTTAGAATTTATCCAAGGCCTCTTGACGTAATATTTAACTGGAAGCAAAAGACTCGTCGATTGTACGGTGACCCAGTCTCTTGGATGTAAGTATTCTTCATTCCCATTTATTCTATGGATGTGTAAGTAATCCCTTAACCCTTAAAAATAGTGCATTCAATCTGTCTCTTTGAGTGGTCTCTGGTGTGCAGTTGCTGAGAGAGATAGTTAAACAGTTATCCAGCATAGGTGGTCCCAGCATAATACTTACCAGTAATGTTACGATACGAATAAAGCAAAACCAAACTGCTTTAAAGCAGCTAGAGCACAAAAGAAAATTATTCCAGCGCTCTATCATAATGTTTCCTGAAGTAACAAGCCAATTAGACTTAGCATTTCAAAATAGTAGGATTGTCTGAAAAACAGGCGTTAATTGATTATTTAAATTATGCCTGTCGGAGAAAGTTAATGTAAAATAAACTATACAAAACGTCCTGCATGGAAGGAAATTAACTTAATATCGTGCTGCTTTCTCTTTTTCAACGTGCATTAGTTCTAAAGACTTCTGGTGCTCTCCTCAATATAGCGGTACATATTATTATTATATTTGTAGCGCTAGAAGAAAATAGGCATTTCAGTTAATTCTGCTCCACACCCCAACTGCCTACCAAGGCGAAGGACAAGGAAAATGTATTTTGATGGTTATGGATATGAAATGCTCTTAAGCCAAATATTGAGTCCTTGCAACTGCATTTGCATGAGTGGAGACGTGTACAGTTTATACAAGACGTTATTAGAACACCAAAATACTCTGGCATCTAGAAAGTGTCTATAAAATTCTAATAAATGCAGCACCTGTTACTTACCTAGACAAGGTGTGTGTCAGTGGAACTCTAAGAATAATATTGAAAGTCCTGGCTGTCACGGAAAGTCTATATAGCTAGGTAGGTAAAATTTTTGACTCGTTCCGAAGTAACATTTTGAATGCAGAAAGAGAATACAGAACGCACGAGTAGGTGCCTCCTGTAGTGATTATAGTAAGCTGCTGTGTATCATGTACAGGTATCTCTATTTATATTTTTCAATGAAGTCTACTAAACTGAATTTTATTCCAAGAATTCGCACTTGCTGGTTCCTCCAGCGAAACGAATAGAGTTGAACCACTGTTCCCAAAACTCGAACCGAACCCGAACCAAACCGGTCTGTCCAAAAAATTTAACTGCACCGAAAGGAACCGAACTGACCGCTCAGAAATATTTAATCGAACGAACCCAAATGAATCGGTCGCTCAGAAAAATTTGAGTGAACCAAACCGAAAGCAATTTTGATCGAACAGAACCGAATACTAGGTCGGTTCGGTTCGATTTGGCAGTTTAGTGAATCAATCTGACTCTTGAACGACAAACTAGTACGTGTGCTGATGATTAGATATTTTGTCCAGAATGTGCATTGTAGAAGGATGATGTGATTTGACTGATACGAGACATTCTTAGGAAAAGAATCAGAAACTCTCCGGGGTTATTTGCTAAAGTTTAGTGGCGTCCCCTTGAGATTTCACTAGCAGACGTCAAATACAGAAGACATGTCAACCTTTCATCCATGTCCAATCATGAACACTCGTTATTTTATGATAAGTATCATTTTCACATTTGTTGTTGAAGTGGAGTTGCTGTAGACAGAACAGTTCAAGGGCTGTCAGAAGAGATTACACCTCACATCACCTCAGAAGACCTTCATCAATTTTATTTTCACTCCTGAAGTCTCAATTCCAAATTTTCAACTAGAGGTGTGACAGAATCGAGTCGCCTAAGTCTTCACTTCTTCAAGAAGAACATGCAATCCAAGCCAGTTCATTACTGCAGGTATATTTTACTCCCTCAGACCCAAGGTTGTTCTAATGTGAAGTCTCGCACCAAGGCAAATTGATTTTTGGAAATAAAAATTGTCATTGACAATGAATATTTTGTCTGAATCACTAAAAACTAAATATACATTTTGTGAGCATTACATACCTGTACCAAAGTGCATTTTTAACTTATTCACTGTTTTAAGTCACCAAACATAATTTTTTGTTAGTTCAAATACATATTTACTAAAACTGAAATTTATAAATCGTTTGAAATCTTTTGTATAATTGCCATTTTTATTTGGTATTGTTAATGGGAGAAATCCATTTAAATCATTAAGAGAATAAGTCATCATTGTCATCAATGGAAACTTTTGCAGTAGTTATTTGAAAAAATTATGTTTTGAAAATTAAGTTAGGTCTATCTGCTCAATTTTATGGGTATTTGGGTTTGGAATTTAAATAATTTGAAAAAGAAACATATTGAGGTGAAATCAATTTCTTCGGGCCAACCTCTAATACGAGTAAAATACAGATACCTACTAACTAACATAGGTACTTTTCATTTCATTATTGTGTTCAAAATCTCGACGGATTACTCTTTTTATAGCTAGCAGTGTAAGTAAAATAAATACACATTGCTTTCTTTATACAGATTTTCTGAGAAATTGACATTGAACAGCATTTACTGGAATTTCAAGGCCAGATACGTAGACAATTATCTTGTATGTATATAAAGTATGTGTGCTGCATGTCTTTGGTACAATGCATCCAAATGCTTACAATTAGTATTACGCTTCCTAACGAATCCAATGGATAAAACATTACTTACTGTACTTGTAATTCTGAATGACTTATTTTAGTCGGTCCTATAAACACTGTGCATTGTTATATAATCTAAATTAGTTAGACGTGTAATAAAATTAGCATATTAAAAGGGACAAACATAAACAGTTGCTAGCTTATATAGTTAATCATCTTTAATCTTTATATAAAGAAGCAATTAGAAAATACATATAGTACTAGCCGTAGTCCAGCTTAACAATTTGATGACAAAGTTGGCATTTCAAACGAATTATGCAAGTATTATTGACATTTCTGTATGGGACTTATATTCGCAGAGCACATAGTTGAGCAAAAGGGATATTTATAGAATAAATTAAAAGGAAAAGTCGATGTATTTAGAATATGATTCAAAGTTCACAGTTTGTTTGTGTTGTGTTACACGTATGTCCAGATTAAAACATTTTCGTTTGGGAGTACCTCCTACAAACTTGCAAAGACCAGACAAGTTAGGAATTTAGGTAGCCAACACAACTATTGGGTTATTGTTTTGTTAGGTATTCCATTGTGTTGGCCAAATGAACGTCAGCATCTCACTTTATATTGTTTAGCAGATTGTCCAATATTGCACAATGAAATGCAAATACATTCTGCGTAATCCCATTTTAGAAACTAGATAGAAATTAAATTGATAAGGCCTCTGGGTCCAATTGTGTATAAAGCAAAGTAATATTTTGAATGTTAGTTGGATTTAACTACGTACTTGACAAAACTCAAAATCACAAGGATTCTCAGCCTGATTGCTATCTGGGGCTAACATTCATGCTCCGTATTTGTGCATTTAGCAAGTACATTTGCAAATACAGCCAATTACTTTTATAATAAAGTGTTTATGCATACACGATGGTATTTTGCTCAATGGGCTAAATCTGTAGGCATAGATTCATTCATTAGTGTATATACTACGTAGCATATAGAATGTACGTCATTTATTTCTACTCTACTTTAGAAAAAACATGGTAAACGAGAAAACCGGCTTTTACTTCTAGTTTGTTAGACTTACAGCATATTTGCAGTGACGATAGTACTTAAGTGTATAATTACATATATTTTATTTCGTGATATTAAATCTCCGCTCAAGAAATTGTGTTTCGGGAATATAATCTAAATATATCTTGGGAATCTTAATAAATGATGTTTTAATTCTCAATCAGTGCGCAAGTTTGAAAATTCTACATTTAGTTTCTGAAATTTCTGAAATAAAAACAAATTTTAGTCTTTTTGGTTTCTCAATATTTCGGATGTATCAATAAAATAGGTTGAAGCCATGGTAGATGCGCCTAGTATTACTCAGGTCAGGATACGAATGTTTCAAATCAGCTCACGTAAAGAGAAACATGTTGGAATGATAATAGAAAAGATGAGATAACGTGGAAGATTGAGAGAGGTGCTTTCACGGCTCTCACCATGTTTAACCCACACGTCACCACACACTAATTCATCGCCAACCACGGGAATACCCCACGTTTCTGATGTAGATAAGTACAATACAGAGCTGAGCGGAAGTGCCGCTATTCCTCTCTTAGAAGACACATTGTATGCCTACCTTTCGGTGCGTTATGATCTGCAGTGGGTGAATTGAACTCGAGTTTTCATCTTACAGTGACTTTCTCTCATAGAGATGGCGAATGTGAATAGAAAAACTAGCTACGTCAAACTTTCTCCTTGTGCTTGTCTTTTATGGAAGAGTACTTTTTGATGGAACGGCATCGCAGGAATAAAAGCTGTGCACTTTGAAATATTTGTATTAGCAAAAGTTGAACTTTATTTCTCCTCAATAATACACTCTGCTAAATCAGAAACTTTTATATTTAAATATTGACCTGATCTAGTTTAGTCTAGCAGACACTACCAGTTGCCATGCTATATAGATCTTTCACAAATTCCGATATTCCTTTTTGTTACCTGGCTACCCCGCTACACTCCTATTATGCTCTTGCACCAATAAGTATCACAATGAAACTCATGCAATGAAATTCTTAAAAACATGGGGAGGTCAAATACAAATATAACACTCCCGGTCGACAATTGAAATTCAATAAAGCGCAATTCGAATTTAATAGAATTCAATGGAGAAGAATAGAATAGCTGCTTTAAGCCAAAAATACAAAGTGCTTCCTAAATCATACCATTAAAAAGAATATGCGAATAAAATATGTAGATATATGCGAATGAAATATGTAAATATCATAAAGTGAATACCTTGTTATGTTGAAAAATTATGTTTCGAAAATTATAAGTAATAGAGAGAATATCTGTACTTCACTGAGATATAGATAATTAGTTCACCTTAAATTAATAGCGGTGAATGCAATTACCCAATTTTAAATTAAATTTGATCCGTAAAGCGCACGATTTTTGGTGATTAAATAGAAGTGCGGTGGTTGCTTTGCTCAAAATATATTTATTGTCTACTGGCCCTATCTACATTACATTACTGTACCGCTGCGCTGTTGATTTATGTTAATACTTTAAGTTTCATGACGAAATATGAACACACCTTAAGCGTGCCACATCTTTAGCTTTCCACGGAATTCTATTCGGATTTCTAGAAATAAATGCAGGTTCAAAGTGGAATTATAAAATGAAATGGTTAACTGTTGTATTGTTTGCATTTTATATTCAAAATTGATTTTCGCCTTGGCTTATATTTTAATATCGAAAGAATGATTACTTTTTTATAGGAAGTTAAATAGTAATCTATGTATTGATACAAAACATCAACAAGTCATTATACTATATTTCAATGGTGCAGTAACTCAGTATGAATGTCTTATAGTTAAATCTAGTACATTATATGATAATAATTAAAGGGCACACCAGAAGGAGATTAGGAAGTTTTTCAATCAGTATCTATTTTAATTTATCCGCAGAACATAAATCATACAATATTTATTCGTTATTCATTATTTTATTTAAAATACTAACAAAAGTTGCGTAACTAAAGGTTAGCATTTTGAATCTTTAACTAAATTGCTTACCAATACAGACATGGAATCAACGGATAGGATTTAAAATGGGTACGGAAAATAGTGAAGACAGGAACAGGAGTCAGTTAGAAATCTACGGACTGGATGAACACTGGAGCTGCCTGCTTGTGGCAACAAAGAAGTAGCTGTATTAAAATGGGAACAACTGTATTAAATCTTAAATCGGGACTATTTTCTTTTTGCATATGGAAGCAAGCACCTCATATGATATTATTACCATACTGACTATTCCTTAGTTGAGCACTGCTACAAATATACACCATGTATTTTCATAAGCAATGAAAGATCATTCCCGATTTAATGCAGTTGTTTCTATTTTAATCCAGCCCCTTGCCCTTCTTTGTCTCCTCCACTTTGTTCCCGTTTTCATTTGACCAGCTCCGTTTTCATCCAGTTCGTAGAAGAGACTTGTTCTCGATTTCACTGTTTTCCGTATCCATTTTAAAAAGTGTAGAAACAAGTAAGCAATACCACATCACTACGTAATTCTTAGAAGTAGGTAACTAATCTCTTGCCAATAAAAAATTATGAAATGCATTTCTGGTTACATGTCTGTGTTTTGCACATCGAAGTATTATAAGCTTTATGAGATTGAAAAAATCTTGCGTCTCAGAAAGGTGAAATTGATAGACCAAGTATGCTTTACGGGGTCTTCTGACGTGCTCATCTCTATAAAGTTGCACTTTTTAAAATTCATAAGACTACTTACTTGCCTTTCTGGATTTTCTTGTAAAGATCCCATTTCACGCACAACTTGGCTAAACTCTGGGAAACTGATACAGATGTATTCAACACCAATACAATATCAGCTATATCATACTTGGTAGTTAACTTGGCGGTGATAAGAGAAATAGGGCTTTAACCGTGACATTAAGGGAAGTTCTTAACCACTACAGCTAACTCCTAATTTTTAATTTCATTGCTGGTAATGCTTCCCTCATTGGCGAGTAATAATTTATTTCCTAAAAAAAATTAAGTAATAGCTTTATTAACTAATTTATTTATTTAAACTCTTAAACAATAAAGCGAAACTTAAATCTTTTTAATTGCTATTAATGAATCTACCCATGTAACAGCTAACTGGTTTGGATACTCGTAAAATTGCTCAAAGTGTAGCTACCAAATTAAGTTTTGGAAGAATGCAAATGTGTAATAATAGTTTATGTGCTGCTATGTTCCATCAAATCTCACTTTTACATGATCATAAGCCTAGGCTGCATTTCGTAGCAACGTAGAGCATTGCACCAGGCATTTGCTATTACAAATTGCAACTTCACTCTTACAACAGTAGTGCAGTGATTTAATTTGTACGTGGACTGTAGTTTGTCACAGAAAGGTAAGCGTAGGAGCAAAGGATGCGTTGCTTTGGAAGTTGTCATGCGAAAAGTATAGTCAAAAAGACAATCGGACCCAAGATACTCCCAAGAGAACAATGAGGCCTATTTTCCGCAGTTCGAATGTGAATGCCGAATGTTGATTAGTTTCAATGTAACGACAAGCGTCAAATCTGACGGAAGGGACTAGTCTTGTCGACCGTACCTGTTCAGTACATCCTAGTGGGATATATATGGGGAAAGGAAGTTTAATAGCGCATCACTGAGAGGAATGAATCCTCCGTTTATTAAGGTTGTAATAGTACATGTGCTTCTCTCGTTTTTGCCTTTTCAGATGGAAACATTAAAACCTAGTACATTTGACATTTTGTTGACTCTCCCTTTTCCTATAATAAATAAATGAGCAATTCTTTCTCGCTGTACTCTCTTCAGTATCTTCCATTTGTACACAGCGTCAGTTTGAAATACAATAGTCTATTGAAACCTTTCCTCTTATATGGACGCAAGTGAAGGATCGTTCCAGCTTTCCTTATACTTGTAAGAAGTGGTGAAACAAAGCTTGCAACACACAATTAGTACAAGTACTATGTGAACAACCACCAGCTACATTATAGGCATTCATGATTGTTATACTCTGTCATGTCCTTACATGTTGTAAGTACTATACCATTTCATTCTATTTTCAAGCCCATCTTGTATCATAATAATTATTTCACCCCTTAACGTATCAGACTATGGAAATAAAACTGAAGTTACCTTTATTATTGAAAAGCCATCACAAGGACAAAAAACATGGAAAATTACTTGGCCTTCTTTTTCAAGTAGGTGCATTAAATAATGCCTGTATTGATTTCTTGTGGAAGAAAACAATTGGATTTGATGAAGTTAAAACTGTGGTTTGAGATTTCTACAATATGCTGTTATAAGTAAAATAGGTATTATAAGTTAATTATATAAATTAAGAATATTAATTATGTAATGCGAAAGTAAGACTGGCAAAATAACTAATTTCTATTTAAAGAATTGAAATATTTAAATGAAATACTTCAATATTCATATGACGCATGCAATTTATTAAAGAGACAATGTTTGTGTTTCAAATAAACCGTAACAAAATGGGTATCAATAAATATCGGCTTGTGGTTAGTTGTTAATAAATAAACTGTAATAATAAGACAAACAATTGAACATGCAGGAATTAACTAACAAAGAAGACTGGGCCAGATTTAGTTTTAATAGTTCTCCTGGTTTTATTGATCCGTAATTGATGGTTGTTAACTATGACTACTATTTTTGAGCATTAGCGAAATAGATATAAAATTGATATGACAATGACTGTGTTAGCGCTCATTATCTTAGTATTAACGGAAATAATTTACCTATTCACCTCTTATTCGAACTTGACCTTCCTGTTGAACTTAGGAGTACATGGAAAAGGTTTGAACTAATTATACCAAGCAGGTAAAGATGAGTTACAGCGTTTCCGAAGTTCCGACAGAGTTGTAGAGAGTTACCAGTAAATATCGTGATGCTATTTATTACGGTTTTACTTCTCTACCTCTCTGCTTAAATATTAAAACCTTATTTTGCATGAAATTGAATTAGTTCTGATATGCTTTGATGTTGATTCGTAAATACTCTACTCCCAAAACAGAACAAAATATGTAAAAGTGTGACATGATTATGATACTTTGTATCATTTAAACTTGTACATTTTTGGTTTATCCACGTTGGAATGTAAAATTTAGCACATTATCAAGATGATAACTTACATTACACATACATTGATACAATAAGTAAATACAGCATGCTGTAGTGTACCTGTTTCAATGTAATTACAAAACAATAGAAGACTTTTGTAGTCATATAAACTTGTACGGTACATATCACTATAAAGGTAAAAGGTAAACCTTCCAGAATACATTCAACACAAATATAGTAAATATTACCAGCCATTCACTATATCTTGGAAATCGAGATTAAATTAACTTTAAATTACAAATGAAATATAAATGAGGAGATCGGTATGGCGCCCTATTGAAAAGTTTTCATGCATGACAAATGCACATAAAACTATTATTCGTATTGATTATCTATCTTTTGACAATTGAAATAATCGTAGTTGTTTATTTGGATATTCACAGTAAGTTTTAAAGGGCAAAAAACTGTTTCTAAGAAATGTTTGTTTCATGGAATGAAGCTTTTAGTAACGAAAGTAAAAGATGTGAGTGGTTTCGGGGAAAACCACATATAGAAATAGTGGGAAGAAGAATTTGCAAATAAAGGAATTCTTTGGAAAATTATGTTAGCTTGTTTCTTAAAAGTAAAAGGAAAGATTGGTGTGTTAAGAGGAACCTTAATAACGACACTTAGTACGTAGTTGGCTGATAAAAAGTAAAAGGCCACATGCCGAAATGAGTCTGTGACGTGATATGACCATTTCGTAGCAACCTTATAATGGGGAAGTTGGCGTTGCGTTGGGCACTGAATACTTTTGGTGTTCACCTCCTTTGAGCCTTACCAAACAGTATTACATTCACAAGAGAAGTATACTTGACATGCATGCAGACACACGAGGAGCAGTGCTGAGAAGCTAAACACTCGGAGCATACATTGACTACAGAATGGGAATATTTATGAAGTGGTATTAAGACTTGTGCATTTTTTTGACTAAGCCGTGCTTTTCGTGTCTCTGTGGTTTATGGAAAGGCCCGTGTACTTTCCGTGATACGAGTGTTTGGCTTTTTCACAGTGGTTCTGGTGTGTTCCACCGAAGCTTGGCTTATAGATTGTTGTAGAATAGCGGAGCGGGTGAAATGGAAAAGACTAACCCGAGTCGGGTTGACTGGGACGGGAGGATTGAGTCAAGTGAAGTCGTAGTGAAAAGTGAAGGAAACTTGGGAAAGGAACCAAGCTACATACATACATAAAGAAGCTCTCCTAATAGAAGTGAGTCAGGGAAAGCAAGTGAACTGAACGGTGCCCCGCCTGCCTACTTTGCTTGAATCATTCTCCAGTCCACATCTATCTTGTTATAAATACCTTGCGAAACACAATTTTCACGTTAGAACTTCTAAAGTGAGCTACAAGGCTCCTGTTGCCCATTACCACTTGAAAAATTTCAGTCCTTTCTCCCAAGTGGTCAGATTGCATTACATCAACAAACAGAATTATTCTTTTCCCTCCCTCTCGGCTCTCGCAACTAACCCTCATAGTATTTTCTCACAATTACTCAACTCTCTCTTAAAGGTAAGCACTATTTTACTCCATTAATTCAACCGTTCTTAGTTTTTATCTCTTCGCCCCGCTTTTCCTGTTCGCAGAATGTCTCATTGCTGTCACAACTTTCTCCGCTTTCAGGTGCAACTTTAGTTTACCATTACCATTGCTACCTTATTTAAATTATAAAAATATTTAAGATTATATTTCATTTTGTAATGACATCTAAGGCTTGCTCAAAATTATTTCTAGTGTAATTAATGCCTTATTTCAGTTAGTTCTCAGAATTTAAGCAGGAAGAAGGTTAAAATGTTGTAAATGACTAAAATAACTAAAATTGAAGTATTACTGAAGTTATTTCCATTATTTTAGTTTAGTATGCTTATTAATATCGCCAAAAGCTATCAAGTTAAAACTGGGCAGAAGGTTATTTTTAGTTCGCAAGTGTGGTCAATTCGTCATGGGGCGTAATAATCATTTTCCGCTTAGATTTTTCTAAGACAAAAATAGTAGATAATTAGAATTGTAATAAAGGTAGGCACAATCGGTAGTTTAATTATAATAGCATGGGTATGAAATAGGGAAAATATGGAATATATCGTGCGTATGCGACATTACAGACATTTCAGGAGAGTATATGCGAATAAAACAACTTCCGCTATTACGATTACAATTAGTATAATATATGACATTGAAATTACTCGGAAAGAAAGGAAATGTATCAATGTGTATGTGTGAGGAGAAATTCTATAAATTTATAAAGGAAAATCATAGTATAAAGTGCGAATTTGGGTGGCTGCCACTTCTCGGACTATTTTTATCAGCTCTTTTCATTTTCTGAGAGTTTGAACAATTTCAGTAAATTAATGCAATATAAGGATAAAAATCATGGTGAAATAAATAATGATAAATTGTCAGATAAACTGTTGGCAAATATTTGACAGGTAGAAAGGAATTGTGCCAAACGCTATTTGCGTCAGCATTAGGATACGGTAACAGGTGTTGCTTACAGTTATTATTGACTCCCACTCGCGACCTTATTGATGCTGTAGATTAACGTTCACTTCATCATGGGGCCACAGCGAATAAAGGGGACGCATTAAATGTAGCGATATGCACGATATTTTAAGGAATTTGCCTCTCGTGACATTATGATAGCCGAAGTATAGCTATGTCTCCTATTTCTAGACCGAAACAAACCGCTGATACACATTGGTCTTTCGAAAAGTCTATTTTATTGTCCGAGTAAAATATTATGAACCATTTTGGGGTTTGCCGTAAATTCGAAAAGGAAAATATTCTTACTTTATGTTACTTGTCGAAATATTGAAGATTGAGTTACTAAAATAGAAGTACGGTTGAATAAACCTTTCTTCATTGGAAAGAAGCAACCACAAATAGGACATATTGTAGGAATAGTAAATACCTTCAATTTCAAGCATTGAATACAATACAATAAATTTAGGAGTCTTTCTAGTTAAATAAAACTTTACAGTTCAATGGAATGCTTTAGAACAATGCATAGCTTCTTCACCATGCTAGAGTTCATTAACGAAACACGTCATAGGTTATTTAGAATAAACTGAATCATTTGATTTCTTAGAAAATGTTTAAAAATTAATTGCTGAACAAAGTTTTCGTATTGTATGGTGCCTATTCCATCTCTATTAAAGTTTCAAAACCAAAGATTTTGGGATAAAGTGTTATTTTTTATACATCTTAAGGAATGTGTAATGCAATTTTTTGCGTAAACGTGAGTACAGTCCACAATAGTACGCACACAAGCTATTAAGGTTTCTGTTTTTCCCTTTGACAAAAAGTTTTTTCTCTTGTCACATTTTGACCGCATGTAACCAAGAAAAACACAATTTCTACATATAGATATAACATGACAAGTGACAAAATAAATGAATTTTGATCTATCTTAGAACACCTACACTATTTACAGTTACAAGATCTGCAAACACAGAAACACTCATTCAGAGCAATAAATTACGCCGTTAGGTATGTAAATGTAATTTGCAAACATTTGCTCAAAGAATAAAAATGTTGTCTTATTGTCTTCGACAAGAAGTGGGTTTGTCGTCTTGAAAAAACCTTTGAAATGTGAGCGAAGCCATAATATTGTTTCATTATTTCTAGATGGAATTGCAAACTCAAAAGCCGTTGTTTCTATTCAACATGCTTTGTTTAGTACTAAAGTACTTTTTATCTCAACTTATTGCACTTAGTGAAATGGCATGACATTTTCATCTTTTTCGTTACCACTGTTAATTGGCTACCCAGCCCCAAAGCAAGCAAAGGATTTTGCATTGAAAAATATTTCTGCCTAAAATTATATAACTTTGATTTAGTATGCTAAAGCAATCAATTAGTATTCACATAACAGTATAGCAAGTGCTTTAATACATTATTAACGTTGTATTAACATTTCAAAAAAACTGTAGCATCCAATGCTTTAGTTTCTGTAATTCATTTTGAATGGGTTCAGTTACATTACATGGTAACTTACATACCACGACTTACGAAGAAATGTGTTGCATCGTAAGGCATCGGCATATGCACAATTGCAATGCTGCGTATGCTTTGAATAATGCATTTTAAAAATAGTACTATATGTTAGGGGTACATATTTAGACTTTAAATTCGAATGCGCACTCATACCGAAATTAGAATTGTGATCATCATTATTAATGATGCATAGTACGCTTTACCAACACATAAAATCTTAAAATGAATTTAGAAATTAGAGGAAAATAGTTCGTATTATTGATGTTAAGCTTCATGCTAATAGTTGTCCATTGATATAAATTACACAAGGCTCTAAAATCACGAAGGCATTTCAATTTCCTTGAAACCTTAATTCGATGTTGAAATATTAGTTTGTAAGGATAGAAGTGGTGATACAAATTCATGATGGTCTAAGTATTTATGAAGACTTTGATAACGTTTAAGAAAGGGGCATTGTAAAACTGTAATCGAAATATGACGTTTCATCTTTGAAACCAGATTGTATTAGTAAGGGGTAAGGGGTATTCCCAAAACTTTCCGGTATCATATAGGCAATAAAAAGTGAAGATAACACTTTTTCTTTAATTTTCACAATGATTTCTCAGATTGTTTGGTCTAGAAGTAAAATGGCATTTCTGTAGAATCTTCACAGTAGTTTCCTGATGCTCTTCAGTGCGCGAATTTACTAAAAAAGAATAAAGAATTATAACACACTCAATGGCCAAGTGCTTGAAATTATTTGGTCCTATTAACATATAAGTAAGCTATTGGGTATTATTGGGTATTGATTTCCGGTGATATAAGTAAAATGGTTTTAAGTTTCAAATGCAAACAAGGCAGTATTTGCACAAGGCACGTTAATAAACACACATTAAAATTTTACAACTATTAATGTTAGGAATGATATGTGTGCTCAGCGTTCCTTCGTCACAAATTGAGCGTTCTAAACAAGCGTGCAAGTGTTACTGTGTACTGTTAAACCCATTTAAATAGAACGTTATTATTTCCCCTCATAGAAAATTGCTATTTTAATCCACTACCGATTTAAATTAATTCCAAATATCTAAATGCATTTGCTGTGTTGACCTCTTACCAATCCTTTCATTCAAATCCTTGAAACTTGAAGAGTATTAAAATTAAATTGCAACTTAATTACAGATTTCAATCACTTTATTCTAATTCCTTAGTGTAGCTGCATCACACCTCTGTCACTTCTATACTTATCATTACCATACATAAAATTGAGCAATGCAATGCCAGTGCTTCTCTAAAATGTATCACTTAATACATGAACCTTCGTATTCAGATAAGTCTACCTCTCCTGTAAGCCTTAAAAAAGTATTTGCTTTCCAGTCCGTTTCCTAATATCGTGTTATTCTCAGAGTGCCCCTCCTACTGTTAAAAATCCATTTTTCTGGGTTTCTTTACAAGATAATTGTAATTTTAACTTGTCCAAAAATAATTTTGATTACGCATTGCGCTAGTTTAGTTGGAGGAACCTGTAATAATACTTTATAGATAAGATATATACCATGCGTAGTACAACTGCAATATTATTATAGTATAACTCACTTTAGAAACGATTAGCAGTTTGCCACTTGTTCACGAGTTAAGCCATTATAGTCTATTAGATAATGTAATATTAAATTTTCATAATCTAGTGGAAAGTAATATTCCCATTTAAGTCACTGTACTTGGAAGCAGTGGAAAATAATCATCTCCCAGGTTTGATTTTACGACAATTTTTGCAGTGACAATGCAATCAACCGACAATTTGCACATTGCTTATAATTTATTTCCAAAAGTAAAAAACATTGTTCCAAATTCAACTTAACTAAAGAATCAATTTAGGGTTAGTTGAAATGCATGTATAGATTATTGTGCAGGATAAAATATTTAGTTTGCAAATTGAAGGACTACCATTGTAGGTATCTAAGGGCACCTGAGACAAAAATAGTGTGCAGTGATCTATAGCGACTATATAATTCATATACTCATGTGGCATTTACGCAACAGAATCGATGAATGGAAACATGAAGTTATATCGCGTAGTAGTGAATATTAGATAGCATCGGAATACTTGTATATTATACAAACACAAAATAATAGTATCAGTTTAGAAACATGGATTTGTCTACATCCACTTACCTATATCTGGACAATTTTAGCTGTGAAGTAGGCAGGTCCTAGCAAATTGCATATAGAACAATAAAACCTCTAATTTAAGATTCATGGCAATTTAGCCGCAGTAAGAAATTTAAAAATGAAAGCTTCTCCACAATGTGTGCGACAGTTTACAAGGTAAAGCACTCAATAGTATTAACTGGACAGTAAACTTTTTGTTTCACGTGAAACAATAAAGCATATCTGCACATGGCCTTTTAGCATGCCAAAGCGATCCTCGTATAATTATTTATTGCCTACACATAATCAAGGGAAAAGTCTTTGTGAAGGTGGCACAGAGCTTTGACTGACGGGACGTGATGTATTGATAAATTTGTATTTTCTTAAATGTCACTTCATTCTTGCAGAGCGTCACGCCTAATTTAACATGTCATTTTTAAGAAATATTATACATTCTGAATATGCAATGGAAAGTGCAACGTTCACAACTACAATATGCATGTCAGCTTTCCCTGATTTCTTAATGTATTTGTATTGTATATGCTGTCAGCAGATTAGTATCCCCGAACACACTCTGAAATGTGAAAGAGTGCAAAAAATTCACTAGAGTTTGCACGGCATCAACGCAGATGTCCTTCATTTCTATTACGAATTTGGTTTGTCTATAAACCTTGTCGTAAATAAATAAAATATAAAATGCAACACTAGAATCTTTAAAAATAAAATGCGCTGCCTGGCGCCTACATGTTACTTTGTTTTTGGCTTTACCTTAAGCTAGAGTTAATGTATTCCTACTATGAAAGTACATTTTATACTTTGTATAAACACTCATGAAACGGATTGCGTGACTCTAGTAAAAATTAAATACATACAATCCTATTTTACTTGTATTCTTGATTCTTGACTATCTGTGCTATATGTAATTCATGCTCTTGCTGTATAGGTAGCTCAAATATAGAGAAAGTTACCGAAATTGGGGCCATTATCGGTGAACTTTCCTTAGCTTTAATAGGCAATTCATATTGTAACGCAATCATATCCCATAACCTGTGCGATTTGATTGAGCAATTTAATCCTCAATGTGAGTCTTAAGAGTCTTAACTTATAGAGTAACTACTAGAGCCGTGCAATAGGGTCAATTTTCAAAACCCAACCCAACCCGGTCTAAATTTTTTTAACCCAACCCGACCCGTAACCCGATTTATGCGGCCAATTACGAACCCGACCCGACCCGAACCCGATATCAATTAGCCCAACCCAACCCGAACCCGAATTATTTAAAGAAATCCAACCCGATTTTTAAGGACAGCAAATTAATGAGTTTTAAATAAATACGAATTGTATTTAATTCCCAATAAAAGATAGTTATTTTTGGTTTTTAGCTAGAAAATGAACATCGGAAACGAATATATTTCAATTATTACATATTTTATTACAGTGTGAGTGTAATACTACGTATTTAACGTATTTATAATAGGATTAATTTCAACCCGAGCCAAATGAAACTGAACCCAACCCAACCCGAACTTTTTCAAACGCAACCCAACCCGACCCGACCCGATTGATAATCTCAATATTTTGACCCGACCCGACCCGAAACCCGATCGGGTCGGGTCGGGTTACGGGTTCGGGTCGGGTTGCACGGCTCTAGTAACTACACGGGGTTTTTCGTTGTTTCTGATGTTAAGAATGTCGATCGAGCATTTAAAACGCAACTACTAAGTAAATTACAGGTTTAACGCTGAGGTTGCTACTAAGTTGGAGAAATACATGTAATAGTCTTTAAGGTGGCGGTTAAAGCGTCTTGGATATTTAATCACCAAGTAGATTGTATTTGACTGTAGAAGTTTATTATGTATTTAAACGTTACAGAAGGCTACATGGTCCCTGTCACAATATATTTGCGAATAAAGTGCATGCTAAGACCTTATTCAAAAATTATGACGTCTAGAAAAATTCAATTCGTGATTTCTCAACCAGTTTTCACCTAGAATTGTTTACTTGCCCACAACTAACTGCAACTGGAGTCATGTCAGTCTTATCAATATTATGGGCTGCATAAATGTTGAATGCAAACGGCATGGGTATGAACTGTAGTAAAACAGCATAAAATATGCATGGATTAAGCATGACAGAGTCAGTAAAACTTTTCGGAATTCTCTGAAGTAATAATATACCTATATGTAAATACAACATACCCCCAAACAGTGAACCAGGCATTTCACTGTGCATACGTAATTCAGTGTTCTTTATGTTGGTCACTTATCATCGGTATCCTACGTAAAACAGAGCAAGTAAACAGAGCGACAATCATTATCTACTTTTAATACCACATTGACCACGTATATATTATGCTAAAAACAGTTATAATGTTGTAAAGTTGCTCTTATATTATTTTACCGCACAAAATCTGTTTATAATTATAAGATTTGTTGAGAGAATTCGAGCCCCTAAATTCGGATGATGAAAATTGCTTTCCGGAACACCTAGTCGGGAGCCGCAAGAAATGTGAAAGCTTTTACATCACAGGTGGCACAGTTCTACCACTAACCTTACATACTCTACTGTACTTACGTATACTACATTTCATGCTGGCTTTTATTATGTCATCAGTTGCTGACTACTGCAAAACAGCATCCAACTTATTTTCGTAAGAGACACGCCTCTTATCAATTTGCATTTTGGCAATAGTGACAGTGGGGTATGTTTGTCCCTATTATCAGTACCTACCGCTAATTGGATTAGAATCTCAACATTTGCATAAGTAGATCCAGAGTCGCAATAATGGTTGGCCCACTTCTCCTTAAAAATTAAAAAATGAGGCTTAATTGGGGTCTTAAATAAAATAAAATGCGGATACCAATATACATTGGTCATTAAGCACATTTAATAGTAAAGCAAATTGCTTTTCTTTTAAACTGTGAAATTGTGGAATAGACAATATTATTTTCAGTATTCATTTGAATATCTATTCTATCGCTCAAAGCATCTACGCATTTGTCAATGTTGTCGCTTTTAGATTGGTAGTTGAAGTGTGGAAGTTCGACGTTCTGTTTGCCAGAAAAATTGAATCATAATTAGAACAATTAAATTTTAAGAAGAGAGAGGACGTCATGGAAAATTCAAGCAAAGGTTGGCACTTGAAATTCTTAACTTGTAGTAATACATTTATCTGTGTTCGCAGTATGGTCGTAATTTGGGTAACCCCTTAACCATATAAAACATTGAAGTCAAGTCATGTTGTTTCGTTCAATTCGCATGCATAGAATATCAGAAGTCGCTCTTCAGTTTGAGCAATGCTAAGGTTTAGGCAGTTGTCAGTTATTTGGTTGGTTGGAACTCTCTGCATTTTCAAAAGTAATCAATTTCTCCTAATTCTCCATGCTGCTTCATTACTGAGAACGACATAAACTTATGTATTATAATTAAATTACGTATCAAAATGTGATGTGTTTAAGATGTTGCGTATTAAGGATATTGGGGGAATAAGATTATTATGAAAGCAGTTGGTTTCTATGTTTAACTCTTCGAAGAAACTCAGTGGCTCTGGCTACCTCCGTTCTGTAGTAATGAAAGGAAACCCTAAAGCTCTTCTGGTTTCTCTAATTGAAAGCAATATCAAAGTTAAGCGTTATTTTAGCCAGTCTAATCTGGAGGCAGGATTCCTAAATGTGCCCCTAGTACTTTACATGAAGCTGCACTATATAGCACATACTGATACAGGCTTTCTTTGGTTGACAATTCATAATATGTCCATCGCTTTCTATGTTTTGGCATGTCTGAAGGTCCTTTCATTAAGTTCTATTTTCTATTACATAATTATCATAGGCGTGGCGCTATTCTATTAATAATGCCACAAATATTAAATATTAATTTATGTAATCAGTGAGCAGTCTGGAATCTCTGATTTTGAATTGACTTTTCTCTTCGGTCTTTTTCCACAGTACTAACTAATATTCGCAAAAAAGCAATACCAACTACCAACCATCACTTCTCCAATGGATGAGAGATTCGTATTTGCCAAGTAGGCTGTGACGCTTGTTTGGAATATAACGTAGTAGCAAAGACTTGTGCAATGTGGGAAGGCAAAAGTTCAGCCTGCCTACCTATTAGTTATTATATTATGAGTTCGGGAAAATGCTTTCAGAACCTCTTAATCCATTTTAAAATATAAATGTTATGTAGAATTAATAAATACGAATGAAGGTATCAGCAACATTCTGAGTGTGCATTAATACGCTTAATGCCATAGGGACTAAAAGGTTTGCAATTGCATTTAAGGTTAAATTTGATTTGAATTTCTAAGATCGCATTTATGTTAGGTAGAATACTGACGTCCATAAAAATTGTTATGAAGAAAAATACCTATATGGGAGAAATTCGATTTTGCCTAGGGTACATTTACTGGAGCTTGTGGCTTGTATTGCGTATCAAGTACAACCAAAATGTATTATTACTTACTTGTGACCGTAGGCGTGTTTTTTATTGGTTGAAGTTAGAACTTGCTGAATTGTGTTTAAATCAACTGTCAGGATTACCTTTGGCCTTTAAGGAAGACCAGATGGCTTTTTGTGCAGAATTCAATAGTTTTGTGCGTTTCGTCATTTTCATGTGGGATTTTTGACCTAGGTTGCTATTCACACAATGAAAACAAATACAAGAAATTATTTACCGTCGTCGCAGAAATATTAATGTAAAGTCATACATTTTGTGTATCCGATAGTATCTGACTGAGCAGCGAAAGAAAAAATACATGAACAAGAAGTATTCAGAAAAAGGAAAATGTGTAGGTTGTAGAAAATTAGTATCCATTGATAGGTATCCTAAGATTGCATCTGAGTAAAGCACTGCACTGTACAGATGTACTGCATTATTTAACTAAAATCATTATTTTTTGCAAGGAATCTGAGAACAACAGAGAGGTAGAACAAAAGCAACTTTTGTTATACCATGTGGTAAAGTTATGAGAAAGTTTTCATGAGACTAACAAATATTTGAGGTTGCTATTTTGTAAACATAATGTTCTTATGGTATCTAGCAAGTAAATAGGTTCCAAGTACTTATACGTTGGAATTAGAAATTTATGAAACGATTCAATAACAGTAGTAATATACATTACTAGAAAACTATTTAATCTCACAGTTAAAAGGAAACTGAAAGTAAACAAAAGTCATGAAAGCAATTATTCAACTATTGTTTGAAAGGAGAGTACCAAAAAGAGAAAATGACAGTTGAACTTTCAGATTATGAATAAAAAATAAATTGGAAGTCCATTGCGAGTGGCCTACAAGGACTACATGGTCTCATTCATTAAACCTCTCTTTTCGTGATGACTTAGTTTTGATAGGAAAACTCAACCACAAACCAGTTGTATTACAAAAATTGATTCAGTTTGACTTTACAATGCCTGCATTTCAAAATGTAGAGATAAGATTCAGGATAATTGGAATCTAGACAACCACAAGTCATGTAAAAGTTAGATCAAGTTCAATCCAGTCAACAGTGAATTTAATAGTTCGTTCAATTAAAGTCAACCTGGTTGCCAGCTTAACATCTATTGGTTGTCTTATAAATTTATGCATGCCTTTGATGATTGCTGACAATTGTGGCACATTTCGTTGCAAGTTGCCTTCAACATTTGTATTATTAATAGCGCGTTATGTGCTGTCAACGTACTTGATGTTTATATTATTTCCAAATAAGGAAACTATTGCTATCTCTTCCTTCATGTAACCGTACGAAATAAAATCTTTTTACTCATCATGTTTATTGACATTAGTCCAATTACTATGTCAGCATGAACTATAAGATTTCTATGCTTTGCAAGCAGTTTCCTTGAACATTCTGCACGAATCGTTCTAATAAGCTTCTATTTTCAATTTTTGATGATCTTTCTCAAAACTGTTTGTTTGTTTGTATCAATTTTATATTTTGTAATTTTCTACATTTGACCATTGCCAGTTGTAAACACGAAGTTTGAGAGTTTCCGGCATTTTAGGTGGACAGGTGAGCTTAAGTGGGCTTTTAATGTCACGAATTCTGCAGCGTGCTGCGTATTTCATGAATCATGTATATGCACGATCAGATCTATCAGTAATGCTTAGCTCTATTACAAAACTGTTCATCACCATCAACATTAAGTCATAAAAATAGTAAATAAAGACAAAAATGGCGTTTCTAATTATTATGTTCAGGAGTAAAGCAATATAAAGTTAGAAGAAGTTATTTGTTCTTTAAGGTTGACAAAATACAAATAGTAGCTTTTCCAAAGTTAGTTGAACACGCGTCCTAATTTAATATTCACCCTTAAAGTAGAGCAACACACTTTTCGGTTAAACATCTACAGCATTTTCCTGTCAATGACACCAAAATTGTGAGTCCGTCGCATTAGCTTTGCTAGATCGTGGTTATATAATTTATTGCAAGTGACAAACCATTAAATTGATCACCTCTAAATGTTGTATTATTTTCAGTTTTGGAATCTTGGATTAGCAGAAAAGAGATAAAGAATGAAACTAATGATTTCCTCATTCGAAGTGACACTTGTGTGCACAATTCTGGTGTCCGCGTTATGTTTTGTTCTTTGTTCAGAAAGTGAAAACCGACGGCCCTCAGATACATCTACGATGACCTTGCAGGATCGCCCTTATTGGTCAGCTGTCAATGATCCAGTCTTCAAAGACTACTATGAGGTTTGACTTTTTCTGTTTTTTTGTTTTCACCATTAAATTTCCTGCATATGATATAAGTGAACCGAAATAAATAAGAAAATGCCTAACGACAAAGTTACACAAGTATATAGTTTTGAGTTATTAATTCTAATGCACTTTCATTAATATGTGCAACGATGATGAATAGAAAGTTCCAAAGCCTTTAGAAATATTTTTCCTTCAAAAATGTGAAATATCTTAAACTTTTGCATGAGAATCGAAAAATGCCTGAAATAGATTTTTTACACAAAATCTTTTAAAGAATTACCCTTTTGCATTAAAATTTCGATATCTTTAGTTAGTGCATTACATTGTGTTTAACAGACAGTAACATTTGAAGCTTTGGTATGCTTTGTGTGTGCGTAGATGTACAGAGGTGCAGATCCCATCTGGAAGCGTGCTCCTTCTGCAGGGTTCTACGGGATGCGAGGGAAGAAAGTTCCAGGGTCAAACTTCTTCGGGATGCGAGGTAAGAAGGGTCCCTCGGGCTTCTTAGGCATGCGAGGGAAGAAGTTGGAAGGGCCGGGGAAAGTTTCGTTGAACGGAGACATGGAATCCTTGGACAACTTACTGAGAGACTTGTGGACATCCAAAGAGTCCGGGACCGGACTGGACTTTCAGGACAAAGCGTATAATTTGCCAGACAACCAAGCGGCTGCACATTTTGATGTAAATAAGCGAGCACCTGCGGACGGCTTCATGGGCCTGCGAGGGAAGAGAAATGCGGGGCCGAAAAGCTTATCCTCCCACACGTCCCATTAACTCCAGCCATTCCTCTTATCACGTCTCAAGGGTGAAATATGATTCAGCCTCGTCATCTCATCTTATCCCACTATTTTTTAAATCCGCTAATTCGTTTCTGTCTTCTCTCTCCAACAACACCTCATCGCGCCCTCCGCTTACCTCAATTAAATTCTGCATTAAATACGCAGAAGACTTTCGAGCATTGTACGTAGTCCCCAAGCCGCAGTTTTTAAAATTAAGTTTATCTCTGTTAGATTCAAGTAGAACTTCATTCCACACCCAACCAAATTAATTTTTATTAAGTCTTTCGTTTCACGCTCAACCTAACCAGAACATGCCATTCGACCTTTCAGGAAATGTAGTCTGTAGAAGCAGGGGCACTTTAGACTTTATTGAAAATTACCCTTTTGGCAGCAAAACACACATTAGGTACATACTGGCGTGTTTCAATTATTACAACAATATATCTTACAGAGAGATAATAACACTAGGTCATTTCTCGTAGTTTAGATGATCTCCATTTAAATCCTACAGTATTTCTAATGTAACTAGTGGACTCTAATACTTTTAAATGTAACTGACTATACATACTAGTACTAATACCATGTAGCATTTGTGTGTAGACAGTAGACTAGTCAATGTTTGTGCATTTCATTACAACTTGGCTTCATTCATGGAAAATGTATTTACATAATTGATTATGATTGATGGTTTTAAAAAGCTTGATTCCTATTATATGCAAGTGTACTTTTACTTACAACATGTTTTCAGTTTAGATTGTACACTCAAAGTTTACATACTTACCTACTTACCCATAGATAATAATTGTGATTGATATCCACTAGAAAACAATGTATTCTGTATTAATCGATGTAATAAGTGGAGCGAATAAGCCTATAATATTACGACATAAAGTAGTACGTAGGAACCTACATACATATACACAAACACAGTATCTATAAGTAGATTATAATGTACAATTGCCGAACACATGCAGAACTTACGAACAAACGTTGTAAATCCGGTGTTCTACCTAATATGCATAATCTATCGATACATGTACTCATTAAATACATTATGTTGGAAATAAATACGAACTAAATATGTAGACTAGCCTTCTTTGACGAATCTCGTCTTCTCCTTCGTAGTCACCTCTGCGTTGACTAATCAACGGATATAAGCATTCAGCTTATCACCACTGTGGCTTGGCATGGCTGCGTAGTTGTGTACTTTGTTCGACCCACTTCTTCTATTGTCAGAAACAATTCTGCACATTTTTGTAGTTTGTTAAGACATAATTATAGTGACGGACGGATGGGTGGTGTCCGTTAGATTTTAGATCCTTCTTTGTTTACACTGCTACAGCACCAACACTTCGCTAAGCCAAGACAAGCTTTGCTTAGTGTTGGAAACCGTTTGTGTGAAATCACTTTATTCATTTGGTATATTCCACGAATGGTTTGCTACAAGCTAGGTAAACAAATTATAACAAACTCTTAGTATTACTTTCTCCTACTTACTATCCATCAAGTGGAGTAGTATGTACTGTCAGCATAATTATCACATTATCTCGATCACTAATGGGAAAAGGTGCATTATTCTTGGTGAAGGTGTATTGTATACATATCGAAGTACATGCAAAACCTTAAAGGTATTGAGACAAGACGACGAGGCTTTCTACCGTGTTATACTAATCAATAAAATACAGAAACTGTTAATTACATTGTATGTACTACATAATACACGTATACAAACTCTAAAATGTAAGAATATTTAGTCTGCATAACGAGTCTCCTCTTTTTCTTTAATTTTCCCCTTTGCAGGAATTATTTCGATAACATAATACAACTCTCAGTTTTCATAATCGTAATATATCGGTAGTATGTTAAATTATATTGGTTTATTGGTGGTTGGATTGTACCGAATAAATATCGACATACTTAAAATTAATAAAATGCGGCAGCAATATTGTTTCCCTCTATTCTTGCATGTATGTACAAATAAATAGTAGACTCCTCACATTAGTTGTAATCGTAATTGTAATTAAATAGTTCACATTATTATATCTGTCTAAATGTTATGCCATTAGAATATAGCAGTCGCAATTTTATGTTAGATAAATTGTAGTCTATAATTATATGAAGTAATGTAATGTTCTAATGTGCTATAGGATGATATTTGATGCAAGTTGAGTAACTTCCTGTGTAATAGAAACCTTGTACGTACCTTCTTATTAGACGGACATTATTCAATAAATAAATATATGAAATAAAGTAAAATTGGAATAATTCTTCCTCTTTTTAGACCGAGCACTAAGTAGGTTGTAGAGACTTTAATCCTATTTTTATAGTACATCATAATCACATTCATAATAACTACTACACGCTATCTCAATGTGCCCTGTTCTGATTCTGCTTTACTCTTCCACCAACTAAATTAGAAACAACGTCGTCATTGCATTCATTCATAAACGTCCTTCTAGCATTTCCTTGTACAACTTATAATTTAGCAATAAACTTTACATAAATGTAGCACTTAGCTTCATTTTAGTTTAACTGGACTCTTATTCGCCTCAAAAGTTAGCAGATGAACAGTCAAGATTGTGAAGCATAGTACACGACTCAATTAACAATTCTAGTAATTTTGGTATGACATTGACTCCATGATATACAAGTTTTGAATGTCTTGCATACTTGATACGTCTGAAATGCATGTCAAGAAGATAAGTAGGAAGTTTCAACCTTGTGCACCATTTCGGTAGGTAACTCATCACGTAACAATCCACAAGGGAGCAGAACCAAACGACAAGGTACTCTTTCTATATCCAGAGTACCTACATTATGCACATAATATCCCTTCTACGGGTGCACACGACATTTCTTTCCGCCTACAATAACTTGTCTGTCTTCTACTTTCCTTTACTGTTAACCATATTGGCAAATTACTAGAAAACTTTTCTAACTTACTGAACTATGGCCCAGCTAATTTTGAAAGCAATTAATGTTAGTAATTACAATCAACTGTGAAAAGGACTAGATCATGCACGGCAATAAATACTTAATTACAAAGGAAGTCCACAGGGGGACACCTTTGCGCACCTGTTTCTGCGGTGCTATTAAGAAAAAATAGGAAACTAATTTATATTACGTATTAAATAAAATAACAATATACTGCTTATATTAATAATCACTTTTTTATATATCTGGAAATCGAATTCCACTATTCAATGAACTCACTGGCTTAAAGGAAAGTAATTAAGAATGCACGAGGAAGGTAACTAGAGAAAGCCACATAAAAGCAATAGATGCGAAATTATATAGAGCATTTTCTAATCGTGCCGAATTTCTAAGTATATGATTAAATATTGTATTGCGGACATAAAGTTCTATTTATAAATAGGTCAATAGCTGTTCTGGGCCTCAAATATTTGAAACCAAGTGACAAGAATTGAAAAAAAAAATTAAATAGGAAAAGTAATAATACCTGTGCAGAAAAGCGAAGTGCTTATTAGCAGACATCTTGAACCGCTGCTTACACGTTGAATGAAATAAAGACATACTATGTACTGTGCTTGCACCTTTTAAATAACAGTTAAGTAACTCAAAGGGAAAAAAGTACAGAAACATTAAACATTGGTACATGTGTAGCAATACTACTACTTGTACTATTATTACCTGTGCAGTGTAGATAATTTCATAAGGCACACGCCTACATTTACATTACAACTTCAACTTACTACGTAGCAACAAAGTAGGCATGAAGAGTAGGAAATAGTGCCCCTAAAAACTTTCATTCTTGAGTTGAGAATTCTTCTTAACTTTTTCATGAAGTGGAAGAGTAAATTTTTTATGAGCGTAAACCGACCTTCATTTCCTCCTCGAGTACCCCTGCACATCACAGACTGTCTTTCAAATTCATAAATAGGTAAAAGAATCAAATCATACCTACCAGGGTTCAAACTGCTTAAGTCCTTATCACAGACTACTCAAGAAGTAATCGTTTATAAATACTTTATTACAATTCCAACAGTACATCATGCTAACACAAGGCACAATAGAAAACAACTCTTGTATATCCACAAAACAAACTTAAAACAAACATGTATGTAAACAAAATTCTACAATTTTGGAGATTAATATTATGAAGCCTTATATTTATATAAGACCTATTTAAATATTTCATATATTTCAGACATTCATAAAAATTAAATATCGTAAATAAATGGACATTAATGGTATTATTTTATTATTAGGTATAATGAGGAATAAAAGAAAAAATAGTATGTAAACATGTACTACTTTTATTATTTTTATTGTAGTAATTATTCATAGTAGTTGTAGTAATTACTATTCAATTCTTAAAGAAATAAAGAGGAAAATATTGAGAATTAAAACGTAAACTAATTGGTAACAATTTTTTATCACAACGAATTGCTAATTAAATGATTAAGTAAATTGTGTTGGATTTCATATTAAAATGAATTAAAATACTTTTTAGCCCACTGAAGAAATGAGCTAAAACTTTTTCTACCATGATTACATGTAAGGACTAAGGACTGAAGTCTAAGGTTAGCGCCCACCCCATGGATTAAAACGTGCTTTAGAGGATTGATCATTTTTGGCTGCTTGGCGTTTTCCTCCCCATGGATTGAATTTGTCTCTTTTATCAAATTCAGAAATTCGACGGTAGAGTTCCACTTGGAAAGGATTAAGATTTTTCCTGTACGGAGATTTCCCTTGTATTAACTGTGATGGGGAACACAAGAAAGTAACTTCGTCCAGCTTAAACCCAAATTCTGGTATTATCCTGATCTGCTTGTTTTCCAAAGCTGAGGGAGAAGAGTCTTCATCATCCATTTCCGCTTTGCTCACGAATCGATCCTCCGCATCTTCTTTAGCAGCCACCAAAGTATTACCTTTCAGGGTTGCATTAATCACAAGGAGAACCGCAACACTTGCTATCGACACTCCAGTCATTTTCTTGAACGCTTTTCTTTTCTTTCTCCTTTGTGTGGGCAGCTGCTCTCCCTGTGCCGCAAAAAATAAAACAACACCTTTTCTTATTTTCAGAAACTTTGCATTCAGAAAAGAAAATCTGGATTATTTACCAGTAATGTCCTTCGTAAATCTATATTTTAAGTGTTATGAATGCTTTAATTGTAAGGTATTATAAATACCATTACAAAGAAATCTTACACTCTTACATTCCCCCGGTAAATACACCCCGGTAACTTCCAACTTACTGGCTCCTGTAAAACTTACGGGGGACAAGGTAAAACTTACCAAGAGCAAGGTAAAAGTTTACCAGGACCACGATAACTTTTACTTTCTCCCATGGTGAAAGCACAAACTCCGAGAATACAGTAATATATTACCAGAATCCCTTTAAAATATGCTTTCGAAAGTTTTGTGTGTTGGAAGGAACAAATGAAGTTCCTAATTCAATATGTGCGCCTTTATAAATATTTGGAAAGAATTTGGATAAGAAAACTACAATATTCATTCCAAATAGTTTCAGTATAGTAATAATATTACACAGCATTCAAAATTTTTAAATAATACCTCTCTTAACAGAGCTTGTGGACGTTTTCTGCATAAGTGAGGCCTATTAAAAAATCCACCTAAGATCCTCTAAAGTTTTTGAGGAAATGCTAAAATAATAATTCTACAAAAAATGTAATACTAATGGCATTTAAAACTTAAAAGTTTCTGTCAAATTTGATTACATCACAAAGTATTAATTTTCATGATTTTGTAATTTTGTATTATGTATTTTGCAACTAGTAATGTTTAATGACAGTCCTATTGAGAAAAATTTTTACTACAACCTGTAGTAGTTTCGTTAAAAGCCAACTTACGTAAAATTTCCAGGTTTTCTTGTTATTCCAACTTGGCACCTATTTAGGCTTCTGTAAAATCAGTGGCAGTGATTTACAGTTAACTTTCGAAAATATTATCTAGGCCAAGAGAACACAAAGAGGAGAAAATGGATACCAAGTCTGGGTTTGAGAGACTGAAGATTTCTGGTATAGCAGTCGTGCTTTTATAGTTCTCGAGAAAACCTTAATTCCTTGATTCATGATATGTGGTTTCTATCATATTTATTTATAAGTTCGAAATGAACTTAGGTAAATTATCATAATTTTGATTAGCAGTGCAAATATGAATTACAGAGGGAGAAGAGTGTTTGGTAGAATTGACAATATAAAAGGGATATCAGAGAAATCACACGTTGATTCAAAAGCTGCATGTGACTTCTGGGGATCATGAAAATCAAAGCGAAGAATCCCGCAGGGAAGCATCTGATGGATTTTGTGTTATAAAGGAGCTAATTGTACTGTATGGACGGATATTGGCGTCAGTGACACATTTTCGGTGGACGCAGCGCTTGTACTTGGAATACCAGCATCAAAAAGGTAGATAATCATAGAGTCTCATTAGTTTATGTAATTGGATGTAACCAGATAGGTCTTTGCAGGGGACACAAAAAGCTCTTTGCTCTCACTTCAAGACACATTTCCTCTCTGCCAAAGTACAAGATGTGGAATTCCATTAGAATTCATTTCATTAGCCATTCTCTCTGTTGCTCTGTCACTTTTCCTCCGCTTTCTCCTTCGCTTTCACTCTACGTACTCCTCTGCAATCCCATCGCTATTCGGTACATACATAGATAACTAATGTGCAACGGATAAACAGATTGAGCTGTGGCTTGCGATAATTATTTATCACAAGTACTCATAATTCTCTGAAACTGTGATAACCCTGACTCTTTCTCAAAACCGCTGAATTCATTTTATGCAAGCCTTACTTTGCAGAATTACCTCATCTCATAAGTATTATTATAATATTAAGTAAATCATGACGTAAGCAAATCTCAAAGAAATATTCGCAAATTTTTATCTTGGTTACAGCTACATGCTCAGACTACGACTGCCTTAAGTACGCTAATTGAACAGTTATGCATTTGAAAAGTGAAATTGCGAAAATGCCAAAAATAATTTATAGACATCATTACTAGATACTTGTGGTCATGTGCACTTATGAAAAAATTCAATAACTCGCATGTTATTTTTCATTTCATAGCAATAGTGCGCGGCATGTCTTTATTACTACTTTCTCTGTCAACTAAACACATACATGTTAATTCATTTACATCTCAATGGCTCTTAAAGGTTGTCTTAAATCTTAAGTGGCCACTGACAACAAAGTTGTCATTACCATACATTGTATTTTTGCTTCATTCATAAACAAGATTTGCAGGTAATACATACTTATGTCTCATCTATTAATAAATACCTTGTAATATTTTTATACGTTGAAAAGCGAAAAACTGAAACATTTTCAATCATCCATTTAGTCATTCAGATATTTTACATCTCATTTATTGCTTGTATACATAAGGAAGGCTTTTGATTAGATTTCTTATATTTTAATGAATTTGAAATAAAATACAGTATACCTTAGAAACTAGTTCTAGATCAAGCATTTCACAAAAATTGAGTCGCTTTGCATAAGTTGTCCTACTTTTACTTATATACTTTATCTGCTGTTGATAGCTTACTACTACAACCTATCAGCCAAAGTTAAACACAAGAATGTCTAACCTTAAAAAGAATTTTTATTGTTTTATTGTACATCTAATTAAAATTATTTTTTTGGAGTTTTTCAATGCACATCCACAAAAGCTATATTTTATACTAACTACTTTAGAACATTTTTCAAGATTTTTAAAGATTTAAATTTGTATAGCACAGATGTAACACATGCATATCTACACAGTATTAAACATCATTACTACTACAATGTAAACATGCATTAATAATTTCCCAGGAATTCACAATTCATTCGGCAAACTACACATTTCTACGGAAAATGCTCTTCAACGAATTAGATTTCATTGAAAGGCACAATTATGCTAAGAGAGAAGTTTCTTCACTGCTCGCACTTATACTGCCAAAGTTTTCCAAATGAGTTATTGTCTCTCACACAATTCAATGTTACATGTACTAATCTAGCCAAATAATTGCTCTTAGACAAAGACAAGAAACAATGGCATTTTTAGCATATAACCCTGAATACCTACTTGCTTGTTGTAATGAGCTTTATTTTTAATTGTTTCTGGAGTGACCATTACTATAATAGATAGCACTACTGCGTTATAGTACTAATTATTTATTGCTTATACATTTTATGAAATTTTATTTATATTCCTGATTGCTTTTGCACCATTTTTATTTTGCTTTGGCTACATATGAACACTATGTCACTAATAACACTGATGTGACACACAAAGCATTATACTTTTGGTTTACCACATCAAGGTAATGTATACACGTAATATCATAAATCTCATGCAATAAAGTTTTCAACCTTGGAGTTGAAATCATATAATTACTTTAGTAATTTTCTGATTGTAACATTAGTAACATTTGCGATTGTAACGTTAGTAGCATTGTGCTTCTTAGACCAATAACTAATTTATTAGAAGTGGTTTTCTCTTTTCAATTTTATTGGGTAACTTTCTACAATATAATTAATATATAATTAATTTTATGATATACCTTCTTGAATAAAAGTGGAATTAGTTGCTTAATCGAAACAATCAAGACTATAAACGGTTTGGATATAAGTGTTATTATTACAAGTGCACTATGTTCCTTCTCATGCCAAGATCTTCTAAATGATGAATTCTTAATGCCCTCTCCAAAGTTGAAGATTTGTTAGTCTATGCATCGTCAGAATTTATTCTACGAATAACGACTGCACCAACTTGAGATATCATAATTCTACTTCTACAACAGTAAAGTTTGCAAAGAATATTGCAAAAAAACATAGGTATTCAAGAATACATTGCTATGAAATAATAGACAATGTATATAGCAAACAGAGTTACAACTTTGTGGTACCTACTTAGCTTTTAAAAGATAATAATTTGGCTTTACAGGTAACAATTTACACCGACATGGAAAAACTCGGTGTATTGTGTACACTTATGTCATTCAGGTTCAATGTCGTGATAAAACATTCATACTGTCAGAATTAAGCGGAGTGGAATTATATGTTAAACTAGTGCAGAACTTTCCATTGAGATTAATGTTTGAAATATTTTGAAGCCCAATGCCAGGAGCCATATATAGACTTACGTTTGATTAAATGATGACTATTTCCATCATTGATAACCATGTACACCTCCTACTGATTCTTATAATTAAATAGATTGTTACTTACGGAGAGATTTCACCATTTGTTTAATTGGACTTTCTTTTATTCAAGAACTATCTATCCATTTTCAGGTGTTCAACCTCTAGCAGCCCAAAATGGTCTAGAAACGTCTGTAGTGGAATCGGCTGCAACACTTCTCTTGATTTGATTCAGCCAAATTGAGAAGAATTCTTGAAATGGATTGACAGGCTTCCGTGGTGGCATTGAATCTCCATAAAATGTACTGGGAGAGTTACTGTACCGTCTTGGTCGTGAAGCTACGGGCGAACTATGATTTTCTGCATTATTCGTCTTGTCCAACACACCTTATCAGAAAATGCAACCAAATTATAAAACCAATGAACAAAAAAGGTAATGCTTATTTAGAACAGCAGCAGAGGCTTCATTTTATATTTTTCAGTTATAACTTGAAATCTTTAAGAATACCTGTCTACAGTCTGTATATTACGCCAGATAAAATTTCATTATACTTCTACCGGTTTGATTCTTAATGGGGTTCTAATATAACCAAAAATGTGATTGAATATTTTCTATAATGCAATTTCTGTTCATTGTAATTGTGTTAAAGCAATGTCATTGACAAATAATTAATATTTTAGAATAATATTTATTGATTTCTACGTAGTAATGAATTTGTCAACGAAAAATATTTGTCTGGTAGAGCTAAGTATTATTATATGACAAATAGCAATAATACTTATAAACCACGAGTTAACTAATTTTCTAAAGCTCTATGTACTTTGTATTATAACTATTTCTACATTTTAATGTTGATTATCTTTACTTTCAATTAGCATGGAAGGCAAGTTGTCGTTATCCCGCTTTAGTCTTGAACTCCACAATTCTATGTTTTGGTGGGGTTCATCTTCTCCCTGTTCCAAATATCCATAGTCATCATCATTGGGAGTTTTGGCGTCTTCAACTGCAGAGTCAACACTTGCCATTGTCCATCCACTTCTTCTGCCTCGTGCAGCCCAAAATGGTCGGTTGGCGTCCACTATTTTGGGCTACAAGGAAAAAATTTTAAAAGTTACAGTATTTGTGTCAAGCTCTACAACGAAAAATCTTATAATTCCATCAAGAAAACCAAATGAGAAAGGTTGATTTATCAGTAAACTGTCAATTTAGAAATCAACCAGGTAGGGTAATGCACTGGAAAATAATTGTTAGTTGTAATTGATTGTCAGGTATTAATATTAAGGAAGAAAACTTTAAAACAGTACGAATTGCAGGAGTTTTGTTGCTTACTCCAGATACCGAAGCAGCTTGCCCCGGTCGTGGTCCGCCTTTGTTAGCATGGGAGCAGGATAGGAAACTGGCCACAATTATGTTCACAAGAATTAGAAAGAAAATCATGATACCTTTTTTGAGAGTGAAACTAACAGGAAAAATGTTTAATTTCGAATATTATTGTGTGGGGAAAACTAAAGTAAACAAACGTGCGTCTCCTATGTTCACTCCAATCAGATTTCATCTACTTACAAGTTATTTTCATAGAAAAGAGTTCGGGAAACTACTATGCAGAACTTCTGACTCTCCCTCTTTATATATGTGTTCTTGTGCTCTCATTTCACGGACTCAGTAGGCATCCAATTAAACAAGGAAACTGGCCGAACATATTTCATGCTGAATTTTTTACCACTTAAGAAAAATTGCGAGTATGCTTTGAACTCAGTTGTATGTAGATGATAAATTGAGCATACATTATTAATTTATTATAATTTGACAATTTTAGCAATCTGAGTATAGGCAGGTTGAAAATGTTAGTATAGTGCTGGACAACTGGTTTAGTAGTATTGCTCCAGGTTACAAGGAAATTCAATGCAACGCAATTTTGCAATTATATTGGGTGGACCGTTTTCCATTGGTTTCTTTATTTCTAAGGAAAATGTGCCTACCGATGTAATGCTATTTGGAGAAAAATACGGGCTCAAAGAGCACCGAAATCTATTGTATTTTAAGATTTCTGAAGAGAGAATAGTGACAGAGTGGCTAATCCTGGCTAAAATGCATATGCCGCCTCTTTTAGTATTCATTCATAGTGACGTCGTGTGCTGTACGGTATAAATAATACTAACATAACGCATTTATACGGACTTTCTCCTGTGAAAATCCATCAAAACACCATGTGCGCTTCAATTATGCATTTCTTCAGAATTTCCCATGGGTTCACACCTACAATCTACAAAGATGGATGGAGAATGATTTGAATAGCATTCTTTTTCTGAGAAATCTTAAAATAAAGAGGCTTCTCTAACCGTATTCACGTCATTTAAACAATTTGTTTCTCTTCTTCGCCTTTCGGATGAAAATTTTCCAAAAATCTAATATGAAGATCATGCATCATATTTTCTTAGCGTGCACATGTATACCTTATCTAAATGCATAATTTGCCATTATTTCCATGTATAAAAATAACCATTTGCCCACGCAAATATAACCCAGTGAAGGTAATTCATTATCTTCCTCACTCATTTGTTGTGTACGTTGAAAGTACAACAGATATGATATCGTCAATACTTTCGTGAAATGAAGACCCACGTAATAAACTAATATCTAAGTCTTTATTCAATTCACAATTTACAATTCTGAGGTTATATAAATTCAAAATATATTAACGATATAAATTAATATTACTTCAGGGAATTATGATGCCCAAGCAAAATTAAAATGCATTTACCTTAAACGAAATTTTGAAAAGCGGAATGGTTGAAAAACCTGGATTGCATTATAAATGAGAAATAAGGGCAATAATTATGTTTACATTTAGTATGATTCCTGAGCAATAATCTCACTAGTATAATGAAATATGCATGTAGTAAATTGAATACACTCCACAAACTTTTTATTTTCTAATAAACAACTAATTGGCAACAACGTATTTTTCCGAGTAATAACGGTAATAAAGTGCACAATGATAATTAGTATTATACTGCTTAAATAAATCCTAAAAATTGTAGACATTGTGAATTAGTATTAATTTAAAATTTTTCGGCTTTGGTGTGCTTATTCTGGACCCGCGGACGCAAAAATTTATTTCGAGCGTTAGGAAAAATCAATTTATTCCTACAAAACTGTTTACTGACAACGTGTACGTACACCACCAAAAACATGATTTTCAAAAGATGTGTTTTAATACACCAGCAGTTGATAGGAGTGATTAAATCAAGTGTTAATCTTTGTCAACGGTGCATGTTTAGGACTTTAACATTCACCATTGAAAAGATGCACAACAGTCAAACTTGTTATAGTGAACAACCTGAAAGTCTTACTGAATGCAAACTAATGCCTGTTAATAAACCCCTTTTATAATTCTATTCTGCACCAAAGAGCCAGACATCTCAATAGCGCCGTTTCATTGTTTTTTGACATTTCTGTTCAAGTCACTTAAAAATATATTAAGGTCTTATAGGATGTGTGCCACACCTAGAGAGATGTTAGGAATCGGAATTCAAAAGACTTGAAACCAGGATGTAAAAAATCTTCATCTTAACATCTAACAGTATTTAAATGTAGTACTTTGAAACTCGTGAGACAGGATCAAAGAGAACTGCCCATCGGTAAATAATAAAGTCGTTACTGATTGCATGCCTAGGAAAGATAATGCTTGACTGCAAATTCTTGCCAATTGGAATTCTTAAGGCATTTCTTTTGTAAGATATTATAAATTCAACAGCGTATTGCTTGAAAAGATAACCGGCGCTTCACAAAATGAAAAGCAGATATAAGTGGCGGATAAATTTGACTGTGCGAAAGGAATCGTTGGCAAAATTCAGGATACCGTTTGCAAATGACTAGAGTTGCTTTAAATGTTGCATGTTGCATGCAAGTAAAATGTAAACGTTTTACTGAACTCCTATAATCAAGTAGATTTCTTATTCTTATTAAATGAGACGAATGACCAGCCATAAATACAAGTTAGTCACATTATGAAAGCTTGACTTTGAAAAAAAGTGAACGTATGGAAATTGAATGACTCTAAGTCAGCTGGATGAGGCGTTAACCATGCTTTCTAATATGCTGATCAATTTTAACGAAGTAACGGTTACAGGTGTAATTAATATCAGCTCCTTCAGGGCCCGAATTATTTTAAGTCATTGAAATTCTAGCTCTCGATTTTTTAAGTACTTATAAAAACAGTCTTTTTGAAGACTTCAGTTTTGAAGACTCCAAATAAAAGGCAATGGTATACAATTTCATTCTCTGACATTTAAATAATTTGACAGCACCTTGAAAACTTTGATCAACAAATTCTATAATATTCCTGCTAAAACAATTTGGAACAATGGAATAAAACTACCTAATTGCATTCGTCATATTTATGAAGAATTTAAACTGACGCTCTAAAATCTTCTAGTCGTTTCGTCGTTCCTATAAAATTGACATTCCTCAGTAGGTCAAATAAGTACACTAAAAATATTATTCCATGAGCAATATTATTGAGGTACAAATTGACAATTAATTTTATCTTTGTTACAGTCAAAAAATGTACTTCTACACACTTCGCGTTCAATAATCGTAATACAAATTTGTTAAAATTTCTGAATTCTTAAAATGCAGATCACATTACTCCGAATATAAACAGATTGAGTCAAACGTTAATGAATCGCTATTGCGTTCTATTCTGCTTTCTACCCACACTACTGCACACACCAAATATATTCCTACGATCAAATAGGAAAGAAACTCTGGGATTCTTAAATATATAAATGCTTTAAAGGGTAAAGAAGAAAATATTATTGAAATAAAAATGGAAGACAAAATGAAATTGGACAGTCGTGTATTTTTAAATACATTAGCCAGATTCATTTTTAGTCAAAATTGCGGTGCAGCCAATGTACACACTGCCATTGAAGAATGCGTATAAGCTCAACGAAATAGAGGGTTATGACATAGAATTATTATTAGAATATTAACGAAATAGAAGGTATTGATACTTTACAGAAAAATATACATTATTGTATTATTAAATGACAGTAATGAAATTTTAAATGCTTTTAGGGGTTCCGGTCAATACGAGTATCGATTTCACACTAGCAGAAATTCATCCTATCGTTATAAATTCCACCCTAATATTTAAAGAAAACTCCGGGAATGGAAAAAGCATGTGTCTACGAAAAGATTTAAGTCACTTACTAAGTCAAGAAAAAGCACTCAGTAGTGGTCGCACTATTGAAAAATATTGTCTCAAATATTCTGTAGTTTTGATTGCCATAATTTATTGACACGCTTATACACATTCTTATAGTACAATGAAAATAATAATTCAGTGCGCTTTAGGCATGGTATAACCAAAAGATGAGACATAGCAAAGCTTACATATATAATAGTGGTATTACGTCGCGTAAAACTATTTATAGTCACCAAGACCTCAATTAAAGACAAATAATGAGTCATTTAATTCCTAAGAATGTTCACTCAAAGGAGCTAAACAAGGCACAAAGGCACGGGTTGAAGAAGAGGGTAATGTAGAGGTTTTTTGCATTAATGCATAATCGGCATAATGTAGATAAAAGAATACCAAACCAATTTTGCACATTGGTGTACACTTGCCCTCCTCCTATGAGAGGAGGAGTCCTATCACTCACAGCAGCAAAAACTAATGTATTGCTAAACTACGTTAAATTTAAGGCAATCTTCCGTTTAGGGCGCATTATGGAAAACCATAATACATAATAACTTGCAGAATTTAGTACTCCAAAAGCGGAGTTATATTGCACTCATACAGATCAAATCTCTACAGTGTGGTTAAATAAAACTGATCATTCGAAATTTTAAGTACAGTTCCCTGTGACGCATATCAAGGAATTAAAATTGAACATTTCCAGCAATTAAATAAAATGTTTAATTATTGATGCCTTGGGATCATTGGTATATTTTGAGTATCGCGTTTTCAGTTATGCCATATAAAAGCGCATTGTAGATTTAATATTACCATTGTACAATTTATAATCGAAAGTGACCTAACGCCCGAATAAATTATTTAATCTACCTTTGTGCTGACACTGGCGGAGAGTCCCTTTCGGAGTCAAAAGTTTTTCATAAGGAGGTAACTTAAATAAACTACCTAATGCTACTAATATTGGTTTAGACTTAAGCATACGTTTAGCTAATCGGAGGATGTCTTCTTGTTTAACGTCGTCTGTGAAAAAAACAAAGTTATTTGAATTAAATATGGCAATAAATGAGAAACTAATTTATGGTAACAGAGCTTACCTATCAGTTTCATATACTCATCTGGATTCCGGTAAAATCCTTGCGCCAAAATTTGTCGACCAATATCTTCAAACACAACAGGTCGAGTCTCCATATTCATTAACAGCATTGACTTCAGCTGGACTTTAGCCCGCTATCATAAATAAACCATAGTTGCAAACAAACCATTCACCATTTCCTATCAAATTGTATATACCTACACATATATAATGTGAGAGTTTTTACCTGGAATTCAGGTTCATCCATAATGGTTGCCATACCGTGGAGCTGTGATATTATAACTTCAGTTAGACTTTCCATATAATCAGGTGCTGCACATCCATAAATACAAAATACCCCTGAGTCTCCGTAACAATTGTTATAAGCTGTAACGTTATAGACCCATGGTCTCCTGGAGTCAAAATAAAAATGTCATTAATAATTCTAAGGCGCTTTGAGCACAGTTTAATAGCTTTAAATTATGTATTATTAAAGCTGAATGGTTTAAAAACATTCCCTTACAGGTTTAAAACATGAGTATACAAACGGGAATACATGCCCTTTCCAGGACCTCCTGCACTGAAGGAGCCCCCTCCTCCCATCATTATATTTAAAACGCAACTTGGAATAAAATCTGCATCCCAATGAGAAACTGATTCCAGTCCGATGGCCATATGAGCTAATTTGGGAACAGGCATTGGCCCGGCATTAAATTGACCAAAATCTTTCTCCATCTAAAAACATAAAATTTTGCCAATAACAATTCGCACATTAATTACAAATTTTGCCAATGTAGAACAGCAAGTAAGCAAATACACGAATTTCTCCTCCAGTATAAATAGCTTTAGAGGTGTCTCTTGTGATTGAAGACGACGGTGAAGTAATTTCAGTATTCCATGTACTTTTACTGAAGTCGAAATATTCCCTACTAAGGTCAACGAATTCTGCATGATTCACACCGGCGCCAGCAACAACCATTTTCTCCGGTATATAGTTTGCTCTCATATATTCCAATACTTTATCCCGAGTAATTGCCTCCATGTTTTCAGGGGGGCAATATCTTGGGAATCCCAATGTATTATCTTTCCACGCCGCCGAATGGGCCATTTCTAGCAAAATCCCTTCCTGATCAGGTCGCATATCCATGTCTTCTAGCTCATATAATGCCGACATTTTAGCGTTGCGGAGCTCTTCCTCTGTGATTCGGGGCTTCAGAACTGTATCTGCAAGTAATTTCATTATTTTTGGAACTCCAGCTCTTTCCACCGAAATCGCGTACACCGTAATATCACTAAACAAAATACAAATGGCAGTAGTTAAGTTAAAATGTATATTTATATATCAACAATACATAAAGTTCCCCACCCAGCATAAATAACTTTGCTTAAAATGCGCTGTGAGTAGCAAATGAATCTAGCTTCAATTATCATAACGCAATATTATCGCAATACATTTATCTCAAGGTTAATAAATTTAAAATATCCGTAAATTAAAGTTTAGTATGAGGTTTACTACAACACATGCAAATCTCACAATTAAAAAAATTTCATTTCAAGTAAAGTAACCTTTAAAAATATACAAGCTACTACATTTCAATTTAAGAATTTCAATCAAACTTGATGTAAACGTAGTCACCAGAGTAAAATCATATTTTGAACGGAAAGGTGGTTAAGGCAAAACTGCTATTCATTACATCCTTAATCCTTACGTAAATGTAAAATTATTTTTGTTTGAGTAGCGCTCCCAATTAAGAAATAAAAGGATATATTTCATGAAATGAAAACATGTTAGGATAAATACCGTGATGTTTGTGAATCAAAGATACCACCAAATTGTTCCAAATCTCTTGCTAAATCATTTCGTGTGGGATACAATTCAGTTGACTGCAATAATAAATCATACAATTACATTGCTTTAATTAGCTCATCAAGGTTTAAGATGTGGTCGGAATTTTAAATTACTGATTTTCTATTGTCAGTGTACCTGAAACCCTAATTTCTCTATGATATGTGAAATTCCCTTTGGAAAAGGCGTTTCGTAACGAGCTCCTGTTTTAATCGTCACCCCTATAGTACAATAGTTTCCGTATCGCTCTTGTGATCCAACTTTAAGCCCATTATCCAATTCTGTTATTTGCGTTTCGAAATGTGACTTTGGTGCATCTGCGTAAGAGGGTTTTGACAGATTTGGTAAAGGTGTCCCCATAGAAATCTTTATTCTGGTTGATTTTGGAGGGGTCGAGTTGTGTTCCTGAATGGGAACGGGGTCTGCGGCAGTAGATGCTAAAATATTATAGCAAAATATGGAAACATGAATTATTATCGATTACTCAGATCAAATTAACGCTTTCAAATCATTCTTATTTTATGAAAATGGAATGCATATCGATATCGTCTGTAATAACGAAGGCTTTCTAGTATGTCATAAAAATAATAAACCTGAGGACTTTGGAACTTTGGATGTGGAGCTGGTACTTCCCAATGGCTTGCCATCTCCAGATATTCCTCCTCTGGTACTGCTAGCGAGACTTCTGTAGAAAACTGACACGGGGATTTTTTGATGTGCCAACACTTTGCTAAGACGGTACATTTTGGATGTAAGAATGAATAATGAAATATGTCAACAATTTTCAAGAGTTCTAGAGACAATTACAGTTGCGTCAAATTAGTTAATGGCAAATATTAGCCAGAAAGAATTAAAGTTAACAATAACAATAATATAAATGAAAAGTCAACTAGAATAGACTGTGAAACAAGAGTGTTCATTACACAGTAATCTGCGTCTTGATTAATATGCTTTGGTAAAAGCAACATGATCAAATATTCTCACTGAACCGCCAAAAGTGCAAAGGTGCAAGGAGTTCAAGGAGTACTTTGTTAAAAAGATACATTGCTTGCGAAGAGACAACAAGACTTACGAAGTTACGAATACAAGAAGAAGCTAGACGAGAGGAAAGCAATTGCAATCTACAAACTCGCGAAATATTTTCACATGTGAAATGTCCATTGGCTATATTTTCATTTTTTCATGTCCCTAAAGTTGCCATTCGGAATTTGAAAAAAGTCTTTAAAATTCTAATTAAGTATGCCATCTACTACTAAATTACTTTTTAAAAAACCGGGAATTGCCGAATTGCTTACCATAGCAATACCACCATAGAAATACCACAGTAAAAAAAAACCACGGTAAATTGACAACTTTAAAAATAAAACCCTAAAAATCCGCCCTAAAAGACCAGCGTAAAATTACCACCCTTTTCGTCTTTTACACGGCTACCTTTAAAATGTTACCCAAAAAATGGCGCCTAAAAATTACCACCTTAAAATTAGCAAAGATACCACCCTTAGGGTCTGCACTCTGCACTTGTATATGCCCCATATTAAATCACCTAATTTAAACCATTGCCAAGGCCTCATTTAAAGAGAGGGGGCAATTCCGTCATTTATCGTGCTTCGTAAAATATTAGGAGCCTCAATATTACAGGCATTCTCGAAATCCAACAACTGATGCTCAAAATCATGATATTTACGGAAAATTACAAAATTTTGCTCTTCGAGGAAAGCATATTAAGTACTTCCTGGTGGTAGAAGTATTTACAAGTGTGTAAAAGATAAATATCCGCCCTGTACATGTGTACATACACTTTTGGCGAAGGGGAAGATTTGTGATTTGGGTTCTAAACCAACCAAAGTTATTTTAAATATTAAATATAAATAGGAATGGGAAAAAACATAAGGATATTAGTCGAACCATACCTAAGTTCTGGAAAAATAAATAAATTAACATAAAGCTCTAAAAGTGTGCTAGGTCCTATGTCGGCTTTCTTTTTTAAATCCGATGGTCTCAAATGATCAGGGGTCGGACATTTATGTAAAAAAATATTTTCGGTGGTTATTCGTACCGCTGCTAGCTTTCGTATCTACACGTTTGGTACCCGTAGGAGTCTTTTAGAAGCAACATAAAAAAAATATTTTCAATATTTCACCTTTTAAGGAAATATATATATTTTAGTAAATATTTTTTATTTAAAAAAATATTTACCAAAATATTTCGGCTATAAGAAAATTTTTTTCAATATTTTGCTTGTTTTAGAGAAAAAAAAGGAATTTTTTTGAAAAATTGACCAAATTTTCCTGTAAAAAATCTTTTTCAAGTGGAAAATTATTTATCAAAAATTTTTTTCATCTAAAGGATATTTTTGGCAGTTTAAAAAAAAATTTTGGCCACTTAAAAATTTTTTTTGACTCCTTAAAGCAATTTTTTTGGCTCTATAAAAAAATATTTTAACTTTTAAATCAATATTTTCGATATTTTAAGCAAATGTTTAGTAAATATTTCGCCCCTTTTTAAGAAAATAAAAAATAAATATTTTCGAAGTTTAAAAAAATAAATGTCCGACCCATGCAAATGATACGTCAAACTGAAGCTGAAGCTGTTCTGAAGCCAATCTCTGAATTTGAGAAACCGTTCACTTCTCAGTGTCAGTGCATTGCATGAGGATCGAACAACACATGGTTTTCCAACGGCCAAAACCAATACTGCTTTTTGAGCGGGGAGCATCGGCGCGATGAGTGAAGCTTAAATACTCAGTTACAGTTATATAGATTGCAAGTTTAAAGACAAAAATGAATATTATGTGAACAATAATGGGGAATTTTGGAGATTCTATTGAGGTAAGACGTTTTTACTGTATTCATAATTTTCAACATCTGAAGTCCCAGATTCCATACACAGGTATGCATATTAAATACATAGAACTTAAGTTTGCCAGTAAACTTTAGTTATAGTAAGTTTATTTGTTGGATACAATGTCTTCAGTGAACTGTATTTACTTTTATAGGTCAACAATAAATGCAATCATCTTACAACAAATATTTACATTTGGTTGCTTGTGTATATGTTAGATATTCATTTTAGTACTGACTGCGACACAATTTTGTTTCTATAAAAGTATTGATGGTGTAATTAATGGTTTTAATGTTGCCTATTGATATTTGCAGCAATATGAAGTACTTGACTTATTGGGAAAGGGAGGTTTTGCCGTTGTTTACAGGGCTACATGTATCAAGAGTAATCTGGAAGTTGCAATCAAGATGGTAAAATTCAATAACATATTAAATAAAGTAATCATTTGAAATTGTTTTTAACAGCATTTAATTTAAAATGTATTCCAGATTGACAAGAAAATTATGAAAGCTGTTGGAATGGTTGGTCGTGTCAAGCAAGAAGTTTCAATACATTCTAGGTTAAAACATCCATCAGTTCTAGAATTGTACACATTTTTTGAGGACGAAAATTATGTATACTTGGTTCTGGAATTATGTCGAAACGGAGAGTTGCAGCGTTATCTTAAGACTACAAAATCCGTTTTAAGTGAAATAGAAGGTACACCGAATAAAATTACATATTTATTTTTGTGATTAATAAATATTTAAGTGTAAAATGTGGTTAAATGTACAGCGTGCAATATTCTAAGACAAGTTGTGGAAGGCCTCTTATATTTACATTCCCACAAGATTGTACACAGGGACATGACCTTGGCAAACCTTCTTCTAACTTCAGAAATGAATATTGTAAGTTGGCTTCATTACTTGTAGTAATACTACTATTTAACGGTTAAACAATACTTTTATTATTTATTTTAATTACCTGGAAATTTATTTTTCGCAGAAAATTGCAGACTTTGGTCTTGCTACACAATTAAGTAGACCAGATGAGAAGCATTTAACTATGTGTGGAACTCCAAACTACATTTCTCCAGAAGTTGCTACAAGAGCATCTCATGGTCTAGAGACAGATGTTTGGGGCATAGGAGTCATGCTTTACACAATGCTAATTGGAAAATCTCCATTTGACACTGAGGATGGTGTTAAATCTACATTGACACGAGTAGTAATGTCCGAAGTGTATTTACCGTCGGGGCTTTCGCCGGAAGTCAAAGATCTGATTACTTGCATGCTAAGAAAGAATCCAAAGGAGAGAATCAAACTATACAGTATTTTAGATCACCCGTTTATGACAAAAAATCTAAATTTGCAAAATGATGCCTCCAAACGATGGCTTTCTTGTGACAGTGGTGTGGCTTCGTCTTACGTGACTTCTTCTGGCCAGGCTTCTCAATTGCAATCTCAGGGTGTCCTCCCACCCCCTCAATCAAACTCAGGACTCCTTTCTCATCGTCCACAATCACCAACAAATTTCGGAGGACCTTGGAGAAGCGGTTCATGTTGCAGTAACTCATCAGGAACTCTCAACCCCTGCGCTAATAATAATCGAAATGCTTGTGAAACGAGTCACTGTTCTCGATCTAGTGGACCAACAGCTTTCCAAAGTCGAAGTAGAGTACCTTCTGGACATCACCATGACTTTGAATCTGAAGCTCACCGCATGATTTTACCTCCTGTTCCTCTTTATGATGAGCATTCTCGTTTTCCTCATACCTCTACAACAATATCTGGTAGTGAACACTGCTACAATAACCCGAACCCCGCTTCAAGTGGGGGGATGAAGCCAACTAACTGCAGTCACGCGTGGAAGCAGTGTACTCAATGTTCACACGTTGATAGCTGTGGGTGTATGGGAAATACTAAGAGTGTCGGAGTGACTAATGGTAGTGCCACTGGAAAGTTGTCTGGTTTAGGGGTCAACCATATGTGCAATCCACCTTTATCTCAGGCTGCATGTGGTTCACAAAGTAGTCAGATTGGGTTTGGGATCCAAGGGTCAAGTATGCATCTAAGCCATGCTAATCAACCAATTGCTCAAGAGAAACCACCGATTGGACCTAAAATCGCAGTTCCTGCCATCGATTCGAGGCGACTGCGCCCAGTTAGACAAAAAACGAAAAATGTTATTGTCAATATCATGGATTCTGGGGAAGTTTGCTTGGAGTTCTTAAAAATTAAAGAAAGAATCGAAAAAGTTCACGAAGTGCTAAGAATCTCGCCGGATGGAATGAGGGTAACATTTATTGTTTAATTTCGCTCACGTACAACGTGTTTTCATCAAAACAATTGATTTATTTAGATTGTCATGTATCACCCGAATAGAGGAAAAGGAGTTCCCGTAGGTTCAGAACCTCCTTCATTGCCAAATGAAGGTGCCGACGCAATTTACAGCTATGAAAATATGCCGGAGAAGCACTGGAAAAAGTATTCATATGCTTCGAAATTCGTAGATTTGGTTAAAAGTAAAACTCCAAAAGTCACATTTTACAGTTCCAGTACAAAGTGCTTTTTGATGGAAAATACTCCAGATGCTGACTTTGAGGCCCAATTTTATGAAGGTATGGTACTTATGATTTTCAAGAAATTGGCACTAATCCTCGCCATTCTTTTAATTTAAATATTCCCCTTTAGAAGTCATTAAGGACACTCCTACCGTTAAGCAAGATTGACACCTGTTGCTAGAATACCATCCTGTTTAGTATACGTATAGTACCTCAGTCTAACTAGCCTCGTTAGCTATTTTACCCTTCTGTATAATATAGGTTTCTCCTTACATCCAATATAAAATTTATTCTGCATCCGTTATAACCTTTTGACTGGAATTGAATAAATATTACAGGGTTTAATTTACAATAAGTGCTTTAAAATTTAATTATTTTATTGGTATTAGGTGGGAAAATAACGAAGACCGGTTCTCAAATTAAACTCGTGGAGGTTTCGGGATCATCCGTTAATTTTGACATATCTGATAATCCCCGTCTCTCTCCAGGAGGTCAGTTAATGTGGGAACACTTCAAAAAGTGTTTGAAGCATTGTCAAAATTTAGAATCCACTATGACTACTTTAGATTTGGCTACAGAAGAATCTTGTTTTCCTCTTATTGTTGGCCGGAGAGCAAATCCTCCTCCCAAAGCTCCTCAATCTGCTAATGAGAATAAAGAAAATTGCTCTCCTCAAAGTGCCATTAACGTACCTGTTGTAAGATATTTAAAAAACCTCATAAATATACCTTACTAATATTGTCAAATGACAAGCATTATCGTAATGTATTTTGTGCTCTTTTTTCAACAGATTGGTGGATACGAAAATTCTCTAGCCAGCGTTCCTGGTGGATCAACAATGAGTAAATCCAAAAAAGTACTGAGACAAACTGTGATTCCAGAAATAGGGACAGCTGCCCAGTTATCTAGCGGTGACATTCATGTACACTATCAAGATGGAAATCGCCTGGTAATGAATTCAACTTCGGCCAATCTTTCATATATCACGAACAAAGGTCAGGTGAAGCAGTATAAGCAAAACGACACCATTCCGCCAGATATCAGGGAAAAGTTAAGTCAGATGCCTCAAATAATCAAAGCCTTGATGGAATCAGATTAATTTACCCTGGCAGTACTCAATTGTGACAATATATTTTATGTAATTTAAACTGTAAGTTTTAATAGACACTTCCACACTCGTATAGCTTGAACTCCATTGTATTATTAGTAACCAATATATTTCATGAAGTGAAATGAAACTACCCGAGACTATCCAATAGGTACTTACTCCTAGTTATAAGCACATAATAGCACTATAAAACTGTTGTATTTTTCTACAATTTTCTACAGAGGGTTATAGTTTTGTATCACTCAGATTTTGTTATATTTATTTCACACATAATAATTTGAGAAAGTAGCAATGAATGTATATATTAATTTTGTACCTTATTAAATTATTATAATTTCTTCCTGCAATTAATACTCACTATTTACACACTTTGCAATATTAGAATTAAACTACAACATAGCAAAAGTATAACTATAAATCAAATGCACTAGCTAAGTAATATTGACATTATGCAAGTTTTATAAAAAATGCTTTAAAGTGTGTAATCGATGCAATATTAATTAGTGTCTGCTACGTGTATATATTTTAATATTCCAATTTTTGTATTGGGTTTTCATTTGTTGTGCTCAGTAAATGCAGTAATTAAAACATATTGTTAGTTTTGTAACGGGAAATAGATTGCTCAAAATTAGTCGCACTTTCTGAAAAAGTTTACAGTAGCACTAGCGTAGAGACTGACCCCACGTATCAATTGTTCATAAATAGGAATCTGTTTATGTTGTAACTTATTTAATCCATTGATTGTTATAAAGTAGAGGAACCATTAGTAAAATATTAGCTGGCTTTTATAAATGATTTATTACTCTACAATCACTACACTACAAAAGACAATAAAGTAAAAAAGATAAATAACATTTTACATCACCATTCACCTTTGCAACAGGTGTGCTGGTACACAACGTGTACAAATAGTATAGTTAAATAATTTGTGCATATTAGGAAATATTTCGTCAATTTATAAATAGCAACGTCTAGGTTTGGAATGAAATTCACAGCAAAAGGTAATACAATCACCGTACATAACACACAACAGGGAAAAATAGATGACTAAACGTGGTCTAAATGATGAAGAGACATACATTTAGAGAAAATGAGCATCTTTCTACACAGACAACAATATTTTGCAATACTAAACCACAAATACTCAATAACACATTTATACTAGATGCTAAACATTCGTCTCATTTGCCATAACTCACCATTACATAATTAAAAGTAGGTAATACTACGTCCAACATTAAGAATAATATAATATTAAATATTCATTAATTTCAGAGTAATACAGCAGCGTTGTATAATAGCAGCGTTGTTTGCATTAAAACTTTGTTAAATATTACAATATTTTGTCATGTATTATAGTGTCAGAAAAAACTCACAACATTATCCTTACAGCGTACCATATAGTCTTAAAACAGTTAGTCATTTCTTATCGTTAATTTTAAAATCGTTGAGTCTCAATATTTTTGTTCCTTGCATGCGTGCAGTAGTACATGTAAACTATGAGCAGTTACAAAGGATTTTAACGTAGATATCAATACTTGGAGTTACAATGACGTAATATGTAATTTATTATTATTTAAGTAGGAGGATATGATTGACGTTCTTTGATTTAAAAATTGTGCTGTATTGTAAAACTAGAATACACAAAAATAATTCAATATTACAACCCGGTACCGTGTGGTGTAATACAAAATTTTTACAATAGGATGCCGCTGTCAGTTGTTGGAAGATCAATTTTTCGTAAGTCATAATACCTTTCGTATTATGTTAGATTTCAGCATAACCCCTTAAAATCTATCTTTTCCTGCCAAAGCTGTCATTTCAGATTCTCCAGTAGTAAAGTACTGCAGTTCCTGAAAGTCTTGTAGTTTTTCATGGTCCTTTATGTGAGCATAATTTGCCGATAAACACATTAAATAGTGGATCTAAAACACAATAAGATTCGCATATTAAAATATGTCTTTTAAAACTGTAATTCACTTCTCCTTTGAGTGCATTTATTTTAAAATCGTACCAAACTCATAATAATCAAGCCACACGAAATAGTTGCGAGGATAAACATTACTTCAGCTCTTTCGACATAGTCTTTGCAAAACATCTTTATTTCGTTAGTTTCGCATATTTTCATATCTTCAGGACGGGTATTTTCAGGAAATAAGAAATCTAAAAAGAGGATAATTTTTCTGCATAATATTTATTGGAATATTTTCAGGATTAAATGTATTAAGAAGTAATGAAATACAACTATATTTTCTACTTACGGAACTGTGAGAAATCAATACAGTTCTCTTTATCATAAGGCGTTTTCTGGTGTGAACACAGAGACCAAAACAATGAAAACGTGGCGGTGACGACTACAAGAAAGCAGAACATGCCCAGCCAAGCAAGTTCCAATATGTACGTGATGACCATAAACTATAATTCATACATTCATAATTAATTTTAATGCATTTAGACAGATTAAGGTTTCAAAGTTTTGTTTGATTAGATTCTTACCACTGCACATGTAATCCGTCCACCGATTCGGGCTTTCCAGGCTCTATACACTGAACGTCTCGTTTCGCCTGTGGTAAGGCAACCGATAAAGAGGATCATGATTCCCAAAGCACCCATACAGGCCCCAATAATAACAAAGGCCAATTGAACTGGTTCCAGCCATTCCACTCGGAAATGAAACACTTCAACAAACATTAAACGGGCCAAGGCAACACCTCTGTACATTGTCCCGCAAAATACACCGACTCCAGCAAGACACATAATTGTGGCAATAAGGGTAGCATAAGGCATCCTTGTCATGCAATTTTGACAACTCCGACCTAAAATATAATTTAAAAATATTTACACGAATAGAGCAAGTTTTTCATTCAAAGTTAGTCAAAAGTGAGTTCCCAATCGAAAGGGAAGTCGTAGTTGTAGGCTCAATGTTTAAAACAGAACAATTTTTCATAACATAATATGTCCATTAGTTGGTATTTTTAAAGAGGTATTAACAATTAATTTTGTTGAATTATTTATTTTATTGCATGATAAATAAACGACAAGGTTAGATTTATGATGTCTTTACTTTTAAATGAACTTACCCATTTTTGGAAAGTATTTTCAAAGCACGAGGAATGGAAATGTTGAATGCTTCACTGGTCAAGATTACAACGTTAAATATTATCTTCAGTTTTGATTGTTTGTGATCCTTACTTTAAGGTCGGATATTGAACACAATAGGAGACGGCAGGGCTGAATTATTTCAGCCAATTTGACTAATTTAATTCAGTTATGAAACACAACCACAAGTACTCCTGAAAAAGGACACAATTAGTTCACATAATTACTATTATGGATATATTCAAAAAAATGAAGTCCTTAAAAAGCAAATTCCTACATAGAAAAGGTTAAACTTAAAATTAAGATTTCCGATGTATTATAAAGATATATTGATTATATTGTCTGATTTATTTAAGATATTGACAACAGCTAAAGCTCTGCCTTAGTTTGTATTTGCTTCCACAGTAGTGTAAAAAAATTATTGTAATTAAAGACACTTCCAGTCAATAAAGAATACATTCAGCTACGCTAATTAATAATAGTGAAAAATATTTCCATTATTATCACAATGTGACCACTAATGGTAAGATATATCAGTAATAGTAATTTGCAAATCAAATTTATACTTGCAATAAAGTGTCACAACATTATATGACAACTACAACTAATTGACAAAGACTAACAAATTATGATTTTGTATTATATGCTGCCGTATTATAAGAAAGATGTGAACCACACAAAATATTTTCTAAGAACTCACTTACAAGTACAGGAGAATAATAAATTAGATTTTTACAAAGGCATAAATAGAGTGATAAAATTTACAGTAAAAGGAATTGTGGTTCGTTGAATTTGTGATTGTGATGACTAAGTTAGGTTGTAAATGGAATTAAAATATTATGACAGCGGCCCAAAAGTAGGGGAAAAGTGTCTGAGTCAGGAAGGCGAGGAGTGAGATGTGAGGAGGAAGGAGATAATTCCTTATCCATTACAATCCCACCAAGCCCCAATAACAAACAATGATGTAAATTATAAATGGTCACCTCAATGTTTACCCTATTGCAATCTGCAAGCTTTTGAGTATTATAAAAACTGGAAACCTTGAACTACAAAATTAAAAGCGACGGAAATCATATTTAATACTGATGAATAGATTCATTTAATTACCTTTACGTTAGTTGAACTATTTATTATTCACTACTCTATACTACGGTACTTATCTCACTAAAACTGTATTACTGTACTCTGTACTAATATCGTATAATAGAAAAAGAAAATTATAGAGTAAAACCATCATCACATTTTTAAGAGTTTGCGCCATATCATGCTACCGTAATCGCCCTATTAAACTTCTTTTTACGTCAGAATGTTTGGCTTTCAATATAACGGTTAATATTAGTACCATTCACCAGTAAAATTTAAAAATACTTCAGTTTATAAGCCAAACAGTTTATACACATGTTGTAATGAGCGCTTTGGCAACGATCCGTTTATAAATCTTGGCGTTCAAGTATTACCTAGGTAACAATGCGAAACTATGGTGTTGCGTACAAAATTTGTTGCACGTATCACAAATAAACTGTTTTTAATCAATTAAACCACTCCAGACTGGTTTATTTTTGTAGCGTTTATAAACCACAGTTTATAAACTCACACATGCGCAGTTGTGCTGAGTTGGACAAAATAAACTAATAAACTGGTTTTTTGGTTTATAAACTCAGCCGGTGAATGGCACTATTGTTTAAATACCCGCTTGAAAAATGTGCATTTATAACTTATACCAATGCAAATAAGCTTCCATAATCATTTCACAAAAAATATTACTGATATTTGTTGAATTGAATTGAATTGAATTTGGTTTATTTAAGTGCATAAAGATCATAACAAGTAAATAGCATGTTTTTACATTATTACGCACCGAAGGCGACTACCATTTATAGCAACCTTACTCCAAAGACAGTATAAGACTACATATGAAATTTGGGTTAAATTAAAAGGATTAAAATTAAATTAAAACTTTATTTTTCGAAAAAGTCAGTTTTACTCAAAAAAATGTACGGAATCAGCTGTATTTCATTTCAGTTCTATTCATGAATAAATATTTCTTTTAAGAAGAATCGGCATTTAATTTTGTAATCTAAAACTAAGTCGAGTTTGGTCGCTGGCTATAATTTTGACAGTTGGGACATTAAAAATAGCAAGGAAAGGTTATTATTATAGAGAATAAGGTAGACACGTTACAAAGCGCAATGGTTCAAAACCACTGAGTTCGTACTTGGTACAGTCTTATCTTGTCACTCGCCTTTTGCAGTTGTTCAATATACTGTTTTACGGGATACGGACATTAGGTAATTTACTATTAAAATATTTCAGTATATTTAGCTTACTTTATTGAACGACAAAATTAATACATAACCAAGAATGTAGGCGTTAATATATAGATTGGCATGTTTAACCCTGGCTCTACCAAAGGACTACAAATGTAGTTTTACTACTTTTACATCGCTGTAACTTTGGGGGTAGGGCATTAATCCTTATGATTTCCAAGATACTCGAACCAAATTTATTTTTCTATAATTTCCCAAAAAAAATTTTTAAATTGCTACAAAAATGGCGGAGCTAGAGGATAGTTGTCAAAAAATGTCAATTTTCTGTCCATAAGATCCCATGTATAAGGCCACCAATTTTCAGGTAACCTTTTATAATTCCAAAAAGATTGTCTGATTTAGTTAAGATATTGACAACAGCTAAAGCTCTGCCTTAGTTTGTATTTGCTTCCACAGTAGTGTAAAAAAATTATTGTAATTAAAGACACTTCCAGTCAATAAAGAATACATTCAGCTACGCTAATTAATAATAGTGAAAAATATTTCCATTATTATCACAATGTGACCACTAATGGTAAGATATATCAGTAATAGTAATTTGCAAATCAAATTTATACTTGCAATAAAGTGTCACAACATTATATGACAACTACAACTAATTGACAAAGACTAACAAATTATGATTTTGTATTATATGCTGCCGTATTATAAGAAAGATGTGAACCACACAAAATATTTTCTAAGAAAAGAAGTACTCACTTACAGGTACAGGAGAATAATAAATTAGATTTTTACAAAGGCATAAATAGAGTGATAAAATTTACAGTAAAAGGAATTGTGGTTCGTTGAATTTGTGATTGTGATGACTAAGTTAGGTTGTAAATGGAATTAAAATATTATGACAGCGGCCCAAAAGTAGGGGAAAAGTGTCTGAGTCAGGAAGGCGAGGAGTGAGATGTGAGGAGGAAGGAGATAATTCCTTATCCATTACAATCCCACCAAGCCCCAATAACAAACAATGATGTAAATTATAAATGGTCACCTCAATGTTTACCCTATTGCAATCTGCAAGCTTTTGAGTATTATAAAAACTGGAAACCTTGAACTACAAAATTAAAAGCGACGGAAATCATATTTAATACTGATGAATAGATTCATTTAATTACCTTTACGTTAGTTGAACTATTTATTATTCACTACTCTATACTACGGTACTTATCTCACTAAAACTGTATTACTGTACTCTGTACTAATATCGTATAATAGAAAAAGAAAATTATAGAGTAAAACCATCATCACATTTTTAAGAGTTTGCGCCATATCATGCTACCGTAATCGCCCTATTAAACTTCTTTTTACGTCAGAATGTTTGGCTTTCAATATAACGGTTAATATTGTTTAAATACCCGCTTGAAAAATGTGCATTTATAACTTATACCAATGCAAATAAGCTTCCATAATCATTTCACAAAAAATATTACTGATATTTGTTATAAGACTACATATGAAATTTGGGTTAAATTAAAAGGATTAAAATTAAATTAAAACTTTATTTTTCGAAAAAGTCAGTTTTACTCAAAAAAATGTACGGAATCAGCTGTATTTCATTTCAGTTCTATTCATGAATAAATATTTCTTTTAAGAAGAATCGGCATTTAATTTTGTAATCTAAAACTAAGTCGAGTTTGGTCGCTGGCTATAATTTTGACAGTTGGGACATTAAAAATAGCAAGGAAAGGTTATTATTATAGAGAATAAGGTAGACACGTTACAAAGCGCAATGGTTCAAAACCACTGAGTTCGTACTTGGTACAGTCTTATCTTGTCACTCGCCTTTGCAGTTGTTCAATATACTGTTTTACGGGATACGGACATTAGGTAATTTACTATTAAAATATTTCAGTATATTTAGCTTACTTTATTGAACGACAAAATTAATACATAACCAAGAATGTAGGCGTTAATATATAGATTGGCATGTTTAAGTGGGATAAAAAGAAGTTCTCTCTTTGCCAACATTCCATTTGATGTCGGCCTGCTTCTCGTTGACATTCCATTCAATGCTTTTCATGTTTAGACTTACATTTTTAATTAATAAGTAATTTTAGTGAGAATGAGTTTATTTTTTTAACAACAATCACCTGTCATATCGTAAGCATGTTATATAATGTCATGCGTTATTTTAAATGAAAACTTATCGACGACCTTTAACCTTAGAACTAACTTGCTGGAAGTAGTATTTCCTGAAACTTCATTTTTGAACTGAAATGCAGTGCCCTAGGAATTACTGTACCTATACCATACCTTCTCTTATTGCCCACAAGATTTACTTTAAGTAATATCAAACAAATTCTCAAAAAATTTAGTGCTCTTAAGCTGATTGTGTATATAAGTAGACTTTACTTTTCAGTGAGTAATTAATAATGGAAAGCGATTGTAAATATATTTTCTTCAATTATCGCCATTTGTTCTGTGCTTCATCGGAGTCTCCTTTGATCGGGAGTTTACATGGGCTGTATTTTTTCTTGACCTTGATTGATGTATAGTGACTACGTGTTACTTGATGGGACCGAGTGTGTGATGACGTGACATGGACATAGAATATAGAATCTTCTTTAGGGTTTATTGCTGCGCACAATTTGCAGTTCGGCTCTCTGTGCATCGAAAATATTTTCAAATTTATCATTTCAGGATTTCAGATCCACATTTCATGAATTTATTTCCTTTAAATTATTTTATCTACTGAACTATAGTAGGCCAATAATAACTTAGGTAATAACTTTTAAATTACACCTAATTATGCAGAATATAAACAGAAGGCAGTACATTAGTAACAGTAACTGTAGGTATATTATTAATTTTATACGAATCATTATAGGGTTAACATTACATAACTTTTATATTATATTCTACAATTTGCATGATTAAATTAATCATCTATATTATGACAGTGAAAAAATGAAATGTTCAAACAAATATTTTACTTTTATTATAGTTATTCAAATGCTCAAATGTACCACACCAAAGATAAGCTCAAATGTTTATGAAAATGATCATTTCGTCTTGTTCCCCGATTTTTAAAACTTATTTGCCTAGAAAAAATGAATTGTATATTTCGGGAATACTGCTACTTATATTTATCAGTCACAATACCGTAAACGGTAATATTGAACCCGTCGAAGATGACTTTGATGTCAACAATAAGAAGGTCGTCAAGTTCGAAGACTTCGATCTTGTAAGTCGGAGAATTACAAATAATTACTACAAACTTACAAACAAACTTAGTTGGGGAGCCATAAAAAATGATGATATTATTTGCAGAACATTACTCCTGCTCCCGGTAATGGAGTCAGTTCGACAGTCGTGGTGTCTACTGGGACCGGGTCCTTGGGATTTCTTCATGCCTTCATAGCCTCTTTGTCAGTAATAATTGTTTCAGAGCTTGGCGATAAAACATTTTTTATTGCTGCTATAATGGCCATGCGGCATGCACGCCTGACTGTCTTCGCCGGCGCTATGGGAGCGCTTGGATTAATGACTGTTCTTTCTGGTAAATAAAATTCACATAGTTTCATTTAAATGGATCAGTAATATTACTTGTATACACAATATTTGGTGATAGGGAGAGTATGTAAAGAGAATATTCAGAAGAGTTAGATGGACAAAATAATGAATTAATGAGATATATTATAAAATTGTAAACTTTAGAGATGAGAGTTTTTATCGTATCAGCAAAACTATTTTGGATTGGCTGTTATTGCTCTACTAGCTTTTGGTATGAACGAAGAAGTTAATTATTGGAATAATCAAACCGATTTTAAGATAAGGGAACTTAAATTTTAAACTCATATACGCCAGCGTGCCAAAAATTATTCCAATAAGTGGAAAGTGGAATGTAACAGCTTACACATGCTTATGGTAGAGCTAATGTATTCGGATTATAAACATTCTTCAAGCTAAAATGATTATCAGCCTTATTTGTCGTAGCTATCTGTATCAAAAACCTTCGTTAAGAATACATTTTAAGTTATTTATTCTGATTGATTTAATATTAAAGGACTGCTGGTAGGTAATACTTATTTTACAGACATTGGGGGTTACTAGCCATTGTTATACTTAGGCAAAATAGACATTCTACAAACATTAGCATAACAGGTTTTGTGATTTCTGCTTAAAGAAATAGTGAAGTATTATACCTACAGCTTTCAATCAGAAGGTTAATATCTGGACAATGATGATCGGTGTATGAGGATTATTTTGTTCATATAAAATGTATTATTGTATACAAAATATTTTTAATTGTAGTGTAAAAAACCTATTATACAAATTATATTGCCCACGCTGGTCAACGCATATAAAGGTGTATTTTTATTTGTATCACAGCACTGTTTGGATATGCCACGACTGTCATACCCAGAATATACACCTATTATATTTCAACTCTTTTGTTTGCAATATTTGGGTTGAAAATGTTATACGACGGCATTAAAATGTCTCCAGACGAAGGGGCTGAAGAGTTGGAGGAAGTGCAAGCAACGTTAAGAAAGCGCGAAGACGATGTGAGATTTTTTGTCTAAAATTTGAAATTAGTCAGAAATGCTATTACCAATACTAGCAATAATTTTATCTACCAGGTCGAAAATCAATACGGGGCTACGGTAAACGGCGAATCTCCCCAAACTAGTGCAAAATGGCCGTCTACAGCCAGACGAATATTATTCTCCTGTTTCTCGCGAGTCTTCCTTCAGGCATTCACAATGACATTTTTAGCTGAATGGGGAGATAGATCTCAATTGGCAACCATTGTACTGGCAGCAAGAGAAGTAAGATAAAAATATTGTAAGCATATTTCTTTCGGGGTCCTTTAATGATTTAAAATTTTCTATATTTAGGATGTGTCAGGTGTTTGTGTCGGAGGGGTTTTAGGGCATTCCTTTTGTACTGGATTAGCTGTGCTCGGTGGCAGAATGGTTGCACAGAAGATTTCAGTACGAACAGGTACGTATCTGATCACTTCATTATTACAATTAATGTTGTCCTTCCTTAGAGGACATAGTTCAATATATTCAATACATTGTATTAAAGTTTAATGTAATCTTTACTATCTTTTTGAAGTTCATTTGTTTCACACAACTTTTGCAAGAATTAATTCTAAAATATCCATTGCCTATATGATAGAAAGCATTTATAAATACAGTTTCTATACATTGAGATGTGTCTTACTGGTTATTTTTAACTGTAAGACAGTATTAAAAAAGGTCTCTGGCGTACGTTTTCCAATTAATATCTGTCTTTTGGTTTTGATCATGACTTTTTGAGCTACAGAGAGTGAATGTAATATGTTTCTGTATTGTGTGCTGTGTGATTGAACATTAATTTTATTTTAAACGCATCAAACTTTTTGTGTTTGAGGAAAAGTCAATGGTTTTTCTAGATGCAATCTCTTAGTGCGTTCTGAAAATAAAGGTCATTGCTTCAATAATTTATGTTTTTTGTTTCAGTCACTATAATTGGAGGAGTAGTTTTTCTTTTGTTTGCTGTTACGTCTCTATTTCTAAATCCAGAATAATAATGCGGAGAAATGAATTCTGTGATTTGAGGAGTGCAACTCGGCAAGAAAAATTTGGAAATTTTAATAGGAACGGTGCTACTGTCTCTTGAAATCGAGTTATAAACTATAATTGTTCTTGAAACATAATTTGTGAAATTATATTTTAGCACATTAACCTATTAGAATACGGCAATGCAATTGAAAACCTTAACTATTATGTTATTATATAAGCTATTAAGTTATGCTAATTGAGGAATGATTTAAAAATTTTAACGAAGAGTGCATGTATTTATTTTCATCTAGTGATACTTTTAAGTTTAGTGAGACTTCCATCCTGTGGACAAGTCAATATAGGGATATAAGTAAATATTATCATTTATCACAAATTCTGAGTTGAGTGGTAATATAGAATAAAAATTCGTCTACACCGGGTAATTACCTAATGCCAAATTATATAGAACACGTTTTACGAATGGAGTTTTTTACATTTGGTATCAAGGTTTATGATCTTTAAGAATTCAACTCAAAATGATTTCGATTACATGTATTAGTTAAAGTATAGTAGCAACTGTACTGCTAAATGTGTTAAACATATAACTTAAGTATCTTGTCGCTAACAACCGTTTTTTTGTCTGTATTTGTCATCTGTTAGTGCCTATATAAAACCAATGATTTGTTTTTATTTTGTAAAGCAATGAGATTGCTACGGAGTTATCATCACTGATTTGCACGTAGATTTAGAATTCTTTCTGAAAGAAAATGGAAATTGTATTGATCATATCAGCAACAAATCTGTAAGATTTTAAAAATCGCGATCGGCTGCTGAAGCCAATATTTAAGATAAAGAAGAAATACAAAAGTACACATCACGACCAATCGAACTCAAGGTATCTGAAGTTAGATTTAAAAAATGCCCGGTTCTTTAGTTCGGTCAGAAATTTGAATTCGGTCTTAAGTGGGCAAATTTACTTAAAAGCGTCCATCAACCTAAAATAAAGATTTAGGATGAGTCGATTTAAACTCCTAAGAAGGAAGGATATTAATTTATTGTTGTTTTATTTAAAATGAATAAATTATTTAAAATCTCGTCTTTAGACAAAAATACTGTTCAGTGCTGAAGCCATTTTTACCTTAATGGTACAATCGACAGACATTTTCAATAAATATTCGTCGCAACAAGACTTTCCTCAGAAGCCTCATAAACGTATATGCAAAAAAGCTGACTTATTTTTAAGTAACTTCGAGTGGAAATAATATTAAAAAGTCGGATGTAAAACTAGTGTAATGGATAAATATAAGTAGGTAGTAAGTCGTAATCTCTCAGTCCTGACTTTCCTTAGTTGCATGATATGAAATTTAAAGATGTGTACATAAATAATATCTATAAATTGTACATAGGTATAGAAAAGTGTAAAACTGTTTATCATTTGATGTTCCCCATTCAAATAAAAATATTCGTTTAACTGACGTTTTGTTTCTGTAGTTTCGTCATATTTCCATATTGTGTTAATGAACCTGAAGTGTCATTAGTCATTAACAGAGAGGCTAAATCATCCTTCTTCATAGTCTGTAATTTGCTACTAAACAATTAAACAATCCCTCATAGTTCTTTGAAATGTTGTCATAAATAAATTAAAAAATGAAAAAATCTTCTCGAAAAATTTTCTATTTAAATCAATGTAATTGGAAATGATTCATTGAGTATCCAATCTGAATATACTGTGATTATTACACTTAATTACAAAGTATACACACCACATATGTACAAACGTGTAAAATGTGAACATCTACAAATAGTTGTAACATATCTTGACTCCCATTATGATATTAGTTTATAGATGCTACCAAAATAGTATCTACTACTATGGATTGCCTTATGCCCGACGGGTAATGTAAGTTCAGAATGGCTTAATTGCGTGCTTAGGAAGACTGGCGATTTTTATATTATACTTGTTCTTCCTGCTTACAACTTATTTTCTAAAATGGTAGATTCGTTTGACCGATGATGATAGATAAAATGGTAATGCCCAAAGGTTTCCATTGTGTCCTTAAAAACTAGAACCATAGAGTAGTGGGAAATCTGTATTAGGTAATGCGCTTTACCCATGCTATTGAGAAACACTTTCCATAGATCACACGTGAAATCACGTATGTAGTGCGATTACTGGGAATGCACATCAAATATGTCATTCTGTAGAAAACTTGGAGGGCCTCAGCTCAGGCATTATTACTTGGTATAAATATTACTAGCATTGTACGCCTACCCAAACATGTACAAAATTGATACGATTGATTTGCTCCCGATCAGGTATCTATTTCGAAGTCCGTTGTTGGTAATAACACTGAAAACAACGTAAAATTCAGTATAAAACCTTTCCAAGCTTTCGTGTTTTAATAATCGAAATTTTGTAAAATGCCTAGGACAAGTTTTTTATTAGTTATTACGTTTAGCGTTTTTTCAGATTATTTTTCAATTATTTTGTGGAATTTCAAAGAAAGCCCAATGCAAATATAACATAGTTCTTTACTTGTAAGTTAAATAATAATCTAGAAAAACGTTATTGTTTAAAACCTTAATTTAATTTTGCATTTTAAAGGTATTACAGGTATTTTGCAAAATTTCGATTTGACAAATGACCTGTAACATAGGTGTATATCCGTAAGTTTCATTTGTCCTGTGTTATCTTCTAGTGTAGTGGTACTGGTACTGCGTGAACGCATTTGTATGAGTATTTACTAATGCAATATCTTTGTGAAAATTATTAGTAGAGGAGTTACAGAATTGTAAGCATTTGTAGTACGGTACCAACTATTACTCTTTTATAGGGGTTTTTCATATTAATTTGCCATATCAGCAGAAAATACTCCAATGGGTTTATTCTAAGGTAGAATATTTTCAAGTGATCATTTCATAAGAATGTATTTCTCCTTTCTTATAATATCCTGTCTCGTAAACGTTCAACTATCATTGTAACAGTCAACAACCCCAAAGTATAGGATAGGGCGAATATATTTATTTCTTTAGTGTCTTGGAAAGCACTATGGGCCTCCTCTTCTCTTCGTGGTTGACAATGCACACTGACAAGCAAAAACTATTCATCGAAAAGAAAAACAATATCTTGTTGCAAATGTTTTTTGTTTTTATTCATGTCTTAGATTTATACTTATAAGAATTTCCTGATGCGTATATTTTTCGTGTTCTTGTCAAGAATAACAAGTTTTCCATTTACGTTTTAATTGATTACATTTGTATACTTATCAAAATGTAATTGATACTAACTAGGTAAGTACTTATATAAAGAATGTACCTAAATCAAAATACAGTGCTCCCTGGTGCACTAAAATATTGTGAAAATGGTCAAGAAAATCGTAATTGAAAGCATTAAATCCATTCATACCATGGTACCTAAGTACACGCAGCACTTACTTGTAGTAGACATTTGTTGGTGCAAAAAGAATAATATTTCGTGATATAAGTGATGCAATGATATCCAGATATCGTGATACTTAACTTATCTTGGTATCGGGGTATTATGCAATACTTAAGAAACCAATTATTCTCTGCGTAGCTTTGCTGTCAAAGGGGAAAAGAAAGAAGGGTCTTCATAGTCTTATGTCACTTATAGTCTATTACATAAATATTTTTCTCAGAACAAAGTTGGTTAGGGAAAAGGAAAACAGTATTTCTTGCGCTAAGAAAGTATAAATATTAGTGACTGCCAAGTGAAGAAAATTAATTCCTTTCTATCTCTCCAAGTGAAAGAAGTGATATTTTTGAAGTGAAAGTGTAGAGAAAGCAACTAAACGTATCTGTACATTGAAGTTCCAAAAAGTGTATACGTGAATAAATAGGTATGGATTGAAATCAGTGGAAATCAGCTTTCTTCTTAAATTTCAGTGATTATTACAACAACAAAATTTAGTGAATCCACTTTATAATTAAATAAAATCACAGTTTTATATCAGCAAAGCATTCATGAAAATTATTGGGCAGAATTTAACTGATAAAAAGATATGAAATTAAAAATGAACTTTAATGTAATTTTTGAAAAATATTTGCAAATACACTAAAAACTCTAAACTTTTAGAGGGTCACAAAATAGTTTCATTATAGCTCAAAATAATCACCTCTTGATTCTTATTGTCTTGCAAGTAAGACAAGTACAATGTACGGGTTACTTTTGGAAAATATTGCTGCTTTTATTAGACTACAGTGGGGGGAGGGCAAATGGGATTCTGTTCGGCGGAAGGCAGGTATCGACGCACCTTCCTTCAGTATCCATCATGTGTACGCCGAAACATTGATGTCACGGCTCGCACGCTGTGCTGTCCAAGTAACACTAATAATCTATTTTGCTATCTGTATTTAAACACAACTACCACCTAAAGCAGATTATAAGGTGGTCTGATTGTTGTTTAGGTACTCGGCATCGAAGAAAGAGAATTTTTTGAGTCCATGGGGGTTTACTTTGTCGACTTTGTTGGACAATATGGCTATGACCAAGTCTTGTCAGTTCTGGGAAGACACTTGAGGGATTTTCTCAGTGGTAATACATAAAACGAACTGGCAGTTAATCAAAATTAACGATTATTGAAAATATAGATGTTGTATAGATTTTTAACTTACCATACGCAGTTTTTTAATTTTCTTTGAATACAAAATTAGGACTGGACAACTTACATGAGTATCTAAAATTTTCGTATCCTAAGATGAGAGCTCCTTCATTTTTCTGCGATAAGGAGACGGAAAATGGGTTACAGCTACATTATAGAAGTAAACGAAGAGGCTTTATCTACTACACAATGGGGCAAATTAAACAGGTAGTAATTCAAATATAGCTTTAAGATTTCAAAAGTTAATTCATTGGCCTTCATTTAGCAGACTTTTATCCGAATAGAATTAATCCGTAAATTATTTTTGTGTCCAATTGTTATTAAAGGTGGCTAAGCATTTCTATGACCAAGAATGCAAAATTGAAGTATTAACTGAAGAACTGGACGGGGAAACGATGCATGTAATTTTTCAACTCACCTTTAACAACCAGGCTTTCATCGAAGTGAGTAGCATTCATAGAAAATTAAATGTGGTTACCAATGTATTGACTGATAATTAACTGATTGCCCTAAAGTTATTCCTGTAATATGGTTAACAAATAGACTGGATAGGACTGAGAAAGAAGTAATCCGACATGCGATCCTTATATTACACTAGTATTATTGTGTCACAGCAAACTCATGAATTTACCTTAGCGTGTTGTCTCCATCAAGGAGCAATTAATCATATATTGACAAGGGCGTCTGTTTATTTCCGTTTAAGTTGTTTAAGCCAAAAAATATTAATGTAATACGCTTACAAAATGGTCATTAAAACACCCTTCATTACCTTCTATTACTCTCTTTTCTCTTTTTCCCTATTTATGAACTTCTAAATTCAAAATGATATGGAAAAGACTACATTGTAAAGCAGTGAATTTCAAACTCGATTAAATGTAGTAATATCAGATATTTATGAACATAACTATATATGATTTTTTCATTTTTCCTCTTTAATTACTTGATGAATTTCAAATTTCAATTCTCAAATCCAATTCGCTTTTCTCAAATTACTGTAACAGCAATAACAAAATCATTAATAAAAATAATTTACAGCATTGATTTGTTAAGGCTCAAAACATGCTGTCGATGATTCGTAGCGAGCAGCAATTGCCTATTCGGGCTTCCTTGATATTTGAACTGTTTCCATTCAGCGTGGCCTTCAGGTTTCTATTTTCCAAATTGCCATGTATTTTAAATGTGATGTTACTGTAAGCAGTTTATTGTATTCTTAACGATTTATATATTTTTAGCCCCTCCATGGAAATTAGATATACAGGACATGCGCTATTGACATGCGCTAAAGATCTTGTTGGCCAAAATATGGTTGAGGCGTTTGATCTCGTTCGCCCTCTCATTCCTTTCTGCTTCCAAACGGTAAAAATGAGTTAAACCCAGCCAATACTCAAAAGGCATGGATTATTTATTAATGCCATAATTGTGCAGATTATAGAAAGAAGCAACAACATATTTGAATTGGTCACAACGACACCAATCAAAGAAGACGAAGCTTTACAGGGTATGTTGGATGAGGAAGATGAAGAGAAGGAAGGAGTTGGATTAAGATTGAGAGGTCTGTTGGATCAGTTATTTGGTTCTTAATGAAATGGGAGGAAATCTTCTTTCAAAAGAGTTTTTTGGATAAAATGAGTCGAATGGATTCATTTGTTCTTTAAGGAAGGATTTTTCGTAGTTCATATTCTAAAATCCCGTCGATTTCCTTTATTGTGCATTTAGTACACAGTTAATATGAGTAAATTTTATGTCCTGCTAATCCATTTAGGTCAAATGTTGTTCATGGAAGATTGGAACTTAATACTTTACTTGGCTACACCGGTTATGCCTGATCTTGACACTATGGTGAACACCGGTCTTTATATCAACGACCTCTCTCTCCATGATTGTAGTCGGTAAGCTTGCAATATAAAAAGATGAATATTGAAATTCTTTATTGGTTGCTTTATTTAATGGGAAATGTTTGGTAATGCGTATGTACCACATTTTATGTTTATATTTTAAACTGCTTATTAGATCCGTAAGTAGATAAAATAAGACGTGATTGGTTAATTATTTGCATTCTTTGAAAAGAGACTTGGTGTTAGCTGGAACACAGCAATCAGTAGAATTGAAATTAGCATTAGACCAAGAACAGCACAAATCAAAGAAATTAGAGGATAGCATGAAGAAACTTGATGAAGAGATGAGAAAGACGGACGAGTTGCTCTATCAAATGATTCCGAAACAAGTAGCTGACAGAATTCGAAGAGGAGAAAATCCGGTGGATACATGTGAGGTAATACATACAATTGAAAATTGAAATTATACATGTTGCACAAAAATACTACTTTACACATTGAATTCTTTTGGTTTAATTTAAATATTGAAAACGCATAAACTTTTCCTGAATTATTTTTTTGGGTTTTGTTATTGCAATTAACTGTACACAGGTTTTCGAAAATGTTTCTGTCTTATTCTCCGATGTGGTGACATTCACTGATATTTGCAGTCGAATAACACCTATGCAAGTTGTCGGAATGTTGAATCACATGTACTCACTGTTTGATCAACTGACAGAAAGGAACGGTGTCTACAAGGTCGTTACATTAATAATCTACATTACATCCTTATATAGTTTAACATAACAGACAATTTAACCGTTAACTCTCCGGTTGCAGGTGGAAACAATAGGAGATGCGTATATGGTCGTTTCGGGTAATTTCTATTTGCACATCTTTAGTGATAAAAAGTGAATGTTGTAGTCAAATTGAATGTTTAGGTGCTCCAACCGTTGATGGCCATCATGCTGAACGCATTTGCGATATGGCTTTGGATATGGTCGATGCATCACAAGCAATAAAAGACCCTTCCAAAGGTATGGAATATTATTACAAAGGGAATTGCAAATTAGTTATTATCTAAACAATGCCAAATATAGTTCTATTTAAATGTGATTATTTTACTTAGGGGAAGATCAAGATCATTTGAAGTTGCGGGTAGGTTGTCACTCTGGAATGGTTGTTGCAGGAGTTGTAGGTGTAAAAATGCCCAGATATTGTCTTTTTGGAGATACTGTAAACACTGGTTAGTAAATCATTTAGCTATAGTAATTTTGTAGGGGGATTCTCATACCATTTGCCTAAGACTTTAATGAACAATATATAATTAACTGAATTATTAGAATACTGAGTAATTGTAAAAAGGTACCCAAATTAATGGCAATACAAAAGTGTTTTTTCACTTCTCTAATGGTGCGTATATAATAATATTCTAAAGATGCAATTATGTAAATTAAAATTCCGTTTTAGGCACAGAAAATTAATGCTAATGCAACTGATTTTAAATTAATGGTTTCAAAACAAAGTCATATTTAGAAAACGATTTTTATTGAATTCTTTTGATTTTGCAATCTCTTCATTACCCAATTCTGGCAAGCATTTCTCTTTGTTATGCCTTTGGAAATAAGAATGCCATTTAGGTTGGGCATCTTTTGTAAAATATTCTGACAACAAGCATTTAAAAATGGCAAAATTTAACTTGTAATTTTCCATGCAAATTAGCTTCCAGAATGGAATCTACCGGCACAGGGGGTAAAATACAAATTTCAGAAACTACGAAAGCCTTAATTCCGTCTGTGTACAAAGTAGAAGAACGAGGAAAAGTTCCTGTAAAGGGGAAAGGTAAGACATCAATATAGCATACTTGTTTTAAATAATTTTTGTCTTCGCAATAAATTTGGAAATTATTTACGCCCATTGCTTTTCGTAGGTGACATGCAGACTTACTGGCTTAACGAGAGGGAAAACCGGGTAGCACTGGCTGATCTGACTTGTAATAGTTTTGTATGGACTGCGCCAACTGTGTCAGTGGCAACTATTGCTGGTGGTGCTATAGCTTCACAGAAGTCTATAGAATCTCTTCCTTCTAAGCAAAATAGTGTTTCTGAAGACACTTTAAGTGCAGCTTCTAATATCGTCAAAGGTATATCGGAAAATACAGAATAAAATTATCTAGAGCTAATAATTTACTGTGTTGAGTTAAGGAATCTTATCTGTGTAGATACAAAAGAGAAATCTGGTGATAAGCTGACGATTCGTAGTCCTCTTGCAAAGCAAGATTCAATCCGTAGTGAAAGGAAAGACAGCCAACCTGGTTTATTGAAAGATAAATCTGTAGAATTCGTAGATTTAGAAGTCACTAAAGCAGGAGTCGGGCCAACTCCCAACACATTGCAAGCGGGAACCTTAACGCCCGAACGGAGAGCTTCAGTTACCGATATTATCAGACCTACTTCTGCGAAATTAATTTCTTTAGTTGGTAAAAAGGAAAGAGCAAATTCAGGAAAAGCATCTCCTGATCCAAATATCAATAAGAACTTAATAATTCTGGGCTCTGGGAATTATCCTCCACCAAATCAAAACTCGACCAATAATTCTAAAGTTCCTCCGTCGGTTCCCGCAATCAAAATCGTAAGACAGAAAACGCTAATTAATTTAGATGCGTTGACGTCAGATGACAAGCCACAAAGTCGTCCACCTTCGTCCCCGCGCAGGAGAATTCCAAGAGCGATGTCGCCTGGCTTGGTTAAAGCAGCCGTGGCAATTAGCCAAATAGCGAAGGCGACAGAGTCGAAAGTGGTTTCGAACGCAGTGGCGGACAATTCGGACGCAACAAACGCAAACGAGTCAAGTAAGCCTTTCGAAGCAGATCAGCGCCCTCGCCCAACAGTAAAGAATCAGACGCAAGAAAACTTTCTGATTACCAAAGCTACTTTGAATGATGTGAATAATGGCAATGCCAATTCCTTTGATGCAACCGACGACATCAACAATGATGCAAAAGCCAGCGGTCGTGTTCCGTTGCTCAAACGACTCAGAAAAAACAAAGTAGCTTTGCTCACTTCAGAAGCAATGGCACAATTGGGGTGTTCAGGATTCCGTGCCAGGCAGAAGGAAGTCGTCAGTCAGACTTGCAACTTGCTCTGATTCATTACTCTTGGGGGCAAACACTTTTTACGTTCTCTCCAGCTCCAGCTGCACCTGCTGCACCATGGCCCGCTCCTTCCTTCCTCTGGAGGAACGGCGACGATACTTTCATGGGCATTCAGTCTGCGTCCTTTGTACCCATGCTCTCCAGCAGTGAAGACGAGTTGGATGACTGGATGCTCATCTAAATCCATTCTCATGCACTCTCCATATTTTGCCTCCATTTATCCAGCTCTGCTTACAACTTTTAATCTATTGTGCAGCCTTCATCGTCTTGTAGTATTGTAGTATTTGCATTTCGAAAAAAATTTAGTAATTAAAGTTTCCTAGCTTCAATAAGAAGTCTCCTATTTTCATATGTTAATTATTCAGCATTTTGTCATCACGTAGCAGTTATTCAGAAAAATTCCACGAAATTTATTATTGTCCCTACTGAAATTATCAATTTTTTTTATTTGGGCAAAAAAAGTTGTGTAAATACCATTTTACAATTCCATAAAAAATTTTCAACATCGAGCATGAAAAACTTTAGTTAGGGCTTTGAAGATTGCTTTAGAGTCAAAAACCCAAATGAATTATAATTTGCAGGCTCTCATGTATGATTCTAGTAAACATATAAATGAAATCTGCCTTAATTTTTATTAGTTTGACAGTTCTTGAGATTTCCATTTCTCTTATTGCATTCAATTACATTCTTACAAAAGTGCATATTTGCAAATGTCGATGCAAATGTCACTACTTATTGGCATATGCTTTACTAATTTAGGTAATGAGGTTCACTGACATATAAATGTATTGAAGCCTTTCCTTAAAATTAGTGAGAAAGGCTTTCATTAATAACGTGTGCAGAACCTGCCGAGGTTAATGAAGTATGCAAATAAGGATTTTAATATTTATGAATTTCATTTGCGTAAAAATCAGCCATTTGTATTTTAATCGTATATTCATGTTGGCATAATGAGTCACGTAATAAAATTATGGAGTAGAATTCGATATTATTCTTGATTGTGGTTTTGAGAATGAGACCAAGACAAGAAATGACATTTTACATGATGCACAAATAAAGTATCTTGTGCATCCAGCATTTGAGAATGAACGGACTTATCGTGGTAGTAATTAAATTCATGAAGGAGGCAAATGGCCCTGTATTTGTGAACTGGTTACCTTTGTTTTTTCAAATCTCTGAATTTCGTCTTTAATAGCTTGTATTAAAGGAACGGCAGGATCATTTTGTTGGCGTGAAGTAGACGCAAGAACACGATTTGTAGTTTCAACAGTTTCAACGGGTATATCAGGGTAGATGGGATATCGTGGGAAAATGGGAACAGGTGATACGACGGAAGATCTGTTTCCAACACTGCTAGGAACAAGTCTCTCGCCAAAGGTTCTTTCAGAAAATATGGTGGAAGTTGCGTCGCACTCATCAGGTTCAAAATTAGAATTGCTCTCTCCATCAAAAATATCCGAGTTTTTATCAGCACTTTCTGATTTAGCGGAGTGACATCGGCGCTCTGAGCCAGCAGTCCAAGCTCTTTTCGGCGGACCAATGGTAGTTGCTGATTTGGGACGCAATCGATGGACGGATTCTTCTCTAATTACGTGGGAAGTCCAGGGGCGAGCGTCTTGCGTTTCTACGTGATGGGATATTGACACTTTGGCCGACTTTGCTCTCCCGTCCTCGACATCGTCTTCCTTTTTCCCTGAAACTGTTCGGAAACACGCAAATTGATACAATACACTAATATAATTATCCCGGCAGTTAACCTTGCTATATCTGCACTGGTTATAAAGTGCCTACGGATGTAATTAAATTGGCATAGCACATGAATGAAGTATAATGAAGAAATTATTTGATAAAATCGATAGTTACCCATAACATTGAAGGCGTCGTCGAGGAATTGATGGAAACGTTTTCGCATTCTACCCAGAGGATTGCTTTCACCAGAGGAAGAATCAATATGATGGAACTCAATAATTTCTTCCGATTCAGTCGAGATCAGTGATTCAGATGACTGCTTCCCAGTCCGAGGTTTTCTAGACCTCGATCTTGGTTTGGGTTTGGGTCTGACAGACATTTTGGTTGGGGTTTGTACTTGAGCATCTTTCATTGGAGGTTCGCTGAGAGCGGACTCTGGGGGTTCGAAGCTTCTTTCACTCAATTCCCTATCTTGCTCTTCGTGAGAAAACTCAACACCGTCTTCAGACTGGATATCGGATATTTCATCAATCGTTTCAGGAAATTTCATGCCTTGAGTTCGTTTTTTTCTGCGTCGTTCTCTTTGTTCAACGGAATTGTACACGCCTAATGAGGACTGACCTTGTGTTCCTCCAGATTTACCTTGCATGATTACTTTTCTTGCTTGGTCACTAGGAGTTCGTGCAATAATGTCAGGACAAACGTCCAAATGCTCATAGCTTATTTTATCCATCGATTTGGAGCCAGACTCTTGCAAGTGCTCGTCCAAAGTGCAAATCTCAAATTTGTCTGGAAACATTTTCTCTCCTTTCTCCTCGGATTTCTCTTCGCTCGTCTTTTCCGACAATTCACTGCTCTCTTCCGCGTTCTCATCGTCCTCCTTCCGCTTAATGTTAACAACTCCAGTCCGCCGCCGTTTTCTTCTCTGGTTCTCTCCAGCATTTCTAATTGTTTTCTTCGGACTCGGAGTATAAGATCTAGATTTTTTAGATTTCGTTCTATGGCCTTTTGTCGAATGCCGAGGTGATGTTGGAAGTTTTATCAACTGTGCAGAATCTCCACTACTTTCTTGTTTCTCGGTCGATGATTTATCCCCACCTTTAATTGACGACGGACTCACATTATCTTCATTACCTACTAGCCTACTGCTTAGCTCGGACGCCAAAGCTTCTTGTTGCTGTCGACGACTGTCTGTGCGATATCTCGTTGAAGCATTTTTCAAATATATTTCATCCTCGTCGTCTATTTTCCTGTGGGTAGAATAAGTGCTCTTTCCTCCAGTCCTTTCCTTCTGCGACCTTTCACGATGATGTACTTCTTGTCCTTGCCCGGTACGGCTCTAAATTGTCACAAATAAGTCTTATATTAAAACCGCATACGGATCACAAACATAATTTTAGTCAAGTACATCAGAATTATAAAAGTTCAGCAGTATAATAGCTTTTGCCGCAACTAAACCAAAATCACCAAACCGTCACAAATTAGTTTTCGTGCAATTAGTTCAGAATAATATGCAGGACAAACAAACCGGATTATTTTAATGTTAGATAGACTACAAGTTAAGTACGAAATTCATACCAGACCAGACTAGAATCCAAACCATGTACACCAGCTCGATCAAAAAATAGTTTACAGTAGCTAAAGTTAGAGTCAAGATATAACAAGCATACATTGTACACTAGCGTTCCAATAAAGTAACTAGCATCAACTCACATTTGCTATAATAAAAAATTACGTCTCAAATTTTACACAATGAAATCGTACTTGAGCAAATTATAAATCAAATCATGCTGAAATGCCTCTCAGAATAGCGAATAAAATTATCTTTTAATTTGATGCGTTTAGTGAAACTAATATTGTCCAAAATTTCCAACTGATTTATAATTATTCAGGTAATAGTATAACTAACTAGAGAAAACTATCACAAAACTCACCATTATGCATTAATACTAATAAGTTAATAAAAGCGGCTTTTTACTGGGACCAATCCAAGCGCACTACAAAAGTCTCACTGCTCGACATTCACCAATTTAGAAAGCAAGATTTAAAAGAAAAGTAGTTTTAAATAGGTAGAGAAATTAGAAATTTCAGTAACAATATTACCAATCGATACGAAAGAGAAAAAGAGTTTTATACAAGTAATACTTGATTGTATAGAATTACAGTACAGTATAGTTAGCTGCACGAAAAGAAATCCAAGTGTATCACGAAAATCACGGCACGAGGAAAAGGAACCAAGAGTCAGCTCATTATATTTGCAAAGAAATTCTACTTGCCCATGATTCTTTAAGAGGAAAACTTTATGAAAGGACATTACATAACATAAAACACACCTATTCATGTTGGAAACCTATAATTTGGGGAATTTTATTGCATTTGCAAAATATAAGCCTATTAATAATACGTTTTCCAAAGGAGAGTAAAATACTTACTTTTCTTAAAGTAAATACAATGCATACACAAAATTTCCATAAATTCTTAATACAGAAAAATGTCCTTCCAAAAAGAATGATATTTCCTAATATGGTGAGAATCACTGTCAGGCCACTACATATTACTTATTACTTTAGCCAATATATTTACTGGAATAGCAAGAAAATATTTAAAAGTAAAATAGTGTCTACATGAAGAGCGAAATACAATAATATTTAAAAAATTGTGAACTGGTGAGTAAAAGTGCGTACCGGTGGGCCCAGAAAAACCGGGTTGACAACACCTTCTTCAATACCTGACTGTGGTCTTGGGCGGGGTGACGTATCACCGAGTCGGTTATGCTTCCATTTCCACACCATGTACATAATTATCAAAATAAGAACGACCATCAAACAAATCGTAGTGATTGAAAGAATGAGCCAGGGAGAGGTACCAGAGGTTGACACTTGCGACACGGGTAGATTTCCTCCCATCAAAGCTGTAGGTCATAAAAATATTACATGTGCCACTAATTTTTTAATTTCCCACTCACTCTGATGCCTTTGAATATAGTTCAGAAAATATTTTATTTTTTGTTCCTAAATTTAAATGAAGGGTTCAAAGGAAAATTATTTACATTTGTAGTATTGATTAAATAAGAAAAGCATAAATGAATACGGGGTGGGGTGCATGCTTGCGTTGTATGATGTAAGTGGGAAAATAAATTGAGAATCTGACCTTCAGCTTTATTAATGACTTCATATCCAATTTCGTCTTCCATTTCTCTCTTGGAAATAAGTTGAAGGTCTTGAACAGCAGAGGCGGCAGGAATGGGACTTCCTTCGGCACACACGATGTACTTCATTATCATCTGAGGTATTGTGTGTTCTGCAGAAATATTGAGGATTGTAACAGAGACATTCATAGAAGTAGTTGCCAACTGCTTCAAACGATTCGGGGTCATATGCTGTCCTAGAAACATCCACACCACATCTAAATCCTCTTTAGAATCGAAGTGTTCTGATTGCTGCAGTTGTTCACTCGAGTGTTGACTTTGCCGTTTTCTTCGTAGTGCGTTTTCGTCTTGACTTAATTGAGTTTTATTGAGAACACCGAGAGAAGTGAGAAGGTGTCGTTTGAAAGCAGAGGCATAAACTCTGGCTAAACTCTTCTGCATTGTTTTATGAAAATAAGGTAGAGATTCTATTTCACTAGTATTGGCTTTTATAATGGTTTTCACCTGATACACCAAATCTGTTGATGGTGGCATTTCAGGTTGAGACTCGGGGACTGGAGTTGGGACATGCTCGTTCCCTGTAGTCTCGGATGTCTTTTCGGTATTTGGCTCAAATGTTGTAACATCTAAAATACTAGTTTGTAAATTATAATCTGATGAACTGCTTGGTTGAATAATTATTCCAGAACTTTGACTAGATGGGAATTCTGGGACTCCAGAGGAATCAGGAGGAAAGGAGGGCGACGGAAAAAGTCTCGGTGTGGATGATAAAGAAACTATTACAACAGTCGGAGTCATTTCCACGGGGTAAATTGTTGTCAACACAGTTCTGTAAAGGACCATTGTTTTCGTAACACGGATGACATCACTGACTCCTCCTCCCGCAGGGATGTTGTCCTCCCATGCTAAACCTCCGTCTTGGTCAGAAGAATTGGGACCTTCTCCAGAACCAGTCCACATAAAGTCTTCTAATCTGAATACATACAGTTACACCAAATAAGTAATCCAGCGTTATTGAAACCGTAACTTCTGTTACAGAATTCACCCCTCGCAACTCAACAAAGTAATTAATTTCAAACATTTTAATTATGGAATATCATGAGTATATAGATACAGAATACCAAAGAATCTCAGAAGAATGAATTGATTAAACAAACTTTCAAATGCAAAACATTATTTCCAGTTTTTCTTTCAATACGCATGAAATATTTCCTCCCCTAACAATTCATAGATGCCTAATAAAGAATAATACACATATATATAATGGCTTGCATATGAATGGTGAATATAGTCGAGTTGTTTTCTTTCTGGAGCCCTGGTGTACACCATACGGAAATGTTATTGAGAAATGGCGTTAGATAATTACCTGCTGGGTCGTTGGAGGTTTTGCAATGAATCGTATGACGGTGGGGGTAAAGCTCCATGTTTAACAAACTTTTCTTCTAGCGATTCCGGTAATATTGAGGTCGAGTTAGCTACCAGTCATTAGACAAAAGACAAAAGTAGATTAATATTCATGGGCAATCAACAATGAATGAATGTTCATATTTCATATCTAAATCTATTACTTATCATTAGTTAGAGCCTAAACAAATCGTTCACTCTCATAAGATAATGGATCACATCTGCTATGCTATAAATATAAAGGTATCCATATGGGCAGAGTCAAATTTCTGTACCCCATACAACAATAACAAAAGTTAGGGCATTTCTGCAGAAGGCTTTCCTAGCTGGAATAATTTCTATTCGCAAAAATCAAAAGAAAGATTTCTAGTACATAGTATATAAATGCTCCAAGTACTGTGTATAATCTACACAAATAGGTATGTATTATGTATGTTACTAGAGGAATGACAATACTTCACCTTACCGCAATCATAATATTGATGGGTTTTCTGCCCTAATTCTAATACTAGAGATATTTTTATTTCAGCAAATATATATAAGCAGGATTGCTATAAAGAATATACTTTTAATGTATACCTAGCATGTGAACAGAATTTACACAGAAATCGCCCGAATGGATGGCCAGGACACAAAATTAATACTCTAAACATTGTGTATGAATTCAAGTAATGCGTAATGCAATGTTGTTGAATGAAGAAGGAAATGTTTTTCTTTTTTCTCTCAGTATTACTGAAGGAGTTTTAGTTTCCTGAAAAAATACTGCGCAGTAATGCATGCCGGTCCATTTTTATATGAATTTGTTTAATATTCCATTACTCATGCTTAAACAAGGTAAAAGTTTGTATTTTCTCTGAATCAAATTAAATCATGTCGAAAGAAACTTTAAAAATAGTTTTCCTTTTCATTGATGCATTTGTGGCACCAGCTAGCTCTCTGGGGTAGATAGTCGATTAAAGTAAATTGCTTTGTTTACATAGGTAAGTCCATTGTTAATAGAGAATTGTGTTAGATCGGTATAAAGTAAATGTAATGACTCAGAGTTACAATATTTACTGACATATACAGGGTGCATAGTATAATACACACAATACCAATGCTGTTCGTATCTATGATCCTTTTTCTGATCTATAGTTCAACGTGATGTGATAACATTATTTTGCGATTCTCTTCTATTTAGCTAAATCTACATTCACCTTAGCTATTAGCCCTATAAAATGGTTATGCCTAGTCTGAGTCAATCAATAACTACGTTATTTCATTTGCACAAAATAGTTTTTGTTCTATTGCACAGTTGTATAGCCCGCAATGGAAAATGAGCTGAGCGCTTTGACAGTTGGGTTAATTGTTACCAGTAGCATCCGGCATTTCTCATAATATAATTACCTTGGTAAGTGAATGGAGTTTCCTATCCACTAACGGAATACATTTTATTTTCGTTTCTTATTTGATTACACTTAATTCGAGGGATATAGAACATTTTCGCTCTAATACTCGGTTTGTTAATGTAAAATATTTAATTTTAATCGCATACACTTTCCCTTATATGAGATAACTAAGTCCACACATACGATTCCTATAATCTCCTACGTTTCTCTCTAGGCTGACCAGATTTTCTTTTGCCAAAAGGGGGACACCTCACCCAACAAAAAGAGGGGGCGGAGTTTACTCTAATGGGGGCGGGGCGGTAGGGTCCTACATTAAAAACATAGGTGGGAATTTTTGAAATATTAAAATTTTCAAAAAAAACGCTAAAATCTTACAGAGGCTCTCTTAGAAAACGCGGGGCCCTAGGCAATACATGGTAAAAGTGGGGTTCGGCCCGCAAGGGCCGAAGAAATTTTCAGTTTTGGTGCCAAAATGATGTAAAAATGTGATGAATTTTGGAAAACAGTAAATTCGGCCCGCAAGGGCCGAAAAATTTTCAGGTTTTTGTGCTAAAAATATGCAGAAGTGTGAAGAATTTTTGTCGTTTTCGGCTGCCGCTGTCTTTTTCTCTATCACACCAAGTGGTAACCTTTTTTCTATAAATGGAAATTCTTTTTGCAAATCAGAAGTAAGTTGACATGCTTTTTTGGACATTTTAAAATTTAGGGAGAAGTCTGAAAATATAACAGATGAACACAGTAAATGTAAATAGAATATAGAAAGCACACAGTGGAATAGAAAATGAACTTAGCTTTTAACTAGACACTGAGGATACTGACAGACTGCATTAAAAACTGAACAGTTGAGGATGTGGAATAACGGAAAGCTTAATATATTTTAATAAATGCTATCGGAAGCAAAACGGTGCATTTACATTGCATGAGAATGAAAATGATGAGAGAAGGGAAACATCATTTACAAAGAAAGGTACTCTGGTAATTCTATTATATCTTTTTGTCGGTAGATTGCACTTTAGTTGGTTTTTAACATAGTCGGCAGGCTGATAAAAATTATTCTCAGTAGAATTACATATCACAAGTAACAAATTTTTAGTGTTCTTTGCAAAAGGGGGACAAGGGGGACATTTCATTCGAAAGGGGGACAAAAGGGGGACGCGGGGGACAGCGGGGGACAGAGGGTCCAAAAAGGGGACAATCCCCCGTAAAGGGGGACGTCTGGTCAGCCTATTTCTCTCACCTTCATCAAATTATAAATTGAGCAAGTCGAATTCTATTTTGTAAATGCTGATTACTATTTACATATATTGATAATAGGAGTACCTAATCTACCTAACAATGAATATTGTTATGTACTGCATAAATCAAATCAAATAGGCTGACTTTACTGGCAAAGTACTACAGGTTGTTGTTTTAAAGCGAATTTTGCTGGATGTCTTTTTAACGGCTTAATTTTAAAACTACTGGGAATTAAAGGAATTTGTCTTCTATTTAAAAAGTATAGCCCGCTAAAAAATCCGTCTTCGATTTAAAAAAAGTTTCCTCTAGTTAAAAAGTCAATGTCATCATGAAATAAAACAAGCAGTCTTCGAGTTAAAAAAATTAGTCTTCAAATGGTTTCCGGGAAACAGAGGAATAGCATCTTTAATAATAATAATGGAACATGTCACATATGTCAGTTCAGAACAACAGAAATTAAAATATTGTAGTTATTTTAGTAAATTTTTTAAGTAATATTTACAGTTATTGTAGTAATAGTTAGTAAGTTATGCTATTGTACAACTAATGCCTTCTTTGCTCCTTGAGGTCTACCTCTCTTGCGTTTTTCACCAACCTTCACTTCGTAAACAAATGGAGGAAACTCATATAATCCATGCATTGCAGCTAGACCGATAATATGTTTACACAAGTATTCTTTTTGGAAAATTGGACAATTACATTTGGATTGTAACCAAATTTCCTTCTCCATATGTAAAACAACGTACCAAAGGTGAAACTCAGATTCTACAAACTCATCAAATGTTTTCCATTTGTTTGACTTAGTTGCATGCATATAGTGTATGCATGTAACGGCTAATTTTCTCATGGACGTGATCACAGTCCCTAATCCATAAATGAATTGCATTAACGAAGTTTAATTTCGCAGTTTTCGGACACTTTTTACCACCTCTTTTGCAGTAGAAATACGTAACTTTTCCTGACAGCTTATTGAACTTTGTATAATTTTGTTGCCAATGTTTTGTCCAGTTTTTATTATTTGCTTCACTTACACTTGCCATAGCTGTGATTCAGTCGGTGGTTGTCAATAGTATGAGCAATGTAAGTGCAGTTAGAATGTCTTTCGTCTTTATCTTTATCTTAAAACATTTGGTTAACTTGATAATGCCATGGAATTACCATAATATTGTTATCCTATACATGAACCATACTTGTGCAACTGCGTATATAAATTAATATTAAAGCATTTTGTTTCGAAGAAAAATTCCTTTATGGATTTTCTTCCAACACATTCTTCTATAAAAATTAGTCCTTTATTTAGAAGACATGAATTTCGAGAAGACACAATTCCTTTATTTCCCAGCCACATTAAATACCAGCCCTTTTTAACAAGCTTCAACTTTTTGCACTAACCCGATTGGCATTTCATTTAGTGCGTTACATTGGCATTACATTCATTTTCGCTAGTGATATAATTCGTAACTGTACTCAATTTAAGTTCTGGTTACTAACCAGGCCCGGTCGCTGGTAATAGTGGCCAGTGTTTCACTACATGTGTAAAAAAATAAATAAGAAAATATTCTGTCCCACTGTCACCTTAGATTTAATACACTTGAACAAAAGTGTGAAACGATTGTACGGTATCATTTCATCAAATAATAAATTCATCGAACAACAGCAAAAAATCCTACTTTTAGTACTTGAAAGAAATAAACTCTTATTTTGGAACAATAATATGAAGTCTTATAAACTGTTTTTCATAGTTCTTTTTTTATTTTGATAGACTCCGAGAAATGTCCATCCAGCATTTTAGTAAACAACTTGTCTTGCAGCTTTTTATGCTTTTGAGTGGCTTTTAACGTTTCCCTAATCACCATCTTAACAATGCTTGCAATAGACATGATTATATTAGGAATAGTTTATTTATAATTTGATGCAAACGAAGCAAGGCAACAAATGGAAGGCTTAGTAAAAGTACGTTCACCTTGTTGGCTCTTCATGATTTAGGCACTTGACTAAACGAATAAAAGCAATGCAAAGGACGGCTTTGCTTAGGTAACTTACGATCTAATTTAATATGTCTGATAGTACACTTGAAAAATGAAAATGAACATGAAATGTCAATTACGTATATTAACACAATGTTAGATGGAACCGTTTTCATGCTACATGTGGAAACGTGCCCCTCACCTATTAGTGTCACATCATTTAGAATAAAAGTTAAGGCGATGGTGACTGCAGCGATTATTCCCTTTGTGTGTGCGTATTGTCACTCTGTCACGCTATCGACTTTAAATGATTGCTGAATAGAGGCTTCAGCAAGCCCATTTCGAATTTCAAGCTGCTTGTCTATAAAATATGCAAAATGTGAATAATGTGAGTGATAAAGGAAACCTACTTCAGCAGATTGGTTGGAGGATCAAAAAGAAATGAACAATACCGGTTTATCTGGAATAAAAGTCTTTTCTATTTTATCACCATAAAAATACTTTGTCTACTTTAAAGTACAGTGACATGACACAATTGATACTCCCACATACTCGACGATTCTACCTATGCAATATTCTTGTTATCATTAATGCACCCCTGGACTTACGTTACAGTAAGTGCATAATGTAATATTAATAATACTACATTTGTCTACGAAGCAAGAAAACTTCATAAAAAGTTTGACATTAAATGTCTGCACTATAAATATTAATAAAGATTAAATGTGCTACCAGATGCTAATATTTCTCCTGGATTTCCTTTAAATAACATGCCTGAATGCATTACTAAAGTGTACGAAGCCCATGGACTTACACAGGGTTGCAGTTAAATGATTATATCACGAATAAGACCCCAAAGTCATATAAATCATATGAGGAATAAAGATCATTATTCAAACCTTTAACTAATTTTTGTCACTCATGCTTTTGTCTTTCAAAACATATTTAAGAAATTATTTATCAGTCGCGTAAATCTACGTAATATAAAAATCTATAAGAAATAGACTCAATTTAAATAACGCGCAAGTAAATTGATGCAGGGGAAGTCAAATGTGATGGAAAAATTTTAAAGAATTGATATTTTTGTTTTGCAAATAATGGAATGCAATATTGCTTGTATGCATAAATTAGAATTGAATGGAAATATTGAACATCACTTTCGTTCACAGTCGTTCTCAAGCGTACTACCTCCTTATAAGGTCATCTAATAACTGTGCTTTGTATTTGAATGTTTGTGAATGGAGCTCTTCAACTCAACTGTGTGCAATACGTTTTTAATGACGGGTTGAAGAAGAAAGTGTATAAACTCATTTTAAGCAGAAAGTATTGATTATTGGGGCAAATTGTCGAAGTGCCTAATGCATTCGATATCTTTCAAGGAAATCAAAATCAATAGTTGTAATGTGACGATGAGTTGGCTTTGTGTGTTCAGAGTAATTCAACATCTTATTACAAAGATAAGATTTTATCAAGTTGTTTGACTATCTATTTTAGTATCTACTGCAAACGTATGAAAAGGTATACAAAGATATATATTATTAAAAGTACGTTCACATTTACCCAAAAATATTTATAACTCACCCATAAAGTAAATGTTTGTTCAACAACCCGGAAGTAAGTAAATTGTCATTTTAAGAAGATCGTTATAGTCAATTGGAACCACTTAATGTAGAATACGGACTTTCTAGTACTACTCTGTATACAAAAGTAAGAAAGTGTCTGTAAGGAATAATAAAAGTTTTTCATGACGTACCTGCTGCAGTTGTAATATGACTATGAACAAAGATGAGGATGATCATCTTCAGTCTCCAGAAGCACAAAAGACGCTTCAACTTTCTCATTTCTTTACAGTTATTAAAGAAAATATAAATTACACTTTCTATTTCGTTATGTCAGATTGAGCCGAGAAAGAAGGCTTTCACTTTCTTATGCAAATATTGAAAACGAGAACTCATTGCTCTCCCAAGTTGCTTTTCCAGCACAAACACAGCTATCAATAAAGTCATTTGTGTAGGATTCATCGAAAATACAGCTTGGCATTGATAAAACAAAACTGAGCACTCCTTCCAGTTCTTACAACTCGGAAACTCATTTTCACCACTTGAAATGTAGTCGAATCCTGAATAGTTGTCAATAGCATCGTCTTATACTTCCGTGTTGTGAAAAGTCTAATGATATAATCACACGAAATAGGTAATTATTGATTTTCTTGTATTTAAATTTTTTACGTTAACAGTCCTAAAATAATTATTTGAAATTTAGCAAATTCCATGTAGAAAAGTGAAGAGGTGTAAAAAAATCAATAAAAGCTGTAATAATGGTTTATTTGAAAAAATAATTCGAGATCAAATATTAAGATGAAGGAAACCGCTTGGAGCAATCTTGTTTTCCAGGTTGACGAATATATAGGTATGTTTCGGTGTGTAAATGCTGAGAAGAAATCCCACGTTGTACTAATTTCTATACTAACTGCACTACATGTCGTTATTAATGATAGCTATTACACCTGTACAATTCAAAACTAAACGAGACCGCCTATAATAATAATGACCATAATTAATGAACACTGGTCTTCAAAGTTTGATGCAGGGTTACATAAGATTTAAACAGCTTAAGACTTGTGTTTTTCGGGAGAGAAGACGAAACGAATGTTTGTATTCGGAGTTTTGTCTGTGTATGTCGGTTTTTGAAAAGTCCAGAGTGGTTTTGTAGGTTCAGCTGAGTCGGGTGATGAAAACAGGTCGATTTCTATAGGGCATAGAGAGCTATAATGAATTTTTGTATAGAGAGAGAATCTATTCTCACCTGGACAATCCAATCAATACACATGGGTTGGCTTTTGGCTCACTCTTGCTGGGGTCGTTGGGGAGATTGATGCTTGCGTATTGTACACATTACAATTACAGGACAGGTAGAGAAGTTAAGCCAATACTCCTCTGCACGCACTCACTCTCATTCCGTCCACAGTGTCCAATGATTTTATAGACCAACTATAGCGTGCCTTCAATTTTTAATGCAATGTAGCATGGAAAAGGTAGTACCTACCCTTTCTCTACAGTACATTGCATTGGCATTCGTGTAAATCGCAAATATACACATGAATTCGTACATATTGCCTCGTCGCTCTATTAGGTAAAAGATGGACAATATCTATTATGTGTCTAATGTCCACTGGGGAGGTCCTAGGTACCATACCAGTCGGAAACTAACTGTAAATGAACTCTGCTTATAAGCTCAGTCTTTAGAATTACAGTTTCATTGGTGAACTGCATGGATTCCTCAATCGAAAACGATGTTTTAGGTATTTCTGTTTACAAACCTTTTTATAAGAGGATCTGTTTAAAAGAACGCTTTTTGAACAAAGACAAAAATCCTTTTGAGTATAATCAATATAGGTGTATATATGTGCTGACTGACATAGTGACAAACAGAACCCTAGAAACTAGTATTGTTTGTGTAGGTAAGAGATAAAAAATTCAAATAGAGGGACAAGTAGACTTCAGCAGTCTACCTGTCATTAGCATTACGATTTTATTTTTCATGTAGTACGTTACTGGTTTTAACATTGGCTATGGGATTAGTAATCATAAAATCAGGTGCTATATTCTAATTACACGTAGAGCTGGAAATTAGAGACCTCCTTTTGCTGGGTTCCTGGCCACCAAATACCAAATCATATTAAGTAGGTACTTACCAACCTGCTTGCTAAAGGAGCATTTATCTACGCATTGAAATACCTATAAATGGTCGAGGTACCAGTACAGCATTTTTTACAATCCTAGGCATTCTGTTTACTTTCCAGGGAGAATAATGCTTATAAAGAGTTCTGAACAAATACATAATAAAGAAGCCTATGATCAGAACGGACAGGCAGATAGCTCTGCTCTGAACTTACATGGAAACTTCCGGTCTTTTTCACCTGAATTCATTCATTCAATGCTGTTCACTCTTCCGTGTCAGTTGAACACTGCTTTATTATCGTAACCATCAATCTCTGATTCAAACAAATGGATTTGATTGCGTTTTCTCCTTCCCAGTATGTGCACATTTGCATTTTACATCAAGGCTCACTCACTACCTCACCATCTTTTCTACACATTTTTATACCTTATTATGCTTAATGCCCATATCTAATTCTGCGTGAGCATTCAGCTCTTTAGGACAGTTGGCTACTCTGCTGCATGCATTGACAATGAAATATGTCTGTACAGTGCTCTATTATCATATTTCCCATTTTTGACAATTCTAGTTTAATGAATCCATGCGTCTAAAATATTAAGGACCTACATAAATCAAACATGCGAAGTCTTAATCTGCATGCAAAATATTTTATTGATTTACTATTGTGTAAGGTATATTCTACGCCCTACAATACTATTATAGTATTATGTGTTATAGGTTTATAGAGCCTTAAAAAAGTTTCAAATTAATAAGTCCATAAACGAAAATAACACAATCATTTTGACAATAGTGTATTTTTAAGCTTGAGAACATTTACTTTTACTGCTGCATAATAGAAATGATCTGGAATTCTTTTGTAATCAAAAATAATTCTTATATTTAATAGCGAACCCATTTAACAGCAGCCAACAAATACTTGCCACAACAATGGAATAAATTTTTGTAAGGAAACATTCCTTTGTTTTATGGACTATTTTGACATTCAATTGTTTAATTCATAGTAGATATCTGTATTAAAAATTCTTCTGTGTGTCTAGTAAGCATATGTAGACAAGAAATTGGTTATATAAAGTATTTAAGCATTAGAAATGTCATTGTGGGGGCTAAGCAATGAAAACTATTCAGAAAATGTATGGTTTAGGTATAAGTTTTATTAAAGGACCTTGATTAGTTCTTTGGGAATTTATTTTAATTATGCACCACTTGGGAATTGTGATTATGATTGCGAAATATGCATTATGGCAGTTTGGTGATCGACTATAGTTAGAGAATATTTAAAATGGTGATGTGAAATAAATGAGAATGATTTGAATACGGATAATTTAAGGTAGGATAATAATTCACAATCGGTATTATTACATAACAACTATACGTACATAAATAGAGCAATAACAACGTAGATACACAATATTTTGTTAATGACTATATACATACTATTCATAGTAATAAACAATAATAGTCAACATCTGATCTAATGGTGATGATTTAAATAGCTACAACGTAATGACGATGACGATACTACTGACAATAAATAATTTATTTTAACATTAAATTACAGAAGTACACAGTAATAATAACATTCATGACATTATGCAAATACATAGCAACAATATTTAGTTGTAAAATTATTAATGACAATGATAACAATTATAATAAATAGATCAGTGCTTGTAGAAAACGGTATTTCTACACGCAAAGTTAATGTAGTTCCGTCGATATGGACACGGCTGCTATTCTGCATAAGATTATGAAATATTAAGGCTTATACAATACACATATCTAGTCATTCATAATTTGAGAGAAATGGCACCTCGTTTTGGCAATGATCACAAGAATGGCCACGATATGATAAAATGTACTACGAATCTTGAAACACTACTTAAAAAAGCGCAGTTTAAATCTTACTCTACATTACTGCAATTGTGCATTGTCGATGATATGTCCAAATATTTAAAATGTGTGATATAAGTAGTGATATCCGCGTTCACTGTCACTGTTCAGATTACCTCAATACATTTGTGTAAAAACGTTGTTTTTTAATATAGTACTTAGTTTTTTGTTTCAGTTCTAGTAGGTTTATAGTTGAGGGATTTAAAAAATTATTTTTTAGCAGTTTAAATATTTTGATGATTCCCTATTGGCACAAAGATGAGTGCCCTAGCTTATTAGGAGAAAATACCTTCTCTTAGGATATCTAAACTTGTAACTGAATAGTTTAGACAATTGGCTGCTTAAAACATGTAACTATAACTATGAATTAAATTAAATAATTTAATTAGCACATTCTCTTTTGTAGTGACACCCGATTTCATGCGGTTTGGGTGGAGAATTAACAAAAGCTTAATTACAAATGCACTACGTACTCTACATGAGGCTTCCCCTTGTTGCTCACTTTTTTCTCATGCGAATTGTCAGTGGGAAAGCTTGTTACTTCAGTAGAACGTTTATTCTTATTGTCGGTCGTACTCTTGAAAGAAGAACTTAGTATATCAGTCTCTTGTTTACCAGTATTACTACTCTGATTTACGTCCTTCCCAATTATTAGATTACTTAAACTATTACTACTACTACTAAAATTACAGTTTAAATTAGGTCTGAAGTTTATTTCAGAGGCAGTGCTATTATTAGTACAGACGTCCAGGATATTTTCATTGGACGTCTCTATAGGAATCTCGTCTTCTCCCTCTTTCTCCACCAACGGAATAATAATAGGCGTGTGGGTGAAGAAAGCCATTTTCTCTCTGCAAAAAACAAACACTTCTTTATCTGCACACATTCCCGCAAACCACAAAAAATTGCAAATCGCATCGCTATAGGACTTACTTAAAGGAAATAAGGTCAGGCTTTCCACGTGGCGTTTTACTCTTCCTCAGTTTATAAATTTCGCGAGAAGTTTTCTTCAGCAACTTTTCCATCTTGAGATTTTCTTTGCCCTGCGGGCTGAGGGGGTCAACCGGAGCAGGTTGCTGAAATAAGTCTTGAAGCCTCTCATCCTCCAGCAGGCGACTCACCTTCTCCGAGTCGCCCGCCGCCTTCGCCGCCTCCAGCTGCTCCTTTAAAGCTCTCAACCTCCGGATCTCCTCCTGCAACGACTGCAACCGACACTGCTGAGCCTAGAGCCAATAACAGACAATCAACCTCCATTCCAACACACAAGGTGAGACTTCAAGAGAATTCCACAAGAGCTGAGTCACTAACCTGTCGATCCAATTCCAAGTCGATGGAAGTGCGGATGGTGGGGACAGCGGACTTGGGCTTGGCTCGGATAGGCGGGAGAGAGGAGGAACTGGCTACGCTAATTTTTTTCCACCGTAATGATCTTCTCTCGAGCGAACCTCTTTGGAATGCAGCACTGGCAGACGAGACTGCAGCTCCCAACGCCCCACTCGAGCTGCTTGAGTATAAAGGCTTTCGGTAGAGCGGCATTGAACTGTCACTGTCACTTCGATTCAACTGAAAACCAAAAACATTCCATGCATCACTATTTTCGTCTCTCCTCCTCGTACACATTTTCCACATTCTTCTCTACCCACATACACTCACTCCTTACATTCGCCTCTATGCTCAATCATTATAAATACTTCTTCCACATAACAACACACTCTGTTCTATTTTTACTCCAAAAATGCAACTTCAGCATTATCATGTCCTCCGCTACATTCTTCAACCTTTCTTACGTAAGACCTAATTCGTGAAATTTCTTTACGACTTGCACTCCTAATTTATAAGATATATTCAGGACTCATCAAATCCCCAATCTCAACCACTAACAGTACACAAATCCAATATTTAACATCAAACCTTTCCCACTTCTCCCCTACCTACTTCTCAAACATTTCTAATCAAATCCTTTACCCTTAGCACAAATAGACAAATATTATTTCCTAGAATTCTCTTCCCTTCTTAAATAACCAAAACATCTTCTAAATAAAACTCTACAATACGCAATGCCTAAGCTAAACATTTTCCTCTAAGGTTAACGACGTTTCATGGGTATCATTGCACCAACATAATACATTCCTTATAAAAATAGCTAAATAACCTATGCATTATATCTTAATTAAAACCAAAATGCAAAAACCATAGGTGAGCACCACTCTTTGCCTCTAGACCAAATTTTTTCAGTAATCTCAATTGCGAATATATTCCATATTATATTTTTATTGTGTAAAATGCTCGTTAAATTATCTCCTGCATATTTAAGCAATAGCTCAAAATATCTTCAAGAACGGTACACATGTATGAATAGTGTAGAACCTGAATAAAATGAAAATGATACATATTCTTAGATGGGTGACAATGAACTTAATACTATTATATAGGTATAATATGCGCCCCTCATATATCGCCTGAAGTAACCTAATCCATTGAAGAATGTAATTTTAAGAAGCGAGTAAGCACAAACTTAGGATTCGACAAGAAAGTACAATGAGCTAACTTAATCTATGTAGGTCTCTTTAATCTGATAATGTATCACGAGATTTCATGTTCGCATTATATGGAACACCAAACTCTTTGTATTCCATGCGACGGATATGTAAAACTGAACTCATGCGACAGTTTACAGTTTGCACTTGACAAAGAATAACTCTGAATATAAAAGACTTACCCTACAAATATATTCATTTTTGTTAACGACGGCACTTGGTGAAAATGTTTGCGATCGCTTGATAACAATTCCTTTCGATTGCGGAACGTCTTTACCGCGATGAGATTTCGTTTGAATGAAAACACATTCAGTGTTTGTTGATTTATCTTCCATTTCGACATCTAAATCCTCTTCCTCGTTCGCCGTGTCTTGAATGCACTCCACAAACACGTTTTCAATTAATTTCCCTTCGATAGCTTCGATTCCATCGTCCTCCTCAGCAGATGAGTTATCCTCCTCCTGGTCCTCATCTCCACTCTCAGCCAGTGCCTCCGGCGCACATCTCCACTCCGCTGCTCTTTGGTGCCATTTCTCCATATCGTTATGAAGTGTGTCACTATCTGCTGATACACATGGATATAAATGTATCACTTGTAACATGACAGTACAATGAGACTATAAATATGAATAGTGTAGATAAATATTAGTACATACCATGGTTTCTCGTAAGAGTTGACGTTTGAGACGAAATAATTGTAGATTCGTCACTCGACTCTTCTTTTAAATTGGTTTGTCGTCCAGATGTGGACACACATGTCAAGCTAATATCACTTTCTTGTTTTGAATGGATATGGTTACTACAGCTAGAGGGCTTATCATTTCGTGTAGAGTTGTCTCTTTCTTGAGCAATTAGCGAGTTTGTGTCTGTTTGCATGAAATGGAAACTCAAAATATTGTACCATCTTGTTGATGAGAGTTCTGCACTAAAATCTGCAAGGCTAACTTGTGAGCATCCCTGGACAAACACCAAATCATTAGCATTCAATATAGCGCTTTCACCATTGTTAAACTAAGAAACTTTCACCACTGTAAAATTGATTTTAACAGTGAATTCAGTGATGAAGCCGTATTTGATGTGTTAATCGTCAGGTTTGTCGTTAGTGGTCTCAAAGAAAACCCAATTGGATGGCCGGTCTCCGGGAGCAAGGTTACCCATAAACAATGATTTGGCTAGGAATTTTAGCAGATACCATAATTGGTCGATTGGTCCTTACTTTTTCGATGGAAATGTCAACGGTGACATGTCTCAATATGCTAAAAAATTTCTTGATGCCTTCATTGGATGAAAATGGAGTGGATCCACACTTTATCTGGTTCCAGCAGACGGCGCTGTTGCACATTGCACCATACAAAGTGAGGAATTTTTTCGACCAGACTTTTCCTAACTGGATAGGACGACGAGGAGAGATTGAGTGGCCTACCCGATCACCAGATCTCACCAGCTTGGACTTTTTTGCATGGGGTTATATCAAATCGAAAGTGGGAAAGTGTATGAAACAAAACCCCAATCGATTGAACAATTGAAGCAGATAATCATTGATTGCTGCATGATAACTTACTCCTGTGATGTTACAAAATGTCCGAAGAGTAAGAACATCGACTGGAATTTTGAATTGCGGCTGAAGGAAGTCAGTTTTAAAGTGGTGAAAGTGTAACAATGGTGAAAGCGCTATGTCAAGTCTCCAAGTAGACATACTGTACATTTAAGACATTTTGTTCTGCAGGACGAGTGCAGTCCAATAAGACTTTAACTTACCAAACAGTGCTCATAACCAGAAGGTGAAATTCCGTATACATTAATTTGTAAAGTTTTTCCATATAACTTCCCCAATTGAACACTGACAGGAAAGTCTTCCCCTAATGTAAGCTTGTCACTGCAGTCTACAGGTTTTGTACCACATTGACAGGAAACGCCTGGAATCGCTGGCAGTAAAGCGGCTTTAATACATCTGTTCAAACAATTATGAATTAGATAATTCCCATTCATCAATTTCAGTCCCATTGAATTACTAATTTTAGAATAATTAAAATTTAAGTAACTAAAGAATTACATTTTATGATTTTCTGGCACAAAGAGTGCACTCAAATTTCTTGCTCTTTCAATACCTATGTGCAAAATGCTGTCTGATACTGAATACCTGAAGTAGAAATATATTAAATTAGTACATCCATCAAAATGCTTTGACTAACTGTAAAATATATTCGGATTCTCTTATACGGTTAATGTAATTGTTTGAATACCTTAATTTTACTTGAACTTGTGCTGTTTCTAAATTCATATCTTGAAGTAAGTTACTCTCGCTTTTTCTGTTGTTGGATGCTTCAAACACTCCACTATCTCCTGCTACAGATTCGTCACTAACGGCAGCAGAAACAGATCTTGTATTTGTCCCAGAAGAATCTTGTATTCGAGATACATCTTCTTGAGACTCTTCGACAGTTGAATCGTCATTTGCAACATATTCAGAGATAGGAGATAATGGAGGAAGTGCAGAATATGAGCCCGATTTTTCAATCTGTGTTACACGAAACTTATTAGTAAACTGTTTATGTCTTTATAACACAGTGAAGCTATAAGTTCAGAGTGTATCATGAATAGTTTGCATTGGATTAAGAAATGGTCACACGAGTCACACGTCGTGCTAGTTATATTGATTTCTATGCCAGTTAAATAATGTTAACAATTAGTAGAGCGCTTACTTCACACTTGTCTACGCCAAGAGACAATTCTACTAGGGAGTCTTCTACTTGAGATTTGTCCACGGCTAGTCTTCTTTGTTTTTCTAGGAAGGCTTGTTCGTAGGAGGGTGGAGGTCCTAGCTCGTACGGTGAAACAGGTGGAGACACGGAAGACAAAGAGCTTCTAGGAGAAAGCGAAGGAAGAGATTGTTGAGATGCAACAAGTGTTGGTTGCATATTTGCAGAAGATGTACTGGGAGCGGATTCTCCGCAAGGGCTTCCGTCTTGGAGAGCCAGTGTAGTCATTGAGCTTATATTAGTAATATTTACGCCAGGTTGGTCACAAGCATCACAAGAAGATGATATAAAACTACTCGTCGAGCCCTGAACAAAAGATGAAAATCATGCAATTTAGTTTGTGTTACTTCTCAAACTATTTCTTCTCTCCAATCGTGGTTTTCACTTAATTCGATGACCACAGATTCTAAAAAGCCATAATTCGTGACAATAATTGTACCTGAAGCAATCGCTCGACCCTTCTGTGTAGCTCTGCCATATTGACTGTATCTGGCTGTGTGGAGGGTGCGCCGTAAATGTCGGTGAAACTGAGACTCGATAATGAACCCTGTGGATATGGATAGAAAGACAGGTGAGACACGAGAATGGATTGGGAAGGCGATGGTGTGTGATTAGAGAGGAACTTACTTTGCTGGAGGCTTGGCTTGAGCTAAGGGATGCCAAGGACGAACTGGAGGACATGCTCAAAGTGCTGGCAGACAGTGACTTGAGCCGACCTTCAAGAGCAGTCATACTTTTCAGAGCATCTGGGAGTTTCTTAAGCAAACTTTGTTTTTCGTCATGGAGTCGTAACCGATCCGCTATGTTCTTCTTGGCCATCTCAGCTGCTTGGCTGAGATCACTCTCTAGTCTTTGTATCTCCAACTGAATGCCAGCCATTTCGTTCAGAGGTCTCGATTTCGGACAAATGCTCCGCAACTCCCTCAGCAGCTGCTCCTTCTCCTGGAATAGAAGGAGGCGATCTTTGTCCGACTCCACTTCACCGGGCTCCACGCTCTCCTCCATCTCCGATAACCGTCTTTGGATATGCTGCACATCTTTTCTACTTTCGTCGTACTGCAGTCGTAGCCTTGCCATCTCTGCTAACCGAGCACCCAGGGGCACCAACTGGAACACCCAAAGTAATCATTCCTCTCCAGTCTTCGTGGAAATTCATTTATATTAATTGGTGAATAAATGCCTGCTCTACATACCTCGCCAGATAAATCTGTTTGAGACGCAGTGCTGAATTTCTCCATGGGTATACTCAGAGTAGATAAATTAGGAGAACTTTCAGCTGTCTGCAATCTTGTCAGATCTTCTTTATGCCTAGCTAAACTTTGCATCAACTCTGCCCGCTCCTTTTCACCGGACAAAAGGGACCGCTGGATATTTCTCAGTTCATTCATTATTGCTTGTGCCTCTCCCACCGTATAGCAACTTCCACTCGACAGTTTCTGTTCCACTTGAGCAAGAGTCTGGAGTCCATGCTGCTTTATTGAAACTTCCTGTCGTATCTGCTCCAGCTCCTGCCTCAATCTCAGTACCCGTAATTTCGCTAACGACACATCTTGTTTCAGTAAGTCAGGATCGTATCTTCCAGAGCTGGTACTCGCCACTACACACAACAATCAAATCTCATTAAAAATAATTAACACCCATTCAAGAATCCCTTAGAATTCGTATCTATTCGTACGTGATGACGTCGAGGAGGCTGGATGCATACCACTCAGGGCTGAATTTAAATGTTGATATTCATCTTCAGCTATACCTAACCGCCTTGTTTTGACATCTAATGTTTCTTTTTTAGCCTGCAAATATTAACATCAATCAACATTTATTAATGACAATTGAACATGACCAACTTTAATTCCACGCATGGTAAACAATAAAGTACACGCCAATTGTGTTCTTGTTATTTCACGAAATTACCTTATATCAAATCAGTTTACCAATGAATAAAATAATATCAATTAGACCTACTTGTAATTCTTCTGAGGCAGTTGATAGGTAATCTCTAAGCATAGCTTCTTGATAAGCTCTCCAGCTCAGATGAGGATCTTCAATTTGTGTACGCTCTGCAAAAAGCGATTAAAATTATACCAAATGCGATTTACAGTTTAGCAGTGTATGTATTTATGCTTAATTATAACAAATGGGCAATATCCTTAATAAAAAAACAATTTTCAGAAATAATTGCTTCAATTTAACAATCCCATCTAAATAAATAACATCTTGGTAATAGTTTAGCCTGAAGACAAAGGCAAAGGGCATCTATTGCATCATTCTATCGTTTACACATTACATAATGATGTATGGTTGCATTCCATACATTAACGGGTAAATCCCATGTACAATTTCAGTTGACTATTTAAAATTAATGAAACAAGATGAATATTGCAAATGATTACATAGGTGTTGCCAATTTCAGTTCATTTAAATGATGATAAAATGACTATAAATAATTCACTACTTGATATCTGCTTAAGTAAGTAGATCTATGGATGGCGATATCCACTTTGCAGCCTGATCATAATTACTGCGTGTACATAAAAGGAAATATATCGTTTGGATACACCAGCAAGCACAACAGCATGTATAAGCATTATCCTAAAGAGTATTAAAGTCATCGATGGACTTACGATTGATATGATCGATGTAATAAATGCCAATAAGTGGGTCGTACGCTTGCTCCCATCCAACAGGCAGTTCATTGCCCACACAATCAGCAAATGTAGCCGGCTTGGTAAGTCTATATTAAAATGAAAAGCACACATTTTAAAACTACTGATAATAACTGTGACTCATTACTACATTATGCAGTTTCACATCTCATTTAGCATTCCTAACCCTATAATTGATTACATAACATTCTCCTCTTGTTACAATTTGCTACGGGTATTAGATTAGTATTCCCAAGTTATATTTATTAAATATTTTATGTTAATAACAATATATTCGTAACGTGTACTACGTACATTCTACTTCTAGTACATATGTGATATGCTACGCATGAATTATTTCATACGCCTACACTAATACTTCTACACATAAGTCATAATTGAGCAGTAGCAACCTGCCTTAAATACCTTTAAGAAGTAAACGGGCGCTTATTTCATCTGTGAATTCATTAAAAATCGACTCACAATCCAGCTTAACATAAAATATAGATACTGCAAGACAATGAACTAATAAATCTCAGTTTTAAAAGAATTTACATGATTTTTAAAGAACATTGACACTGAGGGAAATGGATGGATTTTTTATTACCGTAGTTATAAAATGAGACATGCTAGACCTTCAGTCGCATTGCATAACCTTATGTAACTCAATGCACAACCATTAATACTTTTCATAACTTATATCTACACCACATACCAACATAATTTATGCCCATTTAAATTAAACTAAAATTAACTTGAAAAACTGAAGGATAGCAATAAAATCTGCCATGATGTGCTTTGCCAGGATTAAAGTAAGGCGGTACTAAGCGTTTCATAGAATTTATGCAAATGACCCCTAACTGTCTAGAGCGATCTAAAATATATGTTGCCCATCGTTATAAAATAAAACCAAAGAAATTAAAAGTCATTGAGGACAGCAAGTCTTGGGGGAAATGTCTTCTTATCACTAGATATGATATTAATAATTAAAACTATATTAAAATAGAATAAGCTATTGATGTAAAAGAGAGCAAAACAATTATCCACGCATAACTGGTAATCCGCTTGATTGAGACTAGATAAGAATATTTTGTTACAGAGTAGTAATATCACTAGCATTATCCAAAAATACTTATTTTACACTTATAATATTCATTTACAGATTTTTGGAATAGAGTTTTAAAAGGTGCAATAATGAATAACGATATATTTGTATTTTAAGAAGGATTATTCAGATACTTGATATTTTTTGGTAAATAATATACATATTATTGCAAATATTGTAAAATGATATTCACTGTGGGAATTCCTGGTAAAGACAACATGAATGAGAGTTTTTCCATAATTATTAATTACATTATTGACTGATAAACCGGTCATAGTCCATACAGTACATGGTTGAGGTATTAGATACCTTGGTATTAATAATAAATAATATTTGTTATTATTGTATTATTCTTATCACTGTGTTTGTGAGTGTTTCGGACTTTGCCAGTAAAGCATTTCAATGAAAAGATTAATGTATCACTGGTTGGTTAAAAGCAAAGACGAAAATAATAAATTAAATCTTTACAATAGAAAATGTTACATGTGCGAACACCAAATGCTATTTTATTATTCTTCAGGGTGATCTTCGAACGAGAGTTCAAAGTTAATGCGGTTACATAATACCAACGACAATAATAACCTAATAAGCCACATTCATATTTAAAATATTACAGTGCATCAGAGAAATACAGAAGAATTGCTATAAGAGAAGCGTGAGCTAGGAAAGCTACACAGATAACGGAATGTGGAGTCTGAGGATTCAACGTTTGACTATTAACCTCTTATATACTTATTTGTTTGAATGGGGCCACATACCAAAGCATTTTTTTCAAACTCAAGTTTATTATTTGTGAATTATCTAACAGTTATCTTTTGTTGACACTTTTGAGTAAGCAGTATTAAAAAGTAACATTCCTGTTCCCAAAGTTATAGTTGTGATAGTTAGCCTAATAATATTATGAATTACTGGGGATCCCACAGCTGTAAGCTAAAAACCCTGCATATATCCCAAAACATATTTCTATTAAAAATATTTGCCACCATAGTCATGTAAATTGTCTATAAGATATATGACACTATAAAACGTATTTCTATATTTAAATTTGTCACTGTAACAATAAAAACAATAATCTGGACACGCATTTATCCCTAATCAATAGTTGCAGCATCATTGTTGGTTATTTATTCTTTGATAATAATTTATAAGTTTAGGTAGCCTTAACATTATACCCGAGTAGACATATATTTTCGCGTTTGCATAGTTGTGTATGTACATCATTTATGAATGAAACTATGTATATTAGCAGACGAAAGAAACTTTTTACATAATGGAAACCAGTTTCGCTTCCACCCAGATTTTTGGCATAAAAAATCTGTCCAGTGCATACAGAGCTTGACTGGCAATAAGTTACTACAGTAAAAGCAATTAAAGAAACTAACGCAGTTTAAAGGAAGACTGATGTGACTATTACTTATATAGTCATATTATTATGTCACATGACAAATCCCAAAATGATAATTAGTAGGCTATTTATCTGTCAGTGCATTATGCATGCTGCATAAATAAATCCAGCCGTCTTTTGTTCTCCGGCTAAAGTTTAAAGGAAAAGGTGAGGTAGGAAGGCTACATAAGAGATGCAGAGTACAATATTAAGAAATGCGCAAAACAAGAGTGTCTAAGAAAAAGCAAATAAAATTGAAAGGGAGCGATGAATGATGGGAATGAGATCCGTTGTCCATCAGTGGGCGTCGAGTGAGATTGGCTGAAGAGAGGAAAAATGTGAGGAATGCGTTAATGATAACTCGTGAAAAGGGAGGAGAGTGCGAGGTGGAATGCCGCATCGCACAACACTGCACTTCTACTCCAAGGCATCGCCATACACACTCTGCACTACAGTACGCACACACAGCAGTCTACATACGATTCGTACATCACATATATATAGCGTATACGAATCGTATGTAGATACACAGTTTATATGCATATATACTAGGAATCTGTTGTTTCTGCTTCTAAGCCAATGAAGATCTCACTGTGCTTGCCATAAACTTAAAAGACACACTGCATAAAGGCCTACCCGATCAACGAGACTCTGTCAATCTATTATGCTCACTGCAGTCCATGTATGCTATGCTTCCACTATTCCAACCTAACCACGGATCAATCCGATCAGCGTCGCCCGTCCTCTTTTTCATATCCAATGCACCCATACCTTCCCATGTAAATATTCTCATAACTATTCTTCAAACACAAAAATTATTAATTAAATACATTTCTCAATGGTTTTTAACATTTATCCGCAACTCATGTTCATTCATGTCCTTTACGTTTTGTTGTACCAACGGCTCATTAGTTTTTCAAAGAGGAAGACTCTATTATGCTTAAACCTCCTAAAGATTCGGGCCTCATTGTTTTTTAACTTTCATTATTTTATTATGTTTCAAGGTGAACGTAAATCTACCTTACATCAAAACATGAACTGAATGACATGACGCCAACTCAAATAAATCGGTCACAAATACTTATATCATTCACATTCTAAGAAACTTGACTTTGGAGAAGGCTTTTTTCATTGCGTAGTATGTTACAGGATATTACGTCAGCTATTTTGAAAGAGGAAGAATTCGGTTATTATAGAGGAATGTGCATTAGTAATTTAAAATTGTGCAAACCGATTAGGGGAAATGAAACTACTGAAGATTTTTTAAAATTTAATTGCACGGAAATCGTCAGACCCTTATATAAAAATGTTACACATAGCAGAAAACGTAAATTTAGATTGATTAAAACAGATTTTATCCACATTTTAAGTTCTCCAACTCAACTTTTATAAATTATCACTATTATTGTCATTAATTAGTAAGTATCATCAGATACTTTATAAGCATGACCTGGTCGTCTGTCCGCCAGTCCGTCTGATGGATAACTCGAGAACGGTTTGACAGAATGACTTCAAACTTGGAACACATCTACTTAAGGTTAAGTCGAAGGTCAACTTCGAAGATGGTGTCAATCGTAAAACCGGTTCCAGAAATAGAATACCAAATGTAGAGCCTAAAGTTCAGTGTATTAATTGACGTGTTCTGTATGCAGGTTCCGAAACCTGGATGCAATATACAACACGCATGCGAGTTGGACAACCTATTAATCCGATCACACAGAAGTATAATGTACAGTATATGTTACTGCCAATCCAACGGTATCCGCCGGTTAGACAACCAGCCATTAATCATATCATAATATTATTTTGATAATATATTTCAACTCACTGGCCCAATGGAACAGCTTCCTTGGTTTATTTTGTTATGTGTATATTTTCAGTCCTGAAAAGATAAACGGACCTGATAACTATGGATGTTTGATTTCTCATTTTTATACTTCATGCCTACTATGTCCATTTTAATTGTATTTCGCGGACGATACTTGGTTACCCCAGCGTTACATTGGTTTATTGACATTCAAATTAACCATATCTACATTAACTTTCATATGCAGGCCTAAGTTTGGTTCTTTTAAAATTTCGATAAATAATATTCATTATTCAGTAAATAATAATAATTGCAGGCAAATTAAATGCATTCATTAATGTCAAGAAGCAAAACATTAAATCATTGCATAATGTATGCAAATGTCAAATAAAATATAAGTACGGTCAGTGTCAGACCCATACCACTATGCAAGATATAACAGAAACAGAAATGTATAATAATTCGAATTGGCCACACATTTAGTATTCAAGGTAAATTATTGGGTGAAAATCCAACATTCCTAACTCTTTAATCTTTATATAATTGAAGTATTTTGGCACTCTTAATTTGGAGAGACGACAACTGGAAACTTACTTTTAAGTAGATACCTATATTACATACTTTCGATTGGATGTTTTCCAACACTCCAGTAGTACAGTGACTGCAGACTTCTGAGAATGAGACAGAACAGAAAACTAGATACGTAAAGATAATACTACAGTTCACTTCACCGTATACATTCTGCATACACTCAGATAATTATTATAATATATAATGAATGTTTTTTATTTAATTCCGTAATACTCTATATGTATTAGGTCATAATATTTTTAGCAACATCATGAAGTCTAACTCAAAACCTCAAAAGACATTTACATACTACATAACTCAAAACTGCAGACATAGCACATAAATAACATGGAATCTTAATTCTGCATATATGCATACGATTGTACTACCTTGCACATTGGTGATAATAAGCGTAGCTACATTTTTTTAATTGTTTATGGTCAGTCCGCTTAGCTTTCCAACACTTATAAATGCACATTTTTAGTTTAGCCTACAAAAATGAATGGAATTTGGCATAGACCATTAACAAATTTTTGCAGTTCTCATGCTTACCACAAGCTTTTCCAGAAGCACATCTGCAGTGCTATTTAAAAATATTTATTTATTTCCCAACGTTACAGTAGCCATGTCCTTCGTTATATGATATAATAATATGCATGACGCTTACACACATTGTATCCAGTAGGCCAAATAAATTCCAGGAATCTATTTATTTACAGACACGGAAAGTGGAACTGATACCTGTTGCTGATTTTTATCTTTTCTCAGCTAATCGCACAAGTGCGCAGAAGTGAACCTTTGTTTCCTCTCAGGATATATTATTGAAAAGGGTTTTGTTATTTACTACATTGCATTATACGTGGAGATTATGCAGCTATCTCTATCCATATCAGAGGCGAAAATACAGACAATACCCGAGCATTAATCAACTTCGTACTAATTTCCTCCACACAATTATGGTTTGGAATATTGTTAATATTTTTGAACAAAGTTGAAACAATTTGCAATGGAAAACACTGAAAGGCACGTTTATCTCTTCCTCTTTAAGATAAGGTTGGTGATAAAGTTGCCGATGTTATTCAGATTTTATATACGCATTACCACATATTTGTAGGTGGATAAGATTTGATGATGACGATAGCAAAATTCTTTTGACATGATTCATAATGTCGAACGCCGAGACATGGAACCAAACTTCAAACATTGACACTGACACTGCTAGACGGAACTTCAAACAACGTGACATGACAACTGCAATTTGTGATACAGACACAACATATTTTGTGCTCTACCTGATATTTTCTGATATCCTTTACGCTTTTTACTACATAATTTGCTGCTATGCGTTATCTCCCTGTTATTATATCTATGTGTCACATCTAATTCTCAGTTCGGCTTCTTTATAAATCTTCCTCAAAAGTTAAAAGTTAGGCCTCCTTCTTGTATCTTACCAGCTAACCACTAGCATGTATACAAATATGCTGTCCACAATGCAATACGCAATGTGAGAACACCACACTCTTCCAACTAAGACTCATTTATATTGAAACAAAGACTTTTCCTCAACCTCAGTATTAAATTCCTTCATAGAATCTTATGCCTCACTTATTTATGTACATAGGTATGTTGTAAACTATTCAGACTTTTATCGTTTACGTTGAAAATTATTTCCCTAAACCTTTCAGCTCTCATATTTTATTATTACGCGTACTAATTCACTGAGATTGCACTGCTAAGGCGAATCTGTACGCATAGACATGTCTACCTGTAATATTAATGAGAATTCCATGAACATATTATGAAGATGCGGGGAAATGGGGAAATGATTTTGTTTATAATCCGATTGGAATTTAGAACAGCATAAGAATAAACATAATGTATTACGTAGAATTCCCACAATACACGTAATAACGAAGGAATGTAAATCACGTTCGTTCACTATTCGCACTCGCACTAGTTGAGGTTGATTGAACTGACTGTGCATGACCTTATAATAAATTCTATACATTCAGTGTGGATAGTGGATAATAATAATCTCAGTCACTTGTGCACTTTGATACATTTATTATTTCATTCTGATTACCTATTAACTATTTGGCAAATTATTTTACAATAACAAGTAGCGTAAAATACGCTAGATAACTTTGCCATTTACAAATACCTCAAACTCCTTTATGCAGACTATTTGTTATTATTTGCACGTACAACTTTTATGATAAACCTATGACATCAACACAGTGCACAGTACACAGTGCACATGACACGCAATACACACGGACTCTGATATATCCCTCTACCATACACTATAAAATTCATTTTATGCACTTTGTACTCTATATGTTTCGTACTTCCGCACTTCTTTTCACATAATTTACACAAAAATAATGTAATGCCTCGTAAAATTCCATTACGATGATATGAGTCTTGTAGTAAAATGTAAGGAAACCACCTTGTGTTGGGTAACACGATCGGATTTTAAAATGATTTAAATGTACGACGTGTAATATGATAAAATGTATGCACTCAAAATGTGGAAACAAAAGTTCAAGTTGCATAAATCTAATAATAATAATTGTCACATGCACTGGTTGCATAATTGAATGAACTTTATATATGTATATTTATAAATTAATCTTACCTTTTCATTGTAAGTAGTTGTTAATTTTCATTGTACACATTACGTTAAGTGAGAACAATCAAGTTTAAATTTCATAATTGTTTTCTTACATTACATAATAATGGTAAATAAAATCTCCCGAAAAACATAATTTCGGAATTGGGTCGAAACGAAAAAGTTCTACATCACTATTGATAGATGCTAAAAGAGCGTGCAGACAGAAGCTTCCAATTAGCACCTATGTACTGCTAAAATACGTTTGTATAAGAATGTGTAACGTTTGATGTATAGACTATGAGTGATGTAACAGGTCATCACAGTTAGGTCAGTATTGCAACATACTGTAGTGACTAAATCACGATCCAGGAATTTATGTACAACATGACAAGCTTTTCTTCTACCTTTTTATAAGTTCAGACTTCTAAGACTAGATTTAATACAAATGGTTATGGCATATGAAATGTAATAAGAAATTAGATTAATATTTGTAACCCCTAATGATATTATGTATTAAAATAAAGGAATTTGAGAAAGTGAAGTTACCTGTCACGTGGATCAATCCATGTAGTTTGTTGACTGTTATGATCGATAAAATATATTTTCCCATCGAAATCCCGAGCCATATCCCAACCAGCAGGGAGTGGAATTTCTCCATTGCGTCTTTTTGGCATTATATATTATACCGGAGATTGGAGGAGTTGATTAAGTTATATAATTAGTAGCAGGCAGAACATTCCAAAGATCCTTTGTTCTTCAAACTGGGAACTGTAATTCCTTTGAATTCCTTTTTCAAATGACATTCATTCAGATTCAGATATAAATACTGGCAGGCCCACAACAACTGAGTATTTTAGGAATTATCCGGAAACTGCGGAGATATCGCCTCTCAGTTTCAGTGAAAGCAAAATAGTTTAGCTTTGCAATTTACAAATACGGTTCCCACGGGACGGATGTAAAATAAAATAATTAAAACACTAACACAACACTTTGATTCGTAAACACTAAAACTTTAAAACGAAGAATGGCTAAATAAAACAAGTAATTAAACCGTTGCTAAAAATCATTGGGTGGTGGACAACAGCTGAAGATTCATTGATTAAAGACCTCAAGTCTTTTCCCAGTAAATATTACAACAACGTGCAAATTGCAATTGCTTTTGTACTCCAGCCAGATGCGAACGTCAAGAGTCGTGAGATAACAATATTCGTAAGTATCCAGCCACCTAAAGTAATTAACCACTAAACGGTTATATAAAAGTTGCTAGTTGAATTCGGATGAAAAGTTGCTCGCGGTTAAAAGAGTATCCAGGTTTCTATAAATAATCAAATATTCCATTCTTTTAGTCCCGTCTTGCACTCCTTCACTATAGACAGTCTCACGTTTCCGATAAAAGAACCATAATACCATTCATTGTCAGTTACATAATAATAAAACGCCTGATCTGTAGCAATTAACTACTTAGCTCGCAAATACTGATAAAGTACGTACGCTAATGGGTTCGGGTCATTTTGCATGTAAACAATTCTGAATGACACAGCCATATGAGTACTCTGTGCAAAGCATGGAGATTTATGTTACATAAAGATATATGTAATGTCACGGACTAAATAAATCATATTTTATTAATTTTATTTATGGCTGTACTATTTTGTCCACTAAGTTTTATATTGCGAAGGGAGAGGACTCTAATCAGAATAAAAACTTAAAACTCACTATATCGTTATATGGATAACAGCAATAATAAAACATTTTTTTGACTTTACGTTCTTCTTACGACGGGAAAAGTATTCCAACACGTACAGCTCCTTAGGTTACGAAGACAAAAATTTGGTTTTTTTATTAGTTCATTCTATTTATAGAATATTATAATTAGAGAGGTACTGAATTTTAAAAATAAACTAGCTTTTGGTGTTCTTTTGATTTTGATAATAACTTTTTATAAATATCTTCTTTAAAAACTGGTTATAAATAATTTTTGTTTCTGGTAGAGAGATTTTAGCCTATTCACAAATGTCCTTCAGTTGTGATTTCTTATGTGCCTACATTACAATACGTAAATAGCTATGGATTGCTATACCTATGCATTATGCATTCCATTCAGCAGCATTCAGCAATGCTTCCTGGACAAATGTATTCCTGCACAACGCACACAAACCCCAGGAATGTGTTTAATTTCCAACATTCCAATCATAGTAGTTAGGGCTTAAGTAGTGTAATCGAGGTAAATATTATTGTCTCTAAGTGCTACTAAGGAAATTATTTAATTCTTAGACGAATTATAACAATGGTGGGGGTACCTATCCAGCTATAAGCTTATCAATCACATTTTTCTGCAAACGTCAACAAATTTTAATGACCCTATAAAGTGTACACAAGGTTAGCGAACAATCGATAGTAAAGTTTAGTAATGAATGAAAACTATTCGTGAAAATACTTTCAGTTTCACTTACTACAATTAGATAAACATTCGGATAAAAAATTAAAAGGCTGTTTAGGCATAGCAATATTGTACTCCTCTCCCGTCGTACTTATTATTGCATTGATAGTAGTCCAGTATTTTACGATTTCTGAAGACAAGGATTTAAACTGTTATTGGCAGTCAATGAATGAAATTAATTGTGAACTTTAGCGACACTGAGTAGTGTTGGCTAAAAATGACTATTTTAGTTGAGCTTGAACTTTGAGCTCGGAAAAAATGAAACAGAATACGTTACAAATACAGATTATATGTTGAAGCTGAAAGTATTTGGAATCGGATTACACCATTATTGAACTACATATGACATACATATAATATGAGTTGATAAGATTAAAAAACAACGGGTTTTAATAATATTGTATTTGCAGATGATCGGTATAGCTGTAAGTTGTCAGTAGTTATTTCTAGAGTGAAATCTATTGTTCGTCTTACCTGGTATTTTTTCTTAGACTGCAAAAAGTTGATTGGACTTTTTTGTATTTTGGCTAATGTTGTATTTTTGGATGTGGTTGACAATCCTTGGGAGAATCATGAAATGTTGATTGAGTGGTTCCGTGTGACGAATAAATAAAAAAGAAATAAACAGATACACTCTCACAAAAACCCTCAGGAAATTAGGATTGCCTCCGGACTGGGAAGTTTTAAAGGGAAAAGAGTTGATAGAAGTGTTCTGCTTTTCCCAACTGATTATTTGCCATAATGTGGAAGTCGGTGTAATATAAAATTCTTCGGGTTAGGAGACGCAGACACGACACCATAATTACAAGGACTACTACACTTAACTAGTTGAACGTAACAACTGTAGACAAGGGAGCGGAGCCACAAAGGAGAGAAATATCGTCACTGTGCAACAGAAACTAATAAAATAAGAGACACAGTGAGCATAATTATTTTTAATATAATAATAAAATAAGCAACAGTCAATTCGGACCGATATAGGATAAACGGATAAAGTACTTTCCTATGCATATTGAATTTAGAATCTGAGCAAAGTATGTGTTGTATGCTATGCGAAGCTATGTGTTGTCTTGTCTGCCTCTTGTGGGAATGTATGTAGAGGTTATAATATTATTATTATACTGTTGTATTGTTGTAAACTGTAATAGTGTACTGTTCAAGTACAACGTACATACCAAAGCAAAGCCTAAACATGACATACACCACACACCACCAACAACATTTTACATTGTACGTTACATGCACACATACTCAATACTCAACTATTCTATCACCATTCCATTCCATACCAATACCTTCCATATCCTCCTATATCCAATCCAACTTACGAAAATTCGATGTTCCTATAATATACCTAGGCTAATGCTAACTATTCCGTCCTTATGCCAAACAACCAACAACCAAACCTACCCTGTTCGCCATATTACATTCCATTAGATCTAATGCCTCCGAGCTAAAGCCACTGTTGACTTGACTCGCTCATCTATGTGAAATGTAAACTGCACTATCTCTTCCTCAGGGTTTCGAAACACCACACCAATCACACATTCTTCCACTTCCAACATACCTCACCTCTCATTCCCTCCCCTCCACCACATTTTCATGCACTTCAGTTTTAAAGAAATTTAATCCAACTGTCTGGAATGCTCAATAACGTTTTTAACTGAAATTAATCCCCAGATTTACACACAGGCTAATCTTATTAGCTTCAGTCAAAGTCCAATTGGGGACAGACAACCAAATTGGGTCACAGTAGCCCCACCATTTCACTTTACTACATTTCAATCCGATATTGAGAAAATGTTACACCGTCATATACTAGATAATAGTTTAAAAACTTTTCTGGCTAAAAACAGAGTAGTTTTTATGTATTAATTAGGATTTCTGGAGAAGTGAAGCAGAAAAATAGCTTTTGACAGAACACATTTAATTGCTAAAGGATCGGAGAAAGATAAAAGGAGAAAGTTCACTTTCTATACCCTCTCCTTGTATGGAAATTAATGGAAAACTCAAGCTACCTTATTTCAAGTAAATCAATTTTTTATTCCAATTTGAACTACACCGGAAATTAACCTTAACAAAGCACAAGTATTCCATTATGTAAAAAAAATAAGTATGCTACTATTAAATATATGACAATTTTTATTTGTTTTAGGAAAATGTTTTTGGGTCTCTTGGGTTTGCCATTCTAAGTATTTACAAATGAATGGAAAACCTTCAATGGGTCAGAATTCCGTGCACAACGAGTGAATAAGCAACAAGCAACCCTTTCTTGCCTCTCTGAACGAACATTTTAATATATCTACTACGATACACAATCCTGTCATCCTATCTTGGCATACCTACGTACCGGCTAGAGCTATTTACCGTTCAGCTGTGGCGGCCCATGACTTTTTCTACCACAAAGGAATAACATGTTGCACAGCGGCCAACATTACCACCAACCACACCAAATAAAATTCATTTTTCTGAAATGGATATCAAATACCATTAAAGAATATAAGAATACATAATTTAAACCATTTAGTAAGGCAAAAGAAATCATACTGCTACAACTAAATATACATTCGCTGCCGTTGTACTTAAGTGTTTTGATACCTTAATTTCATTTATAAAACGTTTGGATTCACTTTTAACTATAATAAAAAGTCTGATAATCTGCATATAATTACAAATATATTATCGAAATTGAGCTACTAAATTAAGTCTAAGTAGTCATCTTCATGAATGACGCAAGCAATAAAAATACAGTAACCAACTAATGCTTTATGGTTTTGAGGAATTTAGTTGACGTAGGTATTCAATAGAAAAATAGACTTTCGACATCACAGTATTGTTTTCATGTAATTCCCAACTAAATGCATATTTATACTATTATAATAAGAGCATTATAATACTGCTAGTATGGAAGGATTTATTTAATACGATGGGGCTGAATTAGCTATTTTGTTAAAGAAAATTATAAAGCTACTCATTTTATTTTTATTTTTAAGCATTCTGGTAATAAAATCCTAAACTCTAATAACTCATTTCGGTTTGTTATTCAAAATCGTATTGTGTAAGCTTTCAAATCTGTAGTTTTTACTTGAAAGCAATTTCAATTCTGAATTTCAATTTTTGTTGAATAATTTTGTGAGTTTACTCTTTGGTTTATCATGATTGTAAATTCTATAATGGCGTGTTAATTGTGATAGCTCTGCAGCATCTTTGTCTCAAAAGGGCACTTTTTTGCTTTGTTTTTGAGACGGGCGGCTTACTACCTTAACGGCGTAACTTTACACTTGCCCCTGTAATACTTAGGTATTTATCTTACTACGTCCTGCTTACTGATATACGAGGAGCATTCAGTACATTCTGACATCAGAGAAACTTCTCGCAGATTAACAGAATAACTGACGCCTGACTACGGATTTGAAATCTATACCAAATACAATTAAAAGATTATCCAAGTAAATGAAATGAGGAATGCAGTGACTTTATAGTTCTGTTTTCTGCAACTATCTCAAAGATTGCAAGCCTAGGGAATTTTGACTAACGAGGATTTGAATGCGGATGCAGTATAAAATGCGTTGTAAAAATAAAAATACGGAATTATTCATAAATTTATAAATTTTTGACAATAAAAATAATTTTTGTTTATTAGTGTTATGGACAAGGCGAGAACGGATTATTAATTGAAATAATTTCCTAAGGACTAATTAGTTTTGTGGCTGATAAAAGCTGCGTGAGTCTGTCTTATGTGTTGCAAACTGTGTTACGTGCATAATTTTCAATGACATAATGTACCTAAAGCGAAAAAATAGTTCTGCGAATCCTTTTGTATTGTATTGTACAACCCCTTAGATTACATTTACATTCACGAATTCCTGAGTGGAACGAAGCAACACTGTGAGTAATCTATATTCTGTCTTAATCCCAAAGCACTGGATAGGATACGACTACACTCTGCTAGCAAATCCACTCTATCTAAAAACTCATCGTCGGAAATCTCGCTATAGCTAAGCCATAGCATTGTATACATAATTATTATAACTAAACTAACCTTTCGACTCAACTCCAGTAATAGTATTCAGAACATTCTAAATACCTAAGATTCTCAGCTTCTCCACCGTGCATTCCTTGTCTCCACCACCACTACAGTCAACATTGCATTGCAACGTACAATGTCATAGTCATAGACATAGACCCGACCGTGTAGGCTCTAGACACAAAGTCACTACAATAACGACTTGCTATAGAATAGACATGAACAGAGAATCTTATCGTCAGCATCCTCTCCTCACTAACAGTTTAATGTGATGTTGTGTGTAGTAAAGTGCAATATGTAAACATTACTATAACGTAACGGAAGGAAAACCTATGTATAATAGAGGGACGAGGTGCTATGCATGGTTGGGGACGTATGTGCTACACTTCACTTGCTATTCATCGCTCTTATGTATCTATTGCGTATTTCTTCAATGTGTTATTATCAAATTATCATTATCAATATTATGGAATCGCTTTTCTATTTCCCAGCCCCATTTTAAACATCGCACTACAACATAAATTAATACCGTCTTTTCTTTATTATAATGCTCACTGTATACGTACGGGCGGCATTATAATATTATTCTATGCTTCCCTACTGTACATCTCCTGCTACATCACGTAGTAATTGTAATTGTAATAATAACTACACACCTAGGTACCAAAATGTAAGATATCGGAAACCAAACTTAATAAATTCCTTTACAGGATGAATATTTCTTATTATTACGTATACGCACAAGTATTAGGTGGCGTAAAAGCAATGGCTATATGTACCTCTACCAAAGATTTAGACTCCAAGTACATAGTCTAACAGAAATGCATCCTATAAAGCATTCCAATTACTTCAAGTGGGTAATATGCAAAATTTGTCACACTGTGTTTCCTCATAAGTCCACTTATCTGTTTATTCTGCTTTATCAGGGAGAAATATACTTGGAATGTGTAGAAACACTTTTTGTTTTATCAGATAATTCTGTGCACAACATGATATGAGACTCAAATAATAAATATTTACCAAAACAGTTAAAAATAAGAAAATCCCAATGTGCGTATGCACTGCTATAAATTATGAAATCCTTTACAATAATGCTAAATATATCAGTTCTAACGAACAGTTTTTTGGGCATGTATAGAATTACTTATTTCAATTAATTTAGAGAACAGGGATCGTATATCGAAGACTTGGAAAAATCGCCCCTCATAATAATAGATAACTATCCATAATAAAGGATCATCTACAATAAGGAGCATCTATTAAGGAGCGTCTATAAAGAAGCACCTATTTTATAATATTTAATTCACCACAAGGTCTAAATCCTGCATATTAATAGGTCAAGCAACAATTTCATTGACATTTATCTAATCAAATTCAAACCCATAATTCATGTTCACGATTACACCAAAATTCATATGCATTTATATGTATAGGGTAAAAAACTAGTTTCACAATTGGTATCAGATTTTAAATCTTAAGTTCCATGCTCCTTTAGCAGCAAAATTCTGTCAATTTTCAGCTCAAAATTGAAGCTCTATTTCTATTTAATTAATAAGTCAATATCAAGCAAATAGGCTTGTTTTCCAAAAGGCAATCTAGATTGGGAATGAGAATTTGTGCACAACTGAAGTGGCAGTTGTGTACGTAGAGTAATTGAGTAAGGGTCTCCATCTATCTGCTATACAGAGCAATAAAGCGTAAATTGCTTACCTAGTATACCAGTTGCTGGTAGGTGGCTCTTGTAGCCTAATTGTATGTGCACTTACTAGGCATCAGAACACAGTTGTTGTATGTTGTATGTTGTATTTGGTGGTCTCAAATTCTCAAATCTTGGAAGTTTTTGGAAGTAACATACCTACTATACTCCATAATCTGTTGTAATTATTTATTCAATATATCATTAAAATACGGCAATTCTTTGTGTAGCTTTTGTGACAATAATAAAGTTGCACTATGTATAAAGTATAAACCAATGCTTTTAAGTACAATTAAATGCATATTTCGTTGCAAAAAACTATTATAAACAGAGAAGTTAAATTAATTACAACTTTCAATTTTCAAAATTCCATTTTAGTCAATGGACATTGTTAATGTGATAATATCATGTAATACATAGACATACAATTCATTTCTAGGAAATAGAGATCGACTCCTTTAGACAAAAGGAAAGTCCCACTAGTACTATTTAAATGAGAAGAATAGGCAAATCTCTACCGTTTCGTCGTAGAGTTCACAAAGTTTACAGCGGCTGAATATCGACATAAAAAGTTAAAAACGAATTTTATAACATACCAGGATTTGAAAGTAAACGTATGCATAATAAAAGTGCATCTAGTACATTATGGTTCATTCTATGTAGAGCTTAAAGACACATTTGTACATGTTGTTCACAGTACACACTCAATTTAAAAGGAGGATAGCGAGAAAGCACAGTCGTTTGTTAATTTTATTTCTTTGTTATCAGAAGCGAAGTCATTCACAAAATCACGTCTGTCATGATTTTCATTTGTTTCAATAGCTCAATGCTCATGTAGTGCAAGGACATGACATTTTCTCATTGTGACAAATTAAACCAAATACTGGCATACATTTAATTTATTACATGCATTTATTGTAATCGGCAGCAATATTTTCTATAAATGACTTAAAACTTGCAGTATCGGCATTTATTGGTTCTTCGTTTTCCCAAGAGCAAAGTGATAATTTCATGCTATTTGTCTCAGTAGGTTCCAAAATCATAATAAACAGTAATTATTATCATACTTAGTTGCATGACTCAAACACAAAGTGCAAACCTGAGACATTTATACATGCAGGTGGAGAGATGACTTGAATTTTTGGGAAGAGAGAGAGGAGTAGTAATGTGCCGAAAAACGGTCGTGTCATCGTACACCTAAAACCTACTCTCAATAAAGCTCCATAAATTCCAATAGATTAGTTCAAGGTAATCACGGTTTGTCGGGTTGGTGTTTATAAAGATTTTAGGAAGCTCGCATGATTTGTATTTGCTAGTAGCTATAGATGGTGCAGGGGCTATGTGGAATTTTCCACTCGTTTAGTCCGCATTTTCTCAACGCAACTAATCCACACAGTGAAGTTTCCTTTACTAATAGAGTATTAATCAACTAGACTTCAGATGACGTAAATTTAGCAAATCTGCAAATCAAATTATAATGACTATTAACTAAAATCTACTGAGACGCTCATTAAATTATCGTAGTTCGGATTTAATTTGCTTGACTTCATCATGCATAGCAATATTATGAAATAATAATTACATAGTTGGGATGTTTGTACTTCTATAGGGTAAAACTAATCTCAAAATAAGTGTGTAAGTATTATTATTTTGAAAAAATCGTAGGTGGAAGTGATTTTGGCAAAAATATATGGTACTACAGCAATATCTTAACGTAACTCTTGGAGTGCAATTTGATTTATGTATGTCATGTGGTAATTTGCATTTGTTCAATATTGAAATAAATTTATTTCTACAATACATTATAATGCATGCATTTGAAAATAACATGATCAGAACACATTCAACCATTATCAAGCAATATTATTGTACTGGCATGTTGCAAGAATTGGAGTTCTTCATAGTTAGTGATGTTTAATGTATTATGTCTGTTTGCAGAATGAAATGTAAAGAAACAAACGAGATTCAGATTCATTCAGCACTAACCGAAAGAACTTATAAAGATGCCAAACGCAAACGCTACCCTATAAGTACAGAAATGGCATAGTAGAGAGTAGCCTGGGCAAGGACACATAAGCATTGGCGTTTAGTTCCTTCGAAAAACAAGATATCAATTCGAAGTACTCAATTACTAGAATATAAACATTTTAATGCTAGTACTAAAGACTTGTGGAAGTCTTTCTTTCGTACGACAATTAAAATGTTACCGTTGGAAGTAACTGTGACTACTTTAAAAAAGTATCACTGGAAAAACGCCTTTTTAATGTTCACTACAATTTAATTCACAGATTTGACAAATTACGAATCCAAGAAATATTTAAATTCTTAAACGCCAAAAACTGCTGAATGCCGTTTCTCATTAAGAATTATACTTGATTATTAAATTGACTTTCGACTTACAAAATCAATGTGACTGCAATTATTGTGCGTGCATTTGACTTTTGGGCGCAGGCAAGTCTTTACAACAGTTAGATTGTGATAATACTGGGTGAATAGAGTATTCTATGGTTACTGAAAGAGTACAGTAGTGTAATTCTGATTGTTGAAGATTGTAGACACCTACTAGCTACTGTCAGTCTATCTATCCACGTTGTGTTTGAGTATCTATTAAATAATAAGACTTGCCTGTGAATCTGCACAGAAGATATCTTTTGGGTTTTGAGATTCACGCTGAATTTTGCAATCTTTCTAGGTAAGCATTTGGTAAGGCTTTAGCGATCATCTGCATACAATCTTTGCGTATCTCACTCCACAATTTAGTTCCGGCTTCAATTCCAAATTTTCTCTATCTACTAATCCCTCAACAAGCTCACAATCAGATATCAAGCGAACCGATGCGATGCATGAATAGATGAGATGGATGGATGGATACTTGCACAATGGGTGGAAATAGGAAAATTGCTGTCAAGTGCCGAATTGGTTCCAAACCTTATGATGCTACAGGTATTCACTTATGCCCATTATGCATGTTATGTTTAATATCATTTCTTCAAACACGACAGCTTGTGACAAGTTATCATTGTTTGACTATTTTGCTTACCTATGTCTCATTTGGTATCACTTAAATCAAAACATCACCAATATCTTTAAGTGGTTTATACCATTAATATAAAATTTGCAATAAGTATTGCATTAACTACCGTGTTATTTTCAGATTAAATTTAAACTATGAAATTCTGGTAAGGCTGCTCTTGATGACCTTTAATGGAAGTGGTAAATAAGCCTTATAAAAATAAATATTTCACATATACCTACATATAATATAAGACAAAAACAAATTTCCTATTCATGGAATATATGAATATTTTATAATATACGAGAAATTTGCAAAATTTATTTCGTATTAAAACAAGTAGCAGTAACAAAACTTTCGGTATTTAAACCACATCACTTTTAATTGATGTGCACATTAGGAACATAGGAACAACAACATTAAAAAATAACATAGACAGCAAGTGCCATATTTGGTTGTATGTATATAATGCTCTACTCTATAGAGAATAGAATCATATCGATCTTCTTGAATTTTGTAAATCACTAAAATATTACGGTGTTATGGCATTCTTATTAATACTGTAGTGGTAACTAAAACTATTCAGCAATTTACCTTCTGTTATTCGGTACAGTTGAATGAATCATTCTCAATCAAGACAGATTTGTAATATGTATACAAATGTACATCCATTTATAACGCATTGGTATTACTTAGACTTTAGTTTACCACAACCGCAGTCACAATGGGCAATGAATAGCATGAGCATGTGCATTTGTATACAAACGTTAGCTTACCCAATACAACACTACCTAAATACACAAATAGCGACTAATATAAATAAACCATTTGCAAAACGCATTTAAGATAGTAGCGGAAGCAAACCAAACCAAGCATTTTAAGCATCTTAACGGCAGTCACAAGTATTAGTTATTTAATACATGTAGATTTAAGTTAATTTAATTTTTGAGGGTTTTTATTTGTTATTCGAAGGTCATAAGTCAGAAATGGCCCATTTTTAAAAGGAAATCACATTTAGTCCCTAGAAGACACACTGAACGTTTCATCAAAACATTTCAATATGCATTCGTAAATAATCACTAACTACCCAACTACCTTACATAGAGACATCCCGTTTCCATATAGTAGCTTTTAGACTGAATAATGGTAAATTTACTCACCTGCTTCAATCCCCAAACAAATATGTCTAAGGATGGAAGTGGAACAGATCAGGCTTAAGCTGCAAAACCAAGGCAAAGGTTTATTGTTATAGGTGTAAGGTAATTTGCATACATATCCACAAAAATTAATGATGAGTTGAATTCTAAAGTATAATTTACATGGAAACTTTACAAGGAATTTAAGTCACTAGCTAAGATGTTACAGCTTTTATTGAATACCTCAAGAAGTATAGCATTTTGACAGTTATGGCAATAAATGAATTGATGCGTATTAAATGAGGGCGAGGCTGTCCGCCCTCCTTAAGGAAAACTCAAAATAGTAATGCATGCTAAAATACGCTGTGTACTTTTACAGTACAATGCTAGGAGAGAGCACATTTATCAGATTTTTGTGACAAATTCAATTCACCAGATGTAGAAAACGAATTTGCTATGAATGATGATGCGGTAGCATTACATTATGGACACCCTCCCAAAAACCAAAGTGGAAAATATGAAATATTTAGGCAAAGCACAGTATTTTCATCAAATATAAAATACTTTCAAACGAAATGCTAGTGGACCAGCTTCCTTTACAACCATTCCCTAAATTTATGACAAAACAACTTAAATATCACCATCGCTATTCATTACTTAATTCTATTGTTGGATGGTAATAATGGGTGTTAAGATTTCCCCTATTAAAAAACAGGCATCGTAATACTAATTCTACTTTTACTAATTTAAAATAAGACTAATATGTAAGTTAAAGCTGCAAGTCTACAATTCTTAAAAGACTCATTGTAGATAATTGGCAAGAATTCTATATATTTTTATCCTCAGCTATCAGCATATAGGTGACAATGACTGTTCTCCAAAAGTGTTACTGCAAAGTATTAGTAAAAAAGCAGTTTAGATAGAATTAGTGCATAATAATATACCTTGTCATGGGCCAAGAAATAGAGCCATGACTCATGGCTCTATTTCTTCTAGATGTACGCAAACACGTCTTCTGCCCTAATCTTCGATGATTTTGTATGTTGTGTGACTATTACTAAATAGGTAACTTACTACATAATACCTACAAACTTCTCTACCGTACAACAAAATTAGCTTTCTAAAGCATCTGTTGAATAGGATGAATCTTATTACATGAAAGCCATTAGATTTGCTTCGTGAAGTCCAAATGCTTGACATCTGCTAACGTTTACAATTTTCTTACATAATTTAGTCTCACTAGCACAAGGGGTATAGACACAAGACAAATGCTCTGATTCAAAACACTCTCATGCACGATTCACGATCCAATAGAATGTAGACAATTCATATAGCTTCCCTACTAAAACCAGCAATAAAATATTCATAATTAATCTATTAAGTATTTTTGAAGTGCAGTTTTTGATCTCTCTAAAGCTTTATAGAATTTCGCAAAGAACTTCAAATTAACTTATAGTCGGTAGTAACGTAAGTAATATACATTATTGGTAGTCTTATTCGAGTTACACTGCAAATTGTTAAACATATTTTATCTATTGTTTGGTTACATAGTGTTTGAATAGATATATACAAAAGTGTTGTAAATAATTACAGAATGCAATATTGTTGAATTTGTTTCGATTTTAAGCTTTTAGCATCAGAAGTGGCTGCTCGTAAACCCATTACCATTTCTAAACTAAGATGTATTATTATTTAAAGTGTCATGATACTTACATGATATTAAATCCTCATATTTCTTCATGAGATGTTTTTATCTGTGACATTCCTTCAAGATGAAACTGTCACTGTCTTTCTCAGTTGACAGTGTTTATTATTGACGATACGGTACAATGTGTTGACTGTGAGAGTTTTCTAAAAAGTGAATTTAATAATATTTACTGGTGTGAGCGTAGGGGTGAAGAGGAATAAACGTCTGTCACGCATCAAATCCAATATTTTGTTATACAGTGGTTTCTGTGTATATGAAATTCTAACCAAACAAAAACTGACTCTATTGAAATTCTCAGAGTCCTGGTGAGAATCCTATGGTAAAAATGGACAATATCCTCACTCAGCAAATTATTAGAAATATGTGCTATTGAGAGATCATAGCTATTATTGGTAACATATTTAAACATCAGCAGTTTTGGTATTTCGACACACGAGTATTTTGTAAGTTCTATTTATTAGGAATACCATTGAAGTCACTTCCATTCTTTACTTCATCTGTATTGTATAATAATAAATTATTCTGGAATTATCCCTTGATTGTAAAACCATGTCCACCTGATTATTACAAAAATTAAAGACATTTAATGAGCCATATTCAAGTATTCAGTGTCTTGTTCTCAATTCTTGTATCACAGAGATAACTGTCAACTACTATTATTTAGTGGGTAAACGATATCCAATTTTATGATACAGTTATCTTACTAACCCTGTAGAAATAAGAAATGTTTAGTGCTCATAAATTATAGTACTGACTGCACTGACTGGTATATTCATTAAGTTACAAATAAAATATATCTGAATATTAATCCTACAAGCAAAAACCACTGTATCATGTCTTTAGAAGAAGATTTAAATGACGGACGTTTAAAACGACCATAAAGGATTGCATAAAGGTCACTAATGCATAGATATAACATGAATATTATACATGGGTGACTAACAATTATTAGGATGATGATTCTAATAATTGTGCTCGCAATGCGAAACTATTGACATATCATCATAAACAGGTAATATTCATAATTATGATGCTTTTCTTTCATCCATGGACTATCTCTACTTTCACACTTTGCCGTATAATAAAAATAAACTATACTTACAGAATTGCAAATGATTTACCACCTTCTGATGTTTTGTGCAATCAATAATGTTCTACTGCATTTCGAGTCATTTTTCTTGTAAGGTAATCCTGGCGTAGAGTAATGCAGTAGTTTCGCTGATATATTTCTGATATCTGTTTTTCTGTATGAGACTTACAGCTTAAGTCTGATATCTGAAAGTGACAGTGGCAAAACAGTCACTTTCATAACCAACGCAGGCTTTGTTTTCCCTCATAAGGCGTTAACAGTGGCTTTTATTATAGGGAGACCCATAATACAAGAAAAAATAGGTTAGAGGAAAGATTTAATGTGCAATAAAGTATTGACGGCATGAGATTTTAAAGAAGATCAATTTTATGATTCGGACTCCATTATAACGAATAATATTTTCTTAAAGCGGTGCACATAATGAATAATGGATGTACATAGGTATAGTTACTAGATAAACACACTACTCATCACTGCTAAATGATTGCACACTTTCCATAGAGCCTGTTTTTAAGAGTTCTGAAATAAATGCCCCTATTGCCTTAGAAAACGTTTCCAAGTTGCAATTAGGTGGTTTAAAGAATCAGTTTTGTGGATGAAATGGGACACCTGTACCGATACGATGATGAGAATCAAGGAAGACATCATAAAAGAGGTAACAATGATTGCTGAATAGTAAAGGTGGATTGTGGTGTAGTGGTGTGTAGAGAAAACTCATGTTTCACGTAGCATACCGCCTAGTTCCTTAAATAGGTAGCACATTACGTACGACCAACAGCAGAGGTAACACTTGATAAACTTTACGTCCTTATATCTGTAGTTTACATAGATACGTACGCACACGTTTATTGTTCATTTAAGGTTTACATTATTAGCTATTATTTGCAAGCTTAACTGATTCTTACGTTTTTCCATGGAAAAGGAATTAAGCTTATTGTAGAATGTAATGGATGCCTTATAACTATAGCTGGTTAGTTCGCTGAGAAGAAAGATTTTTGCATCGCAATTGGATTGAGTGGTGAGTAGTGGAGTGTAATATTAAACCTACAATAAGTAGCAACTAGGAGATAGCAGATGCAGAGTATCACCAACTTATATAAAGGGAGTGTCCATATTTAACGAAGTAAATTAAAGATAAAAATGTAAGAATCGCCTTAGTTGACAATTTTCGTAATATCAAAGAAATCATCTTGCAAGAGATCGAGGTCCGATGTAGAAATTCATAATTATCAAATATTTCCTCAAAATTCTGCTTTGTAGATACATGTGCCACATATTTTGAAAGTTTGATTCACATTGATCTTTAGTAATTTTGACGGATTTACAAAAGTTTTACGATTCTTTGCAATGAAACTAAAGTACAGAGGATAACCGTGTCGCAGGCTGGAAGTATTTGGATAAAAAGCAAAAAATAAATTAAATTGTCTATTTTACATAATATTTTACAAATTTCAAAGGGATGCACCTTTTTATGTTAAACATAGTTGCAATACATTTATGAGACTTTTAAATTTATTTTCTCGTTATGACTGTGCTTGCAATAAATCAGTTGCTAAACTGAATATTCCAAAAGTAATGGTAACGTTATCGATGTAAATTTCCTAGGTGATATACAGGCAATAAGATAATATTCTTTGTGCTCCTCAAGGGAATTTTGCAAGAAGGTTGCTTTGCTTGACTCACTGACTTATGAGATAAGGTACCTACGATGGTTATATGAAGTCGCTGGCGATTCCATTGTTGTGAGTGCGGTTAGCATGGCTGCACAAAGCGTAGAGTTCAACGGCTTGTACTTAATGCAGCCTACATTTTTAAGTTGGCGATATGTACATGCATCTTGCACCCAAAAATCCTATTTTCATTATGCATCTGTTTTACTAAATTATAGATATCCATTGGCTGCAATAGTGCAAATAAATATATTTAGTACATTATAAATCCTCAAACAGGAAGGAGTTCTCATATTTGATAAAGACAAATAGGTTCTGTGGAGTACATATCCCGCAAAAATGTATGCCAATAATCCCAAGCAACGTAGTAATCAATATTTTTACACAAGTACTAAATTGTCACATCATTACAAATTTTACTCAAATACTACTAAAGTAAAAGCCAAAATTCAATTTCATTAGTAACACAAAGTATGCTGTCGATTAAAATGCTGTGACCCAAACTTATTGTTTTTAAAATATTATGGAATTGTTAAGTTCCAAAACTCCAGGAAAGTTAAATCAGTTTTCTAAAGAGTATGTGTGTATTCCGCAAAGACTTATTTAAGTAGTATCTTGCAAATTGAGTGCACATGTAATAGTATTTGACCGTTGTGAATCACAGATAGAAATATAAACAAGTACTTACGTAAATAGCAATATTTTATACGTGTAAATATAAATAGTAACAGTTGGTTTCGAATTACCAAAATTTGAAATACAATTATGGTTACTTTGTGGAGTGTGTAATAAGCACTACAATTATCGGCGATATTTCGAAATGATTAGACTGTAAAGAATAATTGGATTTTGTCGGCTATTTTTTCTATGAAAAAAGGTCTTTTTGTTGCAATAATGCATTTAGCTTTACCACAATTGACAATACGTTCGTGCGTTTAGTACGATTTATCTGTACTCATCTTAACATTCTATTTTATAGACCTACATAAAAGTAGGTATAATGATTTACACGAATACATAATATTACACTATGTTAAACTTATTTGCAATAATTTGTTACATTAAGCATTAAAGGGGATCACATTTACAAGAGTAATTGATATCTGACTACTGAGACTTTTAGGTGTTTCTAGCGTTGCGGTTGCCTCAAATTAGATTGTGCATAACATTAGAGATACGAGAATTTTAAATAGGATAGCATATAAAAATAATGGAAGTCAAGATGCAGGTTATAAGGAATAATGCTACCTTACTAAATTATCTTTGATTCAAAGAGTAGTTAGCAATTTAGCAACCAACTAGGCCCAATAGGTAGATAACTTTTTGGTTAACGTCTACCGTTTCTGTATTCTGTACTTGCACTACACACATACATGTACAGTGCAGGCACATAAATAATTGCATTACTTATCGTTAGTTATATAGGTAAGTTACTCCGTATCAATGATTGATCTCGTTTTCAACTTCCAAGTGTTCCAACTTCCAACAGAACCAAGTCGGCCTCATCTCATCATTGCACCTTTGCTTGCATTCAGTCTACTAACCAAATCAAGACACTACTGACACAACTTAAGCAATACACTCAGACTCACATCTTACATTCAGGCTAGAGATACCTACATCCATTCTCTATAGAATCTACCTCATTTTTAGCAACAAGCTCAGTCATCATCAGTATAGTACGGGATAGTATCTGTAATTGCATGTAATGTAGTGTATATTAGAACGTATCCTGAAAACTTGCAGAAAAGCAACCAAAATTCATTTGTTCACTTAGTTTGATTAGTAAGAGGTAGGCAAAGAGATCTGTTCTCGTATACATCCCAACACAGCGCAATATAGCTAGGGAATTAAAAGATAAAGATAGGACTGCATACAGTATTATTACTTAGCATATTGTTATGTACATTATTTAGTATTTGTAACCGTGCAGTATGCACAACTTTAGATTATCTGTTTCTATGCATTCCGTGTGTGCTTTGCGTATACTACTGTAAGTAAATTTGTTGATTCTGAATGTATATCTTGTTAGAGTTAGTGTTTCTGTTGTACATAAAGTAGATTTGGATTGGAGTGCATTGGATTTGTAGAGTTTAGGTGAAATATTAAACATTCGTCTTACGTACCTACATGTAGACAAACACCTTAAAGTTTCAATCTAATGTGTAAACTAAGAAACTAACCCAAGTTGTGTTTCTATTCTGTTTGCCCACAAATCTTAGAATAGAAAACCCAAGCCTTCTCCACAATGCAAGAGTTGCATTGCATTCGTACACAAGTAAAGTACTGAGGGATGGAAGATTGTATACATTTGCATTCCATTGATTCATTTCACTCTTGAAATCCTCTTTCGTTCAGTAGAAACTAATCTGAAACTTCATCTGCAGCTTCCTTCCTACTACATTTTATACAAACTCACAAATCACATCGCATCACAATCAATTTAGTTCCATGCTGTCTTAGATCCTCATGTTAAGCTAAGGTAGTCACTACCTAAAGTGCATTTAGTGTATCTGTCTTCTCTCACTGATCTTCCATTCTCATCTCAACCAGATCATTCAGGAAGCAAAGAAAGTAAATCAGCCTATCCATTCTCAATTCGATTCTCTTCTCCACCTTACATTACTCTTTCTTTTCTAAGTCTCCATTTACTACCCTTTCTTATTTGTGCATCGACACCCTTCATACTCCAAAATCCAAGCCATTTTCATAACACTACTTATTATTCCTACCAGTTCACAACATTTTGCGCCAATATCTGCATGTACCTCCGCTGTCTCATCTTTAAAGTTTCGCTTCGACTTGTGCTCCTATCACCACTAAAATCAGGTAGAGAAATATTCACTTAAGGAAACAGTGTTCCAGTATTAATAAGTACAGTCCTCATCGTAAATACTCAAAGATATATATTTTGTGCAATTTATCTCTATTCAAAGTATCCCTTTTGTTACTTTCCATGTTCAGTTCCTACAAGTTCTGCCGTTAGTGATCGATTTCAGCACTATATTTATGTCACAGTGATTAATTGTGCACTTCAGCTAAAAAATAAACAACAAAGTTATTTTCATCGTGTACTATTATACGGAATTGTAGTTTTATCAGAAAAACAACCAGTAGTATGAAATGAATTTCATGGGGGCCACTATACTTTGTTTTGCATGTGTTATTTCTATCGTGAATAATTTATAGGAACACGCGCTAGCATTATTATTGTGCCAAGAAAAGTTTTCGCTGAATACAACGAATGAACAATCCCCATTTCAAATGTAAGTACTCAAATTATGTTTTCATAAATGAGCTAATTAATTATTGCCTATTAAAATAGTATAGTATGGATATATTTTTAGATTAAGTATTGTATTAGAATATTGTGCAATTAAATTTCACTTGTGTGTAGCAGTATTTTCTTTTTCTATCTCCGTTGATATTTTATTCTTGTTTTAATAGCTACCTTAGCATATATAGCAAGTTAGTTAAAATTGAGAATTAACAATAACAATTAAAAGGAGTGTGCATACATGAATGTTCGCTGGGCAAATAAAGCTGAACAATAAAGAGTTTATCTGAATGCAGAAAAAAGGAACTTCGTTTACATTTGCAATTCATCATCCTTTTGATTTGCAATATATGTATACAGACAATGAAATAAAGCCATACAAATTGTAATGGCGAAAGTCCTTTATCAATTACAAATATACAACAAGCTTGTTTGTACAATATTGTTCAATATGTTATGCCATAAAACCTTTTTTGACAAAAGTTAACAATAATATGTATATAATTCTCGTACATGTACACTTTATATGTGTTTTGTTTATTTAATAACAATAAGACATTCTATAAATGCCAGTTATGGCTGTGTATTAGCAATATTGCAATACAAGTATAATAGCGTACATTTTATAATAATTATTACATTGTAGAGGCTCCAAGACGGATCTTGCAATGCACATTAGCATATAGGTTCTGTGTTTAAGAGGCATACTGTATACTTATTTGTAGCGCCTCTTGCTTCTCTTAAACAACAAAATTCACACACCACATCACCAAAATTTGAGAATGCACAAGGGACCTATTATATTATTAATGCGTAACTAAAAATAGATTTTGCGTACACAGTTTCTAACTAGATTTTCCATTTAAAGTTTAATTATGTGCGCTACGTAACAGCCTAGGTAAGTGCTCACTAATTATAAAGGCAGATAGTGTCGTTAATTGCAAATTACACGATCTTCATATCTCAAATGCTTGATTCTAATCAGTTTCTACATCTCTTTTATTTGTATGCACACTTTCAGTTTTACTCTGTTATCTCTATCATTACGTTTACTCTGTTATTATAAAACCTGCATGCAAATATTTTAATGTAAATCACATCAGCACTGCAGTTATGGACAATATTGCAGGCTTGTCTAATTCGGTAGATATACAGTGTAGCAGCAGGAATACGTCATTCAATTGTTCCATTCACTTCATAAGTGTAATAAAATGCAATAAAACACTTGTAACCATTTTTCCAATTTTTGAAAATAATTACAACAGGAAATAGACGGTAGTTGATACCAATATATTTGTTCCATGGTTTGTAATTTGTATAACATATCCATTTTGCATGTACATTGCTTGAGTATTGCCTTATCGTAAATTATATAAACACAAAAAGTATTCTAAAAATGTATTTAATTAGATAATTAACAATTTGCAATTATGCAAGCTGAATGATTGTAGTTACTGATAGCATAGGTATGAATGAATGAATGAACTGTATGTATTCAACTCCTGCGGTTCAAAATCAAAAGAAAATATTATAGAGATACAGATATAGAAAGTCCGTACAACTAAGCTACACAACAATCAACTCTGTTTTCGTGTATGTTGTGGTAAAAGAGTCAGTGTGTATTCGGCTAGTCAAAAATTACAGGAATTACGATAGGTACCTGCTATGAATAAATGCATAGCCTAACACTCATATATTATTATGCTTGCTAAGTAGTGTACATTACACATGTAAAATAAGAGAAACCATAAAACAGAGCCATTATATTTGTGGACAGTCAAGATGTCAGTGTCAGATAATTATGAGAAGATTTGAAGACTTTATTACCATAAATTTTATGGCAGAAGGGAAATGCAGACTTAACGTTAGTTGCACAGAAGAGAGTCAAGCAGTCTTTCTTAAACCTTGAAAAATTTAATGTACATAGTTACTTCTGTTGTTAATTAATACATTGAAACCTGTTTTCCAAACACCTCCGTAAATTCAATTATTTTTAAATTTTTATTCATTATTTCAACCAATGTGCTACCTAATATTTTCAGCTTGCATTTAAGTATTTTTTAAATACGTTTAGGTGGGACCGTCTAAATGCTTAGAATATACCTTACTTTGACTAACGATCAATAGTACACGTTAAATTATTTTTTAATTAAAAGAATTAAAAATGGTTCAGAAAATATCTATTTTTTGAGGTGAGCTGTGAGAAGGCTGTGTAATCACATAAAAACACCATTAAAACTCTGCAAAATATTTATTGTTATTTTTCTTCCAAATGTCAAAAAGACCAAGGAATCTAATGGTTTCAATGAAAGTTAAAAAATGGGGAAAGCAATCACGAAATCATAACATGAATTTATTATAAATGTATGTATGTATACTTTAAGACATGTATTAAGGTACTTGCCTTTTGAAAAATGTACATCCCTAAGTAATGAAGCAGGTATTTATTACCGTTAAAGAGCAAAACAATTTGCAATTTTTGGTGAAGCTCAATAATATATCTGTAGTTTCACACCTGAAGGAATTTAAAAGTTTGAAAGGCATTCAATATTAAATTCTTTGCCAGTGTTTTGCATGAGGGCCAAGCAGAAAAGTACCTATTAAAATCCAGACTACCTAAAGTAAATAGTCAATCTTAGACAGCGCATATTTTCAATCTTACTATCTTAATTATTAGTCGGCATGGTTGTGATCATACATTCTTTATATAAGTATTTCCAAAATTATAGGATAAACAAACAATTAGTAAAACTCTATTTGCATTTTAAAAGCAAAAAAGGACATAATTACCACAAAGATATTGGCAATGGCCATTCTCAATTATCAGCTTAGCTACCTTACAGTATCTGAGACTAAGTAGTGAACAAGAACCCTTGTGTGTCTGTGGAATAATTAGATCTTTCTGTAAAAATATTGTGTGGAATGAGAGAAACAATTCCAAAATTAATCTCTATGCTTAATAGCATTATCTGTATTTGATAACAATAAGCGATGATAGGTTGTACAAAACATTTAGTATTGAAGATAGTTCCTACTCATTTATTTATTCCCCATGAAATCATTGTAAATTTTTCATCTTAATCCTTCATTAGTGTATCTGTAACACAATCATATTTACTCCTTTTATCATTTAAAATTATCTTTATGTACTTTACCTACTATTACAGCATATATTTATGTACGTACTACACGTAAACAATCTAACAATGCTAATTACAGAATAGGTGCTTGCGTGCGTACTCTAGTACCTATATACCTATATTTTAAAATAGTTTGAAAAACCCTTGCCTTGCGGTGAGGGTGCTGCAAATTAACAGCAAGGATGCAAAAACCCATGGGTTTTTGAGCAAAAACCCTCGACCCATGGGTTTTTGTGGGTTTTTGGGGTTTTTGGGTTTTTGGGTTATTGGGTTTTTGGTCTACCAAAACAATGTAATACTCTGTGTATATTACTTAATATTTATTCTTTTTTGAGTCATAAAGGAAAAATATGATGAAGAAGGATAGTTCTTAACTATTATTGTCAAGTATATTCATATTTTGCAGGATAAACGGCAATTTGTTAAGAAAATTACGGTGTGTTTTACATTCCCGCCTAGCAAAAACCCAAAAACCCCAAAAACCCATGGGTTTTTGATAAAAAAGTGGGTCGGGTTTTTGCTCAAAAACCCAAAAACCCAAAAACCCAAAAACCCTGGGTCGGCATCCCTGATTAACAGCCGTTTGAAAAACCATTTAGAATATCAAAGAATCTGAATGTACTATTGTAGTATACCTAAACAGATAGCGGGCTGTGAGCGAAATAGAATCTACAATTTAATTGTCGAAATCTGAGGAATCTTCAGTTAAATTTTCTTACAATATCAGTATTAAATCATTAATCAGATTTCTTTTAGGAAGACATTCCCAGTGTGTTTACATGGCCACATTACATTTATTGGTTACAAAGTGCGTAGATTTTAGATAATTACAGTGGACTTGATGATAGATGTGATTTTACTGCTCTTAATTATAAAGGAACAGAAAAGTGTATCAGAAATGTAAGAAATACAAATGTTATTAGTTGCCTACACGTAAAAAAAGCAATATAGATAGATTGCACGCATGTTCCTGAGAGTGGAATTGAAGAGTGAGATGAAGAACCGAGCTTGACCAAAAGATCTGTAAAGATTAATAGAGCTTTACAGAAAAGTGTAGAGATCCTACCTGTCTTGCTTGTCTTAGTTACTTAAAGATACAACAATGGGTAAGGTTTGCAGATGAAGATTAAAAGTTTTGTACGCATTTTGTGTAGTCTGTTTATGTATTGCATTAGAGGCCAAAGTATAAAGATTGTTCTTTTTACGGTCTCTTGAAGATTAATTAAAGCAATTTTCTAAATTGCCTACGTTCAAAACTCTCAACAGTACAGTTTTGTTTGTTCAACTGTTATTATTTCGAATAGGCACAGGTACATACAAATACAATGAAGAGGTAGAAACCCTATTCTTTGTAAATAAAACCAACCACGTAAGCATTTTCAGTATTATAGTCATTACGAGAAGCAATACTCGTTATATATGGCAAAGTAGAAATACGCACTGCTATAGCCGTACTGAGTGGCAAAGCAATATTTAAAAATTACTGCAAGAAAATGCTGGCATGGTATTACTACCCTCAAACATGAATTCAGAGTACGTTTGCAAATACTCCACGCAATTGGAGCTTTAGAAATTTAGTTTATGGAACTTTAATCATAAAACATATTTTTGCATTTTTGGTAGTGAATAATTGCAATGGCATTTAAAATTACTAGGTACCGTAGTTTATTTGCATTTTTACAGATGAGAGTGTATATTGACTTTGCGTGCTCTCTTTTTCAATTATAACAGACTGAGACTGTGTCCTTACAAAGATGTTCATTAAAACACATTTTTTATGTACCCGTGCACATCTACATACTAGTACAACATTAAGGTACATCGTTAATTAAATATTTAATTACTGGTTGACTAATGAATATTTTAAGAAATATTATTGCCATTGCGACTATAAATGTTAGTAAGAGGAGCACTAATGCAAGTAAACAGAAAAGTAAGGATGCTTTAGGTACATAAATAAGTAGTAAAGGATATTCTTTGTATATGAATTATTTTATAGCAGGATACTAAAATCCTTATTGTGTCATAGTGATTTGGAATTTTTGTGTAGGTAAGCGTAAGTTGGGTTTTATTGAACGTACAAAGAGTGAGAGAAGGAAATTTAAGAAGAAGCCAGGTACCTAGCAATTGATTTTCACACATAAAGGTGCAAACCAATGCAATCACTACTAAGAAATCAGTTTTTACTACCTTTTCTCAATAAAAAATGCTATGCAAAGTAGGTACTCCCAGTTTGTATCTCCAATTTTTCTGAGCAACTTGCTTTAGGGAGATATCTATTGCAAAGATACTTACATATACTACAGTTTAACAACAATGTGATTGTGCACATGATATCTATTAGAATTTATCCAAATAGAAAGGATTGGAAGGCAGGAGTAATAACGCTTAAACCTTACAGCAGTAAAAAAGTGTTCACACTTTTAATCTTGGATGGTTTAAGCTTTAAAAGCATAATAATCGTATTATATTTGTCTAGCAAGGAGCATAATGTTTTTGTAGATTTATTTAATTCTAACGTATTAGTGGTCGTTTAATATTTTAGGTGACTGCAATACAAAGGTACAACGTTTCTTTCAGTTTTTCTTTTGAACTAAATTTACTGCTGCGGACAAATGAATAGGCAAACTGCATAATGTATGGATTTTCATCTCTATTAAACTGGTTGAATTAAAATTTTCACATGTCCTCATTTTCTTAAAACGCCAACGAAGGAAAAATATATTGGTGACAACAATTTTATTCCATGAGAATTGTATTTCGTGTCTCTGTCAGCAAAATTCTGGTTTTACGTTCGTTCTCTGTCTTGTCTTCCATGCTATTAAAGGCAAGCGACTTTCTTAAACGATTTTAGTTTTTATTTAGTGTATAAATGAGTGATGGAAGTGCAATAAAAGTGAAAATTCTCATTACATCATCTACAACCGAAAAGTGACTTTGCATTTGTAACATTTTCTTTGCTTTGTTTATGTATGTAGTACGTATGTATCAGGGGCTGTGCATTTTGCATTAACTCGTCATTTGTAAAATGCTTAGTGCATAATAGTTAGTAAGTATACAATAAATATCTCTATTGTATTGTATTACATGGAAAGATTTTTTATGTATTTCTATGTCTACAATGCGTTATCTTGAAACACATTCACACCATAAAGAAAACAATTTGTACTGAATGGAAATGCATGAACAATATGGGGCCCGTGTAATAACTGTCTATACCTGCAGTCAAATGTTATTCTCAGAGCAGACAAATCATGATACAGCATTTGGCTTATCGTTAAGACTTTTATACAAGTAGGAACCAAAAGGCAGGGAGATAGACAATTTACTTACCTACTTGGTTGTTTTGTTATCATTTACTACAATAATAACACATATTACTGCATTACCAATGTAAATTCAGCAAAAATTCAACTAAAAACATAAACTGTAAAGATTTAAATGTTTAGTTATGCATGGCATGCATAGGTCTGCTCTCTTTTAACTGCACATTTATTTTTGCAGATTCAGATAGCCGTCAGCATGAAATGCCGTCTAGCATTTAGCTTCCTTGTCGAATCGTGTATCTTTTTACTCACAATAGAAAATCACAGTTTGCATTTAATGCAAACACATTGGGTGCATTTCTGCTCTTTTATTGCACGTTAACGTCGGAATTCGTCATATACTTCAACATTAAATTCCTTGACAGAATCTCCTCTTCACTAGTGTCCCCAGCTTCAGTCTACGATACGCTAAGCTAAATCTGCCTTTGGCTAATCCTCAGTTTTTTCGTTTTCTTACAATCACTCTAGCCCACTGTGCACTCACTCACATCTGTTCACTTAACAAACTCTAGAACATCAGCATTTGTCGAATTTAATTTACCATATCTGGTCCAAATTATTTATAGGCATCATAACAACCATACCTATTTATGTACACATGTATCTCCCTATTATTTCCAAACGATACACACAGATAACTCAAATCATTCAAATCAAAATCCAATGCAATCTTTAAATTTTTTGAAAGTACACGCATAATAATAGTACATACCAATCAAACACACTGTCCTACTTAGTTTTCCTTTATTTACATTCATCATACGTGGAAAAAATTCACAACATACAAATTATTAACAAATCATTATTAGTTCAGGATAAGGAACTCAATATCTACATATCATTTATTATCCACTAACTAACATGGAACTCAAAATAGAGTATATGTATAAATTGCTTCGCATCAAGCGGCAAGCTTGTTCCATTCTCTAGTGACTTGCTTTCCGATTGCGACTACAAAGAATGTCTAAATCTACAAACTTATACTCTCAACAATATCTGAACAAACGGTAGTTCTTCTCTTTCATTCATCACATTTTATATGATTACATGTATGTGTGCGTGCGAGATTTACTGCAGTTCAAGTTGTTTTTCATACTTGCCTGGTTTTAGCTAATTTCATCCTTGTCTGTAATAGATACACAAATGCGTTTAGTTACGTACCGCTGTACTTTATTACCCAGTGCGTTTATTATTTGGTCTTGTTATTATTTCCTACAAGTCAACTCTAAACAAAGAGCTTTAATGTGAGAAGATCCTCAATTCAAACACATACAAGATCACCTAAAAATTAATTGATGCAGCAATGGAACCCATGCGTAAGTTCTCTCAGCCAAATTATTTCGATTTCATTTCTACTTTTCGTTTACTATATAATTTGGTTATTACTAGATTTTGTGGAGGATAGGGGAACAAATCAGCATGAATATACTTTCAAATAGCTTCCTAGAAAACAATAGTGTTCATTGTCTATTTTTCCTTTCCATTACTACGTACAAACTAAATGCTTTTATTTTGTGACGTTCTATTCAATTATTTAGTACATTAACCATAATAGGGTTTCTTACATATTTCTGTAGTATATCAAAAAACAAAATAGTAGACAAGAAAATTGGCTATTGAAAGTGAAATACATTTAGCATTGAGCACAAAATTCACTCTTTATTTTAACTTCTACATACGGCATTGGTATTAGGCAGTTTGCGTTTAAAGATACTATTTACATAATAGTGCCAAGCTGATTTGTACAGCACTAAACGTATTTCCTATGAAAGGTTTTTGTATTGCTTACCCGTTGCGAGTATAACTGCTTAATCCTAACCACAAGAAACCATTCCTAGTTAGAGTAGTAGAATGTGCGTACTTTTATTTTATTGATAGCAGTAGTTATATGGGCAAATAGTTTCTTTGTATTAGTGCTCCTGCAATAAAATGCGTTTGTTTCTGTCTAGGGAGTCTGTAGGTCAGTAGGCCTCATGTTACGGAATAATGAATTTCTCATTCCGTCTAATTCGTAATTCGCTTACTCATCTTTAAAATTGCTAATTTAGTTAAAATTTATATCTTACTAGTACAATATTCGTAAATGAAGAGGATAACTAAATAAACAGCAATCAAAATAAATAAATTATCGGCATTGCATTGCTGTTCATTTGAAAAAGCCTTTTCTGAACAGAAACTATGTAGCTAACTAACTAATAGGAGTCTCTAAGACCGCATAGCGTTCACCTATAGACCGTATGATAGATCATCTCTAAATCATCTCTATTATTATAGCTAAATAAGTATCTTGTGGATAGATGTATGCTCTTTTAAGTCATTTAACACAGCGGAACATTTGTACCTGTTTACTACCCTTTCCTTTTCTTGCCTAAATACTCGCGCTGTTCACTTCTGTGTTCTGCACTCAATTCGATTTAATTCACTGCTTGTTTGTCAGTAGCTTAACCTCCTTGTTTGTAGATATTACACATAATGCATCCAAGTAATAATAAACATTTATTCCAGTCTAAATTGTGCTTAGGAACTATTTCGACGTTTTTAATTAAGATTTTATATTCCAATACTCACCCTTAATTTAACACAAATGCATTATTACAGGTAGCTCTAGGGAACATTTTCAAACGTTAGTCTTTTTTGTTTTAACAATATGTGCAGAATGTTGTAACTTGAATCTCGTAGAATTTTGAATATGAATGAAAATATTACACACGATAATGATGCCAAGGCACTATGTAATAATTCTTCCGTAAATGAAAACTTTCAATTAGCCAAGACTTGTAGTGAATTCAGTTCTTTTAAAAGTAATTATTTAGCACAGTTTACAAACATGGAAAATTCGATGGTGGATTGCTCTACTTAATACTCCTTAAATAGGCGACACCAAGTTATCTGATTATGCCAACAATACTTTTGAGCAAAACATAAGTTTTGAGATACTTTATATGTGTTTGATCAAACGACGGAGCTGTTCTTCTGGTTTCTTTTGATCTACCATGTACTTTGGCGGCAACAAGATAAAATAAGTGTACCTGAATAGATAAAATTCAGCTCATCACATCTTAACTCATTTTCTCATCCACATCTATCTCATTTTAACTCTGTTATGAAAGTGTTGCATTGCGGTTGTCAATGCATCAAAGATTATTTAGTAGCTTTACTAATAACCCTACTCCTCTTTTACTTTGCAAACGGTTTATGCTTTATTAAGATGAACATTAAGTACACATATATGTCGTAGGCGTAGAGAGGACGCAGGCTTTGAGGTTCAAAGACTAGTCATTTAAGCTACGATTTCAAAAACTAGTTTTTCAGAGTACGCCATTCCAGGCATTAAGAGGACGGATAATAATCATTCGTTTACCATGTGTACTACATTGTTAATGACAAAGAGGACAACCTTTTATTAATCACAACATTATTCATAAATATTATTCATTTTAAAGGAAATGTAATTTATGTATTCCATTAGCAGAAAAGTATATAAGGTTTAATTTTGAGGATAGATAATAAAATATTTGGAGATATCGGTACGTATAGAAAGGTATCCAAGTAATGGTAATGACCCTACTGCATCGTAAACCTAAGAAGGCTGACGTCAATACGATACGAGGTATTATAAGATTACGACAAGGAATGACAAAACGGAAAGCACTATCATTGGAAATTCAGTTCAAATTTAACCACAATGGAGATCCCCTCATATTTTAAAGACTACGTTGTGCGAAATAGTGATCAGTTGTCAGAAATAGTGACCAACGCCTGGTGTCACATTTGAAAACTGTAAATGTAGGTGGAAAAGTGTCTTTACCCATCACTCGAATTGACCGATCCAGTTCCTGTCCATCGAATTTGCCATGTGTTGTTTTAAAACGATATCAAAATGGCAATCTCTAACTGCAATGTCCGGTTGGTATAATTGAAGGCTTCTTTTCGGAGAGCTCAGGAGGATCATGGTCAGCTCCCTTAGACTCAACATCATGGCCAACTACGTATGTCAAATACATAACAGCCATCCGCTCGGCAACTTCGTACAGCACGGCCTCTATTTGCAAATGCAAATCAGGTTGCCAAACAAAAAGATGTGCGTGCAAGAAAAACAATATACCTTGTGGAACTAAGTTTCACACTGGAATTTCATGTAAAAATAATGATCAATCGATATCTGAATTGTAATACTACAGCAGTTTCTATCTGTGATTACTACGTATACTATTTATAAACTATTTTATGACTTTTTTATGACTGACTTTTTATGGTAATGCAATTCATAACTTACATTAAAATTACTAATATATAAATAATGTTGTGATTAATAAAAGGTAGTCCTCTTTGTCATTAACAATGTAGTACACATGGTAAACGAATGATTATTATCCGTCCTCTTAATGCCTGGAATGGCGTACTCTGAAAAACTAGTTTTTGAAATCGTAGCTTAAATGACTAGTCTTTGAACCTCAAAGCCTGCGTCCTCTCTACGCCTACGACATATATTCATTCTTATCTACCGGTGCGTAAACCATTGTACAGAGGAATATGTCTTAATTTAAATGAAAAAATACAGTTATTTTTACGCTTTTAGTATTACTATTATTATTATTATTACTAGTAAAATCTATAATGGATTTAATAATTTTTAACGAATTATTTATGTCTTTGCTCTAAATCAGGGTTCATTTTGTTCATTAGTATAACTTGTGTGTGTATTGAAATACTACATGTGCGTATATTATTTATAGTTGGAAGTTGTTACGAATCTCATTCGATTTCATTGACTAGCTGGCTATACCTGCTTACAACTAGTTATAATCAGATAAATCTACATAAAACATAGTTGTATAAATGTACATTTTAATCAAGTGTGCATAGTGCGATAGTTATTATTCGATGTCTTAGCAAGTACTAGTGAACTGAAGGAAACATGACAATTGTAATCTTGAAAATAATGTAAAATGAGTGTATAGAGTATATCTGGAAGGATATAGGTAGGTTTCCACAGAGAGATAATCTACAAAGTAGATTAATTAGAATTTGTATAGATTGTTATGAATTGTAGAGTATTTGTGAAGTGAGTAGAGTAATAATATTATATCCGCAGTTTTGCATAGTAGTTGTTCCTTCCTCTAGCAACTTATCTAGAGTATCCTGCAGATACTACAGATTGACAATGATGGTAACTATGAGTGTTGGGCATGAATGGGATGCTTGATTTACTATTCGGGACAACGACGACAGACTTATCGTCCGGAAGGAACATTTCATGTGTTTGTCTATAGAGTTAGGTAACTCATTTATGCGTCTCTTTGAAGGCTTTGAAGTATATTCTCGAAATCGAGGCTAAATATTCTATTTGTTCACTGATTATGTACCAAGCAGTGTATAATAAGCGGCATCCGCACGAGAGCCTCTGTAAATAAACATTGTACAGTATTTGTTTGTATTCATATAGTAGTAATAGTACACCTATTTAAAATCAAATCAATGAGACTTTGTATTAAATGACATAGTATATCCAAATCTCTGCAGTATTCAATATGTCTAGTAATAACTTCTCTGCGTATTTCTCTAATTGCAAGAGAACCTTTTTACAAATTTACCTGGATAGAATTTCCTTTTATCACCTTAGGCAATATATTCTGAAACTTTATTGACTTTTAGCAAAATGTAATTTTTATGTTGGTGTAATTAAATTGTGACTCGTACTGGTAGATGGTTCCGTCCTACTAAAGTTGCACTTTCAGTTTATTGCTTGCAGCTAATTAGATTTATTTGTAAATCACAACAGTATTTGCAGTAAAATATCATTTTAATAATTTACAAAGAGAAGTAGTGCATTAAACAGGATGAATAACAGCCATTTGCATGCTAAAAGATGAAAGGAGATTAAACACAGAAATTATTCTAAAATAAAAGAATACAGAAAAGCTAACAAATGGTGCACAGTGGAAGTAATTGCATTTAACTCTTAACTTTGAAGTAGTTCTTGGTCTTGATAATTCAGAGAGATAAATTAAATTATTATGAAACCCTGTAATGATACCTGTATTTGTGTAAGAGTAGTTTAGCCAGATACAGTTAAATATTATATAATAAGTTGAAAAATCACTTCATATTGGACTCATTACCCTAGATCCCAAAAAATCCTTTATTTTCTAACAAATTTTCTAAGCCCTGAAAATGTTTCTAACACCATTTTCAAGCACTGACCAAAGGGAAAAATTTAATACGCCATAATAGCTAAATAATTTGCAATAGTTACCAGATTTCACATTTAAAACTAATTTACAAATTTCTTTTCTATGTTCTTTCTTTGTCTAACTGAAAAATTGGCTCCAGTTTACATTCTGATGCCTTAAAATTCCCACACTAGATAGGGAAATAGTAAATACATAGTAAATATCTATTTGCTTTTAGAGATAAAATTCCCGAATTAGTATTAATTTAAAAATAGCTTTGAAGTTGCTGTAAATAATTGTGTTTGATAATCATCATCTAGTGCGTCTCTAAGAGAAAAATACTTAACATCTGTTTATTACGCAGAATGAAATGAAAAGTTAAACTTTTACAAAGTAAATGAAAACTTGCAATAATATCATAATTGTACATTTTATATTAATATGCTACGCGTGCTTGCATATATAAAATATAAGTTGCAATTAAAGTAACTGAATTTATAATCCTCATAAAGACTTGATTAATTAATTAGGTTTGCATGTGGTTTGGGAAGGAATAGTAAATGGAGAGGATACTGGGATTGAAATTACTTTATAAAAGTTGTTAGGTACATTAGACTTTAAGATAGTATAGGTAACTGAAAATGTAGTTAAGGTAAGAAATGAAATAGGAATAGTGTTGGTATGAATGGTGAGTCAGAGACTATGTATAATATGCTATTAAGAGACGCCCAAAGGTCTATGCAAAAGTACTCTGATTTGTATTCCCGCCCGTCGTCCGCCCGTCGTATGTATAAAGTGTGCGAACGCCATCCCACTTTCATCCCACTTTTTTTGAAAACCAATCATACATGTTCTCGGTAGGTTTAGGCGTAACCACACCATCTAATCAAAATAGTTCCCGGTAAAGAAATCGGACACAAAAATCTACTCCTCATTGGGCTTCTTACTGACTTTTTCTATGATGGTGAGTACAGTTAGTTTTGGTGGGAATAAAGGTGAATATGGAGTAGAGGAGTGAAGTTAAATAAAGGTAGGTAGTGAGTGTGCATTTCCACATGAAGTGTTAATAATGAGAGTGGAGAAGAGGTACTAACTAGTTAGGTACTAGTTAGATATACTAATGTATGTATTTATGTAGGTATGGCAAGTCAAGAACGTTTGTTGAGCTGAATGTGAGTTTAGTTACATTGTTGTTGTGTTGGTTGTTGACTCTAGAAAATCTCTAAAGACTGCAGTAAACCGTGAAATCGTGAATCATGCGACACTTTCCCATCTTGACACACAAGAATGGTGGCTAAGTAAGTAGTGCCTCAAATAGTAAGACTCTGGTGCAGTCGATGGAATAATTGCCTCAAGTTGCCTCCTTAGAGCAATATTACGTGACGAAGGAATGCAAACTTTGCCTTTTATTGACTGATTGTTGGCTGACTGCATCCCTATCTATTTCTGCTTCTACAGTTACACTACAATCAACAATCCCCTTCCTATTTACAAATTTTACTCCATTGCGTCGACTGGTCGACTTCTAAAGAATGACGTGTGTCATAATATCTTTGTGTCGTTCTCTACACTTTAGCGTCTCATGCTACGTTTTAACACACTCTTACGGAATTAGGTACCTACTTTATGCTTCATACAGGGTTAAATATCAATTTTATACCAAAATTGTTAACAAGTGTCTCCAAAGTAAACGCAACTACATTTCAAGTTTTGCAAATCTGTCATACTTTTGTCACTTTGTCAGGTTAGTTTAGTTAGTGCTAGTGATGCTCATGTTACTATTCATGAGAATCAGTTGCTTGTAAATATAAATCTTTTCATGCTATGTGCTATACATGCCATCCACACAGTTACAATAACAGTTATTACCCTAGGTATATCATATCCAATGAAAAAAGTTTACCAATCCTTCGTGTTTCCATTGTACTTGCAATTTATCAACACTTTTCCTTTCGATCACCTCTCAAAAACTTCTTTATGGATATGTAGTAGGAAATTATTTTAGTTCTGCCTTTGCCTTTATAGCTTATAAACATGCAACCTATATTCTCTAATTAGAAATTCGTATCAAACTAATTAAAAGATTAGGTATTTATAGCCCTAATATTAAAGTTTTTCCTAAAGTTTAAATGCACGTCTTGTTATACGCAATAATAAAATAAACCAAAACATTATTTACAGGAGACCATTTCTAGGCCACAAAATGTACATTATAAATATCGCATTACTGTTTACTTAATTAGACCTAAGGTATTGCTGTATCACCATAAAATAAAGTTATTTTAAATCTGCCTGTTACCCCCACATTTTTGCAACTCACAATATTCAACCATAATTGGTAAATGAAAATGAATTTCCAGGTTGTAATCGAATGAGTCTTGCGAAATTAATCTGGCAAGAAGAACTTTTCAAGCCGTAGAATTGTAGTAATAAGTGATTGAGTCCTCTGAATTCTGAGTGAAATTTTAAACGTATGATTTCTGCGCCTTTTGTTGTGAGAATTGGTATCTAATGATAATGATGACTCGGACAGAATGTCTAGACTCACGATAAGTACTTCCGGAACTTCAATATGAGATAGTAGAAGTACATTTATGTGTGACGTAAAGATGACCAAGGTACACTAAAACTATTTAATTTGTAAATAATGATAATTAAAAACAATGACCAATAAATGCGGCAACAATTTAGTAAACATGTGTAATTGAATAATTGTAAGAATGTGGATTGGCGTAGAGTCTATATATTCTAAGAAATATGTATGTAGTAACTATGAATGTAATCTTACAGACAAATTAACGAAACTTAATCTAAGTAGGTCTTTGTTTTTTGTAGACTAGAGTGACACAGTTGAAAAGATGAGACGTGGCAAAGGGAAAGCATGAACGTATGTAAAACTTTGTCTTGTGACGCTGAGGATGTGGCCCACACTTAATACCTTATAAATATTACAAGAAACTTATGACAAACGAACATTTGCCATCAACCGTGGAAAACAGGTAAATTGGAAATACAGTAGCAGTGACGACGTATTAAAGTAAAGCTGAAATGATTAGAGACTTCACTGTGTAGGCATGAAGGAGTAATTGGTAAAGGGGAATGATTTGAAGTGACCTAATGACATGACTTGTGACATAGGTGAATAGAGAGAGGCGTGACGAGGCGGTCGAGGAGGGACACTCTTTGTAACAGAGCGATGGGCCAAAAATGGTGCTACAGATAGTTCTTCCTGAGCCGACGAATGATGTAAACCATCATCGTGGTTCCGGCGGTGGTGGAGGAGTGTCTACGAAAAACAACTCAGACCTACATGAACCTTGGCTTCGTAGAGCTCCGTCTTTAAATTCTCTTACTGAAAGTCGAATCGGTGATGACTCGCTCTTCAGTTATGGTTTCGGTACTCATTCCACAATTAATTTCTCTCTAGAATACAATTAGTCTTAAACATGTATAAAATACAAATAATTTCCTTCAAAAAATAACGCTTTCGATGACGATTGACTGAAACCCATGAATATTTTGTTATGTTTCCCAGCAAAACAATTTTCTAAAGGATTAATATATTGGTTTTGAAAATAAATATATATTTTCTGCAGGATTGCCCAATACTGAACAAACGGCGGACCTATTGGCTCATTTACGAGCCGGATTAATACGAGAATCTGATATAACAAAACCTGGAAATTTGTACCCTTACCCGGAGTTATCAACCCCAGTAACTCCCTCCGCAGCAAGAACAGATATTCCCCCAACGACGAAGGAAGACAAAAAGTCAATGTTCAAGTAAGTCTAATAAATGCCAATTCCACAATGCACAATAAGTAAAGCGATGGGATCCTCGCTTCAATAATTTGAGGGGTCATTATATTATTATTATATCTGGTTTTATCTTGTATATGTATTTATACATACGGAACACTAGCTGTCTCAGAATTTACAAGGTGTCCAATAGTGCGGTAGGCCTACGCTGTAGCTGCTGTGAGCAAAGAGTATAATTCTACGTGACATGACAGCATCAACCATAACTTAGTCTAGGTGCTTGCATCTGATTGTGCAATGAAAATAATATTACTTACACTATCGTTGTTTTACAAAAGGTTTTTCGATTTTAATCTCAGAGTAGATTGCTGGGAATTGCTGCAAGTACACAGAGAGACAGACAAGAGGCAACCATCTCAAAAGCTTTTATCTCTTTACATAGTCTATTGCCTGTAGCTTTGTATCTTAGGCAAGAGAGTCTGCATCACCATTCCCCTGTACACCACAGCTTTCCTTATTCTTTTGTAGTAACTCATCCATCCATCTCTTTATGGCTAAACTCCATTTAAACTAAGTGTCTACACTCTGCACTCTTTACTATCACTATCTCTTCACTAATACACTAGATTCCGGGAAATATCTGAATTAGTTCTATATTAAACCAATTATTAAACCATGTTTCCTCTTCTTTAACGTTTTACACAAAATTTTCAATTTGCCAGAGTAGGAGGGGCACTTTTTCGATATGGCTCTAATCTAAATTCCCCATCTTAATTCTAGTACTGTAATCAAAGTATTCGTGTATCTCTCTGTGTCAGTTACAATTAATTGCAGACGACTATCCTTTAGAAATTATATAATAATAAAGAAAATTTATTCACTGCATATAAAATTTAGATTTATTTACTCCTCAATTGTCTCACCACTTAAATTTGCTAATTGAATAATACATAATTGATCAAACGTCTTACCATAAACACTTATTACTACCATTACCCGTTATATGACATTATAGCCATCAATTCTGATATAGGTGAGGCTTAAACTTTTTTAATAACGTTTATTTTGCTAAAACAAACACTTCTTAATGTAAAGAGCACTCAAGTGAAATACATGTTTGATTAAGTTTTAAGATGAACTTCAACAACAATTAAGATATGTAATATAGTGCGTTTTGTTTGATAAGAATATCATTTTTACTATGACCTAAATAACTTTTGCTACTACTAGTAAGTAAAACAATTTAATTAACCAACTAAAGAAGGAGCTATCCTGAAATACCAAAATGTTGACCTTAACTTTAATAAATGACAAAATAAAAGCCATTATATACCAAGAAAACTTTTATCCTGCAATCTATCATTGCAATAACCTGCAATGTAAAAGTACTAGAGCAGGGTAAATATTCAATACACAATATTTTATTGCCGGACAAATGCTTGCAAAACATTCGAGGATTTTGATTTGTAAAGGCAAGGTACAAATTCTGAAAAAATTGAAGTGGTGTTCAATTGGTAGTTTTAAATAAAAAAAATTGTCCTCTAATACGTTCAAAATATTGGAAAAGGGCTTGGCAAAATTATTTCCCCAATATTGCGTTTATTTGGCACTTAAGGTTTTTCTTGTTTTGAGTTCGTCAATATATGCATAAAAGTAATGGCTCAACGATGCACCAAATTCGGGAAGCTCGAAGCACTGACTGGAACTTGAAGTAAAGAAAAACTTCAGTGATGAAACTCGTATACTAACAAGTACCTAATTGCAATTAGTTAGAGTTAGGCTCAGAATAATTAATTGAACTGTTTGTTGGAGAGTGCTGAGAGTTGCCTTGTAGCGTCGTAGCAGAATGCATTATTATCTCAGTTTCCAACTTACCCTATGGTTACTTTACTGATTTATTAAATACGACCAGGAGTCTTATGGTCTAATGTGCACATTATGGTTGTACATGCTTGGTGTACTCATAATGTAGAAAATTTTTAACCATGTTTAGGTTGAAATACATAGAAATATAATACCGGCGGCTTTAGTTACAGTTGAGAATTAAGAATCCATTTATCTTGAGTACTCGAACCCTTTTCATACATTCATCATTATTTGAAGTACGCAATGTACCTTTACGAAACTTTTGAGTGGCAGTCCTTCGTAACAACTCAGTTGGTTGAGTCAAAAAATGGGTTTAATATTACTTAAGTAAACACAAACTTTCGCTGCACTTAAGCGTTATTATTCAATTGACCTATTTCTAGTAATTTTCAATCATGGCAAAAACAACTGATTCCTAGAGAAATTAAACCATCTCAAAATTTTGGCTATTTAAACATATCCAGTATTATCAATCAGGTTCAAATCAAAATATTTCAGAAAAGTCATTATGTTATGAATTATGCGTCATAAGTACTACATAAGAAGACTACTACATAATTAACGAGGTAGCTCGTAATTTCTAATTTTTATTTAGAGTGGTACTCAGCGTTGTAGCATACATATTAAATAGATTAATTTGTACTGAAGTAGTACAATCTCAACCTTAATAATTTTTTCTATTGTCTGTATTTGCATTCGGTACCTTAAATTACAGGAATAAACTATTTGGCTTAACCTACATATTTTTACGTAACCAAACGAATGAGAATTACAATTTATAGGTTGTAAAGGGTTGGATAAGCTTCCCTTGAAAATTTGCTTCCATAATGTGAATCTAAATTGTTACTAGTTTTTATTGCCGATACTTATTGGGTATCAATCCAACCAACTCGTACCACTTACCATAATTTCATAAATCTTCTAATAGTAAATTTGATTTCCCATTAAAACGTGTTACATTGCAAATGCATATGTGAATGAATTCGTCTGTCGTAGGTACCCAACGGTTGAAATTAGAATGTACGATAATGGCAGCGCAGGTTACTAATTTTTTCGAAACGGTGTTTGGAGTTGTGATTTTGTGACAGAGATTAGTTAGTTCTTTCGGCGGTCGTGTGGCTTAATGTACGGTCACGCATGTTAATTTATTATTTTTGTCTGCTTCGCTCACATCTAACATATGCGTTTAGGAAGCTTATCTCCTTTGCTTTTTGTTAATTATCCATAATAAATGCTATATATCTATTTTCTATTGCGGTTGTCTTGTAACAATTGCATTTCTCATAAAATAACACATGAGCCGACACTGCACTAACGTATATTATCCTAACTAACTTATCTATTTTTCAATTCACGTAAATGCGCTACCTAATACCATATCTCAATATGCAATTTCATGGTTAAATATACATTCCACCACTTTATACAAGCAAACGGTACATTAGAGTGGATGTGTTTGTACACTGTGCCTTTTTAAAGTGGATGGGAAATGAATGGTGGGCACAGAACATAGAACGGCTGCCTTCTCACTTGATGACATGAGTTTTACTTTCGTGTTTACTTTTGTTGTGTTTATATTAGAAAAACAAATGAGTGGGTGACAAGAATTGGGGCATGACAATCTTTATCATTTACTTAATTCGAAAATCTGCAGCGTGTTCTGTTCTTCGTGGGTATGTGTAAGTAACTGCTCTGGCTTCATATAAATTCTGTGCATGGCTCCAATTTGCAACCTGTGTAAGCAAATAGCTAAATAAATTCTCACAACTGTAGAAGTATTCACATTCACAGTTAGAAAATGCTAACAATGAAACACATTGTTTTTGCCAAGAGGTTAAGAGTGTGACCTTAACGTGGTAGTTCAACTTTTACTTGATGGACATTGAGTAATTCAAATCCCCATTACCACCACAGTTCTACAATGATACAATTACTTCTATTGTGTACCGAATTTCATTGCTCTCATTCTAATTTCAATTTCCATTTTAATTCATTTTCCATTTATTCATTTCTATCTTGCACACTGTGTGAATAAGAATTGTCTCCTATTTCCAAATGAACCACAAATCTTGCAAAATCTGTACCGACTACTCAATAATCATAATTTTAATTGCTTTAAGCCATTTACATAATTTTTAATAGCTCTGCTCACCACTGACTTTCAGAAAGGCCTTTCTTACAATAAATAAAAACTGGTGTATACAGTTTTCCTTTTGTTGAACTTGGAATCCAGCAAATTGAAAGGTTTTTAGATTACTGCACTTGGTTAGGATTGTGACTTCGGGAGTAGACCGGCGATTGCCTTAGTGGTATATTGCTGATTTCAATGTTATGTAATTGGGTGAACTGATTTGTCACAGAATAGCAACATACACCTTGATTGTATTTTAAATATTTAATGACCTTTGCAAATATAATCTGTAAGGGTGACTTGGAAAATGTTATCCTGAAAGGCCAAGATATGAAATTTATGGTATGTGGCTTTTATGGTTTATGCTCCCACCTTCAAGACGGAATGCACATTTCCAAGAGTCAGTATGAAATTGTCTTACACCGCTCTGACCCAAATAAGTCCATAATCTGAACTGCTAACGTGTGAAACGACACAAAATGATGAAGTTGTTAGTAACTTAATGATCACTGTTACATAATCAATTTTTTCTTAATCAGTTCTGATTGTACAACATTACAAAAAGTGGCAGATAATTGCAGTAAAAAAATGAATTTAATACAAGTCACTAGACATAAGCTACCCTTAAAAATACATGTTTACAAAAGGTTCTGATTTACTTTTGAATTTTGGAAATGAATACATTAAGTTTGACAAGAAGAATCTTCGATTGAAATGAAGATTAAGTGTAATGTAGTGTATTTCTTTGGAAATTACTTTGCTGTAGTTGTGTAGTAGTAACAGTTAGTTAGGGGCACTGTAGCTGTGGAATTTGAATGGAAGTAACTGTTCTACGTAAATGGACCTAAGACAAGTAAAAATTAAAATATGATAGATTTTTAAGTTGATTTAGATGTTATTTTCTTAAATTCCGTTGTCATCTTAAGGAAAAATTGGATTGGTAGTTGTAATGCCGAAATTCATCAATTGTGTATGTAGCGATTGTGTGCATTTCCAGATGAATTATGTTCCACGTACATGAATTGTTGAAAAGTTGAGGAAATACACAGAGTCTGAAAATTCAATATGTAAATGTTTCGATGAAGTCAGTGATGACTGTGTGCAGCACTGAGGAAGATGTAGATTTGGTTGACTACTTAAAAAAGCAATCTTCATACTAATAACCTTTACGCTTTGCGAAGAACAGTGAAAACAATATTAAGGGCATTAAGGTTGGTGGAAGGATTTGGAAGAAACGTTTTCAGGGAGAATCCATTAAAAGATTTCTATTTTCTATTGAAATTAGAAATATCCAATTTGTATAGAAATGCACCGTACCTGTGAAATTCAATAAGCCTGGAGGATATTGTGTCGTGACGTGACTGCATTCTGAGATGATTTGTTTTCTTTTTCTTCAGGGGTTATTTGACGGTTATCCTGAGTTGCATTTATGCCATATTTATCCTGATGCTCGGAGTTGTCGTCTACATGGCAGATCTTATATCCAGAACTGCTACAATGGCTGAAGTAAGTGGAACAATTCTTTTCTCCATTTATCTCCATGCAACGTGATGCTCGACATTTTTAATTCACGTTAAACACTTATTTACTGCAGTGTGACTATTTTAAGGGAGTTCGTTAATATTCCCTTAGTTGTGCTTCTCTGATTTTTAATATTAAGGGCTGCCTTGCAAGTTTTACATGTGAGAATTTTTATTGTTGTGTTGTGCAGGTGTTCAGTGTCTATTTAGTCATTCTTGGGCTATTATGGCTGATATTTTTATATTGTGACATTCGCCGGCATCAGAACGTCATGCGAAGAGAACAAAGCAGAATTGAAAAAAATATTTGGTCGGATAGAAAGTCAGATTGCAATAAAGAGGAGAGTTGCAATAAGCGATCGACGAGTCCTCCTTCTACAGAAGAGGCTGACATTGGTTCCGAGGACACAATGTCTCATGTTTCTATTCCTGTGACACCACGCTCAGCCGAATTCAAAACTTACAACACTAGCAGTTACACTTTCTGCAGGAGTAGGCATTCGGGAAGTTTTTACCTCAAAATCGGAGCTGCGGGTGAGATATTTTCCTTTTCTAACTTTTTACACTAGACAACAACCGGGGAGAAGTCAAAACTTGCACATTTTCATTATTATCTCTACAGTGTGTCCCACTGTGTTCCCTATCGCCTTATATCTACAGGGGAAACCCGAAATCCCTTTCCCGTATACTAAATGCCTTCAAATATCATTTTACAATATTTATAATGCAAACAGATACATGCCTACCACTAAAACATACATGCAGAAACTATTATACACTGAGCGCTCTATATACCGAGTTGACGTTGACAGTACAGAGACATTTAATCTGCGATACGGTTTCCTTCTCTCCATCCCAGTTTTCACAAATACATACGTGTATACCTAAATAGTGGAATATAAATCATATGCGTGTATTTGAAACGGTTTCTTCTCCAGAACCATTATAAATACATACCAGACTACCTACAACATTCGTAAATCCAATATGACGAGACGGAACTCACCTTAGCGTGAGTGAATTCTGGAGAACAACTTTAACTTCTCTGTGACTTGCTTTTCTGAATGTCACCGAAGTTCTCGAATAGGCACCGTATAAAATTCGTACATACATAATAGATGCGATGTGCACACGCTAGAAAAAATTTAACTCTATGTTATGTATGTATTACAATGCGCACCGTAATGTAATACATAGCTACATCTCGCCCAACTCACCCAGAAATAGTTTTCCACAGTTGTACATACATAACATATTGTACACCCGATAGGGTTTTCTTCAAGTTAATGGAACTACACGATCTCCTTTGCGTCTTACCAATTTCCACCGTAGGATTTCACCTCCAACTCACTACACCTTCCAAAAGTCCTTTTCTCCTTTCAAAAACATTTCTTTGTCAATGCGTTCCCTTATTAAATATTAATACTCGTCTGCATCTGTGCAATTCAATGCGTAGGTGTTCTAAAATAATAATCCAAACGCACTACTGCTGTTCCGTAACACAATCCAAACCTTGAACACAAGACTACGACATTGGTCACACATTATTTCCAATCTAAATTACAATTTCTTACGTTTGCAGAAAAATGCTTGTTTGTTTGCTTTCAAGTTTGAAAAACCCTTCACCTCCCTAAATCTCGGTATTCCCCATTTGGTCTTCCTGCGTTCCTGAATTCAATTGAAAATAGCATATTATGATTATGATTAAATAATTAGTGTTACCATTAAACAGTTGTGATGCAAAATAATTATTTAACAATTGGATATTCTAGGATTCTGCTTCGGCCACTTGATACATTCTGGATTACTGCTATGTAGACAAATAATATTCTTCACCACTGAAGACCAAAAGGTTTTCGATCGATGTGCCAATGTCACAAATCTTATTTTGGACGTCCTCTTCCCGATTTATTCGTTTCTTTTACTCTTCGTTATATTCAAATATTCTAATGTGAGTTCCTCTCTTATCTTTTTACATTCCTACACAATCTACCTACCACTGGGAGAGTAGTCTTAACCGCTAACTGCTTCTAAATTACAACTTCGACACGATTTGGTGTACAACTAACTATATTTTATACTGAGTGAATGGGTAAGGCGTTTTGTAATTGTGTAAATTTGTCACACCGGAGGAAATGCTCTTTGTTATGAAGTTTGAATGATTAATGCCTAGAAATTGACCATATCTTATATCCATTGTACTCTGCAGGTGATTATCAATAGGCATCAGGAACTTTCTCGGTTCGCATTGATGCATTGTATTTCGTCCAGCTTGTGTTTCTGGTTCTGGAGTATTCTGAGAGAAACGGCGGATTCTCTCTACCACAAAATGATCGAACACAATAGCAGTCATGGCCATCATCACCACCATTTCCACCATCATCACCAACCTCATCAACGTTCTTTTCACTCCCGAGCATCACACGACACTCCTACAGCTCTTCCTCTATCCATCTACGGAGAAGGTACATATTCCACTAATATGGCTTTATTCACAAAATATACTTTTCATTCGGTAACAAATTCTGTGTTATTGAGGTTATGTAGGAAGTGAAATTTTCTTGTTAGGTTTAAACATGTACTTGTGGATTTGTTTGTTTTTCAATAAGCATTAATGCATTTAATTTTTGGATCTGTTTTTGTGGTAGATATGGAAAAACTGCTCGTTTCATAATTAGAGCAAACATTTAGTAGATAATTATTGATTATTACTTGATGTGAATTAACTTGTTTTTGAAATTGTGTAAACAGAACGGCATCCGGATAACGTGTTTGACTTTCTTAATGCAACGTCGGCGATTACGTCTTTCTACGACCCATGCGTCGAGTTTTCTTCTATATCGGAGTTGGTTTTGAAGATGTCCCCGTATTTATATCCATTCAGCATTGAATATAGTATTTTAATAGGTGATTGCTGTTTTCCATATTTTAATTGGTTCTAAATTGGGAGAGTTGTTTTACCTGAGAGATTTACTAAGTTCCTGTGTTGCGAACTTGTTATTTAGTTGGTGTGCTTTTCATCATGTGGCAAAACATCGGGAAAGGAGAAGAGAGCCGTCGGCGTCGTCGTTTCAGAATGCAATCTTCTCAACATGAAGACGAATTTCCTCTAACCAGTTTTACAAATCATCTGGTAATCCACGCTGATTGTCATTCTGCGAACAAAGGATTGTTTGCAGGCCTACTTGTGTTGGTTGGAACTGTTGTCAGTGTCATCATATTTTACATTGCCCTTGATGACTCCAGCAGCGGTCTGGCTGCCCAGTGGGTAAATTTGACATCCCAGGCAGCACTTCTCGTCCTCATGATAATCACCGTCCTTGTCGCCTATCGTCAAATCACCAAGCTGGACGTGAATATGCACCCAGTGTCCTTGTTGGACGACCTTTTATTATTTTTCTGCCTTCCCTCGTTTTTTCTTTACACGATATTTACAGTCGTTCCGGCCATGGCCCATCAAGATTATTACGCTATCGTTGTCTGCACTCTCCAGGTAAACTTCTGTCGCCTATTTCTCATTCTGGCTAAAGAACGGGTTGATTCACCTCTAATTTGAATTTGAACAGGTGATCCAAGTAATACTACAGACACCGTGTATAATCGACGGATTGCGGAGATGCAGCAACACGGAGAAACTCCGACAGGAGAAACCTGGGCGGGAGTTGGTGACATTTTTAATTGTGTGCAACATAGCTATGTGGGTGATCGAGACGTTTGAAATTAAATCGGCGTATGCTCAGCACGAGCAAATCTCGTTTTATGGAAGTATTTTATGGACGCTATTAAGTCATATGACGCTCCCCTTAACTCTCTTCTACCGCTTTCACTCCTCCGTTTGCCTTGTAGATATATGGAAATCTGCCTACGAGGCTGGTGAGTGAGACTTCCCTTCCTCCGAAACTTGTCTAGTATCTTTAAACGGCTGACGCAACGATCCTGAACGGAAAACCCGACAGACAGATACCTTTACCATTGCCTACCGTAACCTTAGCAAGGAAACCGTCTCGCCCACAAAAACTCTTAGTACAAACTACCGTAGAAGATTTTAAACTAACAGTGACCGTTTGTTAAATTTAATAAATATTACCTATGTATTTGCGTGTGTGTGTTCATTCGTGTCTCGTATGTAGTGCGTGTTAGTTCTCAAATAGTTAGCAGTGGCAAAGCAGCTACCCAAGTAGCAAAGGATTAGTGAGGAATATTACCCCTGAAAAAGTGCAGCAGTAAGTACTCTCTGCTCGTGGTTAGATGTAGGCTCCCGTCCCGTCAAGACTGAGTGAGTAATTCGAGAAAATTACATTTTCAACGTGTAATCTTTTCATCTTCCTCCAGATTCACTTATTTACACTCAAGGACAGCTGTACTTCTCGTTAACTACGTTCTAAGATACTAACGACAATGTGCGTCTGAGGATTGTGTACGGAGCGACCCGTAATGATGGAATTAGTCAGGGGATACCACTATTAATTTACATCCTTAGGCTCTAACTTACTACTTTACTTATTATTCATAGGGCTCTTCAATTTCATTTCGCTACAGTTATTCTAATTGTAAGTAGTGATACTAAACTCCTTAGCAAATGTATATCCATTAAATCCGTTTGTATATGTATATTATATATATCTCCTAATATATTCACAGCTAGCTTTCTATTCTAGCTCTTTCAAATAAACTACTTTATTGTATGTAGCTGCTTCAATAATTTAAGTGTCTATTTTAGAAACCAAGGTATTAACAATTTTATTATGTAACTTTTAAATCTGTACCTTTGCGTAAATAAAATTATTTAAAAAGACTTCTGTGAACAAATCAAATATTTACAGTCATTATTCCTACCTAGGGCATTGTAATACTAATTCTCTGTGTAATTTTGATAGAATGTGAAAGAACTGATATTAAGACTGAAAATCCCAACCAAAATGAATAGTTCAACCATCATTGTCTTCGGACCGATGCATTTTAATCGTATCCCTTTACGTGAATTAATGCAAACATTACTCTAATTATAGACAGTGCGTAAACAAAACCAATTAGGGTGTTCTCATTAGTTTATGAGGTTGGTCTGGCTGCACACAGGTGCTTTCACTTCAGGAAATGTAAATAGAGAAATTGAGTTTCGCGTATTTTGATTGCCAAGTACATGGTGACACGGAATCATTTCACTATTAATTCGTACATGTACAATAATATATAAACGACGATAAACAAGTCCAAGTGGAGCAAAGGATAACTCACAGCTTTGATAGCTTTCGAGGCGAATAACCATAAAGGATATTTGTTGACTGCTGAGTACTATGTAGTAATAATATTGAAACTTGCAAATGATGATGAAATGGAAGAACGATGAAGGAAGAATCTGATTATACACAGGAAATTAGACCCTTTGGAACATCTTTCGTTTGTACAATTTTCGTTGTAGATTGCCTGCTACATTTCCCTTAAATATCATATCTATTTTCCATCTAAATAGAAACCATCTGCGTTTCTCGCATCGCTAATGCAGGTACCTCGGATTTAGATAGCAAAGCTTACTTCAGAGTGCTTTCTCGTAAATGTATGGTGTATCATCGGAGGATCCACAAAACAGATGCAAAGCAAAAGGGATCATAAATTGCTACTAATCATAAATTATAACAATTGTGACTGTAGAATTGAAAGGGAAAACTAAATCTGAAGGAACAAGGTGAGGAAAAAACGATGAAGTCTGCCACATATTTAAGATAGTTAAAGAAATCAAGGTACGCCGTACGCCTGGCATTTCATCAATTAATTTATCAATATTATCATTACAGTAAAATAGTACCACATTTTATTTAGTGTTCCCCGTGTACAATGCGCATTTATTGAAATTTTCAACAAACATCTTTATTAAGCTTGTGGGCGAGGAAATACCCGAAAAATTAAGCTTCCAGGATGAACATTTGCTTTTTCTTTTTCCGCTATGTAATCCAATCGGAAATCAAGTCTTCTTCAAAACTTTTACTAAACTGAAAGTAAAACTATTCAAATACTGATACTGAGGGGAGAACTGATTTAAAAAACACAGCCATTCATGGAAGTCATCTCCGGAGCTCATCTTTAGTATTCAATATATCAATGTAACTGAAGTAAGAATGATTTACGTATACGAAAGGGTTTATCAATGGAAAGCAAGAAAATAAGGATGCAGACATAGGGGACATTGCTGAGCACAGGTACCAATACCTCAGTAGCAATGAATAAATCAAAACTCATTGAGTCTACTTGCAAAGTGTGGTTTTTGCCTCATGTCCGCCAAATTACTCATCGTTTGCTAGACGAAATGAGAAAAGCGTAAGTGCGGAAACAGGGAGAAAATTACAGAAAGCCTACTAAATATTGATATTGATTTGTTACATATCACTTTGCCCTTTAGAAGACATGTACACAGGTCCAAAGTGTAGTTACATGTATTTGCAGCTTTAGCAGTACTAGTAGTTCTATGACTATCCATCCACTGCAGCATTCTCTACACAATTTCAACTTGTCACCGTTTCTCTTGCAAGAAATCTACAGTTATACTATACATTTGACTTTTTACCTAGAAATGTTAAGTGATAAACTTCATGTTTGTCGCCTATTATTCCTTGCAGCGGTTTTGAAAAGAAAGAAAAAAACGTATACTGCAAATAAAGGTATCATATGTATCATGTACAAAAATAAACTTCGAACTTCCAAAAGGAGCTATATGACTAGATTGTTTTACTATATAGTGTTATCAAATATGTCAGTTTGCGTGTTCTGCAATCGTTTAACTGAGTATCAGTGAGATTACTATATATAAAATAAAAATATTGGTCTACATTTGCTAAATCCAATTGCTACCTGAAAATACTCCTTAATCTTAATCATATTTTTCCTTAATTTTTGATCCAGGAGCATCATTTAATTGAATATTTGGGAGCGAATGTAAAAATTATGCGGAATGAATATTATAACTGGTTGGGTGAACCCAAGCACATCTGGCTAATGTGGCTAAGCGGCATACGTGAATGATCATTCTCTATGTCTACTGCCAGATAACGGGTTCGAATCCTGCTTGGGGTATTATACCAGAGATTGTTCGTGCGACGCACGAATGGAAAGACAGATAAATTAACTATGGGGCAATGGGAACTGTAATGCCTGAGAGGCTTGCGTCTTCCGAGAGACTCCGGATACGGAAGGGCAGACTCCATCAGGCAGAATACCTCGTATTCGTAGTGAGGCTATGACTGCATTTAATGACAGTCGTTGACCTCGCGGCATTAACTACAACAATGCCTATCTCAGAGGAGTTGGCAATGGGCCCGTTTATGTGACCTGAACCCTGGATACCTTCTCTATAAAAGTTGTTCGCCTCTTATAACAGACAAAACTGGTTGGGTGGTGAAATTAATGAAAAATAGAGATTGCAAACAAATGCACAAGTTAATTTTAATGTGCAGTCCAAGAAAAAATGAGCAATGTTGTATTATGAGTGTTTTATAATCCCTAATATTTCTTGTAACTCAAGACATGTCAAACATCCCAGAAAAACCACTGTTATACAAGCCTCGCAAAGAACGATACAAAAACTGAAATTACAGAATCTATATTTAAAAAGTATAAATTTACCATGTGTGTAAGCCAATGCCTGCATGAAAAATCATTTAGTTGTAGTTTATTTCACAAGTTTATTTCACGAGAATTAAGAAAAATACTAGCACAGAATATTATACCTAAAAGAGGAAAACGTAAGTAGCAAAGGGCATATTTGTTTGGCTTTTATGTATTTACTTGGGAGTTGTGCAAGTTTGATTGCAGATTTTGTTTGGTAGACTGAAACTGAAGACTTGGAATCGCGTTCGGTAGAGATAGTAGCATTAAAAGTATAACAAAGGATATCTTGGTTAAAGTTTAAAGTAGTGAAGCAAATAAAGGAGCGTGGAAAGCAGCATGAAGTTTCTCTTGTGACGCCAAATTAAGAGAAAGTGTAGTGTGATGATGTGACGGGAGCGAAGAGAGAGTTTCCCAGCTCTGAGCCAGGAAATCCTGTTATGATATTAGGAATCGGTTTTAAGGATGCTACTAGCTGGCTAAATCGGGGTCCTCCCCAGGGAAACCGTCACACAGCCACATCCACACATACTTCCAATTGAAAATAAAATGATGAAATTATTCTTCTTCAGCGAACAAATATATAAAACGAATCATGGAAATATCCTACAGCAAAAGTATCTCTGCCATGAATGTTTACATTTTGTCACTGTCACTTCCGTCTCTTGCCAAAACCAACTTACAAAATTTAATACCTTTCAATCAATCAGATTGCCTTTTTATGACAGCTTCTGCAGGGAACACTTAGAGTAATTTTCTCCAAAATTCACTTGGAGTGGTACGAATAAATAAACGAATTAGAATAACATACATTCAGAACTAAATATTAGTTACATTGAAAAGTATATTAAAATTATATGTATTATAATTGCACAAGTAATAATGTCAACTACTTTTCTTTTTTCTGTGTTAAGATCATTTTTCTAATGAAAAACGTTTTGGTGAAATAATATATAATGAAATCTTAATTGAAATGCTTAAAATTAATTTGGTAATGAATGTAGGTAATCCGAAATTCGATTTGAAAATGAAAAATAAACTACAGACTGTTATTCTGCCTAATATTTAGAACTTAGTAGCACCAAGTGAAAACTTTTGTATTTGTATATTTTCATTATTTTCTACTTTTGTGACATGACTTCCAAGTAGTTTTTCAGGGAATTGAGTCCACAGCCCCAGCGAACATCACAATATCATTGTTTGGTAAACGTTGCGATGTTTTACTGTTTGCTAATGGAAAATTAGTTATACTTGGAAGTGCTGCTGGAATAATAGCACCTCTAAAGCATTAGTTCTGTGAAGTACGTTGTCAGTGTCAACTGACCAATGACCATTAGTAAAGAAGTGAAAAGTTATCTGTGTTGGGTTTCTTCTACGAAGCACCAAATATAAATCTAAGCTTCAGTCATATTAGGCCATAATGAACAGGTGTACTTCTTTATATCTATTCTCTTGTGTTTCGCGTTTCACCATTGTGGATTTATCTATCATACGAAATAATACAGCATTTTCTTTCTAGTAAATAGTACTCATATGATGTTTGTATTGGATCTTAAACTTTTAAAAGGAAATGTAAAGAAAAATTACATTTGTTACAGGAGAATTGTATTGTTTCCCAAATATTTACAAGTACTGGTCGTCCACTGAAGCAAATTTGAAGGATAAGAACGTTACATGGATAACAGAAAGTAAGCATAGGTCCAGGAAATATTGCATTTGCAAACCTTTTGCCTAGGCTTTCAACATGACATATTTTGAAACATTTTCCCGGTAACGCAGTATAATCCATATTTTTATTTTTATTTTGCTTTTATTTTGTATGTTTATAGTAATGCTGACATTTCTCTTTCACAGTCAACAAAACAGGGACATTGAAGGAGACAATTCTTAAGAGTGCGTAAAAGGAAAAGTATTAAGAGGTGACTAGAGCCAGAGACAACCCTCAAATCCAATAAATGTTTCTGAAAAATGTAGCCAATCTCAAATTGGTCTCTCGAGGCCAAATACAGTCTCAAGAGGTCAATTTACTTTTTTCCCTCGTGACATTTCTTCATCTATAGTCTGCAGATCAGAAAGATGTGATTCTTCTGGTCGTCTATTCAGTTTGACTACAATTTTGCTTTTGCTTCATGCTACACTTTTTAGAAGGAACTTTGTCTACCGCAGCCGTTGAGAGATACTTTCATTAAAACAGGATTTATTCGCTCATGCTTCGATAATCAAAAGAAAGGAGAGTCATTTTGAGTCCGGAAGGTAGAACAAAGCATTTCCCGTCAGGGCGAAACGCTGTGCCATCATTATGGAGTGATGGTGCATGCAAAATCATGCTTCTCTCCACAAAGTTTTGTTTTGCTGGATGGGGCTTGACTTGATTGTGTAGTGCGCTGATACTGTAATGCTCACAGACATATATTCCCTTCCTCTTCACTTTCGTTTATGGCTCTACACTTTCGTTTGTGATTTAGTCACTGATCTTTCTGTCGTGTCTCATCTAATGGCTTCATATCCCACTTACTGTGGAAAACTATTTCTATACAGCGTGACACGTAACTGTTGCAGGATATCAATTCTCTAGCTTCCTGGAAAACTGGAAAACCCCAAATTACTTTTGTAGACTATTTTAATGTCAACTAAGGGGGCCTCATCATCAAAACAAAAAGTTTTGTGCAGATTAAAATTAAGATCAAGAGAAAATCATTTATTTCCAACTTACCAAACAACCATGGCTAATGGAACAAGTTGCTCTACACCAATCGGAGCATCACATTTTAATCCATATATAATGGTCGCACATGCTTAAAGTCAGCAACTTGATGGATTTGACTTCATGAATGTACAAAGATTTCACGGATCTTCAATGGCTTTACTGGATATTTGAAGAAAAATACCTGGCAAAATATCTGGGTTGCACAAACATCTATACTATCTAGAAATTTTTATTTATCTGTTCTGCAGTAGACAAAATAATAAAATAGAATTGCGAATTAAGAAAAAACCCACACTTGAATTTCGAATTTTTTTTTACATTTTATTGCTACATTGTTATTGTACGTTATCTACTAGATTATACAATTTTATAGTGTAAAATAATCTTTATGATTTTAAATATAAAAATGCTTTTTATCATCTGGTTTGGTGGGTTAAACTAACAAGTATTGGTTTGTTATGATTTGTTGCGATAATATAGATATAATAGTGGGTAGTATCTGTTAGGTAACTAATGATCATTATAATTGTATTATAATTTTGGTACACTCTATAAATTTTAGTATTTCTCGTAGTTTACCCTGGGTGAAGTGGGAGGTCAATGTTCAATCTTTGGTTGTTTATCGACTTTGTTGGTTGATTTACTAATGACATATGTATGGGTTTGACTTGAAATATGAATTAAGCTTACTTTAATTTTATTCATTTTTTCCTGACATTTCTGCATTACTTTTTGTTCATGAATATTATTTTTTGCTTTTTTTCATTTGTACGACTCATGAAAAGGCAAACATTTTTGATAGATAATGTATCCAAAATAAATATATTACAGCGCCACATTGAATAAAGTGCTATAATAATACAATAATTGTAGTTTTAAAATAGTGAAAGAGACTGTAATGCAGTCCAGCCCAGTTATTTGGTTGCATGCAAAATGTTTCAGAAAGTTATGAAGTGTAATTCGGTATACAATAACGGCAAAATTGCAGAATTCATGGATACCCTTCTATAGCCATTTTTCAGGAACGTCTTTCTTATTATTCTCATAGACGAATTGCGTTCACGAATTAATTAAATAATAAGGTGGTTCAAGTCTTCACATTAAAAAGCATGTGTAGTAGTATTAGTTAAAGGGGTGGTAGTGGTTTTTCAGTAGTCTGTATGCCCAAAATGGAATTTGAGAATTTAATTTCACAACTAATTTTAATATGAAAATACTTTTGATTGCTGGTAGTTAAGCCTCCAGATATTTTTTATTTCAAAATGGTAACCTAGCAGCGCTTGACGCTTGATTTCTGAACAGTTATCATCATTTACATAGCTACTGGTTAAAATCCCAAAATATTTTGTTGATGTTTGGAATCGGTATTACTAACTAGTCTGAAATATAAGTAAAAATAATGGAAAAAGAAATTCATTTTGCACATTTTCTAGATGCAGTAAATAGTATTGTAATTCCATAGTCAGTTTACGGCTGTAGGTAAAAATTTATTAGTTTGAAATTAGGAATATGTGTTGTCTTAATGCTTTTAAGGCAAGGAAAAGGCATGGGCAGTGTACATTAAAAACGAAAGCGTGTGCTGGGTTGGCTTGGTCCCTGCTGCTGTTTAGTGGACAGAAGAGTTTAATGATGTGGTCCGAAGATGCTGAGACACTTTTGTTAGTTGTGTGCGTGGACTAAGAGGAAATGTATCAGTTATCCAGGCAGATGTATGGAAAGAGTAGAAGGGCTCCAAGGCAAGGATGGACAACAAACTGGGAGCCTGTTGGATAGTGTTTGTCGAAAGTTTTTTAATGGTATTTATTGCATCATGAAATCTTGTGAAATGTTTTGGAGTACACCAAGTTGGCTTAGGCTGAAATATATTATTATATTTCTGTAAATTTTATATTGAATCTATACATGACTAATTACAATGAAATGTAAGTGAATATTTTACTTAATTTAAAAGCATCTTTAAATTACGCAAATCTATCCTTTCTATATAAACTTATTTCAATAATTTAATTTATGCATTATCTTTTATGAATTATGCAAACAAGCTTGAACGTTCAATTAATGTATGAATTTGTATGGCCTTAACTTTATTCTTTTTATGATTGATCAATAGTCTTCGCTTGACTTTACTTTTCGTGTATAAATATTGGTCAAACAGTGTATTTCATTAATGTTCTTGTGCCTGTGTTGCCTAACACCACTCTGCCAGTTTGGTAATAAATAAAGATACACGAAGACGATTCCTTGCAGTGTACTGCTAGCCCATCATCCCAATTGAGGTAAATCAGCCCTCAACGGAGCCAATCGAGTAGGTTGTGTTCTGGTGTTGTATGGTGGAGATATTTGTTGAAGCATGAGGAGAATCTGTAGATAGATGGATGATGGGAGTAAGTACGGTAAGTAGAAGGAGGACAAGTACTTGAGAGATCGATTCTCTTTTCTTTCGGATTAAATTTTGGGCAAACATTGTATGGAATTTCCTACATATAATAGGAACTATAGTGAGCTTTTGTTAGGAAGCTTTTAGAAAGCCATTCGTTTTGGGCCCATGAGATTTTGGGTTTATGAGCAACATTTATTCGATCCTTGGCCGTAGAACTTGCTCCTGTCTTATAGTAATATAGTCTGCCCTGGTGTTTCAAAGACGCCTAATACTCTGAATGAACAAAATGATGGTCGATGTTAAACTGCTCTTAATGCAAAATCAATCCTGAACGAGTATGTGATGATGTGTGAGTACTCTGTGTGTGTGGATACTCCCGATGCGGACTATATCTGTGGTCACTATACTCGTACCTGCGTACACCCCAACTGGCGAATATGAAGACACGCACTCCTAAAATATTATAGTCTTAGTACGTTTGCATAATGTGTCCTAGGTATCGTAGGAGTGAAAATATCTATCTGTTTGACTAGTGTGGTGATCTAACTAAGGTGGGTAAGGTAGATTTGTCGTGGAGCCGAGTGCGGAGTGGAGTGAAGCTGACTGAGTGAAAAGTAAAGCCGGAGACGGATGAAGAGTGCCCGAAGACGTATATATACGTATTTACCCACGTATATTACTTGGGTACATGATAGCTACATTGTGTCTGTCTATTGTTTAGCGAGGCAGAGTGGAGTGCATAATAGAGTCTAGAATGGGTGAATGAGACCGTCGGTGGCTCTTTCACTTTACTTTCACTCACTCCACTCACAACACAACAGTTACCAACACACAGACAATGCAATACATTTCACTACTCTCTATCCACTAATGCAGCATTTCTTCTTTAAACAACTACTTACTTAGCTGCGTCTCCGTCTGCATGCTCGCTATATCCCCGCACTATAAGTAAGCACCGCACATACTTGTAAATCCATCCATTCATCCATCCCTTATTTATCTTCATAGTGTGCCAAACCAGTTTGTTCTAATCTTATAGCGACTATAGTTATAACTTAATCTGTATAAAATAGAAAAGAAAGCAAACAGGTTGTGTTGGAGATAGGGGACGAGACGTGGATAAAAGATAGGTTTCTGCACTTGTTAGATTGCTATATGCAGAGTATAATGAAACTAAAAGCTGGGGAAGCCTGCTGAATTTATCGGGGTGCCTGGTACGGGAACTGATGAATCGGGTAAGACGTGGCGAGGTGTGTAGACGGGAATGGCTGTTCACTATAGGAGAATGGAGTCTGTGTCTGCGGAAGGGTTACTCAGTATAGTCAGGATGAGAATGGAGAAGTGGTCTGAGTTCCAAGTAATAATACCCATTCAATGTCTTTGCTTTTGTCTAATAATTCATCAGCTACTTAGAAGAACGGCGGCGAATCTCAATCTATGATCCATTCAATCCTCCTCCGATCCGCCTCCGAGGAAAAAATATAATCTGAATATTTTGATACCTAATATCGCTTTCTCATCCAGCCCTGGCATGCCGGAGCAGAAAGACTCATAAAGTCAAGATTTATTTTCAATATAGGGACATCGCTTGATATCCGCCTTAAATCCCATCCGTGAAAACTCCGTTGACTCGTGCCTTGGCGAAAACAGAATTCCTCACAACCCAACCCTTTTCTTATTTAATGCAAAACACTCAGCCAGGTCAGCATCTCTGTCTCTGCTCTCTCCAGTTCAGATTCAGAGTTGCTCTGCCGGGGAGAAACAACTTTGTTTGTCTCCAGTCCTCTGCTCCACACTCTGCTCAACTCAACTCAACTGCTACATAAACTGAATCTGCTTTGTCCCGAAGACGTCCGCTCCTTCCATTTCCTAGTCCAACTCCATATACTCTTAGTACCACTCCAAAACCATTTCCTTTTCATTTTAACAATAGAATACACTTCCCATTTCTTCCACGATTCCAGTTGCTCCTTTTCTTCACTACTCTCCAGTCACTCTCACAACTGCTCACCTTTATGAGTTTTTCTACTCACTCGGCCACTTACACTCCCTCCGTCCTTTCACCAACCTCCACTATCACTCTCATCCACATTCCTTTTCTCTCTCTCCACCTTAAATGTCCCTACCTACAATGCTAATTTCCTTTTACTAGCTCCTCTCCCATTAAGCTTTTCTTCTCCGAATACACTATACACAATTACAGAAACACACATCAGCTACATTTTACTAGACCGCTCAAACATTCTGCTGCTCGTGCAATCGCAAAACTTGTCATGTCCCCATCTTTACACATCACTATAAACAATTTCATAGTAATGCTATCACAGAAGCTAAAACACTTTTTACGAATCTAATTTCTCTATTTAAAATACAGCCAATAATGTCTATTATTCAAAACGTCTTCCATTACTTTTACAATTTCCTGTCGATATCAAACTAAAATTGACAGAAATTGGTTGTCAGAATTATCAGAAATTACTATACAAAGCAATTAAGGGATAGTAATATTAGAGCACTGCGGTAAACAATGCAGATTACATTTAATGTCAAAATTAACACCAAGTTGATATTGGATTGCATGATATTTATATTAGAAATTTATAATTCACATAAAATAATATTATCAATAATTTGTGACTTGTGTATTTTAATTTATGAACTTTTAAATAGGTAAAAGGTTAAGGACTAGCGTAATTTATACTATACCGCATTTCAGCTTACTTGGAAATATTTTAAATTTTATATACAAGTGCACATTTAATGCACGCGGGTCTTAGTTATCTACTCAGGAGTTGTTTTGGGAGTAATTACATGGCTGATAATGGACTGCGCAATCATTTGACTTATTGCAGCAAATATGTTAGTAATTATGCATTTACCTAAATTAGAAGATTGAAAGCAGACCTTTTTAGGAGCAGTTACCGTATTATTATGTCTCAAGAAACAAGATATTTTCTAGAAGAAGAATAGATATCATGATCATGTCAAAGGTCTATTCGAATACCCGCATTTTGTTTTCACGGAAAAATATGTTTTTTAAGATGCCTAATATTTATCGAAAACTAGCTTCTCTTGCCAAATAAGTAATATGATCTAGCATCCTTAAAATTAATAGTATTTTGTTGATTGTGCTATGCGATAATAACTATACAAATGACAGCCAAATCTGATGTTTTAGAATTGATTTATTTTATTACTGTTTGCTAAATTTGGAATACAAAAGCAAAGAACTTTAAACATGAGTATTAGCACACGGTAGATGAAAAATTAGCTTACAAATAGTATAAAGAGTCTAACTAGTGATCTCGCAGAGATATATCCCAGGATTGTTGGGAAATAATTGTAATGAGTACAGAGTGTTTAGAATGATGAATAACAAGGACTGAAATGAGGTAATTAGATAATCCATTTATTTAGTTAATTTAATTGACAATTTGTAAATTTGTAACTGGGCCACATTAAAGATGCGTACTTACTTTAATGAACTGAGAAAGTGGAGGAAGGAATAGGAGTGATTGGGCTAAGCGTGTAGTGAGTGTTGACTAGATGTACATTGTGAAGATGAAAGTAACTTGCATCATGCAGGTTTCAACGACAACGAACCAGTAGAGACTAAACAACGGCTCGTACATCGCGAAACCCGTAACATACAAGAACATTTTAAAATGTGTGCATGCAGTGTGGTGGAGTAAATTGGCTGTAATTGAAGTTGACGTTGACCAAACGGGAAGTGAAGACGTCGATGCTTAAGCAAGGCGTACAGTGTGGTTCCCTTATAAAACAAGTTGAGGCCGATCTGGAATGGAGGCGGAGTGACTGGAACATAGTGACTAATTGGCATTAGTACAGAGCTCCATATTTGAGTAATAGGTACATAATATATTCATGCATCTATTTTATAATTAGATTCTCTGTGAATAAACTGTGGCTGGGGCGGATGGATGCTGTAGCGAGGTGTAGTTTATATGTATGATCCATTATGAGATTGAATTTAGGTTGTTTTGGTGAAGATAAAGTCGTTGGAGGAATGATTTGGCTCTCCAGAGAGGGAAGTCGGCTTTTAGATAGATAAGTAGCTCGTCGGAAGAGAGATCGAGAGAGCTGAATAGATGAAACTGGTATGGATGGTGTTTTCAACTTGAGTTTACAGTCTGTCTGGTCTGCACGGTCTGATTGGGAGCTCATGTTCACTGAATCTTCTTTCCTCGTCATTTCCCACGTATAACTCCAGCACATACACCATATAATATTTTATTACTCCATCCAACACACTACATGAAGCCACTTTACCTTTATATTGCTTACTCCGCACTACATTCTATACCTACGCCAGTTCTCCACTCTAGTACATAATAGATACGTCCTGGACTACTAATAGATCCTAGACCGATGAGAATCTGTGATGATGTGGCTAAAACATATATGGGGCAATTGGGAATCCTGCGAACCCTTGTCCTTTCTTCCGCACAACCTTTTTATCAATAGAACAACCCAGTTTCCTTTCTTTCACTTTCTCTTTCCTTTCTCCAAAACTTTTACGTGGCTATTACCAATTCCACCATTTCCTTTCAATAACTCTGCAACAAGACAAATGCTACACTTTTCCATGTGCATTAGAAATTCTCAATAATTTCCAATAAAATAATTCTTATGATACTGCTTTCAACCGTGCATGCACATTAATTTCTTCACTTAACAAATTCTCAATGAAACCCGCATAGAAATACTAATATTGCAGCACTACTTGTGGATTTCTGCATCTACAGAATGTATGCAAATCATCTGTACTGCATCGAATAAAAGTAAATGTGTATATCTGCACGGTTTATTACTATTGCTTAAAGATGGAACAGCAGGGAAATGTACTTTGATATTTTTCTGCACGTTCTAAGGAACTGTGCAGCAAGGATTACTTTACTTTGGCTTGGAAAAACAATGCTTCAAGGGTTTTCGTATGAAGTCTTTCAATTTACTTATGGAATTTTGCAAGCCACTCGCAATAAAAAACCATGCAAATGTTAACCTATTTAAATAAGTATTTGCAGCACTCTGCAGTCTAATGGTATTGATATTATTTTATCTATTGTAATATATGAGGCTGCTACTTTAAGTCCGGAAAGTGTAAAACAAGAGTATATGGGATCCACATTACCCACTTTCTGTCTTTGTACATTAGCTATCTATTCTCGGTCGAGGCCCAAAATCGTAGTCAAAGCCAGCAGGCAAAACCTGAGCTAAAACTAAACGGCACCCTTGCGGCTAACCAATTTAACCATATTTACGTACTTTTGTAAACCCAGGCTTTTCTATTGTTGTCTTGTGATTCTGGGCTCTTTGTTTATCCGTTGACTTTCTCTTCGTTCTTCTTTCTTCCACTATGACTAAAACCAAATAATATATTATTACTGTATAACTTCACTGTGGCCATGATGCACTTAAAAATAGTGAAAATAGCCATACCGTCATTTTTTATTGCTATTGCAGCACACAAAAATAAATATTGCAGTACAAAATGGATGCATAAAGGGAAAACTGCAAAACTCTTAGGGTAAACAACTTCATTAAAAAATAAATTTTTTACTTTTATCAAATAATATCCAATATTTCAAATATGATACTCATGGTAAAAACAGGAAGACCAATACAATTCCTTTGACACGCCTATTCATTAAAAATTTGGTGATTTCGAAATAACAGATTTTTCTATAAAAGGTTTTATTGCCAGGTAGCAGCAAAAAATCGTATGTATTGATTAATCTCTGAAATAATATTTTACGGCTTTATTGCTTTTAAATATAGTATTAAGTCGAGGAAAATTACCTTGACATTAATCTTCATCGCGAAGCTCATTCATTCCCAACGTTTAATCCAAAGGTAGTATAATAAAGGCCACAAGATTGAGAGACTAAGAAAATACAAGTACAATTACAAAAACTAATAGAAATATGTGGACAACAATAAAATGTTTGGAATGTGCATTCTAGTAATGCGCTGAAAGTTTCAGCGCATGTTGTATGCTAGCATTAATTCGAGGATGGAGGGTTAGCTAATCCATCAGTTTCCTACTTACGCTTAGACCTACAAATATCCCTCCAATAATAATAAAATATAACAATAATGAGAAAACCTGAACCAAGTCAGTCTGGTTAATCTTGTTTTGGTCTACCGATTCCGGTAGGACTTGCAATATTCTCGTTTACTCAAAAATATCGAGAGTCGGGGACAAAAAATAACCCAAGATATATTCTGCTGTCTTGTGCAAACAAGTCTCCGAAACTACGCAACATATATTCTATACACCTGAAAAAATCTTGGGAGGTTCATGTGTATCATATTACATACAACACTAGGTATACCATATTAATCAAATCTATAGTTTTATATACAAATCCCCATGTGTAGGAACATATCTTTCTTTACTGTAACCTATTTTGTTCGAGGTGACCTTAACTTAAAAGCATTAAAAAGCATAAGGCTATATAGGTACTCAAAAGCTTTTTGTTTATACTTTATAGGCGTTTGTCAAGGGTTTCCTCAAGTAGAATAGTTATGATAGAGAATAGTTCCCAAACCGTGGATAAGAGTAAGTCCAGTAGAAGAAACTGAGCTCTGAATGGGTTGCCTTTTTGTTTCAAACAAAAAATGGGGCGATGCAACACTCTCTAACTGTGGGTGATATGTTTTTAATATTGTCATCGCAATACATAATTTTTATTGTAAATTGGTCAAAAGTGGTGTTCAAAATACATTGATGATTAGGTGAAGATAAATGTTTACTCCACCTGAACCAGCATTTACAAAAAAGGTCTAATAATGGCTGACTTTCAAAGTGAAATTGTCTACTCAATATCTAGACGCTTTTGTATTGAACTCTAATCTATTGGGACTGAGACTAAACTGGGCCTCTAGATTCCTGACTTAGAAGTTTCTGTAACAGAGAAATGAACCTCGCCCTACGAAGAGTGCACGACAGAGCTCATGGGAAAATGGTGTACACTATTATTGTTTATAAAAGCGTTTTTCATGGGCAAGGCATGAGTTCACGTTTCCCTTGAGTACAAATACATCTCCAGAGTTCTTCTCCACCCGCTGTAGATTTTGCCTGCTCCAGGGTTTCTTTTCCTATCCACTATTTTACTCTACGGTGTAACTAAAGTGTCACAAGCTATGTCCATGCATGCTGTACCACGTAGGTTTCGAAAACATCAGTCATTTATAATATTTAGCAGTCTCGATCACTCGTTTGGATTGGAAAGGAATGCGTATGACATTGTAGTCTACATGTAGAAACCTGGTATCATACTAGTACCTATTTCACAGTTAAAATAACGTTCTATCTACTTAGTTTCCCTTATATAATCCCTCTTAGTAAAACTATGTTTAAAGGAAATAGCAATAATGAAAATTGTCATTTTGTATTTTTAAGCAACATTAAAGTGAATCGCGACCTTATTGTTTTATATTTCATATTACATCATGAACAAGTAGTATACTGAGGTAACATTAAAGAAATATTAACTTTTTTTGAGAAATGAGAGAGGGTGGTTAATATTTTTTGAACATTGTCTACACAGGACTACTTTATGTACGACAAAATAGGGAAAGAGCATTTGTGTCTTGAATCTGGCTGTGTATACGAAATACGCTAGAGAAAAAGGTGGTGTGGAAAATATTATATTTGCCTTGGTAGTTATATTCTGTTAAATATGATTATACTTAAAGTAAGGATATATAATATAGTAGTTTGAATGTTTTCATCATGGTGAATAGAGTAATGCAGTGTTAGTACAGGTGTGTAGTTCTCTATGATTATTTTGTGCATTGTTTTAAGACAAACATTGTAATATATTACAGTGACGTGTATGTTTAGGTGGAATAAGACCTAAGAGTGTAAGACCGGAGAAGATGGGACGGAACACGCCACGACGCCAATAAGAGAGAAAGGCAAAGTGAAAGTAGAAAGTGGGAAGAGAAGCCTTGAGAGAGTGAAGCCAGACTTAAGCGAAGACATAAATAAAAAACGACTTTTTAACCACATAACTAAAATGAAACGAAGAAACACATGCACAGCAGAAAAAAAGCTGGCTAAGAGAAGGACGACAGGGAATCGAAGAGCTCCCAAGAATTCCTCCGTTTACTCCAAGCGAATCGACTGCGAAATGCTAACTTGACATTCACCAAAGCAAAACAAACTGCAGGGAACGAGGTTCCTCCAGGCACAGGCTCCTTCAAATAAAAATGGAGATTTGGAGCAACAGGCAAACGTCTCCGACTAAAACGGGAAGTGTCTGCTACTCACTCTGCCTTTCCATTCTAACATGGTCCTCCATTATTCTTCAATGCGGAAACATCGAGACAAGCATTTCTTCCTTTCCTTCCGTTATTCTCAAGTCTTTGTGAATACATAATTCACGTTGCAATTCCACATACCTACGCTATACTTATTATTCATACCCTGCAGTAATCACAATTGTCCTGACTTGACACATTCCTTGTACAATTCTACAACTTCCGCTTAACGTCTACCTGATCTTCCTGCTTTCCTCTTTCAAACTTCAGTGCACAACTCCAGTGCTCCACATAAACTTTCTTTTCCACTAAAGAAACCCATTCAGGCTAATAAATAACAATTACGACCCCCTGTCACATCTTATTTAATTTTAGTTCTTGTTCCAAGTCTATCGAACAAATAATCACTTGTGAATATGTGATTCAGACCCAGATATGCATACTTACGACCATTTTCCATCACTTGTACTTAATCAAACCTGAGAGTAACCTCCAGGGGGCTTATTGTGTATCCTTCACGCTGTGCTTCCATTTGTTATGCATCCTTAACGCTTATTGCTAAAATACTCCTCTTTTAGAAATACCCGAGGCTCACAATATGTAAAATAAAACATTGCATGCATACATGAACTCCTTTACGTCCTAAATCGATTCAGATCGGATTCATCCTAGAATTAACTTCTCACTAGAACAAATTAATCATAAAGTTTTTCTGTATATTGCTGCAAAATATACAAAATAACCTAATATTGGAGCGTACATCAATAACTGTGAAATAAAACAAATTGCATATGCAAAAACAAGTCATTTCTATTTACCGAATGTGCCTCACAATTATAAAATGCGATTATTATTTTGATCATTCTTGAAACTACCGGTATGGAAAAGTGGAATTTTATATGAACAAAAATAAACTTTTGAGAAAATATATCAGATGTCCCTCCTCTAAAACGGCAGCAGTAATCCAAAAGTGAAAATAATAAACTAAGGTGTATTCTTAATTATTAGCATTGTAGAAATCGTAAAAGTTGATAATAATCGTTATAGAATGATTGCTTGTATTTTAGATGTCCTTTATGTATATTTAGTCGTAAAAAGTGCATAAAAATAGAATAATATTACAGAAATACTGTCTGGGCGATGTAAATATAACATAACACAAATAAATATTTAGTTAGAGAAAGCTAAAATTCTATTGTACGTTACATTTCCGACTACAGGTCCGTTTTTAAACCTACAGGGTTATTTTACGGTACTATTTGTTAATTTAAGTGAATCAAACTGGTTGGTAGTTACTATAATTAGAGTATAGATATAGGGAATGTAGGGAAATGTATCGATGAATAGGGTTGTGTTGGTACAAAGGGTGGCAACATCTTATGCGACCACCTTGTTTTCTGTTATTATGAAAAACAGACAATTGTTGGAAACAATTGGAATATGAATTATTGATTAGTAACTCTTTTCTGATTTGTGTACAAAAAATTTTATGGCAGAACTCAGGAGTTCCGCCCAAATACCCATCTGTAGTGACGGAGCTCGTAAGCATGTTTTCCGAGGAAGGTTCTAGTCAATGACAGGTTGAAACGCTGGTAAAAGTATTAGGTTATGACAGCAGTAGAACTGTCACACATTATATTACACAATACAATGAAATTAAAAGATAACCAAACTCTTTCGGACATTCTACACCTCCATAATTGTATACTCAGAAAATACAAAATTCTGGCTTTTTAAGAAAATTCATTAATATGACAGACAAACAATACGCAAAAAGTATTATAAAGCTTTTAAAACAGTGAAATACATTCCATAGAATCGCAAGAGAGGATAACAGGTCAACACAATTATAAAATTCTGAAAAAATAATGCTCTGCAGCTTTCACACATTCATAGTGACCACAAAAAGGAAATAAAGCTGTACGTAGGTAATCTTTTAAAAGAAAAGTGGGAATGCATGACCACATTTGACGAAGAACACTTCAGGCTTGACGACTATATGGGCCAAAGAAAAATCCTCTGCGTAAAAATAGGAAATAACGTACCCGAAAGATGGGTATGCGAAACAAGAGAAAGCTATAGAAAGCAAATGGTTTTTGCTGGAGCATTCCGTAGAAAAAGAGTTTTACCCTGACCAAAATACAACGAAATGAAAAAATAAACTCTGAGAAATATGTTCATCTTATTTTAAAACCTATAATTACAACTTATGTGGTAAAGCCTAATTCTGATGGGGAAAGACAGCGTTCTCATTCATTATGACGAACCATTCAGGCACACTGCTTAGTAAACTCGTCAATACACTTACAACGAAAACGAAATCAATAAAATAATATGCAATGCAAATAAAGATATTCTGGTTGAATCACAACATTTATCTGCCCTTCACCCCTTTGGCTTCTGCTGCATATAGCAGAGGTCATTTCTAAGAAAAGTTACAACTTTAAGATGACTTCGGAAAGCTTTATTCAATGCGTTGAGCATTTCGGACGCTGTCGTAGCCAACAAAGTACTCCAAAGTTGGAACAGTAGACACAGGGGTGTAGCTAAGAATCAGGGCTATCACGTAGACCCAACAATTGATAGCAAAAAAATGTATTTATAGTTTTAAAACGCTACGACAAAGTGGTCGCATAAGATGTTGCCACCCTTTGTATTAGGAAAAGTTGTGTTATTTTGGAACATAGCGATATTGGTGGGTTTTGTACTGTGATTGGGGGACGCCTAGTGCTGGAAGAAGAAGAAAGCCCATTGAGGACGATTCCTTTCAGGAGACGTACATTGGAAAGCCATGAGTGACTAAGAAATGGAGTAGAGTAAGAGGAAAGGAGACTGAGGAATTGAGAAATAGTAGAGTGCACGGAGGCTACAATGGAAATACATAGGGATGTGAAGCAATGAACATGGGTTCTCCAGCAGGCAAATCTTTTCAGAGGAAATCAAACAAATTGGACTGGGGAGAATGATGTTGGATGGATTTGAGGAGAACTGGAAGAAGCCACAGAACTTGTTCGCTTTCCTCCTCCGCCGTCTCTTCCGAGCATTTGCCTTAATTTCCAGCTCTTTTCTTCGGCTACATCTCTGCCTCCAGGATCTCCGCATCTCCCGATCTGATGGGATCTTTTATATTCTCCAGCAGTGTGCTCTGCAGGACGAAACACGGCCTACCTGCCTTGTCTCCACACCTATTAAAGCACTTTCCATCTTCTGCTCCACTCTCTCCTATCGCTCACTCATATTCACGAATATTCAGAAATCACCCTTTCTCCAGTCACCCAGTCCTCACCATTACTGTCTGTGCAGATGGAAAGTAGAGCCTATTTCTTGCATTTGTGCGTATTGAGTGCAGGGAAGTATGGACAATATCCCATTCAGTGGATTCTATGGAGAATATTGGATTCCATTCATATTCCTCTTGTTTGCTGGCTACTTCTCTAAGATATACGTCAAGACTTATTGTTGAAAACCTAACATATTTACTTTTTACACGAATATTATTTTATCTTGTGAAATCTTAGGGGTTGTGCCGTTACTAGGTACTAATGGATATATCTAGGCAGTAACTATAACATTGAGGAGGATTTTATCGCAAGAAATATGCGATGGGAAGTGATAATATCTATAAGAAACAACACGAATCTCTAAGTATTCAGTTCTAGTGATATGCGAATAGCATGCAGTATTGTGTTTTGCTGTGTCTAGTATGTACCTGACTTGTGTTCTTTGGTGTGCTATATATATGCTAACTCATTTCTTTTCAAAAACATCTGGTAGTAAGTAGTAACTGGAACAGAAGTGCTTGAAACCTATACAGCTCTGTATCTGAACATCGCTCCATCCTAGAAACACGGTGCTTAGAAGGTAAAAGAACTCGAATTACTGAAAAGCTCCATAAGTTGTTCAGTCCACTGCAAATAAACCTCTCGAGAAGATCCTGACGACTGATTCAAACCAGACAGGAAAAACCAAGCCAAAGCAAAATAATGTACCAACGCGTATATCTGTATCCAGGCACTACAACCGAATCTAACATAACATAACGCATCTTCCCAGATAAATCAAACAGAGAAAGAGAACTCTACAGTCTTTTCATTTCTATGCCCCTCTTTCCCCACACATCCTTCCTACAGATAGATCCATACAAAATACACTGAAATCTACATTATTCTACAGATGTCTTACTTTCCTATAACTTATCGTATACAAACCAGCTTACAAACTCATAGCAAATACTTGTCAGGTGAGGGGACTCTTAATACGGACATTCCATCCATGGATTGCTATAGTGTCATAGTAAATACTCTATCTGTCTTATCTGCACTACAAAATTATATATCTGCGCCTCTATCCAAATTGGTGTAGTATTGCAGGTTCCTAGTTATTTTTGAAAGAGGCAGTAATTTCCATTATTATTAGAAAGTTAGATTAGCACTGGATGGTGGTAACTATATTTATAACAGGAGAAAACAGACACGGCACATGCATCACGTATCCTTAGTTAAGCTGAATAACTGAAAATATCCTTCATTAATTTACCTACCTGTTTTCGACGTCTATTGCATTAGGTAACCCTGTGCTGCTCTATTCTGTGGATATACATGTAGATATTTTGCTAAATTACTTGACGTAAAACGGAGATGAGTAAGGTGACTAGCCTAGCAATTCCGACGGAGCCTTGGCGATGCACTCGAATCCCCCTTTTAATAATAAGTGGAGGAGAGACAGAATTGGAGTTTTTTGGGACTCAGCGTTTATGTAGTGAAATAATTGTTCGCTAAACAAACCGCGTTAGGAGTGCGGGCAGCGAGACTCGAACTTAGAACTGGAAGCAAGAGGAGATCAACTCTGTTTCTCATCACCAACTTCTCCTGCCTCACTCACTCAGAACTCATTCACTTTTCTCGCATATAGCCCAAGTGTTATAAACTCACTGACAAACCAACTTACGATTAGGATGAGTTTCTACTTCTTCGTCTCCATCTTCATCAATCCATCCACCACTTACTCCTAATTTATTTCCTGCGAATACCTCCCCACTTTTCTCAGCCTCTAATACACTACTAAATACATTAGTTTAACCCACCTCGGAAACAAACTACAACTCTATTGTCACCTTTCCGAAAATTCTCCTAGCATGGCGTCTTCTTCAACCTTCGTCCTAGATGTTTACCTCACATTAGCAATTTCAGACTTGCATTACAAATATAACAACCCATTTTTCAACTTAAGGCTTCTGTTCCTGTGCCACGGAAGATTCACAGCTCCATTCTAGCTCTACCTGACGTGAAGTACATGCATGCTCTACTGCAAGATATTTTATGCAGTGCAGATACACCATGGTATTGCATAAAATATTTAGTGTAAGAAAAACTTCATTTTCTGTCCCGACTGCCATGTATTTAGATATATGTCTGAAGTCTAGGCTGAAATCCTCTCTTGTCGCCTCATATAAATATACATAGACACAAAGTTAGAGTTTCTTTCGTTGATTTGCTCCTGCTCAGTAGAAAACACATAATATCTGTAGTAATAACAAGAATAAGAAGGCTTCCTCATTCTGATTACCAAAGCGTAAGAACAACTTTTCATTTCGTGAAAGAGTAGCCAACCCAAGCCGAGGGAAACCAAACCCAGGAAACGAAACCATGGTCTGCAGTCGTTAGCAAAGGTAAGCAGTACGACTGGGAAGTTACGTTTTAATATGTTTAGATACTTTTTCGCTGTTTAGTATTATATTCCACTACTCTCCTGTCCTATTATGGATAATGGCTTTCTTTTGCCAGACCATAACTGTAAACTTATTACTTTTTTAACTTTCATACCTATACTTTCTTTATTAAAACTAAGAGGATCTCCAATCCTCTAAAAAACAAACTCCGCTACACATTCTCACCTATCTTACTCAATTTAATTTGCTGATTTCTTTTATTTCTATGAGTTCTCTTATTAAATCTACAGTATTTGTACGCTTTATCATCGATATAGAATAATCATGACATCCATATATGCTTCTTTCAATTTGTATCTCAAAAACCAGGAAAACTTAAGTATTCTAAATGTAATAAATGCTTATTATAAATTGAAAAGTCTTTACACGATAAATAGAAGATAATTCTAGGAAATGCAGTACTAGTACAGCGTACACATTTAAAGTCTTCATTCCTATGGATAAAATATGGATCCTTTGTAAATCGCAATGCTTTTTACTGATTGAATTAAATTTTCAATATTTTTCAATCTTTCCATTTTCAGCAATTTCAGACACATAATGCTAAAAGTCAATAATGTCACCGGAGGAGTTGAGCTTTGCTGACTCAGAGATTACACCCTGCACACTATATAGGAAGGAGACAGAAAAGTATAAGCTTTGAAGCATAGCCATGCATAGATAGTAAGAGACAATAGATTTGTTGTAGACTGGAGCTACACATCCTTAGAATAATCGTCTTGATCTGGAATACTCTTTCTACGACTCTAGCCACTCACATCTTACAAATACACTTGAGAAAAGACAAGGGAATTCATGGAAAGCTTCCTTCAATTCCTCGTCGGTTGAAAGTGGAAAGCCCGGGTAAGTCGTGTCGACTTGGCTTGGATTGGGAAGTCGAGTATCAACTTCAGTTAGTCACTCATATCTGAATTTCTGAGAAAGGGGCCACTAACTGAAAATCTTGGCAAAATCGATCAGAATTACACATGGAGATTTTCTTGCCTAAGGTTTGTTTGCTTTTATCTTAACTCTAACACAAAATGACAATTTGCTAGCATAGCAACTAAGACATAAAGGCTTGTGGAATGGATTTTTCCTTCCAACCTATATTTATTGTTCCCAAATATAAGAAAGTAGCTCTATCCTCTCAAAATCACGTGTCTTCTTTCTGCACAAATATATTCTTATCTGCTTCAAAGAGTTCTCATTTCTAAAGGTAATATGATAAGGAACCCATTCTATCATTATAGTATTTACAAATATATTTCCAATGCAAATTTTAACAAATGTACATCGAACAATTTATTTTACGCATCAAGTATTTTTCATTTTGGGGCTACAGGAGCGCTGTCTTAAGGCAGACTGACAGAACACGGTGAGGCGCAGAATTTCTTTGCACATTGCACTTTATATATCTAATTATGTAATTCAGCACTAAGTCCATGACAAGAAATATGAATAATTTATGCGTTTCCACATTGCATACAATGAACTCGTTCTTTGTTTCATATGAATAAAGTAGCTCGTATAAGTCCTGGCATTATTCACAAGTAGCTATTTCCTTTGTAAAATTTCATTGTACTTAAATTTTGAGTATCAAAATTAAGATGCCTACTACTTTGATGTTGCCCAATTCAAATATTTCCCTTTCCCCTGTATCATAGCAAGTTAGTAAATACGTAAATATTTCCATATGCGATTATTGTTTACAATACCCCAAGTTGCAAATTGTAAACCATAGTTTAGCATACGAATGTGTCCTCAGAGAATTTGAAAGAAGATCTTAACTCCTGCTATGCCAAACTAATTTGTATTAAATATCTCACTTCAATTTTAAATATTACTAAAAGAAATTGTAAGCGTTAATTAAAATGGTATATTCAAGTATCAGTAGTACTTCTAAAGTTATGTGGCTGAAGTTTTACAATAGTTGTATGAAAATTGACATGGTGAGCTTATTTGCTTAAATAATTTCAGTAATGTGATTTATGAGCCGCAACTTATATATTAGTTGATGTGAATGTAAACGGAGGTTTGGTGACTGCAGAGGTAGACGTGTGTTGTAAGAGTTGTGTGGCTAAAGGAAGAGTGTGATTATTTGTCCACAGGAGTAAAGAAAACATTGAAGTGCATGCTGGCTGTGTAAGATGGTAAGACAGAAAAACGGGGAAAGAGGAACCTGGTTTGGCTGGCTAAGCAAAATAATAATATACAGTGAAAATAGACGGGGCAGATAGAAGTGGAGGATATCTGTAGTGGGAAGGGAGATAGAGGGATTGCAGACGGAGTCAGTGGGAGCAACGGAGTTTATATGTACACAAAGACATTCTACGTGCTTTCATCTGGATTGGTTTGAGTTCCTGTGTGTATTAAACTTGCTTATTCACTCCTCAACCTAGCAATTTTGAAATGCCATACCATTGGAGCTAACACCTTTTGATTTGAGAGTAAGAATAGACTGCATCACGGGAAGCAACAGTGTCTTACCCAACACCCTTTCTTCCAAAAATCTTCTTTCACGTGAAACGTGAACGCTGTCGGCTAAGGCAACTCTCTAATATTATTAAGTTATACCTGCCACTGGCATACAGGCAAACAGCTACTTGTACTCCTACAATAATGCTCCCAGATTCTATTTTTATTTATCTACGCTGCTTTATAACAAAAGTTCAATACCTACGGAAACCTATAGAAAGGCAGTTGAAAACAGACAGACATTGCCAGAAGTGCATTAAACTAAAGTAAAAGCAAAACAGAAAACTACTTCGTAAGAATCTTGTCAGGTGAATATAGAGAATGATTTAGTAGGCTCTGAGAAGACTTCAGATACAGCTATTTCCTATGGACAAGTCCGTGCAACATGCAAAACAGAGATTTCTTGAGGAAAGTTAAAGGGACCAACCTGATAGACGACACAATGACCAGGATTACCACCGGACATTTCTTCCGTCTTCTTTTCCCAAAGGTCTTTCTCTTCTTCTCTCTCCGTTTACGCTGCTTGGCCATCAGCTCCACCACCAACAGAAATAAAGGCTCAGCAAATAGTTACAAGGTTCTTGGATTCCCTATACAGAACCTCATCGGCGAACTTCTTCCAATTCTTCTTCCTTTACATCTCAATAGAATCCTCTGTCCTCTGATAGTCTTTTCTACAGTTTAAGTTCCTACATCTACCAATACCTACTGTATACAGTCTTACCGCGAGTTTAGCATTTTCTTTATCCGAAAAGACTAATTTCACGTTTTATTGTACGTTAGGAAATAATTGCTTAAAAAATGTCAAACGAAAAATAGAGAATTTCTCCAAACTTTTAAGAAAATGTGTTACTAATAGTAATTTTGCTAAAAGATTTGAGCAAATGGTTTTTAAAAGAAGTTACTATTGGAATCTCCCTGTTTTCTCAACACAGTGGATTGGAAATTCGTTTTGCGCTTTCGTTGTGATTTAGTTGGTCTTTACTTTGAATAATAGGGTTTTGTGAGATTCCCACGCCAAATGCAAGGGGTATTGATTTAACTTTAGGGAAGGAAATAGACTGAGTAGGTGGTCTGAAATTGGATTTACTAAAACAGAAGAAAAAGAGCACAAACGGAATGTGAGAATAATTGGGAGGCCGGGAATTGGAGAGAGGGCAGAGAAAGATGCAGAGTGGACGGGAGGTGAAAGAAGACTGAGTGCAGAGGAGAACAAGTGTTTCTTTGTGGGTTCGTTGGTAAACTGGAAGATGATTTTCTAGGAGTGGAAGTAAAAGGTAGGACCCGGAAATGTGGATTGTCGGTGCTCTTGCGCCTCACCATTCTGATTCCCACACTATCCTCGCATCCATCGTTTCGGTCGGTCGGACAGACATCCTAGCCTCATTGCCATAGCTTTTACTTTGCTCGCCTGCTCTGAGTCTCCTGCCGCCTTCCACCTCTGCTCTATCTCTCTAATGCACTCACATGTACTTTGATGGGAGACAAGTGAAACTGGCCACATCACTGTGATCTGCTTCAACGCTTCGTGTAAACTGTAACGATCAATGCCCCACGCTACTATCCGAATACCCAGCATTAAACAAAACACTAAACCTAACTCAATCTTCCCACAGCCAACAAATCCATCTTCACTATGTGTCGTAGATCGGTTGCCCACACCGTCACCCAAAATACAGTCTAAATCACTACCCTTTTCTTTCCTCCTTTTTTCAGTCACCCTCCAACTCTAAAGTCCACAACCAAAATTTTCAAGGCTCCAGTGACTTGGTCGTCATCACAGTTTCTGTATCTTTTCTAAATTTTCAGCATACTCTCCAAAATCTATCACATATTATAGAAACTCAATTTGATCCGTAATAATTGATGATAGATAGTTTAAATGATTTTTCGCTGAACAGCTTTTAAGAGGTTAGAAAATTGTCTCACCGAAAAAACAAAGGATATTCAATTGTTATAAGACATATTTATTAACTTTGCCCGTTAGATTAGTCATTATTCAAATCGCTCATTCAACATCTTCAAATTCATCGTCTGTTTCTTAATATGATAAATGGATAATTGAAGACTATCGCTGGAAAACAAGTCAACTCCATAGTGAAATAAAATGCTTGGTAACTACGGGGCACTCTAGTTAGTAACTGTGTCCATTGAATAGGTTGACCTCAAGGAGTCTAAACTGCTGGCATGGCGTTTCTTTGGGTTTACAAGGGGGGTCAAATTCAGATTTCCATGTAGTCGATTTTGATATAAGACAGCAGTTCGGAAATAATAATTTGTCATTAGTAGAGACCAGGTTGGTCTCCAAGGTAACATGGCTGTGTAAGGAGGTTCAAAAATCTTCATAATAGGTTACTGGACGATTTTGCAGACATTGACATACGCTACGGGGCTGGAATTCTCAAAAAATCGTAAAATTGCGATCGTTGATTTCTGCAAAATCACTGGTTAGTTTTTATCGTTACTAAGTTACTATAAAAATTAGCCAATTATTTTGAAGAATTTAACGATCGTAATTTTACAATTTTTTGAGAATTCCAGCCCGGGATGTTAGTTTATCTATATCTATGGACATAGGCTACGGGAAAAGGACTATTCAAGGAGTTTCTTGGCTGCCTCGTTACGGTCCCGTAGCCTACTTTGCAGACCCAGTGTAAAAAGGTTCCAATCCTTACCACCTGTATACTCATCATAAGGAATGTCCCTGATTTCCAATGATAGCAGGTACTATTAAATCGGACAAGAGCCCTATTATTTTACCTTCTCTTCATCAAGCCAACTCAACTTTTAATTCAATAGTACGTGCTATCATTGGAAATCAGGGTTAGAATTCTCAAAAGATTGCAAAATTACGATCGTTGATTTCTGAAAAATCATTGGCTAATTTTCATAGTAACTTAGTAACGATATAAAGATAACCAATGATTTCGCAGAAATCAACAATAGTGATTTTACAGTCTTTTGAGAATTGCAGTCCAAGGACATTCGTTCCAATTTAGCTCCGGTAGACTCTTTTACTAAACGGAGTCGAGAGAAATAGGAGTAACTATTTTAAACTCTATTGTCTCTTCTAATGACAAACAATTTCCGAACTGCTGTCTTATATGAAAATCGACTGCGTGGAAATCTGAATTTGACCCCCCTTGTAAACTCAAAGAAACGTCATGCCAGCAATTTAAACTCCTTGGGGTCAACCTATTCAATGGACAGAACTACCAACTAGAGTGACCCGTAGTTACCAAGCATTTTATTTCGCTATGGGATTGACTTGTCTTCCCGCGATTGTCTTCAATTAATAATACCAACAACTCTACCTTTATCATTTTGAAATGTAATTAGTCAACTGATTTGAAAAGAATAGATTTTCTTCAATGCGCAATTTCGTTTCGATACTTGTTTTCAAATTTTATTAGAAGTCTTTTTCAAGATTTACTCTTTAGCATATAATGACCACAAAATGAGTTATTACAATAAAACTGCCAGAAGGACTTGACAAATGAACTCTTTGATCAGCAACGTGCCTGTAGATTAAGTCCACTAGTCGAGTTACTAATTTGGCTATCCATGGATTCAGCTATAAAAGTTTTAAGTTGACATCTATCACCGATTACAGTTTATGAAAACGATATTTTCATTGGACCTTATGTTAGCAAAGTGCACCTATATGAATACTTTACATGCTTTCTAGTGAAAAAGGACGGGATCCACATCAATAGATTTGGGATATAGTAAGGGAGTAGATACTTATATAATTGCTTACAATAATAATACAAGGTTTCTTATGTATTGCAATAAATGATTCTGATTTTGCTCAGCATCTAACCGTTAGAGATAAATACACATCAAAGAATACTTCAGTTTGTACTGACGAAGAGTTTTGGAGACGTCATTTACTAGCACAGTAGACTACAGACATAACATGGGATTTGATAACCAGAGGCGAATATTGCATTAGATGGGAATAAAGCATGTGTAATAGATCACTGAGTATAACATTCAAGGGTATTTGCTATGTATAGGAAAGTAGGAACATAATACACGAACTATTAATGATGCCTTGATCGGCTTCTCCAACAATACCTAACGCTAATTACTACACCACTATTTACGATTTTTATGCCCAGTAGAAATGCTTTATGCATACTTGTCAGAAAATAAGTAGCTACTAAGACTTATTATGGAGCAGTCAACCCAAACACAATCGAGTCTACAAGAAATTGTAATTGTGAAAATCGAAGAATGGAGAAATCTTTTGAGAGAACAAACTTTTCCTAAGATCGATATGCACAGAGAGAAGTAATGATACGAAAAACTACGATATATTACTTTCATACGTAGTCCTAGCTATCTGAGCCACCGCACAATATTATATGTAATCTGGGCTTAACTGCCTACATATTCACTAATGCAGTAGTAGTAATTTCATATATGCTTTCCAACTTTACCTTATTATCATTGTCCATCTTACTGCGTACTTTACAAGTAAAAAATAAATATCGCACTGCTTTAAATAACCGAGTAAAAGCAGATAGAAATTTACTATTTTTTAAACCATGTAGGTTCATACATTTCCCACACAGTTTGATAGAAGTTTCTCCTTTCAATACAGCGAGCTTCACTTGCAAGAAATTAATATGGGTCTCGAAATGAAAAACATCTTTTATTGATACCCTTGTGTAGCAAAATGAATGGCAATAATTAGGTGCCTTAAATATTAAAATACAGAAAATTTACATCGAATAAGGCTGTATTTGAGGTGAATGGAAATGCTTTTGTTTGTTAAACTCACAATCACTCTGCTGTAAGTAAAATTAGATCGGTAATACAAATTGATATTCGTGCAAGACTGGTCCTTTTTCATCCTTCGAGAAATTGGGCAAATATATGAACCAACTAGGTGCATAATGCAGAACAAATTGCACGTTTTCTATTCTGCGAGAGCAACATTTAGAAATAAATGACCGATTAAGATGTTGGGTATCTGCAGATATACGGAGCTTGTTCTATGCATAATTTATTCTCTTCTTTGCGGTTCTACGAAATATTTCTCCGAGTTGAATCTTTGAGGGAAACTGTTTCTGAACTGAAAAATTCACGTGGATAAGTTCTGGAGAATGCAATTAGTATGGTTTTAGCTTTGGCAGATGGTAAATGAGAATAGAAATATTTAAAATGCATATTAAACTAAAAATAAGGCAACATCAATCCTACAATACATGAGAATTCATGGTATCTAAGATATTTTTCAACTCTTTCCATAGGCTAGATCTTATCGTTTGATGTTTTTAATTAGGATACTAAATAATTGCTCATCTTACAGACAACAATAAATGAAAGACAACCAATTAGCCATTCTGGGTAGCCTTTCTTGGTTTATCAAACAAATTTTACAATGAATAATATAAAGACAACTTACTTGTACTTTGGTGAATGAGTGGCCCCGGAACTAGAGTCAATTGTAGCAACAGTAAAAGAGATATTGGATTCCTAGTTTCAGCCATTGAACCTTTAAATGAAAACAGGAAATTAATTTAGTGATTGTGGAAGAAGACTCACTTAGCTTTTAAAATTATGTAGATGGTTCTGCTAGGGTGGCTTTTAACCTTTTATAAGTTACTCCATTGAAATACGATGCAGAAGAGGCTTTTGCTTACTTGTCACGAGAACATCAAAGTACAAAGTAAATAAGAGGTTTGTATTTAATGTTCTTTGATGCTATCCTCACAATTGAATTTTGCCTTTTTGCTTTTGTTTCCTATTGGTAAGCGTAAACTCAGTATGTAAAACTAGAAATACGGAGATTCAAGTACGAACTAAACTTGGACGTAGTAGCAGCATTAAACTAAACTTTACCCTGGTATATTACTTATCACCTTACAAAATCTAAAACTTTGGGATTTACAAAATGAATTTTTTCTACAGGGGGTGCACCGTCTACAAAAGTTATACTGACGATTCTAAAAATTGTTGTGATGGCATCAAGCTACGTAAATAGAGGTAAACTAGGATGAATTATTATTATTAAAATGGAAATGTGAATAGTAAAGAGTTATGAAGAGGCGTATTTGAAAGTTATTGAAACGATGGAAATTTGAGAGAGTAGAATTTGCGCACGGAGGTGCATTGTTGTGGAGGTGAAGTGATGAATGGAGTTTGCATAAATGGTATTATTAAATATTTGGATTTGGCTTTATGAGTGTGACATGAAGTGAGTGAGTGTTAGGCGACAGGAAGGAGGGAGTTGAAGAGGAATCGGTCGAAATGGCATCTGACCAGCGAGCGTGCTCCGGATGTCCACCACAAGCATAATTAGGCACACATACAATGCTCTATAATATTCTGTCTGCACAGAGACTCAAAAGGCTTTTCCATGACATGACACGGAATCACGTTCATTGTCACTATTGATCTGACTCCAATTTGGTCTCAGAAAAGTGAATTCATGTGGAGAGCTGAGAACACATCAGTCAGCGAGGAGACAGCAAGACAGGTCGTCGGCTTTGGCTTCCAAAGCTCCTCTCGCTGACAATCACAACAACTGGAACAGCAACCCCGTCTCTATTACGGACACACAGACCAACAGCATTTCTAAACCTTTCGACAAATCACCAGAGAGAGATTTGGCATATGCACTTATTAAGCTGTTCCTATTTCCTTTGACACACGGCATTGTCCATATCGACTCAAAAGAATTTCCTTATTGTGTGACGTCCTTCCGTCCCTCTGTGCGCCATCCTCACACAAATGCTAGTTGGGTCTAATAGAAAGCAGAAAATCCATATTGCTAGCAAAACACAAAAAATCACAGAAGGAGATCACATTGGATTTAGTTGATCGTGAGCTGACCATATCGTGTCCTCCAGCCATTGTCCCAACTCTCCTACTGCCTTCCACCTTCCCACAAATAATCTATTCCCTTTCTACATCTGACCCCAAAACTATTTTCAATGTATACCTAATTCTAGTAGCACATGTGGCCAAACAGTGCTCACCTGCATTACTTATCAGCCTTTCAACCACTCAGCCTTGCTCCCAACACAAATACTCTCCTCAGATATTCATTTTATGCAAATCCAACTCATCATATTGAATACTAAAGGAATTTACCTACATGAATCAATAATAATGGGAAATGGAATACTTAAGGATGCCGAATTTCCATTCAACGAATTTCGACTTATGTACTTGCTTATCATTAGTTAGCTCATAAATATAATTTTCCGTACCAAACTCTTATTGGAAAAGAAATTGCTAAAGTTAATCCCTCAGAAGTTTATAACTCCAATATATTAGTTGCCTGAAAAAGCAGAGGTGCACTATTCAATTTTCCGTAATGTATAATGCATTTTGTTGGCCATACAATGGCGTAGTATAATGTCCGTATTTACGCAGCCTCAATAATACCCACGTAAGTAAAAATAAATAGTTCTAGCTACTTTTTACTCTAAATCATTTTGTCCGCAAATATATCCACGGTGATGCAGACAGAAATATCAGTATCACAATTCTCCGTATTACTAATCCCAAGAAAAGATATCTTTAAATGTTTTCAATTCAGAACAATGGAGATGCAGATTGTTGCGCTGCAATTGCATTATTTAGAGAATTTCCTTAAATAATGTGGCTTTCTTGTAAAATTTTATGATTTAAAATAATACATATTCGTTTATGTTAAAATTAAACAGAAGTAGAGAATGATTAAGCAGCTGTGCCTATTTACTACAAAAAATCATTAGACATTACATGATTTCATGGAAAATGAGGTTTGCAATCCATCGCGTAAAGGAATTCAAACGATTTCCAGTTATTATATGGAAACATGCATTCTCTAAATAATAATAAATACTTAGATAAAAAGGAATGGATTTAGAGTGAAATACAGGATGTCATCGGTCATTGGCTGCGGAGGCATAGACTATGAATCCGGTCTCTGTGTATGTAAATATAAAGACTAACATTGTGGACGTTACAATTTTAATGGCAATATGCAACTATAGATTTAGGTACACACACAATACCTGAACTGAACAATAGAAACTAAACTACTAGTGTAGTAACTCAGAAAGTGCATCACGAATGATGTTCAAAGCGAGCTTCGAAAGTCAGACAGAGCAGACAAGCAAAGCCTTTGCAGAGGTACATTTGGGTAGTTAGCGACTGGGTTCATAAAGATGTCTAATAGTACACACATAATGACCATGTGTATCTAACTCAATGGAAACTCCAAAACCTAATGAAATGACCCTTGCTTGGTTTGATAGAAATGTTCTTATCCTATCCAAAACAGTAGAATAACCGTAGTATAGTGGTTGGTTGGAATCAAAACGTAGAATTTCACCAGATGAGACTTATAGGATGACGCAGGTAAGTTAAAAAAAGAACAGTACAAAGGGTGTCATTTGTCTCTTTGAATTATGTAGGAAATCAGAAGACGACGAAAAATAATGTATTACCTATTTTGTAACTAAATAGGTTGCCAATCCCTATTTTTACCAGCAGAATGACGCACAAAAAACATGATTTGGAGAGATAGAAATGGTCAAACACCTTTTTCCAGGCTAAATATTAAGAATAGAACAACCAGAAATCAAATACAGCATTATGACAGAAGGAGAGATAATGATCTGTGACTTTTCCCTCCTTAATGGTCACCCAGCGCACGAGGAAAGTGGGTATTATGTTTCAGAACAATAATAACATTTTGTAACCACATAGCATAACTACAATAGCATTCGTGGTTTACCTAAGAACTCCGTCAAAAAAGAAGAATGATTAATCATGAAAGCTGTGAGTTTCCATGGGCATTAAGGTATCGAATTCCCAATTAGTTGAATACTGTGTGGACAGATTTCTATTTTTGATTCAGTTATGACACCTTCTGTGATTGCCACACATATTTGTTAATCGAATACTGAGAAACAAAGTTATCCATGCCTCTCTGGAAGCACAACAACGTCTTGTACCTTTTCAGAGGGATTATATTAAAATAGAACAAAAAAAAAATCCAATACAGAGCTTGAAACCAACAAAGATAATGATCTGTGAATTTTCACCCCTCAATGGCCACCTGGAGTACCACACAAATGGATATTGCAATCTGAACGTAAATTTTTATTTGCAGAACTAATAACTGCAACAAGAATGAAGATACATTATTGAAAGAAAATAATGTCTTGTCAAGACAACTTTCATAAATAAAGAAATTTGGTCTTGAGATTACTGGCTAAGGTAGACATAATAAGGAATATTGACTTTCTTCTTTAGTTTTAGAAATTCATAAACATTAAACTGAACTAACTATCGTTCGAGCAACATAATGTAAGTAGGCATCCACGGTATAAATATGAAGGGGTGACTGTTATGAAATTTAGACGTTGCTAACTTTCATGGTTACCAATAACTATCAATAAGTTCCCAATCTGTTCATTATTGTGTAATACTTCTATTTTTGACTGAACTATGAAGCAGAATGCAAATAACTCTTTCATAAAATAGATCTTTGTGAAAGCTGACGTACCAAAGCAAAACACCTTGTCCGTGGTAATAAATTGAAATAGAGGAAAAGAAATCCAATCCAGGAGGTGGAATTAAGTAAAGATAGTGGTGTGCGACTTTCTCCTCCCCAACGGTCACCAAGAGAGCCGCACCGCACAAGCGAATATGCACGCCAAAATAAAAATTGATTAGAAATAACGTTTGATCAGAAGGAAAGTTAATAAATGTCAGATAAACTCTAAATCCATTAAATACAATTTTTTGTCTGCAGAGAATGATTTTAGTTATTGTGATAAAATAGATGTAAGTTCGCACCAATTGCTTTTCGTAGAATATTGAACTCGGCGTAGATCCTGTTTCGAAGTACAATGGTTATCATATAAAGATATATTTCCAGCGTTCATAGATACTAAGGTATCAAATTTCCAATTAGCTGAATACCATATGGACTGATTTCTGTTTTTGACTGGACAATAAAGCCTTAGGTAATGGCCACATAAGTTTGGATTCTTAGAACAAGAAAGATCTTGATCTTCTTGGATATTTAGAGAGGTTCCAGCAAACCGAAAAGAATTTATGAGCTGATAAATCGAGCATCTTATTTCTTGCAGTACGTCGTTAGATTCAAATTATCTTACTGTTGGATAAACACAATTGAGTAACATAATGATTCCCGTGGAGCTGACAATTACAGACAGACCTTTCCTCTGCACTGAATAAAATGCTGCCTTTTCCAGACATGTACCTCATACTCGACCAACAGTGTGATTCAGTCTTTTCTTACACAAGTTGCCAAGAACAACATGATTTCCTTTATATCACTTCAAATGCCACTACTTAGGTAACCTAAGGTAGGTTATGTAAAGGTGATATTGTGTTTTATTAATTGGAAATAAGTACAACCAATTAAATAACTACTTACGGTGTAGTTACTTATAACATTCCATCCTTACGAAAGTTGTTTACTCCATAAAATCGTTTAAACTTGAAAGCATTTTACAGCACATTACGTTACTCCAGATGTTTTCTATTCTACGGTGATGCAGAAAATTGTAATACGAACTTTTGCTAAGGTTTATTTGAAGGATAGGTCTAATTGACGAGATATCTTCAAAGCAGTTATAAAACTCAATATGTGACTGAAAAGTACTTATTGAATATTGCCTTACTGCTTTGTAAATACAATGTATTATGAAAATATGAAGAATGCTAGAGTTAGTGTTACCACTCAAAATAACTACTTGAGCTTTCTAATGAAAATTTGTAGTGCCACAAATTAATATTTAGGTAATATAAATGATGTTTGGCATTTCGTTCATTTTGACTTTCATTAACTATGCGTTATTAAATAACTGCCACTTTTTACTAACCTCAAAATACTAAAATTATGGCACAGTACTAAAAATGTCTGACATAACAAGCCTTAGTATTTTCCTCCAACAGGATTAGAAATTTTTTCAAGAACAGTGGTTTTTAGCTAACTGGGTTTCTGCGATAAAATATGCATACATGCCAAAAACAACAGATAAGCTAACACTATACCCTGTCATAATTCTTTAAAATTTGCTTTTGATTGTGTTTTGTTAACTATTTCTGAAATAATAGTTTTAATTCTGAATGCCCGGAGGTTACAATCACCATTTTCTCATCCTGGATGCAACAGGAATTGAATTTTACAGTAACATACCTAATAAGTAATATCGATAAAATTCTGTAAAACTACTGTTAGGAACTATATTATCAGGTATTTAATAACAGTGGCCAGTGATTAAATTTGTGCATTGTGACTGAGAAGTTGTAGAGGAAGTTAGGAGAAGGGGTTAAAATAGGAAGTGAAAGATCGACTAAGTTGGTGGCTGCTGTTGGAAGGCAGGAAAGTTTCCAGTTGCATTATATTACTTTCTGATCTGTAGGATAGTCAGTGTTAGATACTGGTGACTCGTATTGATCCAAGTTGAAGCGCTCAACTCCAGTGAATTCTGTTCTAGAAGCTGAGCAGCTGAAAATAGCGACCAAGGAAGTAGAACAAGTGTCTACTATTTACTTCAGATCTCATATGCAAACATGACAGAGTTGATCTTAAAGTTTTTAGAATATACCACTTTGCATTACAGTTTATAGAATTTTTTCTGTCCAAAGTAATTAAAATCGTACGCTCAAATCCTCGAGAAACTTTTCACGGCAGCATTGCCTAATGGACAGTAGCTATATAGCCTATAACTACTACTTAGCTTTAGTAACTTTTATTTTCCATCTTCACAGCTAAATTACATTCTAAAGACTAAAATATGTCCTATGCTGTCGCAAAATTATGTTTTACTATCAATTGATTAAACTTCGCTTCAAGTCATATGCATTTCATTCCTAAAAATATAAATTCAATGCATCGTTATAAATACTATAGTCGCTCTCATGCAATAATGGTAAGGCTTAGTTACTTTGTATTAAGAGACGGTAGCTTCTAAGGTATCAAATTCCCGATCAGGTGAATGCTGCATTTACTGATTTCTAGTTTTGATAATTACTGACTTTCTATATAAAGATTTTACAACTACTAAATCTATTTTTATGCTACACCATAGGAAATTGTTATTGCGAAATCATGAAATGAATTTGCAGTGCGTGTATGCAACTTTAAGTTTTTTCTTTGATATTTTGAAGCAAGTTAATCAGTAAGTAGGTACAAAACATTAGCAAGCGAAACGAACAAAAACGGAAAGGATGTTTAAATTTTATAATGTACATACATGCAGATATTAAAACAAGTTTCTCAATCTACAGCTGCCTTGCATGAGAAAGTGTAAATAATACTCAGAGAAATGCGACTCTTAGCTATAAAACCAAGAAAACGGAGAATTTAAATAAAGGAAAACATCCAGAGTGTATTACTGCTAATTTATTTGGCTCACATTAGAACTATACAGATTCGTCAGAGGGTAAAGGAGTAATGAGGATTATTAATTAACGTGAATTTCCTGTTATAAAATAAGTAATTCTTTGGTATAACTATTTAAGGGTGTAGTGAGAAGTATAATTAAGAAAAGATAGAAATCATTTATAGAATAAGTTCTCCTGTCAGTCCCTGTTCTATAAATACTATAAGTCAGGAAGAGATAATAATTTATCTGCGAAGGCATACTTATATCGACATTTGTACTCAGTTATCGTTAGTGCAGGGGTATGCTAGAGTGAATCGACGTCTTAATCCTAATTCGAACATGTGCATGTGGAGGTGGATCAGATCTTCCGTTCACTTTGCCCCAAGTATGTTTCCTGACTTTGCCTTAGTTCTAGTTCTGTGTGTATTGGCGTTATTTTGCAAGGACTAGTTTGAGAAAGATAACTGTTGGTTGAGTTTGGTTAGTTGTTCGTTGGGATTGCAGAGATAATAGACGGAAGGTATAAATGGTATAGAATGAAAGTAAATTCGAGCTATTAAGTATTCTTAGTTGGAGATAAATATATGGCTGGTGTGTTTGAACTGTGAGGGGAGGATGGTGTGTATATCTTGGTTTCCCCTCTGGCAAAAGCACAAACGTAGATATAGAGAGAGAATATTTGAGAAGAGGACGTCTGACTCTTGTGAGCAATATCTGTCTGCAATTTACACTCAACTTGACTTGATTTGACTTGACTTGATTCAACTATAGCGAGTATCTGTAGCTTGTAGCTCAACATCTCTTTTCCCATTCAGCGTAGAACTGCAAACACATTTTATCCCACAATGCTTAACGCCTCAAAAATTTCTCAACTTTCTTTTGGCCCCAGCCTCCTCTCCATCTCTTTCTCTTTCAATGAAAGAAAAAGAAACTAAACTCAACTTGCAACTCACCGAGTCTTCTAGTTCTGCTGCATGTGGAAACTCCGACTTCTGTCGTAAATAAGAAAGTCGTAATGTAGCCGAAGCGAATGAAGCCAAGCAAGCACAAGGCTACTACTTACTTCCTTATTAAAATCCGTTCGTCAAAGATTAATATTTACATGAGACGAGAAACTAATATTAATAAGTATGGAACTAGACACGTTCTACACGAAATAAGAGTTTCCTAAGTACCTGGATATGTAGATATCTCATGCTCAGCTCAAAACTACTCTTCCTCTCTTATTCTTTCCTAAAACATGATAAACTGTAATTGCCTCTATTCCATCCATACTGTCATTATTCTATAATACATACAATACACAGAAGAAAAGCAGAACAAACAAATTACAAACATATTACCATTATAATATAGCATCAAAATTAATAATACGTACATCCAACAATACAAAAACTATATAAAGACTACTTCACTTAGTAGTTATGTGCATTTTATACAGTTATGCTTTATGGGACAGATCAGAGCTGCATTTTCAAAGAAGTACATCATGAGGTTAAAATAATGATGAATGGTAACTGTATGAGCAGAGTAAAAAGTACAAAGGAAATCCGACAGTTTACATATCATGAATTAGGTACTATGTATGCAATATTACTATGTATGTACTTACAATTAGTTAATAGCAGCAGGTCTACAGATGGAAATTCTCTGATTCCCCACGATAGACACAATATAGAGCCATGGGCTACGCTTTAGCAAGTTCGTGTGCAGTGGAAAATAGTTATGTAGTGTAGCTATAGCTTTGCTGTTGAGTATTTAGCGTGTGGAAACTATATGTACATAGGGAGAAGGTATTCTGTAATACCATTGTGTACACAATGATACATTTAGAGTATTTGCACACAGCACTAATAATCTTGAATGGCATTGTCCGTAAATGGAAGGTTTGCTCGCAGAGGCTGTGTAATGATTGAAATGGCTAATTAATGGCATAGAAGACTTTTGATTTTTGTAACAGGGATGAATCTACCTGTGAGACATGGAATTACACGGAAGGATAAGCTCATTAGAGTTCTCCTTTTCATTCAAACGAACAATAAGCTTCGGCAGACGATTACGGCTTCACATCTCTCTGACTTTTCCCTTTTAAATCCCATCCTGCATGATCATTGCTCCAGGCCACTCCTAGGTCACAGTTGCATTAAACAGAACAGATATCACTCACTCTACTCAACCTGTGTGAAATCATAAGCTCCTGGCCCGGCTTGGTTTGACTTTGAATCAACTCATTGTCCCAATAACTTCGCCAACAGTAATTATTCCCAGCTTTCCACTCCTACCAAAGCACATGTAAACACACAATCCGCCTGCTCGCAGGGACTTTTCAACGGATTCCTCAACATTTCAGCCAGATATGTTGCAAATTATGATTTCCAAACGAACAAAAGAGATGCCAGTCAGAATACCTCTCCTCTCAATGCCTACTCAGATTCCCATCATGTAAATAACCCATTCCATTGTACACTTTCTCCAAAATCGCCTGTATCTATTTCCCTCCTCGTTCTTTGCATACTTTATTTTCAGTCTGCAAATATCCACCTCAAAGAATATTCAAACCAGAACCCTCCAATGTCCTACAAAGTCTGAAACTATTCACTTCTGCTAAATTATGGACCTCGGGACTTTCCTATGTGTAAAGCAACTAATAAATCTATGGTAATATTTTATGCTGGAACATAACTAGACACCTAATTATCGTTTGATATTCCTAAATAGTAGGTAAAAGTAGCCAGCTTAGTTTACATATAATTGGTAGTTTTGGCTTAATCATAAATTTTTTCTATATGATGGATTACGGAGATGAAGTAACAAGAGTAATGAAACATGAATTGCTCACACTTTTCAATGAAAAATCATAATAGTTGTTGTAGGGTTTCCACATATACACCGAATTGCATTCTACTAAGAGATTTTTAGGAAAACTAAATCAATTCAATTTTGTTCTTATGATAACCAGAAATGATGTTTGACAACCTAACAAAGGATTCTGCCAATATGGTTCTACGAAAAAGAATTTCTTAGAAAATGAATATTAGTAGGATTACAAAGTAATGTTCAAACAAATATAAACTTAGCGGATGTACCTTTTCAATAAGATCTATTTCAAAGAATCGCTCTCAACTGGGTTGTAATTTAAAACTAATATCTATATGTATGTATTTTTCCGTGCGGTTTAAGGAATTACATTTCAAGACAGGACGTTTTGATAAGATTTTAAGAACACCAAAAACCCATTAGTATTTTACTATTAATACCAAAACGGTAAATGTTTATTTGGGTTTCCCAAAATTAAAAATAACAAAACCTTTAGAAAAACTTGAAAAGCTAATAGCAAGGACACGATTCACTTATTCATATTTCATAATTTTGTCTTTTTTTTCATAATAAATCTTACAAATGCATATATTTTTTTGCAAATATGAATGTGAAAGCTTCCCGAATATTAATAATTCTGAATGTAAAATAAAATTCTATGTTGGAAAGTAAACAGCTATAAACAGCCTGAATTTAAGACTTGTTTGTCTTTGCACTTAGAATCTGCTGAAGGAATTTTGGTTCACTTTGCTAAAATGAAGGGCTTTTCTCGTATATTTATTACAGTTTTACTAAAGATTTACATATTCAATAACAAAACATCTCTTTTAAGTCATTTGTGGACGTAGCTTATTAAATACCAGATTAAGTTTCGATTGACTCATCTGTCAACTGAGAACAATGGTACTACTACGGGAGGTAAGGGACTAAGGCAGTAAGTAGAAATGATTTTCAAAGAACTGTTTTTGAAGGGCTTGGATTTTTCCACGGACTACTAAACTTAAAAGAAAAAGCATGCATATATTTTTCATTACGATATTCATATATTAGAATTTGTAGCTTAATAATCTAGCTCAGGAACATTCCTGTAACATTGTAACATTGTGAACATTCTAACAGAGTTACATATAATTTGTGCAAGTACGTACAGTAGTTACACAAGTCAGTTGAAAGGAACGTTCATATGTCCTGCCGATAAGAAAGCTTATGTCACAAAGAAATGACAAAACTTTTGTTAGTTTTTTAATGTATCTTTTCTCTATGCGATATTTATTGTAGGTTGATAGCACTAATACAAATAGGCATGACAGTCTTCTGTAAATAGGGAATAGCTTATCTGTGTGAGTAAAGGGCTAAGTATTCTGGTGGAATAAATTTGGGATTTAAGGAAAGTGGCGCAGTGGAACTGAATAAAATGATAGGAGAGTGAAGTGGGTTGACTGGAGCGCCTAGGAAGGGAGATGAGCGTTGAGATTGAGTAGAAGAAATGAATCGCGAGGAGGAAGCAGTTAGGCAGAAGTAAGGTGAGTTTGGAAAGCGTGTACATAATACAAGGCTGAAGGCAGGTATTATTAGAATTGGGAATCAATCCTGGCCAAACATGGTGGATGCGATATTTAGACTAGTTTTGATAAGATGAGTGGAGTGACTACACATTTTGTTTTGCTGGCATAGAAAAGTAAGTAATACCTAATCCATTGTGAAAAAGATACAAAGAACCTCGGGTGGTGTGACACTTTCTTTGAAATCTGAAATGAAAAATAAACCTTTCTCCTTCATTTGAATTCAAGTGTTTCTTCTTTTCAGTCGCTTTAGCATGTGACTCATCCGGATGAGACGAGGGACGGAAGGCACGAGTCCTCGAGTTCTCTACATGTATACGAGGACGAACAAACCCGTTTTGTTGTCTACTGTTCTATTCTATTCTGCATGGCCTGTCTCCATACTGTCATCCTCAGAAACAGATCAAAAGGCTTTCCCCATTGCTCCAGAATAAGTAGACAGATTGAGATAATGCATCTCCACGTTTATCTAATGCTACATCAACTATAATCGCAGCTCTGCTTTCTTTCACTGCATTATTCACATTAGCTACACATTTCCGACTCCGTCAAAGCAATACTGTAATTGCGAAATATAAGCATTCACATTTATATCGCCTCCTCCTAACTACAATAAGTAAGTACATACATTAATGCTCCGCCATTACGGAGACGTGTACATATGTTCATGATTATCATATGATGGGATAAAAGAGCCAAAGAATTCACGAGTGAAACGTAAGTTGTCTCCCCTTGTCTCTCAACGTCAATATAAATGTCGCTTGTCTCATCCACTCTCAAATTCTAACCCAACTCCCCAGATACATTTTTTATGTCATCAAAGTACAGCTCTATTCTAATCGCTACTCGTTCTTAGATGAAAGGTAAACCTGTCATCCAGATACACTTCTACCAGTTACACTGCTAACAAAATAACAACCTATGCTTACAATTCCACAAACGTTACTGAAGCTAATTATATTGTGTGTGTATCGCTAGGCTTTGTAATCAATTCAAGATCCTGCACGATATACACCTAATTAGGCGCTTAACAACTGAGAGGAACAAATTTAATTACATACATGCTTACTTTCAGTGTTAAGTAATTACTTTCTCACCTTTTAAATCCATCAACGAAAATTCCTTTACCTTCAGCCCATCGTCATGCCTAGTTGATCTGCTTCGAGGGCAAAAAAGTAGTTTCGCTTGCCTTGGCACACTTATAATTTATTCTTTGGTATGGTATGAAAATAATCCTTCTTTTAATTTTTGGCCACTTGAGGCTATGAGGTTACTTATTTTACCACACTTGTATAATTAATTATTACTATTATCTTCGCAAATAAATTACAGGGCTGGTATTATGATATTGAGTACATTGGACACTTCTGCATCAAAAAAGTGTAATAAAGTACAATAAAAGTGAAGCCATTTTACAGTAGGGTGTTATGATTACTTTACCAAATAAGATCGTTCTTCTACAACTTGTCGATAACCAAAAATATGGTTGGGAGTTGTAATAGTGCTACTCTATCACAGCGGGAAATATTACTAACATACCTTCATTAAAAATTGAAATGAATATGTATATAAATAGAATCGAAACAATGGAATTAGTTTAACTTTTGATTTCACAACGTTGATTTGGAGCTAGTGCAGCACACATGTCTGGCGAATGAGGGTCTCAAAAACGCTCTAGAAATAAAATAGGCTCACAAATTCTAGACGAATGAGAAAAGTCATCATCTCGGAGAATGTAATCAATCTCATCATGAGGCGCATCTTACCATTCCTCACTCAATTGCAGACGAAACTATAGTGAGTTTTCGTGAAGAGCTTCTTCCCTACCATACCCAGGTTTACATATCATCTCTCTTCACAAAACACTCTTCAACTGAATAAAAACGTGCAATATCTTTTCTAACTGTAGGTATTTAGTTATCTATTGAAGGAACATATGCTTAAGTAATAACTTCACTAAACTTAGTATACTTTATAAAGAAGTTTCTTTTGCAATCTACCTTGTCATTCGTTATTCCCTAAAACGTGTAGGATGACGTAGGTGCGAATCGCGCAAAACCTGCAATTAGGTTATAAATTCCAAGTATACTGTGTATTCCTCATTTCCAAGAACTACCTTCATTTTCCAGTGAAACCCTTTCAGAGGATTCATATGGAAACTGAATATAACAAATGAACCGACGACTAGACATAATTAGAAGAAACAAACCCACTCATATGTTACTAGGAATTTCTATTGAGAACTCATCAAAATTACTAGAATCTCAAAATCCTCCTCTGACTTTCTATTTTTAACATTTCCATTACAATAACTTTATAAAACATATGCAATTGCTAGAGCTTTCCATTTTGCATTCTCTCAGGTAAATAATCTCCAGGAACCCGTACCTAATACACCTGGCAAATAGCAGCCCGTTTAGCCTGCAATAATTCCATCATGTTGAACATGCAGTTCGAACTCGAAGTAATACTAAATAAACCATTGGTAAAACGCAAATTATACAGTATACATTATAAGCAAAACAAAAGAAATGGAAAACAATAAAAACACCAAGAGTTTTAATTTATTCAAAAAACTTTTAATTTATTCGAAAAACTTCTAATTTATTCAAAAAACGTCTAATTTATTCGAAAAAGTTCTAATTTATTCAAAAAACTTCTAATTTATTCGAAAAAGTTCTAATTAAAAAAACTTTTTAGTTATTCGAAAAAGTTTGAATTTATTCAAAAAATCGAATTTATTCAAACAAGTTGAAAGTTATGTGAAAGTACGAATTTATTCGAAAAAGTTTTAATTCAATAGAGTTTTGTGTTTCTGATGCCCATCTCTGTCGTATTTAGCAGAAATCATTTAGCCAATCAATTGTTCTAATTCTTAAAGCATTCTCCTTGACCTAATTCTTAGGTCAAAAATGTCCCAACGGTATTACTAATTGACCCCACATTTGAAAGGGAACCCAGACTTGGTCCCTACAAGACCCACTGAAAGTTTCATCAAAATATTTCAACGCGTTCGTCATATATTTGAATGCTAACTAACTAACCAACTAGCTAACTAACAGACAGACAGACAACCAGTCTGCTTACAGTAGCTTTCCGCTTTTCGCTACTGAATAACTAAATGAGCAAATGGTTTATTGCCCTGTTAGGTTTTCGAAATTGGAATTCTACAGGCCCATATCAATTTGGTAGATACATTTGCATTTAAAGTTGAAATACATACTTATAGGGATAACACTGACTTCTTTGCCCAAACAATCAAAAATTGGCAGTAAAACAGGAGCATAGCGATATAATACTTACTTTTAAATTGACATTTTGAATGATCTTATAGTTACGTGGATTTAATGCACTGTAAATAATTTAGTACCTAACACAACTTTATTATGGATAGTAATCCATGCCTTTGTCCTTGTTTTGTTCTTTGGATGTGGACCGAAGATAAACTTTTCCATTTATCTACACTAAACTGGCAAGTGCTTCTCATAAAATGAAAGTCATTTGCAAATTGGTTTACAGTGAGTATGCCAAGATGTTCCTATATTAGTTTCATTTCAGATTTACTGGATTAAACTAATCATACCCAAATGGAATAAGAATGGTTGAATTCCCTGTACTGCATTTATGCTTCAAATAACGTAATTGCATATCTGTATATGTATATCCCACAGTTGGTAAAACTGCACAAAAGATTTGAAATTTCATACCGTGTGAATTGTATATCAAAATTCTCTTGTATTGATCTTAGAATTTATTCTACAAGATCCAAACCTACATAGTAATGTCATCACATTGTGTTCGAATGCACAGTATCAAACAATGTATTAATTCAGAATAGACTGATGCTTCGTATATCCTGAACGAAATAATGACAATATGGATCTACTTAGAATGAAAGATGTAGACAGTTTTGCACTAATTATTAGTGAATTACTGCGAGATGTTCCTTTCAATGAAAATATGACCTTTAAGATACTGAGGACACGTGCATTAAAAACCTCTGGTTCCCATCCTATCATGTATATAAACTATGACGATGTTTATGTTTATAATGTGAGATAAATTTTCTGTTACGAAAGGTAAATGGAGTACAAGTACAGTTGGTGCGTTGGTTACATTTATTTAGTTGGCTGTATATGAACTGGAGGAAAAGAGAATGTTGCTGTAAAAGTCTGGTTTGCAGAAAGGAGGATAGAATGCCAGAGAGAAAGTGGAGAGCGGAAGAAGGGTGGATTTAGATTTGTGTGTAAGTCTGAATAAGACAATGGGGAAGACTGGCTGGTAGACTAGTAAGGCTTCTAGAATTATAGAGCAGCTAAAGTAAATAGAAGAGACATGGGCGGCTGAACGGCTTTCTTTCGTTGCCGACTATTTCAATGTAGGTAAACGTGAAGACTGATACTTCGATAGCACGTTTTGATAATCATGGTCAATCTCACTTCAATGGAAAAGTGTATTTTGTGTGATGACGCAAAGGAAATTTCCCAAGAGATTTCAACTTTCGGGGATGTGTATAGAGCAGTGGTTGTAAACTACATTTATAAGCAGGTGGCTAAGGCTAAGGCATCTCCACATGTACTCCAGTCACCACAATAGTTAGCGCTGCCTGGAAGAAGTAGTAGGCTACCGATCACAAGGACGGAGAAACTTGTGCAATATAATAACACCCAACTATATCTATTCATAATCTCCACTATGCATCGCAGTTTTCGTTTTGGTTTTGATACCTGGATCACCCAGATAACTCATCTCTCTTACGGAGAGACTCGCAGAAAGGAGCATGAAGGAAAACGGGGAGACACAACAGTTGACATAATACGACACACGAGACACCAACTTAAGGTTCCCTCTTCTCCTCGCTTTCTCTCCCTCGTCTCCCTTCCCCATTTCACCCAACGAACCTTCCACACAACTCTCATTCACAAATGTGCCGATTATGACAGACCCACCACCAACAAATCCATACTGTCGCCCTCCGAATATTTAAATGCTGCATAAGTTATTAGACAAACCTTAAGTCACGAAAACTCCTAAATTAAATCCACAAGTGATACTTAATTTACTCCTAGTGCCTGTACCTTTCAGGTGCTGATTTTACAAAGGGTAAAAGGAGTGGAAGTTTATTTTCTCAAGGTGCACGTAGTTCATTTCAAGAGTGACACTTTTACATAATGCGTCTTATAAATAATACATTCATTTAGCCATTAGGGTACAATTGTACGTTTAAAGGGCGGTTTCAAATTTTTAATTAAGTTATTTATCGTGTGGGCTTATAAAGCAATTAATATTTAAGTGCCATGCTGAGTTCTATAATTGTTATTGCACAATGTGAAGAGATGGAGAGATGACAAGGACTCACTCAAGTATTATTAGTTACTAATAAGAGAACTATTTAGTTTTAAATTAAACTAGAAACATAGATATTTCAAAATATACCTCATAATTACCAGACATCTTTGAAATTTCAATTCTGTATTTCAGTTACTGAGTTAGGTTGACGCTATTGCTTTTTCATGAGACAACCTATCGATGACCTTGCTGTATGCTGAGTGTGTACTTACTAAATACGGAGTTTATAACTGAATAGGGAATTCGTAAAAGATAGTAGTATGAGAAAATATATGTTTTCAGGAAGGACCAATTACTTATATAAATGATGCTCCTTTATGATATTGTCTGTCATGCCAATTATATGTCTTTGGACATTGTGGTATATCTTTATTTGGAAACCCTAATTCTGAAATACTAAGTTTGATGTCTTATAAATGGACGGTTGAAGAATATAGTAGAGAAAATAGGGAGATATAGTTTAAGAGGCTCAGTGACGATCTGTCAGGGTAGTCAGATTAGAGGCGCCTAGTTTTATACTGTGTGATGCAGTATGTGTTTGTAGACGTATAGCATAACGAGTAGGACTTGCACTTACCTTAAGCTGGTTTATCATCCTGTTGCTCGTTTGCAGTATTGGGAGGTGGAGATGTTGGAGTAGCGTATTGTTGAGGGTTGCCTAGTAGCTTGTGTTATAGGAGAGGCACTTTCGACTTACGATGAGTAAGAGTGGTGTTAGTTGGAGGAAGAAAGTGTGGAACTGAAGAAACACATAGATTGATGTGGGTATAGACTGGAGTAGGAAGGAAGTTAGTTTGTAGACAGTTTTCTAGGCCTGTCTTGGTTTCTCTTGATCTTGGTGGTTTGGTCTCCCCGAATGGTGCATTGTGTGTTGTGAGTGTATACAAGTCTTGTGTTGTGAAAGCCTTAAATAAGATTCCGACGACAGATTTGGTTGTGAAAAACGTCTACTTACAGTTAGTTAGTGGGAGAAAGCACCACTGGGAAATAGAACACTAATCAACTTTTGGTGAATTTAATCATGACGAGATTTTGCAGCAACTCCTCACTCGAAATTAAAATGAAGTAGGTTGAGAGAGATACGGCGTTTAAAAGGTCTCCGCTCCGACGCTGAATTGCCATCTCTCCCTCAAAAACTCTCCTCTCTCCTAAATAACAAACCATGTTCATATCTCCATTATATATTACGTGTGTATGCAGGTAGGCGCCTAGTTTCATTGGGGAGAATTCATTTGTGTTGCTTTGCGGAGGTATCTGTGATCGTGGAATGGTACACCACACCACACCATTCTCACAACAAAACGGTCACAGTCAGTCACATCGTAAATGACAAAAGCCTTCATCCTTCCTACAACTACTACTGATGCGATGTGTGATTCGATTGTGTATCAGTTCGGTTAGTCTCTGCCATTGTGTGCTCTCTATATTTATAACACTGCGCTTTTTAGGGGAATCGTTGGAGGATATAGCGCAATAATACCATATCATCCATAGGTACCTCACTTATTGTGGAAAGTGAGTACCCTTTTTGTATTGTGTCGTGTATTACGAATGGGGCTGTTTCAAACTCTAATCTAATCGCAATAAAATGAATTAGGCTGGAGAGGAAGGAAGTAAAGTAGATCATGACAACTTTTCAGCTTTTTGTGACACACTCCAAGCACAGATTCCAGTACATCTATTCAACTTCTCATGCTTTGCTTGGCAAATGGAAAAGCAACAACATCACCATAAGGATGATCATGATGACAATAAATACAGAGTGCATCACGCACACTGCTCAATGGTTTGCTACATCTGGTCACTCACACTACACACTCTCCGGCAGTCATGCTCACCTTTTCACCAACACCACACCAAAAGCCAACCAACTCAGCCAGCCAGCACATCCGTCCGCCAAACCCGCCCTCAACTTAACTCTCTTAACCTAACCAGTTCCTCTCGTTTACCTTTCTTCACAAAATAGGCCTTGTTTCCAACATGCTACCCTTTTTATCTATGCATATCACATTTACCATTGTTTCCATTATTTCATCAATGCTACTACTACATGCACAAGAACACTTTAATCCATGCGTAATCTAATATCTAATTCTTCCTCTAGTGTACTACTATCAAATGCAGCCCTTCTCTGTCCGCAAATTTCAGGCATCCAACTTCACCATTTGTACAACTAGAGACATTTACAATTCCGTAATAGAGTATGAATCGTTCTAAGGCTAAAACATTTTACATGTTTTATCAAAATTGGCTAGGTTTACTGGTTTCTAGGCTTAAGTATTCGAAACTATATTTAATGGATTCTATATCATAGCGAAAGCTCCTGTATTCCAAGGCGATGTCTGTCTGTCTGTTAGTAAGTTAGTTAGTGAAGGTTCAAATGTCTCAACAGCTCATGATTATTTTTTACTGAAACTTTCGATATGTCTTCTAGGAACTAAGTATAGGTTCCCCATTTAAAAATTGACCATTTCTAACCTATGAACTCCGAATCACTAATCAAAAACCTAAAAAATTAAATAAAATACTTTAATAAAACTTGTGACTGGATATTAAAATGGTTTCTGTTTCTTTGTTTTGATTTCTCTACTGTCTTATATGCATTGCAATGGTTTATTTTTTTAATTGGTTATTTTAAATCACTGTTAGTTATTCAAGTCTTAAATTAATTATATTTGCCGTTATCTTAACCAAAAATACATTTACGAGTCTCCATGATTATTGGATTTGAATGACTTTTGAAAGAGATTTGCGTAAACTATATAAAAGCAACCTGGCTCCACAGCAGAGATAAGAAATATGCAAACAGTGGAAAGCAACATGTAAGTCCAACTATTATAAGCAGTTGAAAATGCTTTGCTATTAGACAACTATGCGCTATGCAATTCCTTTAACGCCACGACTATGATTCATAGCGTGCACAATGAAAATTAACCTATTCATTTGGAATTATTAAAAACAATTAGAATTTGATCAGCTCTGATTAATACGTTTAAAGATTACTTTTTCCTCAATTTTTCACCCAATATGTTTAGGTAATTTTTTGTTTTTGTTATTAGTTCACCGAAAGTTTCCCTCGAAAGGATGCACGAGTCCGCCACTATCCAAGACGTAAAACGATGATTTAGTAGTTACATGCTCATTCGAAACGCTTTCCTCAGAAATATATTTCAGGGGTCAGTGTTTTTATCATCTAATTCAGCGTAATTCAAGAAATAGATGCCAAGTGCGTGGCTCAATCAACTACAGCTTAGTTCAAACCACAGTATTTGAACAATAAACATGTGTAGCTTTGATACATGTTTGAATTGCTTTAATACGCCCTGGGTAGGTTTAAAGCCCGTTCTTGCAGTTTTTTAATCGTCTTCGGATAACATAATACATTCCTAGATGTCATCATCGAAGTACCTGGGTTTCAATTGGGAGGACTCAAAAACATTTGAATCAAAAGAAAGCTGGTGGCTGGTATAACAAAATATAAGTTCACCTTCTTGTGCGTTGGCTATTTGCTTGCCTGTATGTATTCATGAACATGCTTAGCACACTGCTTGCATCCATGTGTAACAAAATATATAACTTCCAGGTTCTATTCTTACTGGCAACATTTATTCTAAAATTTAGTGCAACTTAAAAATACCTGCGTTGTGTATGAATAAGCAAGTTTGTAGGAATGATGATTGTGCAGACACTTAAACTGGGAATAAGCATGCATAAGTAATGTTCAGATATGCATAACAGGGTTCCTAGTCCTTGTAATAGGACGTATATGCCAACCTAGTTGATTTTAAGCCTCCCTTATATTACATGAAACTGATAATACTATATAATATGCAGAATTATGGTTTCAAGAATAAATAAAAGTGGTAACTAAATTGAATACATTCATATTTCTATACAAAGAAAACCATTAAATACTAAATGCGTTCCTTTAAATAGTAATGGCGATAAATAATGTGGCAACATAAGGTCAAAATTTAAAATGTTAATTTTGTATCACTATTTATAGTGCTTACTTTTACGTCTTCAGTATTAGCATTGCAAAAACAATAATTTTCAGTTTGGGAGAAAACACTCCAGAGAAGAGGAGCATAGGTAAATACTACATAAGAAATAGTACAAAATCGTGGTTATATACGGATCAACAATACTCACAGCTTTGTGCTAATTTTGAGTAGCTGAGAACTACAAATGTTGTTGCAGCTTTGATTTAATACAATTTAATATTCTTTGACAACAATATCAAATTCTAAAAATAAATAGTACCCCTTAATTAAGTCATTAAGTTACAAACTTTATTCGCAGCAGGTGTAGTCCTGCATTTATGACTGGAAAATAAATGAAATGTATTTTTCGCGTGATGGCAATACAATTATATAGGACATGGTTACCCTTTTACTATTATATATCTGTATGAACAGAAATTTCAGGACCAAGGCAAAAGGGTTGCGTTGAATATATTAAAGGGACGCAACGGATGCGTGAAATTCATGTGAAAATCCTCATCAAACGGCACACCCTTCATGTTCCTCATCTCGGCCTTTCCGGTTTTTTCGCATCACCCGCACCATAATATACATTTCATTGTATACTGCAGGCGTGTGATTTGCATTGAGCATGGACTGCCTACGTTCATGTATTTATTAGGAAGTGCTGTGGAATACTTATTCAAAACGACACTCGTGACATGATACGTTTGCACGACTAGGAGTAATACTGTCATGTCATGCCTTATATCATTTTATTACAGCAGATAAAGATATTTTTACGAAGAGTATTTACCCCAATGTATAGTACTTACTATTATTAATGCTTTTCCTAATGGGACTAAAGTATAATACGATGCATGTAACTGGAATATTACTGAACTTGTTGCGCATCTAAATTATAAACTTTTAAGATAATATCGCTGTGATATTGATAGATATTCAAAATAAATTTTGCAAATCCTGGAACTTCTCAAAATATCCAAACTAACAGTTAAGTAAATTTAATTCAAGTTAAAAATTGAAAATATTAATGTACAAGCATAAGCCTGCTACCCAATTGGAAAGGTTTTATCTGAATTTAGAAATATCCATTTTAATATGTATAATTTTAGGCATTTAATACAAAGATCGGATTTCTTGGGCAAATCTATGAAAAAATAAATCGTTGCAACCAATGCGCATATTGAAGTAGCGGAAGCGACACAGATTTAACACCGTCCTCTGGACCCTGGCAACACAGTAGAAAAGTTTTAAGTAGTTATCTCGAACCGTTCAATAGTCTTACAATCAACAAAAAAGCAGACAGACGGACAGACTGACAGATTGTCTCCGGCATTATTATAAAATAGCTAACAACACCATTGCAAAGTTTTAAGTAATTATCTCAAAATGCAGACACACGGACGTTGAATGCTGAAACTCCAACTCAATTGGGTGCTGAAAATCCACCTCAATTGGGTGCTGAAAGTTCACCTCAATTTTTCTGCATACACTGCACAAAACTTTTCGTAATACATGGAACTGTATGATTCTCTATGCACTTATTTTTATAGAGAAACAGAGATGAAATGTATAGTGTAAGATGCGGAAATGAATTCTTCTCTTTTGACTCAGAATGAGTGAGTTAGAATATGCACACTGATATTATTATTTATTTTGCCTTTTTATATGTATGAGTGAAGGACAAATAAGCACATTATGGTTAATTTTAGAATAAACTACCTTAGATAAAATAAGATACATGAATAATCATAAACTTACATCTAAGTACATGAGAGTGTTCATGTGAATACATAGGTTTACATAGATATTGATGGATTTAATATTAATATGTGGTTTGGCTTGTGTGACTATGTGATATTATATACATATAGTGTTAAATGGGTATTATGAGTATAGTATTGAACAATAGGTTAAGCTTTTACTGTGAGTGTGTAATGCATAACGAAACATACTCGGGGCCGGTGATCTGGACAGATCAAGAAGATGTCGGATCATAGTGTAGATTAAAGACGGCTGGCGTTCCTGGGGGTTTACTTCTGGGAATTGGGCGTAGATTTACTCTTCTATAGTAGATGTTTATTTTCCTTTTCAATCGGAAGTTTTCGCGTTCTAATTTGGTGTTTCGTTTTATTACTTGATCTCGGTCTTGAAATCCTTTGATTTTCACCTCCAAAGCACAGACATACATCAGTAGGTCTCTTATTTTTTCTTTTTTGGTTTTAATTTTCTTTCTTAATTCTTTTTGTTCCTGGTTCCAGTTGAACGTCAATCTCCGTCGAGTTTCGCGTTCATGTTGTAGATTTGTAGCAAAATATCGGACATACCAGAGAGTTTGCCCTGCCATGGCTTGATAGTCTCTTCGGCCATCAATTTCCTCAATTTCACCGCTTTCTTCTATTTCATTCACCTGTTGGATGTACTCTTCCCCCACTTCACTTAACGGGGAATCCGGGCGTTCATTCACCATTTTCGCAAGCTAAGTTTATAGTAATTAATTAAAATATGTATATTATTGTTACTATAGATATTGTATATGACTATACTACTACTAGATATATATACTAGATATTATATTATTACTATATATATTATAATGAGAATATTAATTCGTTTGTAAGACTTACGATTTAGGCGAATACTTAGCACTATTTTCTTAGCTACACGTCAAGGGCTGTACCTTAATATTAATTAGAAGATGGATATGCTACAACTAATTTAACTGGAATGTAAGTGTTTAACTGAATGAAGTGTTTTATTATGGGTGTAGTGCAAGGTTGTTATCTTCTGTGTGGTTCTGACACTCTAGTTTGTCAGGGTTCATAACTGCTCTTGTTTGGCACTGGTGGGGATCCAACGGACCACAATCCTTGCCGTCATTGGTGACAACTTGCCCTGTTGGACATGAATGAGTTCGGTAGCAGGCTGATCCATTGTCAGAAATATGTAACCATGTTGTGGCACTAGTGCATATCGGGATTTCATGATGAGGAATCCAAGGAATTTCGCATTTTGGCATTTTTGTAGCGATATTGGGTTTTCGTTCGTATGTAGCTTTCACTGATCCAGTTAGTAGGGGAATAATGACTACAGTAGTCCAAGTTATTGCAACACTGAAGTTTGGTTGACTTGGTCTCGAGCAATTAGAAAATAACCCTTTGTATGCTTCTCGGTATTGATTGTTGGAGATGGCGTAAATTATGGTATTGATCCAGGCAGAACTCCAAGCAAGCATAGCGCTGGTCAAATGGATGATCTTGGAATATCTTGTTTTCTTTGGATCAATTACGTTTAGTATGATTACTGGTTGGAAAGTGATCAGAAATCCCAAGAAGATGAAACATATCATTTTAAGAAGTTGCCTGTCCTTTACGCTTCTGAATCCCTTTCCCAATCTTAATTTTCCTTGGAATTTCGATAAGTCGGAGATAGGCCTTTGGTTCCTCCTGACGTGCCAAAAAATGCTAGCATAGCAGTAAATGATGATGGAGATGGGCACACAGATCCCTGTGATCCATATTGCACGTTTTGGAGAGTTACCGTTTTCATCTTCTATAATCGAACAGGATGCGGGATCTTCAGGTTTAGGTCCTAGAGTTCCCCAGATTCCAAGAGCTGGTGGTGTTACCATTAAAAAACTTAGAATCCATGTCCAGATTATCATGAGGCATATATTGGTCTTCGTGTATATGCTTAAATATGTCCACTGATGAACGATCCGAAAATACCGATTTAGGGAAATGGCTAGAATATTCCCCAGAGAGCAGATAAGATTTCCATACAGTAAGAATGCGTAGGCACTGCAAGCTGCTTCTCCAAAGATCCAGGCATCATAGTAATATCTTACTGCTGATAGTGGTAGAGTTATCAAGCTGAATATTAAATCCGAATAGGCTAGGCTTGCGACAAACCAGTTTACTCTATTTCGTTTCAAACTTGTGTTAAGAATAGCAATGATAGTAAAACTATTTCCCAGTATTCCCATTAAGGCAAATACTACTAGACTGTAAGCGACAATTCGTATTGAATTATCTGGTGACGTATTGTCTACTGGGTTCATGGTGAATTCTTCTGGATCTGGCAATTCTGTTGTATTAAAGATGCCATTTCCTTGCGGTCCGGAAGAATTGTGAGTCGAATTTCCTCGAGCACTCAAAGAATTTGAGAGAATAAACATAAAGATCCATGTCCAAGCTCTTGCTGTAGAGTGTAAATGTGTATGTCTTTTCTTAATGGTGGTTATTGCGTTGGTTGGATTGGATTGATGAAGTTTATCTTCTTCGGTAGCCTCTTCTTTTTTAGCTTCGTCATTTATTGTGGGTGAGAAGGATTCCTCTTCGTCTGGCAAGGGGAGTTTTGCTAATTCAGTGATTGGTCGGACAAATTCTTTAATTATTCTTTGTAATTTGCCTTTTACGTCCTTGTAGCTTCCTTCAGTTTCTATTGTAGTGACTCGGACTTGGCCATCTTTATCTGGATGCACATATTTAATTCTACCCAGGTGCCATTGTAAAGGTGGGGTTCCCTCATCAAGAATTAGCACTAGGTCTCCAGCTTCCAAATTAGCCTTTTCATTATGCCATTTGTTTCGTCCTTGGAGGGCAGATACGAATTCATGTTGCCATCTTTTCCACAAATCTTGTTGGTGTCGCATAATCAACTGATAGCGGTCCAGGCGATTCATTCGAAGATGGCTTAGATCATGTTCCGGTATGGTAAATAATGAGGTGCCGATCAGAAAGTGGGCAGGCGTTAGCGCTTCAAAGTCTCCTGGGTCATTGGAAATGGGTGTGAGTGGTCTTGAGTTTACTAGGGATTCGACAAATACAAGTATGGTGTCGAATTCCTCCCATGTGAATAAGTCGTCGCTAATCAGTTTGTGTAAGTGTGTTTTCACTAATCGTACGCACACCTCCCATGTTCCCCCTTTGTAAGGAGAATATGGCGGATTAAAATTCCAGGTGATGCGTTCGAATTCTAAATCAGGAAGAGTGGATCTTTTAATTTTTGCTGCGACTTGGGCTTCCAGAAGGAAATCTTTATTATTAGTGATTAGTGCCGTTATCGCTGTACATATGTGACGGTTTGCCTCTCCGTGCAATGAAACGGCGAAATGCTAACAAAAAGCCCTCAGTTGTCATGTTGGAGACTAGTTCAAGGTGAATAGCTCTTATCTTCATACATGTAAATAAACAAATATAGACCTTCATGGTTGCTCTCCCGGTCGCATTTTTTAATTTATAGGGCCATGCGAAGTCTACCGCTGTGTGCAAAAATGGACGTGCTGGCAATACACGTGCCGAGGAGAGTTGTCCCATTATTTGTTCCGTTGGCTGAGCTCGATACCTAAAGCACGTTAGGCATTTGTCGATAACGCTTTTTATGGATTTGGTGGCTCTTGGAATCCAGTATTGTTGCCTTAGATAGCTATTGACGGTTTGTTTTCCAGCGTGTCCAAGCATCTGATGGGCGTGTAATATTAGTCTTCGTACCAACGGATGTTGTCCTGGCAAGATCGCTGGGTGTTTGGCCTTGAAGTCCATATGTGTTGCTCTCTTCATACGTCCTCCGACCCTAAAGATTCCCTTGGAATCTTTAAATGGGTTTAGAGCTTTAAGGTTCATTAACAGTTCCTCCTCGTCAGGGTATGCAATACACTGTATTTTCCAAATTAGGCTCTCTTCTGCTTTTGTTAATTCACTAGGTGTAAACGCGCCTTGTTTGATTCTAAAACTTGGCCTTGGATTCCCCTGCGCTATGCGATGTAAGTAAGCAAGCACACGAATAGCTTTTGTCCAGGAGGAGACCCGCGGGATTAAATGTCAATCATGACGGTTTGTGTCAGTATTTATGGTAGCAACCAATTTTTTGGCTTCAGTTTCATCATGCTGTGACTTTGAAGGGTTGAAAATTGGAATTTCGTAGGGATGTTGGGAAAGGAAGTATGGTCCTTCCCACCATAAGTCATGTTCAAGAAGCTCGGAAGGTTCGAGACCTCGAGAGGCACAGTCGCATGGATTGTCTTCTGACCTGACATGATGCCATTTGTTTTTGTCGGACAAGTCTTGTATTTGTTGTACACGATTTGCCACATAGATTTTCCATTTGGCCGGTTCAGAATGTATCCAATTTAACACGATGGTGGAGTCGGTCCAGTAGTGAATGGCCTTATATGGTATGTCCCAGACGAGCTTAATGTTGTTCAGCAATTTTGCTAATAACACTGCTCCTTGTAATTCCAAACGAGGAATTGTGACAGTTTTGACTGGAGCTACTTTGGTTTTAGATGCTATGAGATTAATATATATGGATTTTCCTCTGTAACCGCGCAGATAGACGGCTGCAGCGTAAGCTTTTTCGGAGCTGTCACAAAATCCGTGTAGTTCCCATTTATATTTTGGTGTGTACTTGAGACATCGTGGAACGGAAATTTTTTCCAGCATTTTCAGCGAACCGGCATATTTTATCCATTGTTCTTTGAAAGACCCTTGGATTTCATCGTCCCACTCCATCTTTATCTTCCAGAGTTGTTGTATCATGATTTTAGCTGTGATGATTACTGGGGCAACTAGACCGAGTGGGTCAAATACTTTCGAAATGTCGGACAAAATACTCCTCTTGGTATGAGTCCTATCTAGGGATATATTGACTGGAAAGGTAAACTTATCTTTATCAGGGTGCCAGGTTAGTCCAAGCGTTCCTATGGTGGGCGAGGCTGCGATCGTCATAGGTAATGTGGAATCTCTTGTGTCATTTTGAAGAGACTTCAGAAAACGGGTTGAATTTGATCCCCATTTTCTAAGTTCGAACTGAGCGGATGCCATCATTTTTGTCAGCTGGTATTTGACTTTTAGTGCTGTCGAGACGTTGTCGTGACTTGACATGAAGTCATCTACGTAAAAGTTTGTTCGAATTGCCTTGACAGCTAGTGGATAATTTTCACCTTCATCTGTAGCAAGCTGGCGGAGGGTACGGCAGGCAATGAATGGTGAAGTTGTAACTCCAAAAGGAACAGTTGTAATGCGATAATGCCCAATTGGGTGAGTGGGATCCTTCCTCCACAAAATCCTGGCGTAATATCGTTCGTCTGGATGAACCAAAATTTGGCGATACATCCTCGCAATATCAGCAACTATTGCGACTGGTTTCAATCGGAAATAGAGAAGTTGGTCGAACAAGTCGGGCTGGATTGTCGGTCCGGGCGGTAAAATGGAATTCAGAGATGCTCCAGTTGAGGTTTTAGCTGAAGCATCGTACACCACCCTTATCTTAGTTGTAGTGGAGGAAGGCTTAAAAACCGCGTGATGAGGTATGTAGTAATGATTATTGTTATTCAATTCTGATGAAGGAATTTGCTCCATTTGGCCCCGAATTAAATAATCTTCAATTTGCTCATCATAGTCGGTTTTGAGTGCCGGGTCCTTGAGTAGTTTTTTCTCCATTATTAACCAACGATGAGTGGCTGTGGGTAGAGAAGCTCCCAGTGACGTGGGATCGTGTAAGAAAGGCCATCGTACTTGATATTGCCCATCTGGCAATCGTGTAGTTGTCTTCACATAATGATCCTCGCAGAATTGTTCCATTACGGTTAATGGCTGTTTAGATGGCAATTCTTCAATTTGCCAAAACTTTTCCATGTTAAAAGGCTTTACTGGTTCTGGAGCTACTGGGATGGCACTGCATGAAGGTATATCATTTTCTTCTGCATTTCGGCCCATTATAATGTAGCCTAATTCTGTTCCGTATGCACTCGGTGTTCCAAGTGGTCCTTCAATTTTCTTTGGTAGCATTACCTGGTCATATACGGCTGTTCCCAATAGAATGTCAATTTTTCCTGGTTCATTAAACTGTGGGTCGGCTAATGGTAGTTTGTCCAGATGGGGCCATTCATCGATGTTAAACGAGCAGTTGGGTAGTGGCGCTGTTATATTTGGTAATATATAGGCACATACCTTGAATTTCTTTTCGGGTTGGGTTCGTGAGAATATGTTAAAAACTACTCGTCCTGCAGAAGGAATGGTTTTACCACCAGCGACAGTGAACCGTTTTGTCCCCCCTATTGGTTTGATTTGCAGCTTGTTCACTGTATCCTCTGTAATGAAGGAGTTTTGAGCTCCTGTATCGAGCAGACATCGTGCAGTGAATGAAGGAGTATTCTTGTTCCGTTGCAGGATGACAGTTGCAGTTGGAAGAAGTCCGGGGTCATCGTCCATGCAATATGCGTGGTTGACTGAGGAAGTTGACTTTTTCAGAGCGGATTTAACAGGATTTTCTCCCTGTTCGAAATGTAATGCTGTGTGATGTTTCCTTTGGCACACAACACATTTAAACTTGCTGGTGCACTCCTTGACCGAGTGACTTCCCAAGCAATTGAAGCACCGTTTTTCGCTTGCTGCCCACTCTCGTCGTTGAGCCACCGATGCTCCTAGAAACTCAGGACAAGTGTGAATTCTGTGTTTATTACTGTTACACTTTAGACAGTTGTATTGTGGTTTGTTTGACCCTTGAGTTGGGCCTTTTGTATCTGTATTGGCTTTGGGTTTATGATTCCTTTGGTCCTTAGAATTATGATTCCCATCAATCTTGAACCCTACCGTTTTCTCCTGTTTCACCTTGTCTCTTGTGGAGCGTGATTTTCTGGAGTGTTTTCGCTTGCCCTTGAAGGAGCTTACGCTGTTGACACTGGCGAAGGAATCATTCCCGTCTGAGTCATCTTCTGTGCTTTCATTGCATGTAGTTTCACCATCAGTAGTTTCTCCTGATGTTACTGCCAGTATCGATTTAGGATGCCTTCCGTTCTTGGATTTCCCGTTTTTCGATCCTGAGGTAGTGGGCTCAGTGGTTGTAGAATTTTTCAGGTTCTTATTAAGGTCTACATTTTGAGCTCGTTCTTTCAGGATTTTTAAACAATCTTCTAATGAGGGGATTTGGTGCCCGGGATGAATTCTGGTGAACTCGTCTAGTGTTTTTTGACTGACCCGAGCCAACATAAAATGGACATATAGTACGTCTTCAGAGGACACACCGTTAAGTGGAACTAATGCAATTTGTGCCTTAGTAGTCCGTATTGTACTGGCTAGCTTGTAAAGCCCGCCACCCGTTTCATCCTTCATTGTTTTGAAGTCCAAGAGTGGTTTAATAGCACTGTGACAAATTTTCCGAGGGCTGTCATACCTTTTAATTAATCTGTCCCAGGCTATTTTCCAATTAGTGTCTGTGACCTCAAGATCCTTTGTGGCGAAGCGTGCTTCACTGTCTTTTACAGAATCAATCAGCAACCGTAGTTTTTCTGCTGGTGAGAACGTGCTGTTGTGATTTACTAAAGTAGTGAAGCTGCTTTTGAATTGTAACCACTCATGTTTTTTACCGCTAAAATGAGGTAACCTGAATTTTGGAATTTTTAGCTTGGAAATGGGTGTGGCTGTATTTAGTGTTTGGATTAAATTAGTTACCCGTTCCCGTAATTCCATGAAATCCTTTTGTAGATCCTTATTTAATGCGATTGCGGCATCGAGAGGAGCTATAAGTGTTACTGGATCTGGGTTTGCCGAGTAAGCCAAGTAGCAATTATTTGTTTGGCTTGCTATCTCGGTTGTGAGTAGTACAAGATCATCATTGTAGAGTTTTGCCATGGTGGGAGTAATGGCATTAGTCCCAGCTTCGTGTGCGTCCACGGCATCTTTTATGACTTGTACCCGTGCTACAAGAGCGTTGTGTAATTGTACGTGTTTGATCTGTGCTGCGGTAGCCATTGTTCGTCCTCTTCCGGTTGGACGGGGTCTACGTGGAGGTCTACCCCCGCCTCTACCTCCGCCGGGTGGTCCTGATCCTGGAGGTGGATCTGGTCCTGGAGGTGGTCCTGATCCTGGAGGTGGATCTGGTCCTGGAGGTGGTCCTGATCCTGGAGGCGGATCTGGTCCTGGAAGTGGATTTGATCCTGGAGATGGATCTGGTCTTACAGGTGGATTTGATCCTGGAGGTGGATCTTGATCCTGTTCACTGCCGAGTTCGTTCTCCTCGTCCTGTAAGTTGGCAGCGTCTCGGGTTTCTTCGTCACTCTCCTGGTCCTCACGATCAAGTGATGACGCGGTTTCGAGTGAGTCGTCAGATTCTTCGTCCGAGTCAGAGTTGCTGTTATCTAGTTTTGCGTCGCTGATGTTGACCTCTAATTGTTGATCATAAAGATCTTGTAAAGCTCTCTCTAGGTTCTCGTCTAATAGTTCCTTAAGTGTGGATGAGCTAGAATCAAGGTCTTCAGTTTCGTCTCCAGCTTCTTCAGCTCCTTCAGCTTCGTCTTCAGCTCCTTCAGCTTCGTCTTCAGCTTCTTCAGCTCCTTCAGCTGTATCTTCGGTGGGCCAGAGTAATCTCTTCGTAAAAGGTAAAAGTCCCGATAACGAAAATGTTGACTGCTCTGAAATAGGTACTTCCGGCTGGGGTGGTGAAGTTTGTGCTCCTTGACTTGTCGATGGTTGAGTTGCCAAGTTCTCAGCTGCTTTAGCTTCTCTTGCTAATTTTTGGGCAGCCTTATATGGGTTTACCCCGATAGGAAATTGTTGAGGCGGTGCCGGTCCTAGTTGCCTAGTGATTGGTCTACTAGTCCCTGGCTGATCTTCCAATGGGGTACTCATTTGCCATTTATGCGTTTTTATTTATCTAATGTTTTTATAATCGTAATTTGGGTAATATATTAGGGATGTTGGTACCAAAGTGAGCCTGGTTACGTTTTATGACTCTCTTGAGTGAACTAGTTGGACCACCAATTCACAGCATAAAACTCCCCTGATGGTAATGTGATACTCACAGTGTACTCGTTGTGGTACGATGTGGACACGCGACCTGCCACCCAAAAAATGACAATAAATGGCAGAAAAAGGAACACGAACCTGAGAAAGAGGCTGACAGGAGACGCGAAGAAAACGGTGCAGAGAAAACCGTAAAGACTGGAATAGTGCCGTTGGTAATGGCAGTGGAGTCATGGAGTCCTAATGCAGGAGAAGCCTAGCAACGTCGACGGGAATACAGCTAGTTGAGCAGACGACGGTAGCAATCGCAGCAACAGGATATGCAGCCACGAGCGAGATAAGTGGTCTGAGTCGAAGGGGGCGGCCAAGCAACACAGTGTGGTGAGGACGGCCGGTCCAAAGAAGAGGTATCCGCTGGTCCGATGGGAGCCGTGGGAGCCAAATGATTCTCTATGCACTTATTTTTATAGAGAAACAGAGATGAAATGTATAGTGTAAGATGCGGAAATGAATTCTTCTCTTTTGACTCAGAATGAGTGAGTTAGAATATGCACACTGATTTTATTATTATTTATTTTGCCTTTTTATATGTATGAGTGAAGGACAAATAAGCACATTATGGTTAATTTTAGAATAAACTACCTTAGATAAAATAAGATACATGAATAATCATAAACTTACATCTAAGTACATGAGAGTGTTCATGTGAATACATAGGTTTACATAGATATTGATGGATTTAATATTAATATGTGGTTTGGCTTGTGTGACTATGTGATATTATATACATATAGTGTTAAATGGGTATTATGAGTATAGTATTGAACAATAGGTTAAGCTTTTACTGTGAGTGTGTAATGCATAACGAAACATGTAAGCTCTATATTATTCAATTTTTCTTGTGGATGCCATTAATCTATCACACCCATTTTTGCAGGGGACCTTCCTGCAAACCCCAAGAGCATACACAAAAAGTCTTAGCGAATCATATCACACCGTTCATGAGTTACAGAACCAACGCCGGACAGACAGACAGATTGTTCAGGGCGTTCTCCTAAAGAAGCTTCCTTTACTTAATAGTAATGTAATGTATGTTCTCGAAAAACCATTGTTCCAGACTCAGATGAATAATTGACTCTATTTTTATATGAAACCAAAAAATCTAATGTAACTGATATGAAATAGTAAAATTATCTATGCGTAAAGAACAATAATTCTAGTAACAAAATACCTTAGAAATGAAGTATCTCATATGGTAAAGAATTCCTCGGAAAGACTTGGAAAGTAAATACACCTACTCTTGCCACCTTATAAAAGCAGTAACTTTCCAACTTTCCATATAGGTAGTTGATACTGTTTTCCCATCGAGATTGTTATTCGCATATTCTTCCTTGTATAAGGTTTGACATATGTTTTCAAATAGAATAAGTTATGTTCTATAGTAAGTCTGTGGCACTATAATACTTTTAGGCTGTGCAAAAAACGTGTACTAATTAGCTTGATTTAATCTCTTTGAACTTTTCAGAAGAATGAATATAATCGTTTCATGAAATTTTCCTGGCAGATTATAGAGTGAAAAATCAATAAAGATATCCCCTGCTAAAATTTTTACTCAACTGATGTGCACATTATTGAACAGCAAAAGCTACTGTATGTTTTTGCCTTGTCTGTTTTTGAGTGAATGGGAACACTTTGCAATTTTGTGCCGAAACTTTCAGTGGGTCTTCTAGGTAGAGAAATAGCTTACTATTCAAAAATAAATTAATCGGTTTAAACCTAATGACCAAAGTTAGAATGAAGTTAAATTCCACGTATTTCGAATGAACTCACAGCTTTTTGAACAAATTAACGTTTCAAAAAATTTAAAACTTTTCAAAATATTTTAAAGCTTCTCTAATAAATTTAAGTTTTTTAATAGTTACTCAAACTTTTTAATATTTTCTGTTTCTTTTACTTTCGTACTTTCGCTACTGTGTTAAGCCCTTTTTGTAATGGTTTATTCTTTTATTTATAAAGGTAACAATGGAAATTATGCAGCAATAGTTACCAAATTTCTTGCTTAAGTGATAGCAACCAAACAGGAAATATTATACAGAATATTCTTTAAAAAATTTAGTTGAGTTATCTTTTAACATTTAACAACTTATTTCTTTTTATATTCAAATTTGCCGAAACTTTTAAAACTGCGATTATTTTAATTAAATATTTGAACTGCCTCTCCCAAATGAGAAATGATATGCCATAATTGAATGTCATAGAATGAAAACAATGACGAGTTTAATCGATTCATATAATATGGTATAAGGTATCGGATATTCAGTTGATGCTTAATTGGCAGTGCCAATTTGGCATGGTATAAGTTACAAATTCAAGTATTATAATTACTGTTATCGGTCCGCGATTTTTCTTTCGTAACTTTACTAGAACGTAAATTGTGAATTAGTTAACAATATTTATATACACAGTATAATTTTATAAATCTTACTTACATCGACATTATTTTGACAGAGCCACCACGGTACACTAAAGTAAATTTTCGACATGTTTAAATTAAAAATTCTTAAATAACAAGTAAGTTAATAATCAAATATTTTTAATTGCATTACAATGGGGGTGAGAGGAGCAACAATTTAAAACACTTAAAGCTCTTTGTGATACCTAACAGCAAGAATGTTGTTCTAAGGGTAAGCAAATCTAAAAATTGAATGCTCTATCGACAGATAGTAAGTATTATGGTAAGTATAAAACATAATATTGAGTAAGCCGTGATAAAACGATACACTACATCTTTTTAAAACAGATTTTTATTTTTGCGTTCCGATGTTTACCACTAATTACGAGTCATCCGCATTTATTGCAAAACGCTGGTATTCTAGTGTAGCTAACTAATATTAATTAATAATATCTTAAGTATTTGACCACAATTAATAAATACTATAATATTATTACAAATAGTATCTGTCGACAATTATTTTATATTTGTATACTATTAACATCTCATAGTTTTTTTCGCTAAAGGACCTACTAGAAATCAACAGAGTTAATGATAACACTAATGCTACTAATTCACTATTACCATAGCCAATATTCCTGTAATTACAGTAAGTGCCAAGTACCTACTTCATTATTGCGTTTTGGATAAATTATTAGTCCCGTAATTGCCGCGAAAATAACAAAAAGACTTAATTAGTAAATTATAAATAACATGAAAGACATGAGTCAAATCGCTCTGTAACTTTACAATAACGTCGTTGCAGTTGGCAATTTAATCTCCGAGCGTAACTGCTTCAGAGTAGATACCGTATTTCATAGAACAATAACCAGACATGCTTAATTCTAGCAAGGTTCAGCACTACAGCGAATCATAAAAACCTTCTGTAAGAAAAACCACTGTCCTCAATAAATTTTACTCAAATTCAAATAAATGAGGACCATAAATTTCTTGCACAACTTTCGAGAACACTATATAGAAAAGAGAGGAAATGTAGATTGAATCATACACAAACAGACATTCAAAGAGGAGGTTGTTACAACCATTATTCTGGAATAAATGCCAGTTATTCAACGTTAAATGAAATACGGTGTGTAATTTTAACATATACGTACAAATATGTAGATACCTTAGGTAGGTACCCTAACACATATGTAATAGTACCTTTATACATTAGGTAGGTAATTGGTTTTGTTTGCATTGGTAAACTCATCCACAACTTAATACAGAAAATTATTAGATCTTACTATCGTTACTTAGATCAATTACTATCGTCTTTTGTGTTTTGATAATTTTTAATACAGAGTAATCTGTATTTCCCTGTTGTTAATTTTAATTATCAAGATTTTGTTTGGAGTTAATTGCCATTCAGCAGCACGTACCTGCCAAAGCAACCCTTATTTTCTTATTACTATTTTCGCTTCGCTTTTCCTAGTATCACTAATACAATCATGATTTCAGCAAATTGCATGGTTCAACAGCTATTTGCAAAAACCAATATTATAAATAAAGGCAGCCATCTTACAATTTATTGCAATGAACTGATGACTTTATTTCTAAGGCTACATAGGTACTTACATACGGAACTCGATATTAATTAATAATTGTAGCAGGCAAATTGTAAGAAAATCAATGTCACCTATTAGTTTCAGAATAGGCAACATGGGTGTACACTGCTACAATAATTTTAACAGTATCCAACTTTTAAACAAGAACTTAATTCCTACAATTGGATATACCTCTGCGAAACCCAATGAGTTGTTTGGATTATACTACAACGGAGAATATTATGCAATGATAACTAGATATTGGTTAAAGTAGATTTCGATAGGAATAGAAATCTAATACCAAATCAAAATCTATCTCTAAAAGTCAATGAAACATTCAAATCTATTTTCCAGCTAATTTTTATAAAAATCCTAAAACATTAGCGACATAAAACATGTTTCATCGTCATTAAGAATTAATGAATTTCATACTTGTAATATACAGAAAATCAAACTAACACCATTAACTGCGTTTTACATTTGAAGATCAAATGATATAATATTATGCTACATTGAACAGCGTCACTGTATACATTATGCACCAGGTACTAATTATTGACATGGACAATTAGGTATCTAATCCTGTGAATACTAAACTTTAAACTAATATTTTTACTTCCGGTAGGAAGAACTAAGGACGTTTTGTATTTATTATGCAATTCTTGATTATGGAATTCATAGTTAGTACCTCATTATTATTTGTTACAATATTTTTCACTACATAATTAAAAACTAAAATAATACCACGCAAGGTAATAAACATTACATGACTTACTTAGAGCATCCTTCATTTTCACGCGAATTCGCAAATGTCCGCAACTAATCATGGCCTACCTTGAAGAGACTTTGAGAAAGTGTTTACTATGTAAAGGTGAAAGGGATTGCCTCTTGAAAGAATGTGCAAATCGTTAACAAAGTTTCATTACCCCTTGTCCCTATCGTCAGGGAAAATATTTACAGTAGCTCGAGAACGATCAAATGAGAGATTATTTGTTGCATTTTTATACATTTTGTAGACCCGGCGTTCGCGTAGTCTCACTTCAATTTTTTTCTGTTACTACAAAACGCCTTTCTCATGAATACACTTATACACATTTAAATGGGGGAAAACAATCAGGCTCGTTCTACGTCTTTGGCCACGAATGAGATACAAATGCCTTTTCACAATAATTAACTTTCCTTCCTCTTACCATCAATATAAATGCTCAATAAATGAACATTCGTGGTACACATACATTTTAGCGTCTACACATATATTAAGGAAACAATAACTGTGTACATTAATTGTAATGGCCTATGTACCGAAAAACTCACATTGTTACAGCAAATATTCCATTCATCTATTAAATCAAACCCAATCTACCACAGCGACGCATTATATAAAGAAAGTCTTTACACAAAATACACTTTGTCAATTGCATCGTGGAACGCGACTGAATGAAGGTTAATGTTAAAATTGATATATTTCCTTGGAAATTGTTTCCACATCGTGAATGCCATTTCAGAAGTTCCACATCAAAAGTTTCACTTCAAAAGTTTCATTTTTAATTGTTTGTTACTTAGTTATAGTATTTAAATGGTTTGAATTTAATGAGCCAGCTCATGGTCCAACGTTCTATTGCACTAACTTGCCAGATACAATGCAATCAAGGATATTTATCAATAGAATATGAGTTACATATATTATAATATACAAGTTTATAACGTATTAAAAACTTAAATAAATACCTATAATTACCACCATTGAACAGACGAGCATTCATAAACAGTGCATCATTACTGCAATAAAAGTAAAGTGTTATTGCGTTATATTACATTTCCGACATAAAGTACCTACAATAAAACGCCACGCAAACGCAACACTTTCATTTCCATCATTAGATGTTTCGCCATCGAATTCGAAATAAAAATATTATGCCACATTTGCAATTTTTTTAATTTTTGCAAACTTTTACATTTATATAGAAAAAATTATTTGTAAGCTACTCGTTGGCTATTAATAAAAAAGGAGCCATTTCTACTGTCTTAACAATCCAAAACATATCCCCTGCAAAAGTTTATTAGAAATTGCGGATTTTAAATCATTGCTCGTAAGAACTGTACAGGTGGTGTACACGGCAATTATTTTACTAAATATATTTGCAGATACATAACATGTACAGAAAACTTGATAGAAAAACTTAGCAGCAATATTTTACGTTTAATGCGAAACAAATATGTCAGTTTGCGCTTTGCGATATAGGTATTATAATTACAGTCTACTTTAATTACCATTTCTATTGCATTAAATATTTTTCGATTATTGCGTCAATTCGAGTCTATATCCTACAATTTGAAAACGTTCCTCGGAACATATTTGTAGTACAAGGCCTATGAATTCTAAATTTCCAAATCCAGAATTTAGAAGGTACAAAATTTAATTTCTTACGAAGTACGTCACCCAATGTCTGATTTGCAGATGATTGTAGCGTTACCAATTTCATTGGTTAATCCAACATTCTATAATTGTCCTATCGTTATTAGTAGATAGCTGAAATGGCTGTTATCTCCCTAAATTGTAGTTGAGCAAAGGGACCGTAAATAAGAACTTAGTACACCAGCAATTTCAATCTACGTCAATCTGGAAACGGGAGACTGGCATCAATGCAAAACGAAGGAGCGAGAGCAGCGTCCATTGATGTTTGACTCGTGGAATCGAAACTACTAGAGCTCAGGTCGTCACAGCTACCGAGGCTCTGACATCCACCTAGTAGATGAACACCACTATTTGAGGACCAGCATTGTAATACATCCAGAAAACTAGGTCATAATTTACATTACCATAGATTTTTCATTACCAGTATCACGAGATGTAATTGCACAGTTTTCAAGCATTGCATCGGCAAGGTTTTCCTTTATTTGGGACTCATTGTTCACTGTGGCTGCATCCGACTCACAGTATGGGTCTACTAATCGGGGCGACTGCTCTAAACTACCTAGTTCACCCATAATCACAAAAATATTTAGATTCAGCACCCTTAACCCAAATGAACGGATTATGAATCATTACAAGGTGCAAGCAATGGTAAAACTTACTTCCCGAACTACCTTCAATGACAACAGGCAATAAGGACGACGAAACAGGCATATTGACAGGTTTAGACTTGGCAGGTCGATTAGTAACATTTACCTCGACGGTTTCAATATCCACGACCCCACTTTTATTTCCGGTTGATGACCTGTAGTTTGAGTTAGAGGGTAGAACACTCATTAGGACATTACACGGAGAGATTAAGTGATAAAAAAGTTATCTTATCAGTGAGTGTATTTGCATGAGTGAAACTTACGTAGTGGAGTTGAAAACTTTGAAAGTGAACTGAGGACCCATCCACAAACGACGATGAGGCCCGGAATGAGTTGTAATTTCGACTTGAGACAACCACCTCTCGTCTAAGCCTTCATTTTCGTCCGTGGCACCATGAGAATCATTGGAATTTAGAAGGAGATCTCCTGAGTTAGAGTTATTGCTACCACTCCCACCCACAAGTAAAATCACATTATTGGGTTGAAGTGGTGGTTGCAACTCTTTAGAAAATGTTGGCTTTGTGAAATTCCATTGAGCTCGTGCATGAACTGATAACTCAATCAATGCATCATCTGAAATCTTATCCTTTGGCGTACCTGCGAAAGGAGAAGAGTGCTGCCATTTTAATAAGTAAGGACATAGGGGGCGTGGCATGAATTGATTATCTTCAAAAGATGTGTAAGTAAGTTTACGTGTATTTGTACTCTGCTGGTACAGACCTGTGGAGGGTCCAGGCTCTAGGCAGTATTCGATGAGATTTCCATGGCATGTCATGACAAAAAGAGCATCCACAGGAGACTTTTTTCTCTTATCACAGGGTGGAACGATTGGAGGACTGCTTGCCAGCCATCCGTGTGGGGCCTCAAACATAGAAACCACGTGGGTGCGTTCTTCGTGGGGAATTAGACTTTTCGACTTGCCCGTGGGCGGCGAACTCTTGGGAGACGAGGAGATATTGATGAAGCTCTGTCGCAGTTGAGCCAGAGGAACGACAAGAACAGGATGTGGAAAAGGAGGAACTCGGGGGTTGGGGTAGGGGGAACTGATGTGGTAGAGATCGTAGGATTTTCCACTGGTCACTGTGTTTGGGGTGGATCCAGGACAGAAGGCCAAGATAGGACTGTTCCGACCCGACGTAGGAGTGTCGTCCAGACCGGCAGTCCTGTGAAAGCGACTCAGTCTGTTTACTACTCTGTGGGATGTGTGAGTTCTGACGCTGATGGCCCCGCCGTAGGGAGTGATTGGGAACAGATGCGTCGTGCCACGGTACGTGCTCACGGCCACCCAGCGGGAGTCAGGGGCAAACGAAATATTTTGCACTTTAGCTCCTGTGTCTCCCCGGTGAAGAACATACAAGTGATGAACGGCGCCCATCGACGACCCCAGGGGGTGGGGGTGGATGCGGAACACGTGGAAGTCGTGGCCCTCCTTGTCCGCGGTGACCAGCAGCAAGCCAGAGGGGTCGAAGCTCATGGCCAACACGGGGTGGTTCATGTGGGCCACGAAGTGAGCCACGGTGACGGAATGGGCGGAGCCTGGAGACGCCTCGTTCAACGAGAACTCCCCAGTCTTCAGTTCTGCCAGGTTGATGATGGTCACGATACCAGGTTCGGAGGTGGACACCGCGAAGGTGTCGGGGTTCACTGGCACCCGGTGCCCAGTTATACTGTTGGCGACACTTTCTCCCAGACCCTTCAATCCCTTCGTCAAGCTCTTGGCGGCGTAGAGAACGGTGGCCGTGTACGAAGGCGTCCCGGCCAATTCCACTCCCCCAGCAGACTGAAACAAAGGGAGAATCTTCCTTTCTGTGTAGGCGAGCCACGAGGACCCAAGGGCGATGGGGTTGACGGCAGGCGTTATGGTGGCGCTTCCCAGAGAAGATATGGTCACTTTTGTCTCGAATTTGCAAGGATCGATAATGACGATTTTGTCAAGAAAAGTCACGATAATAGCTATGGAATTGGCCAACACATCACAGACTGGATGAATAAATTTAGTACTTTTCAGCGTTTCCCCACTCCTCATTGAAATGAAAAGTAAGTGGTTAGGACAACTGGGTGAACTAGAGCCTTCACAGATGGCAACAATGGGTCGGGCAGCCCTGAACTGGTCTTTTTCAGAATCCATGGGATTGGGAAGCAGTTGGAAGAAGCGAACTGAGGATCGTCTCCACGACAGCACTTCCTGGGCCTCTCCGTTCATAGGAATAGCCCACATTTGTACTCCAGAATGGTAGCCCAGGGTGAGCAACAACGGCTGGGGGTGCTGACCCGCCTCCCCGCCACCGCTTGAGGAGTCCATTCCACACTTGAGATCATAATTTTTACACAGTTCAAACTTCGTCCAGGATATGCTGTTCTCTTTATCTTCATTGCTGGAGTAAGGCTGCAACACAAAACAATACTCTCATTAGCTGTACGCTACACACATCAGACTGTCAACATTATACAAATACCTAACTGCACTTTATACAATCAACACATGTCGCATTCACTTCACTAGCATTATGGGTCGCTCTGACGTCATTTATAATTACCCAAGACAACTGATACACTGCACATTAACTACGCATTCATAAACAAAAATTAAACATGGTATACAGATTAACCACATCAGCACCCTCATTTAAATATAAACTACAATGTAATCTGTTTATTTAGTCCTTTTCTACGTTGTAACCTCCAAATTATTCCCCAAATGTACAAACAATCAATTCTTAAATCAATAAACAGAGGTGAAGTACATTTCGACGTGAAAACATTTATACGGACATTTTAAGTGCTTTTAAAAAAAATACCAAATGATACATAATTTCTATATGATCATATAATGTGTTTTGATATGCTAAATATTTAGCACATATAATAATTTCTTATTCTGCTCGGTTTGATAATTGACAAGTAAAGTAACTAGTCTTTGAAATTAAGTATTCATAGTTTACTATCGTTCTTTTGAAAAAATCTCACCTGATATCACAAAAGTGATATTGGTTTAATTTAGGGATTTGTTTAATTTAGAATTAAGGCAAAATATTTTTTTTCTGAAAATGAGATGTTTCTTTAAAACACTTCAAAACAGTACATACATAAATTTTAAGTCTAAGATTATCTCCTGCGCTTTTGGCGTTTTAAGTCTTTATCTCATGTTTATCCACCACTGCCAGAAAAGGAAACCTGAATCTCTGACTGTCAATTGAAATATAAACTACATGGAATAAAAACTAATAGTAATTTATAAATAAATGATGAAATAAAGTAATAATGAGTACACACCTGTGTAACAAGTCCCACCTCATTGATGAGCCCAGCCACACTTTCCATAAGTGTCTTCTCAGATACCGTTTGAGGTCTAATGACATTTCCAGCCACTCTGGTCATCCCTGTACGAAGGCTGTCTGCTGACATAGTACGACTGAACCGTGTTAACTAAATAGTCCTACCACCTCCTACACGCGTTCTATAACACAATGTGCAGCACTACCACCCTCAACTTTTGAATTTTATTTAAAAAATCCCCAGTTAATGTGATTAGAAGCAAAAAGACTTCGAATATTGAGGATATGGGTGTATTAGAGGAGGAGTAAACAAATTTCAAACTTGAAACTTGAATGTAACGTGGAAAAACGTCTGAAAAATGCGAAATAAAAATGAACAACAGAAACAGCTGACTGACGATGCCAGAAAATTGGTACTTCTTTTAACAATAAAAATACTTACAACAAATGACAGTAACAAAATAATCAACGTCCTTAAGTTTCGTATTTTATACTATCTTTTAAACTAAAAACTAAAATTAATTTTTTTAAATTATATTTTATGATATAATTATGTTAGGCAAGGAAAATTGTAAAGAAGGATTTGACTTTCCTTCACCAAACCAACGTTTCAATTCATTCTATTAAAAATTTCTTATTGATATTTATAAAAAACAAATGTCTAAAATTCTCTACAATTATACAATATAATGGAACACAATAGTAGTGAAGTGAATTCTATTCTGTAATGACTGTTGTTGATATGATGTATGAGGAACGTCGTAGATAGTAAATACAAAGAGCTGCTTGAATTGAAACTTTCAGATGCTTCTAATACATTATTGGTTAGCTTAAGTCCTACTACAGTCCAACTCGAGCCAGTAAATACACAGCAAGTATTATTATTTAGTACTAGTAGTATTTACGTTATTATTATTATTGCATTACGTGTACCATGAATATGTACCTATCTGTATGTCTTTATGTGTGCAATCTGCCTCTGTCCTGTCCTGAGTAAACTCAGTTCTGCCTGCCTACATTATTTATGCCTGCTGATCCTGCCTGATGATGATGATATGATGTGACGACTGTATATATTATATCAATAAGGCTATATCTCTATAGTACACCTCATATATCCATATTGCTGTTGCTACAATACCTACTCACTATATAAGTCAAATTATATCTACGTAAGTAGGTATTGTTACTCTCTGCTTCTGTTATCAACTTATCAACCTACATACGACATGCTCCATGAGTATAATAGAGTGGTTATGGCCCCTACAAAATTACATCAACAACGTGCTAACAAAGAAACCTTTTTCAATCTCGGAAAAACTGTCATAATCAGCAATATCGTCCACGATACTATGCAAATCATCTGCATATTGCAGAAGTACAAAATGCGTGTTTTGATCAATAACTTACTATACGCTAAATTAAAGAAAGCTTAAGTTGTTTGTAGCGCCCTTCATACTGATTGATTTGTTTTATTCTCAATTAAAGTTAAATGTAAAATTCAATGGCAAATGACAGAGTACGTCGGTCCACGACTCAATTATTTATCCGATTCGGCAAATTCGGAATTCATTCCTCTTTCCGCGTGCTTTCTTTAAATCGTCTTTTTACTATATGGGTTTACATCCTCAGATCGCGTATCTTTAATGGATAAACTATACATAAATGTCATAATTACTCTTAGCAATTTCATAATTACTCTCAACTCACAACTCAGTAGTAGTAAAAAATAAATTAAGGGTTGTGGTAATCTGCAATATCAAAGGAATACATATCCGGGATTTAACATTTTGCAGTTGAACCTGTATTGCTGTGTTGCAGAAGGAAGGCAGAGAGCTAGAGTTGAGAGGTATCACATTATAATAATGTACAAGTTAATGGCAATACGGCAATACAGTACAACGCATTGGATTGGAATACTAATACTAATAACGCTGTAATTGTAATGCACACATATACAAGATATGCTAGTGTGATACCAGATGCATAGACACTGGACAGTCATGGTTTCATGCATTCCCTCTTCCCACATTATTTTTTTACTGAATAAAAGGAATAATAATATTTGGTGGAAAATCATGAACGTTGACTGTATATTTCCCATTATTCAGTACCGAAAGCTATGTATAGAAACGGGTTGTCTGTCTGTTTGTAAATATGTGAGTCTGCACATAACTGAAAAAACATCGACATTTTCTGTTGGAACTGTCAGTCAGTCTTCCCTTTCAAAAATAAGCCATTTCTCACCTATAACTTCCGAATAAAAAATAAAAAAACCTCAAAAAATTAAATTCAATAAGCAATGCTTATCATTGGTGTTAAGGTGTCTTAATGTTTGATGCTTCATTGTTTTGCTTTCGCTACTGTACTACATGCATTTTGCAATGGTATATTTCAAGTTTGTCATTTCCTGAACAAAGTTTTCTTAATAGTTGCCCAGTAGTAAATCGCAATTATGCATTTACCACTTAGGGGAACGCAACTCTACAACAACGTAGTCTGCTCTACTGATTATATTTTCATATTTTCTCTACTAGTATCAACGGTACACTAATATAAACTTGCAATTATATTGTTTTATTTGAGACATAAATTCGGACTAAGACAGCATGCATACATGGCGATTGCATTGGCTAATTTTGAAATATATGTAGTACGAAGTCTAATTTTTTGGACTCCTTGGAAGCAAATGTCTCTGTTCTGTCTCTGGGCGGTCGAAACTCTATGTTTAACATCTACTTTCATGAACGACGCGTTGTTTGCATGGCCCCTGTTGAGGAATACTACTATGCATACTGGTAATGGTAATAGTAATAATACAGTACAAAAATAGCGATAATCTTTCAATGCAACTAATGCAGCAGTTCTAATAGAAATAATTACATCATAGATTATCATGGATGATCATAGCGTTATACATGCAACAATTGCAACATCTCAACTATTATGGCTCTATGCATACCTAGCTAACTACCTACACAAACGTGGATATTACTGCAGCTACAAACTTCAGTGATCCTAATTAAAATTAAAATCCTATTCAGTACGCAGACTACTAACCAAACATTTAATGTGCTTTTAGAAAAATACAAAAGCTTTTACAAAAAAATGATAAGGTTGCAATTGCAATAAATACACATGCAAAAATTAAATGACTTATTTTTATAGAAGAAAAAGGTGTTAGATGTGACATGTGTGTCGTGTGTTATATAGAAGAATGCAAATCCCAGGCAGTGAAATCGTTCAATAATCATGACGGGACCGGCTGTGTGTGTGTTCGTGTTCATCAACTTTGTTTCTTGGCGTTTATAAACAGTTGTCTGGGCAAAATTTATCATCCCAAAATCGCCCATACCCATTGATAACACAGGCCTGCCCATGCCTGCATGGCCTGCTCTTATCCCAGTCATCTCATTACAAAATCTCCAAAAGTAATCCGAGTGTTTAGCTGTTTATAAAACCATTTATTACATTTTAAAGGAACAATTATACAGAACCGCTACATTAATAGGGGCTACATTTTCATTGTTATGAATGTGTTTCACTTAACGAATAATCACATATTTCTCTAAAACCTAATTGGTTTCAAAGGATAAAGAGAAACGAACTGGTCGTCTACAGTAGATCACACTTCAATATGAGTGAGGGAGAACATATCTTCATTTATTGACAATACGAAAATCGGTAAAGGAATAATTAGGGACACTTTTCTCGTCAAAATCGCAACGGATTATCCGAGAGGACGGACTTCCCGTTTTGCTTAGCCAAGTCTTCCTAAATAAATAACCAATATAAAGATTGTATTGAGATAATGTAGATAGACTATCTCTATTAAGACAATTTAGCGTGCTTTGGAATTTGTACTTACATTTCGTCAACAGCGGCCCGAGAACCTTCAGCTACTCCTTTGACAGTTCCGTGTCTGGTATTCATGACCCATCCTTTCAATTCCAATTGTGTAGCCTTCGTTTTGGTGTACTAAATTGGTTTTAATTAATGTCAGAGTCGTATACAAACAATTCGTGCTTTCGTTTATGGAGTACGTAAGCACTACGCTACCTAATTCAACTGTATTATCTACATCTAATAGGTGCACAAAGCCGATATTTTTATTCTCTGCACTATTCTTAAAATATCACATTGAAAATGAGTGAGCAGCAATCCTATAATAAAACCTAAGTTTAGTATGGAAGTAGATTAGCATTGCATTAAATTTATGCGCTTGAATACACGATTGAAATTATTGTGAATATGCATTTATAAGTTTTCTATAATTGGGCTTACAGTATACTGCAGTAATACTACTGCCTAGTATAAGTATTCTTAATAATTTTAAATAGTCTGCTGGTTTGTATTGTACTAGACCTTAATCTTTCCCTTAGAATAACCATTTTCCTTATATTCCTATTTATTGTTTTGTGATTAACATAATTTATCAGTTTTCCTTGGTACTTCATGAGGCCAATAATTGTATTCTGGACAGGTAAATTATTCTAGTTTTCTTGGTATAGCTAAAAGAACTGCATTAAAATAACAAATCATCATTTCTTGACAAAATCTACAGATTTTAGCAGTCAAGAATGTATTTGGGTGGTTTGGTAGCTGAAGGCCCTAACTAAATTCTTGAAAAAAGAGGAAATTTTCTTTCTTTATGGGATATAGTTTAAGATAAACGCCAGTTATGTTCATAATCAAAGACCAAGGATCAAATATTCTGAATGAGGCAATTAATGCTTCTTGAAAGGAATTTTTATTCTCAAACTGGTTTGAAGATAGTTTTCAAGTAAATTTCATCTTTTGTAGTTAACATGACGGTTAATCGTAAAGCTTAGCCGTCTTGTCAAGTCGTTAGTTATTTTGACAAATTTTGCGAAGGACTGAAGGACAACTTATTGTTTTATGCCGTGTATTTGTCAATTTTTGAAAAAATATACCGGATTAGACAATTAATTAGGTAAATACTGTATTTACTTGTACTTTGTCTAATTGAGGGATTATAAATGGCTTGACTTTAGGGATTATTCTGCTTTTGGCAAGACTTCTTTGCTTGCTTTTACTATCAGACTTTAAGTAATTACTTGTTAATGACCAATGATATTACCATTAACTATGGACAAAAACTATTCATAGCTAACCAAATCTAGAGGTCGGACTGTTTCGTTTGGAAAACGAATCTTTTCGCTTATTTCGTTTCGTTTCATTTTAGGTTTAAATATAAAACGGTTTTTAAAAACGAAACGAAAGCAAAACGGGTTTTTAAAAAAACAGCACGTTTTTTTGAGAAACGAAACGAACCAAAAAAGTTTTCGTTTTTGTAGCACATGATGCAAATCAAACTTAATTTGGTGCCACAATTCTTAACTAAGCATACTGCATTCGATTCAACTGCAGCATCAACAGCGATTCTAAGCATTAGCATTGCTTAGAATCTTTACTTATCAGTTGCGATTACTCCTATTTGATATAGCAGAATATTCAAGTATTTCAAATAATTATTTGACTTAATATACAGCGTTGGCCGCAAGTCACGCGTCATAGGAATAGGAAAATGCCTTAATGCTTGAAAATGCCTCTCAAACAGTTGAGAGGCATTTTCCTATGATGTGTGACTTATGGCCAAACAATGTTATTTCCTTATGATGCGTGACTTGCGGCCAACGCTGTGCAGACAATCATCAATGACCACTTCAAGTCCCGATGTCCACAGTCAGAACCATAGTCAATGCTCAACACACAGCTGAGCCGTGCTGAAAATAAACGAAACGAAAAGGAAAACGGTAAACGAAACGGTCCGACCACTAACCAATTGTTAACTCAAGTATCTTCTTGTCGAGTTTGTTCTAATATTGTTGTTTAGTTCTTTGCTGGTGTTACCTTTCGAAAGAAGACACCTGCAAAAACAATATGAAATAAATTTTTGGCCATAATAAAACTTAAATTAGCGCATAAAACTCTAAATTTTAAGTTGTATTCTACTACAAGTCACTTTTATGTTTTCATTAGAACTCCATAACGTTTCTACCATATAAGCGGTTAACAATACAGTGTTCTAGGATTAGGTTTACCAGGCCAAAACACGCTTTATCGGATATCATAAAACTCATACCAATAAACAGTAATCGTCTGTTCGTATGAAAAATTCACAACTTTTGGAGTCTCGAATTTAAACTCCGAGAAATATGCCCGATTTTCAAATCCTTCTATTTATTCAGGTACAAAAAGTTGCACATGCACAAATTCTTTTGCACAATTACAATTTGATGATATTTTCCATAAAATTTATCCGATTGGGTAGATGTCAGATATTTGCGATTGGCAAACAAACTTTTTTTATTATATTATTTTATCTATACATGCAGCTATTTATAGCTTTTCAGTTGATTTCAATAATCGTACATAATATTTGTTCCCGTATTAAATGTTGATTGATAATGTAACTATTGTTAAGAGTTCATCGTCTACGCGAATGTATATTAGAGTTTTTGTTGGTTTTGATTCATGTAGTCAAACGGTTTGGCTTGTTATTTTAATAATTATACAGAAAATCTGAGAATTTACGAAAATCGTGAACCCCACTAATAGGAAGAAAATTTTTGAATAAAATGAAAATGTCTGCTAAATACTGCAGCAAAACCCGAGCATGGAAAACATCGGAGTTGAAAATCGGGCGTATTTTTGGGAATTAAATCACATTTCAGAAGTTTAGAAATTTGCAGAAAACTTTCTTCCTAATTGCTAATGGAAATCAGCGTCTTTAAAAATTATTCGGCCATTCTATAATGAGGTTCCCATGTCAGTATTTAATATTGAAGATGAGATTTATCGACTTACCTTGCACTTCGCCATGAACTTCATATTCTAAATGTATTACGTTGCTTGAGTTTCCCTGAGTAGTAGACATCGTCAGTACAAGATAAAGTTGCAGAATCCACGGTAAGGAAATCTAAAAATACAAATCAAAATATTTGAAGTTCAAAACTCTCAAATTTACTGCTACTACTTAGTACAATTGGAAAAATTGGGTAAAGTATTTAAATAAGTATAGATACGCATTTCCGATTTAAATAATAAGGTCATGTAAATATAAATCATGTTTGTTATATCCTGCAGTTGTCTTCATTCTTTTGAATTGCGTATTATAGTTCGTATTATCAAATTTCACCTAAATAAATATGGCTAAAAAATGGTAATAATCACCTTCATCCTTCGACTACAGTTAGTTGTCAGTTAGAGAAAAGGTCACGTCAAAATGAGCTGGGCATTTTATCTACCAACTCACAGTTGCAAATTGCAAGGGATCAGAAAACCAAAAATTAGAGTTTACCGCGCGCCGTTATTATGAATTCTTTCGCTTACGCTTTATTATTATGCCCTTGTAATGCTTGCATAAATTGTAACACAGTTCTATACTCGGTTTATGACTTGATGAGATTGAGAGTCTAATGCACATTTTGCACATTCTAGAACTGAGGAGGAAAGTTATTTAACATCTCTATTTCAGTCATCCAAAACTATAACAATAGTAGCATTTTCTAGGAATTTAATGCAAGCGTATCTTAGGACCTATTAACAATGGCACTGCAGAGTTTATATTTCAAAAATAAATATACTGCAACAAACAATACAATAGTTCCGGGAAATATAAGAACCTGTTTTCTTAGTCGAAATTATTTTCACTGTGTTAACTTTCGTCCTTGTTAATAATCACACCGTTTAATTTTTAATTCCCGTTTTGAAATGAAGAAAATCAATGGTAAAATAAATTTGAAAATTTGAAAACTCACAAAGCAAAGTTTCACATATGAAATTAAACACTAATCCAACAGTGGTTTTGTTAGACCACTAGAGTTTTGCATGCCAAATGGCTTTCTAGTGATGAATTATTATTTTAAGGGTCGCATTACTTCGTCTCGTGGTAATCCCATGCAAAAAGCATCCTCAACACCATGGAATAACTAAAAGTGTTTAATTAACGGTTTTGTTTTTCTCAGTTTCCTGAAGTTATCAATAATACTACTCCTTATGTTCATTTCAATTTACTTTGTTCTCGAAGCAAAACAATCCTTCTGAATTCTCTAAATACACCTATTGCCATAGAAGAGATATAATGTGTAGGCGCCAAAGATAAATGAATACCTACCAAAAGCTTACATTTTACTATAAAGCCAAGTTTTCTCCTAGGACTCCCTTGTCCAAGTGAATTGTTGGAATTTTTTCGAAAGTGCTTATTAGTGTAAATTGTTAGTCCAATGAAATCAATCTGTACTATTTTGGATACGTTACTGAAAAGTGTTGAAGCAAATCTTTCATTCTAATTTTTGTTTTTGTTTAGTCCTCACCAATCCAAACAGCCAAATTTGATCATCGGTGGCTTATATAGCAGCATCAGACAGCAGAATTCTTCAGCTCAGGAAGTAGAAATTTAGCAAAAATCCTGCATGTTGAATTGTAACTCTGTCCACAGAACGCAGAACACAACCCTAATATCAATATTATTGGAGTATTAGGTAATTCTATTTGATTATCTCATTTGCACTAATATTAAATATAGGTGCGAGTAGATTACGAGTATTCAAACATCACGAAATTATATCCATACTGCAATTTTATGACTATACTCCGTTAGTACACACCAATATCACCAATATGGCGTGTCGGAAATGTTAGTACTCAATGTTCAGGAAGACTTAATGACCCATACGAAAACAAAATGTTAGTTCAAACTACCTACATTTATGCCGACTAGTATTATCTGAAGGTACTTAGGTTATTTGGGAGCTCTGAAGGATTGTTTGTTTAAATGAAATTACTATTTTAAAGAATACTTTTGTTAAACAGAAAGTTTTGTTGACATTGCGAGTGAGTATATGGCATAATACTAAATGTAATGGGCAATTTTAATTTGTATAGGTACCTGGAAAAAATCCAAAAGCAAGACGAATAAATACTGAATATACGATGTCAACTTGTGTAAGTTAATATTAAATGTGAAGTAACAGTTAATTAGGAAATTCAAACTATGAATTATTCCGGAGAAGGCATTATGGCGGTAAGTGAAGTTGGGGATTATTACTTAAGTGCTGAATAAATATTCAATTTTGTTTACTATGCTTACATTACATTTACACATTGTAGCAAATCAACTCACTGGTTGCTCCGCCGCAAGTTAATTCGTCAGGGGGAGGCAAAAAAGATTCTTCGGCAGCAAAAAAGTCTGGACGAAGTCATAAAGATGTCTGTTTTGCTTGTGGGGATGGAGGGGATATGTTATCTTGTTCGAGTTGTTCTACGACAATGCACAGTTTGTGTTCCGATCCTCCAATTGATGAGGAAGAAACTCGTCCAGTTCGCTGGAAATGTCGAAGCTGTGTTAATGTAAGATATGAGAAAATTTAATAAATTTGATAATTGCATGCTAATGAAATATTTAATTTTTTATATTTTAGAGTCAAAAAGAAAGTTTACCGATGCAAGGCAACGCAAGAAAAGGAGCTAAAGGCAAAGCTGGAAGAAAGGCAGCACAGAAAATTGATCCATCGAATGTTGTCATGTCTGCTCCTGACCCCCCGAAAAAAGTGGCTCTAGCTACTGAAAGTGTAGGAAATTTTGGTACATCTATTGGGAATACCTTTGAGCAAGTGATTCGCGAAGTTAAAAAATTAAATCCAATGGAATTTTCACTGCCCTCTGATTATCCAACGCACGATCATCAGTTTCCTGGTATATACGAATCCTACATTTTGATAATGTGCATAACGTACATGTATACTTACCTCTTTTTAATTACCAAAGAAACTTGAAAAATTTAATTTGCAACAAGTGTTTTTGAATTGATTGCAGGATCCAGCCGACAGCTGTATAAAAAGTCTTCAGGTTCAAAACCCAAACCATTGGTGGTGGTAGAAGCCGATATTGCAACAAGTTTAAAATCAAAAGTTTATTGTTTTAGTTGTAATCAGTAAGTCTTTTAATCATTTGTTAAATCTAGTAGTGGTGTACTAAAGTATTGTTGCGATTTATTATTACCATAATTTCTTCCAACAACATGCCAATCCATAAAAAATTAATTGTTGTTAATTGAATAATGATGTTTTGTAGATCCTGCAGATTGAAGCCATTAATTAAATGTGATTTCTGCTCTGCTTATTATCATTTTGATTGTTTAAATCCTCCATTGATAACTGCACCCATTGGAATTTGGCAATGTCCATTGCATGTTGAACCATTTTTGGAAAGCACAACTTTACAAACCACTAAATTAAGCGAAAGGGTTCGTCTTTGGGAAAGAACTAAAGAACCAGTCAACCAGACTTCTGTAATTTTAAAATTCTTCAGGAAAACGTTCAACCCGAATCCTTTGTTTCATCACAAAATTGAAATGAATAGAGAAAAAACAGCTCATGTAAGTTTTATATTTCTTTGATTCATCTTTAAAGAAGTAATATCTATTTCAATACTCATTTAACGTTTTATAATCTTGCAAATAGGTTCCCGAGTTTGTTGTTGACTTGTATGACTCAAATATGTACAACAGTGATGATGAAATTGGTTCTTCAGATATCTCTCTCCAACAACGGTCACATTCAAAGAAATTCATAGAGGTGATCTACCATACAATATATACTTCACATATTTATAAAGTTATAGTGATAAATGACTTTTAAATTAAATTACAGCCTCTAACAACTTACATTAGTTCCAATATTAATTGATAACAAAAGATTAACCATTCCATGAATACGAATTTTTATTTAGCAGTTTTGTAATGACATTTGAATGTAAAACATTTCTATGATATTTTAGGTTGATAATTTAATGGAAAGCTCCGAAAGTCCTATTGAAACAACTTCAAGTTCGGAGCATTACGGCCGTGCTAAGCCCAAATCAAAAGTCAGCGAATCTCCTCTTGAAATACTTGCAAAAACAGCATTGGAAATGGAAAATCAAATGGATGCTTTGAAAGGAATGGATCTGAATACTATTAAAGAACTAGCAGCTCGGAAATTATTTGAAATTCGTATGGCAGAGCAATTTCTTAAAAAGCAAGAAGCAAGTCATATTGAAAATCCCAAAATTACGGAGGTATATTTCATTTTCTATATTACCATTTCGAGTATTACCCTAAAAATATTAATGTCAAATATTTTAAATTAGAAACCAACAGAAAAGAATTTTCTTTACACGTCGTTCATTAAAATGCGGCCAGTAATTTCGCTTGTTTGCGTCAACACAATGAAAAAGGTGACGATAAGGTCGAAGTCTGTTTCAATCGGCACTGGCGACTCGGCAACGATAAATCTAGCAAAAATGTCAGATTGTAAGGGAGTGTCAGTGCGACATGCTAACATTGCCTATGACATTCTTCAGTGTCGGTGGGAACTTGTTAATTATAGTCCTCATGGAACAGTCGTTGATGACTGCTTGCTAGGATGTGACTTTACACCAGAATTACGCGAACCAAGCAAATACGCCGATTTACCTGAACTTTCTTTAAAGAAATATTTACTTGATCGAAATAAGACGGCTGTAAAAGCCTGCACCAAACAATACCCGGCAAGTCCTCTTCATGTAAGTGTAATTAATACTTATTAACCGGACACCATTCAATTTTATGAAAATTGAACAGAAATATTTTATGCTAAGAAGAAATGTCTTATAAATAGTAGATAGCTATACTTATTCCACAATGCAGTTTCTAGGAACATTTCAAAGGCAATTTGTCTAAATAATAATTCTAAATATTTATTGCCATGATTAATTTTGATATGCAAAGTTGCTTAAAGAATAGTGGATTTTACTAAAAACTACCTATTGGTATTTATTTACGCTTTATTCTGAAAATAGGGTACAAATGTTAATTTGTTGACAACTTTAGTATGATTGATTTTTATCTAGGACTGTCGGTGCTTTATATCAGGGCTTCCATCTCTTCGAAGCTGGGAGGGTCCGATTCCATTGAAACCGAAATCTCGGATACAAATTGGTTGCTTGGTTTTTCTTGTGATCACAGTTGACCATGTTGAAGATGAAGTAAGAGTTCCAATATTTAAGCCTCCTCTCATCGAAAGACATGAAAAGAAGGTGAAGTTGGACAATGCTCTAATCCAATGTCTTCCTCCACGTCCTAAAGATGAATCAAATCAGGGAAAAACTTTAAAATTGGCAACAAGCGAAGTAATAAAATCCCCAGCACATAAGTCTACAAAATCAGATACAGTCGGTCAAACTAGCAAAGTACCTGTGAAAAAGGGCTCATTGGAAATTAATGTGAAAGGGTCGATAAAAAGTTCTTCAGAAGTAGCAAAGGGGATTGAACCTAACCCTCCGACAGTTGAACCGGTGGCATCAAAGCAAATTGAAGATAAAAGTTCTGTTGAAGAAGTTAACAAAAATATCGAAAAGAAAACTAAATTTAAAATGAAAACAAAACGGGAAGTTTCCATTTCGGGCCATTGTGTATCGCACCCTTATGCCCAGCCTCGGGCTGTTCAGCCACTGGCTACATTAGTACCTGCTAAACTAAGTCCTAAAAAGCTTGTCAATTATTTTGATACAAAAGTTGCCCCCAAAAAGAGTGATGAAACCTCTGTAGGTAAAACCGATGCAGAACTGGTACCTCCGGAGAAGAAAGATCCCCCTGGAACTGAATGTGTGGAAAGAGCACAAGAATCTCGCCTAGAGTTGAATGTAGAAAGAGAAAAACAATCGAGCAGTTTAAAAAAGATTTCGGATAAAACTCCCCCACCTCTAAAAAAACTGCTTACTCAGTTTCCGGCCAGATTTTATGAGCATGAAATACAAAACCCACCCAAGAAACCTCCCGAAACCTCTTCGAAAGCAACTTTGACTACTGAAGAAGAAAGGAAGGAACAAGAGATTAAGAATGAAATCACAAGACTCTATAAAGCGAGATTGGCTTTGGACAAGATTGAGAAGGAAGGGAAAATCAACGAAGAGATGAAGTAAGCTAACAGTTTTCTTCCATCATGAACATTTCAGAGTAATAGATTTTTTCACTGGCAATTCACTTTTTCGCCCGCTTATTATTTTAATTAATAAAATACAAATGCGTCCGTTATTTATCGATGTTATGTATGCAAATGAATGACTTCAGTGTAGTACGAGAATTCGTCAATACTGGTATCTTTTTGTCGGACGTATATTTAGTACTCCATATTTAGTCATTTGATTCGTTTACAGTTTATCTATTTAACTCAATGTACTACATTATCATTATCCGCCTAGGTATAAATCCAGGTTAGTTTTACAATTCCAATAACATTATATAGAAGAGTCATTATTGTTTTCATATTTGCAGAGAAGGATGGAGGAGATGGAATCCTGAAATTGAAGGAGATGAAGAAAGCACAAAGACTAGTGGTGTCAAAGAAAAGGAGACGAAGCCTAATACGGAGACTTCCAAAATACAAGAAAAAATTGCACCTAAAGCGAAACCCAACCTGATTTCTATTAGAGTTAATGACCTTGCTGAAATGCGCGAGGAAGTCCGTAAAAAGCTGGCTATTTCTACAAGTAAAGGCGAAAGACCGGCAATTACGGTCGAACATTCTGGAAGAAGATTAGCAACTTCTAGCTCCGCAACTCTAAAACAGGTAAGTGTGACGGCGGTAGGTGTTCCCAAAACTCCGGTTAGTGCTACTTCTACTGGTTCTCTTAAAGCAAATGTTAAGAACATTGATTACCATAAGACTTCAACTGACGAAAGCCCAAAAGGTGCATCTTCTCCCCCAAAAACACCCACCAAATCTGCTACTTCTATTCCCACAAAATTTGGTCCTGTTTTTAAACCTTAAATAATTTTAAGCATTTATATGCGCTCCATGGAAGATTTTCAGTGTCGTTTGTCTCACAACGTCACAACACTTGTGGTGGTACCTACAGTACCCTTTCCGTAATGCTGTGCTGAAAATTCTGCCCAGTTGCAGGATTCACCATACCGGCAGTAGAAATAATTTATCAAACCGCTAATAACTAGAAGGTCTACTGAGAAATCCTATAGGAAGGCTTCGAAGGGGATTAAAATGTGACTCGTGACTCGTATGTATGAAAGTGTAAAATAAAATTCCAAACGAGTAGAATGGACAGGATTAGGGGTTATTTTTGGTGGTGAGCCGCAGGATGTAGTCTTCAGGTTACAGAAAATTGAAATGTCGTGACATGTGGCCAACGTTAGCTAAATTAGGTTGCATTTTTAATGTTTTAAGGTCAATTTCAAACCAATTGTCTGAAAAAGTGCAATCTAAAGGTCCTAGGTAACTGTAAGCCGGAATGAGGGTATTGTCACCTGGCGAAGCAGCTCCATACCAGGTTGGGAAGGAGATCTTCACGTTGTTAACTTTATGAAACTCCGGACGAGAAGCCTGCCCACCTGGTTCTAGTTTACCCATCACTAGTGATGGAAAGGAACTTGTTTTTTTGGTTATTGTACACGTAAGTTTATATCTTTACGGGAAGCACCATTGCCGGCTGTATAGTATTAAAAGCCACAATGAGTATCCAGCCAATTAATTTCGCCAAAAGCTCAAGAACCTGCAATTTGGGCAGAGAACTTTCAGCACATTTGGTAGATGTAGATATGACTCAACGACAATTAAGGGGATTAAACTCAGATTTAGTTTACGCGTTTTGGGTTTGTAATTTTACGGAATTGAGTACTGTGAAAGACGAAGCGGTTTTATGACAACAGTCATATGTACTCAGCAATTTGATTATTAATCATATAATCACGGCTATTTATCTGACTTTTCAATTAATTAATAAATATTAAGTACTAAATCGAGTGACGAGTGACTAATTATGATAGCAAAATACTGTGTGGAAAAAACGTTCTTTAAATATTATTTTTGAAAAAGAATACGTTGCAGGTGGTTTAAACATTTTGAGTTCGTAAATTGACTAGGAGGTTAGTACTTCAAAAACTATTTTTAAAATTGTCTTATTTATCCAGACTTCTCATAATTAGTCTTGTAAAACTCTTTTATGGTAGATTTACAAGTGCTAGATCTGGTAAACGGACAATTAAATCTCAAAAATGGCATAAAATAGTCTTGAATGCCATTTTTGAAAACGCAAAAGTTTGCATGGAGATTTGGATGTACAAACTGCCTAGTCAATATCTACATACCTTAAATGTATAACCTCGAATAGATACGATTTATGAAAAGTCGTTTTGTAGTATGTATTGCTTAAGACTATTCATTTTATTTCTCTAATACATTTTATATGAGATGTCGGTTGTCTCGTGTATCAATATTGTAATCTACTAAGCAAATTATGCATATATTTTTGGGGTAAGTGCAGAAATGTAAAAAGGTAAGGCATTTAAAATTATTATTATGTTAATTTACATATGCAACCTTATCGTAATACGCCAATCTCCTTTTTTGCATTACTACAAGTATCATGTGTCTTGTTGTCTATGTTTGACAATTAACAACTGACCCGTCAATCTCATTATAAGTAGATCAAAGTGTTTACAGTTAAGATTTGTAACTTGATATCGTGAGAATACCGCGTTAATTGTATAAAATAAGTTAGATTCTATTAACAGTTTTGAAATACATGGTTGAAAACAAACACTATTATAACACTTAGAGGTAAACTAAAAGGCAGTTTGCAGCTTTGTGATATCTTGAGAACCATAGCATCCTAATCAACAAACCTCCGTCACATTATTTTTCAGTTTTGTAGTTTAATTGCACAATATTTTTATTATTAATGATGAAGCTGCGAAGAAAAAACTGAATGAAAACCTTGGTAGTGATAAATTCCCCACAATAAATAATACAATTCTTTGTAAAAAATTTGAAAATTATTTCCATGTGACCAAAAACAGTGAAAGGTTTTCATTTATGGCTGACTGCTTATTTAAACAAAGAAAACAGCAGGTCATTATTAAATAAATAAAAAATAAATATCAGCCAATCTATAAAATGGGAAAATAACCTGGTTGGTCCTGTTTAAGGCACTATGATAACCCTGAAATGAAATGAAAAATGAAATCAGGATATTTATGGAGAAGTGTCGACTACTCATCAAGAGTGAATATTCTTTAGATTTAGTCCAATTCCATCCAGAAAATTATCCTTAGAACCTGATGTAATATTGTACAATATAACTTGTTGTTAAGGTTCTTCAGATGTTGTAATAATAACGCAAAACAGGTACACAAGTACAACACTTATTTAGTGTTACTTCCTGTACATAAGATACTTGTATGAAAAAGGTGTGTTATACCGTCTAATTATGTATGTACAATTAATATATGTAAACTGTAAATTTCGACGATATAAAGACATTTCCATTAATTTTTAATGTTATTACAGGTACTTATTTATGGTTTTTGCATTCATACAGATACAGCCAATGAACATCAATATGTAGAATGTTTCAGTTTTTTTACTGATGTAAAAATAGAGCATTTTGATTTCACCCTACAAAGTAGCCTAATGTCAAAATATTCATAATTTTTAAGCTTTAGCAATGTTGGACGGCAAAATGATTTTTCCAATAAAACCAACTTCACCGTTTTATCAGCATTTTGTATTACACCAACTCCCTAAAATCAGTTGCGTCGAAGATAGTTTGATTTTTCAAGTTACAGGCTTCATTTATGCGATATTATTCATGGATTTCGCAACCAAATTTCTCTGTAACTAGAAAATTCAACTTTCTTCGATGAAGCTGATATTTACACAGTTGATGTAGTATCAGGTGGCGATAAAAAATAAAAACTGTAGGCAATTGATTTTTACTATTTCGGTAGTATAAAATTACTAAAGCTTGAGACAAATGGACGGTTGGGAAACTGAAATACTTTTTCAAAGACGTATTTATATACTGGCAACAGTATATACAGTGGCAACAATCCCGAACCGCGTTAAAACTACTCCAGCAGTAACATAAATAACATCTAAAGGTAAAATGTACCTCGGCTATACGGCAAATCAATTTCATGTTTTAAGGTTTATCACAATAGGCCAGAAAGGCGAAGATTTTGCCTGAGTTCCTTAATATAAACAAAGAAATAAATGCATAATCCTATTCGTGTAACTTTAATTTATAGTTTATAACTGTTTGTACTAAGCTACCTCGAAGGAATTTTTAACATTAGCGATTCTTTTATGTAAGCTATATTTGACGTGCTCTTAGAAAATACATTCAATTTTAAATAAGACGCTAAGAAAAACAAAAGGCCGAAAAATACCCTTATCAAACATCAGTTTTCAGAAAGCTAAATCTAAATACAACGTTAACTGATAGTATATTAATCACATCTACCCATTCGTCATTTATTAAATTAAAAACTTAATTTTTTGAAGATTTTGAATCAGGTCGTATATAAATTGTTTCTTCTGCTTTATCCAAGTGAGCAGCATATCGTGCAGCAGTGAACAAAAAATCAGACAACCTAAAAGAAAGCGTAATAACGTCACCATTCTATTCCGTAGTACTTATATATATATATATATATATATAACTTATATAAATAGTAAACTTAGCAAATTGCACCTGTTCAAATATACCAGAGCCAATTTATCGGTTTCTCCCTTTTCCACTAAAGGAGCCACACACCTTTCAGCCCGTCGACAAACAGTTCTGGATATATGAAGAGCTGAACTTGCTTTTCCTCCCCCCTAATCACAAATCCCCATAAGTTTAATTTATTATGTAAAAACCAATTAATGACACTAATAAAATGTTTAGCGACCACAAAATAGAGTACTAAAATTTACCGGCAAAATAAAATTAGTTAGAGGAGGTAATGCGACGCTGTATTCGTCAATCCATTCTTCCAGCTCTTTTGCATGACATTCAGAAAATCCAACTTTAGATAAGTGTGAAGCTCGGGCAGTAGACACGGGTGTAGCTACTAATGAAGATACATCCTTCGAAATTCCATAATAAATGAAAATATACGACTATGTTTTTCACAATTCTATAAAGATTCAACCACTACTCTTAAAGGTTTGTCATTTTTCAAATTGTTAAACATACTTGCAGAATGCACTGTATTCTACGGAGTCTGTCTACATAAGGATGACCAGAATCTTTTGCAAATTCAGCAGCCAGTGCTAAATTAGAAGAAAGTTCATCTGTTGTCCCCAAGGCTTCGAAAACGGCATCATTTTTTGGTCTTCTTTCCCCAGTGAAAACTGCAGATGAGCCCCCATCACCCGTCCGTGTATATATTTTTGGATAAGACCGTAGCACTCCTGACGAACTAAAGCTAAAAATTCACAATGAAAATTGATAATGAGTTATGAATTTATTTTTAATTGTCTTAACCAAAACCATAAATAGATATTTACGTTTTAATTAAAATGACTTATAAGTGTTGTATGCCCTTTGCTATCTGGAAATTAGTAATCACATGAATTCGTTGTCCCTCTGAATTTTGTATATTTTTGTCGTAAAATTTATTGTCCAGGTATTTAATTTTGGTCGCAATGCACTATCCGACTAATATGATCCATAACCTTTTTTGAGAAGGAAAAGAATTATAGCAAAGTCGTATTTTTTATAAGCTCGTGGATGCATTAAAACTAAGAAAACAAATGGAATCTAATGCAATGGAATTTGCATGAGAGAAAGACGGTTGTGGGTATTGACATTTCGTACTGTTTAGACTCCTTGCACATGCATCTGGAACGGAAATAAAAATAAGGGAACAGTGAACATTAGGGAATGCCTTTCATTTAGAATGAAGACTACAGTATTATTTACAGTATGCATTTATGCAACATTCTGGCTTCTGAAAATATTTATAATTTCAGCAATACAACAAAAATAGCAGTTGTTGGGTAATCAAAAAGTCTTTTGAAGAAACCATGTTCAAGAGAGGGCCACTTGACCAGCTTCGAAATCTCCCAGCGATTGGCTGGGCTAAAACATAATCTAATTTCGCTGTTAATTGTTTAGTCTGTCCTTTCCACCTCTAAAATTGTAACTTCATGTATTTTTGTTGTGCTAAGTGTTATCATCGGGATACTTCCTCGAGAGAATGTTTAGTAATAAAACCATTAATTTAGTCATTCAGTAGGTTTTATTCTATTAGTTGATATACAAATGTTTACCAAAAAATTAAAACATTTACCTATTTCCTATTTTGGCAGCCTTTCCAATCATACTCAGGTTAAGAGTATACTTAAACATCGCAGTAGTCGTATGCCACGTTAATATTCTGACTGACTTTGAGAAATTGTTTAACTTTTAGCTATGCCACAAAATTCTATTCCTTGGTATATCTTAATCTATTCAATCATAATTAGTTACAAGAAGAGAAAATTTTCGAACACTTAAAAGAAACCATGCAAAGTGAGTATTTTTGTCTTAGCTGTATGAAAGTGGCGCCTTTTCCAATGCAGATTAGATGTACAAATAGTATCATGTAATATATTACACTAAACGGATTTTGATTACAGTAATTCAATATTATTAGTACGGCATTTCTAATGAAATATTTTTAGTAATTAGTATAATGCGTAAAATGAATCTCCTACAAGTCTCGTAACGTACAAATGGTACAAGTTTTGTATTACGAAATGAATTCTCAAAATCCTTCGATATTGATTTCTTAGACGTCAATTCAACACTTTGTCAAAAAAAGATTTTTTGAGGCGCCAGTAATTAATAACAACAATAGCCTATAACCCTATGGTATAAACAAAGTAATGTGGAAGTGGAGTCGTCACAGTACAGTTAACAATTTCAACTAGATTACGAATTAGGTGCCATTAGACATCAGAAATAAACAAGAATTTCTTGCAATGCGAGATTCCTTTTCATGTTCACAATGTTCACATTGCCACTCAATTGTGATTTGAAGTCATACTACACTTTTAAAAGACTGCAATGTCTAGTGGGTAAATGCTATACATTTTATGCATCTGGATCGACTACCTGATTGAACTGTTTTTAAAATGAGTTATTTCTAATAAAAACAGGTTAAGATGAATGAAATAGCAATAATATGTAAAAACCATGATTTTCAATCAGATTTTAATTTGTGCTTTACGGCAATCTGGAGTTCTTTTTATCTCTTTGGAATAAAATTTCCTATGTAGTTGAATTGAGGTGATTTATGGCACCAAATATTTCCTTGCGATTGTTTTATTGTGATGCTATTTCTTTTAATCAATGTACGCAATGTAAATATATGAGTTTGTCATTTTAACTACTACTAAATATATCAGTCATATTCACTATTCACAGTATAATTTAGCAGTTTCCACATTATTATATACACATTCTAGAAAATATCAGTTTTTGAACATAAAAATAGTAATGACATATAAGCATAATTGATAATATTTTGGTATATTTTGGGACGTCTCTTTCCTGTTATAGTTCCATCTTCTAAAATGACACATGTGACATTACCCATTTGAAGCCAAAGCATTATTAGGAAGTTTTCAAGCATCTAAGCATAATTCTTTAAGCAAAAATGGTTGGCATTAACAGTAGCGAGTTAACCCATGAGTGTAGATATCGTAGATGGAAACAAAGATATCGGAACACATATTATATCTGGCAATTAAATAACTCGTATTTTGCATATTAGAGAGATCATTAACATTTTGTCATTATCAAACAACATACAAATAGCGTACTTTACTCGTATTAACATGCGATCTACACAATTTTGGAAAATGTTCTCATAAATATACAGTTCATTTTTACATTCACAATATAGTTACATACTTACATCGACAGCTCACTACAGTAGTATGTTTGTAATCTCATTAAATATTAATTGGATAATCCGATTAATTGTATATTACAATTACAGAGTTGTTTATGAACTAATTCTCACTAAGAATTTTGGACATTTACTCTAACTACAACAGTTAAATAAGTGGTGCTTTCAAAACTAGTATAAGACAAGATGTGCCAAGGGATCACTGACCATCGTAATATTATAATGTAAAATGGAACGTATGTTTCTCTCTGAATTTCATAATAGTAATGTACATTTTTATAGACGAAGAAACTTTCGTGAATGAGACTTATAAGTAGATTTAGAAATTATCATATACTTTATAGAGATATATAGTTTAGTTAGTTAGTTATTTTAGCAGCATTTAATTTTGTTCTTCCCTCCGTGTTTGCCACCAGCATTCCGTGAAGACAAATGGACGGTCCCTTTGCTCTCTTCTCCTGATCTTTGTTGCACTTTCTTAGTTTGCAAAACTTGACGCGTAATGGCCATGAACATCTATAACCAACAGCAAATAAACATTTACAAAACGCCCCTTAGAATGAAATAATCATTTAAAATTCTATGAAAAACTGACTTCTTCGACGTTTATATTGTCTTTTGCACTAGTTTCGAATAGTTGAATCGACACTTGGTCTGCAAACCGCTGAGCATCTGTTGTCAAAACAACTTTCCTGGAAGGATCGTCATTTTTGTTTCCAACGAGCACTTTATTCACCATGTCACAATTCTGCTCAATTTCGTTGAGCCATCTTTTCACATTTGCAAATGATTCACCGTTGGTCACATCATAAACGATTATCACGCCATGAGTGCCCCTATAATACCTATAAGTACCAAAATACGTTTCAATTTAAAACACCGTTATAGAGTTTTCATTAGCATCTAAGTAATTGCCCTTGCAAAAATTGACTACCAATTATTGCAAGCATTTGTAAAATTTCAATATGCAATTTTCAACTTTCTAGACATTTTATGAAATGTATGTTACTAATTAAACAAAAAAATATTTAAAATACGTTGAGGTAATTGTGCGAAATCGCTCCTGTCCGGCAGTGTCCCAAATTTGAAGTTTCACTCGCTCACCATTGACCGATAGAGTCCTAATCTTGAAGTCAACACCAATCGTAGTTATGTAATTTGTCGAAAAGACATTGTCAGAAAATCTCACAAGGAGAGCGCTCTTTCCCACGCCTACAGTGGAATATAGACAACAAAGTATTTATTTTTGCGTCTATTATTTACATAACACCCATAACTTATCAGATCAGATGAAAGATGATCTAAACTTTACGTACCACTGTCTCCAATAATGAGAAGCTTGAACAGATGATCATATTCTTTGGATTGCCCAGTTTGTCGGTTCGCCATTATTAAAACAGATTCTTTGCGGAATGGATTAAAAGATTATTCACTCTTTGTCCCTCAGTTTCAGTTTTCTGAAAAGAAAAATTTAAACAACATATTTTAACTGTTAAAATTTAAAATTTCAATTATTATTAGGTTTAAAGTTCCCTAATCTCCAGGTAGCAAAAAATCAGAGTTACCTACTTTAAGGGGTTAACAATAATAAAACATCCCATCCGTTGTTTATGAGGCCCTTAAAGGGCGACAATGGCAAAACTAAACGACGTTTTGGAAATTTGAAAATAAAAGCTAAGAATGTTAAACATCACTAGTTCAGTACTCAATCTACTTGCATACGTGTCACCCAATTACAACAAATGAAAACACACCAGTCCGTTTGGTATGTTATTACTTTGTTGATTTGTCCCTAGGGAGTGTAATTCAAAAATATCAATTACAACAATTATAAATGATGGTTAAGTAATTTTATCAATGGGTAGAAATAACGAATGCCATTCACGAATATCTCCTACTAATAAGTTTGTTATCATAACAAATCATTACTACTAAGAGCGGCAATGTACTATGAGTCATCATTACATATACGGAAGGGACTTACGCGTCAATAAAAATATACAAGGGAATAATAAAATATAACATGAGTAATAAAATACCACCGAATAAATGATACTTTATGTAAAAAAAATGTACCTAACAAATACCAAAAAGGAAATGGAAAATTTATCAGTTATAGATGTGACTTACTTGACAAGAATTTAATCTTTTCTAAGAAAATCATTTAGGAACCCTAAATCTGAAAATCCCAAATACAATATTGTAACAAACAGCAAAAAATGTTTGTCTTACAGCTAGCTGAGAGTTGACAGTTGATAAGCATGTATATTGTAATATGAAGTAATGTCCAAACTCGAACATCAAATTAGAGAAGCCAATTTCGGATTATTAATTGAGATAACAGATGAGAGAAGGAAATAGCAATATTATATATTATTGTATGATGTAACATGAACAATGAATAGAAAATTAAAAAAATTACCTTTGACCTTGTCTAGCAAATAAACCAGACTGTCGCTTAATTTAGTCGATGAATGATGACGAATGACCAACGACTATAATAATTTCTCCTGTTGATCGCTGCATGTGCAAAGTCAGCACATAGATAAAAAACCACCCTCCTGCCTTTAGAACACTAGGTTTACGTTGCACTAAGTTGTACTTTGGGTTGGCTGAATGAAAAAACCAGTGTCCTATTTCAGCCGTTGAGTTCAGATGTCGACAAGATTGTCTTCTCACTTAAATATTAAACGTTGATTTTATGGGAATTCTAATTAACGACTGCTAGATTATTATGCCGTGATCCATCTAGCTTCTGTATGCAAAATACAAAAACCATTAGAAAAAGGCCAAATTTAAAATTCAAATTTGCCAATACTTAGATTAGAATACAATGAAAGGATAGACGACTTATGCAATAAAGAGGTAGTGTGGATGATGGGAGGAAAATTGGTAATTGGTAAAGGAAAATCGGAGAGCAAAAATAATTTCGAGGAAGAAACTGACTTACTTGTGACTGGAATTGAGAAAAGGAGGAATGAGCACAGCAAGTCGATCAGATCACATCAGCAGAACAGAAAGAGAAAATCAGTGCTGAACAACACAACAGGTGAAAAGTAAAAGCGAGGGATGGATGTCATCTAACTAAGATGATGTTGTAGGTGTAGGTTAGGTTGACTGTGCCGTGCCTGTGTCGTGTACAGTGCGGGGCAGAAGGCCTCTCCTGTGTTAACTAGAACAGTCAGCAGAGCTACCTACTCCTTGCTCCATATGCCAAAGAATAGCGACACACAATGCAATCCATATATGAGGGGGGAACAATATCAGAAATGCCAAATTGGCACCATGAATTTTTTTTAGCTTGTTAGTCACGCAGTCACTCAAGCTGCCAATCTCACATTTCTGATATTGTTCCCCCCTCATAATGCACTTCTACCAAACCAACAACCAGCACAGCATCACCACCAAACCAACCATTAATTCAGATAATTGAAATCACATCGTATCATTGAATGCAGTATTGCAGGCAATGCGTGATAAAAAGTCATGCTATGGCTATGATCATTCTAATCATACATGATGCTAATCCGCGGATAATATATGAAGAGTGTGTGTTATCCTCGAAGGAATGAATAGTGTTTTACACTATATTTATTTCAACCTGAGCGACCAAACGAATGTCCAAATTGCTAAGGAAACATTTTCTGATTGGGTTGATTTTCGTCATTTTCGTCATAAAATCAGAAAATGCTTCCTTAGTAACTTTGGACATTTGTTTGGTCACTTAGAATGCATTAATCTGTACTTCATACGTCATATTGCTAATTTATTGTAAATTGTAATAAATGCCAACTATATGCGTAATTCTGTGCCGTTGTTGCCGTGGCAGTTGTCGTGCAGAATCTTTAATTTAGACTCAACTTGAGCAACTGCATAACGCATATTATAGGCATTTGGGCGCATACTGCAGGTACTTATACATGCTGATAGTGGTATTATTACGCACAACGATTTTAAGTAAAACTCTTACAAAAACTTTCTCACAAGCACGTAAGCTTGCATTATTGCACTGTATATAGTGTATGATTCATTCTTGATCATTATGTTATGACATAAGTCGTCAATGCAGGAATATTTTTCTAAGAAATATTACACAGAATCTAAAGACAATGAGGGTATATACTATGTAAAATTTAAGCATATTTTACCCCTTAAGACATAGATTTCGATTGAAGTAGTTTTCATAAATTCATTTGGTCATAAAATGTCATAAAATGAAGCAATTTCTATTTTCCAAAAAAACATTTTTCATTTTTTCAACTTTACAATCCAAATCGTAAAATTAATAATTATTAATAAATTATAATATTGTTTCATTTCACATTTAAAAAGTTAATGTGTAATCAGTTAACATTTTCTGTTGATACCGCTCTCCGGGAATTCAAATATAGTTTTGAAAGGCTAATTTACTTCATTCTTCGGGGCACCAAATTTTAGTATTTCCCGTACTATTAGAATATCTTTGTCAGAAGCTTCGCCATCAGGCATAAAATTCATTATTGATAAAAGCCACTAATACAAAAATGGGTGTGTTATGTATGTATACAAATAATATGGATGAAAAATGTGTGATATGCAATAAGGGTTATTCATATCGTCAACCATTTTTTCCGGCCTTAATAAAGTCAACCAATTTACCTCATTTCTGTACTACACCACCGCTTGATAATAGTGGTGATGTTGCATGGTGTGGTTGACTTTTGCTATAACCGGGAAAAATGGTTGACGATATGAATAAGGGTTATTGTTCACCAAAAGTTGGTACATCCAGAAGTACATTAGCTATTGTATCGACTAAGTACTACATTTATTGCCAGACTAAAAGTTTAACCTTTTTAAAGTTTTAATTAGTGTCTCAGTGCAAAAGTGCAAATACGCCCTTAAATGAGACATTTCATGTATTCTTTATAGCAAGCACATGGGGAAAATGTAACAAAATAAATACAGCTCCAGCACAGCAATAGCATTTTTCACTAAGTACTTTCTGAACCAGAACACTAACAATTTTCAGGATGGTACTATTGTACTCTTTGCAACAATTGGTGATACCAATGAAATCTAAAAGATGCATGACGCAGATCAACATGTATTTAACAATTTTTCACTCCTAAGATCTAAATCAATTCAGTTATTAGTTACAAGATATATTTTAGTGAACATATTTTTATTTAAAGTGCACAAAACAAAAATCGTGTTTGTAATCTTTCTTAATTTGGTTAGGGTATAGAAAAGAGTATCCTTAACTTTTTAATAGCTAGCACAGGCGGTAAGTACCACAGTACCATTCCCATGGCCTTACTAGGGTAAGATCATATTATTCATATTAATATTGTTCGACTTCAAAAGATTGGCCAATAATATTGACATAATAGGGAATAGGGCATGCTATCTTTACTTTTACTTCAAGGAAGATAACCCGGCTCGCATAATTTCATCAGTTAAGAGTAAATTCGTAGCAACCACAACACTCGCGTCAATCATTTGCCTTTTAGCGCAATAATTATCAAATATTCCTGCTTGTCCTGGTAAAAATGATTCACCGGTGTACAAGTCCAAGCCAAGAACAGCATCTCCCTGTGATTGCCTAACCTTATGAATCGATTTAAATGCGTCATGACCGGCATTTGCGACCAATGTTTTGGGAATTATCAACACAGCATCAGCTAATACTTTGACTCCAAGAGCATATCGAGGATCGGTTCTTAATTCTGACAGAGATTTGTTTACTGCCAATTCAAAAGCTCCAGCCCCTGGTACTACGCAACCATCTTGAAGCACATTTACAAGAGAGCGGAGACCATCACGAATGGCGTCCTAAGCAATTAAGAAAATGCATTGTCAAGTTGGTGTTAAAGTTAAGTACATATTAACTAATATCACTATCATAAAATTCTATTTATTTACCTTCATTTGCACAACCGTGTGCTTATTGGGACCTTTTAATAAGATTGTAACACTTTTTGGATTCTTGCATTCCTCCACAAAAGTAAACTTATTTTCACCCTATAAAACGAAAAAAAATTTTAAATAAATGCTAAAAATTTTGCAATGCTAAAAGTAAAAATTCGATCTGGGCTTACCAGAACATGTTCATAAACGACTCCAGCGTAACCAAGGCAGTCCGCGGATAAGCTTTCGACGGAATTCATAGCCATTCCACCACATGCCAAACTCAGACGCTCCATATTACGGCGCTTGGCCCGACGAAGTCCTAAAATACCCTCTTTTGCAAACATATCTAAGCTCAGAGGATCTATTCCTTTTTGATTGATGACAACAAAACTTTTGTCACTTCCAGCCGGGCAAACTTCTCTCTTCAGATCAATAATTTTCTTTACTCGTTGCTCAATAAATTCTCTTTCGGAGGCTAATAATTTCTCACGATCTTCGGCAGATTTGTAAAAGAAGCCTGAGTTAACCTCCCTGTAATGTAATAAGTGTGAAAATAAAAAAGTTTGTGACCCAGAAAATAATTTACAAAATCAATTTTGACTTACGTTTTCTCATATTCCAAAGAAATGTTACAAGTCAAAATATAACAATTTGTCAGTTTCTTCGGCATATCAGGATGGCGACCACCGTGATCCATTACCAATCCTTTTACTAGACAGGTTTCCAACTCATTTCTGTGCTGCATTTCCATCATTTCAACCATATGCAAATCGAACGGTTTTTCTTTATCGTGTATTGTCAAAACAGCGTCAGTGCATATCTGTAAGGTTTTTTAGTTTGTGAAATACAATAAAAACATGGGAGTTTCTTACGAAATCTAGTTTACCTTTTAAAGCACAAAATATTATCTGTAAATGTGCAATAATATGTATAAATAAATAAATTACCGTAGCCAAGAGATCAGCAAGTTTCGTATCCACCTTGGTTCTCAAAGACGTCCGAGCAACATTAAGCAAGGTATCTTTTTCCATATCAACAGGAATCTTTATTGAGTCCAAAACTTTCAAAGCTTCCTTTTTGCCAAAGTCAAGGCCATCAGTTACCACTCGAGGATGAATTCCCTCCCCAATAATTTGATCCGCTTGTTTCATAATTTCAGAAATTAGAAGAACAATAGACGTTGTTCCATCGCCAATGATGTCATCATGAGCTGTTGAAGCCTTGGCAATTAAAGAAGCACTGGGGTGTTGGATTTGCTAAAAATAAAAATATCCCTTCAATAATAGCCTTTATAAAGAGAAAGCTAAAGGATACTTTTAAAAATGCGATACTAATTACTTACACTAGAAATCAGAACAAATAAGGGATTTCAGGGTATTTGAGGACATTTCAGGGTATTTTTACAACTATTTGGATTACAGCGTACTCATGCAGAGTAGGGAACCTACATACAAGCCGTCTGTATAAATTATTTATGCAGACGTAATATGTGTACGCTTCTTAGTGTGCATAGATACATTGAAATCCAAATCGTTGTAAAAAATAAACGCAGATGTCCTCAAATACGTTGAAATCCCTTATTAAAATTATACAATGTTAACTACTTCTTTTAATTTTCTATGAAACTATTTAATGACATTAACCAGATACTTATTTTAATGTATACTGACCATTTCATGAAGTAAAACGTTTCCATCCTTTGTGATCTTAATATCACCAGCTCCTGACACTAACCTGCGTAATACACAAGCAAAAATGATTTTCATTACGTATATGAAATGACATTTCATTAAGTTACCGGTTGTAATGTGGACAATGATATTGAAAATGAATTTAAAGCATTACATTTTCATTGTTCCTTTAGGACCAAGGTTGGATTTCATTACTTCACCGATTCCTCGAGCTGCAGACACATTGATGGCCAGAGCTTGGGCCGCTCTTGCATACTCGGCTTTTGGATTGGCAATACTAATTGCAGACATGGTAACTTTGGTAGTAAACCGAAAAGGGTTTCAAAACTTGTAAAATAATACCGAAATGGTAATTTAGTTTCCTAACTGCTACCGAAAAGGAACTGCTACGACAGACGAAGAGAATGAAGTAAACCGGATCGGATCACGTCAAAGTCAAAGGGATGAAATGTACTAGGACGGCATGCATCACCCACCCAATACACAAACAAATGCACAAATATGGTGAAATTAAAGAAAGAGTGAGTGGTGGAAAAATGGGAGAGTCAAATAAATGTATAATCGGCGCCCACACGGCCAGGCCAGCAGCGAGTTCTCGAACTTCTCTCACGATACCTACACACAGTATCAAATAATTATACTCCCAAACACTGTATACAGTATCAAGTTGAGTTGAGTCTTATAGAAATCGAGTCAGTTCTGCTGGAACATTCTATTACTTAAATCCTGCGAAGGTTTTTCGCTAAATAAAGACTGGGAAAATAATACTTTGATAATAGCGCTAAATTATTTTTCAAATTTTTCTTTAGGAAAAACAAATACCTAATTGAATTATATTGTTTTAGTGTCTTGTAAAGCGAATCGAGCAATATGGTTTATTTCTAGAAGTAATTTAAGTTACTCAAGGGAAACCGAGTAAAGTTCACTGGGTATTTGAGGAGTTCAAATGATTTGAAATCAAAGTCGTAATTAAAGGTAAGAGATTTTAATGCAAAATTTTTAAAGCAAAATGATGAATGCTGAATTTAAAATTTAAAAGTTCTGAAGTAGTTTGTAAATCTAATATTTTTAGTTCGAATTTTGTTTAATACTTTTAATAGATGAGCTAGTTGAACTCCAAAGCTCTTAACAATCTTACCACAGTCAAGTATGGGAAAACGCAATTATAAGAAAGAAGCGCTTCAATTAAAAACGCAACCCTGTTTTCAAAGATGCAGCCTTCCTTCAGGAAGTACTAATTTTTGGTTTACGAGGCAACAAAAGTACGATGATGGGAATAATAATTATCAAGGAAGAAGTCTCAACGAAGAAGAACCTGGCAAAGCTACGAATGAAGAATTTTTCAATGATGTTGAAGTGAACGGCTTTGATTCTGTGGAACTAAACCGAGGAGATGCTAATTGCAAAGAATCGTGGCGTACAACAGTTTCTCGCCGTAATTTAATCGTTAATTATTTACCTCAACACATTTCAGACGATGACCTTCATCAAGTGTTCTACCCTTTTGGTAAAATTGAATCAGTTCGTGTTATGAAAGATTTGAAAGCTGGTTACTCTTTTGGGTTTGGATTTGTAAACTTCTTCAGCGACAGTGATGGAGAGAAAGCAAAACATGCTTTAAATGAATCCAAATTGGGTAACAAGACAATAAAAGTGAATTTTGCAAGACCTGCTTCTGAGGACACTCAACAATCTAATTTATACGTTAGTAACCTTCCTCGCACTGCTACTGAAAATGAAGTGTTGAAAATGTTCTCCACGTTTGGAGAAGTTCTGCATGTGTCGTTACTACGAGACAAAATTTTGAATATACCTCGAGGTGTAGCTTTTATAAGATATCGTGAACGAAATGACGCTCTAAGAGCTATTATTGGTATGAACGGAGTAACACCGGAAGGATTAGAAGATCCCATCAACGTTAGAATCGCTCTTGATTACGGGCGACAAAGAGCTGCCTCATTTGGCTCCACGTTCAGCCGAAATTCCCCACCTCGTCGCTCGTCAACTCAACAAACAACAAATCGTAAGTCATTTATCGTAATATAAATCAATTAATTAACTCTTAGCAAAAATGTTTTGATATTTCTAATGTCTTCAGTAAATATTGTGCCATTCATTTTATTGAGGTGTTGAATCATGGTTTCTCCAAAGTAGTGATAGCCACTGGTTTTCCCTCGTAATACGTACTCTCTTCCCAGGGTATTTAAAATCGGCATAATTTATATGCTTTGGGGCTGTCATGGCATACGTACATGTCCGTATGTCTGTCAGTTAGTTAATGAATATGTACACGATCGGAAATTAGAATTTTCAATTGGGTCGTGTCGTGGCTACTTTAGGGGATTATGGAAAATGTTGTGGGACACAATTTTGTAGAGAATTGTGTTGCGGATTTAACAAACTTGGTCTCATCAAAATCGACTGGTATTTACTAGGTCTAAGTTCAGGTGAAAAACTCTAAATTCGAATTTTTGAGTTTTAGGAACTTTCGTAGACCGCAATATTTTTTTTATTTTGAAAAATCATATTCAGATTTTGAAAGAGGGTTATCGTAACAACATCGCAAAACATTTTCATGGCGATCGAAACAGGTTGAATTTCCACACTTTTTGGGGCTGCAGGTGTAAATATGGCGTATTCTGAAATATTCTCAAAAAATGGGAAATTAATCCTGCTTCGATGGTCATAAATTTTTTTGAGATGTTGCTACTGTAATCGTCTTTCTAAATGTGAAAAGGATTTTTCAAACAAAAATTATTGTGGCTTACAAAAATTCCTAAAACTGAAAAATTCTACTTTTTAGTGTTCAACCTGATCTAAGACCCAGTAAACATCAGCCGATTTGGATGACATTAAAGTAATATTATTATTTATAAATATTGTTTATATAATAATATTTATACATTTTATCCTATAGATCAACTATCATCCCAGAAGAATTTTACAAAAGGAAAATTGGATAGCAAACGGAACCGTAAATTTTATCGCAACTCAACGCAATCGTCTACATCGCACAACTTTCGGAAGTTTAACAATAAAAATAATAACATCAGTGTCCCAGGAATATTCAAGAGCAATAAGCATAAAAGAAAATTTCGAAAGAAATAAAGACACATGTGATAATTACAATTTAAGAAATTTAAATTATGCATATTCAAATAAATATTTTTCAGTTCTCTAGTTTTTAATTTCAAATTGAAGGAACACTTTGTTATTATGCAAAAGTTTATAAACCACATGGCTTACATATGATAAAAAGTTGGCCAAAAGATCGATTCCCAAGAAAGAAACGATAACCCCAAGAGAAGGAAAAGAAAAGTTTACGTACTAATAAAAATGCCTATAGTCGATTTTAAGGATAAAAATTGGGTGATGAAATTATGTAGTGACTTTAGTAGTAGACAATGGATTCAGAAGTTATCAGTAAAATATATTATATTATCTCTGAAGAATATTATTTTACCCATTATTTACGTCGACCAGTACTTAAAAGAGAATAACTAAAATATTTACAGTTTTCTTTAGATCTCCTTAATTAAAACGCTGGGAAAGTTTTGTAATTCGATTTTCTGTTTCATCGGCGAAATTTGTATTCTTATTGAACTATTATATCCATAGTAAATTCATTATTTCGAGACAAAGATCCAATTTGTGTTTTGGTGAAGTAATTATTTTCCGATCATTTTATTTTCCAAATAAATTAAATACAGTCTTTTATTATTCCACGTACTAGTAGTATATTAGTATTAGATAAGGCATCCCAAACATTTTGCTAGGATAAAACAGGATTAATTGAAGACGTGATTTTTACATTGAGATTAGTATAGTCTTAATGTGAAAGTCAGATATTAGTATAGGTATTAGAGAGCAAGATCGTCAAGATGAAAAGTATTAGCAGATTTTATTAAGAGGATGGCCAATGCAATAATGCTTTACATTTTGGAGTCAGGAAGGACATTTGGTTCTGAAGACATACTATTCACTGGAGTAAAAATAAGCAATTATTTTTGGAAATTCCAGTGCAACATCCATGACCTGATGGCGAAGCATTATGAGCCACAAATTATAAATGAATTGCAATAAGTATAAGCAATTATGCATTCAGTAAAGAGTTATACGTGTGGACAAATTGATTGGTTTTTGTAAGTTTATTAATCTAATATTTCACCAAAACCAACAATAATTATCAATAGACAAAGGAATCAAAAAATGATAGTTTATTATGATAGTAGTTCAAGGGGCTATCGGGCTATGAGCATTTTTATCATTATTAGTAAATGTTTATGAAATCACTTTTGTAAGTATAGTTGTTCTACTGTTCACTGAACAAAAAGTAGGTTCAGATATTAGAGATATTAAACCTGGAGCTAGGACCTTAGCGTCCGAAAATTTCATGGAAAGTAGTTCCGTTGTAGCCCACATTCATTGATTTTTCATCGTGGAATGTTATGTACATCCGGGTTGCGGGTATTTTTAAACTTTCAGATATTTTTTCAAATATAGCTTTTGAATGAGCTTTGTTCTCCGACTCTCCCAATTGTCCGATCGACATCAAAAGGCATTGTCCGCATGGTTCCTCAGTCCCGCCAAAGACCATGATTTGATCGGGAACAATTGTCACACAACAGTACTGAAAAATATATTGCATCCTGATGATTATAAATCTTGTGATAGACCACATAATTAGATATGTACTAATATTAAGATAGACTTTCTCAATATAATTATTAATCTGTAATGTAAAGCTGATTTGTAAGTGCTTGTGAAAGATTTTAGAAACCATAGCATTTTTCTAGAACATTATTAATGAGGTATAGGTTACACCATTGAAAAACTACGTAGTATACTTCTACGCTGTACTAAATTTTTTATCAGCCCTATCACTAACGTAGTACAACTGTTTAACCACACTGTGTAAAGTTGCTCTATTTACCAATCTTTTCTCAAAATTTGAATAATTATCAAAGCAAATAATGTGGTTAATACTTTATATAGATAGATTGAAAAGTCATTTCTTGTGTTACAACTTTGGTGTGGACATAGTGGGCACCATGTGCATTTTGTATTTTGAAAACCAGTTACTATGACCATTTGGCATCTTACATCCTTTCCTATCCCAAAGGCCTCAATGATAATGTTTTACTTATTAACTTTACGACTACTTTTGTGCAACTTAATTATCAACTCCCAAAACATTTCTAGCTGCATATATGTACTTAGAGTCATTAAAGTGATATGGAAAGTAAAATTTAGAGCATACACTTTCCGGCTTTCCCAGTGATTTTGCAATCAAGGCGCTAAGTTCCTTGGCCAAAACTTTCGGAACGGCTTCTTTGGCAACATTAGTTTCAATCCTTAAGTGGGGCATTGTAACTTTAAGTTATTCCCAATTTTCAGCAGAGAATCAAGTTCAGTTGAGTTATTGAGTTTTTCCGATAAAGCAGAATCTAAAAGTCAAACAACTGTGTCAGCTTTTTCGAGGTCATTTATGCATAGGTGCATTTAATAACACAAATAGATATCTAATGGTCTAGGGAACCGAAAGGAAAACCAGAATTTTAAGAGGTTATTCGGTTTATTTTGAAAAAAACAGTTTGAAAATTAGGAAAAAGCATGCCTTTTGCTTTTTTTTCTGCTGTCACATATATAAAGCTAAGAGGCAAAAGAATCTGGCGTTTTAGCTCATTTTTGGAAAAAATCGAGCGTTTATTCTGTTTTGATGTATGGAGCAGGTTAGTTTAAGCCGGTAGGGCCGGTGAAATTTAATTAAATTCACGTATGTGTCGGGATTAAATTTCACATAGCCAAGTAGCTGTTTCGAAAACAATTATTTGAATAATTAAATTTGTTTTAGTATACATATAAGAAATTCAGGTACGACATACTTACCTAGCTTTGACCTTCTCCAAGGTTGTTAGTTGATCACTTTACGAATATTCTGCTGAAACTGAATGATTGTTTCCTTGTGAATCTGTAGTACTCTGTTGTAGTGAGGCCGCTGCTGCTGATATGAATACATACCCGCATATGTTATTCATTACATGCTATGTATTTAGATATAAACGCTAAGGCATAGGTACACTCGGCACTAATGTCGGCACTCAAGAGATAGGCTTTAATCATTTACATTGCATTGAGTGCATTCCGCGTTACATTACAATTCCTAAAAATGAGAAGTGCTACAATATTATTTTAGCCCTTAGGGATGACCATGAGATATAAAATTAAATGTGATGAGACTGATGTCACTTTACAATAACTACATGGCAGTCTGATATATATTTGTATTTTTATTTGTTTAAAATCATATCATATCATTAAATCATTAGAATTCGATTTTGCACTTTATTAAAATGCCCTTCGAATGATATATATATATAGGTATTTTGAGATTTCGGCTTTAATTTACAAGAGGTATATTAAAGTCTAGAGGGGTATTTACAATAGTTGACTAGTATAAATACAATTAAGCAGACAATACCAATGATTAAGTTTAATAATTTTGTAAGTAATCTCCCCTGTGTAAGCATGAACTAGGTGGTTGTGAAAAATATCCAACAAGTAAGTAAATATCCTTTACAAATACAAATATTTGAGCGCCAATATATAGTGCAGTAGTTTTTGAATTATAGTTCCAAAGGAATTAAATATTCAACCTCAACCCTCAATGATGGAATGGGAATGGGATTGATCGGGTGCTCTTACTGTGTTGAGTAGTTAATAAATTTATTTTGTATTTTGATATTAAGATAAGATTTGGAAAACCGTAATAATAATATTCATGTTACAGATACAAACAATCTTGCCGTCTAGTATTCAATATTTAGAACTAAAACTATTATTATTATACTCAGCCGTCAACTTCAATATTTTATTTTGGATTAAATAGTTAAACACATAAATGTCGATTCACTGAAAAAGTCTGCGGATAATCAAAATTTTAAATGTTCTTCCTCAAACATGCTGGCGCTGCAAGTTCGGATGTACAGATACAGGTAAATATAAACATTTATTATGCGGCCTTATGTGGAAAGAATTCAGGTTTGATTGGAATTTATTGATATCGACTTTGGGATTGTTGAGTATAAACCACTTTTTGCGTCATATATGTAATTGACCAATCAGTTTGGATATCAATTCCTTTTGCAACTTCATATACTGCTCCAGAAAGGTTTACCTATAATGATTTTGTATTTTTGTATACCTTTTCCCTAAAAAAGGTTCTGACTTCTGAGTTTCCACTATTTTATTTTATTTGCTTGATTGGTAATTTAAGGCTGCCTTTGGGGCTCGCTTCAGCAGTTACAATGAATTTTAATTAAACTTTAGTATGTTTAGTTTTTTATACAAACACCAATAATGTACATAACGATGACAGTAATTTTGTTTTTATAAACAGAGAATATTGTTCAGGAGTATGCATCGTAGCCATTACGATGCATTAGGGCTAACTCCAAAAGCTTCGCAGTCAGATATCAAGAAAGCGTATTACAAGCTATCAATGCAGTTTCATCCGGATAAAAATAAAGTAAAGATAACATAGGTCCACAGTTGATATACAATGTGTTACATGAAAAATCATTGGTACTATTTGACTGGTGTAATTTTATAGGGAGACGATAACAAATTCAGAGAAATAACCGCCGCATATGAAATTCTTGGAAATTTGAAGCTAAGACGTCTTTATGACAGAGGGATGCTGACGAAGGACTCTTTAATCGATCCGGATGCCGAAGATTTAAAACCAGAGGCGCATCCACAGCAGAAGTTCTATGATGTATTCATTTACTATATATTTTTTGTATTATACACATATTTCCCTTATAAACAACTTGTTACAATCACTGCCACGTATAAGCATGAAATCGTGAAGTTCTACTTTTTACTGATTAAGAAAAGATTTTTGAAGAGTCTTCATTATATATACCACATTACAAGAAAAGAGTCATAAATCATTTTAGATTTTCAAGTGAAAGAAATTCGATCATTTATATAAAGTTGAATATAGTATACCTAATCAGTTATAAGCAAACCAATTTTCAGCCATGCGATTTTACAGATGACTTAAAAATGCTTATAAGTTGACCGTATAAAAACTATTAACTATTTTCATTTTATGAAACCTAGAGTGATGTTCAATTTTACTTAAGTTATTGATGTTGAGATAAATGTACTATATTAAATAAATTGTCATTTTATAGTCTAGAAGTTCCAGATCTCGTGTTCCTACTACAGGTCGAACCACGGTTTATAATTTTGATGAATGGTAAGTAAAACTTTGCACTAGTAAACCGTTCCCAAAAGGCATTTAATTTTGTTTTCGTTGATGTATTTTATGGAGAGGATTTTTAAAATAGTGAACAATCTACTTATTAATGAATTTCCTTCCACGACAAATAAATTTGACTTACATTTAAATTTTTCATGCAGGTCAAGAGCGCATTATTCGGAAACTTTCAGTAAAGGTGAGAGTCAGAAAAGAGTTGTGGAAAGGAAACAGTACATAGATTCTCAGTTTAAAAGTCAGCGCAGCATAGAAGGAGGAATCTTTGGACTATTATTCCTCTTGATAGGAATGGGTTTTATCGTGACAGCGGGCAGGTCAATAAATCCGGACTCCCCTTCAAAGCCAAAAAAGACGGATGGAAGCTGATTAGTATACTTTCAATAGGTCCCAATTAATTAACGACAGTCTGTCCTCGTATAAACATCAATGGAGTATGTAGTGCGTGGTATATTTATCGAAGAATCACCTCATGTCAAATAAAAATTGGAATGTGTACTAAATTTCAGTGTAAATATTTAGATGAAACTATTTGATAAATCATTGAAGCCTGAACATAAATATGTAAAAATCGTTGATCGATGTAATAGTACCATAAATAAAACGTTGAATTTTAATTGACTTAATTTTTGCTATTTCAAAGCGTTGCTCAACAAAGCATTGGATTTTGCCTGCGTTACATTATTTTTTATTTTATGTTTTTATTTCTCATAATTTCTTAAGTCGCTAACTAAATTTCTAAGCTTGGTATCCTTAAGAACTCATTGCCCTCTTTTTATTAAGGCTATGAGCGCAATATTAGTTAATACTGCAATATTTAACGTGTCGCTTGGAAATGAGTCGTTTCTAGTAGAGTTCCAACCCACAATTAAGAAGTAGAAACGCAACACCACACTCAAGACTTATGGACTTAACTTGCAGTGTCTCCAGGAGCAGGGGTCTCATAGACCACTTGCACTAGCTGGACATACATAAATGTAACATTTTTGATATTTTTCACACGAATGCAATACTGAATTTCGAGACAACTTAATAAATGATACGAATTCAAATAAATATCTTATTAAATGATTCTTTGGAAGCAATAATAATTAGTAACGCTGTAAATATATGATTGGTCCTAAAACCTGGTTCCTTCTGTAATCGAAATTGTTGCAACACAATCGAAGGAGCTATTTTCAATTAACCGTATTAAAATCTAGTGATTGAATAGAAATGCAATGAGATTGACATTTTCTGCATTCTTCATATCATATTCAGCTTTAGTACACTTATCGTTAGCACCTGCAAGTTAGATGGCTATCTCGTATTACAAAGGTATTACTACTGACTAAGTACCCTTAACCGTACGCGTAGGAGCTACTATCGCACTGCACTGCTGGCAATGAGATATTTCCAGTACGTCTGTTTATTTCACATTATGCATTGTGCTTGCCTCCATCCAGTCCAATACGGGTATTCTATTATATAGTCCACATAATAGAGTAATAGTGATATGATGTTGTTTTGCTTGTATTTCAGTTCAACTCGTATGCATATGAGGAAAGAAGACAAGATTTGGGAGAGAATAGATAAATATGTTAGCCTTGACCAACTTTATTTTTTATTGGATCCTACCGAAGGAATGGAACTCGAGAAGTCTAAACTTAGGTCTATCCGTTCTAAACCTAAGGTCTTCAGCATGGCATAAAGTAACTAATGCATTGTATTGTAGTGTTGTGTAACGAGTGCTGTTTCGATGTTCTCATCTTTTCTGCTCCCTTAGCCTGCAGTTCCACTGCAGTGCATTGAATTACATTGCACTTGTATTTGTACTTGTAAGGATGACTGCACTGATAGCGATAGTACCTATAGTGCATCTCCTCTACCTGTACTACTGTATACACTGTGACTGAGAACGGATGATGATGAGTGAGAGTCAAAAGTAAATGTGCGCCTTTTCTCATCTCCAGTGTACCACATCTCCATAATATTATCACCGTCTCACTCACAAACAAACGCGATATGAAGGTATAGGCCTCCTGGAACCTAAACTATATAATATACTTCAAATCTATTGTTTTGGATAGACTCGGCTAAATTGTGTATTATTATAACTATGTACATACTTACAAGAAACTCGCTTCCAATGGTTCCAATAGACACTGGTTCTATGAATGTACTTAAAGAAGCTTTCTTGATTCATGCACTTCCATTTCTACACTCGTAAGTTGTAAAGCATAGGCAGATTGTACAAATGCACTCTATCGCCTCATTATTACATTTCGGTATACCTTTAGAAGTCTAGGGACTGTATAACAGTGTGAAAGACTCATATTTGTATTCGTCGCAAGTCTCTTATTTCCAGATTTCGAAGAAAGAAGTCCTACAGGAATAAAATGAGTTTCTTTGGCCAGATTTTGTGGTGCATAAGTAAGCACTCCATCTGTCTATTCTGTGTATTGTAGTATTTAGGTTTACAATTATGGTTTTACTACTACTTTATGTAATACCTTCGCCTGAAATGATTATGGTCTGACCAGAGTAAAAGGACTGGGCATTGAGACAAGTCAAAGTTCACGTCAGTTTAGATTAGAGTTTTCGAGTGAGCATTTATAATAAATGTTTACATGTCAAAATCTTCATGAATAGACAACAGATGCAATGCAACTTGGGTTGACTTTCCCTATTCACCATTATTATTGCTGTACGGTGTATGATCAAAATATGAACAAGTTCTTTCTTAGAGTACAGACTAGCATGGCTATGCTATAGGTAGATTAAAAAGTCCATAGAATTATAATGGAGACTTTCTCATTCTTTCAAACACATATAGTGAACTCACATCACATCTCTCTATTTAAATTTAATGCGTACCTTGTTTAGGTCCAAAGAATTTATTTATAATGTTAACATCCTAACAAGTAAGTAAGTCTGAAGTAAATACCTCTATTATTATGCATTAGCTACGAAGGAACTTTTATAGTGAGGAACATCCATTTTCCAAGTGGATCACGAGACTGCAGTGTAAGAGTGCAAGTGTGTAAGGGCAGCGAAGGAAGGATAGCAATCTTAATAAAGGTCCGATCTTGACTTCACAATTCTTGCTTGTAAATATGTAGGTATTCTTAAAAATGGTGGACGCGTGTATTGCATTTTTTCCGTTATGTCTAAGACGAGACATGAGTACAGATGCGTACATACACATATAATTAAGATGCTATGATTACGATGGAAAGGATATTATGTTTGTCTTGCTAACATCATCATGAGGGATGGACATGCATGAAAATATGGCATTTAAATTGAAATCATTCTTCTTGCGTGGAAAGAGCTTTGATATATTGATACCTGTATCTTGCATTGTGGTGCTGAATAGAGTCCGAGTGCATTCATTCTGCTCAAGCACCGTACTTAAGTTTTTTGGGAGAAAAATCCTCAAATGATCTTTTCCACTGTGGAAAAGAAAAACATGCCGTGAAATAACAATCAATTACTACAATAAAATTGTAGTTCGGCTTGTTCAGCCAAAATACAAAGGCTTTCCACGAGACACAAGAATGCATGTTTCTTCAAACGAATAAAAGAAAAATTTTGAACCTAAGGTAAACGATGGGCTGAAACAACCACCTAAACTCAACCCTACTATAAAACTAAACTGTTTTTGCGACGATTTAACAAAATATATATCACCTCTTTAGTCCTTAAACTGTCTCTTACATCAGTCAGAGGATTCGGTACTAGGAAAAGCCCTTTCAGTATGATAGCGTATCATTACTCTTCGGTCAGGCACTGCAACCTATACTGAACAGATAGGAAGGCCGAGATGAGATTTCTCACCCTCTCCCACAAATACAATGTCTCACGTGTTCTGAGCACTCTATATATTTCTTACTGCATTTGTCCGCCTTAAAAGCAGTCCTTAAATGAACATTAAAAAAGCTAACCAGCACACTGGCTTTCGGGCGTTACAGGAAGTAGCTCGTTTCTTTTCTTTCCCACAAATTTCCTTAAATACATTTTTATCTTTTATATATAGTGTACACATAATGCTCTGTAGTAATATATGATTCCATTGGATACATTTGTAATCTGCTCTTTAGAGAACACGAAGAAAGAATTTATATACTCTATTTTTCATGCACAACATCTAAACTGAAAAATACGTATTTATTTAAACTCGAGCATTTTAGCTCGTATCCAAACATTATCGTATGGATGTTTTTTCCAAGCATTCGATTTACAGCAGTGTAGTAATAACTTTACACTTTTCATAATATACAAGTAATAATACTGAGACCTGAGAGCAATCATTTAAGGCATAATTTCTCAGTTTACAATTTTTGTCTAGAAATTAAGGCCAACTTAAAACAGCCAGCCAAGAAATCCAAAAACGAAGCATATAATTGAGTCTACTTTTAATCAAGCTATTCCAGACACCCGAAAAATTGACAAAGTAAATGTGCCCTGCATCGTAGGGATTAAAGCAGGGAATAATAGCAATAATCGAAAGTAATGTACATAAATGTGGAGTGATAGACTGTGATATCATATTATGACTAATAGATACTTACTACGTAGGCGGCATTATCAGACAAAAGAAAAATAACAGAGAATGGCTGAAAAGTAAGTAGTATGATTACTCTTATTCTCTTTTAAACCAAAATGTCGCCTTTTCTTCTGCCTGCTCCTGAGACTATTCAAGTCGAATAATCAGAACAGCATTATTACACAACTTGTAAGTATAATTTCTCTTGCTGTCAGTTAAGCATGGAGAAAAGTGCTGGCGTTGTATAGTTGTATTTGTGTCATTAATGTGTCTTGTAAGCACTTAGGTGATCAGTACATGTTATTCATGCAGACACTTTACTGCACTTACAAAAATTGTGTTGGCCCAATATCTGGGAATAATTTTAGAATAATGACTGTGTAATACAGATACATTGAGTAACATCTTTGGAGTAGTTCTCATAACACAACATTACTTAAAAATATTTCCCTTAGCTTAGCTTGGCTCAAGTGCATAATCTCTTTTTGTTGCTATTTCTAAGCTTGGTTTGGTACACCCTTGCAATGCGTCTATTCATATCATATTAAATGAAACCCACGCTGGGATATTTATAAGTTATTGTGAACTATTGACTTTGAATGTCTCATTAGATATATATTTTGGTTTGTTGGATTTTTTGCACAGTGAATGTTATTATATCTGTAAACCATGGTTAAGAGTATACAATTTGAATTTCAAAAGTCCTCTTTTCAATGTTTTAAATGTGGTTCTTGAAATATTTAAGGTCAAAACTCTGCATTAACTTATGGATACCCTTATGCATAAAAAGATTGAAGATGTCTACTTAAAAAAGTATGATAATATATAGGTACTGACGGCTGGTACTGAAAATTACTGCATGCCGTCAACAATTCCTTGTCAATACAGAATAATGTAACTTTAGGTATGTAAGCATATAGGTAGTGTCTAAAATTTTGGTATTGTGTCAACAATCTAATTGCCCCATTTCAGGTTTATTACCAAGTCAGACCAACGAGGGAAAGTAAGTTCATCGTAATTTTACTGATTCAGCCAATTGGCATTCCTTATTTTGATTGCATTGAGATAATACATGACAGTACATATCTTTACAAATTTTCATCGTTGTAATTCTTTAGCGGCCGTATTCACTGATAAATACGACGCATTCTGCGTATAGTCCCAGATTAGTTCCGCTTGTGAATAAAGTTCTAAGCATATTTATTATTTTGTTTATTTTGTTTATGCCAAATACTAAAACTGCCCACGCACGCTTTATTTTATTACAGGTACAACGAAGACAGAAAGAAAAGTGGAGATTTATCAGCAATTAAAAGGATTTTCTCTTGCAAAGGTTTTATAATGAAAATATTCAGCAATGTCACATAAAAGTTAGTAATCTAATGCTGATATAAGTAACCACAGGGGATAAAGAATGAATTACAATGTGCAGGTCAGCCATCAGTTAGTTTAGTTTTAGTTATCACCTTGTGGTAAATCTGCAAATAATGTTATGTTTATTGTAAAGTTTATTTAGTTTAGTAATAATAAGTAGGTAAATGGTAAAGCCCACTTATTGTTCAAGATACGTGGTACGTACACAAAGCACAATGATAATAAGTACATAGCTTACATATACGTACACAATGGATGTAATACATAAGTGTAGAATTTTAGTAGCGTCTTACAAGTACAAATACAGAGATAATTCTTATTTTGGTATCGCATTATTAGTATTAGGGAGTTATACTGAAAGCTGCCTAGGCTAGGTTGGCTAGACTGTGGTTCATAGTATGTAAATGGACAGGAAGAAGAAGATAGATGCTATGCAAAGTAGAATGGTGTGTGTAGTGAGCACCATAATACAGAGAAGTGGTAAGATAGTGTTGTCTCCCTGCCTTGTGTGTAAAGTTGAGGTGATCTCGAATGTGTACATAGTTGTGTGAAGGAAGAAGGAACGAGAGAGACTAGGAGACTACACGAAATGCGAGTGTTGGATTGTTGCGGTCTGTTCGAGGCCTAGACTGATCGTCAGGTGAATGTAATGTAAGACATTCTACAAAGAATATTTTCCGATGTGATGTGAATAGCGTTAGTGGTGGAAATAGACGAGTTAACATACTAACAGATGAAGATGAATCTTTCTTATTAGCTTAGCCTCACTCGGTTCTTCTCCTCTCGCCTAAAAAGCCAAGCTATTTGAGATGACTTGAGTTGAATGCTGAATGAGGATCTCCTGTTCAGTTACTTGGTGATACGTTCTCTCGTGTCCGTACTTAAGGTAGGTAGCAGGTACCTCAGACCATGCACAGATACCTAGATGCATAATAATGGAAATGCTGTGGACTCTTCTTCAGATGCCGAGTCGAAATTAGGTCAATGGTATATAATGTCAGGGAGAAAGGGAAACATTGGCATTAACACTGTGGCAGCCGACTCTCAGTCATGTCAATCCGTTCAGTGGCACTCCACTCTGAGCAACCAGTGACCTTTTCCAACGCATCTTCCTCGCCCACAACAAACCCATCTGCCCCGTGCCTCCACCCCAGCCCTGTCAATTGCAGTTCCTCCGAATAATATATTCTCACGTGGGTCGGCAGTGGATTGGAGAGCAAGAGTTGCCGATGCCTGGTCTGGGGCCAGGTTCATGAACAACATTAATAAGTATCGGAGTGCTGGTGGAATGAATGTAGCACTGTAGACAGATAGATAATAGTCTTCCGCCCACCCAGATTGCTGGACCGAGTCCACTAGTTCCTTCCGTCGTCTCCCTCATCCACCTCCATTGCACTCTTCGCCCTCACTCGCCCTTTCCTCCGTCCAAATCATCGATGAGACCCTGTGCTGTGTATCTCCTTTTGACAATCAGCCTCCCTGTGTGAACAACTCCTTCATCTGTGCACACTGGACCATAAACATTTCAACTTCTAACAAATACGTCTACCACCTCCGAACACAACTTTCAATACAACACAACCAAAAACACTTTTCTTACCTCTACTCCAAACTGCAACCGAAACATCCCTCTTGTCAATCCCAATCTTCTCGAATTAGTATCCAATTACGCATTCATCAATACCAATACAGCCGAAAAGATTCTCACTCATTATTCTCGGTTTCCATAATATGACAATACTATCACAAACTTTGGAAAAACCTTTGTGTAACATGACAGTAGAATACAATACAGTGTGATAGGTACCAGTGTTTTTCCGTGAATATACATGCTTCAAAAGAAATGGATTTTTCTTTGAAAAATTGAACGCATTCAAAAGTTAAATACATTACAATATTTTGATAACGGATAATTTTCGTGGATATAGTAAACTGTACATTGTTTTGCTGTACATTCTAAAACAATTACATTAAATGTGAAGAGATTCCTTCGTGAACACATCAAGAGTGCTTTCACCCTCTCAAGATATAACAACTTAATATTTATTGTTTGAGGTGAATTGATTTTTCCCAGTGAATTGACTGAGAAAAAGAAATTGGAGGATCACGCCGAATCGAATTTATTAATTGGGGTTCATTTATTTTCTTGGATCCTTCACTTGACGGCACTCACTATGGATTGGATAACTATAACGGTTTGTGAAAGCACCTACTTTCTTCATTTCTATGTTAGCATTAAGAATATGCCCTATAAGTGTTTCCAGTATAATCTATCTTACTAACAGCGTTGTTTAACACCATTAGCATTTAATCAAAGAGTTGCACGCAGACAATGGATCTTTGTGTCTTACACACTTATCTCGAATCACTCATAAAGCCAAACTTAAACGAAGGGTCGAGAAATGGTGCTAACGTCTTAATGTTTCTCTTTCTGTAGTTCCACTATTTATTTCACCTACTATGTGGCTAATGATTATACGTATAAGGTGCACTTTGTAATATTATCATTTCTCATGTTGGAGAGTAGGAGAGATCAGAGGATAAATGTGTAACAACACCAAATAGAAAACGAGTTCATTTCCAATCGCTTGTTTACTCTTTCTGAAGGCTATATTTTATACTGAAGGAAATACCGATGCTTACAGAAACTAATTCTCCACACAAATATAAGGATGGCATGCAGTAGAGTGGGATTACTATAAGGGCAAGTGCTCACAGATCATTTATCACCATTTAACACTCCCTTAGTCTCGTCATGGGTTTTTAACTTTTCGAATAAATAAATTCATCAAGTCTTCATTTCTAGTGGACAGACCTACACTTCACTAATAGGGAATTGCTTTCATGGAGTGCAGTTCAAAAGTGGAGCAAAAGCAAAATTCACTCTTTTCATAGACATTATTCATGGTCGTAGCTCTTGGACATCACAGAGAGACAGTGAGTTATAACACATGCCCAGAAACTGCAACTATGCAAATAAAAACAAATAGAAACCTTTCTTTGCAAGAGGTGCAAATAGAAATGCTCCATTTTCAACTATAACGAAAATCGAGATTTGCTCTCCTTTATTATATAGAAATTCTAAATGCGCAATCTGAATAATACAGATACCATTTATTGACAGTATGCATCCAAGTTCATGGTTGGATAAGTACTGCAAATATATTCGTACTGTTGCTCTATTCAAATCTATTTCTTTCCAAACGTCTTATCTCATGATTGCCAATTAGTTTCTATTGTATTGAAATTACGAGATGAAGGTGCATGTCCTTATTTCGTGCGTCTAAAGCAAAACGCTACAACTTATATATACATTCATAAAGTATCAACACTCAGTGTGAAACCTAAAGCTTAACATATGCAACTGGATGGAATATTGCTCTTTCATGGCTATTTGCACGCACCCAATAAATTCCAATGAAATTCAGATCATCTTCAATAATATCCTAATTAATTTTCAAAAGCATGTGGCACTACCTAACCAAAACATATTTAGTATGCTAAAAATAGTTTTGTCCCACTTTTTAAGTATAAAAAATGTCTCTAATTTTAACGTCAGACGTGCTTATTCACTTAAAATACATTCCAGTGTAACTCTATTTTTTCCATGAACGACGCTCTGTTGAACCTGGATAATCAAAATATTACTTTCTCACTAATTGAATGCATTGTTGGTTAAACATTTTAATTACTAATTACTGAAAGTTCTTACCATGGAACTTGAAGTGCATTATTACTATCATTTGCTGTTTACACAGATAAACCATTTAATAAGTTATAGTCAAAATTCTTATGATAAACCATGTCCCTCTACTCATTAGCTTTTACGCCTCTCTGGTATCACATCAAACAATAAGCTCAGAGAACTTAAGCTTTTATTGAGATGCATAAAACAAAAACCATTATAAGATTGAACGCTATAATAACTTAAGACTTGGCTCATTTAATGAGAAAATATATTTTATGCTGCAAGTTTTTTAAGCCACAATCTTTAACGACAGGAAATGCAGTTCATTTATAAAAATTGACTTTGGGTTTCGGAATTCGAATTTTGGTTGACTTTCGAGTTATTATTATTTCCAAGCTTTACTTTAGCTAACAAAGTTTTATAGGTTTTGTTTTTTACTCCCACGGACCTTCTAAGACAATAAATTGAAATCCATGCTGTTCATGTACAATCTACAACCAAATTATAAAACTTATTAGTGAATTCCGCCACGTATTACTATTTCTGTGACGTGACTTCCTACATAAGTCATCTAGATACCGGTTTTATCTAACTCAGCCTTAATCATAAAGATCGTAGATCACCTTAAATTAAATATAATAGTGAATAAAACATGATAACATTGGGAATTTACTGTTAGAGTGCTCTTCATTTTTATGTGTTTTTCTTTAATATTAAAATATTAACACATAATCAGAGACTTCATCTTGCATATCACTTAGATACAGTGTACTCCCCGTTCCCATTGTTTCTGTAATACCTACTTCGGCTCTATAGGTATTCCATCACACTTACCAAATGCCTCGAACATTCTTTAGTCCATGCATATGACGCAAAAAATAATAGAAATAGGACTAGGTAGGTAGGTAAGTAGGTATAGTATTATGCCAACCGGCGGAAATGGGTGCCTATAATCTCATCTCTCTTCAAAGTCCCCAAACGGTATTATATTATAGCTATATATATATAATTTAGGTATAATATTACACATATATAATATAATCGTAAGATGTTTGTATTAGGAGATAGGCTGAATTTAACTAATCGTTAATAAAGCAAGTCCGCTGTACAAAGTGACTACGAAAAGTAAGTTATCCTGAGCACATGTAATATCTTCATGTGCCCATCAACTAAAACCTCGCTAATATGATTACCGTGATCTGGATTTAATACACATATTCAGTTGCAGACGGTTTAAGTCTGTAGGTTTATCATTTACAATTAGCTGAGAAGGTTCGCCACTTGCCTATGCATACAGCCATCTCAATGTTCGTAATTGCATTTTGGCATCATTTATCTTAAGTGGTGAGGTGTACTTCAGGTTTAGCCTCCTAGCAACTTCTTTGTGATGTATACTGTACAGCATACCTTGAATAAAACACCGTTGAGTTTGAATAAGCTCCTTATGGTTCATTCTTTATGTGCACTAACAATAATATGGTGTAAATTTTAAGTATAGCTATACCACAAACACATTGGCTATATACTATTTCTGTTCATTGGGCCAGTGGGTTATGTAGACTTGTAAACTTGTGCTAATAAATAAAAGTAAAGGTGCTTGTTTTAATATTGTGCGTATTTAATTAGCAAAGAATAAAATACCATGGGTCAAATTAAATTCGACTCAATCCTCCTTCTCGTATTACTGTGGCCCATATATATTACAACGACCATTTTTTGGGTCGGGACCACGACCCTTAATATTTCTTACCAAAACCCTGTCAACATTACTCAGGTCTAGGTTTCTGCATTCCATAGCCCACACCTGAGGGAAAGCGCAAACACAATCGAATATCAATTTTATACTGGTGAATACGGTTTGTGTGTTGTAGAAAAGCATAATAAATGTTTCACGAGATCAGTAAGTAAAGACAGAGACAGATGCTGAGACAATGGCAGCTTCTACTGTTGGCGAACGAAGATTATACTGTCACTGCATTATACTGTCTGATTCATGCCATGAACTGTGCCAAATGTCTACAAACATCAATCACTATAGCCTAATTGGTGTCTATTGGCTAGTCATTAGAGCGTACTATTGTCCGCAATTCTCACACACGGATGTGTCCTTCCTGGTTTGTTTTTCATGTACATTATGATGTTGGGCTCGTCTCTCTGTCATTTTTATGCCACACATTAAAAGATCTGTGCAAATATTTTTATTGTTGTTGTAATTCTTAATTACTGTTTGTATTCCATTACTTAACTAAAAATTGGTAGCTTTATTTCGGGTGCATTAAATTGTAATTACTGCTGTAGGCTCCCATTTAGCAAAGTATTTTTAATTAATAACATATGCAGTTCCATTAACGTCAACAGCAAAAGGTTTTAACTACTATATGCCACTGAATAGTATTTATGCTCATGATTTTTATGATATATGATTTTAAACTTCAAATTTAATTGTTTTATGGTCAGGTATCATTCAAAATTACAAATGTAACTCAGTTCTGCAATATAAAACTTTGTATTGGATTTGCACCTTATAGGTTAACAAATTGGCTATGTAAAGTTGGAGGCTTCTCATGTTATTGCACATCGTGACTTACAGTACACGTGTAATCCGAATATACTGATGCTTTTTACTACGATGGGCATCAGAAATACGAATAACTCCAATAATTCCAATTTTCGCTAGTAATAAAGTCTCACCCTGGATTTTCCTTGCACAAACTCCTCCCTTTATCTAAGTGTGCTTTAGTTGATGTGAACAACAAACGTTCTTCTTGTACGCATATGAAAGATTCCTTATTCTATGAGGTTTGAGCAAAGGATATGTATTAACTAAAATTACGTTTAATTTACTTGCTAGTGGATGAACACTACGTGATTTTAACTGCATGACAATTGAAATAGGTTTTCAGTGCAGTAAGGTAAATATGTAAAAGGAACGCCCATGTTATGGTTGCAGTGGAAGGATAAAAAATTGGAGAGATCGTGTTTATCCGTTTTTACATTAGTGGACTGAAAACCATAAGTGGATAGTATTTGTAAACAATGAAACAATGTGGTTGCAGATTACGTAAAAGTTAAATGGTAGTCCGTGATATAAACTGGGAAATTGACTGTTATTTTTCCTTGTCAAGCGAAATGAAGTGAGGTGGAAAAAGGAGAAGTTTAGAGAAGTGGAAAAACTGAGCGGTGTGCATAGCTGAAGGTGAATAGAAAAGTGAACATGCACACAGTGCTTGTCGTTAGTTTGAAGTTCTCTTCACTTGAGTCTGAATGTCTGAACCAGTGTCAGATGAAGTAGATAGTGATGCAATCATTTGATTTCATTGATAGAGAGGATGTAATTTCATTTCTAAAGAAAAGGCAAATTAGGTATTGTCTTTCCGTAGCGGTTAGTGTATGATTGTGGTGTAGAAATGGGTAATGCAGTCTGAATAGGTGCACAGATTCCCAAACAACTCCTGAAGTTCTCTTATCGCAGAGAATGGAATGGTGGTGGAGGAAGCAAAGTGCAAGTTGACTGCGAAACAAAAGCTCTTCTCCAAATACACATCACATGCGGTGCCACTGTATTCGTTAAATAAAATTTGACTTTTTTGTCTTTCTTCTCATGAAAGAGCAAGACAGACGAGTTTTATCGATAGTGATAGTGGTACAGATTACACGTATAAAGAAAGAGAACCATGTTCTACAACTTTTACTCGAAGGCAATGTTCTGTTTTGGCTGTAACAATAAACTTGTTTTATAATTTGTCTGGGAAGTTTCTTTCCTCTACAGTTTACGTAGTCTGGGTGTTCACTTACACTTTTCTTCCATCCTAGTTGCTACACAATGTTATGTTAATAGTATTCTCTGTTTTATAACTCTACTCTCACTGCAGACTCACTGAACTACATAGTTGATATTTTGGTGAGCACCTGTTCACGCAGAGTTTATATTGGCAGTAGTGGTGCACTGTTATAATCAAATGCACTCTTTTGTTTTATGCTTTCTTACTTCTCCAATGCAGTGCAACACTGACATACTGAACTCTGTTAAATAGCTAAGGAAATTCCAGTAAAAGTAATAGCAACTCGTTACAGGAGAACAAGAATTTAGATTATTATGCACATTTCATTACGTCATTCACTAAAGTGCCGAAGGAATTTCCAACTTTTTGCTCGTTTGCATTTACAGATCTACTAGGCTATTTACTAGACACAAATACATTCCTACTATCAAAACTTCTCAGTTCTCTCCTCAGTTTACTCTTCCGTCAGGTAAATCTTTTTCTACTAACCGACACTCGCAGAAGAACAACTATCAAAAGAAAATAACATTTACCCAAATATTGTATAAATATAAAAAACCACTTACTTTGTATGTAGTTGTTTTTTCTCTTGCAGATATTTCATTACTTCTTTACGTGTATTTCAAACTTTTTCCTCACTACATATACCTCTCTGCTGTGCATTCGGCATTCCTTTTGGACGAAAATGAATAGACGACTAGAAATAGTCGGCAGTTTTACAAATATTTATTAGACTTCATTATGATCATGATGAAAGCTTAAGATTCCGGCTTCCTTTTAATGGAAATAAATGATGACGGCATGAAAAATCATGTTCCATCACAAACAGTACAGTCGAACTTCCTTTTATGAACATCTTTGCTCATACATTGTTGTTATTTAAGATAACCCAGTTACAATTCTACCTTCAATAATGAAAATAATTTGCTACTTAATATGTCAAAGTAAAATAAATACAACACAATGTGTAGAACCACCACCACGAGTACGGTGCATATGTGTACTTCTTGTTCAACAATTTTGTCTTCTGTACATCAATACAAACCCTTCCTTATCAAATCACAGCATACTGTTTTCTTGTACTTTCTAAAATATACCTTTACTCTTTTTACAAAATATTAAATTTTTCCCAATTTTTCTAATCTCTATTTGAATTCTATTAAATAATCAAGTAAACAAGTTCAATTATACAGAATGGTTAACATGTACAATAATGAATTGGACTGTTGTTCCAGACATGTTTGGTATGATACTTTGCCATTTACAATTTCAGACGAAAAACAAACATACAATAAACGTGGGAAATGTTCATGTGTCAGATGTAGATAAGTTTCATTATCTTTTGATGTCTTAAGAATGCTTAACATTTCTTATGGATGTTTCATTTCAACGAATGTATATGCAGCACTTGCCATAATTACTGCATGGGTTTATTTCAATTAATAAGTGTAGGAGTAATAGAGAAGAAAGCGACAAGAATTCCGTAAGTATTTGGAATATAATTTTTGATCCGTCTGTTGCATCTATTTGGTCCATTCAGCATGAACAGGAAGTAAATTTCAGTTATTTAAACAGGGTGTTGGATATTCCACATATAGGAGTGCCTACTGCCTTCACATTTGGTTTCTAATAACATAAATTGCGAACTATTACTATTGCATTATTTGTAAACCAATATAAAAGCATTATTATGCAGGTTTGCATTACTGGTGTTTTAATTTGCTTAAATGGATAGAATTGTCGTGCCTAATTTGTAGTGTACCATAAAACAATCATTTTGCCGCAAATGCCCTCTTATTTTTGAACAAGCAAAAACTGCTTTAGTGTACTCCTTCGTGCAGGAAAACCTTATTTGCACCACGCATTGCATGACAATCACTAAACGTGCACAACGTTAAACACATTAAAAGAATTGATACATTTTGTGCATTGCCTCTTATTGGCATACGTAGCCGTAGATAGATTCAACAAAGGAGCTAAGAAATTTTTTTTGTGACTTTAATTATTACATCTTTATTCGCCATTTGACCTATGAGTTTGGAACCATTTGAAGACTCGGTCCAAAGTATTCGTAATTTTAGAACTTTGTCAGTTAAAAGCTTAGCAACTTAATTACTTGTTACTCTGATACGAATATGACAATTTTGGATGCAATTTAATTACTACTTAGAAATACATACCTATGTGCATTTTTACGCATTTATTCAATATCAGTTCAGATTTACTTCATTAGTAGAGAAACCAAGTCATGGACACTTTGAGGTAAAAATTGCAACTGCGAAAATGCATTTTATTATACAATGGATTCCTTTCCGTTGCATTTGGAAATTTGGTTCTTTACATGTTTAATAAGTGAATAGTAGCACAGGAATACAAGTTTGGAGTAAAGGGATCCTTTGTTAGAAGAATCACTTTTGTGAGTGCTGCTGTATTCAATTTGAGTCCAACTGCAAGAGTAAGAATTTTTCTTATTGTACTTTTGATCTCTTTGTGGCATATACGTTTGGAGCAGTTTTGATCTTATTGTTGAAGAAAAGTAATTGAAATTGAATGAAAAGTCTATACACTCAATTATAATTAACATACATGTGAACGCATCCAACAAGATATTTCCCTTTGATTCATGTACCTCCAGTTTAGAAATTAGTACTTATGTACATACTTTAAAGGCATTTTAGACAATAAATTCCTCCCTACCATCTCCATCATAGAACTCATAAAATCGTTTATACATCTTACGACGCTTAGGACTTCTTTGATTGCGAAATTAGGAATTCGCTTCAGTAATGTCAGTAAAATTCTTATTACACGCCCATTGATGTTGTAATCCACCATTTCTATGTCTACCCCCAAAATCCTGCATATATCGCATGCTGGATACGATACTACGGTATCATGTTTTTGATTGCAGAATGTTTATATGGGTTGTAGTGGGTTACATTTTTAGAGACCCGAGGAGCAAGATTTTGATAATTACTACTTTTGTTTTTTGTTTCACTAAAGTTCGCGATGGGGAGCATTCTGAGACCTGAGATGATTGTCTCTGTAGGATAGAGATACGATATAGTGTACAATGGTAGTATATGAAGACTTAGAATTTCTGTACGCAGTGAAAAACAATATTGAGCCAATTTCCTGTCAGAGTGAGTTGATGCAGCAGATAAATTGACAAGTGTATGGATTGTACAGATGTAACAGTACGTGTGAAAAGGGCTTTAGAGGATATGAAATGAGAGAGAGGAGATAGCCAAGAATAAGCAAGGAAGAAAAATAGTGTGAGGTGGTGGCTAATAAAATAGGTACAAATTGTTTAAATGGATGGTGCGCTGTAGGCAATTTCAAATGGATTTTGAAAGTTAGCATTGTCAGCATTTAGGACTGTCATTCTCTGACATTATCTGTCAATGAAGCTAATGAAAATAATGAAACCATGGATAATCGCAGGACTGCAATTATGAACAGTATCTTAAATTCAAAGTGTACTGGTTAGGGACTGAGCCAGATTTTAGAGGAACATTATACCTTGGGATTTCATGCTACTAATAACACAAGCAAGCAAATATAAAAAATGACTTAGATAGAAAGATGGTACAAGTCAAATAAAAGAGACTTGAGGCGTTGATGTAGTAAATGTGAATGGAGTGCATAGTAGCACGAAAAAGGCATAAAATGCGACGGATTACTTTAACACTTTAACTGGGAGCTCCCATTGTCTGCCAAAAAGTTCTATGCACTTCCAACAATACATACGCAAGTGAAGCAAAGTTCTTGCTGAGCAGTTTGTTCGCCTTGTCAAATGATTGTCCTTCTTTCCTCTTCTCCTCTGCCATACAATTAGTTTAAGAACTCTACAAGACCACACGACCACACAGTACCAACAACAAACCCTATTAATCATATATTGCTATCCCAGACTCTTTCCCTATATCTGCGCATCTCCATCTCCATCATCCTTCCTCTCTACCTAAGTGCTTTTTACTCAAATCTTATGAAAATCATTATTGCGTGTATGCAATCCATAAAACCCCATAAATACCATAAACATCTTACTAATAATCCTACTGAGCTTACACAGTTTACTTCATATACGGAAATACACGTAGTTTATTGCATAGAGGATATACCTGCCACATGAAAGTATTCTGCTGATGATTGGCTGCTGTTCAAGAATAATGTTCACTGTCTCCTGTAACTGAGATGAGCGGATGGCACTCCGTAGTGCTTCATGGGGGACAGTGGCATCAAAGTCTATATGGACATTTCTAAAGAAAAAAGTAAACGCAGTTATTGCATGGCTAAGCCCTAACATTCTTGGTATCCTGAATAAAAGTTGCTACATTATATCTCCATCATACCATGGTTTAGGACATTTACAAAATAGTATCTGTTTTTTATCTCCTCAAGTTATTCGGACTATAAATGTTCGATGAACAGACTACCTAGATATTTGCTTTATGTTCATTTCTCTTCTTGGCTTATCTATATACTCTCTGTAAATGAGCAAGCATTCCTCTCAATCAGAAAAACATTAGGGCGATACGTAGGTGCACTTTGTAACAGCAAACGGATGTAATAGTAGCATTGGTATCGCAATAATGGCAGAAATATCCATGAAATCTTTCCATGCTCACCGACTATCTGTATTCATGACTGCCTTATCGCGCTATGTGGTATAACTCTCCGTAGCTCCGGCAATCCAATAAAGTAACCTGATGAAAAACATGGAAAGGTCGTAAGGGGAATTTGAACTAGATACTCAAACAGAGCCGTACGAGGATATAAAGGTGAAGACATCTGAAAAAAGTCTTAAAACCCCAAATCGCAGTAGTGAACTTGGCTCCAGCAAAATCTCCAGTTATCCTGTGTATTTATAGCAGTACTGAAAGTGTAAGTAAGCTAATAAAACATGGATAACTAGCCAAACTCCAGGTTACACTGCTCATTTGAAAAACGCGACTCTTTTTCTAATATTAATTTTGAAATAAAAATGGTAATGGGCCTATGTAGGTTTAAATGCGTGTGCTCTGTGACTATGTGTTCGTAGAGTACTCAACATTAATACTAACTGAATTCAAAGAATGGAGGTAATAAATAGAAACGGGAAAAGTGAATTGCATGTACAGTACAGTGTCCTTGTCTGCAGATCCGGTCAAAATCGGTTCCATTAAATCTCTATGTTTCCTGTCTGTTTGTATGTCATAGGATATATTGTGTTCGGAGCAGATTAATTTTTGGAGTTGTGACTACGGTGGCTGTAGCTGTGACGTACCTTTGAAGGTAGTCCGTATATCCTGACAAGTACACAATAACTGTATTGAACATGGGCAGGTTACTTCTGAAGATTTACTTTAGTTATTGTAAAGTCTTTTATGTAGCACAGCATAGTTCAAGTAAATATGTATGTACAGCGTGTGCTTGAATTGAACGTGTATTTGGAATCAATGGGAAATCAGATGCTATATATGCAGCAGCTTGCGTTCCTTAATATTACAGTATTGTGCAGATGTGTTACATTGGGAAAAACATTTTATGCTCATACATAAGTGCTTTAAGGGAGGGATATGAGTAAATTCCTGCTAGTTGCTATAGATTTGTGTGGCAAACGACACACAATGGACGTTAAGGATATTGCACTGTAGTTGTGCAGTTATGTGCTTTTTGTGAATACTTTTGGCTTTGATTTCTGTCACTCCAATCTCTGGCAGAACTTGCAACCACAACAACAGCCGTGGAAACGTCAATTCAATATGAGATTCTCGAGTCATGCGAACTCTAACAGGAGTCAAGGACAATCCGTGGATTCCCTTCCGCTGTTCCAAATCTCAGATAAATGAATGGCCTATAATGGAAGAATCAGAGAAATTACTTATTGCTAATTTGACGGAAATATACAAGTCCACGTAAATCTGAGGAACCCCATTTTCATTTGTACGTCATTGAATTATAAAATTTCCTGGTAAGATCCCTCGGGCGGGCTAAACTTACTTATTTACAAAATCTCTCCGTGAAATGGCTTAAATCGGGTTCTGCATGCGTGCTGTGCAATTATTCAGTAACACACAGACTTCGATATTCTGGATTATGCATGTTGAGTGTTACGTTCCCCAGAGTTCAGAACTGTATCTTTAGAAAAATGACCCCATCAATGACTTTCTCTATATTCACACTAATACTCTAAGAAATGGTCTTTTTTACTGGAGATGGAATATGGAAATGCATTATATCTTTGCGACACCTTTCATCAACACTTTACAATTCAAAAGTCATTGAAATTGTAACTATTGAAACCAAAATGAAGAAAGTATGCGGTTGATAAAAATGAACTCTGTTTTTAAATCCCATTAGCCTGCAATTGTTGTGTGATTTTGAATTGCAGTAAATTATGTTACATTGCTCCAAAGGGGGTCTGACCTCCCAAAGTCACCATTTATACGACATAGGTTGGAATGTGAAATACCGAAATCGAAGGAATGTATACCTGAGAGCTATTCTAGTGATAAAACACAATGAACTTACCGGACTACAATGTGTAGTATTTTACTTTGCCAAACAGTGCGCACGCTGTCTAATAAATAATTCTGGATTTCTTTCTTTTACCTTTCCGGAGTGAACTATATTATATTGTGTCTGCTAGAAGTACGTGTGAACCCAAGTATTTAGCACACAAAGATGTAACAGAGTCTACTGCGGTTGCATAATATATGTATCTAAGAAAGAGAGAGCCGAAACAATTTCTTTGGATAAAACTTATAAAATAGTTGAGAAGAGCATGGTAAATAAAAGAACAGACTTGAATATTGCATTTTCAACACAACGTATTGTTCTACTTTTTATGGACCCAAATTCTTTAATATTTATTTTTGTGAACTTGGCATGAAAAATTCGTCACTCATATGGATCATCCTGAGCTCTGCCGCTGTCCTACTTTCCCGTCTAAAATTCAATCTAAAAATCTCAAGTATGTAGGCAAATACCCACAGTAGATTTGTAAACCACGCATTGCCAATAATAGGATATAATACACATGTATTCTCATTAATATAAATAGAAATTTTCAGTTTGGATGTAAATGCGTGTAAATTATGGCTGGTTTACTAATTGCAGTTGTAATAGTTTTAATTTTAATCGTGTTTTGCCTAATTGGAAAACTGAGTTGTGGAAAATTTGAGTTATACGGTATTAGTGTGTGAATGTGAATGTAGAATATTCATTGAACGAATGATGCACATACAAACGGACGGTTCGGCATTCACTGTGAGAGTTCTAGTCTAGGCTTGGCCTGAGGCTTTAGACGAGAGAAACAACACGAGAATCATGAGATGAGATTCAGACTCGAGTTCATTCAGACCAAAACCAACAAGAGAAGTTGTAAACAAGAAATGCAACGGAACTGAAGAGAAGAGAACCAAATTTCGTGTATTTTCTGTTCCGTTCTCTAATGCACTGTCTGTATGTGTGTCTGTGAATTATTTATACTTGACTATACCTATGCCTATTATCTACAATTCAGACAAAGTCATTTAGTCTTAGTCTTTCTGCTTTTTAGTTCATCTCTCTCTCATTGTTCGCTTTGTTTTGTTCTCCTCAAGTGGGCTGTTATGTTGGTTCTTATCTTTTTGCATACTATACTACTGTATACACAAGACAGAATTATACGCAAGTCATTTTCAAATTCAATCTAATATTATATTTATCAACTTCTCTGGTGTTTACATTGATTACATACTGTTACGCACAAATAAGTAGGTATGCCTAGTTGCTGTTGGTATAGGTGCTCAATATATCCACTGATTACCATCAAGAATGGCAAAATAATAAATTACATACATGCAGTACATGCAGTTTTACATATTTGTACATAAATAGATAATGCGTATGTGAAGGAAAGACGAACACAAATGCATTCTCACGTTTGTACATGCAGATACACTTGTGTGCTATGCCTTAGCAGTTTTCTTTGGTGCACTTTTATTGTTAATGTGAGGAAACGAATTGGTAAAATTATTTTCTCATTGCGGCTTTTGTAGGTCGCTTGTTATTCCTAAGGAGCACTGAATGGGGATAGTGAATGAACTAAAGAAAGTAATAGGTATATCTCTAAAGCACATCTGTATTACTAAATCTAACAAAACACACTCTGTGTACAAAAATGCGGAGATGGCCTCATATATTGCATTTCAAACACTATTGTAGCATTTCTACCTCTTCAGAGTAGACTTCTTCAAGTGTAACACGTAAGTGCATGTAAGGACGCTGTGTTGCATACAATGTAAAGTACGTTACGGTATCAATTGTATATCTAAGTAGCTACAACGTAAAAATGAATTTGTAAAACAGATATTTTAAACCATATTTTGTTATCTACTCATGTATGCAATCTTTTTTGACTTTTGTGACGTGCAATGCAGGTAAATTCAAGTCCCTGAATTCTATGCATATTTAATTCACCGTATGAAATAACTTGACACTCTTTCATAGACATCTTACTTCCATGACTGTAGTGCAATGCCTTCTGATTTGTACTTAGACTGCAATAATAAATATGTTTGTGGCATCTTCTCTAAAAACTGTGAACTTACCGGTGAGATATGCGTATTAATCTGATTACAACAGTCATTTATATTTATTATTTGAATAATGCAAACGTCTCCGCATAAAAATCCTTCAAGACAGCAGTTTGCCATAGAAGATTTTTTTTGCCAAGTTGTTAAAAGATTCCCAAAATATGAAAAACGTGTCGAAAAGAGTATAATATAGTATTTCTACCATTTAGATTGCTGTTATTCATTTATTCATTACCACAAAATCTAAATTGGTCAAGCCATTACTCATCACAGGGATCTTCATAATACAAGAATTAAAAGTTAGTAAGCTTGTTTAATTTTAGTGGGGTTTTGTGAAGAATATGAGCATTCTACTTTTTCAATCTCTACATACTTAAATATTCTGCATAAAGAATTTTACAATACAGTTTATTGAAATCTACAATTTTAAGTAGAATAAGCTGCGATCTTAGGATATTTATAATGTAATTAGCCATCCCATTGATTTAAATGATCCAACAGTAGGATTAAAACCTTCAGCCTGATTACGATAAATTTTAAACACTTATATTTATAAGGTTAATGAAAGTAATACTATTTTTCGCTACTACAAAAGCAAAGTGAATTAAGTGGTGATAAGGATTTCATTTAAAAATTATGTGCCAGTAACTTCAGCTTATATTACAATCTTAAGAACTACCACTTTAAAAAATCTGTGCTTTGATGTTTTTCACCGCCCACGCCATATAAGCAAAACTGTTCATCAGCACAAAATATTTTGTGCGTGCCATAAATGTGGTATAATATCAATATTCCTAATACGTAGATACAATACACGGAAATAATGTATAAAACACAAAAGGAATTCATTTTGGTCATGAAATTGACAAATCTTTAAGAGGCATGCCTACTAAGAGTATATTTTAAGTATATTTTACTATACCTAATATATTTACTCAAATCCGAACACATCGGTACTATAACATATATCCGTATATGTCACCACCTCTGAGACAACGCAACCTATAAGACTCATAGCCTACCCTCTGACATAATAAACTCATAGACTAGCTTGTAAGGGAACGGCATCATTCAGCCTCTGAGAGAACGGATAATATTCAAAGGTACTGCATATTGCTAAGTGTCATATCTTACTTATCAGATACTTGTGTGTCTGTGGGCCCAAATTGACTGTAGCCGAACTTATTATTATTATTATTATTTATGAACGTTAATTTGTGATTAGTGGTGTTTAAAATATTGTTCTTTACCTCTATAATAATTTGCTTCGCAGATCATTGTCTCATACTCATTTTTTAGATTTTTAAGATAAGGCTTTGACTAAAGTTGATGTGCGTTATTATTATCACCACTTACTGACATTTGCATACCATCTCTTTGTTTGAAGTTCAAATGAATTTTAACAATGATCACTTAGACTTAATTAATCGGTTTAATGACTAATGCTTTGTTAGCAGTTAATGTAAATGTAAATATCAGATTAAGCGCCTCAATTTCTTTGTATGCACTTTCTCGTTAGGATTTTCTCTCTTGGTTCGTTTACTTTGCCTGTATGGAAAGAACTACTCATTATTCTTCGTGTACCTGCAATTAGTTATAAACTGATCGACTCTTGAAATACTCTCTAGGGCAGGTACTTTAAATTCTAATCAATGCAAATTGCAATCACGGTCCACGCAACATGATTTACTGCAGAGAAGAAAAGTGAATATTTTGAGTGAATAGTTGTGGCTTAAGTATTTCTAAAGTAAACAGAGTGTATATAATGTAAACACAAACACAAGACTTGAGTACGATTAATGTTTAGTATAATACGAGATAAGTGGTATGTGGAACATAATGCATGGTAAAGGCATGGACTATTACAATAGGGAGGAAAGCTAATACTAATGAGGGAATGGATATGCACATAATGATTTGGTATTTTATTCAATCAATCAATCGATCAATAAGGTTATTGGGCCTGACCAACTAAATAGTAAGGCTTGGCTGAGCCACGGCAGGGCATAAGGCCATTGAGGACAATTATACGGTTGGTCTTGTCATAACCTTTCAAGTAGATTGACTATCTAATATCCGTATCCATGTGCTTGTGCTGCTATTCTAGGAATCCTATTCACATCTCAAAATCACAACATATTTCGTTTGCTGAACTCACTGTTAAGCATCCTTAATGAAATGACTGATTATAGATTGACTGCATTAAAAAGATGCTAAATGTAGTTCACACGGCACAAGATACAATCCGTGATACATAGAATCTTGTAGAATAAAAATCAGTCTCTCTCAGTAGTAGCTTTCTTTACATTGCCATGTAGCTTGAGCATCGCACGTACAATGCAACAATAGAACACATTATATTGACAGAACCACTGTGTGTGAAAGATGAACAGCTTCTTCAGATAGTATCATATTTTCAATGCAAGATGCATATGTGTCATCGTGAATAGATATATCTCCACTGTGCATAACAGTGGAACGTTGTCAGAGATTCTATTCTCAGGAAGATAGATGAATGAATGCAATAACAAAATCATACTGCATAATACAGTTCAAACGTAGTTTTTATGTGTACCCTAAGTATGTACTAATTTTATATGCTTTCCTTCGATAATAAAAACTACATATTTGCTTATACAAAGCTATATGCATACATGTATCCTATTTTATTGTTTGTTAAATTGTTCAGCACAGTGAGAGAATGACTTTACCATGTGCATGTTGTTATGTATGTACAGATCAAAATGCCAACAAAATAATTACGAGAAGATGTTTTGTATAACTCTATCGCACAGGTAATTTATAATAGCGACGGCTGTAACATAATTGTCCTCTTTGTAAGCTATATAGTATTTCATTGAAAGCAGACATAAGTACAATAATGTTGTCAGAAAAAATGTGAGGATATAATTTGTTTATTTTATGATGACCCAAGGGGAAATGATTAAAGTGCATGCAGTAGACTCGTTTCATTATTGAATGGCTATCTTAATGCAATATGTACACTTGTGGAATTAGGTAGGTTATTTACTTGTCTTTCTTATTGTAGCACCAGTTGGAATTTACTGACTGGTGTGATGCGCTATTCCTATCTGATCTATTGTTTACTTATCGTTACAATCATTAGTTAAAAGTAAAATCCTATAGTAATGTATTACCCTCGACGCGGTGCAACTCCTCGCAGGTCAGCTAGAACTAATAAGCCCAGTCAGTTCACCGTCAGAAAGTTTATAAACAAAGAACACGCCAGATTGATCAAGCTCTATCAGATTCCAGATTACTATTGAATTTACGACCACTCAAGTCTGCCTTTCAAGTTTGTAAGCGCAGTGTATCAAATACTAATACTCTCAGGTACCTCCAGTAATTTAAGATAATTCGCCAAAGATAAAAAGGGATCACATACTTCTTGCATTTTATAGCCTTGCACGAAAGCTTAACATAAAGTGAATTTTGGTAGCACAATGTTTTGATATTCAAAATTTAATTCAGCGCAAAGGTAAATTGTATCCAGTATGACGCTATTTCAAAATATACAATTTGCCTGATATCTGCTTATATTACTATTTTCATAAAAATAGAACATTTTCGTTAATGATAATTGCTTCTTAATTCCCACTCATTCGTTGTCATTTCAATATGACCGAAGGAGACCTAAAACCTTCATAGACGTAACCAGCTTGAAGAAAACTGTCCTCAGCCTCCATGCAATTTACCTCATACGTATACTACTGCCTACTAACATCAAACTTGAGAAAAAGAGATGAGATGAGGTATAAGAAACTTAATGTGAAACCGTTTTCTAAATGTTATAGATGTTTTAACCAATTCTAAAGTTAGTACATAAATAAATCGGAAGAAATCTTTTGGTTTACCATAATAACTAAAATTGTAATGGTAATAATATTTTTAATTTTTGAATAATTTGAATTTTGCTTCTTTTACTTATTAAAATCACAGTGATTTGTTATTTAACTTGCATAGGCATTGTCTCGTTCCCACCTCTTTTGTCAGTGCAGAATAATAATGACTGGAAGGATTGTGTACTATTTACATTCTGAAATTGAACACAGTGATAAAATAACTAGGCACTTGTTATGTATAACTATTATTGTCATGCTGAAGAGAAGTTTTATTAGACAGACATTATGCCTTTATGCTTTGCATAAAAGGATGACTGAACTTCTGTTAAGTTATAATAAACATCTAAATTGAGTGTTATGTTGTGTGATGTTGTATTAGTATAGAGAATTGGTGGATGCTTCGTGAGAGGAAACCTGAGCACGACTCACTTCAATAATAACCATCTAAATAATGTCCATCGTAAATAACCATTTTATTGCATATATTAAAAGCAAAGTGCATAACTGCATGCTTGTTATTATTCCATTCAACCAAACAAACCAGAGAGACTTACGACTAAAATCAGGCAAGAAGAGGATTGTACTTTGATTATATTTAATTATATTCTCAACCGAGTACATTACAAGACGAATTGACTCACTGACTCATGTAATATGTTATATAGACTACCAATCCGAAAAAAGTACTCGTATAACATTATAGTAAAATATAGTTTACCATAGCGCACCCGAACCACCATATATTACATTTAATGGCGTTATGTGATTTAAAGTTATACGTATAGTTAAAATTACATGTAGTCCCTTAAATGTCTAAATGTGGTATTGCTGTGATGCGGTGTGGTGAATCGTCAAGAGGGAATAGAAATAATATCGTACATTATACCTGGTACACTAGTTAGGCTAGTTACTTACAATTTTAGTGTTCTGAACTAGCAATGAAACTATTTGAGACCGAAGTCTAACTAAAAACCTCACCTAAGGGCTGAATATGAGAACAGTTTATCTCATCTCAAATACCCATGCATTTATTATCTTCTCTTACACAAAAACTATCTTCTATGAACTGTAGACATAGATATTTCCAAAACAGAATTGCAGAACAAGAAACACAGTCATGAAATAAGTTTCAAACAGAATAAGTACACACACGAGTGCCGAGTGCATGGGAATAATAATATGTACACCATGCTACATTTTATCTAAACGTGGTTTGTGTGTCTGTAAAGCATGCTAAGTGTAAATGTGTATATCTATGCTATGTCACATGGTGCATATAAACTGCACACAATCTTTATAATCTCACACGTAGTGTCTGAATCTAAGAAAACTACAAATAAATATAGTTTAGACTGTACAATAGACTGTCGGACTCACTTCACTACAATAAATTCTTCCGCCTATGAATGAATGCATGAATGAGAAACAGAGATGCAAACTGATGATCAAATGTATTGCACGTATTGTGCATATTATCGCCATAATGATCTCTTCCAGTCATTTTTACTAGTTTACTTTTCATAATACGATATATTAGTGCAACCAAAGCACTTACGCACATATCTATGCATATCTTTACTAAATGTGTCGTGATGCTGTCCTTTTCTACTGTAAATATTACCTATCCATGTACATTACAAAACCACAGAGTTGCAACTAGTTGGTACACTCTCAAAATCCATGCACAGTCAAAGATACAAACCATAGCCACCTACATAACACACATTATCACTTTTGTAAGGCAACACTTGCATTATGCTTGCATATTGTACATTGGTTAGCAACGCACTCAATATTGTAAAACAAAATCTGCGTGATGTACTATTTATACATAGGAGTACACATGAAACAGACAAGTTATATTCTACTGAAAGGTATTAATTGTTGAACACCGCTATGTATGGGGTGGTAATATTCTTTCCTGCGTGTATCTATAGGTCGTAGTCACATGTGAGATATTAGCAAACAGATTCAGTGTGGAATTTTTTGCAGGCAAGTCCATAATATAATAGTGTGCAATTTCTAAAGACACAATAGGGCCTTATATGATTCCTTACTGATATTACATTGTTTATTTTTAACTTCTCATGACAATCCATGTTAGTGTGCAATGCAACTAACTAGGTAGGCAGATCTCTTCTTTTAAAAGAAGATTGACAGACAGGTGAGACAACTGACAAAGAGACTGATAGTTGATGCACACCTTTTCTATTTCCATCACTTTTTTCATTCCAAAAGATTTCAAAAAAAATCCCAGGTTAAATTTACAGGTATTGAGTAGTACAATTTTAGCCAAATGATTTTATGCTACGTGATTATTTTGTAAACGTATAAATTTTTCGAAAGGAAAACAGAACTGAGACTCGGTGCCGTTTATCAGAGAGTGCAAAAATTACGGAAAAGTCTTTCAAACAGAATACACGTATTCGTGTCAATATTATTTATGATGTGCAAATGGAAATTGAAATTCAGTTTTGTTTTTCACAAACCGCTTATTCGCGTACCGCTCGTTTTCTCAATGTGTCACAACAAAATATTTATAGAGATAATGGAAAGTTGTTATATTATTGTTGCAGACTTATATTACCTTCCTCCCTATTCATATTTCAATACTGTAGTCTACCAGAAAGTGCAGTAGAGAAAGTCTCTTGTTTTGGTTTGTATTCCATTCGCATTCAGGTAATTCCATATTTAGAAATGGCAACTATAGACACGCATGAATTTCATGTACAACGGCTACTTAATCATTACAGACTAACGACAAGCTTCATTTTTGAAAATAATTTATTTCTAGTTCCGCAAACACAATCGAACAATAGCCATCCTAAGCACAGACACAAAATAGCATGCTTCATTATAATGTATTTACTCTTCAGTACAGTGAAAACAGTCACAACTATTCGATTTATATAAATAACGATTGTTAGAACATGGTTTATGGCATCCTTATCCTATGAATAAATAAGTTTGTATGCAACACAAAAACAATTGCTCGTTTACAGAAGAGAGCATTTTAAGTCAATGGCTCTCTAGCACAAATATTCTGGCACCTTTCTTTCCTTTCCTCATTCTATGTGTCGTAAAACAGTTTGTATATTTATGTGTACTGTCATCTATATTTCTACACCACATTAAAATAGAATAATGCATTGTAGTACTTTGCCATTCGATCTGTTTATACCCCATGGGGAGTTTTTTCTTGGAAAGCATATTTTCCAGAAATGGCAAAAATACTGTAGTAAGCCTTCAGGGTGAGATTTTTTTGATAAAGATATTTGTATTTGCCAAGAACACTTAGTATTTTCCCATCCTTTGGTTCAAAACCACATTAAATACTTGGCCTTTCGTTTTCATGAATAAGGGTAAACATCCCACACATATTTTTGAGACATCATGGGATTCTTATACAGTATTCCTGAATGAATTCAATTTCACTGATGCACCCATACATTTGTTGCAAACAAAACAGAAGCTATTAGTAAGAGTATATAAATTCTGTGTAGGAAGGGGGTATCGGTAAGCAAATAAAATATCGTTAAGAATTATTTTGGTGCTGCTGAAGGAGCTAATAAATATTTATTTTTGAATACACCGTACATTCGTACATACTGCCATTACTGTGTACATTTAGTTCACCTCTCTCATTCATACATGTTTTGCTTACTTAGAACCTGATTGTGGCTTCAAAACAGTCCCAGTCTGCGTAGGTAGCTAATATAGCAGCGGAACAGACTCATCTAAATAATATTATGCATTGAGTCCTGCCCTTGTGCCTCGCCCAAGTTTTAAGTGTTTTCTTTTTATCTTGATACGCTTTAATCAATCGATAGTGTTAATTGACCGAAATAGCACAAAGTCCTACATCAGTGCAAAATTTAGGACTACGAACAGTCTGGAAATTATTCAGAGAATTATCCCACTGCTTTTGTTGACAAGATGAAAACTATATTCTTTGAAGTAAAGAAATAGCAAATTCTTATGGCACTGACTTAAGAACTTCTACCAAATGTGTTCACACGAATTGCACTGTGTCCGTTGCCTTGATATGCGCCATCATCATGCAGAGTTCGCTCAATTATCAATGGTAATGATATATTAATAAATTTATAGCCAACTAAAATGGTATTCCAATTCGGTGTACACTGTATGCTCCATTTAAACTCAATTAATACTCAATCCGTTCTGATTTTTGTTAATAGAGTCATCAGAATTCCAAGCAGGTCAAGTTCCTTAGACTTACACAGTTTAAGGTTTAATTCCAGTTTATCTGTTTGTTAGTGTACTATTTTGTCTAGTTTTGTGAAAAAGTATACATCCACACAAAACACCACACCGAATACGAACAGGAAAATCCGAAGCAATATCCAAGGAATTGAGTGCGTAGTACTCATTAAATAGTTTCCCCCTTAAGGTTTTAGATGTTGTGTGTATTGTTAGTAGTTTGGTTGCAATACGGGTGTTATCTGCAAGAGTAATTGGAAAAGAATTTAAAGAATAGCACAGAAAGATTTACACAGTGCTGTTTTAAAAATGAGGGCAGCCTTATGCACGTCATGAATCTTTTAATTTAATGATTGAAACAAATAATTATTTTTGCATTATTTTCATAACGGCATCCTTTGTTTTAATTATGAATTAAGAATGTGTCTTTATTGTACCGTATGCTTTGTTATTTATATTTAACAGAGAAAGGGTAGTCGAGCATAGCATGAGAATGATAATATATTATATTACTTAGTAGATTGGGCAAAATGAAATAACCTAGACAAACGGATTTACTACGAGAGTAAGGTTCGCTTTGCATGGTTCAGCATGTGTATTACTTATAAACATTAATATTAGTCATCTTCACCGCAACTGCAACTCTCTACATTTATGTGTACTTGCATACTTGCCGTTAGTCGTTAGTTTAGCCCACTTTTTGACTGTGATGCAGATCATTATGATATGTGACTTATCTTAAGAGAATTTACAAGGATACCACAATAGGTATTATAGGTACTATGCATTAAACTTGCGTTTGCTTTGCAGATGTGAGCTATATACTTTACTAATTGCTAGTATTATAAGAATAAGCTTATATTTGCACATTAAAAAATACGGATATACTACAAATAACATGTTGAAAGGTAAAATTATAGGTTACGGATGTAGTAAACCTATACGATGGACTCCTTGACAGTTTTGACAACTCTCTGCTGGTTGAGACTGCATACTTGTGTTTTCTGTTCATCACATTATCGTCTATATGGATTACGATTAAGGTAGTTAAGATTAATTGTAAGTATACCATTAGGTACATACATATTTGAATACTGTTCGTATATCTTAAATGGGAAATCATATTAAGATGGGCATTTTGCAATTACTAACAGCATTTTCTACAGTGTCGTATTTGTGAGGCGGTTATGTGCAAAAAGTAAGGTGTGCATAGTTTACACTGTACGTGTGCATTCTTACAGGTACTTCATTAATTTTGTTGGTATGCGCTACAGTATGTGTAGGTTGGGAAATGAGATAATATTTGTTGGCTTCAATTGATACTGACACACAGGTCACTATTCTCAATATTTATTTTGCATACTGTACTTTCTAAAGCCCGACAAGTTAGCATTCAGCAGTGGAAGATATTTTGAGTAAGGTCAGATGACACCTAACATTTTTGCATAGACCAGCACGTAGCAAATACGCATGCCAATGTCCCATTGTTCAATTCCTGAATCAAAAGAGCTTCCTGAGTCAATAACTACTTCAATGCAAACACAACTCATTTTCATGCTTGAGGAATGCAGGTATGCAGACTCACACTACTCTCTTCTTTCAATGGATGTACATGCATCATTGCTTGCCAGGGATTTTAAGTAGGTGTCAGACTGGTAGTACACATACGGTCCTTTTTACTTGTCACTAGAATTAAATGGAAAATGACAATACTCCATTGTCAACTTTCACCCGCATATGCAATGTAAGGTATATTAGGACCAATGAATTACGCCCAGTAGCAATCAGTATTTGCAAAACCACTATCAACGTTCAAATGCACTTTTTCTAAGTAGGGCGTCCTGGATGATCTCATTTTAATAAAGCTTTATATCGTTAAGGTGATATTATAATTGTGATGTGCCACTTGCCAAATAATATTGCATTTTGCTTAATTTGATAAAGGGTTTGCCATCTAATGTGTGTACACAACTTGAGATTCAAATCACACTTGTATTTACAAATGAAAAACCTTTTCAAATTTAGGCAACCCAGTTTTATCCAGATATTGTCTTTCAAAATTTAATTTAACTCAGTACAAACGTAACAACTTTTATTTTAGTATTTATTTCCTGATATACAGATTCTACGGAATGGCTATTAAGGTGAACAGGACTTGGGCACTACAGATCATACTTGGCAGTAGGGCATTAAGTTTGGCTATATAATTTAGCTTCCGTTTGCATGTCACTGAAGTAAGCAATTCGAAATTTTAGAATTTTAAAAGCCATTTATCAATTTTTCTGCTTCATACTTTGCGTTCCCAATTTAAATATCGCAAGTTTTGAAACCTACATAAAATGGGCTTCTTTCCATGAATAAAGTGAATGGATTCAGATGAAGATTATAATTTCATTCTCCACAGTAAGGCTTACATAAGCAATTAATTGGGAAAAATATCCGCATTTCATGCAATACTGTTGAAAAGTTGTGGATGGAGACAATTGTATCGCCATAATTGAGCCATACGGTATATCACTGAGAGAATTGGAACGAGGGTGTTTGTTTGTAATGTAACCCAGGGTATTTGGTACAAATGCGCTATAACAAAACGGCTGTATTAAAATAAAGGGTATGCAATGTGTTCAACAATATCTTAAGCTTGAGTATGTCATATTACATTACATGAGGTAGGAGATGTGAACTGATGAGCAGTAGGTATACCACGGGATCTCTCAGCCACAGAAAGAACAATCAGTTGGAAGCCGAATTACTAATTCATTGTCCAACTTTTATTGTTGGCTTCATCCATGCAGTGTCACAAGCAGCCAAGTAAGCCGATTTCTTCCATTATCATGGGAATGCACTGTAATAACACCGTGATGATATGTACAAGTGGTGTAAAATATTTATTGCGTGGACTGCACTCGTATGTATTGTAGTTACGTACCAAATTATCATTCTATACTACATTCTTATATTACTCCTATCCACATCCTAGCGAAGACGCGTATAGTTAGACATTTAGATCATTAGAGTTTATCTCACGCAGAGATTGCACTGTAGCATTACCATAAGGCACAAATAAATTGTGAATAAATAATGCTGCGGTACCTCAGAGCCTCAGAGAGTCCACACAACACATATTGCTCTGCTCTCTGGGACCCCGAGGCTCCACCATTCACCACCAGAACAAAACTTATACAAACCTTATCCCGATTGTTTCACCAAAGAAAAGATTGACAAAAGTAATGAAAAAACTTTAATTACTTTAACTAACAAACGTCGTGCTTACATGGTAGCTTATATTTGCATAATGAATTATTCAATCCCTTGATATTATAGCTGCTTCTTCAGCAAGAAATTGTTTTTATGACAAAAAACTTTTTTATTAGTCATTGCAATTAACACTGTTACAGAATGATAACAATAATATAAATCTATTTTGATCCTTTTTGAGTGACCTATTTTGTATATTATTTTTGTTCACTGGAGATCGAAATGGAAAATTTATGGTACAATTTGTTCAATAATTATAGATGTATTTTTGAATGAATTAATAAAACTTGTATCTTTAGCTGTTGAAATTTGTCTGCAGGGGAAATTATGACGAATAGGTAATACAGGCAGACTTTTCATGTGCTGAAAATATTGAAGTCACTATTTATTTGTAATTATTGTGTAAATCGATGATAGTATGAGTCTTTATTATGGGTCTGTGAAACGAGCTGTTGTCAACGTTTCTAATTAATTTCGCCTTTGTCAACGGTTTGAACATTTTTCACAAATTATAATATTGTAAATGACGCTTGGATTGTTTTCAAATTACAAATGACGAAGAGCAAGTGGCGTTATTTACTCGACTGATATAGGTATACACCTTAGACTTAGAAACTGAACTTTTAGATAATATTAGAGCTGCTATTTTCTCAGTCTGGAAAATTTATAATACGAAACGAGAAAGTTTATCATAATTAGTTTGAAAAGGAAAAGTGAATATATATTTATATTGTAAATTCAAAAGGCGCAAATATTATTAAATTACTAAATGACAATAGATAAAAGTATCTTCAGGTGGCTGCTGGCTACTAAGCCAATTATTAAAACGGACGACAGGCTGAGATAATGAAATTACTTTGCGATAACAGAAGGTATTTCCAATTTGTATACAACAATAGCTTCTCCGTTCATTTCATCTTAATAGAAGAACAATGAGAATTCCAACCAATTAGAAAATGAAAGACTTCAGTCTTCTATTATGATATTGATCGGTAATTTTCATTTTAATCGGTGGAGTATGCAAAGCATTAAAGCTTTTGTATAGTCTCTGTAGATAAATATTTGTAGCTGCCATGTGATGGAGCATAAATGCTGAGGTAGTCCTGCAAAAGCGAACCTATTCGATTTTGTTATGCAAACATCAGAGAATGCATATTAACATATTACGGATACTTACTTACTAACAATTGTATCTTGATGTAGTGTGACGCTGAAGATAAGTAACTAACAACAAGGCACCATAGCATGCTCCTTTTGTTGATTAACAATGCCTTTATTACGCTTAAGCATATCACTAATCTATCACAATGTATAATCGTAGTATATAAAGTAGTAGGTACTCAGGCATAAAAACTTTGCATCCATGGCCAAGAACTCACAATCCGCATTATTATGCACTTAAGTCTTGAATATAAAACGTCAGATACTATAATACCTAACAAAACAAAGATTGAAGAATACATCAACTTAAGCTCCCAATTTCTACTATTATCATAATAAATCCGTTATTAGAATTTAGCATAAATAATTATGCTAAAGTGTAATTTGACTTTTTGTAAATAAATCTCATTTAATTTTTGTATGAATCTGCATATTTATGTCAGCATTGCGTGGGATGAGGCGTAGTTTCTACACAGATATTATTTGAGATGCGTGCACATTTGTATGTTAGCAATAATATGGTATTAAGGGAAATTAAATTGCCCAAAAGTAAACTAAGTTGATAATCGTTGTCAGAATTTCTAATCTACTCTAAAATTGATTTATTAAATTTTGACAGAGGAAGAGGCACAGACGGAGTGGCTGTAGATGGAAAGAAATTAGAGTGGAGCCCGTGCTGATAATGATAGTGTTACTATGTCACAGTATCTGCCCAGCGGAAGGATTCTTCTTCCCTCGTTCACTATTTCGAAGACTGGCCCACTCTCCGACTTCGACCCCGGCATCGCTGTCAGCAAGAGAGCAAGGAGACCAAGTTCGTGGCGAGCAGCAACAACTTTCCTTCAGGATTGTAAACAGGCCGTATTCTAATTCTAACTTAAGAAATAATGAGGGAGGGAATAATAATAACCAAGATTTCCACGTGCCACCAAGTCTCTGTTTAGCATGCGAGAAATTTCCTTGGACGCCTGTGTCGGGAGCAGACATTCCCTCCGGTGAACAACTTCAGCAGCAACAGTCTCAGTCTGCAAGCCAAGTACAACAATCAAATCAAGAGATTCCTCAGCTCCATCAAATTCCTGATCAACCAACTGCTACAGTGGTTATAAACGCCTTGGGAGAGTCTAATCGCCGGCCCTTCGCTATTTCCTTCAACTCGAATCAATATCCAAATCAGAATAACGTTGGAGTGCCCAATGTCCCTCAATTTTATCCTTCATCAGCACAGTCACAGCTTTATGAGGCCCCGCGGAAACCCACGATACTGCAGCCCGTGCCATCCTTTCAAGGATCACACGCTCAATCTTTCACCAACAGTAATAACGCTTCTGCCCAATCAGCCTCACAAAATATTAACTCCCAACAGCAACAGACACACCCCCCTCAGTTTTTTCCTCCACCACCACAGCAATTCGGAATTCCGGTTTTCGACCAGCAACAGCAGTATGCGCACCATTCGCCCTCTAGCGGCTACGCTCCGCCAAATCTACCTCCGCCCCCACATTTTCAGTACACGCGACCCTTGCCCCCACCCAAACCAGTTCGACCAACCATTCTTCAACCCATGTCTTTTAACAAACCCCCATCTTTAAGACCAGGGGACGGAAATCGGTTTTACCCTCCACAACCTCCACCACAAAATCAGGGAGCGAATAACAACCAGCAAAATTCAAATGTTCGCCCTGGCATATCGCCCATAACTGTTGGTACCATAATTGCTGCTCAACATAATATTCAACCGGCGAAATTGGTTTACCAGGAACATTCTCAATTCCACCCACCGAGTTTTGTTTCCGGTGCGAATAAGGTTCCTGTTCAAAATAATCCGTTTGGTCACGGCCCTCCACCCCCAGCACCTCAGAACATAAAATTGCCAATTATTTCACGTCCTTTTGCGACATTGCAAATTGACCAGCTTCAGTATGACACTAATGTAAACATGAACAAGGTTCCAACAAGCCGACCTCCTACTGACTATGATCCAGTGGGATTAAATCCTCCAAGTCCTCCTAGTAAACAACCGGTGGATTCTTTTAGGCCACAACAACCTCCTGCCCCACAAATTCAGCAAAGACCACCACAACCGTCATTCAGGCCAGTTAATAATCCAGCACCTCAAAGACCACCCCCACCTCAGAATTACGGACAGCCTTCAGAGAATATTCGTGGTCAAGTGTTTTTCCCACCTCCTGGAGAGTCCTCACTACAATATGCACTTCCTTTGCCCATAGGCGCTCCAACTGAACAGGGAAACAGCAATAATCATCAGATATTTCATCAAAACATTAATGTTGAAAATAATCGATTGGCATTAAGACCTGTGGAGCAGTTGCCGGTAGTAAATCAAGATTTGCGACACCCGCATCAGATAACAATTCCTTGGTTGCTGCAGTTAGAGCAAGAAAATCAAAAGGAGGCTCCACCGCAAGAAATTGGAGGAGAATACGGCCAGAGTGGTTTAAATCAAGCGCAAAATATTCAAGCGTCATCTCAACAGCCAGAAAAACAAAATTTATTGCCCATTGGTGTACCGAACACTGTGCATGTAGATTCCATTCAGGAATATCAACTGAGTAGTAGTAGTGTGCAAAACCAACACAAACAGATTCCTCCAGGAAGCAGTGCTCCGTCGAGAAATGAATTTACAGTGCCCCAACAGAACACACAATTCATTGGTGTTGGTGCTCCACATCCGCATCCACACGAAAAAGACGGAGAACAGAATTCTCAAGTTGAGTCCGGATCTAGCTCAGGGGAGCAGAGAGACAAAGAACCTGTTGTGGAGACGGAGAGAGCTCCTTCTGTTCCAGCCAGTGGTTGGGAAATTATTCCAGCAGTTCAGACCGATATTACTCATCTGTTCACGAAACAAAAGCAGCCCCCAAGTGAAAATGGACAAATAATGACATCCGATGCGAACAGTAGGCCAAAAGTGGAGAAGCAGAGGGAAAGTCAACAAAAGGAGAGGCCGAGTCTTCCCGTTCCTCTTCCAGTTCCTATTCCAGTTCCAGACTCCCATACTTCAAACAACCCAGTTTTCATCGTTTCCGAACACTCGCAGAATTCGAAAGGGTTTTCGTACTTGGGCATTCAGGAAGAGAGCGAGAGCAGCCGGCACGAAGAACAGTCGGTGACTAAAGTGGAATCCACAGGAGTTCCCCTTCCAAATGCCTATGACGTCACGAACGTACCTGTTCCTGTTTCTCTGGCCGAGAACGGAAATGGGCCTACTTTCATATCCTACCCAGGACACCGCTACCACACACGAGTCAACATCGGAATCCCCTACGTAGAGCAACGCTTGCCGTTCGCTCCAAAACCACTGCCATTGCCACCAATGTCGTCGCAGCACAAATTGTATGAACCTTTGCCTGCGTCCATTGTCACGGCTCTTAATCATGCACAAAGGACATCTTTTCTAACACACCAACATCTTAGTCAAGCTCCTCATTCCTCAGCCACAGATGAAAAGAAAGGAACTACTGTCTACATCAACAGCGTCCCAGTTCGTGACGCTCGTCCTCCTAATTTCCCATTCATTTTTCATCAACAGCTCCGTCCAAGTGACAATCTCAATTTTCCGCAAACCGCCTCAGAAGATGACATCAGCGAATCTCACCCTGACGAACACAATTTCTCAACACTGTCACTCGTGTCTTCGCCTTCTAATCTCGACTCGACAAATGAAAATGATGTGGCTCTGCCGGATCATCACGAAGATCAGTCATCTCCTAGTAACGATGAGGATAGTAACAATGATCTTACTAATCCGGTTCCTGTGTCCTGCAACAGCCACACTCAATGGGTACTCCCTGCAAACGAAGAAGAAGACGCTCCTTCCCAGCCACCATCACCTCTGCCTACAGTTGAAACAGAACAAGAAACTCCGTCGACACAGTCAGTTATCAAATCCAAGAAACTTGTGCCCTACATTATTTACTCCAGAAATCCTGCTCAGCAGTCTTCAAGGTATTGGTTTGATGTCTCCAATTTTGACTCCCCACCTAATCAAGTCAGAGATCCTGCCACGGGCACTACTCAAAGATTGCAACCTACACCTTCAAATGCTCCTGATGAGTCTGAGTCCGCAGAATCACCGGAGAGAATCGTATTTTCTCCTCCTGTGTATGGATGGTCTCCTAAGGTTGCCCAGAAGAATTTTGAATCCAAACCTGAGCAAACCGAAGACTCTTCAACCCAATCAGTTCATTCTCAGAAGTCTTCTACAGCTGTTCCATTTGAAATAATTTCTGTAGGTCACTCAAAAGAAGAATCCCATGATGAAAATAATCAAAATCTTTTAGGTATGTCAATTTTATGTAAATCTTGATTTGTTTGTAGGTAGCACTGAAGAACGGAAGATTTAATTATAATATAAGTGTTGTTTACCAACAGTCGTGAGAAAGTATGGGAGTACATAACAAATTTATGCTATTTCTGCTCTATATGCATTAATTTATTATTTCAGCATGTAACATGTGGTGTACACCGAAAACGACATTTGTAGTAGCAAGGAATTTAGTTCCGCAAGAGTTATTCTTTGAGGAACTGAGATAGTACTAATTTAAAGCAAACTTTACAGATCCTGAGGAGTTAATTTCTGGCGAAATGGAACTTTCCAAGTTAAGCACGACTGAGTCACCCCAGAATGTTCCCAGCTCAACAACTCCAACTCCAACTAGAGCATCACACTCTGACTTCGCATCCACGTCCACGGAAGACTTGCGGCAGAATTCTCACATAAGAACACCTGTGATAAATCCATCAGCATCTCCATCCTACACATCACATATTTTCCGTTTTCCCAGCACCAGTGGATATGGACCTGGCACTCTCCTGGAAGCCTCCAATATCCCGGCCACTCAAACCAGAGACGGACCCACGCAGACTTGGAGAGCTTTCTATAGAATCAAATCCCCAAAATATGTTGATGACTCTGCGAATGGCTTGGGATCTACTGCGGATTTAGCACAGAGCAGCAGTGAAATCGTTGGACCTACCACTACTGCTGAGTGCAATACAGAAACAACAGCCAATTTTGATCCTGGAGTAACGGACTTTCCAGAGGCTGGACCCACTTCTGCCCCTCTTCCTACTACCACTTTCACTCCGTCCAGAATTAAAAGTGTGTCAGCAGAAAAAATAAGAATTCGTGGTGGTGAGAAAATTGCTTGCTTTATTCATGCACCATAAATATTTAGGAAATACCAAGTTCTTCACTCTCGCATCGTCTGATGAAAACCTTGCTTTGCAAGAATTGTCCAACTATTTTTAGAATTCCTAAACCCCATATCCTTTTTTGACAGCGTAAATAAGTTCTGTGGGTATGACGAATTCAAATACAGTACTAAATACCGTACTTGCTTTATACTACAAACACAAGTAGAATTTTTTTGAAGAATACCAACCAAGACGAAGATAATATTCTTGGTATCTTTCAATAAATTTCAGTTATAATACTGAACTATTTTATACAATCCCCTGAACCTTTTAATTAGAAAATCAAGTCGTTTTCCTTCCACGGGCGTATGAAATAATGAAATGCCTGATTTATAGCAATGAGAAAGATTGAAGTGTATTACATTTCTGCTCATATCTTTCACAGTGTCGAAGAAATGAGACTATGAATGCACTTTTCTGCACTGCCATTTTCAAACAGAAATGAAATTATTTGTAAGAGTTCAAGTCAGCAATCCACAAGGGTAAGATGGGAATCAGTCTTTCTAAAAAGTACCAAAATGCATCACCGCCGGTACAGACTACACAAAATACTTTTGGAATTAAATTTTTTTCTGCAGGAGTAAGAATCCTGAAACTTATGTTCATGTATTTTTCGCTAATAGCATTAAAGCGAAATCGAATTATGTAATATAGTACCTATATAGTACACAGTAACGCAAACATAATCTAAAAGAATCTAAAACAAAATCTACCCAATATAATCAGTAAAAAACTCCATTAGAGGTTGCTGTTAGTTTCCTATAAAATTTTGCCTTGACTTTGACTTTGACTTTGACTGCATTAAAAGTTTGAGGGAGAATACTTAATACTGAGAATCCATGAAAGTTAGTTGTCTGCTCTTAATTGGCTTACAGGAGAATATAGTGGAGAGGTAGAGTTAAAGGTAGTGGGTTTTGCTTGGGAGGCAGCAGGTACAACTAATGACTATAACATTGGGTTGCAGCACTAAGGACAGAAATAGTTTGCGAAGATTAGTATTTTGGATAGCTGTTAGATTTTGTTGTAGGAAGTTGATTAGGCGGGTAATTGATGTTGACTGTATTTTTGAGCAGGGACAGCGGGCAGCGGGAGCAGATTCCCAGCGGGACGGCCGTCAATATCTGCACTCAATCCATTACCGACGCCAATTTCAAGAAACCCGAATTTATCTTTCTCAGCATTGGTTCCGACTGGAGATTATCGACTGAGCAGCTCTCAGCAGGACAGACGAGTGGAAGCGTCTTCTATCCCTTCAGCTGGATCGTCGTCCTCTTACTCCGCTTCATCAAGAGAAACATTCAAGCCGGAGAATATTCTGACTTTGGAAGACATTTACAAAAGCAGTGAAACGAAACAACAGTTCCAGCAAGAAAACAATGATGACTCGTTATTTGTGTCCCCACATCCCACAGCCTCGGCTCCAGCAGTAGTAATAGTTACATCAACGGAAAAGTCATCTTCCTTCTCCGTGTCCGTCCTTAATGAAACACAAAGTGCTGGAGAAAGAGAGAAAAACCCACGGCGAATCTCCTCAGTTCGAATCAACAGTAATAGTCCTGGCTCCAGAGTTGCTAGCAGCGGCCTTGATGAAGTTGCCCAGAGTTCGGATCAACTGTTGGTAGGTGTGACGTCCACCGCGGATCCTACAAGTGTTGGCAGATTTTCCACATCTTCTCTAGCTCCGCCAAATACGAGTACAAAAATTGTCAAGACTGTTCGCGTCCGCCAAAGGATGCGTCCTGGCAGTGGGGCTAATAACGGGGGACCCAACGGACCTATAAAAAGTCGATTCAACGGTCCAGGGAGAATTCGCATTGTCCAAAGGCCCGTAACCCAAGAGTACATCAAAAACTTTCCAGAGTTTGCATCTCCTGAAGGCGATGTCCTTGGAAAGGAAGAGGAGGAAGAAGTAAAAAATGCTATCATCGAACTCAAAAGATCTGAAGTTACGAGAGCCTAAATTACAATGCAAAAAAACATAAGAAATGTACAATCTCCACCTGTCACAACTCTTGCCCAAAGAGCTGACCACGTTTTGTATATCTTTTCCACCGTGGAACTACCCACCCAAACTTTCCTCAAATCACCTTTCCATCCAATCCACTTTCAACTGGTGTGCTAATGTAATTTTGTATATGGACAATCATGTACGTCAATCAACACATGGTAATTAGCTACTTTTCAGCAACTTATGGTGGAAACAGTATTTGTAAACAAAAGCTTTAATTTAATCCTTTTATCTGTATAACAACCGTATCAAGAAACATACAGTAATTTTCTCCCTCTGCCCCTTGCAATAGGTAATTTCAATGAACTTATTATGTTAACTTAAGTATCATTTCCGACAATACTAAAAACATGTCAAAACAATCATAAACTTTTAAGATATCTAATGTAGTAAATAATTTAATGTAGTATCATTTTTTTGTCATTTTAAAATATTTAGTACATACAATTACAAAAGTAAATTATTGTGAGGTATAAGAAGTGATGAAACTGATGAAAGAAAGTTTGGATTATGCTTGTGCTATGCAGTATGCATTCATATCATTACCTAATACCTATAGGTAAACATAACAAAGATAGGTGTTTACGAGGCACTTATAATAAATTATTGATAGTTGTATGGTAGAAATTCTCAACTGCTATCATAAAAATGAATACTAGACGCTATGAGGAAGAATTCCATACAACCCATTTGTTACCCATCACGGTATTTACGTTTTGTATGTCAACGAATAAGAAAGTTATGTTGGATTCCTCAAAAAATCTGCATGTAGTTGTAATGGCAAAATTTTATATTCAAGCAAGGAACAAAAGCGAAACGAATTAAAAAGTGCCAGTAAAATTTTCCCTTTATTTCTTCGACCAAAGAAAAACTGCTTATAGTTTTTCTTTGACTTCGGCATTACTAGTAAATACATGTAGCAATACTGCTATAGAAGTACGTCCAACGAATTTTCAGTTGGAATAATTAAATATTACATTGGGTTACAGTGAACTCATTCAGGTCTAAGACAATACAAAAATTAGCGACTTTTCAATTGAATAGTGACATGTTTTGTTGACCATGTGAGAGCAAAGTGTTGACATAAATACACCTAATATTAAATTAAAATATCTTACCAAGATGTTAAACCTGGAACAAAATAACCAACCGCGTGCTTTATACTTTATGGATGACCGATTTACTGTTAGTTAATTTTATTGTATTATGTAGGCATTGTAAGAAATGGAAATGTTAGGGCCGTACTTGCGTTTCAATCCTTGCCTTCCATCATCAGGACTTTTGACTTAAGAAATTTTAAATGTGTGACTGTCGTTTGATATGATCGTAAAATCTGAATAGATAATGGCGTAATGCATTACAAAGTAATAATTTTAGTTTAGTGATTACATCTTTTTAATTCTTGTGTGCCTATATACTAGTAAATAATTTAATAACATGTTAAAATTAGTTAGGTGATATTACATTGTAACTGTAATGTTTATGTTTTTGTCATTCATGAATGTCGCTTTTTACGGTACTTAGCTGCATGTTGTAATATTTGTAGATTAAGGACGTAGTTATTAGTATGAGTTTTAGTACTGCTAGCATAGTATGTTTAAAATAATCAATTTTTTCACAGCAATAAGGGAAGTACTGCATAGATCTGTCTTTTTTATTAATATTCACAACGTGTGCTTAAATTTATCATTTGGCTATGTACTTATTAGTAAAGTGAAATAAGATGCCAAAATAGTTCATTTCAATTTAAGAGACATATTAATCTGTTTGTAAATTGGTTTGAAACTGATAGGGGTATCTTTGAGACTGTTTTAAGTTAATGATTGGTGATTGCATTACTGCTTACAATTACCCTACAGGCCAATGTGAAGACATTCATTTAAAGTAGACTTGTTGTTGCATACAAATACTAATGGTTACTATTACTATGCTGGTTCTGTTGCATCGACTACTTATCATTGTTATACGTAGTAATTAAGGACATGGCTAAAGACCCTTTGTTATTACTGTCTTAATGATACATGCCAAAAGTGCAATAAATAATATTTGACATACTTTCATAACTGACATCCAACTAACTAGTATTTGGTTTCATAATTGCCCACCATGTAAAAAAGTATTTTACCTTAAATTCTGCTTATCATAGAAGACGAGCAACAGATGTTCATTTCCGCTCATAATACTTTTCATAATTGCAAGCTAGCCAATTCACTTTTCCTATAATATAACATACATCTTGCAATAACAATTAAGTGTCACATGTATTATTATTATATCCGCCAGAGTCGCAATCATGAGAAAGCCATTACATATTACACAAGGATCTTGCATATTGCATCTGGAAACATTTTGATGTGACCTTGATAATCAATGCCAATTTGCCAATAATAAATATAAAGAAAACTGGGATGATCCAAACTTGCTTAATCCAAAAAATTAGGTTAATATAACAAAAAATTTACTTTCTTCATATGAATTGTGGAATTGTATTAAAGTACTCTGGATTGCTGTTACTTTAATCCTTATTTGTTTCATGAAAAGTTTTGTTAATCCTTTTGTGCTATTTAAAACGTTTCCTTTGAAAGTGCCAGTTGTAGAACAGGAAGTACCATGATCGATGATAAATCTGCAAGAACAGCCTGCAAAACATAAACAAATAATATAATAAATTTTCAATTAAACACAATCAAAATGCAATCAAACTAAAGCTATTTCCTATTGCTAGCGCATCCATTATGAACAAAACATCTCCAAAACAAAACATTAATGCTTAACATTTTACATTTACTGATTGATGACTTATCGGTTGCATGTAAATGCACTGTGCCGATTAGTAACTTTAGTTCCCGTACAATTATTAAAATGAGATATTTATTTGTTAACTTGTATCTATAGACTTTTATATGTGATATTAGGCGGAAACCTCAAAGATAACACAATTAGAAAAGGGAAAGTTTTTTATTTGATTCTTCAAATTTAACGTTCTCTATGAAGCGAAATTTATTTTCATTATCGTAAATTCGCGGTATCCATAAAAGTTGCACTAAATAACATTTAACTCTAAATCGAAATCTTAATTTAAATTCCATGCTTCAACATACGTCCTGAAATAATGTTAACCATTACATAACTACTTTTATGTCCCATAAAACTACAGTTGAAAAATTATTGTTTTATCGATTTGTTAATCGTAAGGTATAAAGAAAATCCAATTATAAACTGACGTCAACTTTATTTTCTTAAGAACTAACATTGAACACCTTCAGGCAATAAAGACGCTTTTAAATTGCAAATGCATAGCCGCTATCCACACAATTATTGCAACACTAAGATGAATACGTGAAATTCATGAGATTGTAATGTTTAGTACCAATGGTGGCAGAAAATAAAATGATAAATTGGTTTCAGCAGTAAATTAAGAATGTGCCTTATGGACCCATAGAAATTTGTGACAATTCCCAATTATATTACGCACGACTAAGTCCAAAATTCAATTAGAGTGCTCTATAAACTTCATAAAAAGATGCAATGCAGCAATCTGGTGTATAAACAACAGACTATTAAAACGAATTCTTCTCTTAGAGTTGATTACAAATTTTAGTGTCGCAAATGCAGCCCAAACCAACAAGGGACGAGGGGCATTCGTAAAACTAGAAATATTGAATCGGATGTACCGTATTTTCTGGAAAAGTATTCCCTTAATTTTGTAATTTAGACGTATATGAGTTACGAGTTGAGTTGCAAGTTAATACTGTGAAAGGAGAATTTTATACCCAAAATAAAAAAGAATAGAAATTGGACATCCATTATTGAAGACATTAACAGTCATATCTGGGAATAATAGCACTATCATATGGGGGAATATTGGTTTCCGTAAAATTTCCGTAAAATAGTAACAATAGTAGCTATATGGGTATGTTGACTACATTTTACATATTTTCATTTTGAAAATAGTCTGGGCACCTTTATTCCACCTGAATGTTATTGACAAACAGATGAATTTTGCACGTTGTCCCCAGTGAGTAAATGGAGAATCTCTCTTGAAAACATCGTGCATGAGTAAAATGAGATTTGCTCAGAGTACATACATTGGAGGAGAGGAAGACTTCATACTGTGCTATTACGCACTACCTCTCCTTCCTTAAAGGTTGAGATGAGGAATCGATGCTTCCGTGAGTGGCGTTATATAACTGCCATTGCACACTCGGTTAAAACCATATATTAGTATGCACTTCGGGATATAAGGCACTGGATCTAGTTTACTGACTGAATTACTGCCTCAACTCAGCTTTTATTGCAGATGAGTGGGACTCAGACTCAATCTATTTAATGTCTGCTCCAAATGCATTGTACCATTGCCCCTGCATACATAACCTTACAGTGTGAGTTGAAATGCCACCGTAGTAATATCTACACACATAATCTCAGGAACACAATTTTATAGCGCAATTTAATACTAACGAACATATAATTTGTCAAATCTCCCAACTTTATTACCAGACACTAGGTAGGTCACTGTTATAATGCTGTAAGTACATCCCATATAACGATCATTTATCATATGATGATAAATCTAGCTAAACCATATCATACACATGGCTGAATTAGATTTTCATAATCGTACAACTACATTCCGCCTTTGACCTCAATGGAGTTCCTTTGATTTTACCTTTTATATGAAATCAATCAACCCACATTCACAACTTTAATTCTAGTAAATGCACACAGTATTTCACCATCCAATAGGCATATAGGCATAGGGTGGCTAGCTAAACTCTAAGAGTTTTACCAAACGAAGAATAATAATGGAGTCTGATTGGGAATGGGCATTTCAAATTCTGACATTTTTTAGCTTGTTATTAAGGCTGAAAAAGCAATTTTGTAGAGTATTTTGAATTAAAAATACTCATTAATTTAAAGTATCTCTTTGAGGTATATCAGTATTCTTCCCCGCATTCGGTTTTCAGCTATGTGCCACTTCAACCTAATTCAAACTATTCCGACCACTAATTTATCGGCATATCTACTTCATACATATTTATCGACGCATCTCTTGCATACATGACCTTACAAACGTAATGCTAAGTTGTCAGTTTAAATAAGTATGCTACACCTTTTTACATGCTACAATGACTACATCTTTTTCAATTTGGAAATTTGAACTACCATTTAGGATTTTGACCCCTGATCTATAATATACATTTATAAAAGGTAACCCGGGAAATTTCCCTAAATTTCTATCATGCAAGTTTTGAAGTAGGTTTTTATTATTAGAGAAGACAAGTCTATTTTAATGGTAATGAAATTAGTCTCACTTCCCGTTTGGAACCAAAAGAGATATATAGACCCTTGGGAGATTAAATAGGAAGTTAATAGAATTGAATGCGTTATCCTGTTATCGTTTATTAATTGCGTCTTTGAATTTTCAGTTTGAAAGTATCCTTACGCAGCACAATTGACAAGTTGGTTTACTCACCCATGACAGACAGCACTCGTGCCTACCTATACAATGAATGAAAGGAAAGTCTAACAAAATTACGGTCTAATACATCATTCATTCGATTATGTTCGCATTTTGATCTTAGAATTGGTAAACGAAATTATGTATGAAGACAGAAGGGATGGAAGAAGGTAAATACATTAGTGAGTGTGAATTATTAATGGATTAGGTAGGCGTATATGGAATATTCAGATGTGACTACTGAGACTGCGAAGCGAAAGTCCCTTGAAGTTGCACAGTGTACCCGGTTAGGTTTTCTGTGTGAAGATAAAATAAGACGCGGAACATAGAAATCTGGAGTGACAGAAAGGGAAATTCGGACAAAAAGAAAGTATTCTGTGAGGCAAGTTCATGTGTATTTAAATGTTTACTTTGAAAATCCTGAACCGTGAAGTTTTTGTGGGAAAGGAGAGTAGAGAATGGGGAGGAGAAAGATAAGAAGAGGACTAGGAAGAAAGGGTACTCACTCACTCCACTTCAATTCAAACAAATAACTTGAGCACTCCTGGAACAGTCTCCAATATTCTGGATAAGTCTGGTCTCCGCATCTTCTCCGTGTCTCTCCGCCAGGCAGTAGGAAGAGACGATGAGAAGTCCCGAAGGTAGCTGTGTATTGGGAATGGCCGAATGGCGGATGTTGGCTTGACTTGCTATCCCAGAAGATATGATGATGAGCCATATCTTTCCGCTGTCAGTGTTTGTGACTAAAATAGGAACTTGTCGTTGTCTCCTCTTTACACTTTATAGAGTACTAAGTTTGTGATGGAGGTAAGTGGCTGGAGATGCACTCCTCGCTAATGTAACTGATTGAAAAGTTTACTTACATCTACAGTCTGTGGTTGCTGGGCTTTCATCAAATTATCTCTCCGAATACTCAAGACTCCCATTGCAAACAGAGATAAGAGTTGCACAGAGTTGTAAGCAAGCATGAGATCCCACAGTTGAAGGACTTGTTCCGCTGGCAGATAGCCGCTGTACCCTTTCATCAACCATTTGAAAACCACTCGCAGTCTTTTCCACCAATCGTCACACACGTTCCCCCATATTCAAGGCAGGTCCAACCGCAAACACATGTACAAACCAAATACTATAATTCACACATTTACTCCACGAAATCGACTAACACCTATTTATTCACAAATACACACTCTTCATCGTGACCGTCCAATGCTCTTACGCATCAGTTCCCTAATTACAACTTGGGAAAGTCATTGCGCTCCTGGAAATGTTTTTCTCCTAATTGCCTACTTTCCCTCCAATTATTTCCAGTACAAAATCCCTCATCCAAAAATTATGGTTCATTGTTCACCAAATACTTTTCATTACCTTTACGCACTAATTGAATGTACAGATTGACACCTTTTATTTTAGTAAAGAACTCTATATGCATATATACAATATATGTTCTTTTATTAATGGAAATAATATAGTAATGTGTATATTTATGATGTTCTCTGTAATTTCCAGTTTATTCTGGAAAGAGCGGAAATTAAAATATTTGCAAAAACAATTACTTACAATTAATTCATGTTAACCCCCACGGATATAAAGGTACCTAATAAAAGTCGGTTTAAATAACAAGGTGCCTCAAAAATTCCTAATCTACTGTGTAAGGAAACAATCAATATCAATAATGTGCTTAATCGGTGGTATTACAATTGGAACACAAAAGGAACAACTTTTAAGCCAGTAAAGCAGTAGACGCAGTGATAAAGTTTTAGCTGGGATAACAGGAAGCACCAGAAGACTACATTAATTATACGTTTTATACAGTTGCATGCGTATTGTACACTAGTCAAACAGAAAGCGAGGAAATATATGACATTTATCGATTTCTTGTGCATTTCTTTGATTTATTATAGCCTCTAAAGAACCTGTTAAAAGACAAGTAATAATGTGCGAAGAACAAAACAAACGGCACAAATGGGTACAAGCAACATGAATAGAAACACTATTGGAAAGATGAAACGCTTATGGACAAATGGAACGTGAGTACTGCGCGTTACCCGCATCTGTCGTTCAAGTGTACAATTAAGAAAATTGGGCTCCCTGCTACAAGGCGTCATTAATATCAATCAATTTCCAAATCCAAGTGTAAAAGTGGAATAACTTTCATGCCTTTCCTTTACCGATTGCACTCATTGCTCACTGCAGCCAAACGCAATTCTATCAACTATATACTACCCACGTAAAGTAGGAACCATATCAAATTGATTGATAAATAAAAAAACGTAAGTTATAAACTTTAAAAAAATTAATTTCTTTTAAAAGAAGTGAAAATGTATTTATGCAGTTAGGAATATACAAATTTTGGGCATCGCACTGTACCTAATCTTACTTTGGCGCAGAATTCACAACGCCTTGAACAATCCACTGAAAGTTACATATAAATGCTATACTTAGAAAATTTGTGTTATCCTGATCAGGCACTGTAAGACAGTGTAAGAGTGTCATTGTATATTTACATAAGAAAGCTCTCCACTACTGCTCCTATTGTTTGCGGATTATACTTAGCTTACAACAGTTAGTTGTTTGTTTTAATCCCTTAAAGAGTTCTCAACTCTCATGTACTACTTTAAAAGCTCACAGGTTCTAATTCGATCGTTTGATCTAAGAAGTTCGCCAAATTGTAGAATGCTAATTTACCGAGTTGCCTTTGTTCAAAGCACGCGTATTCACTTTTACATAAACGAGTGCGAAGGATAGTTTAAATATTGTATACCTACTCACAATTTAACCCTTCTAGCACAATGTTAGCAAACATGTCTAAAAATACACGTCTACCTTTGAGAGCGTTTACCATCGAAAAGGGATAGAATACAATAACAGAACCGTGGGAAAAATCGTTGTGACTCGCAGGCTTTACAAAAAATGTAACTTAAAATAGCGAACCAACGCCATGTAAAATGGTAGAAATTAAGTAATATAAGCTTATTCAATAAAATTCATGAAAGAAATGTCCCCTTTATTCTAAAAAAGAGAACCAATAATGCCAGAGTACAGAGAAATAGGTAGAAATGAAAAAGAATGACAAAAGTTGTATAAAGGAAAAGACATTCGAAGAAAGGAAAATATTTTTCAGAGTTGAACTTAGAGTATACATGGAACGGTAGCCAACTTTTGGCTATTCACGTTAAGACTTTCCGTATGAGTTCAATAATCATTGTGAAGGCCATCAAACGTACTGCCGGTCTCAGTTTTCATTTTCGCTCAGGATAATTTTTTTAAATGTCTCGTTAAATCACGGAATGGTCTACTGTGCTAGAGGTTTTCAGTTAAATCGGTTGAAACTTTTTCGAATTTTCTTCAAAAACGGATTAAAAAATTCCTTTCTACATCGGAGTACTAATGGTTAATATGGAAATTGGATGATGTCATAACTTTTGGGCACGATGTGATTGTTTACATTCCCCCAAGTGCCTTGACGGGCTTGGAGTCCAAAATTATAAAAAAAACACAACAATTATTGTTATGAATAGCATTAGAAACGTTCCGTAGACCAAAATTTTCAACGTGCCCACCCATATTATACATTTGCTTTATTTTCCCGTAATTTCGTGTTACTCGTTACTTCTCATCAGCAATGGTTCACTTAATTCCTATAATCAACATCATAATGTGAGTCAATAGCTTGAGTTTATGCTACAACACTAATTAACGACTTTCCATTCTTGGATCCATTGATGGACAATAGACTTGCACACAATTAGAATTGTTAATATCATGTGAACTATTGCATATGTAAGCATTTGTCCCTGAGTTAATTTTAAAATAAAATAATGCTCCTCTGACAAAAGTTCTTTCCAAATTAGTGACAAACCTTGAGCTTAGAGAATAGCATATTCACCTTAAATCTACATTAATTGCTAATTGACTTACGTGTTATTACATCAGAAAATATCTTTAAATGCATTCTGAAATAAATACTGTATTGAATAACTAGGAGTTCCGTAGCAGTTTTTTCGATTTGCTTAGAAGTATAATAATTTATCTGGTAGTACTCTTGGCCGCTGGATAGGATGGCCCATTAAATGCATTTATAAAATAAATATCACTAAATCAGGCTATATAAAGCAGTAATTTCAGTTAGTTGAGATATACTTGACCTTGTAGAATATTTTATTTAGTTAAACGAAATTTATTTACGAGGGTTTAATGTGGTGCTCCTTAGTTCACATATCTTTCAAAACTACTTTGACACATTTCGGTTGAGTGCTTTCTCTTGGGTTGCATGCCTCCACAGTAAACCAAACAAAAGCTATAAATTTTCACCTCCCAGTGAAAGTTGTAAGTAGTACGCAAACTGACAGTGTAAAGGCTTTTGTTTTGACTTGCCTAGTAAATACTTACATGTTTTACTCGGACGACTGTTTAACTATGGCATATGCAATAGTAGATGAACAAAGCGTACAGAAATCCTAGAAAATAAATTAATTTGCGGACAGACTATTTCGTCCGACTCGCCATCCATTTGTAAGTCAACTCGTTTTTCACAAAACCATTCATTTTAATTGAATAGTACTATTGCTTAATCCGTGTCTGTACACCTCTACATTTTCAATGCTCACCAATTTGGTAGATTTCCTGTAAGATTCAGCATAAGGCGAAATAAGATTGCTAGAATGGTTGCAATGATAAAATTTTATTATTAACCTTAATTCAATTTGATTGTTATCAAGTTCAGATAAGTGAAACATTTTTTGTCATAAACAAATTCCCAGTGAGACAAGTGTGAACATAATGTGAAACTAAACACACCTACACAGGAAGCAATAAAAGCCTTTGGGTAAATCAATCTACCTATGAGATTTTGCTGTTATTATACCTACAGCATCCATCATGCAAATTTCTTTTGCGTACCTCTCTGTAAATGATTTCTTAAAGTTCGGTCTCTTTGAAATGTTTTGACTACATATATTATCAATACCACCTACTTCTACATTTAAATATCCTTATATTCTTGCTGTCTGCCTATAAGTACTCTCTTCTGGGAATACATTTTGCTTTTGGAGTCAAAATTACTGAAATAAAGTACTGCAACCTAAGACTATATTTGACCGGACAGGCCATTTTCCTCGTCACATTTAACAAAGTATAAATGTAGGAGCACTATCATCATACTTATTGCATGGAAATAGATAGAAAGTATTTTCCTTGTTCAAGTCAAAAGCGATGGGAAGAAAGGCAGTTATAATGACAAACCCAGTACTCCCGCTTATTCAAAATTGATTTATGCACAGGAGCACAGGATGTAGAAATGCGTCACTGGTATTCAAAAATAACAGTGTTGATAAGCATGCAAGCAAAGGCAGTGATTTAATCAGGGGTTTTTAAGTTTTTCAAGAATAGAACTATTTTTCAAATAAAGGGTTAGTTTTTCTTATTGTGGTATTATTACTCTGTTCGTTGCCACTGAGATTTATTACTGACACTGTTTATGACTACTATTTGACTCAACTATTTGATTCGTAGGCTATTAATTCAAAGAATACGAGAATTTATTTTAGAATTCCGTTTGCACCGATACTTAAAGTGAAAATATCCATCCTTTGGCGAATCATACCATGCATGGAACACTTTAAAACATTAAATTTTCATATTTAAAAAAATAAATAATTGCACAGAGCAGGAAAATAGAATAGTTTCGGAACTGAAAGAAGATTTGCGGACTAATAAAATAGAGAGTTTCGCTAACAGTGTTTGCTAATTCACTCCGGCACCATAATATATTACAGTTTTTAAAGTCATCCCAAGGATCAGAATTGGATAGAAGTACCTGGTAATGTATGCAATGAATGCAGCTTAGTAATTTCGCTAAGTAGATTCTTTTGGAAGAGGCTAGCAAAGGAGAAAGGTATTTTCTTTCCCCTTCAGCAACAGCGTTATTTGTAAGAGAAAGTTAAATAGGTATGCTAGGAAGTTAGAGCAATAACATTTTATACAACGTGACGTTTATATTATCTTCAGATTCTACAATAGAATTACCCAAAATATATATTTGGCACGCGCGTACAAAATCTGGACAAAACAATGAAGACTCATTCTCAATGGTGAAGTAAGGTCATCCTTATTTAGTTCTGTGTTGCAGCACTTCTACTGCTCAACACATTTATTGCTTCTTTTATAGTTCCTTGAAAGTTCTTAGTTCTCTGTGTAGGGCTCGGCGCCAAACACAACTCACAAACAAAACATTCAAGTACGTAAGTGTAGGTATGCACAGTTCTTAATTAAATTATCTGCGAATCATGCTCAAAGCACATTTCTGAACTGAAGGAAACTATACAAATATTACGATAGAGAATATAACATATGAGACCAAAGCACGTGAAAAATGAACCTGTTCACGTAATTAAGATAATAAACGCAATCCATTCACTTTCTTCGGTACACTTTTTTGGAATTTCCTTTTAACTTTATTTCTGCAACGAAGCATCAAATTATTTATTAAGGTTAATTGGATACAGTGCAATATATCATTTATTATTGCATTCCATTAAACCGGCGTGTAGTATATATAGTGCATAGTGAAAGTCTATAGTGCATATAAGTAAAGCACCTGAGTGAAGCATTGCTAATAAAAAAGCGCCATACTGGCCAACAAAATTTATTATATAGTAGTTTATTCAATGTTCGTATTCGTATTCATAAAGGGAAAAAAGACATTCCAAAGTAAAGCAGACACACGTAGTCTACCTAATAATAATAATGCAACCTTCCTAAGACCATATATAATAATATTAACTTAACTTGGGCAAACAAAAAGGTACACTTAAATCGTGAACAGTTGACTAACCATGTCCGAGATTAGAAATGTGTTATCGTAATGCTTAGAAATACTAGATGCACAATTATGCATATTAACATGTCCAAGCAACATTTCCAGTTCTACTATTTAATTCATTTTCCAATTTTTACAAAGGTTATTTTTCAATATGGTGTTTTTTAACTTTTAAGCACGTTTTAAATATGTCCCACAACATAAATCTCATAGGTCGTCTGGTTACCTAAGTCCAACTTAATCCCCTTTCTCTTGAACTGAAAATATCGGTTTCCCACGATATTGATTTACTTCAAGCAGAAAGAACTTCACCTGCACTTTTGGCAAATGTAATAGCGTTTCATGTCCATATACTTTCCTTTAATAAATGCTATGTGAAAAGTAATCTTAAAAGGGATCTAAATGAATAGGACGCTTAGCAGCACACAAACTGGAGGAACGCAGAATAAACAGAATGGAAACAACAATGCCAACAAATAAGCTTTTACCTTGGAAAAATTCACACAATACACTTTATGGTCTATTAGTCACTCTGCAGACAATCAGTTGTTTAGTACCAGTATCATATCATTTCTGCTCTGACCCACTTTATCCGTTTCAATTTAAGAATTCAATTACAAGTCATTGTAACTATATATGTTTAAAAGTTTTAAAGCGAATTCGCGACACATAGTAATAAAGAATATAGTGATAGATATAGCTGGAAAGCAAGAATAACAACATCTATACTTACGGTAGGACACGGAGAGATCGTAAATGAAACCATAGCTGTGTCTCATGGCGGTGAAGAAGTTTCTCAAACAAAAGACAAAGGCCGACGATCCCATTTTCATGAGATGATATTTCATGTAGGCGATACCAGTAGCGCATGTATAAAGCTCGGAAGGTAAAGTAAAGACTCTCAGGCTCGTCGTAGAGATAACACAGCGGAGCCACTGTAAATTAAATCACATAAAAAGCTAAAAAATTTGCCAGAATTACCTTTGGCAGCACAACTCAGAATTTGATTAAAATGTTTTTCAATTTAAATGAAAATTTAAAATCTAAAAATCTAAAAAAATCAAACATTCCTCCAATTTATCCAAGCAAGTCTTACTAGTGTTTCTAACGATGGATAATACGGATTGGTAATGCAAATTAAAAAAGCTAAATAGGTTTCAACATAAAAATCTTTTGGAAGTGCATAAAAAGGATCATTTCGCTTTTAGACAAGTAGAAGCTACGTTTTGTAACAAGCAACTAGTAAAATATAATGTAAGACAAGGTAGAAATAGACACAAAAGTACTTTTGCCATTTCAACTGATTTAATAATTTGCATGTTTACCGAAGGCAAATGAAGGGAACGCTTTAAAGTTAAAAGAGGCACGCGCTGGATAATCTGATGGAAGGAATCCTTTGTAGAAGTGCACACCGCAACCGGGTTCACTTATTTCACAATAATTTACTTACCGTACATTGTAAAGCCATGGAATGGGACGATGCCATTGGGAGGATAAATAACAGATCCTTCCCCGTGATTTCCTTTGGCTTTCAAGAGAGCAGTCAAAGGACTTTTACTCGTTCTATCAAATAAATCAAGCAGAGATACATCTCTGCTAAAACAAAACAAAACTTGATAGAGAGAATCCTCGAACACAAAGTATTGATCGTCATTAGCTGCTGTCAGTTGAACATCCTACAAAAGTAAGAATTTATTAGGGAACTGTATTTTATGTAACAAAAAGCCTTTCCGTTGCGCAAAATACATTTTCTCTGAAAGCACTTCAATCTGCACTTACGTAAGTAGCTTGTTACACAATTCCGTATAATTAGAGAAATAAACTAAAAATTGCTACCAGATATAAACTAGTTAAAATACTAACTTATTTACACAAGAGGATCACCTACACATCTTTATTATAAGTTAACCAGTGCATGCTGACAAGTTAATAAAAGCAGTGAACGTAATTAAAACGAGGAAAGAATAAGTACAACATATTATGTGTCATTTCTAGACTCATTCCTCCACCTACACAGAGATTGCTATTTTAAAGAATCTCAGGTGTATGCAGATTTCCGTACACTATTATCCAAGAAATTATGACAAGAACCTTTAGTATTAGGCGATCGATGAGGAGATCCGACTTTATTACTGCCTGCTTCAGGTTTTTGTAGTATTCCGAATGCTGAAAGTAGATACATTTACTTTAGACTAGTTATAGTTATACAAAAGAAATTAGGTAGTTGCATGGTATTTAACAAATCAAGTTTCGCTTGTCTCCTCAGTCTATTGGGGAATTGGTTTACTAATGCTGCTGATGGCAGAATGGATGAAATTAAATTCCCAAAAGTCGTACTTAATATTTTAAACTTTAACTTATGCAGCGATTAATGACTTTAGAGGTCTCAAGTCTCCAGTTCGCATTACACTACACAGGGGCAAATGCATTAATTTGTTATTTCCTTCTCTTTTGCTCTCCCAATGTGGCATGCCTCCCTCCAAACCAGCCTAACCAGGTTATGCAATCTACCAATTATCTTTTTTCCTTACTTTTCATTAATATTCACTTGCATTAATACATTTACCTCTTTTGTAACATGAGAGCCAAGTACATGCTGCCAAAGCTTAGCCCTGAGTGCTGTTGGACATCCTTTTTTAAGATATTCTTGAGCAACTGGAGCCAATCCTTTAGTATCGACTAGTAAATTTTAAGAAAAAGTGCACTTTAGTTTGAAGAACTTCGATAATGACATTTAATATTCAACATTTCCATCTTGTAGACATTTGCATTTTGTATGATATGTTTGCACTTTTGTCATCCAAATGAATCTTTAATGCAGAGAGACATCCATAGCCTAGACATGTGTGTCTGCCATGTAGATAATATGTAGAATGTAGGCATGGGCTACTACATAACCAAGAAAATCAATTGATCTTGAAATAGGCACAGAACCTTTATCTAAAAATTTCATGCAAAGCCGAGCAAAATGGCACATGTTCAAGTAATCTTCTTGGAATATTTAATTTTGATTTGCATTACTTTTACAAGTACCCGAAAGAGTTTCGTCGTAGTTGTCTACGACCATTTGTGCTCAGTACCCTTAGGGAGCGTTCATATACTACGAGGACTTTTTTTGGCCGATTTTTGACCCCCACCCCCCGCCTTGAGGACCACTTCGCAGCATTTAGCCATCTTGTAGCATATAAGGTGAGGACATTTCGGGTACCCCCACCCCCCGTCAAAGTGGTCCTCGTAGTATATGAACGCTCCCTTAACTTAGTTTCACGGTTTTCTGCTATCGGTAGTGCGTTCCCCATATTTACAAATCTAAGTTTGGCCTTGTATTCTCGTGCTTAGATATTTTAATCTCGATTTTGCTTTAAGCAATTAAATAATATATATAAAACCCGAGGCTCATTTGTAAAATGGGAAAAAGAGCTTTAGAGAGCTATTTACATTTAGAAGTACTCAGGCTTTAAATTTCGCCAGGAACATGTAAACTCCCTTAACGGCTATTGCAGTAGTGTTGTATTTATAGTATTTCATCGGTATAGTATAATAAATTATATAAGCAACCCTATTAAAGCAATTTCATGTATCTGTATAAGCAACAATTTATGACTAGACGGCTGGCTCAGTGCTGAATGCCTAAACTTTTAAGACGTTATGACAAACTTCTTGTAATACATGGCAATTGATATTGATCATGGAAGATTATAAGGGGAACTTGCAATTGTGATAGCAAATAAACACTTAGAGTCAGATAAAAGCTTCTCCTCCACTCGAAATTAATCCATTTTATACAACATTTAATGCGTTTTCTTAATATCTGCTATTTGCACTCTGTACCTTCCAGCGTAACATTTGCTATGAAGTATATCAAACGCAATTCTCTGCAATTTAAAATTATGTAAGCTCCCTTAACCTATGGTTACTCTAGTAAAGCGGCTAAATCGCATTCTTAATAGCTACAGTTTTTTCGTACATATGAAGCCGTTCCAACTTGTGATGAGCAATTATTTTGACTTGAGGATTTACCGTTTCAATGCAAACCGGAATAATTATCGGAATAGTTCCACCAGGGGCATTTAATTCAAAAGGGACAAATAATTAGGCAAATGAGCAAAATCCGGAAAATGCTGTATCTGCATTTCACTATTTACACCGCTACTGAAATGATTTCTTCAGTAATCAGTCAACGCACACAATGTACGCAATTTATTTTGTCTAGAGCTACAAGTTCATCGCTAAATAAGGCATTGGAATATGAATTACGGAATAAATAAAAGTTACTGCATAAGTCATATTGTACGTTTCCGGCCTTGTGTAATTGTATAATTAATATGTCCTGCCTTTCCAGCCTTTGTCACACAGTGACTCATAAGAATTACTGATTTCATAGAAGCAGTAAACAAAAAGTAACACATTAGCACTTAAAAGCTAAATACGCATTTATAAAGTAACTTGTGTAGGTGTTGATTACTCATATGTGTTATTTTGACATCAATGATTTAACAACTCATTAATTTAAGATAAGCAGCTAACTTAAGTGCAAACACATTTAGTATATTGTCATGAAGGTAAAAGCAGTTAGGCGAGAGGTTCATAAAAGTGGATATAAAAACATTTGGGTAACCCACATTGTAGTACTATACGTACGTAACCAAACCACTCATGTGGAATTAGTCACACACAGGCCTGACAAAATTAGCAAGAAATCATGGCAGGTCAATATTATGGCAGTAGGCATGAAATAACAATACAGAGTTAGGTTCTAAGTGATTCATTTCCAGATAAGTGGGAAAGGTAGAAGGTAGGTGCCTAAATAAATAACTAAAGGGAAAGAATGTAGAAAATCGTGTGACTCGAGGAAAGGGAATGTGGAAATAAGGAAAGGAATACGAAACACGAACTGATTTAAAACACGTCAACAGAATTTATTGAAGGAGCGTAGAAGAATACAAGCCAAATTGCGTAAGATTTAGGTAAAGACTGCTCTCTACTAATAATAGTTTGAATAAATAGGTCGCTTGTTTTCCACCACATTCTAAGTATGTATGATTATTTTATTTCGAAGGAGGTCAAAGCCAGCATTCCTGATTTAGAGCTCTAGATGTTTAAGTAGGCACTAGAAATCTTTTGAGATATCCTGGAAAGTTGAAAATCCGTCTAGATAGGTAAAGTTTACAGCTGTAGTAGGTTGGTTGGATAAAGTATAGAATGTCTAACCAAGTTCTCCTAGTTTCGTCCGTTGCATCTGAATGAGCCTTGGGATTGCATCACTGGCGAAACTCCCGTAGATCTCTCCATCTGAATCCAAATGCCTTATTAGACCAAAATGAGGCTCGCCAGTCGTTAGGTCACTAAACAAACACTTCTGAAATTGAAATTTTTATACTTCAACATTTCGTCTAAAATCTCTTGAGCTTTTCCATAGCACGTTTGTCAATGTAATGCCAAATACCAATATCACCTCTTTTTACACACTACACTGCACTGACTAGAGACACTCATTTTAGTACAACAATACTACGGTGAACTGTACAATACAATATTGCTTGCTATTTTGCTACATTCAATGTAGTTGGCAAGACAAACGTGTCTCCCTATTGCTAAGATAGACTTTTAAACTTTGTTCTTTATTAGATTAACGGTAATCGTTCACATTTGCAATACATATCTGCAATTTTGTAAGCAATAAGATCTGCAGAACAACAATTTTAAGAAGCGTTTTAAAGAACTAACAATAATCGTCATTTCATGACTAAATGTCCATATTCTGCAGAATGTTTCAAAATCTTTACTAAAAAAGCTTTTCATTAAAAAAATTAATTCTTTATTCCGATATCTTGCCAACCATTTTTCCGACCCTGTATACAAATACCTGTACTCTTCAATTTATATTCCTTATTTTCCAGACATTCCAAACATTTTATAAATACGTGGTAGAAATATAAAAGTTCTCAATTTTGTTAAAATATGCGTTCTTCGTTCTTCGCATTTGACCTCTATAACGCTTTATTACATTTTATTAAGAATAGTAAGTTTATACAAGAATGTACAATTCCTGTAGGATTACCATCTCCTTTTCCTTTGTTCTGGTCAGCAACCAAGTTTTATTCCTTATATATTTAACCTCCAACGTATACCCTTTTAAACCATAAAAATGCAAATTCGATTGCTTCATATTTACTTAACCTTCAATGCTAGTTTCAATAGGTACTTGTATACCGAAATGTTTATTTATTAATCACTACAATATTTTCCCCAGGGACGATATCCATTTACATTCGAACAGTGCTACTTTACTATACTGGACAAACTGGACATCGGCCTGTGTTAAAATCCGTATGCATCTCTTAATACACAAATTTATTAAGAATGTATGTCTCCACATATAGCAGAAATATTTTTAACTAGAAATATCTACTCACCAATTCCCGCAAGGATTTTATTTTCATGGGAATACAAGGCAGAGAGCTCCAAAGCTTTTCTATACTGGAATAGAAAGCAGAATGTTATATTTATTTACGGTTAGATTTAGTCATAGGTAAAGTCAAATAAAATGGCACACCGCTTACTATATATGCATAGAATTATTCATTGTTGTTCCGTCTATATGTGATAGCCCAACGGATTCTCAGGCAGTAGGGGTCTTTTAACTTTTAGGAAGCCTAAGCCAATCGAGCTGTCTCTCTTTCAGAGGTTATCCTGCATTATATTTAGCTCGAGGAACTATGTCAAACTTAAAAGTAAATGGTACGAGGGGACACATGCGATTGAAACTAATTGAAGTTTTTGGATAATCTTCAAGAATACTTACTCAGCAGAAAAACAAATTGAAAATAAAGCTTCCAGCATCCAAAATGTGTAATCTTTTCATTGAGTAAGTATTCTCGCAGAATCCAACAAACACTTATTTCAATAATTCTTAGTGCTGGTCGTCGTATAAAATACAAACCCCATTCGGACTGAAGAAATGTCAATTATTTGCCGAAATAGTTAGACATTTGCACTTATTTGGACCTTAGAGTTGAACGTCAGCTTTTCCGGAATTATGCGCTTGTTATTAACTACACATGTAAGAGAAACGCTTAGCATAACAAGTTGTAAAGATGACAGAACCTTAAAAATACATTGTAAGCTAGGCCAATCGTGTATCCTGAAGTACTACACCTCGAATAGAATAGAATTTCGGAAAAATCCCAGGAGGCATACGCCAAATGGTGATCACCCGTACAGCCTACCACACACGCATCCATCTAACTGTGAAGAAATATTTAAACATCTAACAGCGAAGTAATATTTAAACATCTAACAGCGAAGTAATATTTAAACATCTAACTGCTAAGTAATATTTAACTATCTAACTGCGAAGTAAAGTAATGCATACATATTTAATACACCCATCTATTGATACCGTGTTTGTATGCATGATAGTGTCTACCGAGAAATATTGAAAGGGAAGTAGAAAGTATAATAGAAAATTGCTAGAAACTAAGCTAACGTAAAAGTTTATGTGTAAAACATAGACATTATTTGATTCACCTAAGGCAATCGCATTCTTTGTTGATAGTTATTAAAAGAACGCAATGCCACAGTCTGCCATACGGTATGCCAGAACAGAATTTCTTATCCCAAAAATTTCATTTACTCTCTCCAACAATAGCTAGTAGTGTCTCGTCTGCAAACAAAATTGTAATATGCTTGAACTGACAGATTACTGTTGGAAGTTTTAAACATCCCAGTATCCATTTTGACATCTTTTCGCAGTAATAAAAGCATTTGACAATTAATACGTATAGTAGATTTACAAGACAATGAACGTGAAAATATTTTATTTGTATCACGACGTTTCTATTTTTAAGTTAATGACGTCAGTGATGCCTGCATTTTGAGAGTAACATATTGGGAAGACTTATGTGCCAAAATTGTTGCAGTCTTACAGTTAAAATCCTAGTCAAATCCCATTAGCGGCAATTTCTTACATTTTAATCATATTTTTCAATAGAATAGTGTGAATATATCCGTTGTCAATTACAATTTGCGAAACTATTGACGTCACAAAAGACCTCCACTTGTATTGAAGCAAATATACGCCTGAAACGATAGTTCAGTTGTCAACCAATCTTTGCTATATATTATCCGGTTTTAGAAAACAGCATTATTAGATATACAGGAATATAAAGGGAGAATTATTACAAAACGCAAAGATCGAAGCAGTCGCTAATTATGCTAACAGGGACAGCAGGAAATTGGAATGCAGGTATAGACTTAGCTTAACAACTTGTAATGTACAATGAATTCCTTAAAATTCATGGCCTATATACTTTTCCAAAATAAGCCTTCATTATTTAATTAACTCATCTTACCCATTGAGTTGATAATTGGGACTGGAGATCTGAAGAATACAATCCATGAAGTCCTTTGGAGAATACACTGGCTTAAAACGTGACAAATCTACATGGAAATATTAAAGAGTTAATAATACAAAATCTATAGGAGTCATCAAATAGGCATTTCTGTCTGAATTGCCTAGACGTCTCTTCGCATCATAGTTTTACTGGTATTTTCTAGATTTTGTCATGCTGATTTTGTCACTATAACAATAAACAGAATCATTATACAAGAAATCCATATTAATTCTACATGGATCACATTCCAAATGAAATTCCCTTGATTTATTTCATTATCCCCTTATCAATATTTTGCAGTTTATTTCCGTCAAATAAATATCATTTGCCTAAGAAAACTTTCTGTATTTGTATCTTCCTTTTAGAAAATTTATGTGTGTCTACAAATTCTACTTATTACTTCATTATGCATTCTATTTAAGTTTAATGTGCTTAACTTCCAGAGTAATGAAACTCTGGCTCTTAGTAATTGTAAGTAACATACGAAAATGGCCTCTTTATTATTAAACAATTTACACAAATGGAGAATGAGAATAAAGCTACTGCTTTCACTATATAAATAAATATGTACTTCATTAATAACATTAACAAAGACAAGAATTCAAGGTTTTACTATGTATTACCTAATCTCACATTAAGTCTCAAAGTCTCAGCCCTTACATATAAAACCTTATTTATTAATATTTAGCACTATTAATGTAGTATTATGCAAGGGCAGAATAGAAGGCACTTGATTACTTGATTCACATGACAGACGTCCGTTACCGAATTATAATATCTAAAAATGATATGAATAATGAATGGAATGAAAAATTGGTAAAAGTCTTGCAGAAGACAGCTTAATATTTCAATTAAAATTAAAATTCCATTCCACAATGTTTTCAGAAAAATAATTGAGAGGAAAAGCAATAATACTAGGTCAATATCATGGAAGATATCCTTGAGTGCAATGTTTATTAGAGTCTGGGAACTGGGAACGGCTTACACAGGCGACCGTTTATAAACAACTCCATCCAATATTTTTAATATTAGGAATTACGTTACTGAAGGAAGTTCAAAGTTTGATGGAAAAAGTGATTAGAGGAAATGAAGAATTCCTCAGCGCAAAGTTCGAACTATACTCTGTCATTCATCTCTGTTTAGTTATAGGTATAGGTAACTACCACTCTACTTTCTTCGGTCTAACACGATTTTTTTTTACTAAAGCATGAAAGCATTACTAAATAGTTCAACCATACAAGTAATAACACACTACTTTAGAAATAGGAATTCGCCATAGTCGTTCAATGAAGTGTTATCACTAAAAACTAATCGTAATTGCTAAAACTTTTTAATTCTAAAATTTTCATTCGAGCAGACATAATAATATATTCATGATGTGATGTAGAATCTAAAAAAAACTTTTGTTTGACGCAAACGATTCTTATGCTTCGGTAATAGTGTGTGAAACCAGTGACTGGTCTACTGAAAAAACTTAAATCCACTTATCTAGTTTTTACCATACACAGTGTTAATGCTTAATATTAATATTGCAATGCCTTTGGAGAAAACGGAAAATATATCTTTATATGTACAAGTTTTGACTTAATTTGGACTACTGGTTTCACAAATACAGTCTAATATTTTTTTATGAATTTCCTCAGTTACGAAACCAATAGCACAAATCGGAATGTTTTGGGTAAGATATTCAATTTATTAATTTATCGTGGAAATAATTCATTTGAAAATACGTACCAACGTCCCATTGACTAAATTCTGTCCAATTTTCCTCAACGTTCTCCTGTTCTGAACTGAGTCTTCCTCTAGATAAAGGAGCTCCTAATTCATTTGCCATTGATACGACGGATTTCCAAATTCTTGATTCCCAAGTTTCCTGAAGTCATGAAAAAATATCAGATAATTAAAGCAAGCACGTACAAATCAGTAAGTTAGGTGGTGTAATTGCTTTGTTCAAAATTATATAAGTGGAAACATTTTCCATTTGTTATTTTCCGTATTGTTTTACTTTAGTAGAAAATGTGATTACATTACATCTGTTAGCAAGCAATAGTGTACAGTGCTCGCATTTTCGAAAAAACGTAAAGAATACATTTTTCAGTTAGTTAATGCTTAGATAGACATGTTACAAAATAATTGAGATTTTTCCTTGAAAAATTAATTTGGCTGTAGTCAGTCAGTATTGATTTGTTGAAGACACACTTCTTTGATTATTAAGTATGGAAGGAATGACTATGTAGGCATGTTCTTTTCCTTACGTAGATATGCTTCTTTGGAAACATTAATTCTCATAACAAGAGACGCAATAATGCTGTAATAATCCCCAGAGTGCCATAAAAATTTACAGAGGAAAATATCTCGGATGCAATTTACCTGAAATTTCTTCATGTAATCTAAAGGCTCTGTAGACAAAGGTTTGAAATGAGAACATCTTTCTTTGAGCCAGTGGTAGACCATATTTTGTAGCTTTATGTTCAGACATCCTCCTTTTATTTGCGCTAAAAGAGTGTTTCGAAAATCCGATATACTCACCTCTTCGGACGTTGCTGCTTTCTAAAAGTACAATACAACATTTCATGAACTTTGCTAACGTTTATGTATGCAATAAGTATATATTATAGTTGTATAATTATTATTACATAGTGTGCGGTCTCACAAAGAAAATAATAACCTAAACTGACTAGCATACATTCAGCAAATATTCTCTGCACATAATTTATTTGTAGGACATGTTTACATTTTTTCCGGTACAGAGATTAAAGCGAATAAATGCACTCGAATCGCGATAACTTTTCGGAAAGACCACGCTGAGGCCTCGCTCGCTCTTTGCAAAGCACATTCAGTTTTAAGATGAACCACTCTGGTTGTGCAGTGCCATGTTTCAATGTTGTTATGAGCTGCAAAGTACATACATACTACCACTCAAAATGTCAAAAAGTTCTACGAAAGCTATATAGGTATAAGAATGACATGAATTAAAATGCAGAACATTTCATTAAAACTACGATTGGTAGCAATAGCAAAATGGCTTTTCTAAATATTTCATGTACGTGCAAAAAGGTATGCTTTTATATAGTACTGATAGCTGAAAATTGCAAAATCTCTAGCGCTTCGCGAAAAAGAATCATTTCTTGGGCAATACCACTTGAAAACTTCTTGGAATTCCTACATTATGCATTATGGTTGACCACATATAGCTGAAATTAGCAAAATTTTTCAAAACTTGGCAAAATTATTTAATGTGCCGCAGTGCTGCAGTGAGTATTGCTTCACAACCGTTGCAGTGCAATCGGTAAAGATTTTAGGAAATAAAATATTAGCTCCCTGGCCCGGTAATGATTTTTTAATGACGGATTTTCTATAATTTTCCGTGATTTCATTGTATGACAGAATACCACAATTTGAACTTCATATCTTTATATTTGCTTACTAGTCAGCATAGGTTTATTTTCAGACTTAAGATAACAAAAAGGAGCTCATTTGTGAATATTTCCTTTAACGAGGATAAGTATAGTAATTTTCATTACATCCAACGATTTCAATAAATTATCTCATAATCTACTGATTTAATGATCATTTAATGAATTACCTGAGTACCATTTGCATTAAATTCCGTAGAGTTAACGACTGAAGTTAAACGAAGCATAAAAATGTGAACATATTTTTCCTACAGCACTGGCGAATTGGTGTTATATGAAGTTGTAGAAGCCATATATTTGCAAAGTATTGCAGCGTTAATTCGAAGTCCCCTACTTCAAATGTGCCCGAAGACCTCTACCATACTTTATGAGTTTGCTTTCTACTAAATTGAAGAAAACGCATTTGCTAGGAAACAAAATTACAATTTGTTATGTACCATCAGACAAATGAATTTGGCCAAGATGGGAGAATGGGGGACCAGGCATCTCTCCAGAGTGCAACGTATTCCAATATGTATCTATCTGCACCTAAACTAAAATGACGTTTCAGAAACTAAATTGACATCAATAAACACATTGCGAAAAGAATGTTGTCATTCTCGGAGCACTTAAGTACGATGATGCAGAGGCAGCACTCCGATACCTATTCAGCCCCCACTGCTAATAAGGTATCACTAATGGGCACACTCCGCACAACCCATACAAAGTGAACAAATTCATGTGCTCCTCTATTCTGGTTGTAAAAATGTATTCAGGGGTGTGCTCGTGTATTTGGGGTTGTGAAAATGTATTAAGAGGTGCGCCCGTGAATTATGTGTTGTAAAAATGTATTTAGGGGTGTTCAGGTGTATCTTGGAAAATGTATTCAAGGGTTAGTCTGTGCATTCTGGGGTGTGCCAATGTATTTTAGAATGTGTCAATGAATTTTTTTGGGTGCCAATATTTTTCAGGAAGTGTCAGTGTATTTTGGATTATATTTCGAACATCCTAACGTACACTGGCACGTCCCAGAGGACAGTGACAAACCTGGACAAACCCCAGAACACCGGCACCCACCAGAATACATTGGCATACCCCAGAATACATTACGACACCCAAGAAATACATTGGCACCCAAAAATACAATGGCAACACTTAAGTTTACACCGTAAAACCCAAAAAACATTGGTTTATCCCAAAATACTGCCTAGAATACACGGGAAATCTAAAACACGCTGGTACATCATAGAATACATTGGGACACCCCAAAATACATTGGGACACCCCAGAATACATTGGGACACCCCAGAATTCACTGGCACACCCCAAAATCCAAAAGCACACCCCATAATAAATTAGCACACCCCTATTCTAGTATTGACTTTGTAAGTCGTTTGTCTGGTGTGCATGGGTGTGACGGTTAGTGTGACCGGTGCTACTAGTGAAAAGCTACAACTCCTCTAGGAAAATATGGTGCTGCTTGTCGATGAAAGCAAGTCCGTGGCGGTCTCACTAATCCGCACACCCCTGCACACCCCGCACACCCCGTCCAGGGTGAATAAAATCTTTTACTACCACAGTCCAGGGGTGTGCCATGTATTCTGGGGTGTGCCAACGTATTCTGGGGTGTGCCAACGTATTCTGGGGTGTGCCATGTATTCTGGGGTGTGCCAACGTATTCTGGGGTGTGCCAACGTATTCTGGGGTGTGCCAACGTATTCTGGGGTGTGCCAACGTATTCTGGGGTGTGCCAACGTATTCTGGGGTGTGCCAACGTATTCTGGGGTGTGCCAACGTATTCTGGGGTGTGCCAACGTATTCTGGGGTGTGCCAACGTATTCTGGGGTGTGCCAACGTATTCTGGGGTGTGCCAACGTATTCTGGGGTGTGCCAACGTATTCTGGGGTGTGCCAACGTATTCTGGGGTGTGCCAACGTATTCTGGGGTGTGCCAACGTATTCTGGGGTGTGCCAACGTATTCTGGGGTGTGCCAACGTTTCGATTATTGCCTCCGTCCATTATGCGCAACTTGTCCGCTTGCCAGTTGTCCTAAAATCGAGTTGGAATATAGGTGCATCGGTCAACCGGTTCCAGAAACAAAGTCATACACATGGAGCTTCCAGGTTAAATAATCTTACGAAACTCACATATTGTGTATGCAATTATCGTAACCGCAAGAAATATTCGATGCGCATGCTTCATATTTACTACACAGCATTACACTTTTATAATACACTATACTATCAGAACCATAAAACATCACCTCAGAACCACACAACATTAACATACAACATCATCTCAGAACCACACAACATCAACATACAACATCATCTCACAACCACACAACATCAACATACAACATCACCTCAGAACCACACAACATCAACATACAACATCATCTCAGAACCACACAACATCAACATACAACATCACCTCAGAACCACACAACATCAACATACAACATCATCTCAGAACCACACAACATCAACATACAACATCATCTCACAACCACACAACATCACCTGTTAACTACACAACATTGCCCCCCACCATCACGACACAACATCATCTCAGAACCACACAACATCAACATACAACATCACCTCAGAACCACACAACATCAACATACAACATCATCTCAGAACCACACAACATCAACATACAACATCATCTCACAACCACACAACATCACCTGTTAACTACACAACATTGCCCCCCACCATCACGACACAACATCACCCAAAACTAAACAACATCACCCAAAACTAAACATAACCCAAAACTAAACAATATCACCCAAAACTAAACAACATCGCCACATAACACCAACCAGAAAATATACAACATCACCACACTACATCACCTCAACATCAATTCACAACTACACTACATCACCTCAACATCAATTCACAACTACACTACATCACCTCAACATCAATTCACAACTACACTACATCACCTCAACATCAATTCACAACTACACTACATCACCTCAACATCAATTCACAACTACACTACATCACCTCAACATCAATTCACAACTACACTACATCACCTCAACATCAATTCACAACTACACTACATCACCTCAACATCAATTCACAACTACACTACATCACCTCAACATCAATTCACAACTACACTACATCACCTCAACATCAATTCACAACTACACTACATCACCTCAACATCAATTCACAACTACACTACATCACCTCAACATCAATTCACAACTACACTACATCACCTCAACATCAATTCACAACTACACTACATCACCTCAACATCAATTCACAACTACACTACATCACCTCAACATCAATTCACAACTACACTACATCACCTCAACATCAATTCACAACTACACTACATCACCTCAACATCAATTCACAACTACACTACATCACCTCAACATCAATTCACAACTACACTACATCACCTCAACATCAATTCACAACTACACTACATCACCTCAACATCAATTCACAACTACACTACATCACCTCAACATCAATTCACAACTACACTACATCACCTCAACATCAATTCACAACTACACTACATCACCTCAACATCAATTCACAACTACACTACATCACCTCAACATCAATTCACAACTACACTACATCACCTCAACATCAATTCACAACTACACTACATCACCTCAACATCAATTCACAACTACACTACATCACCTCAACATCAATTCACAACTACACTACATCACCTCAACATCAATTCACAACTACACTACATCACCTCAACATCAATTCACAACTACACTACATCACCTCAACATCAATTCACAACTACACTACATCACCTCAACATCAATTCACAACTACACTACATCACCTCAACATCAATTCACAACTACACTACATCACCTCAACATCAATTCACAACTACACTACATCACCTCAACATCAATTCACAACTACACTACATCACCTCAACATCAATTCACAACTACACTACATCACCTCAACATCAATTCACAACTACACTACATCACCTCAACATCAATTCACAACTACACTACATCACCTCAACATCAATTCACAACTACACTACATCACCTCAACATCAATTCACAACTACACTACATCACCTCAACATCAATTCACAACTACACTACATCACCTCAACATTAACTACATCATCTCAACATCAATTCACAACTACACTACATCACCTCAACATCAATTCACAACTACACTACATCACCTCAACATTAACTACATCACCTCAACATCAATTCACAACTACACTACATCACCACATATGTGGTCTTATTAAGTGCAATATTAGAGCATTCCCCAGAACATTGGCACACAACAAGCATACATTAGCACACCTCAATGTACATTAGCACACCTCAATGTACATTAGCACACCTCAATGTACATTAGCACAGGTACCTCAATGTACATTAGCAAACCTCTCACCCCACCCCAGATTTACATGACACACCCCAGATTTACATGACACACCCCAGATTTACATGGCACACCCCAGATTTGCATGGCACACCCCAGATTTACATGGCACACCCCAGATTTACATGGCATACCCCAGATTTACATGGCACACCCCAGATTTACATGGCACACCCCAGATTTACATGGCACACCCCAGATTTACATGGCACACCCCAGATTTACATGGCACACCCCAGATTTACATGGCACACCCCAGATTTACATGGCACACCCCAGATTTACATGGCACACCCCAGATTTACATGGCACACCCCAGATTTACATGGCACACCCCAGATTTACATGGCACACCCCAGATTTACATGGCACACCCCAGATTTACATGGCACACCCCAGATTTACATGGCACACCCCAGATTTACATGGCACACCCCAGATTTACATGGCACACCCCAGATTTACATGGCACACCCCAGATTTACATGGCACACCCCAGATTTACAGGCACACCCCAGATTTACATGGCACACCCCAGATTTACATGGCACACCCCAGATTTACATGGCACACCCCAGATTTACATGGCACACCCCAGATTTACATGGCACACCCCAGATTTACATGGCACACCCCAGAATACATGGCACACCCCAGAATACATGGCACACCCCAGAATACGTTGGCACACCCCAGAATACGTTGGCACACCCCAGAATACATGGCACACCCCAGATTTACATGGCACACCCCAGATTTACATGGCACACCCCAGAATACGTTGGCACACCCCAGAATACGTTGGCACACCCCAGAATACATGGCACACCCCAGAATACGTTGGCACACCCCAGAATACGTTGGCACACCCCAGAATACATGGCACACCCCAGAATACGTTGGCACACCCCAGAATACATGGCACACCCCAGAATACGTTGGCACACCCCATAATACGATGGCACACCCCAGAATACATGGCACACCCCAGAATACGTTGGCACACCCCAGAATACATGGCACACCCCAGAATACGTTGGCACCCCCCAGAATACGTTGGCACACCCCAGAATACATGGCACACCCCTGGACTGTGGTAGTAAAAGATTTTATTCACCCTGGACGGGGTGTGCGGGGTGTGCGGGGTGTGCAGGGGTGTGCGGATTAGTGAGACCGAGTCCGTGGGCCTTACTTCCATCAGTGCTTCATTTCTTTATGAAGATAATAAATTGCGTAAAGTATTAAAGACCAGCCTTCGAATAGGCATATGACTGAAGATTTATTTATTTAATATAATTTAGAAATATGCCATCATATCATATGACACCATCATATGCTATAAACAAATGGCTATGCTTAATGACATATCTGAGAGAGACCATTATAGTATGTAAGTGAGCGAATACTTATTTATTGACAAACCTGGAGGTCGTGGTAGAAAGACTTGTACTGGAGTAAGCTTGTGATTTCGGTGGAAATCCGCGTTGCGAGTAAGGAGAGATTGACATCACTTGTAGCGCCTTCCATTAATGCTTCTCTCACTCAGTGTCAACTTGAATTGAAATTCTTAGCACAATTCTCATCACATATTGAATAAATTGAATTGTCTTCCCAACGTTTATGCACTTTTTTGCTGCTGTGTAACTGCAACCTATTTTTCAAAACTGACAAACTTTGTCACTTACTGGTTCACACTAAAAATCATCGTCCACGCTCCTTTAAGTGATGCTTTCACTCCCGAAGAGACGAAATCTCCCAGAGACTTCCAATTCCAATCGTCATAAAACAAAAATCATGTCGTATCCAAGCAAGGCAGATGCAATCTGAATCGATTTCATCTTTTCACGAACTTCAAGTTCAACTTTGACTTTTACTGCCTCTGAATAGCTTTCTTCTGCATAATTTAAGCCAAGAATGGAATATGATTAGTAAAAAACGATATATTTGACTTATTTTCCCTATGGTACCAAAATCTTAAAATTGCTCATCAATAATAATAGAACACGATATAAGTCTACATAACTAGATTGTCCGCAATTGCCACTTGGGGTTGAATGAATTGACTAATAATGTACTGTACCACAACAGTTGACTAAAACCCTGTCTTCATCACGAATACACGCGGTAGTATTCATTAATGAATTTTATTTAGGATTATTTTCACAAAGTAAAGGATACTTACGCAAAGTGAAATTTTCTCTTGACTCTCGTCTTGTTTATTGGCAACAAGAGACAAAATACAATACAGAGACCAGAGGAGTTTTACCCATTTATTACATTTTATAGCCATTTGGTTGCTATACGATTTCTCAATCGATCAAACAAAGGGAATTGCATGGCTCATCCATAGATTATTCCCATAGATTGCCAGCCTGGCATTATGCCCGTTGGAGTGGTGCGGGGAATATAAGGCAGTGGTAGTAATGTGAATGTGGGACTGTAACTGCACAGAGTAATTCATATAAAGTAAGTTTACGGACACATATATAGTTACGAACACGTATTTCGTATTCTACAAACAAAAAAGGTGATTGCTTGGTTTAGTAGACGAACTAGAAACAGGTAAGAGGTAATGGTAATGATATTCTATACAAATCTACCGTTGTCTACTGTAAAGCGTGTCTCCAGAATACCATTACGCTCCTTGTCTCTTCTCTCTTTGCATTAGTAACAGCTAAACTGCGTCTTTACACATGGGAGTCAACTAGGTATACATTTCCTGGAAAACGAATGTTGGCAATAGTGTACAGATGTTTATACTTGAACTATCTATTCCATTACCGTTGGAAAACTACTAACTGTATCTAAAAAAGTTTTAAGTGCATAAGCATTCGAATAAACATTCAATTTATAACTTAGCAAAAAGACTTTCTCATTGTGTTATAACCATTTGTATGTATTACGAGACACTTTTAGGTTGGCCAATTGTAGACCATACGGAAATAAAGATCTTAGGTTTCTAGCAAAATCGGTAAAAATACTGAGGTAAGGGTCTAATTCTTCATGCCAAATATTTCAAGGAACAACGACATTTAAAAATCGATTTTTACAAACACAGTTCACAAACCTACCCTGAAATGTTGCCATTTTTCCTAGGTAGGTATTTAGTAATTAACAAATGCATATGGATACTATCTCCCCACTCAATCAAAATATAAACAGGAAATGTCAAAAGTCGAAAGCCAGGCAAGGGCAAAATTAATTAATCGAATTAGGAAAAGGCATGATCAAATAACTCCTGTTCAACAAATGGAAAACCCAATGAAAGACTTCATACTTGTTGCCGGAAAAGTAATTACGTGCTGACGACGAAAAGTAGGAAGGAGGTAAGCTATTATTTGGAAACAGAAATTTGATGTTTGCGCATTTAAAATTATTTGCACAAATTGGCAATGAATTGGGGGAGATTAAATCTCCAAGAATCAGATTATTACACAAATAATCATTGTATCTGTTGTCAGTGTTGTTTACTGTTGGCGACAAAATGTAGGTACGATATTCAAAAGCAGTATGGAAATTAAAGTAGTTTAATTTTACAAAGTTCCTGTGTACTACACGGTAAAGCCAAAGAGGATAGTTTGTTTGGATGTTGTAGTGTATAGCCTTTTATCATATAAAGATTCCTTACAGCCTGTACACCAATTTTAAGATTCTGATTAAAGAATCGGGGCAGATTTAGTTTGAATATTTGCGTAGTAGTTTCAGTAGTCATTACGAATTGATATAATAGAAACAATTCTTAGAGTCTTTCCCTTTTCCAGTTGTTACAGAAGCTATTTAGCATGCAGCTTCCGTAATGGTAATCCAATTATTTGAATTGAGATTCTAGTGCTGTATTTGAGTTCCTCATTTGTTTGTTAGCAAAGGAAAAACGTATGCCTAGTAAAAGCTTTAATCTGAAAACCTCAAATACATTTGACAAACAAGTAAGTCCGTCGATTTGTTTTCATTTGACTTTCTTATACATTCTTTCGGAAGCTGTCAATTTGTTTGTTTTCCAGCCTAAGAGCATTAGGTACAGTTACTTTACACAAGAAAGCCCCTACAGAACACAAAATAGTTGTAAAATCAATTCCACAGGAAACGTAAGGATGTAACTGCAAACCGCATGCCAACAATTTCTCTTGCTGCATTACTTTGGAGATATTTTCTTCAATTCATTTTTTCCTGATTAATGCACTGTTTCTCCAGATTAGATTAATAAGTAAATGCAGTATCTTGGTTATTATCTCCTGCACATTGCAATATGGTATGCTAGATAAGGCTTTCAATTTGAATTTTGAGAGAAAAGCGTCTCCTAAGCTTTCTTAGTCAATTTTACACTGGATATTTGCATGTAAAATACTGTAATTCCATGCATCAATATTGCATTTGCATATACGAATATAGTTGTAGTACTTTATGAACAGAATGTTGTATTGTGGTAGACAAAAGATGCAAGACAATGTGTTTTAACCAAATAGTAAACCGCACAGTATGTCTTCTTAAGCAAATTGTCATTGTCACAACACTGTCATTGACCCATATTCTGCACAATTTCTTCCGTTCCTCAAAGACTGTGTTCTCAGCCACATTCAAATAAAGTACACGGAATAAATAAACCAACGTAGTGAAAGCAGTCGTCACCTCCTCACTCAAAGTCACTGCTAAACTTATGCAAAAACCTGAAGTAAAATGAAATCTTTCCTTTCTATTATGCCATCCTGCACTATGCTTCTTTAGACATTTGTGTCTACTGTCTATAATTATTTTACTAAAGCAACATTCAAACATGCCACCTATATTCAGGATTCAGGGTAATTTCTGTAGGCGTATTACACAAATCCTTACTAAAAAAACTGAGTCAAGGTAGCAAATGTAAGTTTTATAAAAGAACAAAAGATAAAAATTTGACCTGCATAAAAGATGGAAAAGTTTTAACGGTAGCAAAAAAGGTACAAAATTGTAGCAAATGTCTAATATTAGGGGTACTAACGTTTTTCGTGTAACGGTGAAGAGCTGAGCAACACAGCCTCTAATATTTTGGAAATTACAAGAAAATTATGAAATATTTGAAAACAAGTGTTAATAATAAGGCGAAGAAATAATAATAAAAGTCAAAACCAGAAATATAGTATTTAGTAAATTACTAAAAGGGAAAATACTGTGGATTATAAAAAAATTTGATTAAAATGCCTAGTCCCTAAAATTTTAAGCTCCTTAAATATTAAAGAGCCTGTTTTTGTTGCCTTATCCACTAGAAGTACGGAAACTGTATTAGTTTTTTGTTTTCATTTGCACGGTACAAATTTTATTGAAAGAGAATTTTCACTCCCTGGTGAATTTCGGATTGCTTTTGGGCTTATGAGAATTGACACTGTCCTATCTCTAGTCTGATCCACTGTAACCCAACTCACTTAGGCAGTTAGGTATGTAAGATGTATATTAGAGTGGAAAATGTGAATTACTTGCTTTACATAGCAAACTGCCTCAGAATTCATTCGCCTACACCTAGCGACACTGACTGAACACCGTGCAACATTAATTTTGTTCCAGTATGACTAGGCTCTTCGGCTCTTGCCACGCTCTTTTGTTAGAAGATTGAGAGTCGACTACATAGTCGATTTACTCTGCTCAACCGTTCTTTTCTTCTCATCCTTTCCCATGCCCCTATTATTACACACTAAGTTTTAAAGAAGAATACCTATGATTTATTATTTTAAAATCCTTTCCCGTTTTATTAGTATCGTCGTCACTTTTAGGTAAACTTTGTACAAGGTCTATTGCAAATATAAAAAGTGCAAGCCTTTAATAAATGTCTTTCTCAAGAATTGCGTAAATGTTATTAATATTGCATTGCACAAAACTAATAAGGACATTGCTGCGAAGAAAAACATTTTTATGTAAGTCCATCTAGCTAATAATAGAGATTTGTACTGAGACATGTACATTTCATTTGTTCGTTTTGGATTAATTCAGAATTAGGTGGAGGAGTAAAGGAGAGGTTGGCTAATTTGGAGAACCCACGTGCCTGAAATTACAGGACAAGGAAAGGAATGCAAGACAGGTTGCATAGTTATTGTGGAATTGTGAGAGTTGGTTGTGTGGCAAGATATTATGCAGTGCCTACATAATATAATATAGTTAGGGAAGGAAGTAAAGTTAAAGGATGATGAAAAAGTGAACGTTTGCGCCTGCTTCCCTTTCATTTCTTGAACAAGCAGGTTTACACAGAGGATATTGAGAAAGTAAGGTTGGCGTGCACACAAAGAGAGTGGAATTGAACATAAGAGAATAGTGCGAGTGACGGGACGGACAGAACGGCGAAGAGCGGAGAAATAAGCAGCCGGGAAAGCAGGGGAAAGTCAAGAGAAGTTTCGCATTTTCAGTGAGAGTCTCTATTAGTGTAAGCCGCCTTCTCTTCTCTGCATTCCCTGAGTGTGGCGTTGGTTGGTTGTGTTGGAACTCTTTCCATTCACTGGAGTGGAGTCCAGCCAGAGACGGGAGTCCAGCAACGTCAGACACAACGCAATTCCTTGGGTGTTTAAAGAAAAGTATTTGAGTGGAAAGGAAAGGTGACGGTCCAAGTAAGAAGAATGGAGACATGGAATCAGCATATCTGAGATCTATTCCGAGTTTGTCAATGAAAACAAGTAAATATCCCGGAGTGGACAACTTGATTTCTCCCAATTGGAAATCTGAGTGTGAAGAGGAAAATTATCTGCAAGTGTCGAAAACACAGACATAGGAAAGGAAAGGCCAGACTGATATTAAACGGAATTCCTGGAAAAGTATATTGGAAAAGTTGAGCAAATATGTAGAATAAGTAACAGGGTGTAATATGTAAGGACATCAATTCAGACGGAATAAAAAATATCACGTTCAGCGGTCATGTCACAAGCAGCTCGCTCTTATATCACTCGCTGAGTCAGAAAGCACCTACAGCATCATTCATTCCTTCTCCATCAAAAGGTAATTGGACTGTGGGTGATCCACATAGCCCCTAATTCGCCACAGGCCCAGATCAACTCAACTCTCGCCTTGCTACACTTCCTAAGTGCGCATAGATCTCTTCTCAGATCACACAAGTCCAAAACGAAAGAAGGAGTTCAGATCATCAATAATAAACCAAACACCCGATTCAATCTATTCAATGTTTCACGCCGACACACAACTTTCCTTTTTTACTTTACCCCTAATAACTTTCTCTAACAAACTTTCTCAATTCCCATACATTTTTCTATCATTCACAGCTTTTCACACCATAGCCCCTAATTTCCTTTTCCTTCCCCTGACGTATGTTTACTTTCACGGATAAAGACTACTAATACATTAAAAGATAAAGGCTACACCGCCAACTAACCGAATTCTCACCAAAGTCATCTCAAGCATCACTTACTTATTCACCTAAGCACTCCACGTTTTTATACAACCAACTTTCACCACCTGCATAATTACATCAGATTACAAAATACCTTCATCTATTCAGTCAAAGTGCTAATATGTGCAACACATACTAATGATATCTTCATGCTGTGTTTTACAATCAGGGAGAAAAAGAATATTCGTCTTCTCCTCCCATTCCCCAACTATACTTCTCAACTACATATGTTCGTATTAACAGGATTTATGTAGGTGCTTTCCCCCTAAGTCTCAAAAAGTTTAAACCAGAGCTTATAATCTTGAGAATCTTGACACGAGCCATTTCAGTTCGCTAGCCACGTTTTCTATACATTCACTACTTTCCTTAAATCAACCAACTTGTGTAAATAATTACACCGGATTTATTTTTCATTTTTACAAATCATTCTGGATTACTTTTGTATTCGTGTTCAAAGATTTTAGTGCTCCGTGTACAAATCTTTATAGACTCAAAATTAATAATGTAAATTTATTTCATAAATATTTAGAAGGCTTACAAGGAATAAATATTACAGAGAAAGTGAACTGACACCATTCAGTTTCAGATACTGAACAATGGAAAAATCATATTTAATATAACTGGGGCAAAATGATTCTACTTGCTTGTGGAAAGTGAAAGTGAAAAGGAAATATACAAGTAAATTTTGTTTCAAGTATCGTCAGTCTGTTATTTCATGAGTTCGCTTTCGCTTTATTGGATTCTCATGTAAGTTTATTGTAGACACTCATGTAAATTTATTGTATGCACTTTACAAACTCGGTATCAACAACTAAATCCATTTAGGTGAACTGTACATATATTCTATGGACAACACACTCAAGCTGATAAAGACAAAACTCATTCATTGTAAGAAACACTTACATTTACAGTTATGGGCAACGAAATATACAACCAATAATAACTGAATCAAATGGCGCTTCTGGCGAATTACCATTTGTAATAAAGACTCCTGTTAATCTACTTAGCATGATAGATTCATTCATGTACGAAAATAGAAAGGTGCGCTGAGAAAAGTTCCATCTGCAATACGAATCAATATAGTTCACAGAGAGATTACTCTTGAAATTTTAAGTAAGCGGGAAATCCTGATAAATAATACATAGTATGTAAATGTGGAATATATATTCCTTTTTAACTATAACTCAAGACTAAAGCTCATTTTAGAAATATCAAAAGGGCCTAATTTTTATAAAATGACTGTAGCACTAGTAGCATTAAAAATGCAGTCTCATTCATCTTACTTTGTGCGTAGAAAGTTCTCTTAAAAATTATTTGTGCAAAGGACGATCTTTTCAGTAAGACTCAAAAGAATTTATGGACTTCAAAAAGGTAAATTTGATAAATGGGTGTTGAATAGATTCTGTATTAAGTGGGTTATGGAAAGAGTTGTAAAATGGAGAGACTAGGAAATTTGGAGCGTCTTACTCTTTTTACCTACAGCAATACATGACAAATGTAATGTACAGCTCCGCCATGCTAAGAAATGTACTTTGCTTACCTACGAACTTGCACTTCACATTTTACCACTTATCTCCATTTAGAGTAAATGCTTACTAATAAATCTTGGCAGCAAGTTCATGACAAAATTCACCAAATAGTATCATACATCACAACGTGGAGTTCTCTGATATTCGACATTTTTCTTTTTCCTATCTGAAAAAGAACACTGAGCATACACACGACAACTCTAAAATTGATTTTGTTTCAATTTCTCTGTCACGTTCAGAAAAACATCTTAGGAATAAGTAAATGCTGAACATTGTAAATAGAACTGTTCGATTTTGAATCATCTCTTATTTATTATATCTGTTCTGTACGTAAGAGAAAGCCCTACTTAACGCAGTTTGTGAATAGGTAACAAATTGAAGGTTTATTTCCTTTTCCAGAATAAAACACTGTTAAACAGTGTTTCCCACTTCAGGTTCGGTATATAAATCTAAGAGAAGGGAATTAAAGATAAGATTCAACTTAAGACGCTAATGAACAATTATAGTGTCCTATAGTGTGTATCGTATGTTTTACTTTCGTTGACTTGCTACGGGTTTATTGAGATTTAAAGTGAGTGAGTAGAGAGTAGAGGTTATCTGTGCAAAGTGTAAATTCTCACATGGAGATGGAAATGATTCATGGAATGCTAATTGTGAATATATTATGGCCTCAGAGTGCAGCGGAGAGGAAATATATTTAAAAACGAGAAGAAAGTGTCGAGTTGACTTGGGAAGGAAATTGTGAGTGGAGAGGTTTAGCAATTGCTCTCCGTCGGGAAATTATGGTGGATGGAAATTTTTCCGGTTGCATGTATTCAACCTCGCCCATAATAAAAACCATTTCTCCAACAAGATTAGCCAACGGATTTGTCTTGAATACTTCCACGCCGAGTATATACTACACTCCATTCTTGCTGCCATTAAATGAAAACAGTTCTCTCACTCTCACAACAGAAACCTATACTAATTGTACTTTGTACAGCAACACTACAGAGCCAACTTTCTCGGGATCTTCCTCGCCGTTCCCAGGAAAAATTGTTGTAATACCATTATATACGCTTATCTTTTTTCTTTCCATAATTGGCAATTCACTCGTTATCTTCACCTTGGCATGGAATCGCCGGATGCGCACTGTCACAAACGTCTTCCTTCTTAATCTTGTAAGTCCCTCTTTAAAACTCTCTGCCTCCACACAGTACTAATTATAACTTTTTAAACATAACGAGTTGTAACACTCTTTTGGGAAAATGGGACCTCCCAATTAACTCACCTCCTTGTAGGGGCAGAAATAAAGATAGACAGCTAGAGTAAAAGTGCAACTTTATGGTAACAAAGTGCCCTGGTTATTATCAAATCTTATTTTGCAAAACTTACCTTTATGTCAAACTCGCAATAAGGATATGCAACTGGGTATTTATGTTACAAGAATTTCAAGTAATTGCAAGAGTTATAAAACTTATAATAATGCTGTAAAAGTCAACCTGTTTTATAGTTTACGAAAATTTTTGCTTGGTGGCACACAGTAAATAACCTTTCGGCTTTTTTCCAAGAAAATTTTGCCAATTAAAAGTTTCTATTTAATCTAACATCATTATCTCTGAATGGGCAGACATAAATTGTTTACTAAACATTTTTCCTATAGACTCCCTTGTAGATATCTTCATGTTTTATTTATTAGTTGCTTTACCATCATAGCTAATTTGTTTAACCATTGCCACATCTATTATGCTCATTGTTGACTAAAGGCATGCAATTTTGGTTAATATCTACATTAGTCTTTAGCAGCAGTATAAATATTTACTCCGTAGTATATCAAAATGAGTATTCCAGGTAGTTGTACACAGTTTTCCACAGGAGCAGAGGAATACATAGTATCCATAATGTAATAAGACCGGATGTTGAATCTGTACCTATCGACATTAGTATGTATCATGTTCAAATACAAATAGACGAGATATTTCGTTTATTTAACTTTCTACAATAGGTATTAGGAACCTATTAAGAAATTATGAAGTATCTTCAGCTTCTTGTTCCCTGCCAACCGGCAACCATTTATTTATGAATAGTTTACCCCAAAGCATTTCTTGTCATTTAATACATAGAAGTGTCCCTACGTACTTAAATACTCTTCACTTAACATCAGTTTTCCTTCACTTAAAATTGCATCAGTATATAGGATGAACAATATTGCTACTATAAATTTCTTGCTTACTGCTGCTAGCTGGAAACACTTAAATTGCTTTTAAGCTCATTTTGCATGACCAAGTACGAAAACGCCTACAAAGTTATTCCCTCCTGGAGAAAGCAACACTGCAAAGCACTGTCTCTTAAGGGAGCAATTATTCCGGAGATGCCGCTTCATGTCAACTCCTAATGTATTTAGCACCTATTGAGCTTTATTTAGATGGAGCATCTCTAGAGCTAATGGTCAGAAAATGCTGAGCCGTTCAGTATTCAACTAATTTCTGCTTCTAGAAACCATTATATTTGCACTGCATTAATATTCTAAACACAGAATACTGTCTTAAAACACAGTTTTGAATTGATAATGACTCATAACTAAAATATATTTACTATTAGTTTTTGAAGTTAGATGCAGTTTGCTTTATCTGCACAGAAGAATTTGTAAAAGTATCTATCTACTGTATGTCATGCAAGGTGGTATATATTACATTAATAAATATGTGGCTAACTAATAGCTCTACTATAATAATCAGGGATCAAAACAATTGGATACTTGTTAAAATGTAATGCTAAAATGCTATTTTTATTTTACAGGCAATTTCGGATCTTTTACTAGGTGTTTTCTGCATGCCAGTTACACTCGTTGGCCAAATATTGAGGAATTTTGTATTTGGCCACCTAATGTGCAAGATTATCCCATATTTTCAAGGTAAGACCACTTAAATTATTTTGTAATTTTTTAAAATGTTTACGCAATGATATGTAGTCATGACGCGAAATATGTAGAAAGTTAATTAAAGTTCAACTAAATGAAATCCACCAAACTAATTCGACATTCCTTCGAAATGATTACTACTAAGCCATGACATGATAGATATTTTCTTATTAGTTAAGATTCTATTAAATTTTGGCGTTGGTCATAAATATTTTACCCAATTTGTTGCATAAAACTTTGCTGTTTTATTTACTATTACGGAAATAAGCCTCTATTCTAAAAATTAAAATATATATACGAGTAAAACTTATATTTTTGTAGTTAATCAACGCAAGTACTAATTGTTAAAAATAAATAGCTAATTGTAAACCTCTAATTTATGCATTTACAAAAATGACAGGTTTAATTAACCTTTTGAGAGAAGAATTTTTCGTCACTGCTGGAATTGACTTGTTACCATCAAGAGGTAGACTAACTTAGACTTTTATTTTGATATTAAACCCGATGTTGAGATTGGAACAAATTCCAAGGTATTTGCGTTTGAGTGAAGTATTGCCTGGATTTGAAAAGACTATAATGGCAACTGTTTCTACGGATGTGAATTTTTATTTCTGCTAGATTACCATGTGCATACCCGAGGCATAATATTATCATTGCATTCAACTTCAATCTTCACTGCCTTGCCAAAAATACCTACTATAGTCTTCTAATGCTATGTGTTTAGGTACAAATACAAAAATATTCCAGAAGTAAATTGTAGAACTATTGCAAACTTTGATTGAAGAGTTTTTTTGAAAGGAAGAAATCTAGGAAACCGATAGATGCCTTAAATTTCATTTCAAAGCCATCTCCATTGCTTCATTGGAACAACATTGTATTGAAGTTACATTTCCATCAGAGAAATAAGATAGCGAAATTGTTATACGGAAAAAGCAGTGAGTACGAATAAAATATTCATATGGACAACTGACATAGCAAAGTGCATTTTGTATGTCCGTAGTTTCCTTGTTGAGCTGGCATTCTATCTCCGGATCCGGATATGTGTGCACATAAGATTTCTCTCTGAGAGTTCTAAGAATCACTTGTATTCTGCCCATTCTTATGAATACTCAATTCAGAAGTTTTTCTGACTTAAATTCAACCTTACCTTTCTATAAGTCGCATTAAGTATGTATGTACTGGTAAAGTACACTGTGGAGTTGGATTTGGAGACTCGCAAGTCAAAATAAAGCCCAGAGTCCAAGGCTCCATCCATCCGGATTAAAAGATGGACAGTTTCTTCCAATATGTTTCTTGATTCGGAAACTTTGAAGGAATCCGCTTGCAAGCAATTCAAAATAAAACTTTCAGAAAGGATTAAGATTTCTAGCATCTTTAAAAGAAGAATTCGCGTTCTGCATGTCATCGTTCCAGGACCTTTTCTCTAACATGCTTAAAGATACATACCTTTTATAATCTACATTTATTCGACATACTATTAGGATAGACTGTAACAACACAATAAAGTAATGCAAACACATTTCTTTTTCCTAACGTGAATCCTTTGTATCCTTTAATGCATGGATATAGCGAAGTTCAAGTTTATACTTGTCAAGATTGTCTTGCCACTGCTTTAACTGTATCGATATACTTTGTATATTCACGTATAAACTATGATTATTATAAAAGTATTAAATATAGTGAAACTGTGCATGGACTATTGCACATTTTAAAAGATTATTAACCTAAAACCCAGGGAGATCACATTAAAAATAATGATGTTATAAGAATGAATTCATATCTTCCTTCGTATAAGTGCTCTTTTATACACCCAATTCCGCAAATTTATTATTTTCCTAAGCTGATAGTATTACCTTTTATTTTTAAAAGCAAGGCCAAACATAATTTAAAATTTTATTACTGATATACTGATGCTACACGCAAATAAAGATACATATTTATCTAAACTGTAACTACTGTACGACAAATATTAAAAGATCTCCTTTTGCTACTAGATTGAATACTTTAGCCACAAGCGTTGGCTACTTATCTTCACGAAACAGCAGTGTAGCCAGATATTTCAAAACTGGATTCCTTCTTTCGGTCCTATAATAATTTTTTTATCTTGGACTCAAGAAAGTGAAGTTTCCCAAAAGCTACTAGAGTTCAATTGTATTATTATATTTTCAAAAACTCGGTACAATCCTTTATTCACAAATTTTTCTTCAGTAACTATTCCTCTCTAATTACTTCCGTGGGCAATTTTGTGTACTATTGCTGCATTATCACTTCATGTGACAAAACATAGTTGCCTACGTTCGGCAATTCTTTACCCATTCGGAAACCCATTTCTGACACTATGAATCCTTAGTCATTGAATAGATTAAATAAATACCATTACTAATACATACTACGAAGCAGGAGTAGAAGCCAAACTGTTCCTAAGCCAAAATCGGTTTACGGATAGTTTGGCAAAATCCTATTTGGCGAATTTCAAATTTATAAAATTTTGAATCGTTTGGCAAATTTAGAAAATACAAATAGTCAAAAATATGCAAAATAAGTCTTGCAATTTTTTAAACTCATTAAAATTATTTGTTAAAAAGGGAATTCAATCACACCGCTTCAAATCTTGTGTAAATATGACAATTACATAACACTGCTTTTTATTCGAAGTGAATTAAATACTATTAATTGTCCTTTTGCCAATTGCATTTTGTATTTTGAATTTGCTAAACGGGACTTCAGCAAACGGGGCGTCAACCAAGATTTCTGTTGCAGCCTGTAGCTATATAGTTGGGATTTTTCACATCTCTTTTCTCTTCTCCGGCCTTATTCTCAAATTCAATTTATGTGTCTCCTGTACACTGTACATGTTCAAAAAGACCACAAAAGAAATGTAATGGGATATGTGCATCTGTGTAAAATGGTGTCAAATGTACTGCATCAATGCAATTTCATTTTGCTGGATCCTACATTTATCTTTCTCTCTGCAGTACAGAAGAGTCGCATTATTAAAAGGTACACGTTTAATGATAGCTGTAGGCTGGACGACTAGAACTCAGTATCGGTGCAATAATGCTCCACAATTGCATTTATAAACGTTTGCGTACGTTTATAAATATATATTATACGTATGGTGAATACCCAGTCTAGGTAAACAAACTTAGAACTACTTACGTAGAACACAGTGTGATACTTTTCTCCGATAGCGATAGGTGCACTGAGTAAATTCAAGGTAGTTGGTAAACATTACGTACATTAGCTGGAAATGGAGTTCTCTTGAAGTTAAGTATACTTATATGTGTTTCGCAATTTGATAACTGACAAAAAGGTTAAGCAACTTCTCACTACAGGATTTTCAAATCATAGTGTCCGGGAATTATTTCGAAATTGTCAAATAACACATTAATTTCCTTCCTTACTTATTTTAAATTACTCTTCCTTTCAGTAAAATACAATTTCCTAGCTTTGTATTTTCATAATAGTATTTTCATTTTATCCATGCAAGTTTGACTTTGGGTTGAATAGATGCTGAATAGATGAATAGGTGCAACTTATTTTCATAGGCTGTTTCATATTTCAACATGTTATAAAACTACATGCACTATCATTTCAAATATAGTATTGATAATACGAGATGGAACATGGAACTTTGAGTGAACTTGCAGTAGTTCAGTTATCAAAAAATCGAATTTTGTAACCTTATTTGAATTATTGCTTATGATAGTCAATTTAGGTTTTCTCTGATATATATTTCTGAGGAAGTCACAAGTCACACATAAGCTAAATTAAAACAGTGTATGTGCGTCGAATGGCATTCCACAACATTATTGAAAAATAATCTCAAAAAAAGTTATGGCTCAAATATTGAATAAAGCTTTACAAAGTTCCTAGGAATTTTGCAAAATTCCGGATTGGACGTAATATACATTCAGTATATTTCTTCTGTTTTGTAATTTCAATTTCCCTCCTTATACCACTGAGTTTACTAGATAAGGAAAAAAATGAATGTGAAAGTTAAAAATGCCATTAATTATTTTCTGAAAGGGGGGCTAGGTAGGTCACAAAAAGTTAGTTGATAAGTATTCAGCTATTTATTGTTTTGAAATAGACAAAATCCGTTAATCGGGCGCAGAAGAGATCAGAAATTTAGAAAACCAGATTTTAGCATGGCAATTCTGATTCAGAATTGCCATGCTAAAATCTCATTACTCCCCAAAGCACTGCGCTTATGCCCGACTGCCCGTGCCCGACCCCTGCATTAGAAGATGTATTGCAGAAAATTCAACAACTTTATATTATCTGTTATAACTCCTTAAACTCCGAAATGGGATAAATCTGTTTACGGAGTAAATTTATTAATGATGAACTGAAATTGTTGACTGCGTCAAGTTTTCCCCCAAGTCAGTCAGATATTTATTTACCACTGTCAAGCTATCTCATCTTAAGCTAGTAGCTGCACTTTCTAAACTTAGATTTTAGATGTCTCCAATATTAATCAGTCTTAGTATACGCCTTTGAAGAGGGTAAATATACTTATTAATTAAACTAGTTTGGTTTGCTTAGTGAGCAAGTGTGGACATAAATAACGTTTTTATCTTTAGAAGTTTCAATAATAAAATGAGATTACTTAGCTAGTATCTTATGTGCATATATAGTGCAAATGTACGAAACCGAATAAAGTGTCTACCAATTTCTGAGTTGAACTGTACCAAATGAAGATCCTAATTCTTAGTGACTATCGGGACAAAGAAGCAAATTAAATTATAGTCCATATACTTTTCCATGTAGCGTGTTCCATCTCAATTTTGCAGTCACGACATAATCTGACGGAATCTAGTAGTGTGGCGTAGTGCAGGCAATTGAAGACGGAAACAGAGCGCCGTCATATACTGCAATGGGATATGTTCCTCAAACATCTCTCCGTATTAATGTGTCACATCCGGCAGTCAAGACAGGATCAGGATTGCCTGATGCAGCATTATCTACACCCGCCTCATATGTTCCTAGACGCGAAAAGCAACCGTTCTCTCTTGGGACTTTTATTTGCAATGGGAACTAAGCATTTTAAATTTCTTCAACGGAATCAAAAATGCTGATAGCGAATTTTTAAAAGTAAAGTTAAAAGTACTTTTAATTGCTCTTAAGGTAGTCTTTGGGAAAATAATGCAATTTCTATTGTTGCAATTGCATAAATAGAAATTTCCAAATGCAATAAAATTTGAAAAACTAAACAACAGTACTTGCTTTATATGTAAGAAACTAAATACTAAATTTAGGAAAATATTTTATTTTTTATAAAGTAGCAGAATAGGTAGAAGGAGGTATTCTGAAGGATACCTAACTGCTGTCAAAATAATTTTCTCTATATGTATCTTCAACTCAGGTTTGCGTAGCTTCATAGTTTCATCTGTAGACAAAGTCTGAAACCAACGTCATTTATGTCATGTCGTGGTGTCGGATGTGATTCAGATAGCATTAGTGTTGGTGGAGCCGTATTGCGGCACTTTGACTAATAGTAAGTTTTGCACCATGTTCCATAGGTTTAATATATAGTCACATGTGCAATCGTAATTTAGCTTGTTGGAAGTAATTAAAGTATTAATTTTTGTTGCAGCCGTGTCCGTGTCTGTTGGTGTTTGGACATTGGTAGCCATATCCCTGGAGCGTTACTTTGCAATTTGTCGGTAAGGATGACTAATTTCAACTTTTGGCTTTTAAAACAAGCGAAAAATAGCAAAATCGTATTTAGGCATGCCTGGACGTTGAGTGGAAGGTTGGTGAACGTGTAAGGACATTTATTAATAGGGAAACACACACCCTGTTGTGAAAAGTAATATCTTTAGGTAATAGTAATATTATGATAATTAGAGAAGTGCCCTATACATGTAATGTCTATAAGACTGCAAATTTTGACCTAAATTTTGACCTAAATGTACTGCCCAGATAAACATGTTCGGAACCTTTAGTAGGAGTCCGGTACGCTTTCCTCCCAATCTTGGCTTATCCCTATAATAATGTGTAGCAACCGACATGCCACAATCACTAAAGCAATCTGCAATTCATTCCACTGGAATGGCAAAGCGACTCATCTTCACAACACTACCTCAGTTAGTTTACTTAGAGATGCTATATTGCTATACAGAGTTCTATTCCCGTATAGGTAACTAGCAAAAACAAAGCCTTTTAAAAGCTATACCAACTTACTATTATTTTCAATGTTCCATTACTATTGCCGATGCTTTGATATTGCAGGCCACTCCAATCACGAAAATGGCAAACTCGCTCTCATGCCTACAAAATGATTTTAGCCGTCTGGATTTTCACTCTTTCATGGAATATCCCTATCACATTTGTATCTGAACTCAAATCTATTCAAAATACTGGTAAGCTCTATTTAATACTTATTTAAAATCTAAGAAACAAAATTTTAGAAGTTTGAGATATAATGCCATTTTTCCCCTTATCATTAGTAATTACTTTGGAAGTAGTAATTTTGCTAATTTAATCGAAGCTTCTATAACATAGGAATTAAAAAAGTAAATACTTGCCTTGATTTTAGCACTGGTTTTGAGATTTATGTTGTCTAATAAACACTTCACATTACAAGTCTACAGTACGGTTAACATTGAACTGGTTTCATAATTAGTCTAACTTGTTGATACTGGTGTACGGGTTATTTGATTATTTCGGTATTTAATAATTAACTTGGCATTTTATGAAGATTATTTGAGCTCGTTTAAAACCAGACCTTGCAAAATGATTTTTCTAAAATGATTTACTTCATGTGTAAATAATATAAATAGAAAAAATTCTAATCCATGATGTAGCACATCCGTAGTATTAAAGGCAGGAGTGAATTTTCCTGTCTATTTTATTAAGTCGGGAGGATTTTGTTCTAATGGGCATAGAATAACTATAAGCTGCGACTCGCTTCGCTCTCTATACCTATAGAACAATAACATTCATAAGGTCTTGCATATTCTTGGAGGCGGAACTGCGAGTGGGGAGGATAGGGAGAATGAGTCTACAAAGGATATCTATAAGTGTTTGTTCACTCTGTGTCGTGAGACAAGGGACCATGCTGCATGAGCTTGAGACACGCATAGAGTAGTGACTCTCAATGCATCGTGTTTACTACATTGAGGTATGAAAGTCGCGCGCTCTTCCATCATTGGAGACTACGTCAAAAGCTCAGTGGCCACCCCGTGAACACACGATTGGCTTAAAAATCTTCACGTTGGAAGATGCTTCTTGCGAGTTATATACCACAGTGTGGCTCCATTTCTATTATATGAAGCGGGGTAAATGATGCGGAGGGGGCTTTTCCCTTCTTGCTACTAGTCAGTAGTTTTAAATTACAGGCTCTAATATGTTGCAAATTGCATAGCATTTGAAAATTGAGTGTTTTTGCCTGAAGGATAGGAGTCTTATACAAATCATGTAGTTGATAACTGGAAAGAAGATTTATGATTGAGAAAGTCATAACATTATTTTGTTTATCTAGACTTTAGGCAACGAAACTGAAAGTTAACATCAATGTCCTCGTATACATTTATAGTGCATAGCTACCAGTTAGCAGCTCTTGTTTACTCATGCTGCATATCGGGTACGCCATGAACCAAATTTTACATAGACAAAGCACACGTAAATAAATCACATAAGACTTTACAAAAGTTCTACATACTACAATAGAAATTATGCGTGGTAGAAGTTAGGTATCCACTCTACCATGTGAACCTTAAATCGTGTCATGGTCTTATTAACCAAGCGCGTGCTTCTTTAAAACGCTTATTTTATGACGGCCAATCAGAATCGACGAGAAAGGCCAAAAAAATAAACATGAGTAGTTATTTATTAAGTTTACCAGTTAGTAAAGTTAATATTGGATAATAATTTATATTGACAACAGCTTAGTTTTTTTACTTAGATATAAGTCAAGATAAGTACTAATGAATTTTCTTAATGAACCTAGCACAACGAAAATTAACCTTGATTTAAGAACGTGTCATTGAGAAATGATTTATCTGGCCTCAACCTTTCTTTTCACTTTCTTTTCTCCATTTAGAAGGTTTTACTTTGTAATGCAGGGAATATCGTATGCAAGAAGGGAAGGTTAAAATACAGAAATGATCCGATGTGTATCGGAGAGAAGCATATTCATTTACAAAAATATAAACTAAATGTGTAGTGCAAGCTCCTATTTCGCTTATAAAACTTTTTTCCATTATTCATGGCCCATTATACGGTTACAGCCCATTTATAATGAGATGTGTCTGCCTTGAAAGAATAAAAGTTTTTTCATTGGGTGCTTGGAGTGCAATGTGAATAACTTGTTTATTGCTCTATCTGTCTACGAATTGTGACAATAATTGTCATAACTGTAATTCATTAAAAAATTTATATAGTAATAGAGATGAAAAAAGTTTATTTAGGAAAATTTAGACAAAGTTTTGACAGAAATCTGTAACTGAGTCCTGAGTCAATGCAATACATAAAGGACCTTCACATATTGCCTTAACAGTTTAAGTTTTTTTCCACCACAGAGAGAAGGAAGTGCTATTCACTGTAACCCGTTTTCTTATACGGTGCCTATTAGGTTATTATTAGGGGATAAATTGAAAACTTGGACAGTTATGTATTAGCTTGATGGTAAAGATGACCTGGCAATATGTGAAGACGTCACAAAGTTACGCTAATAGCCAGCAAAACAATATATCAACACGAAAACGTATGTCAACCCCTTAATATACGTTATAAAAACGTAACTACATTTTGGATATTAGGTTCTACGTAGAATAATGTAATTTGCAGTACTAAAACTCTTTAGGTATTTGTAAGTAGACATAGAAAGTAGACTCCTCAGTTCCTGGAGGTATTATGACCAGGGTTTGATCATCTAACATATGTATTAGTAGTATGCTATGTTTTCATTTATCGGTATGTAAGACCAAATTGATAATTGATATAATCTTTCCGATATTAGGTCGCTACAAATGCCGGGAGATCTGGCCAAACACTTGGAGTGAGAAAATGTTCAACTTGTTCTTAGACTTTCTTTTGCTCGTTTGTCCTTTGTGTATCATGGCAATGGCCTACAGTCTTATAATCAGCAAATTGTGGAAAGGGCTCAAGAATGAAATCCACCAGTCAAGATCCTTTCATCAACAAGGTGAATCAATTTATCTCTTTTTCGGTTTTTTCTTTGCTCGCTGATTTCCCGTGGAGAAAAATGCTGCTGAGGTGCCCATAGGACTTCTACTGGCGTGGAGTGGCAATCCAGAATTGTACCAGTAAACTCAGCGACTCCTTTTATTTCTGGTACTGTGAGGCCTACATGCTACGACTACAGTTTCTTTTGTACTATACAATAGTGAAATTTATTTCTGTACACTACTTAATGCTATAAGGCCATTAAATTATAACATTGCCACTCGTTAAGACCCAGTAATAACCAATAAACCTTTTGACACAAAAATGGAAAAGATAACAGTAACAATTTCCGTGCAACTTTCTTATAAATCGTATCTTCTAGAAGCGTGTAGCACGGACATTATCTAAATATAGATGTTATCTCCCAGGTATACATTTATATTCTTTGGTATTTCGTACATTAGAGTACAGCAGTAGTACAAACTAGGCATCTGATAACAATAAACTGATATAGAGGCAACTCACGATGTTCGCAATCTTCGCATAGCATAATATGAAACCACGTATGCGAAGCACAAGCGTGAACGCACCAAGTGTGATAGATTAGCATTGCAAAATAAAATTAGAGACCGGGTGCTTTGGCTATGGCGTAACACTACAAACTGCGTTTTCACTTGAGCGCGACAATCAAATACACAAGCAAGCGAAGTTTGCGGTTTAAAACCTGCCTCGAAGCATGGTCTTACTTCGCAAGTGCTTCGCAACGAATTTTACACGAAAAATGGCCGTCCCTCTTCGCATACGAGGTTTCATATTATGCTATGCGAAGATTGCGAACATCGTGAGTTGCCTCATAGAGTGTTATTTGAGATAGGAGTAGTTGTATTCCCCAGAATACTCACGAATGAAGTTAGAAGCTAATAACAGTTAAAGTAATGGCCTAATAGTTTGTTTTCAATTTACTAACAGGACTCCACGGAACCATGCCGGACGAACATTCCCTGGAATTAAGTAGTCACAGTCATCATTCGAAATGCAAAATAAGTGGGAACAACGGCGGCGGGGCGGTGAAGGCGACTTCGCTGCGCCTCTCGACGTCCAGAGACGGAATGGCGAATGAAATCGTGACTCTGCGAGGCGGGAAGGGTGTGGTGGTGCGTTGGAAGAAGAAAGACGCTTCGGAAGCGTCTGACTGCTCGAACTCTCTGAAGTCAGCCTCGGCGGTGTGCGATCAGTTGTCGCTGCAAGCGTCGCACTCGGCGGGGCACTCGGGGAGCAGCTACCATTGCCAGAGTCACAGTTCGAACATCCGGGGTTGTTCGAATTATCGGCACCATCATCGTCAGCTGTCAGCGCCGCACAATCACCACCACTCGAGTAGCCGTCAGAAGGCGAAGGAGAAGGGACACAAGTTCTCCAGAGCGATTCGGAGCACTTACACGGGGAAAAGCATCGAGTCGAAGAAGAAAGTGATTCGGATGCTTTTTGTGTTGGTGGCCGAGTTCTTTGTTTGCTGGACGCCGCTGTATATCATGAATACGTGGTATCTGTTCGATCGAGAGGCCGTTTACAACACAATGGGTCCTCTAGGAGTCACTCTGGTCCAGCTCCTTGCCTATGTCTCTTCCTGTTGCAATCCCATTACTTACTGTTTCATGAACCGTAAGTTTCGCCAAGCTTTCCTTAAGGTCTTCCAGTGCGGTATTCTCAGAGCTGTGACTGCTAAGTCGGGACCACCCAGCGTTGTACGCAGTTCGGACCTCTCCGCCAACGATAGTCTAATCCTCGGAGTTCCGGCAAGTGCTTTTAACAAGTCTGGTGAGTACAATGCAGTGCAATACAAACCACGCTCTTTAATCTACTTTTGTATACAAATGCCCGCTAAAAACTCTCCGCAGTCCACAAACAAAGTTAAGAAGGGAGAAATAACTTAGAAAGAACATCCAGGCACAATCAATAGTTCAAAGAGTGTAATGCACAAGTTTTGGAATACAAATAATAAGGAGTTCAGGGCAACCGTGAGAAAATCTTTTCCACAGCTTCCCTTACATGCACTATTTATTTGTACGCCCTATATAGCGGTTTCTCTGTCACAAATTCCCTCCAATAAATATATTTTCTAATTTCTACGCCGTCTTTATCATCTCTCACTTTCTCGAACTCGCACAAACAACAGCTTAGCTTTTACTTAAATTCAGTCACTCTTCCTCCAAAATTCGTTTCATTTCGCTGACGACCCTCTTTACAACTATAAATGCTGCAGAATGCCAGCTAATGCTTTATTCATTCTCCTTTTCTTTCCCTTAACTCCTAATACTATTATTTCTCTTTTCTACGAAGACGATTCTAATACGAGCTTTTTAAGGCACTAGTTTTTTATTCCAAACCATTCTCAGAAACCAAGGAGGATGACTGATTTTAATCTCCAAAGTAATTCTCCAGTAATTATATTACAACTCTTAATTCATCAATTCACTTTAGTACTCTTACTTTCCATTTAATATAATGACGTAAACCTATTAATAAGACTGTATCAGTTGACCAATAAAACCAGTGTAACTCCTTGGAGATCCTAAACTTCTACTGTGTGTAGTGCAGGCTTGAGTTTTGTCTTTTTAATCACCCAATGAATACTTCTCAATGAAAAAAGAAATCCTCTAAATGTAGGTTAAACTTCAATTCACCAAAAGGTTCACAAATGACGCTTGTAAGGCTTCACTCTATTTTCTTGGAAACGGGTTGTCTGTCTGCCTGTTTCTTAGTTAGTTCGTGAGTATCCACAATAACTCAAGAACCCAATGAACTGCTTTGTTCAAAGTTTCAGTGGGTCTTCAAGGCACTATATGTAAGCTTCCTTTCAAAAATTGATCACTTCTAACCATTCACTTACGAATAAGAAATCAAAACATCATCCTCAAAAGGAAAATAAAATAAAGGAACACCAAATATGAACATCAAAATTTATTTGTCTATGTGAAGTAAAGTGACTGTAAGGATGAGCTTCCAAAGCAAATATCAAAATCATTATAATTATATAATGTATTCCAAACTATGGATATAATAGATAGGTAGCGTGTTGACCACATAATAAGAATGACCTTAATTTTGAAGACATTATTTAAGGTTTTAGGTCGTCAAGTCGACCAAAAGGTTTGAATTTAACATCGACCTAAAATGGCTTATTTACTATGTTAATTGGATTTCAGTTTCCATGGCAATCAAGTGATTTTTGGTCGACCTAAAATTAAAGTCTACCTTATTTAAAACGCTATCAATCTAGTCAACTTCGCTATTTTTTTGAATATTGGTTACAAAGGTTTATTTCCAGTATGTAATCACTACAGCCAATAAAATCACAAGCTAACAACGTAAATCATACTCTTAATTCAATTGCTCTTACTGTCGTAATCCCGAATTCTTGGCTTGTTCTTTTATTTTTTAAGTAGAGAGAGACGGATAAAGTATGTATGCAGTACCTATAGTCCTTAGAATTTCTCAAATTTCACGTTTGTCCAGTGGAAGCACTCCTTTGATTACTCTCCGTTTCACTGCATAATATTTCTGTCCTTCTTGTTGGTTGACCAGTTCATACCAACCAGCCGTAATCTAGTATATCGTCTGGGAGTACACGTGCGAGGAAAATGGCACTACTTTTTTCTTAAATTGTATTGAAATGTAAGGCAGTTTAGTTTGTTTAGGATTTGAGTAATCCATGATTTACATTCTGAATTAAAGATTGTGGACTGGCTATATTAACTACATGTACTCTTTGACCCCCCCCCATTGAAATACCATTGGTTTAAAACGGTCGATGAGGTTAAAGTTTTCTCACAGTTAGAAAATTTACAAGAGGTAATTGTAGACGTAGAATTGCATTTGCAGAATTATCCCTTGAATTCTTATGGAATGGGACAAAAATGGAAACGTGATATGGAAAGATACTTCAAAAACTGTATCTGATTCCTATTTTTGAGTTTTATGCATTTGAAGGGGAGCAAAGTGGTAGGGTAAGAGGACAGCACCAAAAGTATTCTGGATTCATTTATATTTGGAACGGTATTTAGAATTGTTAGGCGAGTGCGTCAGAGCAGCACTTTTCCGTGATACAAGTGGACTAACAAAATGGAAAGTTTATTGCACTGGAAACGTACTTGTTGTGAATTGAGTGCACAGAGAGGGAATAAAACATGGAGCGTTTGAAGTGGGAGTAAGCCTGACATTCACCTTAGCTAACAATAAGTCCAACAGTGGTATTACATAATATTATGTATGTATTGAATTGAATCCAGTTAGTGGAACAAAGGACCCGTGAGCTTTCACAACATCCTATTACGTATACTGTATGAAACAAAAGACAAAACAAATAGAACCAATGTTTACATTCGAATCTCTTTACAAATCCTTGTAGTAAATCTTCCCTGTCGGATCAGAAGTCATGTTATTCAGTCGTCAGCTCAGTTCAGTTTAGCCGATTCCTGTTACATACTTTGTTTGCTCTTTTTGTTCCCGGCTCCCGGAGACATGCTCCTCTGCTCTTTCCTAACTTCCAGTTAATGCCATTTTCCGTTCACAATCACCTGATAGATTCTTCACAGTTTATTTTCGGCTCCAAACTAAATTCGTCCTCCTCAATAGTCCTCTCATTGTTTTAAAAGGTCTTCGAAGAACTTCACGCCTAGATAAGAAAATATTTTTTTCGGGAAATGTTTACTACGCCAGTACCCTCTCAATGAGAATGATTAATAGTCTTTCAAATTTTAATCCCCATTATCTCTAAATTTTAAATACATTCGATTATGTGACATAAAACTTTTGATTATTTTTACGCCGAGGTGGAAAACTCTTTTAAAATGGATTTTACAATATTTATTTTTTACTGATAAAACTACCTTAAGGGAAAATGTAATTAATATTGTGATATAAATTGTGGAATACCGATAAATGAAAACAGAAGTCCACGTTGTGTGGAAAGTTCTTGATTTCAAATGTTTTTATAGTGGAGGCATTTTTACTCTTTCAAAAGACCATTTCAGACCGGAATTCAGAAAAACCAATTTGCGATGTCCAGATGTTTACATTTTCCATTTCCCTTAGTAGCGAAAAGTAGCAGTGGTGAAAAAGCAACATTTACTCTGCTCTAGCATTTAAAGCTGTTATTTCTCAGAAGAGCAGTCCGTACGTTATGTTTACTTTTCTTACACTACATCCTCAATGATAATGATATCGTGAGACAACACATAACAGCCAAGTTAATTGTTTTCATTATCTGTAAGTAGATAGTATTGTGGTATGAACTTTTGTACGGCTAATCGAAATGTATACCTCCAAGTCTTGCAATGGATAAACTTTATTAGTCATTTGCTTCTGCATTATATTTTAGAAACCATTTTATACCTCATTACGGGAAGTATTCCTCTAAAATATTAAAAATATTGTCTTTAATTGGCAGTTATCAGAATTAATACAGACTGGTTCAGACAGTTTATACTATAGTCCTGAAAGTCTACAATCCGTGATCAAAATCAACAGGATACAAAACATTTCGATATTTTTATTAAAGTCTTCACAAATTTAGACGGGCAAGACTTATTTCACACACGCTATGAAATATTCGACTCGACTATGTAAACATGAAACTATGTTGGGAAGACTTTACTGGCAACACATGGAAGTAAAGTCGATATCCAGGTAAATACTTAGGTCACATTTCTAGGAATGGGAACTTAGCTTCCACAAGTATAGTAAGCTGATTGGTTATTATTTAGTTTTTTATTTTCGATTGTGATGTGCGACGTGCGTTTTTGCTTCGTTGAGTAAAATGAAGTACCTGTGAGTATGTTTTGTTGGACGGTTCTCAAAGGCTGTTTACTCTTACAAAAGTTGTTTGTGGGAGTTACAAAATGAAAGTAAATATTTTCATTTCTAGGTTTCTTACAAATTCAGTAGCTTTTGTTTCGTATTGTTATACAACAAAAAACTACATAGGATTTCCTTTTATAAGTTTTAGCACCGGTGTGAATTCCCTCACCCACAATTGTAAGGAACACAAATGTTTTAATCTTTACACTGTGTTAATTAGCTGCTGATATGGCTTCCAACAATAAGTTTCGCTATCGCTGTGAATTGAGTGCAGACGGAGACGGGAACTAAACATTTGAAAGGATTATTTTTTAAATGCGTAGGCGTCGTAAATGTTAATATCGTATGATATAATTAGAGTTCTACAATCAACACTAACCTTGGCATTTCCTGCAAGAAGCTTACAGTTTGCAAATAGTCCTACTAATGTTATCATAATAGTTGTAGTTGTAGAGAAAAGGAAATTAACGATAGATCTTTTCGCCTGATATTAAATAAGTACTGGGTACCCAAATAATAATACCTAGCCTAGATGGGAATAAAAGTCAAAAGTAGACTGGGTGACCATCCGTCCCCTTTTTAAGGGGATCGTCCCCTTTTTCGAGGTGGCGTCCCCGCGTCCCAAAAACGTCCCCTTTTTGACCAAATTGTCCCCTATGTCCCCTTTTTCAAAAATTTCCATTTTGTCTAGCATTTATCGTCATTTTTGTCCATAAAATGTTAAAATTAACAGAAAAATTTTGCGCTTCGCGCAACTATTATCTTCATATAACATTATCCACCAGTTTTCTTAATTAAAACTCAAGTTCAGGTTAATTCTTTTCTGTTCCTGAGAGGAAACAAATTGCCAAAGTAGACATAAAACAATAAACAGGACTACAAAATAGTTTTTCATACATGTGCTGACATTCTTTTTCTCTTGTTTATATTGTTTTAGCGTTGTCAAGATGAAATTTTTAAATAGAAATGTCAAATTTTATCGCGTTTTGTTAATTTGCTCAAGTTTTTGCATAACGGTCTTAAGTTTTCATTATTCTGGAGTTAACTTCCTTTCAAGCACAAATCTCAAAATATATTTGATTTTGCCAATCTTTATGAAAATAAATTTTTTAGGGCTTATTTGGGGAAAAAATTTTCGCGCTACGCGCGAATATTTCTTTCTTCATCTGTTTCCATTAGATCGTTACAAGTTTATGCCGATTTTCCAAAAAATATAGCTATTTTTATACATTTTCTGAAGTTGACTCCACCCCTAATCTTTGTGTCAAAGTGTCCCCTTTTTCGGCGGGGAAAATGTGGTCACCCTGAAAGTTGACGTACAGAAAGAAAGTGCTGCAATATAACTCGTTGAATATAGTGAATAGTGAACATTAGACAATCTATTTTAAGGATATATAAAGGCAGTTGTTTGATCTTGGAGAAAAGCGTAGATGTAGTCAGGCCATTAAATTGCTTTCACTTTTTTGGCTTTGGTCCATAGTCCGCAAGAAATGAGTTCAAGTTTCGCTGGACATGCGATGTTTTTAAGTTACTATGCTGGCTATCATTCATTCTGACCTGAATGCCCGTTCTGTTTGCGGTACTGATAGCCGCTCAAAGAATTTAGCATTTAAGTAGGTACTCGACGCGTGCACTTCAGACTTTGTGACTTGTCAGTATATTTCATGAGGACTATTCTATATTTATGCCCCAATGTCCTCTTTCTAATGTATTTATTGCTATTTATACTTTTATTTATTGCAAAAAACGGTTGCTAATATATTTTTAACTTTACTCTAGAAGTATTGGCCCTGGAATACGAAGACCGGGTGTGAATACCACATTTGCTACCAGATTGAACAACGAAGATTCAGTGATTGCGTTCATCATGTATTCATTCAGCTCTTTATCTCGCGGGTACCCAAAAGTTCCTGCTTGTGATTATTATTAGTGGAATTTTATCAATGTCGTAATATAGAATTGCACGCCTTGCTGCAATGTCGACTATGAATATATATTTAATATTTCTATAAATACTTTGTGCAGCAACGGTTTACTTGTGCTACTTGGATTGTCAGTAGAGTACATTTTACAGGTAATATATTACCTTGATTTATTGTTTCAATATCAATACTTTTGTTTATAAAATTTTCAAAAATAAGTACAATATTTTTCTCTAACACAACACAATTAATATCTACAAATAATATAAATCAAATTAAAGAAAAACATTCTGTAATTTCAGTATACCAAGAATTTTTTTTATTTTGTAAAACTTGTTATCTAATATTTCAGATAGGGCCCAGTCTGAAATACCGAAATCCTAGATGAGGAAAAGTTGACACATTTGTCATTTGTCAATCCGAACTGTGCTTACACATGTATACTTACAAAACATATTAATAATTCATGCATAACAAAATGAATATAAATGCGTATCTTGAGATAGGAAAATGAAATTTATATGTACACTGCGAATACAACTGTCATTCAATCCTGTTATTTAATTTTCTGTTTCATCTGTGAAATGTCTATTTAAATTATAACCAACATGGGATTCACTTTCTTATCGTATTAAACTTAAAGTCGCAGATCCCTTGAATACCTATTTATTTTGATAAATTTACGGTGTGATAATTTACTGTGTCAAACTTTTCGGAATATACATTCCGTTAGTCAAATATGAAGCTTTTTGATGGGATAAAACTGTAATTACCATAATTACAAGAAGGGTACATTTTGCAGTTGCTTTCTAAATATTTTGCCTTTATATTCCAAATTTTTCGAAAGTTTAGATATTATTAGGCTGACCAGATTTTCTTTTGCCAAAAGGGGGACACCTCACCCAACAAAAAGAGGGGGCGGAGTTTACTCTAATGGGGGCGGGGCGGTAGGGTCCTACATTAAAAACATAGGTGGGAATTTTTGAAATATTAAAATTTTCAAAAAAAACGCTAAAATCTTACAGAGGCTCTCTTAGAAAACGCGGGGTCCTAGGCAATACATGGTAAAAGTGGGGTTCGGCCCGCAAGGGCCGAAAAAATTTTCAGTTTTGGTGCCAAAATGATGTAGAAATGTGATGAATTTTGGAAAACAGAAAATTCGGCCCGCAAGGGCCGAAAAATTTTCATGTTTTTGTGCTAAAAATATGCAGAAGTGTGAAGAATTTTTGTCGTTTTCGGCTGCCGCTGTCTTTTTCTCTATCACACCAAGTGGTAACCTTTTTTCTATAAATGGAAATTCTTTTTGCAAATCAGAAGTAAGTTGACATGCTCTTTTGGACATTTTAAAATTTAGGGAGAAGTCTGAAAATATAACAGATGAACACAGTAAATGTAAATAGGAAGCACACAGTGGAATAGAAAATGAACTTAGCTTTTAACTAGACACTGAGGATACTGACAGACTGCATTAAAAACTGAACAGTTGAGGATGTGGAATAACGGAAAGCTTAATATATTTTAATAAATGCTATCGGAAGCAAAACGGTGCATTTACATTGCATGAGAATGAAAATGATGAGAGAAGGGAAACATCATTTACAAAGAAAGGTACTCTGGTAATTCTATTATATCTTTTTGTCGGTAGATTGCACTTTAGTTGGTTTTTAACATAGTCGGCAGGCTGATAAAAATTATTCTCAGTAGAATTACTGAATTACATATCGCAAGTAACAAATTTTTAGTGTTCTTTGCAAAAGGGGGACAAGGGGGACATTTCATTCGAAAGGGGGACAAAAGGGGGACGCGGGGGACAGCGGGGGACAGAGGGTCCAAAAAGGGGACAATCCCCCGTAAAGGGGGACGTCTGGTCAGCCTAGATATTATACTTTAAGATTACGTACATATTATCTATGTCAGGTGCACATGAATAATTATTATGAAATTGTAAATCCGTCTGTTTGTTGCCATATGTTTTCTAATTTGTGTTCAAGAATATTATTTACACATATTATTTAAAAATTTATTTTGAAAAAATAAATTTAAATAGTCAGATTTTTTCATTTGTATCATCATTAATGAGTTTACTATGAAGAAATGTTAAATTCTCGGAGTGATAATTTTGTCATTTTTTAAGTCAAACGTTGTGGAATGACATTACCAGTTAAGCTGTAGGAATCAACTAATTACACATATGTAATAAATTATTTGTATACCCAATTAAAGTTGAAACGTTCGTTCATTTATGACATTAAACAACACTACGAATGTACGACATGCTATTGAAATAGTCTAGTTCTTTAATTACCTTCCAAAAGTTTCATTAGTATTTAGATTTAGATATATTTAATGTCGTCCTACTATAACGTCTGGTGGGTGACTCAGCAATTCATCAGCAAAACTGTTATTTTATGCTGACACGTCGTTGAGAAACCACGACCTGAGCCTCAATTATCTTTTTGAGATAAAAACACAATATCATTAGATAAAAATACAATGGCAGGCTCGGTGAACCATGAAGCGTGCTATTGTGTTTTTATCTAAAAGAAATAATTGAGGCCCAGTTCGAGGTTTCTAAAAGACTTGACGAAACTTTGGAATAGCAGTACAAAGTTGGCTCTGCAGTTCAGTGTACAGATCACGGCTAGCCGGTGCGATGGGAGGGCAAGGGAACGAGTCCCGACCCTGCCAACTAACTTTTACACCGTTCAGCTCTGTCAACTGACATTAAAGTCGGTCAAGCATAAATATTTTTTCAATTACGATAGTGAAGTAGCATATCGAAATGCTGCTCCTACCTTTAGGCTATTTAGCATACATAATAGTATATAATCTGTACCTGTGAGCATATCTAGTTCTAAGAAATAGACATAATTTGTATATTCGATTTGAATAGGATTTATTAAAATCTAAGTTTTACGAAATAACTATCAATTTTTTATTGTGTATTAACTAATGTCTACTTTTGTAAATTTGTACACCATAATAATAATAGGTTAATATCAATTGTCACTTTTTTCACTTTTTGAACAAGCATAGTCTTCCCAATTTGATCGTACTGAATCCATTGTACTCCATGTTATTTGTATCTATTGATCTTTTCTGGTTTATATGCAGTATTATGTTAATCAATGAAATTATAGATACATGTAAGCCAGATAGATAGAATAAATAGATTGTTATTCCAATATTTGTACATTTTGTCGACTTAAATGCCTATGATCAACAAAAAGTTTCATTCCCATGAGTTTGCTTTGAAGATACCTATATCGACTTATTTGTAGAAATATAAATGCTTCGTTGGTTAAACCTATATACTAAGTCATTCACTACTATTCTGTTTTGCAGGCAAACATTCCGCTTTGATGACAGCTCACGATTTGCGAAACAAAAGTTGACAATGAAAGCACATTCATAAAAGTAAGCCCGAAATGTTGGCCTTCCACTTGACCATGGCCACGGTTTCATTTATGCCACTTTTGTATGAATTATTAGTGCAAAGTTTGTGGAAAGAACTACAAAATTAATCCTATTTTACTTATATTTACAAAAGGCCGTAAGAAATTCTTAAGTGAATAATCATTGTCAAAGTAAATACTTATTACCTATACTGAATACCATACTTACAATTTATAAAACATCTTAGGACAAAAAGGTAGAATTTAATTGTAATGTTCATACTGTATTTCATTAGTTAGCGTATTTGGTTATATGGTTGGTTTTGTATGTTTTAATTACATTTTAAGGGTTTAAATACAGAAAATTGAAATACCAGCTTCGCTTAAATAATGCATTTGTAGTAGTGCAGATAAAAGTTAAACAAAATATTGTCTCATGCAAAATTGCCGTACTCGGTGAAATACCATTAATGATTGTGATCACATTTCTGCCCACACAGTCGACATATTGCCTATATAGTATTTTCGTTCCAGCAGCATAATTATGTAGTGAGCTAATAAAATAATGAAAAACTTTCTATTGGTTTCTCAAGCTTTGCTGAAATTCGTGCACGTTTGACATTATTCCGTTTACTCGTTATCAATGTTTATGTCAACATTACTGCTAACGCCCACACATGCCAAAATATTTCTGTGCATTCCGTTCTGAAAGTTCTGATGAGATAATGATGGAAGTCAGTAATAATCCTACTAGCAAAAATGAAAGCTAGACCTCATAATCATCCGTTCATTGAATTGATCACATTATTACGCGTAGCTGTAAAAACAGAGTTGTGGTTGTGGGTGTATAGTGTTACGTAGCGCGATTTAATCTAAAAGCAGATACAAATTAAGTTCTAATATACTTTTGGGCACGTAAAGAAACTGCGCCTAAATTAATGATTGTTCTGTCTTTTATGCAATTGTAAAATGTGCTATAACCTGGGCAAGTATACAAGGAAATACTATTTCAGGGGTAATTATAGCATGGGAGCAATATTATATTTCTACGTTTGAAAAACAAAAGCTAGCCAACCAACAGGATAGTTGCTTGAAATGGAAACATTTCTTTACTCAAGTAACATGGGTCAACGACCAAAAATAAATGCATTTTATTCCTGAAATCAAATAATTAGTGATACATTGTATGTACATACATACATATTCAACAAATTACTGCAATATTTTGAAGCTTTTTATACAAATGATGGAATTAGTTTCTTTTGAATAAATTGCTAAAATAGGCAAGTTAACTTTCTTTATGTGCAACAAACTAAATACTACAAGTAATATACACTTCCTAATCGCAGCAAAATTTCAAGTGAATCAAGATTCAGTCATTGGTGCTTCATTAATTTTTTCCTAAACAAAAACTGATGTCGTTAATGCTATCTTAAGCGGGAAATTGTTCTGAATTCATTTTGTTTTGTGTATTTAGGTGTCTTCTTCGTTGTGAATTTGCGAAATGGTAATTGTAATGAGTACTTAAATGGAAGAAAAGACTTCTCGGCGATCATACAGGCATACTATAGGACAGTTTTTTAGTTGTTAATTGAAGCATTCAGTTATCGCAGTAATTGTAGCATACTACTTTTTTGTTTGATAGTAGACTGCTTACAATTTCCAAATAATTTTAAGTTTTCTTCCAATGAAACTTTTTTTCCGTAGTTATTAAAGTATGCATGTATCTTAAAATAAAAAGAAATCATTAAGTATGACAGTAATCGATATTTTATTACACTTTTATCATAAAAATTAAACAGATATTAGACTTTGTGCTTAATTATGCTATTTTGATATTTGCTTGCTAACATTTATTTAAATAGGTAAAGCCTTAATACTATATATGTAATAAACTTACCAAGTAAACTGTAAAGAGAGAACAGGGTATTTTCTTATTGACTTTATGGGTATTAAATTCAATATCAAATTGTAACGGTAAATGGTATTTTATTTCATAATCCCCCTGTACAGTGTGGCATATACTACCGTTATTTAACAGGTATGTCAAAACAAGTGGCCAATATCACAATATATATTTACATCCATAGACTTTGTTAATAGGTAGCTGCATATATCTTGCAGCTGCTATTTTTACTAATAATAATGTGTACAACAAACAAATGTGCAGGGAATTATTATGAGTATATAATTGATGAAGAGCGTGAATTCCATGCTGAGAATAATTAGTGATTAGAGTCAGGTTCAATGTACACAGTGCACAATACACACTTAGGTAACAAACAGAGTATATTTAACAGAAATGCATGCTTGCATATTGCCAAGAGACGCAACACAATGATAATGAGAATTTATGGCTACACGGAGCATTATAAAGTCATGCTGTCATGCAGAATTTATTATACAAAAATCACAAGGGACTTTACCCTGACCCGCTCCATTCTGACACGGCTGTAGAAAGGTCACGGGAAAATACTGTTGATCACCAAATTTGTACTGACTGAGTAAGTATATTACATTATTATACATCGAGAATTGTATTCATTCCGTATAACAACTTTCGTAATTACTGACAATGTAGAGCTAAGTGCATTTTAGTATCAAGCAAAGGTACAGAAAACATATTCACTATTCACCTTCAAATGTATAATTAGCAAGAGATTTCAATCTTGTCGTCTAGCAATTAATAATTCCATAATTTTAATTATATATGACCATACATTAATCTTAATCGTCTCTGCGTAATACAGAAAGCGTATACAAGTAATGATATTACCTTAACATAATATTTCAATATTTCAGCTTAAAATTAATGGTCATGACTAGAACTACATTTATTGTAGTAAGTATGTACACAACAATATGAAATTAATTGTAATGTACACGATTTGTGGAGTACTTATTAGACAATCAGTTAATATATTGAGCTATAAGGTACACTATGATTTACTGAATGTCCGTAATGAACTATAATATTATATCCATTGATATAATAGAACTCAGTGCTATTTATTTTAATTCCCATATGTTAATTGCAATCCATACAATACATCCAATATGTCAGTTGACTTTGTAATACATTTCAATTTTAGTAAAACGTTCACAGTATCAGCAGGTACAATTGTAAGCAGAAAATAAAATTTACGTATTTAATGTACGTATTTAGTTGTAAAACACATACATTGAAAATTTGAAGTTGATCAACTGTGTAGAGACGATAGATCACAAAAGAAATGTGAGATTAAATTGATCGACCTTAAAAATTGAGATTTATTTCGGAAGAGTTTGAAATTTTCTTTGCATTTTGCTTGGAAGCAAAACTTCAGAAGTAATTATAATAGCTCTTAAATGTAGTATACCTAGAGCTCATGAAACATAAGTTTCACACTTCACTGAATATCTAATATCATGAAGAATGTGAATGTCCTTCTAAGTTTGCAGAAATAAGAATAATTAAGCTGGAATACATTGATTTCTCAGCTTTTGTATCATAGAATACACATTCCACAGAGTTAGTACAAAACAGGGTGTTACAACAGTGTCCACGTAACATATCTTTCTAAAATAATTTTCTTTCCTCCCAATATTTATTTCTTACTTGAAAATAATAGTTTATCTGTTCCAAACGCCAGGGGAAATTGAAAGAATGGTCAGGTAAAGTGCACCAATGCAAATGGTAAGACAAGTGTGCATAAGTCCATTGTTAGGCCTCAGAAATGTGTTTTCTTACTCATTCCGTCTACCTAACCATAAAATAATATGGGTTACGGGTTGCACAGTATGAACAAATGCTGCCAAGTAGGACTTTTCGTTAAAGCTAACTACACAGTGAACCACGGATGACCATGCATGCACAAATGATTTGCAAAATGCATTTTCCAAAAAATGAATAGTGTTGACTACCAAATATTATTATGGTAGGTACATTCAATAATGTAAATCAGTTAAAATGCTCCGTAGCACAATTGTAATGTATTTCCCATTCCCGAACAAGTACTATTATGTAACAATCAAGGATTCACATCTTAAAATTTAGCACTATGTACGATATAGGTTTACAATCTTATTTAGGGTAATAAACTGTGCAGGAAAGCACAATTCCCCGTGCTGACAATGTAAATGGTTATTTACAGGAAAACTAGACATCATCAGAAGTTTTATTGTAGGTGGCGCTGTAGAGACTTCTATTTCTTGTGAGCCGAAGGGAGTCGTTGCGATGCGATGCGGACCTGGAATTAAGACTTGCACCACAGTGACAGCCGAAAACCCTGCAGAAGGCGATTCGAAAACCTCTGTTCATAAAACAGTATGTGATTGGATTGGAACAAGAGGAAATGTAGGCGAGGAGCTGAATCAAAGAAACCCCTAAAGGTCCGATCATGTTGTACACCTCCGAGGGACTGAAAAGGTACCAAGTGTTCATCACATACAATGGCGTCCAGCAAACAAAGAATTCGGCGACAACGACTCCCAACATTTGAATTACGCGTTTTTTCCTTTTGAGGGATTTGCCCACGTTGCATCGCCGGAGGCCAGGGATATTGCCACTGGTTGTGATGTTCGTCTGCGGTCGCAGTCGGACTGAATGGATATGATGGTGTTGAGAAGACGTTAGGAGCGGAGAGGCGTGATTCAAACGAGACGACTCTTGCTGAATCGTTTGACTATTTGGTTGACTATTTACTTCTTCTGTCGCTGTATACTGAGGCAAGGAATTTCTCTTTGTGCTATTATGGTAGTGTCGGTATCTCCGGAATGATGAAGTAAAGCATGAAGTTGAATTCCCAGTCAGTTGGTTATTGGAATGCTGGGATGAGAGAGCTACTGTCAGTTGCGGTTTGGACGGTGAGGCCGTCGGAGTCCCTTGCTCCTCCGCTCCACTCACTGCCAACATTGTTTGCTCTGTAACATTCAATAGTCATCGATTAATTCATTATACCGCTTTTTAAAAACTCACTAATATTGCGATTACAGCATTTACTATCTGTATTACTACAATAGTCGGCATTTTCTTCTCTCCAACCCCAAATACCAAAAATATGATGATTAATTCTGTTGACCTCATTATTCGATGCAAATATTTCTTAATGTTACATACTTGGGACTAATCCTTTTTAAATCGAAGACGATAAATGCAACATTTTAGTGCTGAAACGGGAAGATATTGTATATCCAGCATAGAAAAATGTAATCATGACGCAACAGAATAATTTATGAAACTGGGATAAAAACAATGCCTGCAACTCAATTTTGATATTGCATTATAAATAAGGAAGTATCTTGAGACAACTGATCTGGTCTCGGACTCGGACTATCCTAAAAGGAATAGACTTTGAGTGATGACCGATGGCAGTTTTTCCAAATAAAATATTTAGTATTCTATAGTAAGGTACCTCATGCATTGGATATTCTCAATGTTACTATGCATTGATGCAGTTATACTTCATAGCTTTGTACTATATTCAAGCGCAACAAGAGAAGACAATCAGTATAAGGATTTTTTAAATGCTTGTGCGGGTTTACAGAATGATATTGTTTCTTCACTGGTTTTTACTGTCATCAGTATACTCAAAAGACAAAGAGTAAGCAAGATAAGAAGAATATGAGTAGAAATAGAGAAGAAACTTTTAATTTACAAATTGCTGCTTCCTGCATCTGAAAAAGATGAAAATACCAGAGCTTTTTATACTTTAGGTAAGTAGTGAAATAAGTCAGTTCTAGGTAAGCTAGATATAATGCTTTGCTTAAAGCAACAAAGAGAAACGTATATGATGGCCGCATACTATTTAGGCATACAAAGTAAGTATCAAAGTGGAGATGTAGTGGAGCATAATCAAAATGAGAGCGAAGTAGAAGGGAAGCGAAATTGAAAATTCTGGAGAGATGTCCAAAAAGCTATTTCTTTGTATTTCGATTGAGTTTTGTTAGGCAAACTAACAAAAGTAAGTCACAATGGCCACTTAGGGCAACAGAAAAAGGTTGCAAAGTGAGAAATATACGATTCTCTTTATATTGTATGTAATGGGATATTAGAAAGGGAAATGCTGCACTGCAGTTGAATTTTCACACGGCACGGAGAGTATTGCTAACGCAGTTTGGAAGCATCTAGCATGCTAGTCATGAGCTAAAAGTATTGTAGAAAATTCAATAAATGCTTTAATTCAGGTTTATCTTAAAATAATAAACACTCGCTGGTGTTTCATGAGGAGTCCTCGTTGGTTTCATTATAATAAATTCTCATTTAAATGCATTAGACGGTTGTTTTCCATAATAAATATGAATTATTGTCGCTTTCTCATTAAAGTCATAAATCACCGTTTTTATTACTAAATCTTCCAGCTCTCTGCAAATACACTTTGAACGGTGAACATTGAACTTGTCCCACACATAATTTGAGTAAATGGCATATGTGCTGCTGAACAGAATATATTTTTTCAGTCACATGTACTATTCTGTAAGCTAAGTACTACGGAATGTCATTTTACATGATCATATGAATTATATTTGTTAAAGCATGGTAAAATACTGCGGTTGGAGCTCAAAGTAACAAGTACAGTATACACATACACGGGCCACACTAAGAGAGCACATAGATTTCATTGAATGCTAGGGCACACAGAAAATTCTCTATTTAAGTGTAACAACATATTACATTTCGACTCAGATGGCAATAAATTTCTGCCCTCCTCTATGAAATTCATGAACACGCTCTCCTTCCATCCGAACACGGGTGGTATTTTTTTCAGGCTGTCCACTGCATTTGCCAAAAACATTTGCCCATTAAAATGAGCCACTGCTGTGGCTTTCCTTTTCTTAGAGCCGGTCCTCACGTTTTTTCCCTACTGAGTAAAGTCAAATATGAATGCTCTGAAGCCAGACTTTCTTAAACTTAAAAAGTTGACTATTTCCCAGGGTTGAATAAAAAACAAACTAAATTTATCTTTCCTAAAGTGTAGATTATGTGAAGAGTGTCGAATGACTTAATGTGGCATTTAGTTTTTCTTCTGCAAGAATCATAAATAATTTTAATGTTACAACAGTAAAACACTTGACGTCTCAAAAACAAGAGTTTGGACATCTCCACAAAATCTATGTGCATATAAAAGTACTTTTTTAATACACAGTGGGTTGCAACCATTTTGCACTCAGGGTTCTCCTTTATAAATACTTTTGCTTTGTACCTTGTAACTTTCACTGAGCCAATAGAGCTAAAACTTGAAACTTAGCTATACAATATTGTTAACCTTTAATACTGTAATAAGTTTTCCAAAATAATAGTCTAATAAAAATGCACAGTGCATGAAAACATGGACAGATGTTGTTCCTCACTTCACTTAGCTGTGTTTTCCCTTTCTCCGGCTACAGATAGAAATATGGAAAATAGAGCAGACAGAACTGTCACTAGCTATAAAATAATAGTATGCTTATATGTAGACAACATGAGAGCATTCGTGTAAGTGCATAGTAAATACAAGGAACCTGAGCTGAAGAGTCAAAGGCAATTTTCATAAACCAAAACATAATTTATTCGTTATGTAAAAAGGAGAGAAGAATGCTTAGATAAATTGAAGAATGTTCCTTTCAATCTTCCATTTGCAGAAGCTAATTTAAAGACTCTTTCACTTTTCATGCTTTTTCCTCACCACGTTCTCTATCAATGCACACGAAACACAACCATAAATAGCAAACTCCAGAACGAGCAGCTATAGGTGCTGCTACTACTCCGCACTCTACATTATTTGTACAGAGATAAATATTTTCATTTTTATTTATAGTACACACTTCCTCTTCACATACATATTACGTGACATAAATATACTTGACAAATAGATATGACCTCAAATTGAAATGCGTTCACACATAATACTCATAAGATCTTCAGAAACTCTATTGCTTTGCGTACACTCATCCTTCCCAGCAAACGCCTATCATATTTAGGACAGGAAATCCATTTATCCAGTATTTCTGACAAACTACTTTCTGAATCCTCTGTAATCATTCTTTCCCTCAGCTCTAACAAATATACTTGAACAGACATCGAAATTCTTCTTTGAGAGGAGAAAGATTCAATCACTACTTATGTCAATCAGGGCAAATAACGTAAAATCATCTTTCATTTGCAAAACCCACACTATTCAAAGAGTGCTAGCACATTTATGGATTTAGCACTACATTGAAAAGACAATTAGGATTAGGAGTTACAAGACAAGTGCATTAACTCACCGAAGGTTCGTGGCGCATTATACTAATAGAATGACGATTACAGTAGCTCACATAGGCTCATTAGGAAGACAAGGAGCGAAAGCGTAAGTTCCCAGATTTCTAATTGCAATGTGTGTTATGAGTGGAGGAAGGAGTTAAAATGATTTAGATAAAAAGGACATTCAGATGTAATCCTTTTCTGACTTGGGAATGACAACTGTCAGAGCTACAAAAAGGTATAGTATTATTTAGTAGTAATATCTGAGAGAGTAGGGATGAAGATGGAAGATTGTAAAAGAAATGGCAGAGGAGTATTTCACGTTCAATGGAGCACAGTGTGGACTGTGGGATTTGATTTGGAGCTGAGGCTTTTTGAGAAAAGTATCTTTGGAAGAGGAAAAGACTTGTGTGCACTTTGAAAAGAATGCGCTCATTCTTGAATGAAGTTTACGTTGAAAAGAATGTGGGAAAGTGGGAGAGGAGACCTGGAGTTGACTGGAAAATGTGACCGGATGGTTGTATGGTTGCTCGGGCGGGTTTGCTTCAGCCATAGTCTCCTAAGAGTGTGTATCTGAATGCAGTGGAAAGATAATAGGAAGAGCAGAGCCTTGTGAGGGGGTTTGAATTCTTCGGCAGAATGGAAAGCACTTTGAGGGAGCAATCGAAGGAGTGAGTGTGGAGTGTGTCTGGAGCCTGGAGCCTGCCTACCTAGGGAGTCGAGGACGGTAGCTCGACACTCCATTCCACAGGCACTGACGGTGTGGTTAGGTTATTAGAATTCATGCAAGAAGAGCAAATCCACTTCATATGTTATTTTCAATGGCTCTACATTAAGGATATAAAAAATGGCATAATGACATGAGCCAAAAATGGTTCTTCCAAGAGGAGATATGACATAAGCCACGTATATATGCAAGCACTTCATATTCGCTTAAGTATTCATTATATTCAGTCCGTGCTCTTCAATCAAAGACTGCAATCACACAATCCCTACTTCTCCTCACTGACTGCCTCTTCTGAATTTCCAAGGGATATAAATAACTGGCACTTGAATCATTGCGGTTACTATAATTTTTAATCAAGCGTCCGCCAAGAAAATCTCTTTCTTCAAACCAGAGCCTTTTCATAGAAGACTGCTTTAGATCTTGTCCCAGTCATCCTCTAAATCCAGCAACGTGGACAGATATTAATAAAGAAAACGATGCAGATGGAACAAGTCTTCAGTAATTCCGAGAATCTCACTTCTTAGAACAGCCACAACTGTCATCGGCATTTATTCTATTGATTTTTACAATTTAAGCCTCCCCTCCCTACACTTTGTCCATATCACTCCAACACAGAACGCCCGCGAACTACCCCAAGTATCTCTCACATAATTGCTTTCCATGCGATTGTCTTTCAGCGCCCTGTCCCTCCTCCTCAAGTCCTATCAGTACTGCCATGCACACTTCTCCTATGTCACGTCAACATCCACACGTCATGTCAACTGTCAAATAACCCCTATCAACTTCCTCAGACGAAAAAATACACAAAATTGACCGTTACCATTCACGAATATCCTTTTTAGTAATAACTTCCAATACTTCAATAACAAATCTGCCATCCTATCAAATTTACAATCCTGAATCTGTCATTTGCTAACTTATTTTACGCCAACAGTTTTGCAACTAACATTGAATTTCGGAATGGTATGTAGAACAGCGAAATTCAGTTATCATAGAACTCAAGTAGAGCACAGTAAAGAAAAAAATACAAATTACATGTAGCTATATGAAATATAAATACAGACGCTTATTTGGGTTAACTTTTTAGATATTTAAATGACGCTAATATTAAATTTTATAAAAAAAGGGCGATTTTTATTAGGGAATAAGTGTTTCCTAACTTATTTGTGTTGACTTGTAATAGGTTTATACAAAATTACAAACATCCATTAATTACATGAATGCACCCAGACATAATGTAATGTGTCTAGCTGCCCTGTCTCGTCTGTATCGCAAAGTTTTCTTTAATTCTGGGAATCGTACAAAAATAAAGTTGCCTTATATGCATACACTCTGTTTAGACATCAGAAAAGAAAATGTAAGTACAAATTACAGCCAATTTTGTTAAAAAACTGTGATAGAAACTTTTCCTGTATAGTCTTTAAAGCATTTCTATTTGTAGTCTTAAATTAAAAGTCAAGAATAGACTGCTAAATACATATTATATTCACTGATTCTAATTTAATTACAAATTTTCTACATGGATGCTTGCAGAAAACTTCAAAAATATATCTTTATGCTTTTCCTGAAATCAACTACTTATTTACAATTCTTCTTTGAAAGTAGTAAACGTAATTAGTACATTACCAAATACTAACGTTCTATTTGTTCTACGAAATACATCTCCACCTTAATACTTCATACTTCACTCATGAAGCAATCAAGCAAAGTCAGTTATGTTGCAATGGAAAATGAACGTTTTCGTTGCTTCGGCTTAATATTGAGCTAGTAATAAAATGGAGAACAATCTTTTTGCAAAGTACTACCGTAAATAAATCGCTCGTTGAACTATTTTAACAATAAGTAAAAGGAAAACGTCAATATATGCTTTTTCCCAAATTGGTAGGCGGCTTCAGATTTTCTTTCCATATCAATCGAACAGAGTTTAATTTTATTTGCACTCAAGGAGAAAATAAGAGGAATTTGAATGCTAATTTTTCTTGAAGGGTCTAATTATCTTTATTAGTTTTTTGTCCTAACTCGATGAATAGAGATATCCTAACAAAAGGCAATTAAGGCGTTCAGGAGAACGGAACCGAAACTATCAATTAGGTTTTTAGAAACTAATTTCCAATTTAAAACTCAGAGGATTGAATATGATTGAATAAAAGAGGCTAGACACTACGACAAATGCCCCTAGGTACCAATAATTAAAAGATCCCAAGAGCAAGCAATTATAGGAAAGCGCATGGAACAGCAAAATAGGTCATTTCACATCAATAGGTACAATATGCGTTTATTTATCCCTCTACATATAACAATGTTTACTTTCAAAGAGCCCTATTGATTTTGCATTTGAGCGTTTTTCCTATATTTCAGAAAGAAAAGAAAAAGGAGTGTTCGCAAAGGAGTCATATACTAGGTATTGTAAAATTGTTTTTTGCACTAAATTACATAAATGAAGAAAGATTGCTGTGGCTGATTGCCATAATTCATAGGTACACAGTTCAGTTGAATATAGGAAAGGAACCAGTGAACGTTGAAAGTACTTCAACTCTGTAATTACATAGGAATTGGAATAAAAAGCAAAGAATGTCGCATTTAACACGTTAGAGGGGCTTTCGGTGGAGTAGAATTGCAATGCGAGATTGTAATGTAACGTTAGAAAGTGACTTGGCCGCAAAATAGAGAGTTCTTTGGAAAGGGAGAGATATAACATGAATGTTTAACGTTAATTGTTAATCACGTCACTAAGGTGCACGTGCGGCCACAAATTCCACTACAACACCACATCAGTCCCACACATCCATTGGAAAATAATTGGAACTTTGAGCCTTAAACATGTTTTTAGCTCTTTTATTGTTCGATAGAAAGAAACTGAAGGAAATGACTACGGAGTGATTGTGATGTGAAAGCGAGCTAAAATTTTCGTTTAGCAAGGGAACTGCCGGCAATAAAGAATTTCACATGCCACACGTACTCGCTTCACTTTTAAATGTGTTATAGGAACATTAGTAGTCTAATATAGGGCTAAATAGGGCCCTCCAACACTCCAACGTAAAAGCACACGTTGTAAATCAATACGAGGGCTGTTCGGTGAAAGTTGGCAGTTATTTTTATTTCAGTGCCTTTTACTCACATGTTTCTACAACAGTGCATGTAAATTGTAAATATTCATGTCGACATTCCTGTGTTATGTAGTACATAGTTCCACTCGTAGTAGGTCCTACGTGTAATCACTACAGCCGAATGGTTTATTGTTGGCTAAAGTGTTATCCAGCGGTCTACACTAAGCATATTTGAGATCTTTACAAGTACGTAACTACTATGTGCATGACTATCAGTAGAACCATTACTGAAACATAAAAGATATAAAACCAAATCAAAAGTAGTAGTAAAAGTAGAAATGCGTTGTAGTTTTAATTGCAAATCTTGAAAGAATATGTAGGATAAGGAGCACTAGGGTCTATACGGTTGAAACGAAAGTTACTAATAGTAATAACCGTAAAATGGTACACTACGGAGATCAGTCAGACTAGTAAAAATTAGCAATTTGGTACAACACATGTTTAAAAGCGCTTTAGTCAACTGAAAATCTATAGAGCTCCCTACCACGTGCAGACACATATAGGAAGAGGCTTTGGTTTTTCCAATTTTACATTTATGAGCGTGGGGATTGGGATTGGGCGTCTTGCCATAGTTGCTGGTGAAAGAAAGCAACGGTATTGGTGGGGAAAGCTTCAGGAGAAAGAAAGACATAAACTGAGGAAGGTAATCAAGTCATTTCGAGATTGAATAATTTAAAGAGAAATGCTGTGTGCATTTCAGTTCAGTTTAACCTTACGGAGTAATAAAGTTTGAATTCTGCGCTGCATAGCAGAGGACGATGAGTATTATACAAACTTACCATTGCCACATGTCTCATTACTAGCTGCCGGCCACAGGGTTCGAGTAATAAGACTATATTTGACTGTCATGATGACAAGAGGTAACACGAGGAGAATCGTATCCAGGAACAACGTGTAAGTCTTCTCCAGCGTCTCGTCCGGCCATTCCTCACGACATTTATGCCTTCCTGGTAAAGTATAAAAACAAATAGCCTTTATTAAACAGAATGCCGAATGCATCTTATGTTTTCCACCTCCCTCTATAAAAACATCCACTCACTTATTGTTACATATACATTTTATACACTTGCAGCGTCTGCACAAAATAAAAAAGAAGAAATCTAAGTATTTCATTTAAGGCCCTAAGCGCTTCAGTAGACTGTGTCAAGTTTTTCAAACTGCCTTGCTATCACGCCTTCGGCTTTTCACTTTTCCTACAAACAATCTCATTTTTCTTCGCCCTACCTTTTACTATCTGCATCTTCACAGATGTGAAAACAAAAAATTGCCAGCTAAAATATTCTCGTAGTTATAAAACATATATCTTAAGCACAGTCTTCAGCATATGAAATATATGCGTCCACAAGAAATAACCTAAGAGTCCATTCTCTTAAAACACTCTAGACTTTACTAAGAATCTTCACAACGACCTTGCAGCTAGCATAATTTTAGTTTTTACACTTTTTTACAAATCCTTTTCATTTTTATTTTCTAAGAACATCGTTCAGAAGCTTTAACTTGTAAACAGAAACTCCCATCTATTTCACAATTCACCCTATTCTAATTTTCATGCAAAGTTTCTTTTCGCATTATTCTAAATAAAGGATGTTTCCCTACATACGTAGTTTTAAGCATCACGATACTAATCTCATTCATAATTAATCAATAAGTATGCGTTTACATCTTAACTGCATCTTACCGAAATTCTGCATACATTAAAGCCATGCAAACTTAGTAGATTGCAATCTGAGTTTCTGACTGTAATAATGCTGTATAGCAGTGTACATTAAACTAGAACACTAAACAGACTTGGTTTATACGCAGCGTTTTATGAGTTTATTAGTATCCACAAAAACGTTGTATCTAAGAATTATTTCTTTCCATTAGTGGTCTTAAAGGAAGTGTTAAGGTAAGGAGCGATTTCTAGCGCGTGTGGAACAGCTTCAATGGTGTGTGCTTGTGGAGCTGAAAGAACTAATAAATCATAAATGTTAGCGTTTTCCATTGCACTGTGTAACATGTTTTCTTGGCCACAATACTAATCGTCAGTAGCTACACGTCTTTTACCAGTTTAAACTTCAAATTTGCATTTCGTTAGAATCTCAACTCACCTATTAGTTAACTGAGTTCCTCCCATATAAGGTAAATTCCGATAAAAAATGTCCCAAATATAATATCCGAAGTATATTTTCACAAACTGTCTATAATCCACAGTTACTAGCAAACTTAAGCAGCTTTAGTTCACGGTAGTACAATAAATTTGTTGTCACTGTCCCTGAGCTTTCAGTGAAAATCTGAAATAGTTTTTTCCTACATTTTCGTAGAAGGTTGCATTTCTTAAATATTACTTAGAAGAAATCACTTAGTAAAATGTTCAATAGTTTAAAATGCCATATACCAATTGAAATATATGACAAGAAGAAACTGTTCAGAGTGATAGTTCAACAAAAAACACTACTACATTAGACCCTTGTATTTAGAGTAGCAAATCTGAGAAATACATGTCCTAAAATGTTAGACACTCATTTCAATAAACATTAAAGTATTCTTGCCGCGTTACATAAACATTGTACATCGGTATTTACAAGCTAACGTTCAAACATAATTGCAGCAAAAAATCTAAATTAATATCCTTAAGACAGTCAAGATGTAAATAAAAACCTTTTCAGTATATTGTCCATTTGAAAAGAAAAACAAAGAACTGATTTGTTGGGTTGTCAAAATAAAAACAAGGGGTTATTGAGCACCGGGTGGACAGAGTGTTAAAAACAAATGTGAACATGCCATAATGTTATAGAAGTATGTCGATCATTGATCTTGATGCAGTATTTGGTTTGGTGTCCGTGGGCCAGTCGGCTGTGACTCGTCATAGAAGAAGTTCTTGGCTTGAGAATGGCTTTACTAACATCATCATGCATAGTATAGTAAAACATTGAGATTTTTTTACCCGTTTTCCGTATGGGCTTGAGCAAGCTGACAAATGTGATGGGCAGCATACAAAAAAGGCTTAATATCCAGACGACGGCAATAATTTTGTAGGCGTGCGACAAGGTTTGCCATCGCCGAGAAGTCAACGGATGGCAAATAGCGTAGTATCGCTCCACGGAAATGGCCACCAGCGTCCACGCACTCACTGAGACTGACACCGCTGCAAACCCATCACAAATAAATCAAACTTTGCATTATTCTTATCCCCATATCTACATACAACGCTACTTTTACATCATTTCATATGCCATCCATTTCCGCCACTTTATGCCAGTTGAGATGCCACAGCTCCGCATTATTACAGTAAATACCTTCCCAAACCCGCACCGCACGAATCCTATCCGTCACGTTGCCATCCAATGATGGCCCATCAAAATCACCATATTCCCAATTCTAATATTATTACTAGTTTCCCTGATACCCTCTTAGGTCTCAGGCACCTATTTTAAATGCAACCATCTCGCATCACATTCTGCTGATGACAGAGCAACTTACTCCAACCCGAGACTACAAAGATTTAATGCATACCAAAGCTATGAGACATTGTAAATAATATCTTATGCATGCGCATACCAAAATACCAACTTACACTTATTTCCGCTTTATTTATGTGACTAAAATAAGAAACACCACACTACATTTAGTAGACAACTTAAGATTTTTGCAATTTTCTTCCCTCGTAGGCGTACTATGGCAATGACCCTTGAATAATGATCAAATATATACCTACAAAACGATATGTGCGTCATTTCTCCATTTATTGGATTACACTGCCGTCCAGAGAATACAATTATTATACTATTACAACCAACCAAGAAAATAATACATAATACCCTCTCAAGTGTCTACATTCCACATTTTTGAGTTTCCTTACAGTTGGAAGCATTTCAATTCTGTAGTCTCTCAACTATTTTAAATTAAGTGTCATTTTATGTTTTTACTTTTATTATTACTACAACAATATTTTATTAGATTTACTCTTATTAAGCTTTCTTGTTAGCAAAATTTTAAGATGTCAAGCCATAGTCTTTTAATGGTACGCTATGATTTTGTAGTAATTCTCATTTGTAATATGGTAGGTTCAATGTGTATCAATTATATTAAATAATGGCATACGTTATACAAACTAGCAACTAAATAGCAATTGCTGTCAACCTAAATATAGCCTACACATGTCAACTGTCATTTGAAATTACAGATGTTTTTATTTGCACGCGACAGAATATAACATAATTATTTTTGCCTTCAGTTATGCGGAGAAAGTAAAACCTAAGACCTAAATTATGTATACATTTCAGGTTGGAAAGGAAAATAAATTACTTTCCAAGTTATTTGATTTGTGTAATTGTACGTTATTCCCATCTACTCGAAGACATTGACATAGATAGGGTCACTGACTTCCATTATGTTAGTTTTAGTTGAAAATCACATGAAGTTCACTCATTACAAAGTATACATTTGTGCCATGGAAAGCGATACATTACATTATCGTTCGTTTTAAAACCAATATTTACAAGTACAATACTATGTCGTCTTCGGATGTTGCAATTCACTTTCTGCATTGTGTATTTTTCAAACTTATGCCAAGGTTAATTGCTCCAACCTGTAGAGTACACCTTTACTATTGCAAACAATTAAATTGATATTTTACAGAGCACGGCTAATTTGCTTGGAAATCTTTTAAATCTCGTTAAATGTGTCAATTTCAAAAGTGACATGTTCTTTGTAAGAAGGTTTGGTTTACGAACAATAACAGTTTGTTGTTAATTAATCTTGTTTTACTTTTCAGCATTGTGAAAGAGTGTGAGGTTGACCTCGGAGTAAGAGTAAAGCCAATAAAAAGTTAATAGCTTCAAAATAGGAGAAAAGATAAGGAAACAAAATTCATTGGCTAAAGAGAAACAAGAAAGAAAAACATTTATCTATTTCGTTTTATTCAGCTATCTACTGTAGTTGACATACAATTATATTACATAAAGGGCAATACAGTTTAATAGTTTTTTGCTTTAATGAATACCTGTATAGCAAAATGTACAAAAGAGGGTTGTCGAACTTACTCAGATATTTGCCGTTATTTGTTTAAACACATTCTTTAATTTTAATATTATTTTTAACATCAGCTATGAAAAATATACAGCGATCTGAAAAGCTACACGTTCCTTATTATTTGTAAGCAGGGTCGTCAAAAGACATTGTTCCCCACCCCACAGCCTTTCTCAGACAAAGTCATAAAGATGTGTCCAGTTTTCGGGGATTAGTTCTGATAGCAAAATTTAATTCGGAATAATATATTAACATCTTTTGGAAATTCCTTGAAAAAGAAGGAAGTTTTTGAAAATGTTAAAGTGCAGCCTCGTCTGATTGCTGCAAAAATATGCAGACTTATAAATGTATCTTAAGTATGTACATGTATGTAAATGTATCTTTTTATTTATTTGACAATAAGTATTGCAATTATACATATATTAAATTACCGTCTTGATTAGCAACAAAAGTAGAGTATCATTATCATTCTTCGTATATAGGTACTCACTGCCTGAAGGACGCTGTGGACTCATAGCCTAGGATATGAATTTGTGTACTCAGAGTCTAGTCAACGATTCTCATTGACTATGAGGGCTCAGTGTCGGTGGCATACACCTTCCATCTCTTAGTAGTGGATACTTGTCATGAAACAGTAACAAACAAAGTGAGTGGTCTTGGCTTTTGTTGACATCTCTGTTTGTGTATAATGGCGTCACTGTAGCATACATTGATGTACACAGTACACACGAGAATCTGCTTTGAAAGAGTGACAAAGCAGTTAAGCAATTCCTATAAGAATTCAAATAATCTTTATATCTCTTTGTCACATCAACCTACAGGTTTCTCCTATATACCTAGCTGATCTTATTATTGTAGTAAGGAAGATCACTAGATTTAAAGAGACAAACGATACAAACATCTGTAATCTCTGGACATGTATCCGTAATTTATATATGGGAATGCATACAAGTGTAAAGAACATAGTGACGTGCGTTGGCATATCACTTACCAAATACGTATAACTCAAGGATTTCTACAAACTGTCAAACAAAAAGTTTCATACTGAGATCACATAAGGAGATAGAACACGGGTTTTGATTTCTTATAGTATACTGCACAGGAAGCCTTTGTTGGAGAAAATTCGAAATATTCTATAACAAAGAGATTTCATTGCAATAGTTACAACATGGATTGGCAATTGACTCAAACATTTATTATAATTCATGATAATTCTGCAATATTATTAATTTTTCAAATGATTTAAAGTTGCACCGATGGGTTTTCTTTACAAAAATGGATTTTTTAGTTCCCTGGTTAGTATGGGTATAGTAATCTTTTGAACTTTAGTACTTTGTAGTGAAGCTTTTTAAAAGAATGTTGTAGCGGAATGACAATGGACTTCTTTTCATGTGAAAGCATGTACAATTGCATTAGGCACCCTCTTTTCAACTTTATGGCATTTCTTACTTTCCCGATCTTCCTGAATATTCAACATTTAAATCGTCTCAGTGCGTTTGTATGCGTTAACAGTGAAGTAACCTTTTTCATTGGAGATTTTTCGAATCGAATTCTTCAGCATGCTTTAAGGGACACACTTAAGCATTACTATATGATTGTAAATTTCTGTTAAAAGCGGTATTATTAATAAATATTTTGAATTTTCATTAAATAATCATTAAAATGTCATCCAGTCCCTCTGCGTGATGTAAATTGGGAATCGACAAATGAAACTTGGCCCAGAAAATTTCTTTACCTCTTTAATTAAATTTTAAGTGCGATGGAGAAAGATGTTTCCTTGAACTAGAAATGCGTCTGTCTAAATCAAACAATATTTGATGGGATATTTCATTACTGGTAATGCTTGCCCCGGATATTCGGCGAAAATTATTTAGTGGGTAGATGACATTAATTAGATTCCTGAAATTTGCAATCTACTAAGAAAATAGGAAATGCTTTGAGAGAGTTGTAATATTAACGCAGCATCAACTGACAATGTTCATTGCCAATTTATACCTCGTGACTGGAGTCTCTGTAATTACTGCAAAAACTCTAAGGTCGGCATCACAGTGAAATGATACGAATAAAAGAAAGAATTATTTGAGAAGTTCTTTAGAATACTAGAACTTATGCAGTGCTTGTAGATCATGAGAAAGCAAAATCAATGTGAAGAGTTTTCTGAGTATGCTGTCTTACTATAGTAGAATGTATTTTTTGAAAGTACTTGATTGTGTGAGTGCCTGTGCAGTGAAGATATACATTCAGTTCACCATTCAATGGAAAACGAAAGAATGGAATAAAAAAGGAGGTAGGATACTTATATACTTATATACATTATACTAAGACTGTATGGATAAAATTGCATTAAGAGTACCCCAGACGTGAATTATTTAAATAAGCTTTAAGAGTATACTTAAAAGGAAAAAAGAAAGATCCGAAGAACAAAAAGGGAAATATAGTAGCCGAGTGCATGTCTTATAGACGGAAAAAGACTGCCGAGTAGATTCACACTTATTGTTAAGTTTATACTTAGTATACAGATATTTTGGATATACAACTGAGTAAGTGACACAGTATGATATTTACCAGCGTTAAGTGTCATATATAGTGAATATGAAAATATTCATGTACGTAATTCAAAACATTTGAGCCGTGCTTTGATATTGTCCCATATGCAAATAATGCGATTGTATACCTATACCACTTACTACTATCAATACCACACACCCTATTGCAGTTATACCTCCACAAGTACTTTATAGTTGAATTTCCTAGGCCATTGGTTTTGCTTAAAAAACTATAAATATAACGTGTTATATGTAAATTACAAATTATGTGTTACTAGATACCTGCAAGAGTAACCCCATGGGCAATAAATTCTCACATACTACAACTTCCCTTCCTGTGCACACTGCTCAGTGCAATATAAAAGCTTTAATCTAATAAAGTGTCTCTCTGCTCTCCCTGTCTTACTTAAAATGTTCACAACATTTACGAACTTTCAATAAAATTGCACAGATTTCAATTCACAGCTATATGTATCCATGTCAGTTAAATATTGTCCAGGAATCCCACTTTCTCCAGCCCTACCCTTCAGTCAGAATAATTAAACTAAAATAAAGCCATCAACATCAAAAGAAGTAATCCAAAATTACTCTTACGTATTTAATACACAGAGTAATGTAAGATATTCATGTTGGGCAGACTAATCTCTATTGCATGGTATAGAATAGCTGAGGTGTGAGAACGTAAAACAGAGAAAGCAATTTAAGTTCAGTTAGCTTAATCAAACCATGTTTCTCCATCATCCTTACTTTTCGCGTGTTAGCCTTACTTAAGCAGAAATTTAATGGTGTGCTATATGAATCCATGTATTTAGTATACCTAAGGCCGTCGTTAATGATCATATTACCCAGTACTGCTAGCAGACTGTACACATTATCTCATGAGTATGAACATTAATTAAAATAAAGTTAGATTGATACGCACAAAAATAAACTAAGACTGGGAACAAGGAAGTCAGAGCTTGTTTTGTACACTTTACCATGAAATTCACACACATTATACATATTACTTTTATAAATTCAATGGAAATTAATTCTTCAATTAAATAGTTGTATTATAACTTTTTTGTTATAGTACTTATATTAAGCAAAATGCACTGCAATATTCCTACTTATAAAATATAGAGCTTTCAGCCTGCCTTTCATTCCTATTACCATTCATTTTATTTGAAATATAATTTGAATAAACCAAACTTGAGAATATAGGTCAATATCTTCTTACATCCAATTTAATTATGTATTATTTATACACCTGTATTCATCACTTGGCTGAATACTAAGTGTTGAACAATAATTTTTCGAGTGCATTGCTTGCGTGCTTAAGTGAAGTACAAATATGTATTTGTTTATGAATGGAACTAAAAGGTCTTAAAGTTAACCCTATGCCTATGTATGTTTTATCTTCCTTGTACGACTTTGAGTAGTTTGTGCTATTCTTAAGTTATTATTATTCTACAATATTATTATAGTATAGTAATAACGTACAGTCTACAAAATGAGGTATAAAATTGAGAGAGAACGTAAACGGTTTCTCTTCCTTTTAATGACAATCGATATATTACAGTGCCTAGCTATTTCCCTAGGGGCATAGTCAAAGTATAATGCAATACAGAGAAAAAGACTGCCAAAAGAATTAAGAACTTTCTTTACTTCCAGGAAGTGTTCTGCAAATAAAATTAGCATCTTTTTCCTTTGAAGAAATGTTAACTTTTCTTCACTTAATGAATTTAGGAAATTATGCCAATTTGAAAGGAGAAAAGTCAAAAGTTTAAAATTACTCAGATAAAGTTCTTCTTGGTTTATTTTACTAGCAGGAAATACTTCCTGTACCCGTTAGTTACTAATCATAGTTACATGAATCTATAGAAGCAAAAAGCTGTGTATACATTAAAGCCAAATAATACAACTAAAAGCAATTCACTAATGTTTTTCTGAGAATACATTTCTACAGAGTTAGTATAGCACAATAACTTTAACTGTGGGGAAAACAGGAAATATTTCAATAAAAGGCAATAAAGCCTGGTGTTTACTATTGTTTTAATTATACGTTTAATTTTCTGTTGCCATTATTTTCTATATGAATCATGAGTGTTAGAAAAACACCTTGAAATTAATACTGTGGCGCCTATAATATCTTAAAATGCTTTTATTAATCTGCAGATTGTGTTGCTTTATAGTTATGCAAATTACCTGTAGTTTGCGAATTATTATGAATTTAGCTATTTGTGAAGTAACATAGAGTGCAGAATTTGTTTAACTACCAATAGCAAGTAAGGATTCTTCAACAGCAAATAAAACGTGTTGTTCCGGAATAAGCAGTACAATTACAACTGTTCCAACCACCTGGAAACGCCAATGCAGAAATGGTTGCATATATTAATTGTGCTAAAGAAACGTTTTAGGGGGTGTCATGCTAAATCGATTTAAGGCTTTAAACATTTTGTTTGTTTTTCTTAAATTATTCTATTTAAGTGGTCTTTGATTGAGAGTTGTGGCTAAGGAACCGCTGAGTTTCTTTCAGAGGAAATTCAGCGTGTTGATTAAGTTTGCAGGATTTGAAATGAGAATAAGATGTCTAGTTGAGGAAATCAAAGTCTTAATGGGAAATGTCGAGCAGTGACCGAATAAGTGAGCCTAGCCTGCATTGAAGTGAAATAGTATGAGAGATTGAGTGTGTCGTTTATATTATTTGTATTCATTGCCGAGTGTTAGTTAAGTAAGAGAAAGTAGGTAGTAATACAGTGTTTGCGATAATGTGTCGTGTATCGCTGCCTCTTTTTGTCAGAGATTGATTGGCGTCACCTCCTCTACGATATGCCAGACGCTTAATCTTCCGCAGTGTACACACAAGATCTCTGGCAAGTTTCGGTTGGCTTAGTTGTTCTGCATTGGCTTGTGACAGGGCAGAATGACCTAGGGCAGCCAGTTTGCAAGGAATTAGGTCTTGTGCTTGCGATCACTGAAGTGTGTGTAAATACATCATGACGCAAGTTTTTCCCCGCTATTCAACTGGACATAGCATTATTACCTCCTGAAAACTTATTACAGCACTAGCGCAACAAATACTATTTGTATGCTGATAAACTGCTCTATAGTGTGTACTGATATATTCAAGTAATCCCATCTTAACATGATAAATGTTTCTGAGGTCAAACTTAAATCGGACAACTTGCAACTTCACAAGTACGAAGGACATAAGAAAGTTTCAAATTTTGCTCTGCATTCCACATAAGGACATGTACGTATATGTAGGCACACTTTCAACTCTTAGTGTCACTATTATTGTTAGCGCCTGTAATAAAATAATGCACACGATCCTCATAACATGTTCCTTTTCTATGTGCGGAGAAAAATGTATTACGCAGTGCAGGAGACAGGTTTGTACAATACAGAGGTGTAGAAAGAACTATGATTAACTTTATAGAGAATCCCATTTTTGCTACAGTGAAATTTCTGAGTGAGACCAACTCTGAAAGAAGAGAATACAAGCGAAGCTAAATGCCCCCTCTTACAACGCAGCTCATAATTAGAGACTTTTCTCTAATCACTTATGACTTATGTTATGGTTTTGGTTTTAAGCCCCTACTAAACGGTTTTCCTTTTCGATTAACCTTTTTCACTCGCCATTCAACACTTTTCTGGCTTTTTTGTTCTACACCGTTCTTTTGTTTCAGATGAAAAGGTGAAAAACTTTGAAAAACTAGGTTTTTCAAGTGTATACCAAACTTTTTTCATCTCTGTCCCTCAATGTCCGGGTATATGGTGTGCGCACTACAGAGAAAGTTTGTATTTCTGTAATTTCATACATGTGATCGCTACCAACATGAAAAACATATGTTTGATGCAAACTAAAATTCCAAGAAATCGTAAAACCTGTTATACTTGAATGTAGTGCAAGTGTGCAGCCAAAAGTACATGCTGATAACATTGTGTTGCAGTGGAGCGTTGTTTTGCATTCCAAAAGTAGGATCTTTACCGTATAACTAGAAATAGTCATTTCAGAAGAAAGTATTTTGAGAAAGTAGTAAAAACGGTACATGCTAAGCTCTCTCATGTATGAAACGACGAATACTAAGGATACCTACTTACAGTTTCAATAAATACCTACACAAAGTCCTTTAAAGAGTCTGCCTCCATTTGCTCACAAAACCGTTTACTATCTTAGTGAACTGCAGGAAAGCAGATTCCCTCAAGGTAGACGAAAAACTCTGAAGAAACGTTATTAATTCTTGTTTACATGATAACACGGTGTCCCTGATGAGTTTCTGCACAACGAAAGTTCACTAACGCAGATATAGTAGGTTGAATTTAGCTGTTTTGAACCCTTGTCTATAAAAATGATGACATCCTCTCAAGCCATGTACGTTAAATTAGACCATTAACTAGAATGAAACAAAATACTACTTTAGTAAATATTATTAATTATTCATTATATAAAATACGAATTGCACGTACTTCTGTGGTTTCATATTAGTTGGGCAAAATAGAACCTTCTGTCAATATATTTTATGTCACTGAATTATAAATCCTATAATTACATTATAAAATTTTAAAAGTTTGCCTCTGCTTATTAAGACATGTAGCTGTTTATCACATTTTGGGACAATTTTTAATGACTTGTATTTAAGTGTACCTAAAAAATAATCGGTTAGCCTCAAGAGAACTAATCGCTTTACCTCAGGTACACAAGTTATCTCAAGTAGAGTACAAAATCCTCTCCTTTGAGCTAAACGTAATAATAGTTTCAAATAATGTTATTATAATATGAAGTGTGTAACCTGTAGCACCTACTTAATACGGCGTAAGTTAAGTCATTAATGTGGAGTGTCTATTTCTAGATTTTAGCTTGGTTATCTTGGTGTAATGAAGAAAGATTTAGCCAACTCCTTGTTTTCATAATGTGGGACTGTTTACGTAAGCTTGCATGAACTGTGACACCCTTGGAGTGGAAGGACAATATGTAATATGTGCTATAGGTGTTTACTTTGGATTTGGTTAGGTCATAAAGTGAGAACACATAGCTGATCAATACTAACGAGATTCCACGTTTCTTTTCTGTGGGAAGTTGGAAGCGAGAGACAATAGAGACTTAGGGAGGGAGAGCCAAGGTGTGACACATATATAATGTATAAGTGGATAGTTAAATCCGCAGAGTCGAATGGGTTGACTAATTTTCTTTGAGTAGCTTTTATGCGATGTAAACTTTAGGACGGGCTGGAGATCCATTTTGGGCTTTTGCACGGTTTAAGTGTCATTTTGAAAAAGAACATGAGAGCACAACAAAGAACAGAGCCAGATTACCAGATAATGTGTCGTAGAAAGACATCCTGAATTTCGTGGTTGAGAAAGTGATGCAATTTAGGAGGAGAGAAGAGTGAGAGGGAAAGTGAGAGTATAAAATAGTAGATTACCTACCAGAGAGCAATTTCTTGTGCTACGTTAAATTACAGAGTAGAGGGAAATGCCGTGGGCGTAATTCCCGAGTTATTCTTAAGGAATAGCAAAGAAGAGTTGAAAGGACCCAAAATCAAAAGAAATACAAATGAAGACAAACAAATTCAACAATTTGTTGGATTGAGCTGCTTTTGCAAGTCTGATGAACGTCATTATATTCATCTACTAATATTATGTATATATTTCTGCGTGCATACACTATCAAGTGGGTGGCCTCCTATATTCGGGGCAGGCAATCAACAAAAGACTTCTATGCCAAAGAATTCAAAAGAAAAAGTTCTTGGTCTTTCATTTATCTGGAGCACCATGCATTCATACTGAATAATTTCCTCATTTTATGGTCATGTAGTTAAGATTGCTGCCGCAGCTGGCGTCCCGGCGGATGCAGCCTCTCAACTACAGAGCAGAGGTTCGTGTAATTCATTGCGTTTCTTTGTTTCCACATAATTTCATGACGTTTTCTAAAGATAATAGAACTCATTAAATTAGATTCAGTCATTGTAGATTAGTGCATGTGTCTGACAAGTGAATTTCTTTTGCATTCTTTCTGAATTATTATACACGGAGAGCTAGCTGTGTTTAATGGGCAGGCAGGGAGTCTGCCACGAAACCGGAAAAGAAGTAAAAATGCTCAGAGCTTATATAGGTAACCCATATTAGGGATTTTGTGATCTACTGGTTCCGAGGAAGTGGGATTAAGTGTAGGGAAACAGCGGAAGAACAAGGGACAAGGAAGTACCGCGGAGTCTCTGAAATAAAAGTAATCCAAGAAGCCGTTCAAGTTTTACAGACTTATTCTTCTACCTTTGGCAAAGAAACACAGCTAACAATATGTCAGTCTGACTGAAAGAGTAAGAGTAATCGTACGTGGTAAAAATATGCGAGGACGACGACGAGGATGGAATTCTTTATCACATTCTCATTTGATCAACTGGGGGCCAAACGAAACCAAACTAACGATAAGTAAGAAGGCCAAGACAACCCAACCAACTAGTTCCTCCAAGGTTCCTTTCCACCAAATCAATTTCACTAGGTCAAATTCGCGGAAAAAATGGCTCATATAGTATTAGTGCCATTCGTTTTTAAACCGCAATACTCTATTAGTCCTTTATCAATCCAAACTAATATTAACATTTAAATTCCCAATTTTTTTCATATTTTTACATTAAAACCGTTTAGTATTAGTATACGTATTACCATTGTGGGTAGAACTTGCTTGAATTCTTATAAATTGTAATTATTTTACACTAATTAACATTGCAATGAATAACCTCGTCACTAGTACCTCGGTTATCACAGCTCCCTTCATTCTTCTTACGTTACTCTTTTGGCCATTTTTACCACACTAGAAAAAAAATTGGAACACAAATACTGAAAATGAGCCAAAGGAAGTCTGACTGGAAGCGACATGATGAGGTACCTCTTCTAGTTTCATGCCGCACATGTCTTCGTATATAGTTTAAGATTTTCAGAGTACATGTAATATTAGCGATTCTACTTATACATTTATTGTATCTTGGATTTTCTAGCAGATCTTTCCCTTTCCTTACACCGTTCCAGTTTGAGTGACTATTACCAATTGCGGGTTGAATTCTGTATAGAGCTGTAGCAGGGAACACAAGGATACAATGTAATGATATCTATGGGAAGTATTCTACACAAAAAGACAACGTAGTACTTAGGTTAGTTAAGTTAGCCTAACTGACGTTACGAGTAGAGCATTAACCATGCTGCTTTAACGTAAAAATACTTTAGGTAACTTCGTTAGAGAGACAGGCAGGTTGCAATGGGAAGTAGTAGCACCGAATTACTGTATAGAGCGCACGTGTCACTCAGTTATGTATACATCGTTAGGAAAAGGTACGATTAGACAGTTATTTTCCCGAATTCATCTTTTGTGCCAGGCAACAAAGGCAACCTCCGACGCAACCTTTCCTCCAATATTTCCTTCTGGAGTTGGGGATATAAATTAAGAAGACGAACCGTGATCGGGAGGAAATAAGACAAGAGTTAAGTGATGAAATTGGGTGTGACTGTGAGAACAAGACAACTAGCCTTCAGCATTCACAGTTCTGTTTATTAGTAAAAGTTACAATCAACAGATGTAATTACTTTATTATCGTTTACCAAAGTCACTCTGAACTGAATATACGTCGCTACTGACTCCTGCAAATGACGTCGCTTACATTTCCTTCCCTTCTCCGACTAAACTTTCCTCGGAATAATGAACTAATGTTAAGTGAACTAAATGTCAGCTCCTAAGTAATTAAATTATCTTGGCATAATTTAATTCTATAAAAGTCAGTTGAAAAGTTGTCTACCGTAAATCTACAGATGGCATAATAGTTGTTCACTAGTAACACTTTGGGAACTTACTGCAGAACCCAAAGAAATTATTTTCCTAGAACTTGGCTCACAGTCAGTCATTTTAAAAAAATCCAAAAATGTAAGTTTCTACTCCAGATGAAATATAGTGTTGAATGACAGTGCAGGCAGTGTAGAGATACCATAGCACTAGGAAATGTTTTTGGCACCTAAAGACGGCTTTAAATCGAAGATAATCAAGTTTAAGAAGTCGTTGATGAAATTTCTTCTCTTGAATCCCTGTGTGTGATACGAACATTTCTCTGGCATGTATTGCTCAACCTGAGAAAACTAAAGTTTGATGTATGTATAGACAAATTGTGATAAGAGAACTTGATTAAAATTGTGTATCCTATCATGATCATAAAAATTAATTCAAAATCAACATCATTACACGTAGCAGTTATTAGAACATGATAAAATTGAATAATTCATTCATGAGCTCAAATTCAAAATAGGGGCTTAATACTGCAGCCTCACGGAGAAACCTTTAACTTTTTCAAAGAGCTAGCATTATTATTTAGATAATGTCTATGGTTTCTTTCTCTCTATAGTTATTGGGACACTGCATTCTTACACTACTGCTTGATAAATTGCTATTATTACAAAATATTTCATATACACCGCGTATGTCAAATTAAATTCCCACTTCAAAATAATTTCTTTGGAGGTGGTTTGTTGCAGCGAACGCCAAAGGGAGGGTGAACGGAATTCTTTCACACTCGGAAGTCTTACCTTTGGAAATTATACCATCCTTCCATTGTGAAAGCCTTCGAGGGGAAGATAATTCCGGCATTTATAATCTCACATGGTGGAAATAATCTACCCTCAGGGGGATTATATTTCCAAAGAGGTGGCTTAAAGCAATAGTCGACAATTAATCGGCTTATACGAGAGTATAGATTATGATTAGTCGTACAAAACAAAAATTAATCAACAATTATGTAAAAGTAATGGACAATGATTTTTTAGAATACATTATTTTATCTCTGATATTATATGATATAAATTATTAAGTTAATTAATCATAGAATTTTCACATAAAACTGAAAATAAAAAACGAAACCCGAAGTATAATTATATTTGTATTTTTCTCATTTTTATGCAAGAATAGTCGCTACGGATTTTCCCATTTCACTATATTAAAGGACTGCACTCCATTCCTTAACTAGGCAACATAGGAAGAATATGAACAGAATGGGAAGAATACCGAAAACCATATAAATAATATTAGTAACCTAATCTCGCTTGCCTCCGCCTACTCCTCAATTATGTAATAATAAGACAAACGATGAATGCGATAGTCAAACTAAGCCAAGTTTCTTTAGGATAAGCTCTGCACTACTATATATTCGCTTCCCTGCATGCTGCTCGAATTTCCTAATTTGAGACAGAGTCGCTCCTGCAGAAATGCACGGTAAAGCAATGCTGTTTGAGAGTGGGCAGATATAAGAAGTTCTCGCATTTCCACTCCATACATTTACCGATAGAGTGACACAAAATATCAATCGGAGTCGTTATGCATATAATTTGAAGAGTCTGGGAGGGCAAGAGCTCTGCTTTGTAAAACTTGCACACATCATTCTCTCTGCCGAACCATAACAACTTCAAATCCGAGTCTAGTTTTCCAGATAGAATACAAATCAGCAAATGACTGACAGGAAAAATTTAGTTCCCGAATTTCTTTTGCGTAGCAAAACCCATATATTTACGTTTGTGCTTTATTTAGGTTTCAATCCACTTTTACTACTAGTTTAGTACCATGTCTGATATTACTTTTACATATTACTTTTAGCTACTCCACCTTTCCTTTTCTTTCTCGACTAGATACCTATTTAATTAATCAAAGTACACGTAAGACGTAGGGACAGTCAGTCACTCAGTCACCAACTCTTTGGCCTTTACGGAATTGTTTCCTAGACATCGCCGACACTTCGAATTTTCTTTCTTCATTTATTTATTCCCATATACCATACTGGTATTCATACTGCACGACGTATTCATTCATAAATGAACACAAAAGTTCTTTGTCTCTTTGGGACAAGAGATGAAAGAAAATAAACAAAACAATTGTCATTACTGTACAGTATGTTTCAAAAATATAGCAGTAAGTAACAAGTGACTTATTACCAGCCTATGATAATTAGCCTGAAATATTAATATTTTCTAGTTAAAAGTGATGGTTTATATCCTGGCATAATAAAGTAAGGTAAATAGTTTTACAATTTTTCCAGAAAGCAATTGCCAGCAAGTTAATTATTTGAGAAAAGTGAGCTTTTAATTTAGAAGATGGATTATTGCGACATTTGAAGACTGAAAACTCCAAGGGGAAGGTAAATGAAGACATTTTGTTTCTATAGAAAGAACTTTTTGTCATTTCCTATTTATTCAGTAGTTTATATATACGACCCTGTATTGTGAGCAGTGCACCATAGAAGTCACGGTTTCATTTGGTTTACTTTCTATATGATGACAACAAAACAAAGGAAAATGTATTAGAGAACTCATTTAGGTTTCCGGCTTCCGTTTTATCCATTTCATTCAAGTCACATACCTCGGGGCACTTTTCTTTCCTTCACTCGGGAAAATGTTTTTCCTTTTAACTTTCTTTTCATAAGACACTTCAGTGGGGCTCCCTTGCATTCCCACTAGTACGACAACCTCCATCTCAATTGTATCTGATTGTGAGTATCCAAACATATCTGTAGCTTTGGTGTCACTTTTTAGTTTCGCGTGCATTGCTTTCAAGAGAAAGTTCCAATGAATGTACGGACGTTTTATGTACTGAGACGTGCAACTGCATTGTATTCTTTAAATACATGTCTCTGTGATGGCATTTTACGTTTTGTTAACTTAGTTGTATATAAAATACGGATATAATAAATACCGTAAGTATAAAATTAAAAACCCAGGATATAAAAGTAGTAAAACTCAAAAGTGCATTTACCATGTGGAGTGACCCGGGGAAATGGAAAAAAAATTTTAGTATGGGATTACGGTGAGAACTTCATCATACCTCTGAGCAGAGCAGAACACAGAGGCGTATTGACAAATGGATAGAAATGAAGGAATCTGTCCTATTAGTATTTCTTTTGTCTTGCAAGGTATTTTAGAAAAGAGTTTAGCCTGAAAGCGTATACTTTACTTATTGCTAGTTGCATTATTCCTTTCCCTATAGCTTACTGAACTGACAGTGACTTTCTAGTAACTACATATGTCGCAACAATGTCAATTTAAGGAAAATAGTAAACTACTCCTGCTGCAAGGGTGATTGTCAGTAAGTTAAACTGGACAGGCAGAATCGAATTCTTTCCATTCCGTTATTTAGGTATTACTACATAATATGTGATTCTTCAATAGTTTGTAGTCCAGGTCCAGTCAGCCAAGTCTACACAATAAGTATTCTATCCGAGTCTCAATCGTTTTAGTATAGGAAAGCATAGTACTTGGACCGACACATCTTTAATGGTTATACCCCGTGATACGAGTAACTTAGAATAGGGGAAGCAGAATTTGAAAAGGAAAATGTATGTTGGGACGTAGGTCCGTAATATCTGTTCGTTATTTAGTACATGGCCCAGCATAATAGGTAACTGCAACTGCACAGTAGTACCATAATATGTAATAGCCTTCTTAAAATTCTGGAGAAGCATTATTTACTTGGTATACACTGGTATGTATGACTGTAAACTTTTATATTATATGTCATATGTATTAGCGGGGATTGTTGTTCAATATTATATATTTACATTGAGTTGGAGTGCCCGTTCAAATGGCCATTATTGGAGATGCCTTGTGCCAAGCTTTGGCTCACATCACATCACTTCGCTTGTAATGCGATGCAATGTAATGGAATAGAATAGCCAAGGGACTTGAAGGCGAACTTTCAGACATTTTAAATTCCAAAGAGAACTGTCAATTTCAATTTAGTTTATTGGTTCCTTTTTCAATAAAAGGGTACATAAACAGAGTAAACACTGCAGGACTCACTCACTGAAGTGTCTCACCTAATGTGATTTTCATATTAAAAGGATAAAAATTTCTTTTTCTAGCTCCACAGATAGACTTATGGATATACCTAAGTCCCAACTATTATAAACATCAAGCAAAACAAAAGATATTGAATTTTATCTGTACGAAAAAGAAGGGAGGAGAGACACATGAGGTCACTCCAGTCAGGGTAGATTGACTGAATCGGGTTTGTCTTCATATTATTGATATTGGTACACTAACGATAAGAATAACACACATATTCCATTTTACATTGGTGTACCATTTCTAAAGTTGTCTGCAAACATATTAGGGGTGTTCAACTTGGCCCATCACATTTTTACTTCATCAGTTTATACCTAAATTTCTCATTCTGCGTATGTCAGATTCTGTCAAATTTATGAACATGAACGTCCCAGCTGTTGTTTTTTTGTCACTCGGCAAGTAACCATAGGAACGAATTTACCATAGCAGAAGTCAAAGTGAGTGCCATAGTAACAGTGCCTGCATGACCAGCAGACTGTAACTTTGACTCACATTTGTAATTACCCTAGTGATATAGAACCAAAAAATTCCGTGATACTTCGCACTTCAGCACTTCGAGTGACAAAGAAAAGGATTGAAAAAATTACGGGCCTAGTTGAACACCCTAATTATGTTGCTTTAATAATGTCATTGTCGGAGACATATTTGGTATCCACAACTTTATCAAACATTTCCCTGCGCATTAGAGTTTGTTGTGGTTATTACAAACATTGCTGCTATTATTGCGTAGAAGACGTCCTAACGATCCCTTTTTCTGGAAGTTATTCATCTGTATCTATGTTGGTTGGTGCACACTGATGAGCACTGTGCACTGAACTGAATATCCAAATGTCTTTGGTTTGCACTAAGTAAGTATTTCTTAGAAATTGCAACTTCTTTACTTTGAAAGCGAGTAGTGAACTGCATTTATGTTTATAAGCCTGTCTTGTTTGATTGTGAGGAGTACACTGACAATCAGCACAAAGACTTTTTGTTCTACTTTTTCTTATCGTTCAGTTAGAATTAAATTACGTATTTGTACTATGGACATGGTGGTTTCCTTTGAAATAACTCAGAGTTGCAGATAGTTCAGAGTTGCGGATTGCCGCACATTTCCCTTAAGTTAAGGGTAAGCTAACATCCTTACATATTATACATATTTAGTATTACAAGTATTGAGCTTTCTCCGGTTCCTTTTCATTTCGAAACGAACACTGCTTTCCACAGGCAAGGCGCCTCGCTTATTTATTAAGTATTATCTCTAATGTGTACAGAGTCACTTACAGTAAATGAGTGAGGATGTCAAAATAGCAAACATTTCATTGTGGGCACACTAAATTCCCATTTCGCAACATTTCCCTCTTAAATAAACCACTAACCATGACTTGTAACTTTGTAATTCTAAACTTTGCAATGAATCCAAGTCCTAACGCACGTATTATATAAGTATATACCATAGCTTCCAGGGTATAATAAAACTTTAATTTAATGTTCCTTCTTCGGTATGTAGTCATAAAGTCGAGCATAATACCTATACATCGAAATTCTTTTCTATCAGCCAAACTTGGTCATAAAGAAAAACCAAGTTGTTCAAATATCGTTCGCAGAAATGTTGTCAGCACACTTATTTGGTGATAACTTTGTTATTGGCAATGGATCCATGCATAATGTTATCTATGCGTATGAAGTATGAACTAGGTTTGTGCATATGTAATTTGGAGACGCAGAAATATTACCCCTTATTTATATATTATTCACAATTGTTGGAGTGTCACTGTTCCTATGGATGTAGGTACATTTGGCAAAGGACGGTTAGGCAAACGCAGATTTCGATGTGAAGGACAGATTGGCAAAGAAAACGGATCGATTGATAAAACGTATAATTTGTGCATAGTGTTTTATTGAAAGTCAATAATACTGGTTAAAATAGGTCTTAAGTTAATTACACTGTATTATGGGGAGCATTTAATATTTGCACCTTGATAGGGCACACATACGAACCTAACGTAACAAATAATGTGTGCTTAGAAATTTGCTTATTTTTATTATTTTAGATTCGTAAAACATACATTACGCTGTGCAGAGCCACAAAGAATTATTATCATGTACAGCGCAACGCGCATTTTACGAACCTAACGTAATAAAAGATAAACAAATTTCAAGGTTGACAAAGTTGACATATTTTATTAGGTTAAGTTTATATTTTATGCGACCTATCACAATGTAGTAAATATTAAAGGGCCCCAACCGCCCTTTTTAGCCAGACTGTGCTTGTAACATTGTATGGTTTACAGACAATATTCACAATGCTATATTTACATGATTTACTTTAATTTACTTGCAATGCAGAAAACATTAAATGCATTAGTAATGTTGTAATTGTAAGTAATTGGAAGTAAAATTCTTAACTGTACGAGTATGCATGTATTGCTTTAAAGGTATGTCATTGTCATAAATGCTAAAATGCAATTTTGCCAAAAGGTCCGTTTTGTTTGGCAAAACATCCATTTGTTACTTTCTGGGGAAAAACCTTTTTTTGCGAATCGGTCTTTTGCCAAACGTGCCTACATCCTTTCCTATATAATGTAATAAAAGTTAAAGTAAATAATGTAGTGTGCTAAAAAAGATTTCTCTGTGATCGAAAACTGAATGAATTTTTCTTATTGTCACCTAGATGGTTCTTTCTCATAATTTGATAATTTGATGAGATGAATTTCATGAAAGTAACGGTGAGAGAATTTTATGATTTTATGAAGAGAGCAGCAGCCAACTGCATTGGGATTACTGATTCTGTTGGTTAACTATTGTTCTGACAGATGTGCTTATATTGACATGTTAATAAATTTCAATTGAATTGAGAAAATTCATAACAGCAGAAAAAAGCAAAAATTCGGCCCCAGCTGTTTTAAGTGAATTAGTTGATTTAACCACTTTCCCCTTAATATCATGGTATGTGCAGGTTTTTCTGCTATCAATTATTTACATTTATTAGATTTTCCTAAGGTTTCTTTTTCCCAATAAGCATTTCTTCATTGCTTTCATAAGGCATTTTTTGTTATATTTTACGTAGTAAAGTTATACGATCGAATTGATATTTGTTTGTCTGTAGTATCTTGACAAGAAGAACTAGGAGTGTGTACCTATAGTAGTCCAAAGGTATCGAACTCTTAATGGAGCTATTAAGTGTCAGTTTAATGTCAGCCCATTAAATATGGCGCAATGTCATTCGTAACTTTAATTAACACGTTAATCAATTACAACTGTTATCGCAAAGCTCTATTACATTTATGATTGTATTCCTGTATAGGTTTCCTTTGTCTTTAATTTCTATTGTTATCCTGTTAGACAGACAATGCATTAGGTATTCACTACGTGCCTACGTTAGTTCTTTATTTCAGTTACAGGTTTTGCAGCCTTCTTCCCTAACTTTCATTTGGTTAAGTAAATATTATTCTCTGCCTCTGAGGGTCTATTGTCATTGGGATGTCGAAGTCGTAGTGGAAAACTGATTTTTTGCTAAAGATTTATTCAAATTTAAGTATTAAAGATAATAGCATTTCTTGTCGTTTCTCTCATTTTATTGCATTCTTTGTTTTCTTTTATGGAAGCGTTCTCATGAATATTTACAGCAAAGTCGGTTTGAGCAATGGATATTTCAAGACATTTCTGTATTACACCTATAAAGACATTTTGGTATTAAAAAGGGAAATTCGATTTATCTTTACTATCAATCAAACTTATCGAGTTGCAGGAAAAGTTCCAATGTTTAGGTCGAATTTTGTCAATTTTTCATTAGGATATGGGATTTAATGGAATGTTCTAATTTTAAAACCCCAATATTATTTAAATTTATTAAATAGTGCAACTACTTTTTAATAACAAGATGTCTCAGTCCACTGAGATATCTTGCAACAGAAGCAGCACAGTAGAGCTTCTATTCATATTCCTATGCAATGCAACAAGAAAAGAGCTCCTACTTAATACATTTTCAAACTTGTACTTGAGAAAAAGCCATCCGTGCATTAGTATTGCGGGAACTTTGATCGTTTTCACAAAATCAAAGTAGCATTTTCAAAAATTTGTTAGCTAATTGTGTTGAACTATTTTTTATATTGTTGACGTGGTTTATTAAGTTAGTATACATTCATTGTGGCTTCATTTCAGATCTAACGCATTGGCACACAGGTCTCACTAGCTATTGGCTATAGAAAACACATTTTCATTCTTTCATGTGATTTCTCTCTGCACGCAATTATGTATAGCGTATTTCTCTCTTTATATCTCGTGTGTCGCTTTTAAGTGGTAAGTTCTGAAGTGCTCCAACATTGCAAAAAGAGATATTTCATAGCCAATCCTGTGGTATTAGTTGTGAAAGCAGAAGTTGCATTTACTTCAAATCTGACATACTTTTGCGGTTTCCTTGCATCATACTTTGCGGTTGCTAAAATAAAACCATTTTATAACAACTTATAGTTTCAAATTTAAGTTAAGCTGTGTTGGCAATGAACAAGTTGAACTTTTGAAGCAAATGTTTTCGTTTATTAAATCATAAGCCATTTCATGGAAAGAACCGCGCATACAACAGAAGTTTTTCTCTATTGAATTTTATATCAGATTTTATTGGTAACACAGATGTTGAATACGCCAATTTAATTGAATACCCAATTTTCCCCAGACGACAAATGAAATACAGAAATTCGCACATTCGGAGTTTACTGCAAATATTTTCTACACTCACAAATGTTGATCATCGTGCAACTGAATAATCGTATTTATGTTCTTTTGTTGCAGAGATATTTGCCTGATATTTTATTCGACAAAAGTAAGATCAAAGAGAATACATTTGGTATAAAAATTAATGATATTTTCGACTTTTCAGTTTTATTGATAAATTAACATTTCAACGGTGATGAAGAAGGAACTGGAACTAAGCTAAGAAATAGTTTGCTTTATGCAATGATCGAGCTAAAAAATCAGTCATTTTTGAGATTTATCCTTCGGTGACATGAAAATTATGTACAATTTGATAACAATTCCATACAAAATCTTTCTTTTAACACTACTGCGTTTTACCAGACATTATGGTACGAGACTAGTAATCAATCTTACATCATCGTGTCTCACACTATCCTGTATGAAAGCAACATTCAATTTGTGTGTGCTGAAAATGTATTACAAAGAATGGAGGTGGAATAAAAAAATAAATTCACAGCAAGTTGGTGTATCGTTTAAAAAGTAAAAAAAGGTAAATGCTTTTATGAATACCAGTTATACTCCGTTGATTTGATTTTCCCCAAGAAGGCAATTTGCTGCATTTACTGACAGAAAACCAAATTTGTTATAACCACAAAAGAGTTACTTTTTGTGAATGAATTGCTACGGAATTTTAAAGCCATCTACTTTCAGTAGAAATTTAAGTTTTAGCCTTCTTTTTGTTCTTAAACCCAGCGTTAGGTTAGGGTTTTTCAAAATGCGTCATGAAATGTTTCCGCTAGCCATGGAAAAAATACTCTTGTCAACCGTGCAATGAAATCAGGAGAACTTGTTTGAAGTAATGGAGAAATTAAAGTTCAATATGGAGGCCGAACATTTTTTACCTACCGGCCGGGAAACAAAACAGAAGCTTTTATGTCATCCAAGTGGAAGCACAATAAAAGTTTTACTATGCCTGGAAAGTTGAAACTTAATGAAATATTTTATATTACCTCACAAAGGTTTTAGGCGAAACACCATAAAACATTTTATTTGTTCAATAAAAAGTATAAAGACTAAAACTCCTACACGATTCATTATTATTATTTGTCATGGTTTTAAATTTGATCAAAATAAGGGATAGGAGTAACTCTATCTCCGTTTCCGGTAGACTGATTCGCCTGGTAATCAAGAACGTTGTCATGAGCTGAACTGTTTGTAGACACAGTTTTATCGCATCCTATCAGAGTGCCTTCGGATAATGTTATCGTGCCCACGGTCACAAGACTGTGCAATTATTGAAACTGTTCACAGCCTTCGGGCAGTAGATATTCTATCTGACATTTCAAAATTATGGTATTCCTATATCACCCATCCCATTTAAACAATTATGATGAGTAAAATAAATGTCTTATTAGTTAATGAATAGTACGACTTAAAATGTTTTTTTGTTGTAAAAGATATGTGGCCTAAAAGAAGGTTAATAGTAATATTACAATCTATTTTACTACCAGACTTTACCCCTGGAGTGAAAGTAGGTGTACTTATTAATTATTTACGACTAGCTAGAATTGTTTTGTTATGAACAAGTTTTTATCAAGCAACATATTTTATTTGTTGTATTGAAAAAATTTGCATAGAATACATCGGTGCATTAGTAAAATTACAGTTAGCTATAGAGAAGATGGAATTTCTGCTGCGTACTTCATGCATGAGTAGACTCTCCTAGACGGCCAAGCTAGTCAGTTATGTATTGTGAAATGTAACAGTTTGAGGAATAGAGATACGTTACGTACGTGCACCCACTCCGTCATGAAAATATATACAATATGAACAGACTGTGCTTACTTCTACATCAATTGGGTATTACCGATGCAAGTGTTCAGAAGTGTAAGAGATACATGGGCGGTTGGAAAAAATAGATTTATCTTCAATGTCTGGAGTATTTTATGGCGGAGGAAAATAAGACGCTAGACCATAAGAGGAAAGAAAACGACAGCCGATTCCTAAAAGAAATTCGGAAGAGTTGTGTGTGTTGCACAAAGCTTTCGCCTCCACGGCTCAGGAAAATGATGACTTCTGTCACGGAGAAATCGGAGCACATTCTGATCGTGAACAAGGTGCTGTAGCACCACTACCCATACATTACTTATGCTATCAAGAAATACTCCGCCACCTATACAGTGTGATGATCTGGTGTCTTACATACCAGATTTGTGTTGGCAGATCATTTTGTGTCGGCTTTGTAATCCATATTATATTAAACTAGAGCAGAATAATATGTTGAATTGCAACCCAACCAGAAAACCAAATAGCTCTCCTCTCTCCCCTTTCACCAATTTAAATTACCCAGGCACGTCAACACAATGCACTTCGGCTGACGAGGTGTCCTTCCGATACAATCTATTATTAGAAACACTATTTCAAAACACGAACAAAGAGCATCCCCCTTTGTTCAATTAACCAGGTACCTCACAGTCTAACTCTGTAGTCACTGGGAGGAAATTCAAAACCGTCGGAAAGGTACTCAGGCAAATACTTTACCTAACCCTATTGCAATCTGCAGCAGCTATTGCACTTGGGATTTATAATAGAATATTGCACTGTCATCACGGAATTATGGCTACTGCAATATTATACAATGGTCGTCATTATTTCAATTCTCATGCATTGAATTTACAGATAACGTGTCAAAAAGTGTGAAATAATGTATATTTCTAAATGTGAAAGGACTCAATACATAATATTCCCATTTTGAAATATGTTCCGCCTACTCAAATCATTATACTTTCCCTGATGGCCGCAACTTGGCAATAGAAATAATTACTCAATAAACGACGTTCCTGAATTCTGCCAAATGAGCAGGTATCAACCTAATGCATCATGCATGCAAATCAATTCCATAAATGAACATGTTGGGTCCTTTAGTACAGCCAAGCAGCATGAATTTATAAATGCTACTAAAGTTATTTACGGTAACAAAGCAAATTCCATAAATTTCCAAAAAGCCGATATTCTCTTTCAAAGAAATATTTCAAATTCAAATAACACTTTTAAATTATTTCCGTATCCATAAAAGATATGACATGTTTTTATTATATGTTTAAAGAGCAAATTTTAAATAAATATACATATACTATTTTGTATATATATATATATGTATTTTACCATATAAAGCGAAATAAGCCTCTTCCTGCTTTGGTTTATACTTTGAAGCACTGTTATCGTTAAATGCCACAGCATTTAAGAGCGGAATTGTCATAGGCTGAGCTTATCAGGATTTTGCTTTGTTCTGTTCTGATGGCATTGATGAATGGAGAAAATAAAAGCGTGGAGATATGTGTTTTGAGCATATATGTAATTTATGATCGACAGATTGTCGTGGTCGTGAGTATATGAATAATAAATTTTGAATAAATATACCGCAATATGTGGGATATATGTGGTAGAGATTGAATTCCAGTGAGCGAGTCACCTACTAATTCATGGATTCATAAGGGCCCTGTAGGGTTTCCGTTTTGAATTCTCTACTCTTCCACTCATTGTATCTCTATTGCATAACATGATCATGAATGCCTGGAAAAGGTTATAACTGTGATTTGTTGAGCTATGTAGGTGGATGGGAAGTACAAACACATACCATGCCTACTCGATTTGGGTACCTTTTAGCTATTTCAGTTCTAGGTATTGTACTACATGGGTCACCTATCCTTGTTCTCGAATCTGACTTTGCACAATGCAGTGTTACAATATAGCAGTGCAAGGTAAAGCACCACGGATTGGGAAATAGATGTTGAATGGGGATATTCAAGTTCGTTTCATGGAAATTGTTAAGGTGCCGTGCATACTTGCATAGTAATATGATATCGACTACAGCTATTACCAAATATAAGGAGTACCCATGTATACGCTGTCCGTTTTCGGGAGAAAAGTGTATCCAGTTATCTGTGAGGGTATTCACCGATGGACGTATTTGAAAATAGGTAGAGTGTATAAGTTGTGGTAGAATAGACTCCAGAGAGTAGAGGGAATAGAGAAGTCAACGTTGATATAAAGATAGGCAGAGAGCAACGGAAAATAGGACAGAGGGAGTTGAGATATTTTCAACCGACTGACACATAGTGTACTGTATTCATTGGGTGCAGGACAGAATCTAAACATAATTAAGGATGATGGAAGCAAAGAGATGAGGACAGAACACAACAATACTGTGACTGTGATTGCGAGTGGTTGCTGGGAGCAAAGCAACTCAGGGCCGTCCTTAAGGAGGGACAATTCCGGCATTTACCGGGCCTCATAAAATATTAGGGGCCTCAACATTACAGGAATTTGCGAAATCCGAAACTGATGTTCAAAATCAAGAAAATTTACGAAAAACATTTTAAAATTGAGACTTTTTTGATGGTTTCGTGTACATTGTTCGCCATTTTGCCGATCTGGTGTTTAAAATCAAGGAAAATTAAGGACAATTTGTCAAAATTTAAAAAATTTAAACTTCGCGCAGGGAATTATGACTTTTTTGAATATCTTGCGCCATTTTGCGGGGCCCCACAATTCTAAGGGCGGCCCTGTTAAGCAACTTGTTCTTCCCCGTTCTTATCCTACACAGCACTGCTGTAAACCTCCAGATGACAGACAAGAGAAAGTTGCGGCATTAATTGGATTGAATGAGGGGCCGTCTATTTCGTAGGACACTTTCTCCGTCTGCTCCAGCGTCCTGCTCTCCCCACTATCAATATTAAACATTGAATTCTGCCTCTGTGCACGGAGGAAGAACCCAGTTGATGATATAATGATGACGTTTATTTTATTACACCCATTATAGAACAGGCATCGAAATTAAACACACTCAAGTTCAATTCAGTTCAGCATCCAGTACAGTCACTTTCAATTGCACTTGTCTTTAGCCCATTGCGCACAACACATTTTCGCAATAGTTATTTCATGCAAAATTAGTAGAGTATTTGTAACCCCTCCAGTGTTCCATTCCAAATGTAATAAAACCCCGCAAAGAGACATTGAACACCGCATATAATCTAAATTCACGCTTTACCATTGGGAAGCTAAGTAAATCTAATTATGCGTTAGTAAATTCACAACCTCTGATTTCTTTTTCATGAATACTAAGGTGGTGCACGTAGTGCATGCTTCTTAGTAGTGGTGCACGAACTACGTTGTTACTGATATCTGTTCCGCGATAACAAATGAGAAAACGGAAAAAACTGCTTTCGTTAGTAAGTACCTTGAGTTATGCAATGTAAAGTTTTCAAAGTCAAAGTCCTTTGTTTAGACACGAGCCTTAAAAGTTTGTACTTGTGATTTGCGTTAAATAATAGGAATTTCAACCTTGATAGCATGCTCTTGCACTATTCAAAGAAATGTTTTAAGGAAAATTTTGCTGGGCTTGCAAATTGCAATAAGTGTTGACTCAGATTAGAGTTTGCTTAATTGCATCGCCTGAAAGCATCTTTACGTCATTGAAAATACGTTGGTATTTCAAAACAAGTACCATCCATTATCTTCTCTCTACAATCGTGCATAAGCAACTTAACAGGTAAAAGTAATTTCAATTTCTGTCTACATCTCTTCACTTCGACTTCAATTTAACCAACTTTCCCAAAATATTCGTTCCCATACAGAAAATTATCTAGGTAGGCTGCTAACATGCATTTATGAGGTTGTTGGTCTACTCCCATAAAATGAAGCTACTTACTTTCCTTTGAGGAATCTAGTGTTCCTCAGCCCTGTACCTCTTATTTACTTAAGAGCGAACATAATTGCATAATCAATAACAAATACGCAAATTAGCAAACACTCCGTGTTCACTATAAGTACGGTAGCAACAGTATAGAACTACCTATCCTATATGGATGATGCAATTATAGTAATACATCTGGCTGTAGTACTTAAATTTCATTGATATCGGTACTCTGTATTATTACTAAACTTTCTCCTATGCGTTTTCGTAGAAAATACTAAAATTGTTTTGTGTACTTACGTAATTACTGCAAAATATTTGGCCGACCTACGTTTCCAATTTTGTGAAAGCTGAGTTACACATTTACTCTGAAATCTCAAACATTTCCATCATAAATGTGTGTAGCAAAATAATCACTTTAGCATGCTAAGTACCAACTTTACATCAAAGCTAACAGCCTTGTAGGCGACACTTGTGTGATACAAATGTACGTCTGTCAGTAACTTGTATTCCACTAAAGTAGCTCATGATATCAACTCAACTTGGAAATTAATTTGCGCTTCTTACATAAATGCTACATAAAATGACTGTATACCAGCGAGCAACTTCTGCTGATTTAAATGGGCACACCGAAAACTGTCATCAAGTGTATGCCCTTGAGTTAAGTGAACTCTAAATATTTGCAATTTCACGCTTTTCTTCATAGTAAAAACAAGATTAAAAAATATAGGTACATCGTCCACTTATGACTAACATTTATTTTCATATTTACAAACGACTAAATTGGCTCTCAAACTACAACATACTAACCATACTGGTGACACAAAGTAAGCACAAGCACTTGGTACTCTCGGTAAATACAGCAATGCTCATTTTCAACAGATTGCCCGACGAAATCTCCAAAAAGTAATTACGTGAGCAAATAACTAATTAAACAAATGTTAATGAGTTTAGCGAGTAAATGCTCTGGAAAAATAGGTTAACTTAAATTGCTTAATTGTGGTTTCTGTATATAATAGGGACTTTGAGCAAAGTAAATTCCAATCATAACTTTCAGTAATTATGGAATTTAAAATTAAGTTAAAGTTTTTAAGCAGATGAATTAAAATGCAACGAAGGCAAAGCTAGCTTTCTATTGAAAGATTTGTTTAGTATTTTGCATTGAAATGCTTTACCGAATGGCATAAAATATTGCGGAAGGTGTATGACAATTCGAGTACGTGAGATTAAGGATTAGTAGAGATAGTGCACTGCAAACTACATCACCTCAAATAAAGAGAAGTGGCTTCGTGAAAGTCTGGTTGGATGGTCCCTGACCGGGGAGGAGGAAATAGTGCACACTGAAGGGAGTTTAACAAACAGAAAAAGTGCCGTATGATTTAATGTGTACTGTGTTTATACAGCGAAATGAAGTCAAATATTAGTTTAGCGAAGAAGTCTAAAATGCAATTACATCAGATTTAGTGATTTTAATGAAAATTATGTTCCGACCCAATATCTAATCTTACATTTTTGCCCGGAATGACAGCAGATTACTTGACATCGAAGCCAAGGAAAAAGTGAGATGTTGAAATCAGGTCAGGGAAGGGAAATGAAACGAGATTTGACAGTAATGGTCAATGTAAAGCTACCCATCATTCTCTTCCCGTCTTTTACTTATTTGGGAGCAACATTATTGATTTAGGTTCAGAGTGGATTTTCCGGAAATTTGCTATTGAATGCCTGGAGGATTTTCCTGGTCGTTAGCGATTTCTTTCCAGCAGTACCTACTTTCGATGAATTGACTAGGAGTGTGGCACAAATAGCAAATATCATGGTAAACCAAGCCAAAGAGTAACAGTATTGCAGGACTCCCTACATATGCATCAATATCCTATCAGCTTTGTTGATCGTGCTGCCTGGGACACTACACAAGAGTCAAATCCATTTCTTCCACACAACAAGAACCTCAGTGTTAAACTGAAAAGCAATAGCTTCTCCAAGATACCAGATGAGACATTGCTTTCCTTCTCTTCTTTCACTTTTATCTCTCTCTTTTCATCCCATCACTACCCAATAGGAAATGCACCATTCTAAGTACTCGTCCCGTAAACAAAAATTCACCCAAAGAACCTCACCATTTCATTGGGCACCAAATCAACAAGATATCTTCGTTTTATAAGTACTCCCAGATATGATTACATTGATAAGAAGTTTCATTACTTAATGCAACTTGTAAGTCCACCGATTTCTTAAGAGAAATATGCCTATCTGTTATCAATGTATACAACAGGGAACAACCTTTGCCCCTACCCCTTGGAGGTAAAACTATGGATTATCGTGGTGTATAGTATTACACCCTAACCCAATGCAATTATTTTATTACACATGGTCACTCAAAATCAGGTAATATTTCCTGGGTCAAAAATCAGATTGATTACATCAGTATTTCAGATTTATCTACTTTTTGAGGCAACAATACATTTTTATGAAAAAATCAACTTTGCAACGATACTGCCACTGAAAGCTATAAAGACTTTCATTCTGATCGAAATACGTTGATTGTCCTTCATTTTGATCGCAAAATTTACTTCGGTGATTCAAAATCAACTTGCTTGCATCAGGATGAATTTTTGTAAGTTATTTTTCTCAAAAAGGTTTATTCTGACCTCAAAAATCCCTAAATCTAAAAAACTGGTGAAAGTTGGCAGTTTTTTCAGCAGGCTTTTATCTTCATTAGCAAGTAAATATTAATATATATTTGAACCAATTATCATAAATTTGTTTGAAATTAGGCTTTAATATTGTTCATCCAACTTACAAGTAACTAGCTCAGCTTTACACTCAGGAGTAGTGGTAACGGTTGTTGACGGCCTTTTACAAAAAGATGTAATTCTCGGTACGTACGCACTAAAATACCCTTAAAAAATTCAAAGATGCTTGCACTGTGTAAACAGCAATAAAATCCCTTTTTAGATGTTTGCAGCATTTAGAGATAGACTTAGCTATAAGTACCAAGTATAAATAATTTGATCGAATTTGGAACGAGAGCTGTATACTTACCTTCTATGACATCGTAATTCTGAAATTGTGCATGGTAGTGGCACTCTGTGTATAGATAATTTAAAATTACATTTCATTTTCGGTTCTTAATCTCAAAGGCTTAACACCCCGATGCTAATACAGTTACTGATGAAGTCACAGAGATGAACTATAGAAACACAATACTATATAGGCGGATTATATAGACAAAGTTATTTGATGCCAAAGGGGAAGCAGCCTTTGCTCTTTAAATTCAGGACTACGAAAAACCTCTACGCGTCTGAAAGAAGGATTATCTCAGTTGATTTTTATTATCGGTAAGGTACTCCATTTCACTCGGGTTGTTTGCAATGTTTACAATAGCCAAGAGACATTAATTTACTCTCACAATAAAATAAAGCTCAGTATAACACCAGCAATCATTTATCGTAATACTCGTACTTAAGTTCGATTCCATTTAACTTGCAATTTCATGTAGTCAAACTTTATACCGAAATAAGGTTCCAAAGTTTTCTACTTTGCGTACATTTCATTCTTCGTCTTGCATTCACATTACTTGCATGAAAAATTCTGCTCCTATTTTATCGGGATCTTTAATGCTCCAAATAAAACGTATAAGGAAACTCAATATTTAGTGTATCAATGTATGCATACATCCTAGGCAACTTTTAACTAGTTAAATATACATTCGGAGTGTGCTTATGCCACTACACTTATAATAGAACTTCTACATACACAAATACCTAATGATTAATACATTGGCACAAGCTAGAAGAACTCGAAATGTTTTTAAAGTCGCTAAGCTCGTAATTAGGTTCGCAATCTCGCTGTAGAGATGTTATGATTTTCTTCTGAATTAATTGTTAAAAATTTAGGTGTGTAACTTTCCTTGGATGCTAGCTTGTTTTCATCAGAGGTACTTAAATTTAAATTTTAGGTATCATGTTTTTTCAAAAAAACTACTGGAAATCAGTTGCAAGCAAACTGCAAGTAAAAGGTCCTGCTTCAGTTAAAAATTATCACTGTTAAAAACTCGGTAATGCGAATGTGGAAAGTAATTGTATAGGAAATATATTTTAACCATGGATAGACAAGCTTTTCAAGCAAGCACAATTTTGAAGTTTTCATATTTGTTCCTTACACTACAATGCAATGGTTCTTCCAACAATGTAATCCTTCAAGCTTGAATCGGTATTTGTTATCTGAAGATATTCAGTACAAGGGAGCGTATTCTTCCTCTTACACCATTGGTTCCAAATACCACAGAGCATAAGCAACGGCAATGTGCAGAATGCGATATATAAATGCTAAACTTTGAATACTTTCCTGCCAAATACTTGGTGCAAGTACTTGAATAAGAATCACCATGTTTACACAAGTTATTTTGAAAAGGGTCATCTATGCAATACTTACAATATCGTAAAAGTAAAATATCATAGATTTGAACCATTTAAACGATTTGAATACCCAAACCTCAGTAGGAACTTGTGTAGAAAAGCAGAAAAATGTCTATTCTGTTTATTACCTAAACTTTAAACATTTTAATGCAAATATCAAACATCGCTTCCGGGGAACTACTAACAATTACATTCTATAGATACTTCATATAAACTGGCTACCAGGGTTTCCATCGGGAATCGAAAAACTATAAGTTCTAATTCTTTCACAGTATACATTATTCAGTTTCTTTCTTTCTTGGATCTTATTGGGAAAATGGAAAATAGCGAAACTGTTCATAATGATAATGCATTACTATAACCGAGATTTAAATAAACCACCATCTCAAAGTTTGAAGCTTATGTTTACTTTCATTTAAGAAATTCTCTAGTATTATATTGAACTTTTCTACTTCGAAACAGTAATCAATTCTAAATTGTAACTAAGTAAGCCTTTAATGAATTTGCCTTTCGTTATATATATCGTAGTAGTAAATAGAGACATTAATACATATATTTCAGATTTCGAATCAAATTAAGCATATTTACCATAAATTAGAAGTATGATTTAATCACACGGTTATATCAGTTAGCAATAACACAACTCACTTATTGTAAGTTCTAATTAGCACACATGTTGTGAGGCAGTTATTGGTTCATTGAAGTAACAAGAGACTTATCATCATTTAGTTATCGCATCATCTCCGCCGAAGTGGACAGAGATGAAACCGTGAGAAAGTAGCAATGGTAAGTAAACTATGTATGTGTAGAATTAGCGAAACGTGGAAATATAGAAAAGTAATTCGGCAATAGCCTCTGAACAGATTGGCACTATGTAACAGAATCGCATTACTGACGAGGGATAGAGGATCAAAGAAAAAGAGAGTCGGCTGTTTTGGTTTTCACATTTATATTGCATTCCATTCCACTCAATATACACAGAGAGGAATTTTTTAACTGCCTCACTTCTTTGGATTTAATTTACCTGACTTAAGTCAGGCTTCACTATGGAGTTTATAGGAAAGCGATCACAAACGCTCGTTTAGTTTTATCAAATCCGATTAGATTCGCTACAAAGGAAACGGCGAGCTCACTTTTACTTACTTCTACGGTGCTTAGGTATGTTACGCATTACGCAGAGCAGAACAAGTTTCCCATTGATTTTATATAATGCAGCCAAGTACAAAGCAAAAACGATTTCCAATCTTCAAATCACACGTGTAAGACAATTTAAATAAACTTAGCAATAAAATTATTGCATCTAATCTTTGAATCACAAGTGTTTTCGTAAAAAAATTTTTTGAAAGAGTATTACATTCCTGTTAGTTAGTACAGCATATGTTGGGTTCAACTCTTATAAAATACATACTTAGTACACGCAGAGAAAGTATTTTGTATACACACAAACAACAACCACAACATTATGGCTTTACAATGCATTTGTCAAATAAGTAGGACACTAGGGTACCATTATATATTCGATCCACCAGAGAAACTTATCCGCTTAGTAACACGCTTCCTTCCAAAGGTTATCTATATCTGTTCAAATGTGCCCACTAATGGTAACATTAATTGGCATTATAGAGTCTAATTAAAACATAAACACCTTTCTCCTGATTTCTTAGCCTAATAGTACCTACAACCAATAAACCTTTCCGTTTGCTTTCAATTCATGTGAAAGGAGTATTTATTTTTCAAGTAAGTTTTGGTCACCAAAAATAGAACTCCAGTTTAATTTAAACGTATACAGCATTGTAAACAATCTATTTAAATACTTCAAAACTCATTTAATAGTTACACGTAGGTTCCTAAATATTTTGTTGACATTATTATTCTATATTTAATCCCTCTGGTGAAAACAGTCTATTATCCTTAGGTAATATTTTATCACTTATGTACGCGGCAGGTATATCTACATTTCATTTTATAGCATTAAATTAATGCATCTTCAATCCAACAGCATAAAGCATTCAGATTCTATTTATATTATCAGACGGTTTAACACCCAATTAAGAATGAACTAAGGCTGATTGCGACTTACTAAGGCAGGCATTTCTAGCAGGGGGTCAAACAGTTTTTCCTCTAGACATCATTAGCTCCACTTTCAAAAACTTTTATCAAACTTGTTCCTTCAAGAAGAACTTAGCTAACAAAGTCGCTCATTTAATTTTTGAAGATGAGCTGTGCTGCATTTATATTTACCCTGAGCTAACTGCAACTTCCTGATTAATATTGGACATACCGTAAATGACGAAATAGTTCCAGGGGGAATTATTGTTTCAAGCGATTTTTTTTCTGCGCAAAGTGCTATATTAAGGTTGCATGCGACTTTATTTCGCCGTTGAGGCATTATTGTTTCAATACAAGAATAATTTATTAGCTATGAAAGAAAAATGATAATTGTAAATGAAAATTGGTAAAATTTAAAGTATTAGTCAGTACGCAGTAAGCATTACCGTCAATCTCAGCTTATCATGTCCTGTTATGAGCATCATTTACGTGTTGTCTTGTATAATTTGCTTATCGAGCTAATATAAGTTACCTTATCCATACATACTACGTCGCAACTACATGTAAATGCCTACCTATACCAAACCATGTGAAGACGTAAAAATTGAGATGGGACACTATTTCGCCCTATGGGACTCTATTCTTCGAAGCGTCTATTCAGTCGTAAAAACGAAATAGTGTCCCAGGATGGGGAACTATACCGACGTGGTGAACTATTCCGTCATTTACGGTATGTCAAAGTTGAGAATAAAATTACCCACCTGCTTATAATTTTCAGGTTTTCTATCTTCAAGAGTTTCTTAAATTCAAGTTTTAGAAAAATGAGTAGTTTTAATTAAGCTTTTAAAAATGCATTTTTTCTTAGTTCGTTGATAATTTTATATGTAGGAACATAAAATAGCACAGATAAATTGGCTGTATATATTATTGACAGTTCAGTAACCACCTATATGCATCAAATGCTGTATAAGACGTTGCTTATAATTAGAAGGGCAATTTTTATTTGAAAACGTTTTTTATTGTTAGGTCTACAGATTGTGTTTCAACGATTTCCTACTGACATGATAGGAAACTGATATAGTGCAAGGGTTTTAAAGTGGAACTAATACTTCATGTAAATAATTATATAATATCAAGCAGAGTTTTCGCTTTGAAGGAGAGTACTCTGTTCTTTGTCTGTATTCAAAAGAAGTGTCCTCCTACGTTACCCCATCTAAAAACTTTTAGGTGTTTTCAATAAAAGTAAAATCCTTGTGCGATATATATTGGAAGCATATAGTTCGTTAAAGTAGAATAGGAATTTATCCAGCATTGGTCCTAAGAGAAATGCAAAGATATTAGGTAGAGACACAATGAGTAGCAGATATATTCTTGTCAAGAAAGAGCCTATCATTATGCAAGTGTGTAGTACAAACCTGCTCGGAATTGAAACTACCATTACATAATAAAATCAGTTTACGTTTTCCCACGTACTTGACACGTAACATAAGTAGATACGGCATGCATTCATACGAATTTATATCAACAAGAACATTACTTTTGTTGAATTACACAGTCGCATATGTAATGTACAGGGAGAGTAAATATTGAACCTGACGTTAGACCGAAATGAAGTACGACACATGCCATGCATACAAATAAGATGTATGGTATCACCTAACCTATTATCCTTTGAATATTTTGTTAAGACAAGATTTCAGATTTGCTAGGCTATTTGTGAACTAACTTCAACGTCTACGTAGAAAAAATGCATCACTGGAGAAAAGTTTGTCGTCGCTTAGAGTAAAAGCCACGTGTGAATTAATGAGACTGAAATCCCATTGATGAGCGCGTTATTATCTGATGCGTGATCCTCTCTTTGTCATTCCCCTTTGATGAAGAGCTGTAGGAGACAAATAACGAATAGCACAAAAGCAATATCATAAATATTAATAATCCCTTATTTACGACCTGCTAATGAAATACAGTAGCATTGTAAATAAACTAAGTTTGGAATACAATATTTAATATTCATGATTTTTATTATATAAAAGAAAACCTTGGAAAAGAAATACAAAAATATTTATTTATTTAATATACTTATAAAACTTTTCCTACAATGTTCTGCGGCTGTAAGACGCAGAATATTTTACAAATGATAGGATGTTGAGTTTCGAGTTGGTTGGGAAGTTTTTCATGGCAATATTATGCTACACACAAAATCGTGTTTTGTAGACCTTTGTGTCTAACTAATAATTTATTTGTCTTAAAGACCCGAGTATTTATTCACCGTATTTCATAATCATCAAAGGCATCTTACGTCTGTGCACTGTTCATGCATTTACTTTATGTATTTAAAGATACATAAGGAAACCCCTTTGTGTAGGCATCGGAAAAACAGATATTCCACTTTGTTCTATCTATAGAACAAGGTGAAATTCATGTAGAAATGGTGTAAGATCATGTAATAATATCTAATGTATGTACATATATTCAAAATGTATGTGAGCGCCTTCGAAAAATGTGTAAGCATTTTTATCTGTTCTGTGGGAAGTGGATTCTTCAGTCGACAATGTAAAAGTGTAAGTACTAAGGAAGAGTAGAACCAAGGAAAGAAAAAGTTCGACTTTTTGCAGAAAATAGGCAGAAAGCCAACTTTTTGGGCTTCATGGCTTTTAGATACACCAACTGCCATCCAGTGTACGTTTGTACACTAAGTTACTTCTACATTTTCATATTTATTGAAACTATTATGTCATAAATAGTTAATAGTCGCGTAAAAAGGGATTATGTACTGAATTCTACTTAAATAATATCAATTGGATAGCATTTGAGTGTATTTTTGGTGGTAGTTGCATACTTACGTCAGATCAAAAAGCCAAAAGCCAAAAAGTAGCTTTTTCCTAGTTTACGGGCGGCTTTTACAGCAAAAATCCGAAAAAGCCAAAAATCTGGCTTTTTCTTAATTTGCGAGTGGCGTTTACAGCAAAAATCCGAAAAACCCAAAAGCGAAAAAGTTCCTTTTCGATAATTTGCGAGCGACTTTTTCAGCAAAAAACCATAAAAGTCAAAATGCTGGCTTTTTCCTTCCCTGATGAGAACTAAACTGCTTGCTAGACCCGACGCAGTAATTCTGTACATGTAAAACTATTTCCTTCTCATTTCAGATGACAAAGTGAAAGGCAGTGCAGCGAAAAGAAAAAAATAACAAGATAGAGTAACAAATCTTGGGAAAAAGTGAACGTGGAATGCAAAAACGCATCGCTATTAGGAGGTTTTATGTGACAAGATTGCTTCCATCAATCGGTTTGGCTTTGGCTCGGTTCTCCTTCTTCTTCTTCTTACAATATTTCGCAGTTCAGATATGCCTGGAAGTTAGGCAATGCAATGGTAGACACACACTTAGGCATTTATTATGTATGCACAATTTATCTAACCTAAATTCTCCGAAGGCCATTAAATCCTGTGTGATGGGGATGATAATGAAGTATGGCAGACGTTTTAGAATTAAATAATTTATTACTGGAAAATACATTTACTCTAGAAAATATAAGTAACTGCAGATAGAATTTTATTCAGTTTTGCTAAAGGTTTTTTGTTTACAACTTAGAACCTAATTCACACAGAGAAGAGAATACTTAACGTCCGATCCGATTATTGGTTCCCTTAGTTTACGATTCATGTTTACATATGCTTGCCAAAAATATGGCATTACTGGAGCAAAAAATACAATAACAAGATTTTTAAGGAGCTAAATAGAACATGACAAGGATAATAAATCCTTTTTTGGGAACAGCAAAAACTATTCACTCAATTACGGAAAGTTTGATTTCAAAACACTTCTTTAATAATTTCAAAAACCTAAATCCTTTTAACCCAGCTTATTTCATCTTAATTAAATTCGTCTAGAATTTATTTTATCTAGAAATGCGTCGTAAATTCATTTTAGCTAGAAATAGTTTTCAGTCTGCTGACACAAATGAAGATATGTTTTATGTTTGACCAATAACGGAAAAATACTATGAAAGGGTAGCTTGGAATTACACTTGTAACAAGTAATATATAAGTGATATGCAGCATTAATAAAGATTTAGCAAAAATTGTGCTGTGCGCAGTAGGTTATTTAAGATTGATGTGGCCGTAGCCTTTACGTTAGTGTTTTTTGATGTACAATTCACGAACCTAGAATTAGAAGTAACATTTTCAACATTTCACCGGGTGGTCATTACTGTAACCATGGTTGTTAAATGTTACGGAGGATGATTTTCGAAACTGTTACTTTTAATTCAAGTTCGTTAATTATTGATTTGGTAACTGTAAGGATTCGGAGTAACATTTAAATGTGAAATTAGCTTTAAATTGATAGACAGTAAACTCTAATACACCTATCTACTATATAATAAGTACATTACTAAATATTTTACTCGATAATTTCTACAATGAATTTTCTCATTTTAGTCACACTTAACCAGAAATGTATTATACATTGCTTTGTAACCACTCAGATTTACATGTCTTCCTTTGTATGTTAAGTAAGAAGAGTCTAATCGTAGTTGTATAATTAATTTAGCAGTGGAATTACTATAGTCTTCTGCGCACGGTGAGAAGCACGTGATAGCTACTTTATAATTTTCGGTAAGGTCATTGGAACGATATTATGACGATAGTGAACTGCAGACAAAGTGCATTTGCTTTGATCCTCTCCATGCACACCAATGATTTTTCTTATCTTAAGGCATCCCATCATTGCACAGTGAACAACATTAGTTATCATATTTAAGCTTGTGCAATTTTTCAACTAGTGAGCGTAAGAGAGCGATCCCGGGTTTTGATAAGATTTATGACGAAACCGCTTAAATCATAAAGATGTTCTAGATATGCTCATAGACAGAAGACACAAGATGTTTACTACAAGGCCGGCTGAGTTAAACCGAGTTCTGCTGATCTGCGCCCCTCCTATCGTCAATCTCATCTCGAATCTTCATATACCCTCGTCCTCCTCATCTCACCTTCAACTCCAAGAAATTCTGCTACCGAAAACCATAAAATAACTTAACTTGACTCTCTCTCTCTCTGCACTTGAACATCTTTTTCCCTTAATGCTTACAATACTTACGCTAGCTGAAAATATTGAGAAAGTAATGGACTTTTTACAGAACTACTTTTCCACCTCCTACCATTTGGCTCCCCTGCTTTCCGAACTTAATGCATCTACTATATACCCCAAATTTCTTTCACTCGCAATCGCAACGGGGAAAGCTGGGACAACTCTCTATTCTGATTTACTTGCACACCACAAAAGTCAGCAAATGCAAAACGTTTAGGTACACCAATTTAAATTGTAATTCTTCTATAGTCATAAATTGTCTCAGGGGAATTAAAATCACCTCCGCATTTCTAAAAGGTTAAGAATAGCAATAGTTTCCAACAATGTGGACAGTGCAGTGTCCCTCCTCTACCTTAATAACTACATAGAAATATTGTGTGACCACTGCGCCATTTAATTCCTATAGAATCCTAAAAGGAATTTCAGTTTTTAGTGCAAATACTATTCCTAGGGTATTCGTCATTTCAGATAATTAGTATCAAGGTCAATGAAGACAGTTATTAATTCAATTATTTTTCCGTTAGTATTATTGCTGAAAGATTTAAGGTTAAATTAAATTTTTTAATGCGAGATGGACTAAAAGTGACTCATAAAGTTACATTTAAAGTGAAACATATGTAATTGTGTCTAACAGTAATGAAATTCCTATATTCTTTTTTGTGTACAATGTTCACACGTTTTAATATTACTGAGTAAAAGTATAGCATAAGTGAGATTACGTCTTATATAGATGTAACAGCGTAATTACTCTTTCTATTCTTCACTTAGGGTTCAACTGTAAAAGCATAAATAAAAGTTAAGGGTCTGATGGTTTTAAATTAAAAAGATTTGGGGCTTCTATGAATTACTGCAGCATGAGGTATAAGACCACAGTTACTATCACTTCTATTATTTCCCTTTGACCCGATTTTTATTTCGATAATATTTTCTGCGTATATTTATTTGGTTGACCAAATGTCTCCTGGATACCTAGGGAGGCATGATCTCCAATGAAATCTCATATCCTAAGGATTCCTCCAACGACGTAATTTTCTCCGAGTATTTTCTTTGGAATATGTAATGAAAGGAAACTTGAATGTAATGTGTCCGTTTAGTCTAAAAGCAAGGAAACTGAAATTCCAGCTATATTGCCTGAAAGCGTCCCATATTATGTGAAGGCACATTCTATGCAAACTTTGCAATTCTACGATCCTCCTTATTCCACACTAAATGTTTCTTCTATCTGACATCTTATCAGATTACTCTAGTCTCTGCGTCTATAACAACTAAATATAATAGGAGTCGGAATTGAGAAGGGATATCTATGCAATACAAGAGTAGAAGGCGAACTATTCCATACCCCTGCCTCACTTAGTACTCATTCAAGGTCTAAGAAAGTAAACACACCCTATTGATAATGAACATGTACTAAGTAATAGTTTGCTTTTCACTTAGCGATTAAAGATATCTATTCAAACTTAATTACTATGAAGCTAGAAGCACAAACTTTAGGCATTTTTTGCAATGCTCAATCCTAATCTGCAATTAAACTCTATACAAAATGGAAAAACCCATTTAAGTAATGTCAGTCAACTCTTCATTTGTTTTAGATAAAAATGTCTTACACTTACTTAGTCCATTACTCTAACCAATCTTCGTCACACTAGCATGACATTATAGGACATTTCATAAAAAAGATGTCTGAACTCAAGTATATTTTGACCCTTACCCTACTTTATGCTTTAGGACTTTTCACGTCATTTTACTTTAAAATGAAATGTCACACCAACGTTTATCGTTTCACTTTTGAAGGCATTGAAATTTTTATTGAAAGAACAAACAGGAAAATGAACTTTACGCAACTTCACTTGGAATTACATACCTAGAAATAAATCTGATTTTTCAATAATGAATGTGTTTGACTTTCCATTGACTCACAGCTAAATATTGTGCCATACTTCATATTGGAAAACATATACTCTATACTTCCCCATGTCACAAAAAACTAATTTAATATTAAATACTATATAGTAAGCAAAAATTGTTGTGTAGGTAGAATCCTACGAAAGTGCTACATATAGGTAAATGCGGAAAAGGTTACCTAAATGTAACGGTTTGATTGAAAATTCTATTTGAGAAATCTTCCTATTAAAATTTATCTACGGATAGCAATTTATGCAATTCCAGACGACTTGACAATCTACTTATCTGTCGAGAAAATGTCTGTCAACAATAATGCTATTCAGTGAATCAAAGAATTTCCTTCGTATTTGTCGTAACAGTGTAGTGATGCAAATACATCAGTACAATTCTCAACTTTTAAAGCTTCTTCGTTTATTTCCCCTTAGGCAATGCCAGCAATTTCAGAAGTTCACTTTCACCGGAAAGTAAAATCCGGTATTCATTTGGACAAAGTTCGTTTAATTTATTCCATCAGCATAGAGGCACATAAAAGGTAGAAATAGATATTACCGGAATAAGTGTAGAATAAATAAAATCTAATCACGTAGCATGGGTTCTTTAAACATTCATATCATAAATAATTTCACTTATAGTCTTTATGTGATTATGAAAGATATGAAGATATGCAATTATTTTCAGTGAAGGTCAATAGAATTGTTCGTCAGTAGTCATTAAGCAATTTTGCGATAAATACTATTATATGGAAGGTGCTTCACGAATATATCTGGTATCTCAATTCGTGTTATACGAAAATGTCCGTGCCATTACTATTTTATAATGTTGTCTCTTTTGATGTGTCTGTCTAATCTTTACCTAAAAATTTTAGTGTCATTCTGTGTAGTTTCTGTGTTTGACTATTCCAATGATAGTGTGCGATGTCAGTTAATCCATAATGGAGATAATTAACATTCATTCACGTTTTCGGAGAGCACGGCAAATAGCATACATTTAAACATCTGATATGACAAGGAGTGAGTAGCCGTGAAAACTTTTTAGTGCACATTCGAATCCTAGGGCAAACAGCATTTTCAGGAGTCGTAAAAGGGTAAAAGACGTGTTTGATGTCAACAAACGCGATAGTGTTTTCAAAGATCTTTCCAAATGACTGCCCATTTCATCCAAACTGAACTGACTGAGCGTTGGAAAACAAAAAACAACGGAGCAGTCGGGAGACATGTATAATATTGGAACTTGCTATGGCTTCCCTTGCGAAAGCTGTCTTTGTAATGAGAGCTTGAAGTTACATAGTAAATATTTGAATCGACCTGCACAGAACGAATGCTATATTATCCGCAGATAATACCCACCTACCACTTCCAAAGTTCCTAATACAGATGACTATCTACACATACTCTCAAATCACAAATGTGATGACAAATGGAAATTTTGCATATAAATACGTTATGAGCTTTACTATTGAGTTGGATGGAATTGTGAATGAGTACCTACATATTTACCCGATAGAAAGTCCATTAAGTGCTGACAAAGCACCAACTTTAACAAAGGGTGACCAGATTTACATGTCCAGAAAGCAGGATATTTCAGAGATATGCATTTGCAACATTTATGCAATACATGTCTAGATAACAATTGCGGAAGAGGGAAAATTTTTACCAGTTGCAAAATATGGACTTGAAATCATCTTAAGAAGTTTTCTATGGATATACTACACCTCCGGTGAGATGGAAGCAATTTGCGAAAAAGAAGACCAGTATTCCTCTAAATAATTATGTTCACGAAGCGGATCGTAGTGATATTGCAAATTTAATGCTTGGATGTGCCTATGTAGTGAATAGAAATTTAGGTATATAAAGAATTTTGGCACGATCACATATGATATGCAATGATGTGCAATTTAGAGTATGGTCTCCAACAGTTAAATTGATGATACTCACGGAGACATACAGGATGGCATTATAATTATACAAGATTGAATGTGTGTTAGGCAGTGTAAATGTTATTTTAAACTTGACTCACCTTGCAAGTAGGGAATAAGTTTGCAGAGCACATCTCCGAACACAAAGTCTTTGAGGATGATGCCAACGAGAGTGAAGGGCATACAGAAAACGCCAACGAGTAAATCGGCAATAGCCAAGTTCAGCAGAAACAGATTCGTAATGGTCCTCATTCCTTGATTTTGAACGAGCGTGAGGATGACTAGAACATTGCCCAAAACGGCCAACAGGAAAATGGCGGAGTACAATCCAATTTGAACCCCCATGTCAAGTTCCCACCGGTACGGTAACATGGGACTACTTGGACCCACTCCCAGTTCTGTCAACATTGTTGTGTTGTCAGTCGAGAACAAACCACCAACACTGCCATTTCCATTCTTCGGGTGCCCAACTACTGTCACTGTCGCCGTCGCAATTGTCGTTGTCGAGCTTCCCAGCGACATCGCAATCAATTCAAATGTGTCGTTGTTCATCTTGATTAGTAGATCTTCCAATAAAATACGACTCCTCTTCAGATTTCACCTATTCGCCCTTCACTATAAACATTTCTCAATTTAGTTACCCCATTACACCCCAACTATTCATTTTATCAATTTCCTTATACATCTAATGATCATAGTACGAGACGGTACACTTTAATATCTGCACGATTTAATTCATCTTAATGCCCTGATTTGCTTAATTCACACATACTTCATGATAAATAATTTCTCTCCATTTCATTCTGCAATAAATGAGTAATAACAAGTACTAACGCTTTCTATGCAACTTTCCGCTCACATTCAATAAATTTGCAAATAATTTTCTACAGTTTATTATATTTAAAGCATTATTTAATAATTCATTGTTTTTGAGTAACTCTTGTGTGAGTTTTCTAAAAATGTAGTTGAGATCGCGAGTTTTCTTATTTTTACTAAGCTCTTGAAAATTGCCCGAAGTAAAGGTCCAACATAAAATATTACAAGGGCACATGGGCAAACATTCTTACGTCGTACGTAGTACAATTGACTACTCTGTACGTTTACTGATAGAATTACGTGTACCTGACCTTCCATATAACACACAATTCACAATAAAGTAAGAAACCTAAGTAAACAGTGCACCTAAAAGGATCATTGGTATCGACTTCACAGTAGGTATTTGTAAAATATATCTATCTACCGGGCAAAGACTTGGATAGAATTACAACCACGGCAAAAAGTATCGATTGACATTCGTCATACAATAAGATCAAGGTTACAAAAATATTATTCATTTAATTATTGTTTTTCAGTGCATGTGTACGGGGCGGCATCTGTTGCAAAAGTAATTTCAACTTGAAAATCTACCCTGTTTTGAAAATCTTTTGTGAACAATATTGCAACTAGATGCCACAGAATTGGCAATACCCTGAAATAATGAAGACTTGCATAATATAATGTAAATATAGAGCATTCGAGTTAGCTATGTTCAATAACATTCATATTGCTTCAAGAAAGAACTCAAAACGAATGCTCAGTTAGTATAACTACCTGGACTCAGTAGATATTTGAGATTTCATAGCCCATTTTAGTGCTAGTAGCAATTATTGAATTTGAACTTTGCAAAGGTTGTACCATGGTAGTACCTTTGTGATCCGGCGAGAAATAACAACGAGACATCCATAACCAGGAAAGAGGGTAAATTAAGAGACTCTTAAAGTATAACTGGGGCGATATGTAAATCTGTGTTTAATGTGAGCATGAAACTGGTTGAATTGGAAATGGCATCTGAAGGCATGGCGTTATGGAACTGAGATAAGAATTCAGTTCCACTATCTGCCATGCTTACTGAAATGCTTAGTGGAATAATTTGTCTGCCAGCTCTGCCATGCATTCACTTTTCCATTTTTTCTGCTGACTACAGATCAGTAAATTAAAACCCTCGCCTTTCTTTCAGCTCTCAACTAACTCTTTTCTTAAAGATACTTCGTCCTCCTATGTATTCCTAATCATTATTTTTGACTGCTCAATTAATTTTGCTTAAAACCGAAAATCTGTGATTTAAGTTCGAATGGAGAGACAACAAAACAACCTATGAGTCACAAAATTTTATACCTGGAGTCGTTTCCATTTAATTTTAATTTTCGTTCTGTAGTAACCTGTTCATTTTTCATTATCGATGGAATTTTAACCAAACCGCAATTCCATTGACGTCATTAGAAATCATTAATATTCAAAAATATTAATAACTGAAGTAAAAAAGAAATGTTGTATTACTTTCTCCAGGGGTGAAAAAATTCTGTATTATGACCAACAACATTTGATAGATGGTGATTGCAATGCTCTAGAGAATTCTGCAATGTAACAGTGGAATCCGTCTTCAGTTTTCCGATACTGAGTATTAAATTACAGAATCTAGTAACCCTAAAAGCTAGACAAATAAAGCGTAATAGCATTTGTATTAGCCTTAGTCATGTGCCTCCAAAGATTCTCACAATCAGCAGCATTAGATTTTGCTACTGTGAGTCTTGGAGAGTTTGGGAAACAGACAGATGCTATAATTCGGCAGTGGAATATCTTTTTCTGGTTGACTTAAAAGGATCCAAATCCTATGTTTGACCAGCAAACCACGTGCAAGTCTTTTACTGCTGTATTAAATAAAATTTCTGCTTTATTATCTGTAAACGTTTCCGTATCCACTCTCAATCAGGGACATTTCTTCACGGATCGATTCCCATTTGACTCTCCATGTCGCGAATCGCATTGCTTTTTATAATTTACAATACCGCATTAGACATACTATAAGTCAAATTGTCATTCTACTGGGTAGCTCAAAATAAACAGCCCCAGTGGTTTATTTGTGTACAAATTTAAATATGGAAATATTTTGAGTTTGATTTACTAATCATGCTTCCTGAGTAGGTATTACTGGCAACAATGCCGAAGAATTTGGACTTACTAACAATGCTCATGAATAAGTTTCCCTCTAGTTCACAGAATTTATGTAAAACTATTTTATAACTTGGTATCTGTATGATAATTCTATATTTCCGTATGAAGATAAAGCTAACAATTTAAAAAATGATGAAAAATGCCGTTATCTATTTATATTCAAATTCCTTCTCTTTGTAAAAAGTTTGACAATGAAGCGGGTAGCGTAAGAAGAAATAACTAGACAAGAACCTTCGCTGAACTTTTGTACCCTGTGTCCAGAGAATATCAATTTCCATTGTAGTTGCACATAAACGCCAAGTCAAATTGAAACATGACGCACAATGATCAAAATAACAATAACATAAAAGAATATTTTGTGTTTTTTGTCGTTTCTCTTATCACATTTCATACAGAGTCACTTTACGAAAAATTTCCGAGCTACCTGTTTTCCCTTTTCGGTTTACTGGGTTCCAGGGACACAGAGTAAACAATATTTCACAAAGTAGAAGGCAAGGGCAGGAGAAGTCACTGCATTTATAAAGATAACATCAGATGTCTACATAGTACAAAGACACAGCAGACTACTGGAATGGTCAAAAGTAACGCCATGTAACTAATCGTAAGTAAAGAAAACATTTTTCATCCGGGCTTCTCGTCTAGTTTGTTATTGAGTTGTACTTTCACTTTATGCTTTCTTCAACTACGGGGCAAAGTAAACTTTCACTTTTCATAAGTCAACTTGACTTGATATCATAATACTACATGCAGTCCCAGAACCACTGCAAAATGGGCACCTAAGAACTTCCTATACAGTACATTAGTACCTTACTCTTATAATTTTACAGTACGCTATAATATATACAGGATGACTCAGAATTAATGAATAAGCTACAATTTATTTTCTTCGCAACCTAGTCAAGTGAAACAGAAATATTACTATTGCAAATTAAGCCTGCAAAAGGCTGCATTTTCTTCGCGATGATGATTATTAGATAAAATTAGACATTGAATACTTGTCTGATTTCTTAATGGAGTTCCCCCTAATGATGTAGTTAGGCGCTACTTATTCTTTACATTTTATCTGAGAATTAAGGATTAGACGAATTCCCCATAAAGTCTGCTCAAAATGCAAATTAGGAGGGTAGGTGAGATTAGGAGGTCCTAAATATAATTAGGAGTATAGTATTTTGGAATGAAATTTATGAAAATATTATTTACCTTTTAAATACAACAGGGCAAGGCTAAAAATAGAAACCGAAAAGGTTGTAAAATTGCAATTTTATCCTGAAATTCACAAATAGATTCGCCAAGAAAAAAATCTTGATCGAATTCCGTCTTCTTTAGAATAGTATGTTTGCCGTGAAGTTTTCAATATTGAATACACACATAACTAAATATTGCAGTTGTATTATAGAGTTCCAAGTTGACGAAAAGGAAGCGCGTCTCCTTTTCAATCTACTTCACCCGGTACTCTGCAAGTATAAAAGTCATGTTGATAGGGATATAGAGTGAAATGTTGGTGGAGTGCATACGTTCTTGAGACTTGATACTTTTGAGCCAAGAAATCGGATCGAATTTCTATGGATATACAACTTGTTATTTCCAATCCGCATAATTCTATACTTTTTCCCCTCATTCAAGTCCGCCTTTAGCCGGTCGGTATACAAGAAGCATACCAAATGAAAAAAATTGAGTTGGCTGTTATGTTTTGATGCAAGTTTTTTCTTTCTTTTGATTATCTTTGAAACTTGAGTTGTGCGTCTCTGTTAAGGTATTTGTCTACCATTCATTTACGTAAATACTATTGATTATATTGATGCAGCGGAGAGATACACTTTCTATAGCCAAAAGTGGTGCCGGGCAGAGTAGTAATAAACCGAGGTTGTTTTTTGTCTTCTGTTCCGCTACATAGATATTTCATTTGACTTCACTTATTGTTAGCAGGTGCTCAGTATTGATATTTGATAGGGAGTGAAATATTGGTACATATTTACGAGGAGCTGCTATATAGATGAGTTAGGGGTATTGTTTTCAGATAAGCTGGTAGAATATAATGGAAGGGAAAGGAGGATTACAGTTCTTGTCTTATGTCTATTACACGAACAATTGACTGACAACTGACACAATTGAAAACAATACAAAGTTTACTAAGTTATTGCTACACTATTACTGTCTCCTCCTAAGCTGGCTAAAATTCAATTCAACTCCACATCCAGTTTGCTCACAGAAGTATTATTTTGTAAGACTCTGCTTATCTGACTTAGGAATTTGATGATGATTTTTCTTTTCACTTGACTTTGCCGTGTGCGTCACGGAAACATGTATGCAATAACATTTAGACTTCTACATGGGAAAATCTCTTACTCGCAAGTGTTGCCAGGCGCAATATACTTTTAGTTACTTATTAGATCCAAAGATTATATCCTACTTTGTCTTGCACTACTTCTGCTGACAATATGTCTACCAATCTCATCTTCATCGTCAGTTTCACTGTTATGCTAGCAAGAAACCCAGTAATCCCACAGGGAAAAACAGTAGTTAGGCCAATGTCAGCAGAATAAACTTTTCTCAACTTTCCTACATATTCTCTCTTGTTTGAAATTACTGTAAGTCCTAATTTAAGGTATCGTTACCATTGGTATTAATTTTTTGCGGTGAAAAATTATTTCTGGCTCAAAGGACCACCAACAAATACAACTACTACAAAATATTGATACAGTACAAAGTTTAATTTGAATTGTGTAAAATATTACTTTCTATTCGTAATTTTTCTGTCCATTCAGTTTAACAACAATTTAACTTTATTTTTATTCCTCTCTAATATTTCAAGATTACTTAGAAACACAACTAGGAGATTGAAGGAAATTAAAAAACGTATTGCAAACACCCCTTTTCGTGGACTTGACGCTGTGAATAGAACTAATGTTCCTAATTTATTATAAATCTTGTTAACATCACTTTACAATATCACTATTATCTGGTTTACAATAAGAATGTTGGTCTAAAGTCAAGCGAGCAAAGCCAACCACTCGGCACTCACACTTTGCACAGAAGACACCATTCATAAGTATAAACAACGCTTTTCAGTTAGTTCAGTTCCATTTCTGCTCAACTGTCTGTCTCTCAACTGCAGTTCCGTAGAAAAAGTATTTCGCTCTGTTCTGCCAGTTTATATAGAACAGAACCGAATGGAGTTGACGAGATGATGAGATCTTTCCGTGCACTACTGAACTGCCTTAACGTCCAATACCAACAACCAACATTGCTGCTTTACCGTAGGTATATTACTATTTCTATTTCAACTGTAATGTGTATCTCTGTGTCTTAGTTGGTTTGGAAATAATATATTTTATAGCAAACGTAGGAATATACTAAAGTAGGTAATTCTGAAAATAGAGTTGGTGGATACTACTTTACCATGAATAATATTGTATAGAGCGTAACCACTTTATCATTTCTGTTTTTCCCTCTCCTTGCTCCCACTTTATTAGTTGCTGCATTTCATTTTATTCGTAGCGATTCCAGTCTGCCAACTATGTTCCTTTCATCACATAAAATTAGATACGATGCTTAAACCTTCTCGTGTGTAAAAGTCTTAATGTAAGTAAGATATTATGCTTCGTACGAATTCAACTCTCCCTTTCTTGTCTTTCAATTTTTTCTACCTTACCTAACTCAATTCACTTTATGCCAAATCTAAAAAACCTGCTTTCTTAGTATTCTACTTTCTTTTAACAATTTCTGCATAGCTATCACTTTACATTTATTTCCAGATAGTCAGTCCTTCATTTTTAGAAAGAACTATTATGAAAAGAACATTTGTAACTCTGCCACATTGAAAATGACACATTTAAATGACAAAATACATGCATACTGGGCGTTCTCAATTATTCCCCACGGGATTTATTTTACAAATTCAAATTATTCAGCTGTAAACGCCCTGAATTCATCCACAAGAGAAGTTTACACCGAAAAATTACGCATTTTAATAGAGCGTAGATATGATGTATTTTATAACATTAGATATTAATAATTTCTTTTTATGTTTTTTCAATTTATCAGGTATGAAAATTGCACACGTTGTACTTACTAAATTTTCATTTAGCTTTATTACTATTAATATTTAATATCAGTAGACAGATATGAGGGATTAAAATGTAAAACTTTCTTAACAATTCCTAATTGTAGAATGTGGATAAGAGATTACGGAAATTAAATTAGGATTTTCCAAAGGATTCGTTTTGTTAATAGGAGCACAAATATGTATCCTGACTGAATTACTACTTTAGGAAATTCCAGAATTTGTACCAGATACTATTAACAAGTTTGCGTTAAAATTCAGATTAGACGATTTTAACTTATTTTGTGAGCTGACTATCAATGTCATACTTTTAAGCATTCCGAATTCAACAGGTCTGTAACAAAGTTTACACCCATACATGAAATATCTCACAATGAGAATAGTATATTGTTTTACTTTGTAATAAATAATTTATCAGAAATACATTGTTTAATGTAGCAATTACGTATAATTGAACTTTGCTACACAACTCCAAGGAGTGCAAAAAACAAGAACATTTCCTTACGTGGTGGTGTTAAGCATCTGTGGTCAGTCATCCAAAAATCTTATCTGGCTGCGACCTTGACAAGGCAGTTATGTATACCATAGCATTCACCTTAGAACGGATGCAGTAGAAAGTTTTGATAACTTTTTGCATTTGGTGTACTTTTAAAATGTTCAGAATTATGTTACTACAACAAGAAAACTATGTTTGTGTTCAAATGTTGGTTATCTTTACAACGACAAGCTACATAACTCTTCAATTCTCTACTAGCGTCAAAAATTACATCCACCTGATACCATTTGGCCACTGTGGTAGTTACAAGGTTAACATCAACAGCTTCCAAAATTTCATTCATTTTCGTATACTAGTGCATTTCTATTTGCGTAATAGAAGAAGCGAACTCCTAACGTCCTACAATACATCATTACAAGTCTAGGCTGCTAAAAAACGAATGTCTAATAAAACAGCAGACTGAAAAATGCTGTATATTTGTATAAATTATTCTTTCATTGAGCTCTATCATTAAGATCAATTAGAGGAAAATACAAAAGTCTAAACTGGTTTGCTTTATGAGACCATCGTAACATTTATATCTAAGCTCCAGGACCTAGCCATTAAAAATAAAACTAAAATATTATCTGATTGCTATAAATCTTAAGATATGCCCGGCTATATAGGTTTGCGCGCTCTTTTGATATTTACTTAAGAGTGCTGTAGTGTGACGTATACTTGAGAATGAGGCAATATGTATTTTGATTTATGAACTAGAAAACCTTTTGAAGTGCCTAATGCATAAACATTTTGATTTACTATAATATGGACCCATAAGTTAATCAGTCAATATGAATAAATATTCAGCAAACGTCATTTTACGTAATGGTACTTTCCGAGTGTCTTTAATCTTTATTTGAAGGTAAATTCTCAACGGAAATTTCTTTGATCTTTAGTAACGGATACATTATACGTGCGCGTGGGAGAAATTCTAATGTAGAGCAGACGTTACGGTTACAGTATCTTCAGACAGCTTTAGATATTCGCAACACACATATGAAAAATGCTTAACATACTAATTATGCCGTACTCTTGCGAAAAGCGATAGTGTAGGGAAATTCACAGATCAGTTAGGTGGGCAAGAAAGTTCGGAACACTGACTGCATGTAGATGCCTATTTCCAATTTAATTTGCTACCTGTAAAACAACAGTAGTCTGAGGAGGCATTTCTTTCACAAGCAATGCAATATTTTTAATGTGACCTCACAGCTCGTAACATGTGTAAAATCTCCAGAGAATATTATACTGTCGTACTTATGTTCTTTATTGTCACTATACATATTGCATTGTAAGGAGAGTTTGTTTTATAATAGCCAACTACTACCAGATTTTTCTGCGTTACACATATAAGTGGAAATACGAACTAAAACGTGTCTATGTACTTTGCAATGCAATGTGCCATTTGGTAAATGTGTCGCTCCTTCATAAAACATGTCGTCTTGAGGCCCCGTTTTAGTAACCTCCCAATCGTATGCAGAGCAGACTGACAAGACCTGCATTTAACAACAAAATTTATCCATTTTCCACTTCCCACATCAATTTAGGCGCAAAATTTATTGTTCCAATTGTTCTGACTTACATTTAATGGTGTAACTATTGATTTATGAAAGCCTGATAATGCATGGCAATAAATATTATTTACGGGGGCAATCTATTTCTCGTCTGATTGAGAAATAGTCTGACATCCGGTAATGCAACGTTAACAGCTATTATCAAAATATTAGGAAAATTAAGTTTACTAAAATGTTAGTGTTATGCGGTAATTGCAGGAAGCGTACAAATGAAGGATATATATGTCACTTTTCAAAGAATCTCAAAACATAATTTTTTAAGTTAACAGGAAAACACATGCAACGCAAGAAAATTTTTCTGTATGCTATTATGCACAGAAATATCTCTTGTTTTGCAATGCAAATAATCAAAAGTACAACAAAGTAATTAAAAAGGATTTTCAAGTTGCAAAGAAATGATATAATGTGAACAGAATTGGGCTGCATACAATAAACTAATTATTTTAAGGGAAAATGTTCACCCAGTTTACTTCTAATTTAATAATTTTCCAATCAAATAGACAATTTGCAGAACGTACCTCAAGATTGTCTTACTCTTGCAATTATTAAGGTGCAGATATACTATGCGAATGGAATATGATTATGCCTTTGAAGGGATTGTTCACATAGAAACTGGGTCTATTTCGATTTTCAAACAGTCCGAGAGCGGGAAGCATAAACTGTATGAACAATCCCTTCAAAGGCATAATCACATTCCATTCGCATAGTATATCTTCACCTTTAGACAAGTAAGGCGCATATATTCAATCGTGAGGTACGTTTAAGAAATGATCTAATGGAGAGAGATGCTAGCCACTATTTGTTCCTTGAAATAATTAATTCAGTGTTAAAATTGGCATTAAATAAAAAGGACTTTACGAATGGTAGTAAAGCTCACCTAATTAGAACTCGGTTGATATGTACAAACGTAAGAAGACTGTTCCTAATGTACATAATAACACTTTTCAGATCGTTATTTAACGGTTCAGAACCACTTTCTGCCAAGGCCAGTTTGCAAGCCTAACTGATTACCACTTTAAAAATGCTACTTGGGTCTTCTAACTCAGCGGCCCTTATCTAAATACAAATTAAGCTTAGATGCATACCTTCATGAAAATTCACAATTACACTTTATAATTTTACTCATGCATACGCATTTTGAGCAGTCATTACACTAATGAATGTCTTTCAATGGCACTTCTCTGTATCTGTTTATGCAAGACTTAATTTTCTAGCTTACACACAAACAGACACATTAGAAACTGCGGAAACTATTTTCACAATGACAAATAGGTGCGTGCAGTGTGCGCGATCCACGCTGGACAACTTTATTTCGTAGTGCATACGTAATTAAATAGTATACTTAAGTACATATTATTAGCAAAGTAAAACTTGCTTATTACAGACTCATAGAAGAGTATTTATAGTTTCCCCTAATTTTCTGTCGTTTTAAATTTGTTTACAGTAACATAGGATTTTAACAGATGAAAATCATCAAATATTAATTCATTCGTATTAGAAAGTGGGACCAATTAAAAATTCTCAGAACAAAAGTGGAGTTTCTAAAATTTTTGTTGAAGGCAACGCTTGCTGAAAGTAATGCAATTTATGTTGGCATAACTTTCTAAGTACTGTACTTAGTGCACAGGAAACTCCCTATTTAAGTGCTACTCTATGTGTTTCAGACTTGTTCTTGTAGGGCACACTCAGCCAGAGTATAATTTGTGATTGCATTGAAATTCATGAGTAAAATTACTAAAATTATATTATATTCGACTTAAGCTACTTGATGTAGAATTTATTTTCCAGGTATTCCACAACCTACTTTGCATTTCTGTTATTCCTACCGTAAATATAATAAAGTATTACGGCGCAAATAAAATGAAATATTAAATTATGCCCTAAACATAAAGTGGTTCAAGACAATATCATAATTGTTTTGCTTTGTAAAGCACAGTGTAACTTGTGTTTTTAGGCAGATTGACGTATTTCATGTCCGTTGTCATAATCGGCAAAATTGTAGAAAGTAGTGCTTAGAAAAGCGTTTGGAAAATGCAGGTGAAAAATTTAGTTTGACATCAAAGGAGAATTTTTGTAGTAGTTGGGCATAATATGACGACAATTTGGCCCACATGATTGTGGGAAGGAGGAAAAAGAAGTCCATTTGTTTAATGCGTGAAGATACTATATTTAGATAGTAAGTAATCCTTTTATGTGGGTAGGTATATAATATGATAAAAGCGGACAAGGATCAATTTGAGTAAAAAACAAGCTAGGTCGACAAACATAAGAACGTGTCTGTAGCAGGAAGGTGTCTTGCGCCGAAGGAAAAAGAGAAAAGCCAAGAAAGTCGTTTACTTTGTCCTTTGTGCCTAGGGATTGGGATGAGAAATGCCTGTGACAGAAACACCATCAGTTAGTCAATGTGTGACAGAGGGGCCCTATATTTAATATATAAGTATTTATGCAATAATAATTTTATTAAGGGACACTACTACATGTAAAAGGTGTACCATGCAGTTTGAAGACCCTGTAAATAGCTGTTGCCTATAGGCTATCATAATACAATAAGTAGGATTCAGTTATTTAAGAATGAGAAAAGCTTTTCACTGGCTTTCGAGAGAATCGTTCGTCCGGTGCTATACATTTCCTTGTCTAAATTCATTTGTTCACTTTTGTCAACCATTCACTTCGTCTATCTTCTGTGATGGTACTCTTCATTTTTTCCCAGACACAAGAGAAAAAGATACAGAGCCTGACAGGCTTAGCGCAAAGCCTGTCCTTTCGAACTTTCTATAGCTACTTTGTCATACACGTAATGCAACCACTGTGACTTTATCTCTGAATAGGTAGCTACAGATACTTTCCCAGCTGTGTCACTCACTTTCAGTTAACAAAAGTAAGTCAACTGAAAAATCTGCTTTCCCATTGGCGTATTCAAAGCTCTGATTGATAGCGATTCGAACTTAACCCTCAAATTCAATATTTGTACTGCTAAGGATATGGACTAAACCGTTAAACTTAAACCTAATGTCAAATAAAATGCAAGGATTACCCCCAATGAATGTACAAGCCAAATAAAGTACGCAGACCTTCTAATTTAACTATAATTGAACACAAACCATGAAACGGAAGGATTAGATCAAATTACAATCAATACTGGGATGTAAGCTTAACCCAGAAACAGTAGTGCAATACAACGTCAATATTTTATCGGATTAGGAAGACTGACAATTTGTAGTTTCAATTCTGCTTGTGGAGGTACCTACTCATGTCTTTATAAAAACGATTAGACTTTTAATGAGGTAAACGTGGTTGAGCTTACTTCATTATATTCTGATATGGTTCGTTAAAAAATACAATTCCGTGGAGTGATAAAGTTGCTGTGACCTGCGTCTCTCGTTAAATATTCAGGAATCATGTCACCGTCTAGCCGCAAATAGTGGCATATCTAACCGCCTCAATTGTAAGGCACAATGCTAATCTAACAAAGTATATTCAGCTTATCTGTCTAGCTAAAAAACTCTGGAATTTTCTCATACCTTTGATTCGCACCATGAAAGTAGTTGCCAACCAAAGTAAATACCACAATGGAGTAACGCAATACAGCGTACCGTCGTCTGCGTACAGCAGAACTTCAAATCCAGACAATAGTAATTGGAGAGCTTTTGAAATAATCACAATATCTTACGTTTGCAGGAACTGAATCAATAAATATCCACTCTATCGCAAAGGGCGTAACTTAAGTATATATTGTGTATGTGTACACATAGCAGACCTATTTTCCTGGATTCAACAATTTTCTGGCATATTGTCTTGAGCATACAAAATATATTGATCTTTAAATGAACCTTGGATATCATACAAGCAAAATTAAATCCTGCTCTGATACACGCATTTGTATACTTGAAGTAATTTCCATTTCCTCAGGCATTTCCTTACAAAACAATCTAAGGTAGTAAATAAATGCAAGAAAACGAAATTCACGAAATTTTCCTTTGTAAATTTCAAAACAAAAAATAAAATACATGAGACAAGGACACCTTATGAAATCAGGACCTTTTCTACTGTCATGATTAGCAGAGTTTTTTCCTGAATATCATAAAAGAAATCAATCAAGTCTTTTAGATTCACAAAACTTGTAAGGTTTGTTTACTGAAATGCAAACCTATATATAGAAAGCAGTGTCTGGTTTCGTCTCTCCACAATCAGTTCCTACTACTTATCCTCATGCAATCTTACTACTACTTCCATGGAATGGAGCATAATACTCTATTGGAGAAACCAGAGATTAGGGATTGGCCCTTTTATTAAGATATTCCAATTGAGTAACTAAATAGGGGTGCTCTCCTTTTCCGTATGCTGCACAAAGACAATTGTTTTCTGTGATTTGATGTTTCCCTCCTGATTACAAATGAAACAATTTCAGTAGCGACAACTGAATAGAGATTAGAAGTTGGGAAAGTTAATTAATAGATTTATTTTGGAATCAATAAGCAGGTCGAGGAACAATGCGAGAGACTCACCGTGTTTCTATTGAGGTGGATTCCTGGAGGTTGGTTGTTTGTCGTCGATTTGTGTGCACTTATTATGAGGATGCCACAGGGAAATAAAGAAACTGCTGTGGGTGATCTGACTGATATATTCTTGTTTCCAGTTGGTTAGCTTTGGGTTTCGTGTTTGCTCTAGTGCAAGCAAACTGTAACTGTTAACGCAACAAACTTGGTTCTTTCTTAGCTTAGTTACTCCTGCTGATGATTTCCAGGGTGTCAGATGTTACGTTGGAATTGATGAAGACTCGACTCGGTGCCAAAAGTTTTACTTCAGAGAAAAGTGTTGGGAAATAGGGAGATAGTGCAAGTCAGGTCTGTCTTTGTTCCTTACAACTGCAAAAGCCACATCACTCTGCCTTCTCCCTGCACAACAGATCTCTCTCAGGCTATCCACCTATACTTATTGTTCGGCACTGTCTCTTTCAATATAGTAATAGATATGCACACACGGCACACTATCGCCCTCAGATGAAGTCAGGATACAAAAAGTCAGTTCAAAATGTACAAGAATCTTTCCAACATTAACTATTAATGCTACAATTTGGCATTGCATCGCACACGGTACGGTGACACTTTTAGCCACACAACTAACAAGGCAGACTTCTACTGGTAAATACCTTTGTAGTTCCTCAATTGCTATATTTACAGTTTTACAGGATTTACTCAACCATGATGATTTATGTAAACTTTCTCTTGATATCTCATATTTGCCCACTATTATTTTAAATATGAGCAATATTCAAATATATCATTTTAAATCCTTTATTTATTCTTCCCTCAGGAATTCTCGTCGTTGCTGTTCTTATTACTTTTCCTTTCCTACATTTCCCTGATAAAGTACTGTTCTTGTGCGCAGTGCACTAACATAGCAAACGTTAGAACGAAAATGTGATAAAAATAAGTTTCAAAAGAAAAATTTTCACCATACGTAAATATGTTCCGTACCACGGTCATTATTAAATATCGGCTAGGTATTTACAAGGAACGATTTGTCACCTTGTACCTATATGTGTGTCCACTATTTTTGTCGGTTCAAGACCTCAGGATTGAATTGCTTTAATTTGCTACGACTTAAATTGATAGCTCTGAAATGAAGTTTAGAAAAATAGAACTGAAGGACTTTATAGGACAACTTTATTAGGATAATATTTTATAAGTATTAGTAAGCCCCAAGAATTGGCATTTGTAAATGTGGAAGGAATCCATCAAGAACTTGTAGAAGAGGTAATTAAGAGTTTGATTATACGTAGAATTAGTTGTATTTTCCGTTTGAAAAGTACTCTGTACATCTGCTAGCTACCTTGGAAATGGAATTACCTGGATCTTATGTTAGAGGGGAAATTTAATTTCGTTAATTACTTGACTTATTGTTAAGTGCCTTCCTTGGGTTTTCTGCGAGCGTTTATAGCTGGGAGAAATGGGTTGTGAGGTTATCATTAATATCTATCTGGTCAAAACAAAGTAGTTGGGTTGGGTTTCTTATTAATATTTCGCCTTTGCCAAAGTAGTGACCTTTGGCTGCCTTGGCGTCTAGCCTGAGATGAAATTCATATTACCCACTGCGTAATCTTGGGAGTCTAGGCGAAAGGAATGCCGTCTTTGTCCTAACTCTATTCTGAGGACTAGTCTTTGTTGAGCCGTGGTAGTATTAGTATTAGAAATAGCTTTGGCCCTGCCCACCTCATCCAAAGCCAAGTTTACGTATTGTTAAATAGTTTTCTTTGCTTTTCTTAGCGTCCTAAGTTCTGTTCTCTTCGCTGCCTGCTGTGCAATGCAATGCCATGCCGGAGATGTTCTTCCTCTCTTTCTCCGAGTGTCTCACTAAAGACAAAGAGTTGTGGATCCAAGATCCAATTCAAGAGAGTTTAGTTGAGATGTGAGGTAGCAATGTTTCGGAATAGTCCGTCCTACACTTACACTATCTGAAGTGCGTCTGAGATCTGCTTTTACGGTATCGCTAGACATAGTCAAGTAAGTTGACTTAAGCTGAGGTGTTGACTGAAGCCTCTCTTGAAACTCAATTCAAAGTTTCTGTTTTCGATAATGTGAGCAATGTGCACCTAAAAGTTATTGGAGACACTTACTCACATGACATCCCATAAAAGTGTCCTCTCCAAACTTTACGCTACACGAGTCGTTTCATGTAGGAGGGAAATCCGTTAGCTTGATCGATGTCTTCGATGAGAATTTTAAATTACTACCTATAACAGTTAAAGTATTAAAAGACTCGTCACTAATGTACTTTCTTTTATGGAGCATTATTACAACTTCTTTACTTACTCCTACTACATCCAAATCTCAGTACTACCCTACATTCTTCTTTTCTCAATAAAAATCCACACCTGTATCCACAATTCTTAGTCAATCGCTGAACAACACCAGATTTCTTGGGTTATTTAATGTTCCACAGTTCTTTCACCTCAGTTTATGCTTTCGTAGTATCAATATTCCCGTAGAACTATACGGAAAAGTGAAACAATGTTAGGATTATGCAGGATACATTGAAGAGTTTAAGTAGAACAACGGTTCTCTGAGAAATTATAGTTTAAATAAAATAGAAAGAACTGTGTGAGTCTTACGATACTCACGGTAGAGACACTGTACTGTACTTGGTAGATAAATTACCAGAGGAAACAAAAATTGGAAAGGTGATGAAGGGTAATTTAATATTGACACTGGCTGGTTTGGAATGCTAACCGAAGAGATTGAAAAGAAATCGACACGAAAATGTTCTTGTGTAGGGAGTCTCACATTGCCTACTGTTCACTTCAGACTGCAGACGACCTGAATTGGCTTCGCTCGTTTTACATAATTTAGCATTGGCTTTGACTTTGGCTCGACTCTGGTTTCTTTTGAGTTACCCAAAGTAAAGTTGTTTAATACCAGAAGAAAAATGGGTAAAAGTGACTTAATTGGTTTAGTGCACTACTTGTCAACAAGAAATACTTGTTTACGGGTTGGGTAGCCACTGAAAGCAGAACTGGTGAATGAAATAGTGTTTGCGAGCGCTTAACTTGGGATTTCCCTTCTTTGCAAAAATCGCGAATGTCAAAAAATTGGGTATTTTTATACTGGGGTGCTTAGGGTTGAACTTTGTGACCTTGTTAAAGTATTCGGCTCAGTCAAAGTTTATATTGTTTAGATATGTGTATTTTATGTCCGTTGGTGTTCTCATAGGGAACAGACTGTTTGTGAGAGCGAACTGAACTGGAAGTGAGCGAGGAAAGTGTGTGACACTCCACGGGAGCCAAAGCCAAACGAAACCAGCGCTTGCTCTTCCCTTTCTGACGAATCCTCTTCTCCCGCACTCTTTTATTCTCTCCGTCCGCTGCAGTTTTCATTCCGAGCAGCCTTCTCTCTTCTCTGTAATGCTCCGTGGCCAAAAGTGTGTTTGTTTGTTCTCCACTTTTGAATCCGCTTTCTTTGCCTTCCCTGACTTTGGCTTGAGTGGAAATTCCTCGTCCGAGTCCAACCAACACACAGAAGAAAGGGAAAAACATTTTTGGAAATGAATCTTCACAAGTACCAGATACTTGGCCTAAGTGCTAAGTATGGACTCCTTCTTTGCCTCATCAACTGCATTTCACTACCAAACCAATAAAAGTTGCAACCCGAGAAATCGCAACCCGTCTCACAATCAAAGTAACACAACCCAATTTATTCGGCTCCATTTCAGCACACACGGAATATCTGTGTAGACAGACTGGCCATCCGCCCGCTGCCAAAGCCCACCCGCCCTTCCAAGATTTAAAAACCCACCACTCTCTCTTTTTTACAAGAAACGTTAAGCTACCTTTGAATTTTGAAACCTGTGCAATGTACCTTGCAAACAATTAGGGTATAAAAAGTATCTGCCTTGTTCTGGATCTACAATAGAGGTACAGATAAGAAGTAACGAAAAGAGCCTTTTTCTGAAACTAGCAATCTGACACGAGCACTAGAGTCTCGAGTCTGGACTAGACACAGTCTCACTTAGCCTTTAATATTTATTCAGTTTCTTTCCCCAGTAAATCCCACCCTTTTTTCTTGTCTTCCTTAACTGTCCATTTACAGATACATTACATTGCTCTTCATGCCACCGTGCCAAAACACAATACCTATACACTGCAATCCTACCTAGACTTAATAATAATAAATGTTATTATTTCTTCCTCTCTACCTACTCTTTCTGCACAGCTACCTAACGGCAAAACAACTAGGTACAAAATCACTACCGTCCTTTTATACGGGTATTATAGACTTACGGCTAATTCTATACAAGACACTAACCACACCGGTGCATTATATTACATAACACTCATTCACTTCCTTCTCTTCGTAATCGCATATAGCTTCCCCGGGCAGAAAGCTTCTCCAAAGCCACGAAATACTACCTAATATCAAAAAAGATAAGAAACTGGAGAGACGCACATACATTTTGATTCACCTCAATGTCCTCTCCTCAACGCTCATTACTTACGCTGCAAAAAGGCTTTTATACCAACATAGCCTTACTCCAAATTCGTCGGCTGTCCTTTTCATACATAGAAAGAAAGCATGTCCCAAGATATTACAATTAGTGGAATTGTTTTAAGTAGGCACCAAATCCAATTATGTTACTAACTTTATAGACATAGACAACATATCAGTTTATGTTTTGCTGACCTAAAGAAATTATACCTTTTATTTTGCAAACTCCTAAATATATTATACAGCGTCAATATTATTCATAGGCAAAGCAAAAGCAAGAGATTTTTCATTTTCCACTGTACTCAAATATTTTGCATTTTTATCATTCACAAATCCATTTTTGAAGACAAAATTACTTTTATTTGAAATGCATTGTCACAAATATATTAGTTGGTTACATGTAAAATATAAAACCTACCATGAAATTTACATCGGTATATATGTCGCATGAAAATTGTAGTGATGAAATGAATGTAGAATGTAGGTAATGCAGAATTCCATTACAAATAAATATAACGTAAAGCCTTGTAATATACTATTAGTGTATTAGTTGCAGGTTATTCCTATTTCGGGATAGAAAGTATCCGAAAGTTGCAACCAATAATAATGATGTTAGCTTACAAGACACTGAACCAGATCCAATCTTGACAATAACGCATCCCTATTATTAGTCTTAAAATTGTTTTTATAGTACCATCTCTTGGGTAGAAAAACCAAGATGATCTCATCATATCGAAGTCACGTCAGCAAAATGTCCATCATTAATAACTGATTGGAATCTTGAAGTCAGTTTACTCCAACAAGCCAAAATATATTTTAATTCTCACAATTTTATTTTAAATCAAAGCTTTTCTATTTTTCAAATTGGTCAGTATAGATACCCGTGAATATAAATACATAGAAAAATCCTATTTTAATTTTTAACAGGGTGAATAGGTTTCTAAAAATAAAGGAGCTTAGCTTACATAAGTCAGAGATAAAGTATTAGTAACGCCAAATAAAACGAAATGGTCTGCTCTACGATGGAAGTATTAAAAACGCATTTTGGAAACAAAAGGATTAAACACGGCCTTCCGCAAACTTGTCTACTTAGCTCTAAGGATACAATGGTGGTTCCATAATGTTTGTTTCATTGCATTGGGAAGTATTATCACTACTGCGGAGCAATCCAAAAGTAAGGTGAAGAGTAAAACCTGAAGAAAATAATAGGAAGTCTGAGATTTGATTCTGAAAGTACTGAAAAGAACTTTGCTTCTTCTGTTTGAAAATAAGTCTGGAGATGAAGAGTTACTTAAAAGCGAATTGCATTAAATCGGATTCGTATTCCGAAATGCAAAAGTTATCTTTACTTTTAAAGGCACGCCTAATCTTGGTATTATCTAAAACTCAATATGTCATAACATTTTTGTATAACGCAATAGAAATGTAGGGCACCTACTTTTTATTCATATCTTTTTTATGCAACTATTGGAACTGTGTCCGAGGAATCGTAAGTCTTGGGAGTTTTGTTTACGAGCTTCTGAGATGCAAGAGTAAGTGACTTGTAGTCCGCCCTGCTGTCTACTTTATATTCGCCGAACTTACATGCAAGGAATGGACAAAGGACTTGCTCACAGTGCAGACAAATGACACCTTCGGGATCCGTGGGAGAATGATACTGACTCCAACTTTATCTTTGATTTCTGCGTACAAACAAAAAGAAGAGGTGCCAGTAAATCCTTCAAGGGTTTGAACGCTAATAAATATCAAAACTACGTATTAGGTCCAAACACGAACCACCACCAGAAGACTAGAGGACAGACCAACAGGAGGATTGATGTCCGATATGAAAGGCTTTCTCTCTCTACAAAGGTACAACACATCAAAACTTTTTGTTTTCTCTTCGGATAAGCAATAAATACACAAAATACGTAAGTATGCCTGCCATGGACAAAATGACCTTTGCTGTAGCACATCTCATCTAACGTGAAATAAGAATTGTACACTTCTCATCCTCTAAAAGATTGTCCCAAACTAATAAAATCTTCTGTCACGTATAACGACTACAGTTACCGTCCAGATGACTCTCTCTGATGTTGACAGCAGATCAAAGTCAATTCAATTCCCAATGCTTGTAAATAAAATGAGATTCCTTTCTTTCCATTCTTATATAATAACGCTATTTTCAACTTCGATGTTTACAGGCAATATTGTAATAATAAAACAATTTTTTAACAAACACTGTTGTCAATCTGGATAATATATTACCATTTATACTATCATTTCACATTGAGGTGGTCAATTTATTAACCAACCTCAACAAAATAAGAATTTTCATTCACTCGCAAATAGTTTCTGAAAGTACTACAATAGTAATCATTTCCTAATTTTAAATACTTAATGTATTTTCCAATCCAATCAAAATTTAAATTAAATATACATATTTCTTTTTGTGACAATTATTTTTGTGTTTTCAATGCAATGGAATTCATTAATATTTCATTTGAATAAAGCATATCTATAATCTTTTTGTGTAGTAAACAAAGTAGTTGATGATGTTTTTTAGTTATTTTTAACCTCGCCTAGTATCTTAAGGATAATTGGAATATGAATACGATAATGTGGGACAGGTCAGGAGTGAATTCCAAGCTAATCTTACCAAGAACAGGATTACAATTTATAGAAACACTAAATTAAACTTGAAACCAAAAATTCTCAATACTGATATTATATATGCTCATCTCGTGTATCTAAATATACGTTCATACATCTGTCTGATCCTTAAGAGTGAGTGCGAGTGCCTTTCTATGTTGAGCTGAAAATCTATTTTCGTTGCAAACTTTAGCACGGCTCGTCAATTGAAATGCTTTGCATTTACATGCGAAACAGATTTCAACAATTCATTACAATCTCATAAGTGTACATTTAGATATTCTGTTATATAGTGAAATATTATTAGCCTACTATACTTACCAAAGCCAAAATGTAACCATATAGCAAAGTTGATCTGTCCTGAACTGAAGTTCATTTCTTGGCCAGAGCAGTCCATTTAACCCAGATTTGGTAGATTTATAGGGAGATTTGGAACATTTGTTAGTCTTGGTTGATATTGTGCTAAAAATTCTTCAGTGTTCTAAGACCTTCATATAGATCATGGATCTTAATGAATTAGCAAATGAGTAGGGACGGCATGAATTTAGAGAAAAATTAGATTGTAAATTACACTAGGGTTTAGCAATATTTTTTTTGTTGTATTCAATTATAATTAGACCTAAACAACGTAGAACTTTCGACTTGAAAATTGAAATCAACTCAATGCTTGGATTCCACTTTTATTTTTCTCATCTCCCAAAACGCCTACAACGTATACGCTTAATTATAAAGATGGAACTTTTTATTTATAGCTAAACTCCTCCTGAACATTTTTATTTTCCATATTTCCCTATGGGAAATTTAGCAGTTGGGATATTTCCCTTCGAAACCTTCGCCTTAAGATATGTACATAATGTAGATTGAAGATGTTGAAGGTAACCTAAAATAGAGTTTTCATTTAATTGAGAATAACATTTTTTATATTCCAGCGACACAGTGCAGTATGTATACTAGTCTTACGTGGAAAGTAAACTAATTGGAAAATTCCCTTTGTACCATAGAAATATACCTAAATGACGTAATACACTTTAGAGATAAAAATTCACATGCAGCCTTCCTTGAAAGGTTCCTCCTCAGATATTTATTAAATAAAATTTCCTTCATTCACATAACAGTGAAGTGGGAGATCGTCAGTACGTGATTGCCAGTAGGTGAAGTTCTGTCGTTCACCGCTGATATTTTAATATGACTATTTGCACCTACTATTTGCTTATAGAGGTCCCACTAAAGAGAAAATTAAGGTACTTTTCCCTTGGAAAGAACTAATCGTATGCATTAAGCACGCTCAAATAAAAATAAACGTGCTTCAATTATCACTGTCAATATTCTACCCTTGTTGGATGGCGTAGTTAGATTTTACGGAAGCAGAGCAAGGAGATACAAGTGGAAGAAATACTAATGGCGAAAACAGGGTTAAATGGCGAAAGAGATGTGCAATAAAATACACATTATTGGATATAAAATTTAAGTTGAGTAGTTGAGTGCCGTTAATATTGAGCAACAATGAGTAGGTGCAACTAAAAGAATGTGCGGAGAATGAAAATTAAATGGATTGGAGGAAAGACACAAGGACGGAGATAAATAAATAACTCACTGACTAAACCACAGTAAGCCATTGGCAATGGCTCCGTAAAGCAACGGGAAAGGCAAAGTGATTTAAGAAGGTAATGAGACAAGATTAATAGCCAAACGGTAACCGAGAATGTCAAGTGAAATCAAAGGATTCATTGCCCTTTCAAGAGGTTTCAGTTTACGGTATTAGATTCAGGCAGACAGGTTTCGTCTCTTCATCAGTAACTCTAATGCCATTCTGCGTCACAATTACATTACACAATCAATTGCGTAAGAGGAGAAATGTCTCCCCTAGTATACTTACCGTCAATCCTGCAGTGCAGCCTTCCACTATTATTTCTCCTCTGTACTATTTAACTCTTCCTACACCTTAATCGCAATCTGATTTAATGTATCCTTAAAAAGAAATTATTTTACCGAATTTATGTTATATAAAAACCGAAAACCAAAGGTTTTTCAATGGGAATACCTAGTCAAAATATGGTAAAATTTCTTTGAACATTTTTGGCTTAAAAATTAAAATTATTGTCCTTTATAAAAGAATTATTTCGGTTACTCAGTATACACGACACCACATCGTGCATACTTGCTCAAAATTACAAATGCATTTCTGTTTTCAACACAAGTAAGGGATTACAGTTTTACCCTCTTGTTCCTTTACGGTATTGTTGTAACGGCTTCCAAATTAAAGAAACTGCAGAATCATTGTTTGAATTCCAAATGGTTTATTTATTCATAATTATTTGGTTCACATAATGATAATGATACAGAAGACTGTACTTGTTTCAAAAGAGTAAAACATCGTCGGTGGCGAAGTGACAAGTACTGGATATAATCCTGGGGTCTTTACGAAGTCTTTACGCTACGTACTGCAAAGCAAGGAAAATATTTCAAGTGGAAAACATTTCAACAAAATAAACTTGGTTTTGTGTTGGGTTGGCCTGTATGCATATTTTAAGTAATTAAATTAAGTAATACACACAATAGGTAGGAACTACTTCAGAAGCTTGGAAAGTCACTAACTTGAATAAACTATTTAGTTACTCACTGTCAGTTATTTTATAGCTGCACAATATCTTTTAGTTGTGTTAGGTGCCTACTTGAGGAAACTTAAGTATGTCGTAGGAGAGATGTAGCTTGTCTGGGACCATAGTGTTTAGCATCCGTATACGAGTATTCTACGCGTAGAGAATGGTAAAATCTTGTATAAGTACATTACAAATAGTTGGTGCATTTAATTAATTTAGTTGGACAAGGGAAGTTACCAGCGGAAATAGTTTGAAATATACCGATTCCTCCTACTGCCCTACCCAGTCAATGAAGTCAACAACAGCAACGAGAATAGTAGCCTAATAGAAAATTAGCATAATCTACTAGAAAGCTGGCGAGGAAAGAAAAGATATTCTGCAATTGGAATTGAAGGGAAAATAACAGTTTTCTACTCTTTTCCTACTCAATGGGGCATAGCACTTCTAAAGGATATTCTCCTTGTCGGTTAAGTCCATTCTCCTAGTTTCCCATCGTTTTTCTTTCTCTCCACTCGCGTCGTCTAGACCCGTTGACTCGACTTCTTGGCAGCCGGCGAAACAAAACCATCTCAAAGGAAAACAGACTTTTAGAATTCGACAGTTTATAATTCCATGTAGTAGAAATAGAGCCTTTGAACGAATTATCATCTTACAATCAGTCAATATCAGTACATACTACAAAGGAGAAAGTCGGAGAAAGCAGGAAGGAGCAGCTGACTTGGATGAGTCCAACTCCCATACCATGGCTTCACAGCACAACTTTCTCCGACCTAGAAAGTCTTCCTATGTATCCCAAACTTTTTTCAATCAGACCAAACTTTTATCATGACTCTGATTGACTACTTGTTCAAAAGTCGTTTGTTTCGGTTTCAATATCTCTGTTTTTCTACCTTCTTAGCCTATTTACTATACATGCGCACACGTAGGCACATCCACTTTCATCCTCCTAACTCTCCCATTTATTCCCTCTCTTCCCATCCTAAATGAAAGTAAAGTCCACCAAATTATATACACTTATTTTTACTTACCTATTGTTCTCACTCTTCTTCTCCTATAAGACAATAAGGTCACTCAACCAACCAATATAGCTCAAATCCTATCTAAGGAAAACGGATACCTTTTACGCCACTTCCCAACTCCTAAGTGCTACCATGAGAAGTGCCTCAGTTAACAATTGCCACATTCAATAATACCATGAGATTCCGAAGTAGTACTGTTAATACATACAGCAGACATAAATTTCTCTTCTCTTTTTGTATGCCACAAGTATATCGATATTTTCCTAAAATTAAAATTCAACAATATTAAAGACCAAAGTAAATAAAATTCTTACTAGTGTAATGCATTAGTATTTTAAAAACCATTCTACTCAGCCTCAGATATATTTTTAAACTAATCTTTTGGCGAAGCCATGAAGCCACCATGTGTTACAAAGAATCGTTACTTTAATTTTTTTCGAATTTAGCACCTTTAAAATGGAGTCGACTTTTGAGGTGAGGACTAAAAATGCTGACTCCCACCAAAGATAGATAGAAAGTGTAAAAATGCATTTCAAATCTACATGTAAAAAATCCATTGTTCTATAACTAATACAAATAATTTCACGCCGTTAGGTAAAATATTCACTGTTGTTAGTTTAAACTGCTAAATATGCACAAAAATATATTTTAGAAGCTTTACAAAATATGACTCAAATGCAATATGCAGAGTTTCAGTAGAATTTGCGTGCTATGCCCTTTCAGCTTTTAGCGGCCTCAATAAATAACATTAATGGCTGCCGTAAATATCAGTAAGTTCTTTAGCACGTGGGAAATATCTATCTAAAGTTATAAAGTACTACTGGAACTGCATCTGGGACATACTGTAAAATGACTATATGGGGTGTTGTGCATGCTAATGGTACATACTTTAAGTAAGCATTGATCTTTATTATGTCCTTCCTTCGTAATTATTTAACTGTTGTGTTGAACCCTTACCTTCTATCAAATGTCATTAAAGTTAAGCTTGAAGAGCTAATGATGTGCCGAATGAAACTAAAATCCTTTCTCTCAACAGACTTCTTGTGTCTGGCATTTTATAGGTAGAGTTAGCGGACGCAGTCTGCATTATCCGTAGAGACTAATGCCCTGAGACCTGGTTTCCCCGATGTACATCATATCACATACAGATACAGGGATTCTGTAAAGGTATCTTGGAAATTATATACCTATTTGTAGAGCAACAAGACATTCAATATTTCATGAGTACACGAGAAAGAGAGAATGTTCGCGGATAACCTAACTAGCTATTCCCTTAACAACTTATTGTCTGCTCTGCTTCTAAAGGAATGCACAATCGATTATGGGATGGAATGTAAGGAGATAAAAGAAAACTCAACTTTCACTCAATCAGAGGCAGTAAATGGAACAGGACAACGAGCCTGAGATTTCCTTTCTTCCTCTGTCAATAATTATTTATTCCTGAGCTGTGTGTAATATTAAGTTCTTTTGTAGTGAGGTTAAATCTTGCTCTCATATATCAGTACATCGACTTAAACAAAAGGAGATAAAAAAATTTTAAATGCATTTCACTGGATTCATTTTCAATTAATGTAAGTCTGTCTCCACTCTACACAAAGAATAGGTCATAAGTTCGATGGAGAGCACGGCTTGAGTCTGCTCCTTAGTCTTTGACCTTTCATGTGATTTTCTTCCTTCCCCATTTATCAGGTCATATTTAGGAGAATGGGTATTTCGAGAAGTGCAGCGTAGAGTATCTGAAAGCTAAAATTGGCAATTTTAATAGTTTTAAATTAATTAAACAAATTTTAAAACTTAGAACTATGAACACTTAGAGAATTTAAACTGGTTGGAAGCAATGAAATTCTTAAATATAAGTAAGTATTGCTTTATGTAGTTCTTTTGGTCTAAGTATTCTTCCACATAAACTACATTTTCATTAGAGTCCACCTAAATGTTAGATATAAGTTACGCTTGACAGTACACTTAAGGTATGCTTAATTAATCCTAATTCAACGCTTAAATATGTAGATGCTATTTTCGTTTTAAAATTTCTTAGACGTTTGTGTACAGTGTAGCTGTGCTAAAGTGGGTTTTATAAACCTATTGAAACTAATCTGCTATTGTGCTGCTGCTGCTGAGCACAGTTCTCCAGTCAAGAATTAAGAGGGGTATCTTGTAGCACCAACCATGAAATAAACAATTCATAAGATAAAGCTGCTCTCTTATTAGGCCATAGTGGTTACATTTCCAAGACAATTCACACCGTCGCGTTGGTAGCTGCATTCTTGATGCAATAAAAGTTACAGCTAGATCAAACATTTGTGCAAAGACAGATAGATTTAAATTGTAAATCAGACAAATTTTGCACCCAAAAATTTCTGGGAAAGAACTTAGGTCTACACAAACTTTTGTGGAGTTGTGCATGTAATTTTAAAAGAATTTAATGCTCAAATTGACTCGTCCATTCAATAATATCCGAATAGTGTACAGTGGCTTCAGCACATTCAATTACCTTTTTAACATATACGGAAGTATAACGTGTAAATTACGAAAGTCTTCATTTCATGTTAAGCTGTCTCGGTTGCACACAACTAAAGTATTGAATGCCTGTCAATCGAACGTTCATTGTTTGCACGATTAAAGTGACATATCTTCCACAAAAGCAGAAAATTATTAATTGATATCCGATGCTTCTTAATGACAGCTGACATGACAGACAAATTGTGTGTACACATTGGTACTTCACAACTTTCGTCAACTCTGGAGATAGCAGCCGGGAATGGCAATTATTAAGACCTGACAGAAATGCACATAGAAAGGACATAAAAGTTAAGCAAAACTCAGTTTGACTTTGACCAAAAGAGACAAAGAAAATGTTTATTCTTTGTATACAGTCTGCATACAAAGCATAAACATTTTCTCAATAGTTTCTCAACAAATTCTCAATAGTACATACTGTATAATGCAGTATGTACTATTGAGTATTCTCCCTCTTTGAAAGCTATAATTCTCTTTGTACATAATAAACGTAGTATAAGTTGGTAGAATGTCATTACAGGTATCTCAGTTTGTTTTTTATGCTATGTTAACCTCAGATTTAATGTCAGAGAAACTCGTGCGAGCATTATTGCCTTGTGATGTGCAATTAAGCCCAACGACTGTGTGCACACGGAACCACCTAATCCAATTCCCAATTTTATCAAGCTGCACTATTTGCTACCCGACCTTTAGATGTGTGACTAGGTATATGTTATTGTCAGTTTCTTATCTGTCCTTCTTGTTGTTGCTCCACATCCCATCTACCAGAGGCAAAATAACGGTTCTTTGATATCTCGTAAGCCTAAACAGATCCGACCAACAACGCTTTATATTATAAGATTTGCTTTTGAAACTCGTATTTATTTATAGAGATGTTATCTGCGAAAACAGAGGAAGTCCGAAATTCCATTTCATAATATATTAAAAATAAAGTTATATCACTTTCTTACGCTAGGTAATCCTGTAACCTCAAAAGAAAATATGATAGTCATTCTACCCTAACCTATTATATATTTTTCAAGGGTAGAGTAGGAACAACGTAAATTGTTTTATTAAATATGTAGTCATTTTTATCGGTTTTCATCTATTTGGCTTAAAGCAATTGATTTCACAGATAATTTCAATGAAAGAAAACGAAAGAATATGCACACACAATAGTTCTTTGAACACTCAAGGAAAAAATTAGGAAGCTAAGGGAGCGTACGTATACCACTAGGACTTTTTTCGACGATTTTTGACACCCACCCCACCCCCACTTTGAGGACCATTTAGTAGTATTTAGTCACATTGTAGCATATTGGTTGGGGACATTTCGGGTACGCCCCCCTCTAAGGGTGTTCTCGTAGTATGTGTACGCTCCCTAATAATACCGGAAATTTCATAATTGCGTCAAATTATGCATTATATACTAAGAATTGAAATAAGTTCCTCCTTTCAGGCTTTTCCTTTGCCCTAAATACTGAATGACGTTGAGACTAAAAATTAGTAGTAAAGTAACAAAATATTAGTATTTGCTCAATGCACAACTCAGTGCCACCTGATTACATAGGACTTTAAAATCTTGTGTTGTAAAGAAAAATAAAACTTTTTACAAACATATTGTGCTAACAACTAAAGAATATGCAAAACTAACTGTGCATGTGCATGTGATTAAATTTGATGATTTAATTTTATATAATAATTCCAGTTTGATTGATAGTATTTTGAACACTAGTTTGGCACTAAAAACACGAGGTATTTTGCAATGATTTCTACCCGATAATACTTGCACGAAAATAATCGATTTCGATTTATATAGTGATTTTACTAAATGAGAATACTTAAAACCCGTTTATGAATTGAGAAATTTCGTGTGAGTAGAAGGACGGACTAAAATTGTTCAAAATATTTGTATACAGTTATGACTCTTCGAAGTATTTGCATGGAGCACACATCCTGAATACATGCTTATTAAGCTTCTCCTCTTCTTCAAAACACTTTTAAGGACGGTATTACATTCCTAACTGCATAATTACTAGTACACCCTGGAAATATTGAACTTGATTCGGTATACCCTGATTTTAATTGGAAGGCATTGGCCTTAACCACAAACACGCCAGGAATTGCACAGCTTAGTTTTACTCTGGACTCTGAGTATGCAATCAAAATAAAAAATTGTGGGTTAAACTTATCTGGGAACGCAAACGGAGTAAGTGACACAATATTCTGTGAAATAATCAATACGTACAAATAATTATGGTGATGTTGAGATGAAGTGTTATTTCACCACAATGTAGTTAATTACTAAAACCTGCTGGGAAACGGTTGACTTTACGATATTACATAATTGGATAAAGATAAAATGCAGTATCTGTTAACCGCAATTTTACGTTAATTGTTACAATCTCCAAAACGCAACATAACTTGAAGCAGTTTTGTATGCTACACCTACATCCAGAGGGATGTATTTATTATGTACACAAGTTGCTACTACAGACTGAACCCGTACTTAAACTTTGCTGTTGTCCACAAGTAAAAAGCTTTTCAGTGTTTTCTTGTTTATGACTGTGTGATATTAGCTACCTTGCCTACCTAATGCTGTTTTTATTTTGAATCCGAGAACTGGAAAATACATCCAAGTCGGCAGTCAGTTGCATTTGAAGTGCGTGCGTTTGCAAACAGCCGGATATTTTATATGCCATCGTGTCATGTCACAAGTATTTATTGTATTGTAGTATTGCACATGGCTTGGCTTGCCTGAGCAGTTGCATTTTGCATTACCACATTGCCACCGCCAGCCAAGCCATAATATTCAGAGCTGTTGTACAATAGTAAAAATAAAATGCACCGGAATTCCGTATTTCAGAATCCTTTACAAATACACGCATTTGGATCTCTCCATAGTCCACTCTCTTTTATTAAATATCAATAATGTTTTACACAATGCAGCTCCTCAGGAAAACTTATTTGCTTTGTCTAGACAAAAGTACAGTTTGGGGGACATTAGCCATAAAAGCAAATATATGCAATAGAAAATAAATATTGAATGATTATAATTGTTTCTTACTTGTTCCAAAATAACATATTAAGCAGATATTTCAAAATACTGCTTGGACGAGAGCCAATAAGACACTTCTTCTGTACATATATGTACAGAAGAAGTGTCTTTAGCTTTCCTCAAACTGGAAATCTGAAATTAACCATAGAAGAAAATTCAATGCTAAAGAAAAATTAAATTTACAGCTCTTAATGCGCATTTAAAATGCAAATATTTCCGAACACACTTTAACTACCTTTAATTTACTTCGAAATTTTAGACAGCAACAGTAGCATGGAGACTTAGAACTGAAAACATCTTATTGGACGCCATTTACACCAGTCAATGTATCATGTTTGGAGGATGATCAATGAATACAGAAAGTCAAGGCTGACCTGTATATGTGGATTGCACCATGCACGGTCATCTGAGAACACAGGAGGACTAAAGACATAAGACACACATGGCTACTTCTCACGATTACCTAACGTTAAGTAGCAAGTACGTATAAGTTAGAATATAGCCTGTCAGTGACACTCCAATCTAAATCGTATTGAGAATTTAGACGGCTGTAAACTGTAGTTGTGTCAAGCTGTCATGAGTAGCTTTATCTGTTACATGAACATGCTTCGCATTGTCACCAATTCTCATACCACTTTCAACCTAAATCAATATATCGTAGATGCACTATATATTTACCTATCCAAAACGTGTACGTAATATTACAATTAGATACCGATGCTGTACTTCATTTTCTACACTATTTGTCACTCTTCCTTTCCCAACCATTACGTCATGTCTTCACAATTGCTTTTTCCGCCGAATCGGAACTGTAATCATTCTGCTACAAAAGTGCCTTTCAATTTCGGAATTCTGCCCTTTCTTGCTAGATAAGAAGATTTTTCATAAGTTGTTTTTTTTCAGAGGAAGTCATATATTAATTATATTCTACTTATGAAAGGGATGAGATTGCATTCGACCAGTCCCGTTTTCATCCAGTTAGTAGAAGGGACCCCTGTTTCCGACATCACTTTTTTCCGTGCCCACCATTTTAAGTTTAAGTCACTGTTAAATACCTAAAGAAATATATTGTGAGGTTGACCCCTATAACAGAGTTGTAAGCTGAAATACTGTAATCGGTAATTTCCATATTTTATATGCAGTTTTTATATTGTTGCCAATGCCACACAAAACACGTTTTCATTCTTCACATCAAGGAAAACAATTTTATCCTTCATGATACCGGTGTATTACTTTATAAATCGGTGTCAACTAAGGACTAAAGTTGTAAATCGCGACTTTTTCAATTGTAGCAAATTGATACGTACCTTCGTTAACTATAAAAAAGATGGAGGTCAAATATAGCCAATTCATATTCATACTCTTTAGTCATGCATAACCTAATAACCGTATCTAAGACTACCGACCGCTTTGAAAATTCGGTGCCGACATAACGTTGTAAGGAAAACCGTGAGTTTCTACTGAGTCGTGACTTCATATTGTGTAGAAATGATATATAAGTAATAATTACTTCTGTTATGGCTACGCCATAAATAATTCTAAGATTCTGCATCCTTTATTTATTCAGTTTATGACTGCTTTTATGTTAACTGTTATGATTATTTATAGGTGAAATAAAGCATTTTCGAAATATAAAATAATCATGTTCAAAAGCTGGTTGATATATTTTAGCTTAATGGACATTTAAAACAGACCGAGAATTAAATTCTAACTTATCGATTTCAACCTGACGTGATCGCTCCCGCTATCAATTAAATTTGTTAATCAAGGACTATTCAAACTTGTCTGGGAACGGAGGATCCATGAGAAAAATATACATAGCTTCAAATTTTTAGTTGAACAATTAAAAAGTAAAAGGTAATAAGTACTAATGGTCCATTAATGGTAAACAAATAGCAGTACGATACAATGACGATTTTTTGAGCAGCCATGCTTTTACTTCCTCACTAAATAAATCGCAATTCCATAGCACTTACCATATAATTTCAAATCGAAGTGTTTGAGCAGGTAGAATGACTGCATTGAAATAAGTTATGACATGGCTTCAGCACAGGACAGTTAAGACTTTTAATGTTACCTATAAATGAAAAATCTCAAGCCAATAAATTGAAATATGGGGTAATCGGTAATAGTGTATGCTACGCACTTTTTTGTGTGCCGAATTTTATATTTGAAATGCTATGAAACACTTCTATGCATGTAAATTGTAAATCAATTATACTGATGGTTTAATTGCATACAGATACGGATTGTTAACAATGCACATTAAAAATGAGTAACTATTTGCAGAAGTGCAAGCAATTTTTGTCGTGTTGAACTGTATTATAGATACTTTACTATTATGTACACACTGCTCTGAAAATGAAATAGTTGAATGTAGTATAAACACAATTCGTTAATCGCGTTAAGGTGTCAGATTGTCCTTATCAGTCACTCACTCTCGTTCTCACGTATCCCTCTCTAATTGCAGCAGGTTGCTATTTGTTATTGATTCACGTGTAATTCTTACATATGTATGTAAGTATTAAGCATCCTCTTTCTAATTGCATGCTATTGTGATGAGTAGTATGAATAGATTTACTTTTAATGCTGAAAGGTCGATTGCTTGTAAGGTACTATATAGTAAGTACCGGATGGTGTCTCATTTTGGATTCTCAGAAATTTAAAAAGAGTAAGGTAGATGACTGTCATTAACATTATAGTTAATAAAATAAAAATGTCACTTACTTTGCAAGCAAAATTTTTATTTATATTTTTACTTTGTTGCAATGTTAATTGCGGTTACTTGTCAGTGTTGATATGAATGTTAAGGTAAAGTATTTGTACAACTGTTGTAGCGCAGTCATATAATTTTACTCCACAATACTCTAATCTTTTAATATATAGGCAGCAGATAGTGGTTGTGTACATTAATGCTAATATTTCGCGTTGCTCGATTTCGATGTTAGTATGTACTTCATCTGTAAAATGGTTTTGTTTGTTAGTATAATGTAAAAAGCAAACATCGCAGCAGTATGTAATAAAATCGTGGCTAACTCATCTACCAGTTGGAATATGTAATTATTGTAGTATACCTACTTTATGTGGAATATGCAACTGATGCCGAATTGAAACATTAAGCTCCAGCTTTGTAATTCATGAATGCAGAGATGTATTTGCTATAGTGGGAGTTAAAATGCATTCGGGAAAATGCCCCAATAAGAGCTTGTCAGTCAGCGTTCTGCGAGGAATTAAAATGCGTGGTTGTGATGATCATACAATAAATGTCGTCATTCCAGTAAACATGACTGGTACTACGGCAGTTCTTAGTCATAAAAATGTTTACTAGTATAAAGTGTACAAAAATTGTATTCAGAGGTAATTTTAAATACTTGCTATTGGAAGAAAATATTGAGGCGTCGAAGTAAAATGGACAGTTTTGTATTCGTCGAGTAAAATCGTCCACTCATTAGAGGGAATTTACTTTACTTTCTCATTCAATTTCAAGTACGGAATTATTTTAATTTGTCGTTTGCTATAAATGACTACAGATATAAACGTACAAGTGCATAATAAATATGCTCAAATACAATACAAACACTTTGCATACATAATATTTTGTATTAGTCTTAGGTAAGCATTGCAGTTAGTGCAAATTATTTTTTCTTTTACATCTCTGGTTTGATTTGTCTTAAATTATGAATAGCTATTCGATTCCTATCGTATATGTATATGCCACTCACGATACATACAGCAGAAACCTGCATTTTACAAACACACTTCACTTCTGCTCTACACTGACTACACTTCACAAGTAATAGCCGTTACCGCAACATAAATTAGGAGGACATACGTATGTTGCTGGCTTACCTGTGTGAATATTACATAGCAGAGGGAAGAAAACAAAACGCTTAACGCACATTTCATTTCAACATTCAGATCTTCCCCACAACGAAAAGGTGCTTACATCGTTACATCTACATCCCTTTTGCATTAACGTACCTCCTCTTAGGGAATTGGAGGTCTTGCCGTTTAACTTGTGTTTTTCTCTCGCGATCAGTCAGTACTGTTTGTTAAGTGCAACAATAACTGTGTTATTTTCTTGGGTTATTTCTCTTTCCTGTCAATTACTTTTGTGTTACTTCCTACAGTGTGTGATGTGGCTCAACTCAGTCCTTAGAAGAATATAATTTTCTTTCAACACACGTGAAATCAAAAATTCTGATTTTGAATTTCTTAAGGTATGTTTGTTTTATTTTATTTATTTTATGATGGGACCTGTTAACCAAATTCGTTCTTGCATAATAACTTTGCAATAGCTAAAGCAGAATTTATTATTCTTTGTGAAGGTTTTAGTAATCTTACACATTTTGTGCTTACTTTGGCATTATTGGTGTGAAAGACAAATACCAATATCAATTGCCATCTTTATTTAATTGTATTATACTTTTTATATTTTATTGATGCGTGAATGCATGTCAATTTTTACGTCAATTATTACTGTGTAGAAATAAAAACAAGAGAGTTAACATACATTTCATATAGCAAGTACCTTTGTTCTCAAGATATTTGGCTTTTTATTATATGTAAATTGTATATCTAGTTATAAGTACAACAAAGACAGCAACACGTACATTAATAAACATCAGTAATTACAACTCATTTAAGTATAAAACTGTAATTATTATTGGCAATGAGAAAACTTGAAGAGAATGGGTTTTATTCTAAAGATTTAGGTCATAATATCAGCTGCACCTAAGTAATTCTCAAGCTTACAGATTACAGGTAGTGTAAAGCTTCGTCTTAAGTATTTGAGTTAGCCGTTTACTTATTCATCTAGAGAGTTACAAAACCATTCCCTCTTATCCGTGTATTGTATTATCTCTCTGACCATGCAGTTTCCTTTTCTGTTTTTTGTGTCGGTTTACTTACACGCATATATTGTTAGGGTGCTTACAGACCAAGGAGGGTTCCATTCTATTGCTAGTTCAATAAGATTTTCTGTTTCTTTTGACAAAGAAAACGACGAGTAAGAAACTAACTCCTATAACTGTCTCTGTGAACACTATATGCCATTCACTTGTGCCACTATACCTTATTACACGTACTACTCATCCACTTACAATTACATCTTACAAAGAGTTGTCTCAACGTGAATTAGAATATAACTCTCTATTTAATAAAGATTTTTGAAATGTGAATGGTTGTGAGATTAATTCGCACATTGAAAGAGAAAAACAAAAGTAATCATCATTATTTCCGATTAAACGACTGTTATAGCATAAGTTTTAAAAAGACGAGGAAAAGTAAATTTCAAATGCATTTGGGGTATTTAAATGATATCACTAAAATCGTTTTTATCGTTGGTGGGCATTTCTGTACAGTGTGCATAATAAATTCAATTTGTAATGCGGATGGAGTTCTAACAAAATCTTAATGCACAGTAAAGTGGATTTATGAATTAAGTTATCGTAAATGCATTGAAACGCCCTATTCACCTACATCGCTACAAGCAGGTCATGGACCATGGAGTTCAAACTACAACAACTTATTTTGTCAGATATTTTAAAAACATTTTCTGACCTTGTTGTAATGTTACAATAGAAATTCTTAAGTCAGGGGTCTTTGAGCAGGTGAACTACTTTTGTCATCTTTGAAATGCAGGTAGGTAAAGGTAAATGCTTGTTGTGCTTGAACTATAGACTAAAACTTAGGCCCCAGAATTTGTTCTCTTCCAAACTGTATGTTTATTGTGAAGAATAGATCGCATCATGCAAATTTTAAGCAGCTCTATGAATCCCTTTTGGGATTTAGTCAAGCAAAATTCTATAAATTGAATCACGGATGTATTTTGAAATGAATTTTAAGTGCCATGAGCTACATTACATTGAATTACTCTTAGTAAATAAAATTCCCTTTAAATATTGTATATCGAAACGCGGATGTGTTTTACCTATGTCAAAGCAATTAACTCAAGAGTGGTGGTGATAAGATAAGTCGTGTCTAGAAACATAATATCATAAGTTTAATGTGACTGACGACAAAGTCGGAATGTAGAACATACCTACCTATTACTTTTCAAAATTAGGACAGTTGCATCTTTTTAATGCTGAATCATATATTAACAATGACAAAGGAGATAGTTCACAAAGTGACACAGGAGAGAAACATGTGAAGGTTGCACAAATGTGGAGTAATTTAATGATATAATAAACACCGAAAGTAAGCTGAAAGTAAACACTCCACCTTATTACATGAATTTAAAACGAAAGCTAAATATTTTCATGATTTCAATAATTGTCTTCAATAGTTCAATAAAGATTAATTGCTTGTTGCAAATCAAAATATAATATCTCATGCGATTTCATGGCCAAATTAAATTTCCCAGGTGTTCACTCTATAAATGTATACACTATGTGTCTATACTCACAGAAAAATTCCATGCTACTAATATTAATATAACTCTAGTTGTAACTTCTAAGAATCAAAATAAATGCTTTTAGATTTTGTGACACTGATTAATGACGAGACAGTCATACAAATGCACCTGTTTCTAATTAGCTCAAAATTTAATTTAACTTTTGCTCAGGGCAGTAATTTGCGATGATGCAGGTACTTATTTAACATATGTTGTGTGTGACGCAAGAATATCTGTCTAGTATTGATTGCATTATCTATTATGCGTAAGGATTCACAAAAATTGTTTCATACCAGGTATGTATATGTATACTATTGTTTATGTAGGTACCTGTAACTGCTCTTACTTTTTATTATCCACTTTCGGTATTCTCAAGGTTAGTATGTTGGTTACCGGTCTAGTTTTTGGGGTGATTCTAACGATTGTAATGATGCATTTCTTTGTGTGTAAACCAGCCACTTTAATAACTAGTTAGGGCATTGGGGAATCTGCATCCTTGTGTTATCTATGAGCACGTTGCTGCCTTTCCTTTGTTTGCTTACGTTGATTCATGCAATTACCTGTATTTGGCACTGCGTCACGTATTAAAAGATGATATTCCAATGAAATAAATATAGGTGGTTACCTAACAGTCATACTTCCCTGACAGTCAACTAAGTGATGTAAAAATTATGCATTTCTTTCTGTTCTTTTGCTGATTGCATTTACGTGTTACTTATCGTTATACACATTATGCATGTAATTTATGTATTGCCGCACTAACTACTGTCTATATACACAACGTCTTAGGATGGGAATCTTGATATTTCACCTTGATGTTTCCCTAATTAGGGAACAGATGTATATTTGGTTTGGCGTGGTCTATTACACTGCATAAGACAGACTATCCATGGGGGCAAATGTGTTATTTGGGAAATGCGTCAGGTTCGCACTTACAATTCTAAATTCTATGTTGAGGTGCAAATAATATTTATGAGTGTAGGGTACAAAGAAACTAAAAAATATGTACAATTCTATTGTAGTAAATTAGTTATAAACATTCAAAAATCATTTATTTTTATATTTATGTTACCTTACACCTTTCTTACTATTGCTACTGCTATAAATCAACATAGGAATCTGAAGTTGGCATCTTTGTTTTTGTGGGAAATATTGCCCAATGTATTTTTTGCAGTTACTTATGGTAAATTCATTTTACGTTCTAAATAGTCCTGCAATCTGCAATTGAATTAGCTGGCGTTATTGGTTTGCCCAAAGCTTACGACAAGTTGGGACACATGGACGTGGTTCTTTTTCTAGGAATTTGTAGAGGAGTTAAATTGGCTTTATTCATCTGTCAAACAAAGCCCATTCATCCGTACATATTCCATATTACAAAATACCAGAAAAATCAGTTGTCAACTATAGTAAACATTGACCAATGCACTGCTCTCTCACCTAAAACATCCCAAAACTGTATGAAATTTATACTAATTATGTGCAATCAATCATTGTCTTTGGAGTGAAAAATGTTTATGATAGAATGTTATTACTGCAAGCAGTCACTCTCTATGCTCTGACATAATTTCAGCTTTTCTGGTGCTCCGTTGCAATATGACTGACTTTTATGCAGAGCCTGTGTATTATGAATAATAAAGGACGTAACATGTATTTAAAAACATCAGGTGTAATTTGGCGTTTAGATAATAGTACTCAAGACATGCATAATCTCTGATTCTGTCAAGGTCATTCTGGATGTATAGAAGTGCATAATTATAGAAATTACATTCATTAGGTCCGCTGTCCACTTGCGCTTTTGATGTTATATCTGCCTAAAAGGTATTTTAACACCTTAGCAGATCAAAATGTAACGTATGGCTGAATGAATGTATAACTAGTTGTATAACATTTCCTATAATTTTTATAATTAAGTAGAATTTGAAATACAAAACTTTAAGTAGTATTACTTGACTGTAAAATCAATTGCATCAAACTAGGAAATAAGTTCCACTTTTTCACTGTCTCGTTCTTTTTTTCAGAGTTAAGGCCATTTTTTGCGAGAGAGACAACCTGCCAATCTACGCGTCTTTATGTCAGTTCTACTTTAAGTGGAATGAATCGACCAACTAGTGACAATGACTAATAACTGGACAGTTTAGGTGTAACAGGGCTATTTTTATCTTTCTGATTCAATTTTATTAATCTTTAAAGTCAAATTAAATCACACTTCATGAAAGATGACTGAAATCACCTAATAACTAATTAAAATACTTTCGATAAACTTTAGCAGTAACTTGGTGTGCTTCCTCCAACGTTGCAACTACGACTGACTCTCGAATCATTATACAGAAGACTATCGAGAATCAAAGAGTATCTAACAAAGAACTATCGCATTATCTAGAGATACTACACAATACAAATACAATAAATTAATTCTTTTACATAGCGTTACATTATAGCAATAAGAGAAATCAACTTTTATAAATAAATATCCTAAAACTATAGCTCTTCACGCAACACTCCCACCTAATTTCCTAAATCAAAATGGAAATTAGAAACATTAAACTTTCTTAATATCTAAAACGGTCAGGTGCTTTAATCTTCCTTCCTGATCGAGTGACAACAACTTTCTCCCCGACATAATCCTCTTCAGCGGGGTCGGGTTCGAAAACTTTCTCCTTAACTTCCAAGGGGTAGAGACGTTGAATAGGCCGAGTAAGGAATCCTTTAGCCGTCTTTAATTTGGCCACGCGCACTATTCCGTCACTTCCTGGGATAAGGTCTACAACTTTTCCTAGAATCCAGTCCAAGCGCTTCATCCCGTCAGCTCCAACGAGAACGATGTCTCCTGGATTAACGCTTCGTGCTGCTTTCACCTTCTTTCCAGGCTGAAGGAGCATACCTAAGTATTCTTCTCTAAATCTTTTCCTTAGGTCATCCTTCAATTTCTGTCTGTACGCGAATCTTTTGTTTAGAGCCCTTGCATCAAGAGAGTCCAAGTCTGGAACACCCACTTCTTCCACCTCCTGAAGAAACGTTGCAGGAGTCAAAGGCACTAAATCATCCGTGTCTTCCGAAACATAGGTTAAGGGACGTCCATTGATTACGGCTTCCGAGTCGCATAAAATTGTCGTCAGCTCCTCGTAACTGAGTGACGCTCGACCCAGAACTCTCCGTAAAATTTTCTTTACCATCTGGACGATTCTTTCCCAAAACCCGCCCCACCAAGCCGCAGTGGGCGGAATAAACTTCCATTGTATGCGACGGACATCAGCATACATCTCGATACTTTTCCAGTCTATAGCTTTGAACATATTGTCGGCTCCCACAAAATTCGTCCCGTTATCGCTGTAGACTGTTGTGGGCCTTCCTCTTCTTGCAATAAACCGACGAAATGCTTGCAGGAACGCATCAGTGGAAAGGGATGTCACACACTCCAGATGTACTGCTCTGTACACCGCGCAGGTGAACACCACAATCCATGCTTTGCTCCCACCCTTTAAATGCAGAGGCCCCGCCAAGTCAATCCCTGTCACCTCAAAGACAGCTGCGTCCCGAACTCTGTCTAATGGCAATGGTGCAGGTTGAGCTTCCAAGTGGGGGACATCAAATCTTTTGCACTTTGTGCAATCTCGGATAACCCTTCGAATTAATTTCCGAGCTCGCACGATCCAGTACTTTTCACGTAGGGCACATAATAACACTTGAATCCCTGCGTGACTCAATTCTTCATGTTTCGCTTTTACCAGTAATTTCACTATTGGGTGACATGGTGAAAGGATAATAGGAGTAACAAAGTTCACGGAGTCATCTCTCCTAGTTATCTTTGTTTTCACCCGCAAGAGATTTTCATCATCTTCAAAAGTCCTAATTCCCTTTAAAATATCCGGATTATATTTTACAGATTCCCTTTGAATAATTCTTGAAACATTTTTCTCTGCAGCTTCAAGTTCATTCACTTTTAATCCGCACTTGACGAGTTCCTCGTTCTTCTTCTTTCGGTGACAATTCTGGATAAATCGCTGCATCCATCCAACTTTTCTAATCAAATTTTCGTAATGGCCAGCGTTTTCCAAAAGTCTCTCAGAAAAATTCTTTTTGCTAATTGCCAAGTTGCTTGCTGCTACTACTGTCTTTGCCTTTTCTGCATCAACTATGGCGTCGTCTGGAGTAATTTTACTTTTCGGCCAAAATTCCATTGGCCTTTTGAGCCATGCAGGTCCCTCCCACCATGAAGAATTGAGGAGCTGCTGTACACTGCATCCTCGGGAAGGCAAGTCTGCTGGGTTCAATACTCCGGGCACATGATTCCACATTTCTTTCTTGGTTGACTTGAGTATTTCGTTTACACGATTTCCAACAAACGTTCCCCATTTCTCTTCCTTACGAATCCAACACAGTGCGTTAGAGGAGTCGGTCCAATACCAAGTAGGAATGTCCGCATAATTCAAAATCCTCTTCACTGTGTCTGCTAACCGAGTTCCAATGAGACAGGCAAGCAATTCGAGACGGGGAATAGTGACCGTTTTCACTGGGGCCACCTTGTTCTTCGCTAATACGAGTTGCGTAGAAATTCCAGCCTCCGATTCTGCACGTAAAAATACACAAGCTGCGTAGGCTTCTTTGCTTGCGTCCACGAAAACGTGTAGACTCCAGAATTCCTTGGCAATATTTTCCTTGAGCATCCATCGTGGGAATTTTACTTCCTCCAAATTGGGAATAGAATTCCTCCACTCAAGGAACTTCTTGGTAATATCTTCAGGCAGAGCTTCATCCCAACCGACTTTAAGAGACCAAGCTTTTTGTAACAATAACTTCGGCAATAAAGTTACAGGTGAACTGAAGCCAATTGGGTCGAACACTTTATGCGCTGCTGATAATATTTTTCTTTTAGTTACAGTTGTATCGTTCTCTTCGTATGCTACTCGAACGTCACAACGTAAAGTGTCTTCTTTTAGGTCCCAGGATAATCCGAGCACTGGAATGACATTACTTTCTTCTTCTGTTTCTTTTCCTGTCCATTCCCAGTTTCTTAAATCGAACTTCCCAGCTTTCATGATTTCTGTACTTTCTTTTATGAACTTCTGCAATTCATCTTCGCTATTCAGACTCGCCACACAATTGTCGATGTAGAACGAAGATTTCAACTTCTGAGCACTTTCTTGAAGACTTGGGGGTGCTCTATCCAAATGGTAGTTGATTGTTGCTCCGAGCAAGAATGCACTGCACGAAACTCCAAATACCACACGACGATGACGAAACACTTTATAGTTACAATTTTCTTTTTGTGACATACAATTTTCTTTAGTAGTGTTATCTGTTACCTTTTCCGCTGCAGTGTCTTCATTAAAGTCTTTCCACAGAAAAAATCGAAGAAAGTCTCTTTCTTCCTCTCGAATACTAATCTGCAGATATGCCTTCCGAATATCTGAAAGAACACCGATCCTTTTCATACGGAATCTTGTCAATATTGTTGGAATCAATTCGAGCAAGTTCGGCCCTTTTTCCAAACAGTCATTGAGGGAAGGTGATGACTTTTCCCGTGCCGAAGCATCAAAGACTGGTCTCACTTTCGTAGTTCCCTCTTCCTTTACTACTGCTCGATGCGGCAAGTAGTGCCCGAATTTCTCCAGTTCGTTTTCTGGCACTTCTTCAATAATTTCTTCATCCAGCCACTCTTTAAAGGCTTGCTGGTACTTGGTCATGAAATTATTGGCTTTTAACTTTTTTGTCACACTGTTCATTCTCTTTTCCGTTAATCTCCGATTATCTGGCAACTGGTCATGACCAACGACGAACGGTAGGGAAACTTCATAACGGCCCTCTGAGTCAACTTTAACTGTCTTATTAAAATACTCCACAGCAGCTTGCTGCAGTTCTTCTTGGCTCTTGCTCTCAGCTGGGTCCGTAATTCCAATCGTGTCTAATTGCCACAACTTCTGAATATCGGCATCTTTGACGAATAAAGAAGTCACCATTAGTGTGCTATCGTTTCTTGAGTCTGTTCCTGGAACTTTTCCGGACAGGGTCCATCCTAGGTGGGTTTCAAGAGCTACGAGTCCACTGGTTAATATTTTCATTTTTCCAGTGTTCAGCTTTCCTGAAACATCCGCTCCAATCAACAAGTCAATATTTAAATTACCACATTCTGCATCTGTAAGGGTAATTCCACTTTTCTTTAACTCCGATAGCCAAGGTCCATTTGGCACTTTTGGAATCAGTCCACAAATTTTTACCTCATCCAACGTATTAAAAGTACAACGATACTTACGATCAAGGCTACTCACTCGGATTTGATATCTTTGGTGTATTTTCTCTTTCGTTTGTACACCTCCAAATAGACTGTGACTAATTCGTACTTCTCCATTGTCTTGATATCCCATTGCCTTTATTGCTTCCTTAGAGATATAAGATCTTTGAGAGCCGCCGTCAATCACAGCTCGAACTATTTTCTCACGATCACCGTTGAATAAAATAACCCTAATGGTTTGCAAAAGAACATCTGATGTGCATGTCTGGTTTGACAGGGCAGTAGTTTCTTTATTCTCTGGCTTGTCGCTCTGCTCACTTTTACTTTCTTTTTCTTTTTGAACAGGAAGTCCAGGGCACATCACTTCATAATGACTTTTGCTACACTTTTTGCACTTTATCTTTTCTTTGCAAAATTTTGCGGGATGTCCCTGCTTAATACACCGAAAACAACAATTTTTCTCTTGGGATATTTTCTTTTGTCCTCCAGAGACATTTTTTCGGCCTTGTAGCAATTTTGACTTTCGTGGTTCATTTTGCCACAAAATATACAGGAACTCTTTTCACTTTTTTTATCAGAAGAATTTCCACTGAACAGTCCAGCGGCTGTTGGGACATCTTCTGAAAATTCAACTTTAGCTTTTACTTTCTTCGGCTTTTCGATGGAAAATCCTTCTCGTGCTAAATTGATGCTTTCTTCATTTTCTACTTCGTTATGTAGAAATGCCATCAATGAAGTCAACTTGTTTTGATTTTCCTCGGTATTCTGAGTACTACCTTCGCGACCTAGGAGCTTGCTTCTTTTCCAGGCCCTCAGAATTTCTTCTGGTAGACACGACTCCACAAGTGGATACAACATTGAAGCGTATTTATCGCTTGTGACCCCCAATGTTTCCAATGCTCTGAGTTGAGTCTCCAACTTGTCGTACAGTGACGACAACACAATTTTAGTTTTTGGGTTCACTGCGTTATGAAGCACTAAACGTAACAGTTCCCGAACGTAAACCTCAACTAAAATTTCTTCTTTTCCAAACTGATTCTTTAGACACTCTATTGCTTTGGGATAGCACTTTCCACTAGGTGGAAAACTTTGCACTAATTCAGCAGCTCGACTTCCTTTTTCGACTGCTTGGAGAAGGTACTGGAACTTGTCGGCGTCATCCATTTCCTTATCAAGATGAATCTTTTCAAATTGGCCCCAAAATCCCAGCCAGTCCTTTACTTCTCCTGAAAACGTTTTCCATTCTATTTTTGGGAGTTTGCATTTTCGTTTGCTTACAGCTCCACTGGCGGTTTCCCATTCTTCAACCTGCTCAGTTCTCTTTTTAGAATGGAAACTTTCAACTTTTGCAGAGAGGTCACACATCCGGTCACGATAGACTTCTACTCCATCGTGTTCAGTGATTATTTCATCATCACCGGCATCATCCTCCTGCATCTTGTCCATGATATCTTCGTCTGCCTCCATCAACCGCTTGTCTTTGGATGTCAACTTTTTCATCAGGGAGTGGACGGTCAGATCACGAGGATTATCTTTTTTGAGTTCCTCTTCCAATTCGTTTGCCACTTTGGTGAAGGCCGTTCGAAGAGGAGTACGTTTTCGTTTTAGGAACTCCATCACTCAACAGTCAACAATCAATAGTTGCCGATTGGAAGCACTTTAACTTTTATAGTTCCAAAAATTATTGTCACTTTTTCGAATGTCGACAATTCACTCCTAACCAGGGGCGCCACGTATTTTGCGAGAGAGACAACCTGCCAATCTACGCGTCTTTATGTCAGTTCTACTTTAAGTGGAATGAATCGACCAACTAGTGACAATGACTAATAACTGGACAGTTTAGGTGTAACAGGGCTATTTTTATCTTTCTGATTCAATTTTATTAATCTTTAAAGTCAAATTAAATCACACTTCATGAAAGATGACTGAAATCACCTAATAACTAATTAAAATACTTTCGATAAACTTTAGCAGTAACTTGGTGTGCTTCCTCCAACGTTGCAACTACGACTGACTCTCGAATCATTATACAGAAGACTATCGAGAATCAAAGAGTATCTAACAAAGAACTATCGCATTATCTAGAGATACTACACAATACAAATACAATAAATTAATTCTTTTACATAGCGTTACATTATAGCAATAAGAGAAATCAACTTTTATAAATAAATATCCTAAAACTATAGCTCTTCACGCAACACCATTGTTAATTTTGAATGTTTTTATTCCGTCCACATTTTGCTCATTTGTATTTTTTACCCAGTCCATGTTTACGCAAACCATTACAATAATAATAAGCATGACTTATTTCTGAACACGGCATATTACAGTCAGTTTAGTATGGAGGCGTAGTATTTTCCTCGAAACACAATAGCATTGCGTTTACTGATTACGTCATTACTATTTAATACATGCACTAGAGTACAGTATGAAAACTTTAATCTAAATATAAATGATTAAACCAGTATAAAATACACGACGTGCTATTACATTACAGTGTCAGTAATCCTTTCCTTGTGAATCAACCGAGTCTGAAGTTAATTGTGCATTGAGAAAGACTTACTTAGTTATGTTAATATAGCAAATGGAGTATTTTCGACCTATGATGTCATTTTTCCTTTAAGACCATTGTCATTTAATTGGCAAGCTTGCAATAAAATTGCAAAGTAAATAATCTACACAGTCTCTGAACTTTATCATTGTTAATCCAGCAATACCGTATTGTTATTGTTGCTGCAATAGAGATCTACTATAAAAAGTTATTGTAATTATAAGTTAGATATTCGTACTAAAAGATCATCAGCAATGCTACTGCAACGGTGTAAAACCTTTGATGAATTGTAAGATTTTTTAAAATAGGAATGAATGGCCCATCGACAATTAATTTCCGTAGGATGACACATGTTAGTATTTTGCTGCTTAAAGAAGTGCTAATTGTATAATAAATGGTTTGCATTGTATGACATCTTCACCTATACACAAATTGCATAATTACAAACGTATGTAGATGACCAAAATTTCATGCATTCCACACTTCGGTAGTGACATTATGCATTCAAATCACCAAAAGATCTAAATTTACAATATTGCATAGACCAGGTATCATTTGTCTGTCAGTCATTAATATGTAACACTTTCTGGGATAATTATTTAGCACTTGAAAATAAATTATTCATGTAATCCGTCTCCTGTGGAGTCATTCCGATCTAGACACGCCGTCTCATAATCTCATCACTATGCAGTGTGTAATTGCGGTTTCCCACAACTTTTGCGTTATATTGTACGCGCTCACAAGTTCACGGCGTTGCACACTGTGGATTGGGTCTGTGAATAGAATTATTTATTATGGAAATAGTGATTTCAGTGGAATACAACAGAAAACCATATAAAAAATCAAGATTTGGAGGTTTTTCTCGGAAAAATTTTTTTATTTGGGTGTAACCCCCCTCTGGGGGTAACTTCGCCCCCTTATGGTTGAAAATTCTGAAACCGATATCAGACCTTCCTCACCACTACTGGAGCTTAAGTCCTGAGTTTCGTTGCGGAATTCAACACACTTTTTGAGTTATAGCATTTTGAAGCCAAAAAATTGTCGTTTTATGACCCTCTTTGAAACCTGATAACTCAGAAATGGGAAAACATTTTTCATCGTTCATATTTTTATAAAATATTAGGCATATAAGTACATATGGTGGTGTTGCTAACTCGGCGTAGACAGAGCTAATTTGGAAGATATACCACTCCAAACTTTAGGTAGCAATGGGTAAAATTTTTCAGCCGATGCCTTTTTATCAGGTAGCCGAAGTACCCGCTAACTTTGTAACTCATATCTTATGAGTTTATATGACGACGTTTTGTTAATTTAGAATTTGCAATTTGAAAATTTTGAACTAATTTGGAACTTTAAAAATTCGAAAATTTGAAAATTTGCAATGATTTGAAAAATTTTGCCAAGAATTGGCAATGAAATACGTTGACAATTATCCATGGTATTACATGCTGGTCAAGGCATGTAAGATTCTTATTCACGGCCAATATATTGCTTCTGCTGCGAATTTGCGAAATTAGTTAGGGGGTACTTCGGCTACCTGATAAAAAGGCATCGGCTGAAAAATTTTACCCATTGCTACCTAAAGTTTGGAGTGGTATATCTTCCAAATTAGCTCTGTCTACGCCGAGTTAGCAACACCACCATATGTACTTATATGCCTAATATTTTATAAAAATATGAACGATGAAAAATGTTTTCCCATTTCTGAGTTATCAGGTTTCAAAGAGGGTCATAAAACGACAATTTTTTGGCTTCAAAATGCTATAACTCAAAAAGTGTGTTGAATTCCGCAACGAAACTCAGGACTTAAGCTCCAGTAGTGGTAAGGAAGGTCTGATATCGGTTTCAGAATTTTCCACCATAAGGGGGCGAAGTTACCCCTAGAGGGGGGTTACACCCAAATAAAAAAACTTTTCCGAGAAAAACCTCCAAATCTTGATTTTTTATATGGTTTTCTGTTGTATTCCACTGAAATCACTATTTCCATAATAAATAATTCTATTCACAGACCCAATCCACAGTGTGCGTTGCACGTTACAGATAGATACAATACAGTATGCCGAGTATGCCGAGTATTACGTTTGCATTTTACTGGCTCTATTTTACAATATAGTGCAGCCTAAAGTAAGAAGGGCAAAGACTAAGAAAATATGAACACGTTTCTCTTGTAAGATAAACCTATATTAAAAGTATACTCTGCAGTATTATAGGACCGAATTTCTTAATGATTGAAATCTTAAAATGCTAGAAATTTCAGTTTAATTTTAAAAGCCTTGCGTTGCACTAAGAATTGTTTTGTAAAACATCTTAGGGTACTTTACAGAACAGTAAACCAAGCCAAGGGAAGCTAAAGTTGTATAATACTTAATACAATTTGCAATAACCAAATGACTATGTTAAATCATGTTAACTGGGAACATATTTGGTAGACAAATATTGTACCTTATATTTACAACTTCTTCTATTCCGAAACTAAAAATAATAGAGGTATAATACTAAAATATTAAAGGTAAACGACAATCTTACACAGGTTTCATAAAAATTATATTTTTCCGTTACATGGTCGTAGCAATGTTTAAAGAAGTTGAAATTTGGACGGAGAGATATTATATCCAATATACTATGTTGAATGGCGCATCATGCCAGGGGCTAAATTCTCTTGTATCAGTTTTATGTATTGACATAGTAGTGCTATGATCGTGTACTAGTAAAGTTTCAGTAGCAATAATAAGTCAACACTTCTAAGAAGTTGAAACTTCTAATTGTATTTGCGAGTAAACTCAATGTCAAATCTAATTGAAATTGTGTTTATTAACATGTCCAAATTTGTACATTTGGCGGAACAGTAAATTCTTTCTAAAAGTTAACCAAACAAATGACGTGATCCATCTGCAGGTATTTGAATCGGCCTTCCTTTTAAATAAATACAGAATAATATTTACTGGTAGTGTGCATTACGATGTCGTCATTTACTTAAGTCAACCTACTTTTTCTAAAGAATATATGAGTCATTAAGTGGCTATATAACATTAATTAGCCCTTTCCTCCCTTAGAAAACTATTCGGATTGCCACGTTGAAATAACCATTGACAATTTAGAAAAACCATTATATTTCATAAAGATATTATAAGGCTTGTCAGATTAAATAAAGCAAGGATATTATTCCTTGTTAATTAATATTGCTGCAAATCTCTATGAAAAATAAACCAAGACTAATAGGTCAGTGATCAGTTCATTTTTAGAATATTATGCATTATATAGATAGACATACTGATACAGTTGACTCATTGCTATTGATGTTTATTTGCCACGATAAAATTACATTTAATTAGTCATTCATTCTAAATATAGTAATTTGATCACCACGCAAATGCCAAATCCGTTTGATAAATTTCCTGCAAAGAAATACAAATAATTAAAGCAGTATGTGCTGTGCTCCTACAGTAAATGTGTAAACTTTGTACAAATAAAATCAGTCAGTATATCAGGTTTATATCAGGTAAAATATTGCGTTTAAGTATGCTAAAGTACCATCAAACTCAAAAGCTAATGCAAGCAGACTGTATTTACTTGATGTGATTGCATTGCCTAGAAGGATTGAGGAAATGTGAATATTAACATAATTCACGCCCAGTAAATACATACATGGTAAGCGGTGAACTAACTACGTATTAAAGTGCTCACTTCAAAAATATTTTTCTCTGTTGTAACAACTGTTTATTTGGTACTGTAATACGTTCTTTGCATGTACCACAATATTAGCTACATTTTTTGTATTTTTCCAATAGACTTTAGGCTTTTAGCTGTACAGAAAACTTTGGGTGCCCTAAACCCATGCAAACTCATAATTTCCCTGAAATCTCAATTATAAATATAAATATTCTTATGATGTCGATTTCAAGCTGTTATTTAGTAAAACAAAATGACAATTAAATTAGAAAAGTATAGTATGTCTGATCAAGCATTGTTATTGATAATAATCGATAGTTTCTCGTTTATGTGGTCATCAACAATAATGTCTGTAAGGAGCTACTCGCTACTGGAATACAAATAGAAAATAGGACACAGTGGCACATCTATACCACAGTGGTGCATAGATTTTATCATCATTTATAGTAAATACGATATATTCTGGAAAATCAGCTTGGGTCATGGCCAGATGTGGTCACACGATAGATAGATAATGGTAAATAAAGGAAACCAATTGTCAAGATCGCCATAATAGTACGAAGAGTGTACGCCTATCCTTATAAATGCACTGTTGCACTGTAGTGCTACAATTTCATGTGCTCTGAATATGCTGTCGTCGTTTGAACTTGTAATAACACATTCCTATATCATGAGTATTGTAGTAACGATGATAGCAATAAATATTATAATAACTTTCCTAATTAGTATAATTACATAGACAATTTTAGTTTTACATATGCTTAATAATACCGCAGTTCTGCATTTAAATGAACAAAGACAAAGGCAATAAGCTATGCAAAACTCTACTTCCGACGAAACCGCATACTACTGTTGGAAGGATACTCTAGTTAGAAATCAAAGTACTGAAGCTATATGTAATGTATGCAAGTATACACAGTTATCGTTGCCGTCCATGTACAAACATTTTACAAGGCAATAAACAACCAAATACAATATATGCTGAGGATATTGACAAGCATCTATTCATAATTCTACAATGTAGTCTCAGTCTCAGATCGAGTAGACGACTGTATTTGCGTAGAGTGTATTTCTTACTTGGGAGTGGACTGTAGAGTAAGTCATGCTGAATTTACGTTAACTCTGTCGGTATGTGAGTATGTCTACTTGAGTTTAAGCTCTGAGAAATGTAATCACAATTGTTGTTTTTTTCTTTCTCAGTGTGTATAGTTACAACGAAGCAAACAAAAAAGGTTGTCCTTTGAATCTTCTTCCTGCAGCAGAATTTCGAAACAAAAGTGACTTGGAGATACTTCTTATCTCTAATTTGACATCTGAACTAGTTGGAAGAGAAAAAAAATGACTGTGTCGTATACTGCTGAAGTTGCTACTTGTAAAGGGTTCGGGTGTTTCTTAAAGCTCTTATTCCGGTAAGTAAATTATACATTTGTTTATTCTCTAGCTCCCGATCTGTGTAGGTACCTTTACAATCTAAATTCACAAAAGTGTCAATTTAATTATTCCGGTAATTATTCACTTCAGCCTATCACATCCAAAGCAACTAAGACTGTTACTGATGGCAATATAATTTCCTTAGCATACAGTATATAATTCTTTATTTTGTCAGACGGAAGTGAGACGGCTATTTCTTGTAATGTATAGTATTAAACTTTATATGAGCAAGTTTCCTAAAGTTTTACAAAGGATAATGATAATCGTTTGCGTTTTGCGAATGGAAGGATTTGCATTTATAAATAATGATACCCGTATATGAATAATTGAATCCTTTATACTAGCTACAAGATATATTGATTGTCGCATAGTGTAATATTCAATAGTACTATGTAAATCCCGTAGTAGTGTAATGTAGTAATGAATTCGTGCTTAAAAGACTAAAATGGACCACTACCACTAAAGTATTTCTACATACAATAATAATAGGGTAGAATGAAGTAGATTCCCATTTATCAGACAGAATTGAGCATACTAATCTACCGTGGACTTTTCCAGAGTCATTCATGTAGGCGAATGCTTAAAATAATCCACGTGCTAGTTGCAATGCACTACTGCGAAATAAACTTGTCTGTGTGATACGCAGTGTGCATAATAAAATAGGCACCACATGGTGATGGACTGTACCTAAGCTTTCATTTTGCATAAAGACATAAATGACTAACGTTTTAAAAAACATAATGCTACGTATTTATTAGTTCTGGTACAACAATTAGTACAACAATTAGGTACAATGAAGAGGAATATTTTAGCAAACCACAGTTAATGGACAATTTTAATACAGAAACATTTTTAACTTTGTAATGTAATTGTACAGTAAAAGATGCAATGTACTTAAATGAAATTTGTAGTTATTTATATTCAAATGAGTAATTATAGTGTAAATGGAGTGAATATAAATTGGAATAGTGAAAATGTTAATATTTCGGGTAAAAGTAAAGTGGACAGGAGGCATTTGTCTTTGCAATAAAATATTTACGGACCATAAAACATAACTGCTTGGGCAAATTCTGATATTATATTATTTCATTGCATATGGTATTGGTGCATCGTAAGCTTATTGCATGTCATATCCGTTCCTTTTTTGCTAAAACAGTAGTAAAGACATTACTGCAAGTGAAGTGTCTAATAATATAATAATAAAAGAAGTCCGCTGGTATGCTTTGCCGTAGCAAGGAACTTTTTTATGTAGTTGCAGTCTGGCAGTCTCATGTTCAACTCTCATCTCAGTTGTCTCACAGTGAGTCCCTCCATTCAACGAAACGTCTCTAATGATTTGAATAGACGGAAGAAAGGACATTATATTATAGGAACATTCGCAATGCACTTGTAATACCATTTCCACTTGCTTTATGTAATATGAATGGCGGTGTAGAGGATTTCCAAACGTTTCTTCAGTATTTTGATATTAGATCCACTGATAGCTGACAATTTAATGATCCATTTGACTGTAGCCTACAGCATTGTATATATTAAAGCAATTTATGCTGGAAACATGCTGTTGAGCATTAAAAGCCAGGGGATAAACCAAAACTGTTAACGTTACGCCAATCTCTATCTACTTTGGTTAGGTAGATACTTTGGTGGATAAAATCCAATATTTTCAGACGTCTTAATGTGTTATTGCCTGTTTTCTTATTCTAAGAAGATAGGAAACTAAGAAAACAGCCAACATTACGAATTTTGTACGAGTAAGAATATCTTAGCATAGCAAGGAACGTCCTCCATTGTTATCCGAGCTCATTTTCTCTGAACGTTTTCACATCTCATGAATTTGATAGTTTTCATGGAATTAAAATTACCGATACAGTAAAAACTACTAATCCTTCTTGTGCCAACAAAAACGACCGGGTACTATAAGTCTCATGTCGTGTTTAACCAATGCTAGAAAGGATTGTAACTCTTGAAAGCATTACGGAACAGTATAACGTATTTGTCCAATAAATTGCTCTCGGAATAATTTTTTGTTACTGAATGATCACAATAATTTTCCGAGGAAAATTGATTAGGGTTGGGAATTTATTATGTTGTCGATTCAGAATTGAAAATTGACCAATATGTATCGTCAATGAATAACTAAGTCAAGAACAAAAATCAATTGTCAATGCCCATGAAATCGTCGCCAGTAAGCAAAAATTACACCAAATTATGGTGGCAGTTTTATTTTCGTTTTTTGTTGTTTTATCATGTTATGTACTGCATACAGACTCTTCCGAATGAATGTGAACAGCTAAAAGGGAGGGGTATTTTTTTAATTAGAGGATGTAGTATTTAAAAATACGAATTTTACACTTTATTAGGGTAATTACCTAGGTAATTCTGTAAATATGACACATAGTACATCTATGTACCGCCTTTACATAGCGTAATCATCATACGCGCACATATAAAATATAGTAATAAAAAGCAATAATTCTCATTTCAGCTTCTGCAACTAACGAGAAGAAAGAGAAAATCCCAGGCGCAAAAAAATATTATAGCAATTAAATCTTACAATGCCCTACTTTCAACATATGAGGGAATGGGGAGTCAAAATGGGGTACTATGGGAAACGCATCGCTCGCAAAAGTAAATATCCATGGTAAATTGACTGGGCCAGTAATCACTCATTCCTACAATGGCGCATAATGTGAATTCAGTCCTTGCTAATAATTAAACTGTGAATACAGAATAGCCCATTTTGATTCCACAGTCAGATTGCGTAATAAACACAACATTTAATTTATTTAATTGGGGTGTGAATAATATATGTAACGACACGAATAACTACTATCTGTGGACTATTGCCAGAAATATTTTCTAGTTTCAAACAAGTAAACAGTAAATATCTTTTTTATACATGTTGTGTCATTTACATATTTTTAGATGGTTGGTTCAAGACATTTTTGTGCAAAAAATATGCATATAACCGCAATGTTTTGTGTGGTTTTCCCCTTTTATATTCTTAAAACTGGGCATTTCCATTGAAAATTGTGATGACTTGCATGCAAAAAGATGGGGTTGATAACTTACACAGCGGAAGATGAGACTACCAGTGTAACTGAAGTTTCTCACTCATCAAACTCATGATTATTATTTTTTAATTACAGATGGAAGGGAAGCATTTACAAATTGGTTTGGCCAGATTTATTTTTATTCCTCGGAACCTATTTTTCCCTCAGTGCCCTGTACAGATATATCTTAAGTCCAGAACAACGAGGGTAAGCTACTGTTCTAATTATTATCGTAGTTACCCTTATTATAATTAATTACCACCAGATGTGAATTATTTATTGACATGTATACCTGAACATCACACCACATTAAATGCACTTTATTGTCACCAGAATTCATTTATTTTCACAAGAATATAATTATCATGAAGTAAATCATGCTTATTACTTAATTGATGATATTTCAGTACCTTCGGGAAAGTGTCCAAATACTGTGAAACATACGGCAATCTGATACCTGTGTCGTTTGTGCTGGGTTTTTATGTATCCCTGGTAGTAGGACGATGGTGGGACCAATACCGAACCATCCCATGGCCAGACTCCATTGCTGTATTCGTCAGTGCTAACATTCATGGACAGGTACGTCTACATTGAAAGTATTTTTGGAGATGAACTCACCTGAACTATCACACATCCACGCATTTCTTGTTAATTTCCACATTTCATGGTCATTTCCTTTTGTCTTCCTAAGCGAACTCGTGTCATAACGAGAATTTAATTTCAGTTTCAAGTTTAGTATTTTTTGATTACTCTTGAATTCGTGTTGAGTGCAACCTAGCAATTTTATCATATGCATGTTGATAATATTAATCTTCTCTAGCATTCTGTACTGTAATCTTGTAGGGCAACGATTAGAGATTAGACAGCATGCGGCATGCACCTAGGATTGCATATCATGGCTTATAAAGAACTTTCCTTAAGAATGAAAACGCCAAATTGTGTATTAAATACATCCTATAGGCATGCACCGAGTCTATTTAGTAGTTTCTACGTTGCCTCTTGCCTTGCCTGCTAGGAAGTACAATATTATATGCCTTGTAATTATTACCTAGACCAGTTTGATACGTGATACTTACGAGAAAGTGAAAATTGCATGTGGGAAAGTTATAGAAATAGCATCCAAGAGCCTACAATATCCTTACTTTCCCCTTTTCTGTATTCGTAACTGTGTATTTATATTTTCATTAACATTTCAAGGGTGTGCATCAGTTCAGAAGTTTATCTAATGATGATCAGACATTAAACCTTGCATGTCTAAATTTATATACACGAATACAACATTGATTAGCAGTTTATTCTACTACAGCATGGTGTATTATTATCTGCAAGGAGAAAAGTGGAACGTAAACCTAAGAACTTTTTAGTTGTCGGATAAAATCCAGTAACACCCTTAATGCCTACATTGTCAGGTACATTTGTGTAGGACACATGATATAATTTTGCAGTACATCTTTATAAAATCTGAGATATATCTAAAAGCAATATTTTTTCTTTTTTTATTTCTGGGTAGAACACATTTAAGAGTTAGTATAAATATATCACACATAAGTAAGACGCCAAATACTAATATCTTTGAGAAGGCTATATGCTTTTGCGCTCAATAATGGAGTTTTCTATTGTAAATTGAAATAAATACTACAAAGTCCTACAGTTCTACGAATAATTGTGTAGCTTTTGCTTTCTAAATGTCACGGTCGTGTCGATGCCAATGACGCAAAATGACTTTGCACGCAACAAGAGCATACTTATAAGCTAAAAATAGATAGAAAATAGATGACACTGATTCTATAGCATATTGAATGAAATTCTTCTATTTGTGTGGCGTTCTGTTTCCATTGTCCTGTTCACACAAATGGAACACCCAAACGGAAGATCCAGACATTCTAGGCATTTATCATTTGAAGTGGAAGGGAATTGATACGTAGAAGCATAAACTATCTGTGCTTTTACTACCCCTTCTTTATGGAATTTAAATTTATTGAAAATGGTAAACTGGCTGAAGCTTTGCTGCGAGACTGTGTTTTCTGTCTGGAAAAGTGGGCATAAAAGGCGATTAACTAATTAAGAAGCAATAGTAGTAATAATCCTATAAAGATGAATTTTGCGAATTTTGCTAATAGGACGACAAAGGGCGGTTAATGCGACGCACAATAATGAGATACTGTTGTATGTGCTTGACTCAGTGCTTTTCGAACATCAGTCCACGAGTGAAAAAGAGATTTCCCACTTTGGACCACTTCATCGAAGCAGGTAACTAACTTTTCTTGTCAATGTGTAAAATATGCATGCCAATACATGAATACTGGTTGTACCTATCTACATAACAATGTTTGGTTCCTACTGCATGTTCCCCTTTGTTCCTGAACCGTGTTCTAAGAATCTAACAACCAAAGGATTTCCGTCCATTAAGTTTAATCACAGTTTTTCGCTAAATTAACATTCTCTGTCTCTACCATTGTAAACTGATATTACACAGCTCACTAAAGAGATTTCTCTAACGGAAGGAATTGTAATAATGAATGTTGGAGTGTTCATTTCATTATATTTACTAAATTAGGCCGCATACCCATCGCATCAGCCGTTTCTCTCTCACTCGAGATTTATTAGAATTGACGAAAAGCCAACAAATCGAAACACAGAGACTTAATTAAGAAGATTCAAAGCAAGTCGTGTGCAATTTACTTCAAGTACAAACTACAAAGTACAGACTCCTTTATAGATCTTCACAAAGTAGATAGATCACAAAGATGGAAAAGATAACACTAGGTTCCCATACCTACGTATATCAAAATCTCCTCTTAAAAGCTTATTCTTAGAGGTAACCGAGCAAACTTTACTACAAGTATTTTACCATTGTATGGCCCACTTAGATGGTATTAACTTTATTCTACAAGATAAAGTTTACTATAGTCTAAGCTAAATATGTAGTAGTCATATTGAAATACAAAACTGATTCTCTTATCTGCCCGTAATTTAGTTTTTAAGATGCCATTATTAAAACTTCTCATACCCTTTTCGTTTTAATTTACTAAAGGCATTCTTTTCCAAACTAAATAATGTATTTAGTTAACTGTCATTAGAAAACGTTGATTTTGTAATACACAGAAATCTGAGTATTTTTAGGTTCCATTTGCCGGGCAGGTTGTACAACCTGTCTGGATCTTAATTTAACTGCTTTTAACATAAATCGTGCATGTAAAAGTTTTCTATTTTGTTATAACTGGGACGTAGAGTTAGTCTATGTAGTAGGTACTTGTTTATATTTTGCTAAGTCCTTGGTTAAATTATATTGCATCCCGAAATCCATTTTCACTCTCTTATCTCTTTGTTAAAGAGGAGACTGTTCGTATTTCCAAATGTTGAATATAGTTGGGATATGGGTAGCATTTACGTATTTAGAGAAAAGGAGGTAAGCACTCAGAGGTGGCTTTCTCCGTTGCCAAGATCTGCTTTGGTTTTCTATTTGAAAAGTTTGTTTAGACCAAGCTGTGCTTTGCTGCTAACTCCATAGTTAAATTAATTGTTGACGTCTTCTTTGTTTAGAGATTGCTCATATTATTATCTTTTTGAACTTCGTGTAGAATTTGAAGGAAGTCTTGATTCAGGGCAAAGTTACTTTAATATCCACTAACAATAAGTAGGAATTCTAGGAGAAAGCAAGGGAAAGTATAAACAAGATCGTTATTATGGTTTAATGTACAACTAATCCGATTAAACTTCTACCTCATTTAGTGACCCTGCACATTATCTTCTACATTGTGTTATAGGAAGTGTACTACATGAGTAAGTAGGTATTCTATTAGCACAGGCATATTACTATATTTAAGTAGAACCACTACTTTCATCCATTTCTAACTTTTCTCAGAGAACTATTTTGAGAGACCAGAATGTATGCTCTTTCTTATATCAATACAAGAAATAGATCTCACTTTGACTACGCAGTTTGCGTATGCGACGAGCATTAGACCTTTTATCTTTACCACAAATAATGTCAGAAGAAGGTCACTCTCATATTTCCATTTTTGAAGAAACAATATTATTTTCTAACAAGATATTACCACTCTTAGCTAAGAATTTGTAGAAGAAGAGAGGAAGAATATTCACCTAACATTCTGCTAAAAGATAAACTGATTTTTATTAAAAGTATTTTGTGTTCAGCTTCGTTTATCGTCATATGATATAATTCAATAAATTAGCTCCTACGGTCTGCTAAGACTTCAATAATTGCTGAAATAATTTTTGCGAACTGTTGATTCTGATGCATTCAATCACGTGGTTACGTTAAAACTGATAATGTTATATTTGATGTTGCAGGTCTTCTTTTGCAAAATGAAAAAGACATAATTGACTGTATAAATACAAGTGTACCTTCTTATTCCAAACATTGGCTGCCTATTATCTGGGCTTCTAGTATTGTTACAAGAGCAAGGTAAAGTTTTAGTTTGTTGAAATGCGTTTTAAGACAAGTAATTGCTTTTTATTCTGTATTACTGAAAGAAAGTCATATATTTAAAAAATTGTTTCGATTTTTCACTACGTTATATTTTGTAAACGGAAATTTTTATGTAATATTATTTGAAGACATTGGTAGATCTGAGTTATAATATACAGACACTTAAGTATGGCGTTAGTAGAAATTGCAGACGTGTATAATTTTTGGTTAATTTGTGTGTGTTCAGAAAAGAGGGAAAGATTCGCGACGATTTCGCGGTGAAAACGATTCTGGACGAGTTGAATAAGTTCCGCGGACAATGTGGTCTCTTGATGCATTACGACTGGATTAGTGTTCCATTAGTGTACACTCAGGTTGGTGAAGTATTTACTCATAAGACGATTTGTGTTGGTTGTTCATTGGATATGCAGAGGACGTAATGCAGAGTGTTAATTCTGGATAAAGTGAGCGGAGAGATGATAGCACCAAATGACATGATCTCCTCGCATTTATGTACGGTGAAAACAGAGCAATGTTGCCCTGCAGTGCTCACCGGCTTTCTCACTCTTTCTAATCTTATTTTATGCCTTTTGTTCTCCTCTGTCTATCCAACACTGTACTAATTCTGAATAATTAACGCGGAAGAATAAAGCTTGCTCACAGTTAGCTCCTTGCAATTAGTTAACGTAGAGCTTGAAGTATTTACTGTACAATAAGTTTCTTCTGACCGCCGACCAACAACGAGACTTTGTAATAAACTGTTCTGATGCACATTCCCCACGGCATACATGATGCAAGCAGAAGCAGCCGGAACGGAACTTTTGTTCCAGGAAAGTCATTGAATGCTTTGTTATGTCACTATACTATAGTCACAACATCTAGACACATCGTCCCCTTCCTTATTTGCATTAGCTGTTCACAGCTAATTCTGGGAAACTAAAGCACCTAGAAAGCCCTACTTTACGTAATTTCTTGCTTCATAATGGTTAATTAATTATGTTTTTATGTCTCAACTCGTACCATTATCCACTTGGTCGAAAGTGAAATCCCTGGTTTCGGTTATCATTGCTTCTACTTGAAATGCTCTCTTCAGTCTTAACCTCCTTCCCAAATTACTTCACAATTGCTCTAAACTCATTCAATTCTTTCTTACACTCCCTTTTTCCAAAATCTACTGATTAGTCACAAGTGGAATAGGCTTTTTGACCTGATTCATCATGTCCTCCACTTACTTACACTCCTCCCTGCAATGCAGAGACATCACAAAAATCTGCATCCACAAAACTACAACGCATACAGTCTGCTAAACATAAAACCTCCAGGAAAAACTACTGAGCCATGCGGTAAAATGTTATGGTTCTCGCCGTCTAAACATATATGTCCCTATTCATGGGTATTTGTACATCCTTTTTTTACCTTTCGGCTATGGTTATCCTAAACTTAATAATATTTTATTCTTTATATTATAAATTTCACTGAAGCTAATACATTTTAATAAAATTCAACATTCCCGGTAGACAAACTACTTTTATTATGCAAATAGATAGCTTGTACTAGGAGGGAGGAAAGACTCGCTTCAATAAAATTGAATTTCTCCATGCAACCTTATGGTATCCACATGGGAGTCTCAACCTATAAGCTAGCCTTTGGGGAAGTGGGTGACGAAATATTCTAATAAATCAGACCATGTAATAGTAATACATGTGCACATCCTTAATAAGTCAAAAGTAATAAAAAACTGCTCTGAAATCATAAAAACTCCCCAGGAAACCTAAGAATCAATAATCGTAAAAGAAAATCTATCTAGATGTTGTGTTATGACATGACTACCTAATAATAAAATGTTTCCCATAGTTTTCCTCTCTATCTGTATTTTTCGAATGATTACATACGTGAAGTTATGTTATAGTATCCTGAGAAATGTAATATAGGTTCTTTCGCAGGTTAGTCGGAATAAGTACAAAATTTAAATAATAATCACACTATGGATGCTAAAATTTAACTGTTTAGTATGAAATAGGATCATAAAAGTATTTATTTTGGTTCTGTGGAATGTATCCTTGCGAATTGTGAATATTTTATGGTAGTTGAAATAATTTTCTTGTTTATAGGTCGTGACGCTTGCAGTGTACTCCTATTTCTTTGCAGCTGTGATGGGTAGTCAATGGTTATTTCCTGAAGACGATATTGATAAGAAAAAGCAAGTGGATTTGGTATTTCCATGGTTTACAACATTACAAGTAAGTTTTAGAAAGTATTTACATAAAATGTAGCGAAACGAACTCTTTTACTTTGCTACATAGTTAGGAAAATCTTTGTTGCAAATACTTTTCTACTATTTTCTGATATTTACTTTGTAAAGTTCATTATTGAGTTAAGTAGAGAATAAGCATATGATTGTTCCATTCCTTTGTTTTACTATAGTGTAGAATAAAGGCAGTAAAAGTAACAAGTACAATAATGCGAATTGAACTACGTAGGATATTTTTAGATAATAATTTAAGGTTTTGAGTGAGATGAGAAGTATAATGCAAGCCCATAGGAATTTTGTGTAATTTCTTAGCTTGAGCATTGAAGATTTTAACTTTGTGTCAGACAAGTTTCAGCAAGAGCCTTAATTGAAACGCTACGGCGGAGTAGGCAAGAAAGCTAGAGCCAAACTACTCATAGGAATTTCTTTGTCTTCTTTCTCTATTACAAACTACAAACTAAATTCATTTTCCATCCACTATCCAATCAATTTACAAATTCTCAAGTGCAACTAGCAAGTAGCAATTTCTCTAATACGTATTAACGTAGTTAATGTGTTAAGCAATCGCTATTTGACAATCCCCCTGTTTTTACACCATGTACTACAGTTTTCTAATAGCCTTAGATGAAGCACGTAATGCCCGAGGTCAATTAGAACAAGTCCAACACAAACGTTAAACTTTTCAATGCATGAAAGTAGATACTGATCTCCTTTCCCAGACTTTCTCCACTCCTTCTCAGACTTTAATTTTTAGATATTATTACCATCCCTACTATTCGTTTGCATTACGGACATGTATTCTTCCCATTCTGCTTTCCTTCCTTATAAGTAAATAGAAAGTTTTTAAATTCTAATGTTATGTATTGCACAAAACGTAGTTTTATACAAAAACTTTCGAAGACGTGACACAAGTTGGCCGTCGTATGTACTTCACAGTATATTAAAAACTCTTTTCAATCATACATACTTTGAATTAAGCAAATTAAGTTACTTAAGTTAATAAGCAAATGTAATAGTTATATAAGTACGCATGTATCTTTTTTCAGTTGTGGAAAAGTTGAAAGAAACTGTATTTACATGAAGAAATGCGTTTCAGAACATCCTAAAAAGAATTTGTATAGATATTCACATTTAGTAGCTCTTTCCAACTTAATAAGGTACCTAAGGAAGGCTTTCTGTGTTACACTTGTGTAAGAAAGCAACTTCTTAGTAGTACGTTTGGACTCACTATTCTTATTGGCTGTCTAGTCGAAGTTTCACTTTCATACTGGTATTTCAGGAAAAAATTAACAAAAAATATTTATTTTATCTTTGCAGTTCTTTTTTTATATGGGTTGGTTGAAAGTCGCCGAGTGCATAATTAACCCCTTTGGAAATGACGATGACGATTTTGAGTTAAACTGGATGGTCGATCGAAATTTACAAGTAAGATTAAATGTTATTCTCTACGCACACGCACCAGTAAAAATAATGAGAAGAAAACTTCAGGAAACAGTATGTAGTCTGGACCATGTCAACATTTTAAAAGAAACGTTGAAACATTGAGAATGCATGATAGGCATATTCATATAGGTATAATACACAAAAACTGCTTTCTTTTGATACTAACCTGCATAATTAATTGGAGAAGGCAATGGAAAACTGCATCTGACAGTACTAGGTACTACGTGTTTAGTGTTGGCGCATAGTTGCAAAAATTAAGTTTTTTGGGAAAAACGTTGACCTACCTAATCAGTTTGAGACACAAGTTTGTGCACGAAAGAGAATGAATAAATTAGTGGGGTGCCACGGGGATTTTGCGTTTAGTGATGTTTCCTTCTTTCGTTACTTCGTAAAGGTGCCTACTTTGTTCTTACTCAAAGCATCACCTAAAACCTTGTACTAATTCATTCATGAAGTTTTGGTGGAAAATAGATGCCCACAGGTACTTAGGCACCACCTTTACTTTCTCCATTATATATTGTATGCATTATTACCTTTTACATAATATCCCGATCCCAGTATTGGCGTACACACACCATGGGTTAAGATGGGCACCCCGCTAAGATAGGCAAGTGTTTTGTTTAACTGTTCCTAAACATTTAACACATCTCTCAACTAAAAATGACTCAAATTTAAATCCTTTACACTGATTTTTTGCATATTGTTTTTGAAAACTACATAAGATTCTAGAATGGAAAGAAAATATATATAGAAGAATTTTAAATGCGTAATTGTGTTCCACAAGTGGATAGTGAACAGTTGGGAGACAATTGACTGTGCATTAATTTAGAAAGTCGTAAGAAATTGTAAATTTGATATTTCGTTGCGGTTTCTATGTTTGCCATTATTTCTCGAGTGCAAGACACAACTGGAAGAGAAATGGAAAGTTTTGGAAGCCCTACATTTGTGTTATGTACGGAAAACCTACCTGCTACCTGCCTGAAACCCATGCTTTTGTTATTAAATCTTTTCTAGGCATTGAAAACCGTTCGAGAGGATTAAAAATTTACTCCTTTGAAAGTCTGCCTGTTCTTCCTTGTTCGTAGCTTGTTTTATGTTCTTATTTGAATACCAACCTTTGCTTTTGCATTTTATGTTGGTAGTTGAAGCTTATCTAGACTTCAGTGAAAAAGTTTTAATCACAGTGCGTAACGAATAATGTTATTTTTTATTTCGGCATTAGTGTCTGATTTTAGCCCGAGACTCTTTAAGAAGAAAATTTAAATTTTGGGTTTACATTTTCTTCTACAAAAGAATAGCTCAAATGGGACCTACTCTTACCACGAGAATGAAAATTGCAAATTATTATCTTAGAAATTTTACTTGCAGGTGTCGGTACACTTTTCCCTTGTCTCTCTTTGCACATTATATATTATATTCACCAGGTAAATAAAAGAGGCACGACAACAATTGAGATTTTAAACAGAATAACAGAAATACGTTTCGGAATTTTGAATTAATTAATTAATTAATTTCTATGGAAATTTCGGGAAATGACAGTGTTTTGGTGTTGGTAGAATTCTTTCAAAGTGAAAGGCTTTCAAATTCAATTCAATAATTCAGATTTAGCAATTGTTCAAGGAGGGTCAACAATTCTATGACTTCTTGTGTGCTTTGTCAGGATGCTCAATTATACATTGTTTGCAATGCGTACCTTACACCAAATATTTCTACTTTAGCCTCCTGGTGAAGCTCACCAAAGCGTCATGGCGAAAGTTGAATCTTCCTGGTTGTACTAATGAACACTTTACTAAATAAATTAAAATTATGGGAAATGGGAAAACAAGTTCCCCCGCTTGGGGAAACTCTATCCGTTTTCTATGATTACGAATCACTTTGCTGGGAGAAAATTATGCTTACTTATGACAAAACCATTATTTTCTTACCACTTTTGCCACAGCTTACCATGGTTTACATTATTGTCTTTCTCCATTTAAGCAAGAACTCTGGTTTCTACTATAATTTATATTCTATAATATATATATAATTAATTCAATTCAATTTATTTTATGTCGAATGAAAACCCTTTCTTGAAATATTTCCAAAACCTCTGATAACTTTTACCATAAAATGTAATTACGTACCTCCAAAAGGTTTTAACTTAGTCTAGGCGCACAATTCAACTCTGCACAGCAAAAATAGTAGTAAAAACAGTGGTAATATTATTACGTTACTGCAAAGTTTCCGTGAAAGTTCCCTGAAGTATAAGAGCATCTTCCGAGAAACGTAAATAATATTACAGTAGTATACGGTCTTAAGCAAATTTTTTACTCGAGCTAAACAGAAGAAAAAGTATACTTTATTAATTTACGATTTTTGCAATAAATATACATTTCAATTTTCTATGTTCTGCTTCCAGGTTTCTTATTTAATCGTTGACGAAATGCATCACGAGCATCCAGAACTAATTAAGGTAAGATTATTCTTAATCTAAAAATATTTGGGCAAAATGGTGAGAGATTACCGTGGTTAGTACAAAATGAAAATATAGCTAGATGTAGCAAGGAAATTATTAGTAACGCAGAACAGTAAACCAATTATGTGTCTGCAATTAAATACCTCGGTTTATTTAAATGAATAACTAACGACTGAAAATGCTTTTGCACAATGATTTTAATCTGGCTACCCATTTTAAATATCAGGACCAATACTGGGACGAGGTGTTCCCAACAGAATTACCTTACACCGTTGCGGCAGAGCAGTACCGGGCAGAGATTCCTATGAATTCCACTGCCAAAGTTCACATTTCGAAGGAAGGTGCCGAGCTCGTTTCTCCGCCATCTGTTAAATCCATAAATCAGATGTCGGAATTGGATGGCGTAAGTTTTTTACTTTCATTTACATTTCTCAATAAAAGGGTGGTACACCTATGCATTTCTAGTTGAATAAAAAATTTTGGACTCTTATACATGATTTATAGTGCTCTGGGAAGAGTCAAATGTGATATTCATGCAACCAAAGCTCTCCATGCAAATGAACACCTTAAGTGCTAGTTTTGCCCTTATCATATTCTAAAATCCCATACAAACAAACAGAAATGTTTACAAATTCCAAATTTCTTACAAAACTTGATGTCTTTTCTTTTCAAGATGACTTACTTGTCGACAAAGTCAACATTAGTGCCAAGATGTAAGTTTGCTCCAGGTCAACAGAAACACTTTTAGTTTCTGCTAAGTATTAGTCCCTCTAGGAAACGAAACATTTTTGGCAAACAGAAGTACTTGTCACATTGTCTAGTAAATTATACTGTCATGGTTTTTACATCAAGAATAGAACTTTGAAAATTATTTTCACTTGTAAGACGACAGTAAATTTCAGTTTTAGCAGATAAAATCAGCCAAAGTGCACTTTGATTTCAAATGTTTCTTTGAAACAAAATCTGCATGCAATCTCCATTAAGAAATTCTTGAATCAGATACTTATGAAGAGTTGTTAGGTTTAGCTACTTGTTGCATGTATGTAGATAGGATAAATGTGTATTGGATTAGATAATGAAGGTAGATTTATATTTTCTACTTAATTACCCTTTTAAGTATTTGTAAGTCTAGCTGTTGACCCTATTTTCACCGTATTTCTTATTTTATCTTTTGACAAAATATTTAATAGATACAAATAGAATCCGTTTCCATCTTAGGAAAATCAAAATCTTATGGTTAATCAGAAGGATAGAGTAAATTCTTTTGTGTGTACATGGATGTGCTTAATGACAACTACAAATTCAACAATCAAGCTGGTATGGTTATGAAGAGCTCTAGGTGCTGCGTTTAAGCTTTCCATTGTTCTTAATGATTGTAGGATGTTGGAAGACGTACTTCAATTGGATATTCGAAGCGAGGGAGCTTTATGAGACGGGAGAGAACAGCCAGCGTGCGGTCGACAGCAAGTCAAAGCACACTGGCGGAAAGCATTAGCGGAAAATTAAGTCGGGCTGCATCAATCACATCAGTTTTCAAGAGAATGTTTTCAAGAGAGAGAGACAACCCTAATTCGCCAGCTGTGGTTGACGGTGAGATTCCAGAATCTTCATTCTTTCATTATTTTGATATCATTTCACATACCATGGACTAGAGTTGGGATCGCATGAGGTTTCAACACGACGCCCATCTCAGTCCTGCATCCAAAACAATTCTTACTTAGTGCCACAAAATAAAACGATAACTAAACCTATTAAAGCCGTGCTGCCTTCATAATTAGTAGGACTGCATTTTATAGACCTCACAAGCTTTTCTACAATTTCAGAACTGTTTTTAATTGGTCAAATAAAATAGTTTTAGGTTTGTTTTGCAAAGTTGTAGTTCTGAATTGCGGTTTAATTTCTAATATTTTAAAGATGCTATAATGTCCAACACTTATTTAACTGCTATTATAAACTTTATGTATTTTTAACTTTATGTATAAGGAAATTATGTATTTTGTCCGGGATATTTTGACCGGGGGATTCGATCGGTTCTTCCGTTTAGTTTATATGTAGTCCAACAAGCTATTAACTTTGCAGTTCCATTTTGTTGTATCTAGTATTGTAGTTTCTTCAATGTTTTTTCACTTTTCAAGACAAGAATCTTCGCGTTCTGTTTAGTAGTCTTGTCTTGTCATCAAAGTGGTGCATAACTCATAGTCAGGGTTCTGCTCAGCAGCCAATTATGGTGATTTCTTTAAAGAATTATTATTTCGCTCACTCCAATCCCCCAGCTACAAAACAAACAAATGTTCGACATCCTTTTACAATGATTAAAAAGGAAATGAAGAAATGTTGTTACGAGTACAATCAATGTAGCCTTGTAAAACAACGATGTCTGAGCTATTCATATTACCACAACAAAAAGTTTATGCCATTATGAATATCAGTTTATTGCTATCCTTATGGTTCAACTGTTTAATGTCTTTGTATCAAGTAGTATACAAGCAGATTTTCAATTTTGATATCACAGAAGAATTGCTGTGTATTCTGCCTCTGTGCACTTCAACTGTGGTTACACGTCTACGCTGTCATGCAATCTTGGTTGGCATATGATTTCATTATGAGTGTCAGCCAAGGAATGTGTCTTACGAGATTTTCAGTTGTAAATGTCAGACACCAAGTACACCTATGAATACCAGAGATAACGTAAATCTTCCCGAGGATACTATACTAATACAGAAATGGAAATACATTTTAACACCAATCATTGCAGTTCAATATTTTAACTATTATAGAGTGCGTATGAAGAAGAATAGGGAATTTACGGCAGACAGATGTTTCATAGCTTGCTAGGTTTTTATATTTGTGTAACAATCAGACTGGAAAGCAGACAATGCTGATTTCCATGAAGATGCCGTAATCATTACGAAGCCAATCAAATTTTCATGCAGTAATGAACTAACCACCAAATTGATTACCAACGATGTTATCAGCCGTAGTAGTGGAAGGTATTTCTAGATGGCTTGAATTTGAAATACATTGTATGCCTATGCATTTAATTTGAATTCACGTGAAACATCGTACGGAAGAGTTCTTTTTGTAAAACTTTTCTAAATTTAGTCAATATTTATATTTTAAATACGTAAAGTGTATAGCTTGTAGCTATCGGTGTACAAGCAAGCTATTTATATTGCAGAGAAGACAAAATGTAGCTATCAGGGGAGGTACCTAAATTTCGGTTGCTTCAAAAACTCCACGGTACTTTTCCAAGAAGTAGTTATAAATAATAAATAAAGAACTTTGTAGTAGTAAGGAAAAATATAAAGAAAGTAAAGTGGAATTTGCTGTAACACATCAACTACTTTCACTATCTCCCAAAAATAGAAAGGAGAAATGAAAGGCGTGGTGAATATTTTAGATGTGAATTACTTATCTTTAGAAGAGTAAGTAGTAGTCGAGACAGGATAAAAGAAGATGTGGAAATGTAATGTGCAAATCTGTAAACAATTCGTAGCTTTAGGAAATATTTGCCAGCATATAGGTATGCAATTATGTTATTTGCTTTCACTTTGCTTTCACCTCTTTTACAATCCACCTGAGGCAATAAATAATAAATGGCAGTTCACTCCAACCTTGAGAAATATGATATTCATGCTATGAAAATGAAAATACTCTACCAAAAATTAACACAGAAGCAATAACTTTGATTCAACTAAATTAAGTACATTCAAAAATGGTTCTGTTTTTAATAATGTCACTTACTTAGGTTACCTGGTTTTCACTCTGTTATGTTTGGCTACTTAGACAAATGAGTCACGGTATATTTACTAGAGGCTTAGGCACACAATTTGAAAGGTTGAGTGAATCCGCAAATGAAATTTAATGGACGGATGAGTTTTCGTCAGGATGTGGACTTCTTTTAGAAGAATGTGGAGGGGACGCGTTTTGCCTATTAAGTTTGATTGTAGTAAAACAAGGTAGTAGCAACTAATTGTGAGTAGTCTAAACAAGTCTTTTCCCAGCAAATAACTTCTTCCTAATCAGCATTCATCAGCTTTGTTCACTAATTTGAAAGCAGGGTACTTTAAAGTACAGGAACTGCAAAGCACGAAGCTTTCCTTGCAACATGATAGAATTTTAAGTTTTGTTGTTGTTATTATCTTGTATACAGGGACACATGTTGTAGCGTGGTATTTAGCAGCCCGAACGCATTAGTATTCCGTACGAGATATTTAATACAGACTGTAATACGGATGTCCCGTGATTTTAAGTGAATTTGGCATGGAAATAATTGATTGGGTATGTTAATGCTTACGAAGTAAATGAAGTTAGTTGAAAGACGAAAACAAGATGCTGAGGAAATCTTGCTCCCTCAAATGCATCCTGCCTGCCATTCACTGTTTCCTTTCCACGAATGACTTGAATAATGAGTAACTTTATTTGGTAGCGTGCATGAAGATGTGACTAAGATTTCTCCTCAACGTTTTACTCCCAGCTGCTTCTATCTCCGGGTTGTACCTACAAATGCATACACAACTAAAAATTCTGTTCACAGACAAAAGATTTTGTCATCCTACTACTTACCAAATAATGTGTGTGCCCTGCATTTGCAGAAACGGTACTCCTCTGTACATATTACATGAAATCTTGTCAGTGGAATAATTTATTGATAGTGTAAATAGCAACTTTACCTAAATGCACTCTTTTTCAAGGTTAGGCAAATACCTCTACCCCTTTGAACCACACGGTTGCATTAACTATTATATCAAAACCTTGTCAAGTAAGTCATAGTTCACCTTTTAATAAATATGGTGTTGTTGTCTTGTTTTCAGTAGGAGGACCCCCCAACTGGGCTGGGAGTGCAGCAAATGTACACAGGAACGTAGTGGAAGACGTTATTCACGAAGTAGATGAAAATATGTTGACAATAATGTCGATGAGATCTGAAAAGAAAGCGCCCACGGTACAGGAAATATTCGCAACTCGAGAAAATGTGCCGAATGCAACTGAAATTATTATGGAAGAGGAATCCAAAGAATCCGTTCCAAATACCCCTGCTCCAGATCAAGGAGATGTAGCAAAGCCTGTATCAGCTTTCGCTTCCAGAAGTCCCGTGCATTTGCGTCTCAGCTGCGTAACTCCGGAGTCTCAGACTAGTAGTGCATCGAGTGCGTCGACAGCAACGCCGTCTTCCTTACCCGAACCGAAGGATGAACCTAGCAAAAAACCGTCGACTGCCTCCTACTCCGCTGCACCGTTGGCTGAGGAGGAAGAGGAAGATGCTGATGAGACTATGGACGATATCAAAATGAAGAGATGGAGTCAAGAAAGTGCCGGTGAAAAATTTACTAGGAAATTGGCAAAGACATTTGGGTTCAAAGATAAACAGAGTGAAGAGGATGAAAGGTCCGAGGAACATCTCCTTGGCGAAGTCAGCTCAAGAGAAGATGACAAATCTCCCACATGATCCCATTTCCATGCACTTGCAAGTTACAAGTGTATTTTAATAGGTACAATATTAATGTTAGCTAAGTGTTTTCTAAAGCGGTATAACATACTGCTTGTGCCCATTTACTGAACAGAATCAGTAACGTTATTATTTCTATTATTATATGTGACATCCTAGTATTATATTTGTATTTTATGTTAGGTCAGTGTTGCCACACTATTCTGTATTACCATTTAAGTATTTTTATTATACAAAGAAATTTTCTCTAGTTTTAAACCTTCTTTGAAAATTTCTAAAATTAAATTTTAAAGACAGTATGCTGGAAATAATGCATGGATATGAATACTAGCATTTTGAATTATATTAAGTATTAATAATTTGTTAATACTATTGATGTAATTTTGTGATTGTCCTTGCAAGTTGAATAGGTAATATTAATTCCTTGGTTTGACGTAAGTACCTAAATCATATTTTTGTGAAAATAACTACTATATCATGATTCACCAATTAAGTACTACAGGTCCAGACTGACATATCTTTCAATAATGCCATTAATATAACGCATCTGAAAATGAATCTATATGCACCCTGATACTGCGTTTTAATTTTTCTACCATAAATTCTCAATGATTCTTACGCATTACGATTCTGTGATTGTAAGACATGGTAACCAATGTTTTATTTCTTCTTTATTACATTTCTAGGGAAATTCCGGAACCGATAATTGAAAGCCTGATAGTCGTTTCAATTAACTTACTGCTTTCTAGTTTCTTGGTGTAATGATCTAATTAAGCACCGAATACAAATAAGTTAGAATTAAGTATGCACACCTAGGTCAAATGTATGTGTAAACATATTGTAAGTAATACTTAATAGTTAGTGCTTTGATCGCCAGTTGTAAAATGCTTTCTGTGACATAGAAAGTAATTTGTTACAATTATAAGCAAAATTTAATATCTGTTTGGCGAATGCCTGTGTTTTTTTAATACTGTGACATTCCTCCATAGGTACTTACTATAAGGAACCATGTCTAATCGTAAGTTATTTATTGATTACGAATATGACTAAGATTTTGATTTTACTGTACGTAATAATGTTAGAAATAATTATAATGAAAGCTGATGACTCGTAAGCCATTTTAAGAACTCAAAGTAAGTTAAATTTTGTTATAGTGTAGTAATAATTGTTGGTTTAATGCATTTACAGACGCCATCGATTTTCTTATATAACCTAGGGTTAATGTAAACAATTTTAACAATAATTGGGTTATAGTATAATATAGTGCATTTATTTAGGACAGTTGCAGGCAGTCATACATTGCATACATAACATACATCTTAAAATACATCCTTGAGTTACAATTGTTTCCGAAAAGATTTAAAGTTTATATATTCTAATTTGCAGTATATATGCGTGCTACAAAGATATATAATTACAAGAACAGGGAAAACCTTTATTATAGGTAATGCCGAGTGTTGCATATGCAACATAAGTTGTAATTTTTTATTCATATTTTGTATCTATAACTACTTCTTTAGATTGCTGACTAATGCGAATGCATTTGTAAAATGAAAAAAAATCTGTTATAAACTTAAAATATCTGATCAACAGTTGTTTTCTAAAATCTCCTTAAATAAACAGTGCAACGCAACCACACTAATTCTTAATTAAAAAAACTAAAAATATGAAACACTTTGAAAACATTAATTAATTTTTCCATGATACAAATGTGGTATCACCTAGTTGCCACTAGAAAAATAAGGCCAACAAAGAAATCCAGCAACCTTTCATGTAGGTATTCCACTTATCCAACTTTTCTGCATTTTGTGAAGTACCCTTAGGTTAAGAACTCTGAAAAATTGAAAATCTACAAATTGCATTTGACTGAGTGATGTTGATCTCAATTGCAAAATCTTAACTAACAATAAAAGCATGTTTATAAATGATTATACTATTTTTCATTTCGATAAGTATGTATTGACTTTTGTATATGCATGCATTTTTAATTGACGAAAGTTATTCTAAAGAGCAATAAATAATGTTACTTATGAATGTGCAATTAATAAATAAACTTTTCATTGTAAACCATTCTAATGCGTTGTAGTAATTTATTTCTTTTATATAAATAAAACAATAGTACATAAATATAGAGCTGTATAGCCAAAGTAAGTAGATTTATCATCATAAAAATAGAGAGCCAAACTAACCCTAAAATTGCTTCCAATTACATGCAAATAAATTAATAGTGGTCTTACATATTGAATAATCAAATCAAGTTATAAATATAGTAAACGGAGACATCCGTGGTACAAGTATTAATAATTTGCACACGTGAGTACTTAAATGCATCTTTACCCAAGTCCATTTTACAGAACATTTATTAAGTGACATAATGAATAACTAAATAAATTGTGTTTCTACTCCAAATGAACCTATGACTTTTCTTTTGAGAATTTTAGCGAACATCACCCAAATAAAAAGTATGTATGACTCATGTATGCAATCTAAAGGAGGACAGATGTATACAGTATGGAAAATATGGAGTGCAATAAAACAACCTTGGTATTGTTGGGCAACGTGACAAGATTTCGGCAATAAAAACAAGTCAATTGCATAGTGATGCTACTATATAGATGTGTGACAGGTGCAACTAATATTACAAAAATAACACGGAGTGAATGCGATAAATGGTTGTATAGTAAATGCCTAACGCCAAGTGCCTTGTACCGAAGTATGCTAAGAGCAAATGTCGAACACAGCCCAGAAACTGCTGTTTATATTCATGTTCACATTTTTTATTTAATAAAATGTTTCAAGAAATTGAAGAACAGTACACAATTTAAATCTTTTTAAGTCACCACATGGAAAATGAATATTGCGTAGAACTTGCCATTAGTGTAGTAAGTACCTTGTTGCAGTTTACTTGTCTTGGTAGGCATTTAATAGGTAGTTTTTGTTAAAACTAAAAGATCGTAGTTTAGACTAAATTTAATTAAGTTTTGCTTACTCTTCTCAATTAAAGCATACTGTAAAAGGTAATAATTAAAGGCATATTCCATATGAAGTCTAATTAATAGCAGTCCAATACGACAGACTCCAAGTTCTGATCTATATTTCCTTGTAGATGTTGTTGAGCGGAATGTGAAGTAAATTGTTAACTTGCTCGAAATTGGGTTCTAAAATTATTTTCAAAGAATGATTTATCGTTATTATTTTACCTTAGGAAATGGACAGTTTTCATTCCAAATTAAAAGAATTATTTAATAATAATCAGACTTAGATTTACCATTACGATCAGTTATGATCCCTTTCCGAATTAAGAAATCCATCAACACTGGAGCACTAGTAGTTTTAAAGTTTGGCTGTAACATAGCATCGAGAGCTTCCTGCAAAAGTCATTTTAGGGTGCAATTTAAGTCGGACAACTGTTTATTACGTAATGAAACAAAATTAACCTTGGCAGGGAGAAGATGAAAAGATTCGACCTCGCCGTCTTGATTCAACGGTGTAAAATCCAAAGGGAGTTCCAGGTCAAAGACGTACTCTGTATTCGGCGACAGACCTCGCTCAGATTCATAGAAAATACTAGACAAAGACAAAATAAAAAGTCATAAAACTATTTTAGCAATCAAATTAAACTAAGAGACAGATTTATCTGACTTACGTGACAGTCCCAATGGGAATCAATTTATCCAAAAGAATATCGGAAACAGAGGCTTCCTCTTGAGCTTCCTTGTGTGCTGTTTCCAACACAGTGTATCCAACGGAGATGCCACCTCCAACCTTTTAGGAAACCATGATACATAATTTAATCACCCTATTTCTTTTTATATTGTATCCCAAAGATATTTAATGCATATCTGTGTATACCATATTGTCGTAGAAACCCGGCCAAGTCTGCTTGGTTTGAGAGCGTCGCTGCAACCATATACACAATCCTTTAGTTGGATGGTTGACATACCCATTGATGTCAACTCCATATTGCCTAATTCCCAGCAAACCTAAAACACATGTTTGTCCCAATATTTAGATTTAAAGAAACTGAGAAAGAAGTAGAACTCGGTGTTAAATATGAATCGACGAGGAAATAAAAGTTGTAAGGAAATAAACCTACATGCAGCAGACCTCTCGATTCGCATAAGAGGGCTTGCGTCAAAACTCGATCCTACCTCATAGCACTTTAGACAGAAATAAATTAGTTTTTATTAATGTACATTATGTTACCCTTTGAGTATAGATCACCAAAATTAGAGTATCATTTACTTCATTTCTCCAGCATTTCAATGCCACGAACGAATTGTTGCTCCTCAACGTTTGCAGGACGGACTCCACAGCCAAAGAACGACTCTCGTAGGTATCCAAAGCGGGGTTCAAATGAACATAATCAGATTCAATGACGAACACACTCGGAAAACTCGCCATGGCTTTCATCATTTTCGGAGAAATCAGCCCAATTTTGTAAATTCCAATCACAAGGGGCTTGTATGTCCCCGATTTCATTTCTTAATTTCACAAAGCATAAAGGTACACATTTTAATTCCTATTTGGACAATTTACTCGAATTTCTTTTAATAGAAATAATCAGAACATACTGTTCAAGTAGAAAGAATTGAATTTCTTGGCCAAATTATAGATCTTGGAATGCATTCCCATGTAAGGTTCTAAGGATGACATGGCTACCTCCTGCAAATCAAGTTTTACAGTATCCATAATTAAGAAGCTATACCAAGATAAAATATACGTCTTCATGAGTTGATTGCATATATGGAGAAGAACTATTTGTGACCACACGATAAGTAATTATAATATACGTCAGTAACATTATAGCCTTATCTCAGACCACAATTTTTTGACCAATCTTAGTTCATTTACAGACTGCATGGAATAAAATGAATCATTCGTTTGGCATTTCTCTTTAGATTCCCTGAATTTTCAAACCTTGAATGAACTTTCTGTTTATGAAATAATATTGTACCCAAGATTCTATAACCAAACGAAATTTTCTAAATGCTTCACATAGTGTTTCCTCTTTGTACACTTCTGCATATTTCTTGTGTATTTTCCACATTGCATAAACATAATAAACAATGCACCTAAAACAAAGTTTAAATATTTTCTTGAACTCCTTTTCCATTCTCATTACAGCTCTGCGTTTGCAAAAAAACCTGTAATGCCACGTTGAAGTAGACTCATAAATAAAACACTGCATCGATGGGATTATTGTCATTGTATTGCGTTTTATTATTTTACTCTTGCCAGTTATTTTTCAAACTTTTGATGAATTAATTACGTTTACTTGCAGAACATGACAACAGTACAGGCCTTGGCATATGACCTTATACCGGAGCATATGTTGCCGTTATTTGTACGGGTGTATGAAGATACCGAAATAATAGTCTCAATACTATCTTGGTTGTGAAATACGCAAATAGTGCAAGGAGTATGAATGTGCTGCATAAATCTGCAAAGTGTCGTGATGGTGGTGACAGACTTATTTAGTCTATGTAGAAAATGCTAGGTATTTCCAAAAATGCAAGCGAAGCGGATATCTGGCGTCGGTGAATACACTTACGTAAAGATTAGTTGTATGTTTAGAATAACTTACGTAATTTGCCGTATTTATCTTGGCTGTTGTTGACAGCTTGCTTAGCTATGTGCTAAGTAAGTGAGAACGAGATGCAAAAACTGTTCACAAAAACCGTAAGTACTGTATTGACAAGTTGAGAAAAAGAGCGAGAGTGATAGTCATGAATGAAGAAACTGCTTTTAAATAGGCGGTTAGGGCAGGCCGAAGACCCAACATAGTAACAAGGCAGACTTACTTCCGTGCACCTATAGATTCTAATAATGTGCGCTAGTATGTAGACCCAGTATCAATGCATAAAATTCCTATACACTTTTCTGCGTAAATTCACTAGAAATTTATTTGCAATAATCAGGGGGAGGGTGTACGAGTAAATTTTTTGGGAGTACTGAGATTTTGGCATAGAGTTGACTCCAATGACGTCAGAAAGACATAAACGCTGCAAATACATGAAATCCCATTTCTTCTGCTCCCGATTAGGGGATTTTGTCTATTTCAAAAGAAAAACTGATGAATTACTTATCAGGTAATTTTTGTTATCTATCCAACGCCACTTTCAAAAAGCAAATATTCCCACTTTTTTCCCAGTCATTTTTCCTTATTTATTAAACTCAATGGCTCAAAGGAGGCAAATTGAGATTGCAAAATAGAAAGAATTGCCGAATGTATATGTTACAGGTATTATGCAAAGTCCGGAATTTTGTAAAATGCCTAGGTACTTTGTAAATTTTTTTTCAGTTTTTGAGCCATAACTTTAAAAAAAATATTTTTCAATAATGTTGCGGAGTACCATTCGACGCAGAATTAAAGAGGCAATCAAAATATTCGAACTTTGATGGAGGAAATTGAAGCATGCTGGTTACAGGTACCCCACAACATAAACTGAAAAAAATTACAAAGTGCTTAGGCATTTTACAAAATTCCGGACTTTGCATATTACCTGTAACATATACATATAATTCTACAACCCTGGAAATAATGATATTAGGTACTTTTTGCAATAGTAGTGTAAGTTACTACAATATTTTCTGCGTCTCAACAGGTTGAAAAGCCACCCCAACTAGACATTTTATGGATGCACTGCACTACACAATATAGCACTGACAGCATTATTAGACAACAAATAAAGAAGGTACTTAACTTCACGCAATTCGTAGTTTTCCCTCCCCTTTGATTTTAACCATAAAATTAATAAATAATTTTATATTGCAAGAAATGGTGACACAAAACAAAGACAAAGTTTTGCAATTCAGGTATCTTCTCAGTCTCAGGTATCTATTTCGATGTTTCTATAATATTTATAGTAACATTTATAGAAAACTTAGTAATTAATCCAGTGGAATGAACTGTACATCTTTCTTACTCGTTGTATCCCAGATATCTAAGCGTATACACTTGAATAATTACTTTCTGGTAATAAGCGTTGGTAGCCCTGGCGAAATAAATAGCATGGTTTGACAATTACTATTTTGATATATCAATGTATTATATATGCATGTATGAAAACAAACTTTTGAAATTGAACTGATATTAATTACAAAATTTTGAAACACGGTATGCGCGTGTTTGTATGAAATATCAATTACGATAAACGTCCATGTATATTTGGCACAAATTTCACGGGAGATCTTTATCTGTTGACAGACTAATTGTGACTTTACATTTTAGTAAAGTATCTAGCTTAGCAATAGCTGATCGAAAACTATTCACGAAGATTTTGTTAGCATTGAGGACTAGACGATGACTAATGGAAGAAGGCCTCATGCGGAAGGGCAGAAGTATTGAAGTGTTAAAAGTAAGGCTGATGTATATATTCGTGTACGAAGTGCATTATGTACGTCAGCAACCTGAACCTAATGTTTAGTCCTAGACTGACCTATTGACTCATGGCCATGGTTAAGTTCATTGAAACGAAAAGAGTATACATTGTGAAAAAATGCTTGCAAACAATTGTTAACCATTTACTTATGAACTAACACTCTGAAACTATAATTCTTGGAAAATTCCCTATGTCATCCAGTTCATTATACTGACTATTCCTTTATCTTTACGAGATATTGTGAAATTAGAGAAGCTGAATGGCTACATAACAAATAAATAGTATTATTAAATCATTGTGTATTCTTTTAGTGATAAGGAAAAACGTTACCAGAGAGTTTTGAAGGAAGAAATGAAGTGAATAGAAAAAGTTTCTGGATAGACTTGGATGGAATCAGAGATAGTGATATTGTAATAGATATTATAAAATAAGCACATTGTACAATGAACTATGAAGACCTTCATTTTAAATAGAAACAATGGTGAATGTAAAGGTTTACTACTATTATTAGAAAATACCTATTTGAACAAGCCTTTTAATTACTCCATGTTTATATGCCGCATATAATGTATTACATACGGGAAGCGTCTACTTGTGATATTACACTAGATACTGGTATGTTGTCCTTTTCAATATTACCTACATATATTATCAGTGCATGGAATATTGGCGTGGTATTGGTAATGATAAGAAATAGTGCATTCATGGGAACTTCTTCAGACTGATTTTTCTATGAGTTACAAGAGTCTGCACGGCGTTGGTATTTTCTTTTTGGAATCGTAGTATATCTGACTTGTTGATTCTGACCTGATGGTCATAATTAGATACATAGCTCGTCAACTTGACACTAGTGATTGCTGGTTGATCATACTTTGTATCTCTAGATGCTTATTTATGAAGACTGCTATGAATAAAATGGTTTCCTTTTCATGTCTTGTTTGTCCTTACCTCATGCATCAACTGTTGAGTAAATAATGATACACATACGTATACGTATTCAACGGAAAGAGATACCTTGGTCAACCGACGGTAATTATTAGGTCGGAATAAAATACTAGGTAATCTAGAATGTAGGATATTGCACAGTGAAAGCCAGAATCAAATAAATGTACCTTGCACAATGAAGTAGAGAAACCTGACCTAATGTAAAGTAAGTAATACCAAATAGCCATAGAAGGTTTGGAAGATATTAGGTGCAGGGGGCTCGGTAGATTTTACTTATTTTGTATACAAGTTCGTATACAATTCAGATAACACCCTGTACAGTAGACTGGAAATGGAATCACAGCATTCGAGCCCATATCTTTGTTTGCACATAGATACACCTTACAATTACAATTAGGAGAACATAAAACAGAAAGATAAGCGTGAGAAAACTACCTTAATTTTAAGTGGTAAATGACCAAACTCATTGTCATTATGATGGTCATACTATTTTCAAAGCATTTGCCTGCATGCTCTCTGTATCACATACTGTAGCAATTACTTTCGTCTGTGGAATACTGCTTCTAATACTTTGTGATATCCCTCCCTTAAAATGCATTCAGTTCCTTTAGGTACACCTCTCCCCCATTTTCTCATTTCAACTAAATATTTTAAAGAAATTGTAAACAATTGATAACAGCGGATCTTACAGCACATTGAGATCTTCAGATTTCCATCTTGATCAAGGACAGAGGGATATAAAGGAACAGAAGAGGCCTCATATTAAATAGCAATACCGATAACATTTTTGGTAGTTTTGAACAAGAAACTATTTTAGGTAAGAATCGTGCACTCAACAAAGATAGCTGGATCTGCTCACAAATACTATACATATATGCAGCTATAACATTGACCCAGGGAGAGGGAACAGCGTAATACTCCCTTACCGGTCTCTTTGCAGCTAAACATTATCCCTTATGTCTAAACGTTATAATAAGGAGGTATCTAACTGTGACTAGTATATTGTATATGGATATTATAATGAAAATGATAACCTAGTACACACTGTAACCCAACCGGGAAACGAACGAAAATACCACAGCATGCTTCCAATTAGTTTTCCTCGATATTTACTACACATATAATTACTGGGCTGCTATTTAGAACCATTACAGTACCACATTGGACAGGACTGCATAGCACAGGGCCGATTTCTAACCGAAATATAACCATAAATAAGGGGTAACCTATTAGGTATAGTATGTATCCATAATTGCCTTGGATCTAAAAATGCAACATTACACGCCAAAAACTAAAGACAGGTGCAAGTGCGTCAGTACAATTTGTCATTGGCAGAAATCAAATATTTTGTTTACAGTTACGCTTTAATTTTAAAAGTTCTTACATAGACAAATGAATTCCAGTTCCATCTAGTTATAATACTGCGTTATATGTATGTTAAAAGTTCGTCACTACCTAGAATATGTTTATGCAAAACTAACTAAAACAAAGTCATTAGAGGAGGTGAATTTATTAGCTAGCAGGTATGTAAGTGGTGTATTGGTATATTTATATTTGTATTTAAAATTGATTACAGTCAATGTTGACATAAAAATGTGTTTTGTGAGTTTTTATTGGCATGAGACCCAGTTGCTGATTTCGAAGGAAAATAAACAAGTGATTGTGATTTGTGAGTATGCACTTGCTAGAATGGTAGTGCATGTAGATTTAAGGGAGTTGATTGGCAATGAGGATTGGTACAAGAGAGAGAATTGTGCAGCGTGAGTTGTGGAGTAGCGAAGCGACAGAGAAATAAAACAAAAAGTGACACTAGGTGTGATAAGATGCGACTAACGATATTTACTGAAGGTAGCCGGTTCGGGGAAGAGCAGACAGACAATAACAACAAGTTTTAACAGAGTCTCAGATGCATGACATGAAACAAGGATTTACCTGAGAGCAGTGGATGTTGACTGGCTGGAGTGAGTGGAAGGTGCTGGAGAGATGAACAAACGTTGTGGTGGATGATTGCAATTTGGTCAGGTGTATAGATTACAGGTGTTCTGAGTGATTAGCTGATTGTGTTCTAGTGCATAGTACAACAAAACAATGAAATGAATGAAAATTGTGTCGAGTAATTGGTCAAGTTAAAAAGCATGGAGAGGAGAGAGTCGGGGAACATGAATGGGGTTTGTTAGGATATTATTTAAAGAGAGTTATGTTTCTGAATATATATTGGACGTAGATTTGGACCACTTACCTGTTAGGTTGTGTATCTTCTATCTGAGTTCGTAAGATTATAATGGAAGGAAATATTTTATATTTGAGAGTTGGCAAGGCATGTATAATTATTGTAGCACATGTAAGTATGAAAATGGAAGTACTTCTGGATATTTTGGAATGACTTGTCCGGTACGAGTTCTCTAGCGTATCGCATATGTACCTTAACATATCACTAATCCCTGTACATACTTGCAATAGAATAGTCTACCCATGCTCCTCTGTACAACATACTCAATGTTGCTATACGATGGAACTTACCAGGTTGTATTGTAATTATGTAATATTGATAAATGTATAATTCAAGGTATATTATGTGTGTGGTGTGGAATAACAACCTATAATGATAACATTTCTTTGTTTAGGTTGTGGACTCTCTATAGTTGCTATATAGTTAGCAGGGAGCTGCATTGGAGCTTTCTCTGTGTAACCACGACAAACTCCAATCCTCACAACGCTAGAGTGGAAATAAAACATGAGAGAGGACGATGAGAGTGAGGAACATGAATGATACATGCTATGAATGAATTACTATGAAGTAAAACTGAGTTGATTCCTTACAAAGCTCAATGGTTCTACTCTACTTCTTTCAACACCACTATTTACCACGAACTCATTGTCAGCTTCGCCTGGCCTTGCGTTGCTGTCAGAAGATCGCGATGAGTAATTTGTCCCGTCTCAAGTTTCTCAGGCAGTTGGAACTCAGAATTTACAAGTATGAGTTCGTCTGACGATGAGACATTAAGATTATTCCAGTTTTTCTAATATGTGGGAATATACTGCATCAGCAGAGCATAGAACTTACTAATCCCATAACGATGGCTCTACCAATTATATTCCTTATCGCCACTGTTATTATAATAACTTACAAGGTACCTACCTACCTGTACAAAATTCGTACATGCTATAATCAATTTGCATGTCAAAATTCTAATTATAATAAACTCAGGGCTAACTTTGTATTTGTAAGAAAGCCTCTGTAGCCCAGCCTTTGCCCTACCCGCATGGCTCTATTAATGCCTACCACCTACACTTTCAAATTTAGTATGCATAAATTCACACATTATACAGTATGCAAACTAAAAAACCACTATTTACAATCATAGAGTCAAGGATCATATTATATGCTCGTTACATACAGATCATCGTGTAAATAAATGACGTGTACACCCAAACCATTCTCTACCGTCTGTATGTAAACAATACACAAGTAGGTGGCCCACCCTTGCGAAAATTCACTCAGGACTGTTTCTTTGTAGTCACCCTGTACACAACTACGTGCTTAATTATTCCTATCAACTATTGTGCGTATCATTCACATTTAGATTCAAATTATACATATGTACGATCACAGCGATACTCTTTATGTCACCATCAAACAACTTTTAATCTCCAAGACAGGATGTGATGGTGTGACTTTGCGACTCCTTTGTTTAGGCCGAATCTCCGATTGATAACGTCCTGATTTCAACGCAATGATTTATGCACTATTTATACACTCTTCTCAAGTATGTGTTCCGCCACATATTTATGTAATTATTATGTCGATACACTTTTCCTTTCGTTTAAACTGGTATCAGATAACACTATACTAAAAATTAAACGCGATTGTTTATAGCTTCTGATTATCACAATACTGAGGTCATTGCAGACACAGACTGACTAGACCAAACAAACAACCCATACAGTATGCGTGTGTTTGTACACAAAATAGTTTTACAATGTACAGTGCAGCAGTACCATTTAGTAGATCGGAAACACTTTGGCAATTGTGTTTTGCGTGATAAGGCTTGTATGCTTCCAAGAGAAGTAACATGTAAGGTAGATGTAACAGTGAATGCAAATGCAAAGAAATAAGTCATGGTTTCGGTTTTCAATTGGAAAATGAAGTTCTTTGTAAAGTAGTGCATATAGTTCAGTCAAAAATTAATCACGACACAAATTCTTAATTCTTGTACAGTGCCATTGTTTAGTGCACACGTATGATTAATTATCGAATGTATTTTCCTAATTAATTCTTAAAACACTTCGTTTGATCACAGAGGGTACTCCAGATTCTTCGAAAAATGGGAATATTGAAATGACTAGGTGTTTAATGAATGGACAATTCAAAAGAAATGATAACGTAAACGCGGATTACATTTATTCAAAGCTTTATTTTCCTATGTCAGCTCCTTGTGAATTCAGTTATGTTTCATGTAAATGTCTATGTAACCTAATACGCACTACGGACTGAAGTTTACATTTAACATTACCAGGGTGCCTAGATCTTATTTATTCGATGAATGCTTAACCAAAATATTTAGTATTACTTAGTCATATCAAAATAATGCGGTTTAATTGAGGTTTCAGCTATCTACATACAGCACAGTGTTACTGTACCTATGTAATCCACAACACTGTATAAGGATCAAAGAAGTGCACATATTAAACATTGTCTTTTGTACTAATATTTAGATTCTACACAGATCTTCTAGTCATAGAGAGCACCAAAAAGCAAATCATCACAATTGCTCACCAATTTGCATAGCAATACTAAGATCTTGATAAATACCTTTTATAATGTATGCGTATCTAAGCATAAAATGTCTCAGAATGTAAACTCATAAGGTATACAGATAAAGCTTAGTTTCTATAAAGTGTAACTCAAAACAATGGTATTGGTATTGATTCTCTATGGGCTTTAAAAAATCTTGAAATGCAATACTACTAATAATAATATTAATTGTACTTTGTTACGACAGAATTCACTTGTGTCTGGTCATTAATAGGCAATGTATGCATACATCTTATCTGTAATATCATAATTATCGTGCAAACCATCCAGACCATAAGGAACACGAAGAAAATCAACGTAGAAGAAAAGGGATGCAATCATTAGGGGAGTGGGGAGGAGAGAGTAATGGAAACATATTTATGGTTATAAGAGGAACAGTTACGTGAAACAAAATTGGAAGAAGTCCGAATGTGCACTTCTGCTTTCCCTGATACTTGTAGTGCGTCAAACCTAGTTTCTAATTCCAATTATGAAAGTGTCCTGAATGCCTGTGAGGTATTGTAGTTTACAGTTATGTAAATTGCACAGTGATGTTCATTTTTCTATATAAGACTATAATATAATTGAAGTTTTAATACCGTTTAAAAAATTTTTCCTTTTATTTTAATAACTTTAACACCCCACACTAAACATATAAAAATTGCAGATAAGAAATATACTATCATAATATCTATAGGTAGCATGTAAATATTGTTTCTTTTAATTATATTTGAGATTATTTCATGATATTTTTCAGAGTGCATTATGTAATATAAAATTTATGTATATAAATTCTTATATATTGTAAGATTGCGAACATTTTTGAGAATGTGCATAGTATCTATACAGAAAGAAAGCAATGAAGACTAAAAATGTGCTATTTTACATGCAAAACTTAGTATATACTTAATGTTATGGTCAGATCTCAACAGACATATTAGAGAACATAAAAAAGAAAAAAGTTATATTTTACGGTCACTGCATTAGCCTTTGAAAAAGCTCGTATTAGCTTCCCATAAATAAAATACAATCAAAAGTGAACTTATGAATTTTGTGGCATTTCTTCATTTTTTGTTTGCGAAGTAGATTGCTTAGTATCCTGAGAAGACATGATGCTGGGAAACCGAGAGACGCTAGGCCCCGCCACAGGCTGAGGATTGAGAACGCCTTTGAAAATTCTGAAATCTCGGCTATCCACAGTAACTGTTCCGCAGTAGAGACGATCGCCTGGCATAGGACTTCTGACTTGAGGAATGTAGGGCATATTGATGCCAGATGCAGTCCTATATACAGGCAACATCCCCATTTGTGGTACTGGGTTTCCACTATTTGGGGAACTGCGCTGATCCAAAGCGGGTACTTTGGGAATTGTCAAAGAAGTGGCATAAGGTATGGCGATCGTCTGTCTTGGGATACTGTAATCCAAAGGCATTTGAGGTGAAGGGTGAAGTCCAGAGAGCATAGCTGCCTTGGAAGTGGATGGCTGATTTCCATCAATAATTGCGGCAACAGGTTTTGAATTTGGAGGAATCTGATCTGCCGATAAAGGATTCCATTCCTTCAACCACCTGTTGGCTACCAAGGTCGGGGTACTGGGGACCGTATACCTCGACTCGGGTATTGCTTTCCCTGCGTGGTAATGAGCATCCGTCTGTGACGTAGTGCTAGGAGGACAAACAAAGGCTTTGGTGGAAGCAACTGTAGTTGAAGGAGGCTGTGCAACTGGAGGATGCTTTGTGGCGATGGTCGTAATTGAAGACGGACCTGTAGTTACTGGTGTGATTGTCACTTCAGTTGACTGGGGCGCTGTGGCTGCAGTTGTGCTCAAATCTGCGGTTGATGAAGTTACTGGAATAGATGTTTGGTTTAGTGGATCTGAAACTTGCTCCGGGGCAGGGTTGGGGTTCATCTCCTTCTTCACAATTTTCGCCATTTCCATATTTACAATTTCAGGTGCTTTTTGTTTCCGCATTTCCTTAGCCTTTCTGTAACGTTCAATATCACTATCAATCTCGTCCCAATTTACTACGCTGTCATCATTTGGGTCGTTAGCGTTCTCTGAGTTCGTTTCTAAGTTAGTGGGGGCGTTCATATTTTCAATGTTAATAGACTGAGGTATTTCAACGTTCGCGATTGACGACACTGTTTGTATTTTACCGTTCTTGCTTTTTAGAGGATGAGTAGGATTTATGTCACTCACCATTCGTTTACTTGAAGTTGAGTTTTCAATCTCTACGCTTTTTCTCTTCTCTCCATTTCTCGGGCCGGCTTCTGCATTTGAATTGTCTACTTTTGCTTCAGCTTCATACAAGTATGAGAAATGGAAGTTTGTCATGTGTTTCTGAAGGTTGGTCGCTTTGAAGTACGATTTGCACAAGGGACAGGGAATTAATCTCGGTTTGTCATGTGCTTGATGGCATTCTATGTAGTGAGGCTCAATAGGAGATTCATATGTCTGGAAACATATCCAGCACATGGTGTACCCTTGAACGTTTAGACATTCTGTCGCTTCAGAAACACTCGCGTGGGCTCCGACACAAAAACGACAGTCGCGAAGCTTTTCACGGTACTTTAAAATAGCATTTTTTGCTTTGGTTGTAAGAGGTCGTCTGGTCACTGGTTTAGACTTTTCGTCGGACTTCTTCGGCAAGATTACAGGTACTACAGTATCATTAACTGCAGTTTGCTTCTCTTCCTCAGGAGAAGGTGCTTTAATTTCTTTCGAATTCTTCGGTGTCTTCTTAACCTCTGCGTCACTTCTGACGACTGCTACTTTTAGGGAATCAAGAATTTCAATTTCTTCCTCTGAACAAACATCATCGTCGTCCGACTGAACCTTCCTAGTTTCAGCAACACTGTGTCGTTCTTCATCATCTCGGCCATCTTTTTTTTTATCTGGACGTCTTTTCGTTCTTTTCCGAGCAACCGCTTTCACTTGCGGCGGTGTGCAAATTGAATCTTCTCCTTCAGAGGGTTTGTATTTCAAGCATGTATCGACGTGCCTAAGCAATCCCCACAAATTCAAAGTTCCAAATTGCTTGAAACAGTTGTAACATTTTTTCTTTGATTTTGAGTATTTCCCATTCAAGTGTTGTCCACATTCCTTTGATAAGTGCTTCCCCAACACTACAGCAAAAAAGTTCATACATTAAAAGTAATCACTCCATTTTTTCTGCAAACCCTGCATTGCATTACTTTATCGAAACAGTAAGTTCTGCATTTATAAAAGAGTATATGAAATAAATAAATATACAGATTACAAACCTTGCTCATTTGGGAAAATTTCAGAACAAAAATAACATTTTACTTCGACAGGCTTATCTTCTTCCTCCGAATCGGAAAAACGAAAAAGTACTTGTTTGCCCGGTTTACCAGCTGAATTTCTGCCATTAGTCTTCATGGCCGAAGTCAGTTCCTGTACCGCTACGGTAAAGTCTAAATCTTTCCTGCATTTTCTCAACGGAGTCTGTCTTGGGCCTTCTACATCAGGTTTCCTCGACCGCAAACTGTTACGCCGGTCGACGTCCTTTAAAACAGAGTCATCCGATAAGGGTGAATTTTCGTCATCATCTCCATCAGATTCAGACGATGGGCTATTAGGGTCATTTCCTAAAAAAATTGAAAACTAATTTTGCTAGATTCTTTTGAAAAATGAATAAAGTACAAAATAGAACTTTACATCCTTCAATAAAAACATACCTATCTCGTGTACCTATATATAGACAATTGGAAAATTCAACACTTGTTAATATTTATCTCGATAAACACTGGCTTTGGTTATACGACAAACATTGTTAAAATAATACAAATTGCTTATATCAGCGAAATGTACGAAACTTACTTGCTTTAGGGGAACCTTTGAGCGTAGCTCGTACCGTCGATTTTGTCCCTTTTGGGGTCGTCCTTGCTCTATCTCGACTTTCCTTTTCTTCAATTTCTTTACGACCATGGGTCTTTCCTCGTTTACGATTGTTGCGTCCGATTTGCTTGTCCATTAGCGCTTTGATGCTAATAGGAGTCACTTTTTGTTGGACTGGAGTTTCTTCCCGAGGAGTACGTACTGCAGGAGGTTCATCTCCTGTCTGTGGATCTGGATCTACTTCCATGTCAGAAGGAACATCATCTTTCTTATTCAACTCTTTTGGATTCTTAATAGATGGACGCTGTGGCGGTGGCTGCTTTTTTGCGATGGGTTCCTTTTTCACTTGTTCTTTTTTTACTTGCTCTTTTTTCACTTGCTCTCTTTTCTCTACCTCTGCTAGTCCAGCAAAGGCATTGGTTGTAAATTTTGTTTTAGTTTCATCTTCTTCCGATTCTGAGTCGGGATCAATGTAGTACCGAGGCTTAGTGAACCGCTCGATTTCGTCTGGCTTAGCCACATTTAAATAGTTTTGCTCCCCCAAGTCAATTCCAATCAGTTTCAAAATATTCATTACATAGTATAGATCTTCCAATTTGCAAATCGTCATTCCTCCGTAGAACATTGCAACTACATGGGCCATATGGGCAGTCCTTACATCTGGAAAGCTCAACGATATAATCGTTTTTATGTCGGTGTGACCAATCTAGAAAATCAAAAGAAAGTTATTAAAGTGAATTTGCTGCATAACGCTCCAGGATATTTTAAAAATGAGTATTAATTATTTATATATTGTAGTACGTGGTGGATGTATCTTTAAATCTGTAAATAATAGCAAAGACACTTACATCGCGTAGGTTATCGAGGATAAGCTTCTTCAAAAATGGTGCATTCGCCATTAGAACATATCGATGACAAGGAATATAACCATCTTGACACATTATATGGGTATCGCAACTTTCTTGTGGCCTTCTTCTTTGGATAATCTCTAGAATCTTGACCACCGGAATATTTGACTTAATTTTTGTAACTTCCATGATCTTTCCATCAATAATCTACCTGGTCGAAATAATATATAGAAATTAATTTAAAAGAAGAAGAATAGCGTAGTGTCACAAGTCACAATAATTAACATTCTCCATTTATAATACATATATTTAATTGAACAACATATAAGCCCTTGTTGTACCTGAGATTAACTGAAATTATATAGCGCGGAGAAAGTGATAATGGTACAATTTGATTTTAAAATGAAAGGAAAAAATAGGCTTACCTGACTCAAATTAATTCAGTGAGGATTGTCCCTTCTTGTAAACTATTGTTGATATTCCCCTAGAATTTAAAATCACAAATAATATTTTTATAACAAAGTAAAACAGTGTACTACGGGTCTTTTCCCGCTTGAGCAAAAATGTGGAATGAGAATATCTGTAGATTTCCATTCAGTCAAATAACAAATAGGTATCCAGTATACACATTTTTACCGCCAACCACTGCTATGTGCTGCTGTAGCTTCTGATATACTAACCGTTCGTGTTCGTAGCCAACCTTTTAAGCTACTCGGAGAATAGTTTTTTAAGAATAGTCTACTTGAATTTGAGTAAATAGTAAATGACTATTTTATGGAGGTTAAATAGTATTTCAGATATACCCTACAGTTATTTTTCAATTAGTCAGGTCACATTTCATGAAATACATGAAAATTATATTTTTGGCTGCAATTAACTTCAAATAGTATAAATAATCGCCATACAGCTGAATACGAGATTAAGCTAAGGTTACCTCAAACCACAAGTATTCAATGTCTGCCCTTTCGCTAAGGAATCAAAAATAGAAGTTTTGACTCAATGCCTTTACGTTATGGTCGCATAACTGGACAGCCTCCTCTTCTTCAAAGTTACTATTGGTACCTGAAAATATAATAGCTCGTATTACAGCTCGTATTGACCTACATACTTTCCCCACAGTTGAAGTCTAAAATTAACATATCTATGTTAATCTGTTATGAGTGGAACATTAAGGATTATGGTCAGGAGAACGATTTGCAATTTTTGTTTGCATAAACATAAAATGCTTCTCATTTACAGAGTTTATGTCCTTGCATTAATAACATATCTATAATTTTATGAACGATTAGAATAACTGTATAATCGTGTAATCTCTTTCTACGGTATTAATCATTTTTCTTACAGAAATTTCAAAATTGTCTAACATTATGAGTAAGTTAAGTAGTTTAGTTTTTCTTGGAATTTTAATTAATTATAATTTCCTTTCGCCATATAATTCCTTAAGATTGACTAGTAGCCTTACTTTGCTTGTACAAAATCATTGGATATATATTAGTAAGTGTGGTACCTTTATTATTAGGAGTATATATAAATGCAAGTTGGCACCGCAGGTTGACCTCGCTGCAGGGAAGATACTTCTGCTGTAGTGTCGCGTAATCCAAACTTGAGAAAACTTACGAAAATTGCCGAACTGAGACTAAGCAGAGGCAGTTTTAGAAGAATGAGGGCACACTTTTGACTGAGACCTAAATACAAAAAGGAAACAAATTGTAGTTAAACCAAAGGAAGAAATATCTTTTCACTGCTGTGAAGAAGTACTGAAGGAATGCAAAGGTTTGTTGTCCAAGAAAGATTTTTAAATGTTACGCTGCCCACAACCACAGCAATTGTTATGCGTTAAAATGCATACTTTTATGTGTTCAAATCTTGGTTTAAACACTGAGCAATAGAGTCACCCTGTTATCTTACCTAATCCTAATCTTACGTATGGCTGAGACGCGACGATAAACAATCTTTCAATGATGCTTGTACATCCAGTAAAGTCTAATCAGCGTAAAGAAGAACAAGCAGACTCAGCACAAGTAGCCCCATAAAACGAATTTTGATGATGAAGCGTGAATTTGAGACTTACGCAACTGCACTAGTTAGTCCAATCTTGTCGATTTTCTTTTCAATCGTTAACGCTCGTCGATTTTTAGATCAGTTTCTAAATAAATAGAGTGTAATGTAAATGACAAGTACAATTTTCTACATAATTCTAAAAAATAACTGACTTAATGTGGAGAAATGAAAGGTTGCTACGATTAACCCACTAGACTGAATACAGCACTAATGATTGCTAACCAATAATGTGGAGTAAAACCGAGTTTGGTTGGGTGTGTAATTGCTTTGGGTACGCTTAACCATTATTGGAAGCACCCTTGTATATAAATAATAATGTTATTATGGGTGCAGCTGTTGGGCAAGCAGTAGCTTTTCTCAGACAAGTAAACCTTAATGCATACATCAGCTTCAGTATCTTAAAGTGTCAGATAGTTACAAAGCTACAATGTCACAACATTAAAACCAAGGCCTTATGGTTTTACTTTTGTCACATTGTAATGCCAAGCTTCATTTCTTCTCTTTGCATTAGCATTGGAATATGTGAAACAGAAGGGGAAATCGGACATGCAATAAATAAAATCCATTAAGAAAAAGGGTCCTTATCGGACCAGTCCCATTATCTCCCTTTACATCTCCCTCAATTTTTGTAGGTAGTCGAAATGACACAAATGTCTTAGCATTGTTTCTCATGACTATCGTGTTGCACAGCGTCATAAAAGCATAAGGTCACGGACACTTTCATTTTCTGTTCTGATATTTATATTACATTATTACAGACTAGTGTATAAGAATACTTTCAATAATCTTTTCTTTTGAAGAACTTACTTCTACAAATGTCTCTGAACATTATTGTACACAGGAAATTTGATTTTAACAAAAGTACGTACAAGTCTTCATAAATTCGTCTTCCAGTTTTTATGGATAACTGTAATACAGCACAAAATAACTCTTGCATCAAAACAGAATCAAGATAAGCGTTACACTACACGTTGACCTTGAAGCATTCATAATCTTAAGTTAATTGAGTTGTATAACATTTTACTCTGGCTTGGAAAACATAAAATGTTTTTTTAAACTCTGTACGTACGGAGATCTAAAACTTATTGCAGAAGATTACTATTTGTTAGCATCCGTATTTTGTCTAATGTTCAAAACTTTGCAAATTTTCAATAGTATTTTCATATCAACTTGATTATTCCTTATTAGGTAAGCATACCTTACGTAAACAGAAATAAAGTGCCTACGTTATTGGTCTGTCTTCCTTTGGGAAATTTTAGACGGTAACAATATATGGATCTTCCCATGCCTTCTATGCGATGATATTAAACGAATCCAAATAAATAGTGGCGTGCTATCTGCAAGAGAAATCAGAATAAATGTATTAGTGGAGGAGAGCACTACATATTTCTCCCGAATGATGTCGACTTTCACCGAAAACCTTGATCCCGCTAGTCTCTGTGGGACACAGCGACTAAAGCAGATAAAACATGTAGAATTTATATAGATATATTATCGTGCTACCCGGGCATTTGTATACACGACTGCATGGGTGTATATGGTATAGAAGGAAAATCAGTTCTTTCATCGTGATGGTGGTCATAGATTTTTATGTTAACTTATAATTCCAATCATATTTCGAGTAGACTTCACATTCAAATTCCAAAAATCTGTTGAATACACCTTCATATACAACCAATAAAATATCGTATATAGTTATCTTAGTGATTGTGAGGGTATACTGTTCTCTACAGGAGGGGTGCACCCTCCTATATCCAATACAGAAGCGTATCGGCATTCCGATACGCTTTCTACATGTATTCATAATATAGTGGATGCGTTCGCCAAAGCAACTTTTGCATTATGTATGATGTGGTAAACTGTAGGCACTTTCATATTTTCTGACGCTGTAGGCACTGCACATTCTTAGCGTCAAGTACGAACAAGATACATTTTAATGGTGAAAGAAAAGAGAAATCCACCGTGGAGAAAAGTGTATTAGATATTTTATGCAGACTCAGAAAGACAGTTATTGAGAAACAATATAAGATGAAGTACAATGTAAAGGATGTCTTAGAGGTGAGAAAATGCAAGCAATCCTTCGATATTACTGCCACATCACAAGGGTTTCTCGTTGAGAACTCTAAAACTCTTATATCTGTAACTGCGAATTATATCCGGTATCAATAATTTATTATAAAATTTGCATTAATTGAGTCTAGCAGATACTTTGATACATGTAACATGGAATAACAGTCTGTACTCTTTATTACATCGTAGGCATATTATTATTTATAATTAAAGTAATACTTAAAATTCTTGTAATAAGTAAAATCAAAATATTAAAAATTTCCAAATGAAAAATTATTTACTTTTGAAGCACAATTTATACAATTTTTAGCAGCTTTCATGATGGCGGTGTAGAAATGGCAAAAGCTGTATATGCGTCAATGTATTTTGCTACAATTTTTTGTTTCGATGAGTGCAAAAAAGAAGTGAAAGCGTACCACCGTAATGACAGTATTTCTGTGGGCACATTAGGGAAACCCTGTCGAATCTCTGGAGGACCAAGCTATTGCAAACATTTGCATATGAAAAGGCTTGAGGGTAGCTAATTTTGTGGAAGAATGACAATAACTTAAATTCCATACATCAGAATGGCAATTTGACTTTAAAATCACCATGCTGCATATGAAATAAGTAAGGCAAATTTTAAAAATTAATATGTTCAACTAGGGCAGCCACAATAGTGGAACAAATGGATATACAAAAAATTGATACATATAATATGAACTATTTGTATTCGACCGGCTTTCCCTTTGTTGCTAGAGAAAAATGAATTAAAATCCTGGTCTACCAGTGCATACAGCTACGGCTGTGTATTATATATCCGCCGGACTTGTAAAGTCGGCGTTCACTTTACTTTCTTGACTTTCTTTCCTTATCTGACGTTATAGGACTACACTTAGGAGCAGAAGTGATACAGAATACCACTTCCATGTAACTGTCTATAAATATATAGCATGTTTAGGAAATTGGCTTGCACAACTAAGTAACTCCGATCCCAATTCACATATTATACCAATCAGTGTTACCATACTCGGAATGTCTGAAAACGAAACCCTTGCCCGCGTCATTTTTGTATTCATGGTAAAATTGAGTGCAAAATGTGCTCCTTTATGTGACACCATATATTAAAAATGTCAAAACCACATTTAAAAAAATTAATTAATCCTCGGCACAAAATTTTCTTATTTTCTTCAAATACTGTAGTATTAAGGTTAAAAAACTAATAAATGCTTTTAAGAATGTGACCTACCAAAAACGTTTAAGAATAGTAATGGTTCCTTTATCGTAGGTTGCCGGTTTGCCGTGGATTTGATTCTGCAAAACGCGTTGATTTGATTTCCCGAGAACTGAGTCGGTAAAATCCGGGGCCTAAAAGTGAGTAGGGCAGTTGTAACTTGGAACCCTGGTAATAATTGTGAAAATCGGAGAAGTCGAGGTAAGATGCCTTGGACGATAACGGAGTTCTTAGTATAGCAGGTATAAGGAATGATGCATGCGCCGTCTGACTCTGCATTAGGCAGCGTAGAAAAGACAGGTTTGGATATAGGATTTTGTGTTGCTGGGCTGTGCTGTGTTTCGTGTAGTGCTTGACTGCTATACATAGTGGGGAGATTTGCCTGGCTGTGTATTCGGGGTGTGCAGTGTGACTCATTTGACTAGTTCTGAGAGGAGGAGGACGATGAAAGGAAGAAAAGTTCTTTCTCCACAGTGGTGTGTTGTATCACAGTCGGATATTTAGAGTCCCTCATTCTCCTCTCCATTCCTATACCTTTCTCTCCGTATTTCCCATAAAATAATGAAGAAATCTAAAACATTCACCTGAATATTTAACATTGCCCAATGTCCCAAATCCTTCCTCTCATTTCTCTCTGTCATCAGCTATTTTCTTTGAGACAGTCAGGAGAGAGCCAAGGAGCAGGGAGAAAGTTCCTAGGATTGCCATTACTTGAGGAGAACATATCCCATCGGAACGGAACTATAGAATATATAGGACAGAGTAAGTGCGAGTAAAAGGATACTGCTGGGTTTTGGTTTGGTTGGCTCTTTCCTCTGCTGTTCGTGGGCCCGTCGAGAACTTATCGTTGAGCCAAGCCTAGGAAACGCATTGGGAAATTGAAGCACGCTATATACTCAAGTGGCTTTCACTCCTGGCTCAAGAAAATACATTTACGTGGATTGGCTTCAGTTCACCTCGGGTTTCTCTTCCCTTTCATTCAAGTGAATCTTTATTCCGTGTTTGACTCGAGTGTTGAAAGCTTGACCAGTCACACTTGTAATAGGTATGAACACCTATTACTCCATAGACATAATAGACAAAACTATCAATAACTTCGTCAGTTCCCTGCAAACAACATACGAATTACTATATCATTTATTGTTCCTCAATATTTCAACCAAACAAACTTTCGCCATTACCTATATAACTTAACTATACCTATACGTACAAGTTACTCCAAATATTAATAGTATGCGATCCTAACGGCGGACTTCCGATGTCTCCCGCCGCTGTTATTCTCCACACTTTTTTATATCATTTCCATCCGTGCTCTACTTCTACTTATACGCAAAGGCTACCTGTGAACCCAATCAATTTATGACCGGTCACTTTATTTAATCCGCCTAAATCTATAAATATCTTTTATCAGATTTCCATGACGTGCACAATTCCTAAACTTCACCTTCCCTTCTCTCACCTTAGCCAGTTTATTCTCTGCTTACTCGCTCACAACTACACAACACAACGATAATCATCTTTATTTGTTCCGTAGAGCATGTCATTGGACGATCCTTTTATTGTCGTCAAAGAGTAAGTCTCTCTATCTTTTCTATTTCATTTACACCTATTTCAGAAATTATAGTCTTTAATCTAAAATTACAATAGCTAGAGGCAGGTGGTTTCTCCGATATTGCTACGCGTATTTTTTAACTTTCATTATATTTAGCTGTTTGTGTACCTATATGCATATTAGTTTTCCATATGAAGTACTGTTAACAGTTGTTAATACAAAGCAGCACTAATACTACTAATACTAAGGTTTTTCTCAAGACTGTTTAAATTTCAAAATGAATCCTGATATCAGAAGTTCACTCCTTAATTAATGAATACTCCAAAAGTTCCAGTTGTCCCCCAATTGATCATATACTAATATTGGTTTAGACTACGAATAGAGTCCTTAAGGTAATATTATGCTGTTTTCAAAATCTTATAATAGACTTGCATGAAATAAGTTTGGAAAATAACTGTTTTGGACCAGATAACGTAGATAACTTAACAAAATGGTCTTCAGGCCAATCGGCAGCAGTGAACCGAGAGTAAATATACATAATTAACATCTCAAACTTTCACTGAAAGTCTCATAATATCATTGTTTGGATAAAGTTCGGAATGTGAAGTTATCAAGGTAAACATATTCTACGAAGAACTATAGGCACAGTTTAATGAACTCTAATAAAGGAACCAAATCACTCCATGCATTTTCAGCAGAACTTTCAGATACAATGCTCTTACAGCACCTAACGTCTAATTTAATGAATAAATAATAAAATGAAAAACTTACCGACGGCATTGGTTTCATTTTAGAGTCTGATAGGTGCAATGTCTTCAATGGCCTAAAAATGCCTTTTGAGATTTCATCTATGCTCCTTTGCATTCAGATATCATGACATCACAAAATCATCGTCTGCAAATTGAAAAAATGCATTTAAATTCACATCTACTGTATTATTATCATGCATATTACTTGTAAGACTGCCTTTGACTGCTGTCTGAAAAACATACGATTAAGCGTTGTGTGTAGTAGTCGATTATGTTATGCCAGCAGAATATTCACGTAGGTAGCATTTTTGATGTCTTATCCAGCCTTTAAAAATTTCCCAAGAGAACTTTGTAGTATAGGTACTAAAGCACACAAAGGGGAGTGAAATTTAACTGCTTTTATTATCTCCAGACAATATTATGTATCTTCTGTTTTACGATGTATCAGACATCTTACTTTATAATAGCATTTACCTACCCACCAGTGTATTTTCACAGGATATATATTTGGGACCTAACTAAATTATAGGCACCTACCCAGCTTGTAATGTAGATTGTAGATGCTTCACTTCGTAACTATCGATCCCACTTTCATCTCTAATGCGGAGCCCATCAATCCCGTCAACACTTTGAAATCCCTTTGTATTTTCTTAACACATTAATACTGCTTTGCGATATTAGCTTGACTCAATTATCTCGACATCCATTTAATTTTCTCAAACAAAGAATTTTAAATTAAACTTTTCATTGAAGCAGAGTAAATGCAACAGTCAAATTTTTGAAATTTTTTTGGGGAACATGGTCTAGAAAAATATATAATTTGTCTAAAATATTTTCAACTATGCAATTACTGAGTTTTAACCTGCTTTTATCATTTATTACCTCAACAATTTGCATAAATTTTAGAGCAAAAGCTCTTTACATGATTTTTAGTAAATGCTTGTCTACAGTTTATATATTTAATCATTTCTCCCCAACCGTATATTTCATCCAAAATATTGAAATATAGACAAAAGTATGTAAAAAGAAATCAATTGCAAAATGCTTGATGGAAAATTACGAACCCAACGTAAATTTCCAGCTATATACACTGCGTTTAAATTTTAGATGGCCTTCGCCAACAATTTGCACGGATTTTTCCGATTGTGAGCAACCTTAACCTAAAAACACTAAAGGGATAATTATTACTTACAATTGCAACCCAAAGACAATTTGTTTATTTAAGACGAATAGAGTTTTAGTCCCAAATTTTGCTTTCTAATTTTATATCAATGATGACGATTTATATCATTAAGGGGCTCACCATCCAAAACAAGCTGGCTTTGCAGTATAATTTTTTTTTAAAATACACGAAAACCGTCAATATTTAAATCGTTATCAATGTTAAAGTCTTAACTATTTAAGGAACTAGTTATAAGGACGTAAATGAAAATTAATTGCTGCAATCCAGAATTTCCTATACTAAACTTAGGATGTATTGAAAAACATATATTAAAGTTACATTGTCATTCTGAGATTGAGATTACGCTTTGCAAAGCGTCGCAGTAACACATTCATAGCTTTGGTTACAAATTATTTCGTCTCTATCAAAACCAAAATGGCAACGAATATTTAATCAGTTGTCAAAATATAGGTTTAATTTTAGTTACCATTTATAAAATGCCTTTCATTAATTTCACGCAAAAGATATACAATAACACAATGGTAGAAAATTGAAATTAAATAATTAAATATGTATAATTTTGTTTTCATGAATACAGTGAGGTGTGCAAAGCTCTTGGAAGAACCCGAGAGCTTTTTCAACATTGGTCAGAGAATTGCCAAGGGTCGAACGAAGTTTCGGAATGGGTAGCTTCTCAACTTCGGAATGGCTTGAGAAGTTTGGAATGGGACTTAGACGACTTGGAAGCCACACTTGCAATTGCCAAAAGACAAGGACTTCGAGATAACAAAGAGATATCTTCCAGGCTCAATTTTATCATCAAGACTCGTCAAGAGATTCAAGTCAGTTTAAACCACAATTATTTTTACCCATACCGCATTTCTATTCAAACCATTAAATACAATTAATTAATAGTTAGGAACACTTACCAATAAAGTAGATTGAAATAATATCAGTCGAAAAGAGCAAAATGATTACAATCATTGCAATTACAACGTTGTGTACAGTACACAGTATTACTAATAATAACTAATGCCTGTTATTGACAAAAAATAAAACTAAATTTAGAAAAGCTTATGGGAATTACAACTTTCAATCAACAGAAAAAACGAATTTAAACAACAACGGCTTAGAAGTTCTCATAATGGTCGAGCAACGTTTCGTCGCTACATTTAGCGGCTCAAAATGTACAGTCTAGGTCAATTTTAGCAAACATCAATTTAAATTGTTGGACAAAGATTAATACATTTTTAGCTTGATAAATCTCAATGACTATCGTCAAAACAAATATAATTCGCTTCTTTGGAATAATAAGGGTAATCAAAACCAGAATCTCTCCCCCCAAAATAGCTGATTAGATTATATTTTAGATGAAAATAAAAAGGATTAAATAGATATCTGACTGAGTGTTCTGATTTTGCCAAGATCCAGATATTATCTATGATTTTTACCCTTTGAATGTTAAATACGAAATTTACTACGTCCTAATTCTTGTTTTTCATGGTGTAATAAGCTATTTCTTGATTAATCCTTTTTGCCCACTTGAATGCTAGGTCATCTCTATTTCTTATGGTTTTATTTCAATCATATTGCAATTTTCACATCAATTTTACATATCAGTAAAAACAAATCCTTATATGACGCGCATGCGAGCATGGTAGATAGTGTTGTATGTGTTTTGCAGGGATCGCGGCAGAATTAGAATATAATCTGATTATTTCCACAAAAGTCGTCTCCTGAAACGATAAAGATTTTTTGGATTAAAATCGAATGATTTAAATCCTGCGTCTGCGCAGACCTCGCGATTGGTGTAAAATTAATCTGAAAGCTTTTCTAATCGGCAAGATCGGGCGACGTTGATTACCCTTAATGGAATATTAATAACATTTCATCCTTGAAATATATATGCCAATATAGTAGAGGACTTTTCATATATCAAACCGGGTTAACTTTAAAATTACATCATATTATCAAAAATATTTGTTGCTGTGAATTAGGTCATAGTGATTTATGCAATGCATGCATTTTTTCTGGCTTTTTTAAAGACGTTATTTCTGAAAACCACCAAATTTTTTTTCTTTCTGTCTTTTCACAAATAAATGGTTCTCATATCAAGTCGATAACTGATACAGTGTTGCAAAGTGTCCTTTTGTCTTTCAATTTTCAAAAACGGATACCTTTATTTTGTCGTCATACTTAGTTCAATCCATATGCACTCTGTTTTACGCAATAACAGATAATAACTTGTTTAACTCTAGTGGTGTATTTGGTAATATATGTTATTGAGCCTTTTCATATTTTAATTCATATGCCTACTCTTATATTCCGCGTACATGTTCTAAAAAGCCTGACAATACAATTACCTACACAATTTTGCCAATGCATAAGAAAACTATATATTACATACAGTTGGGATAAGTTAGAATAAACCTGATATAATGTTTTATTATTATATTCAATTTCATAGAACATAAAAGACGAGTTAAATCTAAAACGAGAAGACTGGGATACGAGCGCGCGTCAAGTAAGTTTTCATTGTCATTCTGTTTCCTTTTTAATAGACCTATAACTGTAGAACTACTCATAACTATGCATTTGTCTGTGAAAGGAGTACTATTATTAAACTTTTCTCTGCTTTTAGGAAGCTAGCACTCATGTGTGTAATTTATATTTGAATGACATGAAATACTAAACCTAATCCTCTTCAGGATTGACAATAATGTGCTTTCCTCTAAAATAACTTCTGTAGCTCTAATTTTACTATTTCGTGCCTAGGCTGTTTACATTGTATTTACAGTCATTCAAATATAATCTATCGTTCTCTGCAGCAATAAACAATGAAAATTTAATTACTTATATGTTATTCATAATTGCCAGCCTTGAAAACTTGGAATAATAAAATGCATATTTACAAAACATCGGCATTAATGATCGAGCGAGTTGCACTACGGTTAACCTTCTAATTTATAGATTGTGATTATAAAATTGTATTATCTCACAAGGGTATCAGCTACCTATATAGCTAACCTACTAACTTGTGAGACTTAGAAAGCCGTAGAAAAAGTCTAATTGGACACCAAACAATGTTATTCCAGATTAAATGGCTCAGACATATTTTCGGTATGTATGTATGCAGACTGGAGTCTGTTCTATACAGCTCTCCTATTCGGAGTTCAGATGTTATCGATTTCCAGGTCTAGATGCATGTAAAAGTGTAGTACTACCATTCATTACCATATCTGAGTCCTGTTCAGTTGCCCCAAATGTGTATGTGTGACTTTCACCCGCTTTCTCTTAATGCCTCAGTTTTGCAAGCCGTAAACTTCTAGAGGAAACGGAATTAACGTTCAATTCCCTCTTTCACACATTAACCTATATGCATTATTCTGTGTAAAACCAAATGCAATGTGTAAATAAACTGTAAAACGAGGTAATTCAATAGGTACGATTGACATTGGCTATGCAAATTGCTCAATACATGCTAGTTCTGCAGGTAATGGCTTATGTGAAATAAACTCATAAATTCTTTTGGCTTTAATGGCGTACCAAATATATGCAATACAGAAATAAACGTTACCAAAGGAATCAAGTCATAATTTTGAACAAATAGTGTCATAACTTCTAAAGGCTATCTCAGAATTTTCTAACAATAATAAGTTAGTAGTTGAAAATAGAGCTTTGTGGAAAATAAGACGGAAAAACGCAATTTGTGTATTTTCTTTTATCTTGTATATGCCGACATGTAAAGTATCGTTGTGATTGAAATGTAAAATCAATATGAAATACATAAAAGTTAAATTTTCGATTTATTGAAACAGCCCGAGAGTCCTAAATGTGGGAACAAAAAGGCCAAATATACAAAACTGGAAAACGAAAGTCCGGAGAAAGTTGCGGTTGTCTCTTCTCCGAATACATTGTGTGTGGAGTGTGATGAAAATGCTTTGTAAGTTTTGTTGTAAAATACACATCCAAATTCTGATTTGCTCTTTTGTAACTGGGAGTCATAATTGCTTTGATAAGAGCAATACTCGGTTTTTACATTGTGTATGTATTATCCAGGATGCTAGAAGACTTTGGTCAAGAGGTGGATCTCATTAGCGCTGATGAGGGAAATAATCAGTCATTTTTCTGGACCAGATTTAGATATGTACCGTTGGGTAAGTTTTAATGCGCATGATGCATTTTGAAAAAAGTTTTAATTGATGTATACATTAATAGAAGCCCATCGACTCCCATTTTACATTTAATCATTTTCCTGTGGCTGCAAGGATACAATAGGCTATGCTATGCTAATTAGTCTACGGAGCGTCCTAATTTGTGCTGAATTTCCTATGGAGTTAAATTAGTGGCAGGAGTTGAGTTTGTGGAGTCTGCTTTTAATAGACATTATTTTCTTTTTGTTGTATAGCATAGAATTTATTACAGTAAAGTGCAGGTAGGAGTACTTAGTAGTTGTGAGCAGCCAAGAACACAAATCGATGAACGGAGTGTTCTACGCTAGAATATAAAGCAATTTGACAATGAGGTTGTAAATAGAAGTTACGGAGGAGTTCCAACTAATCACTATACATGAATGTTACATACACTAGCGAGTTTTCTATAGAACCATTACTAGTAACTTATTCAGGGGGAAATACTTTGTTTGCAGTATATTTCCTTACAATTTACAAAATTTAGAAATCCTAGTTTAATGTGAATTCATTGATTTTCAATCTAAATAAATATATGGTAATACACAATACACATTTCCCATTTTTATGACGGTGAAGTACATTAGTAGAATATGATGAAATTCGTATAATATTTTCTATATCATACTCATGTAGTTTTTAATGCCACTTTTATGCATCGCCGTATAATAAATGCAGACAGAATATTATTTAGAATGGAATATTGCCTTAAATAGAAGTATGCATGACTTTCATACTGAATAGTAAACTCCGCTTTAAAAGAAAGGGAAGTATGTCTAGAACAAAAAGATGACTTCCTGTGTAGATTACAGCATAAATGTATGCAACGTAAAATATAGTACTACATTTACATTAAGCGTTATCATTTCTATATTATTTTAGATTGATATGGACGTAAAGGAATAATTTCACACATAATATTCCGAGAGCAGAGCTACAACGTGTAATACACGTGAAAGTTAGCAATAAAACGATGAAGTTTTCGGGGATGAGAATATGCCTATAGTTTTATGCTGAGTACACTTTACTCAAATGTATTTTAGGTATTTAACTTTCTGCTTACAATGTTTTAAGTAAGCGATTGTTTGGTTTCTTTGCAGGACGGAAAGTATGGCTACTCCTCACAGTATTGGTGATAGCTTTCATTTGCTCCCTGACTAGTGTTGTATTAGTTTTCGTGTACAGAAAATAGTTTTCCAATTATATAATTCGGGGTAATCGTTAATTTCGGATTGACTAGAAACGTATTATTAACAGTCTATCAATAAACAAACCTGTAAACCAATCTCAATTGTTTATGAATTTTGATAAAATGAATTACTTGAATTTAAGCGAAACGAACATTTAGTTTTCCGTATTTTTTGTAGAAAATGAAGGTAAATTGTATTGCTCATTCTATTAGGATAAAACGTAAATGAATTACAGATAAAAACTAGATTGATATTTAGAAATTTTACTTGTATAGCATGGATAATATTACTTTAGTATTTAATGTAATTGTATTACTTGTGTCAATCCGTGAATTAGTAACTTCTGTGTATTTAATAATGCAATTCCACATGTCAGAACTTTGTTCGCTCATCCACATACATATTACCTACACCTACTGCCAAGAATATTAACAGATGAAGCAGACGAAAAGAACAAAAATACTTATACTATGCATCATGCGCCAAGATTCTCATCCTTACTACATTACGAAGTGTATGCATGTCTCTTATACTATGCTGCAAAAAAGTGTATGTGAACGTTCTTATATGAGTACTGTAATATTCGTATACAATAGAAAAACAGGAAAAACGATAAGCTAAATTCCAAAGATATGTTGATATTATATATGAAAAGCCTATGCAAATTGCTAAATTTCCATAAGGTTCGGAAAATGATTAGGAATTGCAAAAGAGTAAGAGTAGACACACACTAGTCCAGTGTACTAGTGCAGCAATATTACTACGGTATGCCATTCATTGTCTTAAGTCGTAAAGATAGTGTAAAGGTGCAAGTATACTACAAGAATATGAATGCGAAAAGAAAAGTTGAATAAGAATGAGAATTGTTAAAATCAAAGTACTATAAACTCTTTTTTCTCAATCGCAGTCACTATGGCAATTCGCAGTCTAATTCTTAGTCTAATTCTGAAAAAAGTATAAAGTTTGATTCCCTTTGAATTGGATTGCTATTCGGAATATGAATTTGATAAAGTTGACTTCAAGTCAACTTGGCCAAATGCATATTCAAAGGCATAATCTTAGTCCAAATCCGATACTATAAAAGTTAGGCTCTAATTCATAATCATAGGGTAATGCATAAGCACAATCCATTCGTAAACTATAAATTACTAATGGAATTCCGATTTTCTCATTCAACTTTTCCAAATCGCAAGGAAAGTCTAATTCCTCAACTGTAAATGTTAAAATCTGAGTATATTCTCATTCTCAGTCCCATTCTTATTCATATTCCTATAGTATACTTTCACCTTAACGAAATGCAAAAGTTCCATGACTTGCCAACGCAACGAATTCCTTACGTACAACGTTTAGTTACATGTTTTAATATGTGAGAAGCAGCTTTAATGAATAGTAAATCTATTTATGTGAAAGTTGGTCTGTCTTTCCAAAAGAAAAGACAAGAAATATCCAAAATATATTAATTTACTCAACCAACTAACCCTAAGACCTGCTTCCCTTGAGTTCAGAACGAGCTAGATTAACAATTGAACGTGAACACATCAGAAAAAAATAAGCTTCTAATGTAAAAGGTACGTTTAACATATGCAAATGCATGACTCTATAAATAGCACTGTATATACTGTAGAACAATAATTTAATAGCAAAAAACTATGCAAATTAGATCTCTTGAATTCAGGAGGGATCAGGACTAGTGTGTACGCATTATATTACTGGTAGGTACGTGTGTCAAGTTCGGGCATGATTGAGCATTGCCTTTCTACACGTAATTAACTAATATGCAACTACTTTTAAATAATATCAATATTAAATATATAACTAAATCTAGAGATTTAAATATACAAAATAAAACAGCCAGTCCGCAAGTAGTGATGAACGATATAACAATAATACACAATACAGATTCATAGCAACAGAGCTAAAACTAACTTGATTATGATAAATAAAATATATAATAAGAAACAAATTTAAAATCGAACGTATGTCCGTAATAATTAGCAACAAATCCAACATAATTTATACCTTCATTATTTCATAAGTATATACCTAATTAGATATACTAAATAGGACAGTAATTGTCGTTATTGTGATGTGATGGGAGAAATAGTATAACATGAATGAAACTACAAAAATGTGTTTGTATCTGTATTATTAGAGGCTACGTTCACTCACACAGGTGTATTTATTGGAAGACATGCGTACATTGGTATTCCATATTCTACAATGTAAAATTAAGAAAAAATAAACCGGAAGGTTTGCAATAAAATGTACTGCGTCCACTCATTGTCAGTCAGGTAACTCATATTCAAGTATATCAGGTGCTTTTTAATACCTGTCCTCCATCGTGACAAACAAAGCTACATGCAATGCCTTACCTGCTCAGTTGTGCATTCCAATAATTCACTCTACAATATTTTATCAACCAGACGCATTTCTTGTGTTTCTAAGCAATATATTCGGTTTAGCAATGAACAGTTGCGTTCCTATTCCTAAAATCAAATAAGTTTGGGTTTCTCAGTAATATTATATAAACATTCCACAGGCACTTTGATCTTGATCTTCACAAACCTATATAGACATGATTGTTACATTTCACTCAATATGCTTTGTTATACAGGGTGGTCCAAAACTAAGGTCTATAGCTGTTCCGGAAGAACCGGAGGTAGTACAGCAAAACTGTTAACACCACTTGAAAGCTAATACAAAGTTACATTGAAATCCCAATTTTCATGCCTATATCCCTGCGCATTCGTTTACAATCACAGTTCTCCCAAAAACAGTCAATAACTGACAATATCCAATTTGATTGTTAGCTAATTCGTGGTTAAATCTCTCACAGGAGAGTTAAATCAAGTTTAATCCTCCTACACATTTTCAGTGCTTACATCAGTTACCTTCACTATAGTTTTTCTTCAAAAATGTCACTTGTCAATGATACTGAAGAAGATTGCGTTTTTGATCGCATCAAAGCAATTGCATGGAAGGAGGCTCGCGATGCAGGAGCAAATTTCATAAGTCACCGTTGGGTATCTGAGCGACCAAAGAGATCTCGACATTGGGTTCAAAAGACTTGGAAAAAGACCTACGACAATTGCAAACGCAATGTTGAAACCGCTCAGATACCTAACGGTGATTTATGAATTTTGCTCCTGCATCGCGAGCCTCCTTCCATGCAATTGCTTTAATGCGATCAAAAACGCGATCTTCTTCAGTATCATTGACAAGTGACATTTTTGAAGAAAAACTATAGTGAAAGTAACTGATGTAAGCACTGAAAATTTGTAGGAGGATTAAACTTGATTTAACTCTCCTGCGAGAGATTTAACCACGAATTAGCTAGCAATCAAATTGGATATTGTCAGTTCTTGACTGTTTTTGGGAGAACTGTGATTGTAAACGAATACGCAGGGATATATGCATGAAAATTTGGATTTCAATGTAACTTTGTATTGGCTTTCAAGTGGTGTTAACAGTTTTGCTGTACTACTTCCGGTTCTTCCGGAACAGCTATAGACCTTAGTTTTGGACCACGGTGTACTAATCTAAAAAAGAAAACCGTAAATGTGTTAGCCAACCCGTTGCAACGGTCAGGTAAAGCAACATGTACATCTAAATACCAAGGCATGCACTGCAGTGCACTACTACTGGCGCGATAAGAGGACTTATAATAAGTTACTATTGGGGAAATTGTATATTATTGTAGATTATGGTTTTTTGAATAAATGCTAGCAAAAGTAATCATTTTGGTGTTAATAAATTATTTCGGGTATTAAAGGAACGTTTATTCCAATTCAAAGGCAATAAATAAATATCTAAGATGTATCACTTTTGTATGAATGAGGATTGAATATATTCATAGAATGTTTCCATTGCTTTAAGTACAAGGATGCAAGTCAATTCTGATCATTCGCTCACAAAATGGCACATAAGTTCTCATTTTATAATGAGTTGCAAAAAACAAAAAAGTATTGCGACTTTTTATTTTACAAATATTTCGTTCGCCTTTGCTCATGAAATCATTTGTTGGCTGCAACAAGAAGGATTGTCAGCCATTTTCCCATTTTAGCAATAAGTTGCACTTTTAAAATTAGCTTAGTTTTGGTTTCGACAGTATACCTCTCTGGTTATCACAATTTTTGTATAGACGTCTAATTAACTAACCTTAGTACTTCAATTCTGAATAAGTTTTGTGGGTCCACTTTCATGTTTGGCAGGAGAAAATAGAAATTTTTTGAAATTTAACTTGATCACGGTGCCTTTGTCTTTTAAGCCAAGTTTTTCGTTTTCCGATAAAGGTGAATCAAGGGTTATCCTAACTTTATTCGTTTGGCCAAAGCGTGAATCTATTGTCCCAACAACAGCGTTTTCAGCATCAGGAATAATAATCGAAACCTTTAAACCAAGCAAATACGCAATATTTGAATTGCGTTTGCAAAATCCTTTTGCAATTATTGCATTATCAGATACGACCCTGTCCACAGACCCTTCTTTGGACTTATCACGAAAAATTTTGATACTAGGAAGGAAAGTTGTAACATATGATTTTTCCATTGTTTGACAAAAAATTTTCCCATGGAATGCGAGACGACAAGTTCCTTCTTCACCGGATTGTAAGTCTGAACCGATTATTAGGTTATTTGGATTATTTAACGCTGGTTGATCGAATTCTAGAAGTCCGTAATAAATTTCTTCTTCTTGACCATCGGCAGTCTTTTCATCAATTTGTTCGACGAATTGATATTTGTTATCCAGACTAAATGCTTCCTCCCGTTCGACAGGTTTAAATAAAGTCAAGAGAGCGGTATAAGTATCATAGCCGATAGATATGTGGTACCTTTAATAAAATAATGTCTGTTAATCCCAGAATAAACAAAATACTCAAACTAATTAAATATACTAAATTTCACAAATAGTCTAAATGGTTGTGACTCACCTGTGTTTAGATTTAATTGGTCTCTTGAAAAACGGAACTTTGTTTATAATCGCAACTCCAGCTTTAACTCCCTGCATTACATTTTCACAACCGGCAGCACATATGAGACTTCTTTCAATAAGTGAAGAGTCTAACCCAGGAATACAAAGACCGACTCTGTCTCCTGCAGCAGCACTGTCAACACTCACCCGATAAATTTGTATAGACTTGACCTTCTTTACCATCTGAAGAGTAGGAAATTCAACCATCTAAACCACAAAGGAAATGTGCATTAGGTTTAATAAACATAATAAAGTCAAAAACGTTATTTGAAATTGCTGTTCAAAGTAAGGAGTTGCTACTATAACTATTCTTGGATTTTATGTCACATTTCAGTTTTCGAGAATAAATAAACCCTTTGTCCATTTTCACAATTTTGTTTTAACATCGTGTGGCATAGTCAATTAATTTTTATTTCAACTATCTACTGCTATTACTTTTACCATGTTATTTTAATTTAAAAATGATTCGAAGACAATAATACAATTTAATTAATTCAGTGCCGGTTATATTATGCCTGTCAAAATATTGTAACAGTAATGATTACTTACATCATTTATTTTTATGCGTCCCTGAATAACGGTTCCAGTTACAACTGTACCCTGTCCTTTGATGGAGAAGCAGTGATCAACTGCCATTATGAAGGGGGAGTTAATATTGCGATTGAAAGGGACATTTTCAACGACTTTGAGTAAAGTATCCTTTATGCTTTCGGTGCCTATAGACGGATCCAATGCCGACACAGCAACGATGGGTTCGTTTTCGAACTTTGTTTTGGATAGCGTGGATCGAAGGAGCTTCATTGCTTTCTCTATCTGCAAAAAATTAAACAAAACTTAAAATAAACATTTTGTCCCTTAAAAACCGAAAAACTCAATATAATTACCTTAGCAGTTTGCTTGTCCTCTGGAATTAGATCGACTTTATTCAGCACTACTATGAGATGTGAGGACATAATATGAGCAAGAATAAGACACTCGCCGGCTTGCGCTTGCATTCCCTTATTTATATCAATCACAAGTATCATAATATCCATAATTTGAGCTCCACCAATCATAGTACGAATAAGAGACGAGTGTCCAGGGCAGTCCACCAAAGTGCACAACCATTTATTTTTCAAAACGAAAGATGAAAACCCTAAATCCAATGTTATCCCCCTTTCCTTTGACTGGGGACTAGAATCAAAGGCAGCAGTGGATGCTGTAGTGCTCAGGGCTTTACACAAACTTGTCTTTCCACTGTCAACATGTCCAAGTACTCCTACGTTTATGCTGACGTATTTGCTTGATTCAGTCATCTTTTTCGGTTCCAGTTTCCAATGTTAGTGCGATTAGGTTTTAAAGAAAGGCAATGAACTTGTTTGAAGTTAGTTAACGTAGTAGCGTCTAAAGTCTGAAATGAAAATGAAAGTGTACTAATATTTTATAAGAATTTCTTTACTTTTACTATCGCATTTAAAAATGTCAACAACAGTAAATAAATATCATATTAATTAGTTCAAAATTTACCATGTAATCTATTCATAGTCGTGTCAAAAATGGTTTCAAAGCTGGTTCAAGCAATGCATAATGTGATCATTTCCAAATTTTGACTTAAATAATAATTTAGATGGAAACATTCGCTTAAAAATTGGAATTTGCAAAGTTTTTGCAAACCCAGAAAGTTGTGAGAATGTCAACTCTATCTTTAACACGAATTTCTCTGGACAAATCTTTAATACTGGCGCTACTGTTTGAGGCGGCAGTAAATATTTTTGGAAGAAATCAGATTTGGTGTCACACTACATTTACAGAGGACACTGCAGTACTTTGCTGAATGTTTCGGTTAAGAAGCACATCATAAAATAACTTCAATGATGAAGGTATGCTGAAATGTACAAATGCTTGGGAATTATTCTGTAATGTTGGAGTACTCTATCTTGCAGTAATGTGAATGAGGAGTTCGTATTCACCCTGTGCTGAATGGTCTGCCAAAGATGAAAATGAAAAGCATGCCGTGATCCACCATATTCCTTCTTTTAGTGTGGTTGTTGCATTGACTGCAGTATTAGTGTAGCAGTGGTGCGATAGTTTTTGTAAAAGTATCCCATCGGGTTGTCGGTCTTTTACTGACTACACACTGAAGTTAGGAGTCTAATTCGTCATTAGAAATCGTATGGATTTGTTTAAATAGTATTTCATTTGGACATTACGGGAACTAAGTATTTCAATATTTTAATAATTTAATATTTTGATTTTCAGAAAATGAAGCAAATCGTTGTGAATCAAACGGTGAAGGTGCCGGAAGGAGTAACAGTCTCGGCCAAATGTCGACGGCTACAGGTTAAAGGACCACGCGGTACCCTTCGCAGATCTTTTCGTCATTTGGCAATTGATATCACTGTGGAAAACCCATCAACTATCAAAGTTGAAAAATGGTTTGGATCCAAGAAAGAAATTGCTGCTGTCCGTACTGTCTGCTCTCACATTGAGAACATGATTAAAGGAGTTACAAAGGTAATTTTTTGTCTTCATATTTTAATGGTTTTCGTTTTACAATTGTTTTAAATATCAGAGGGGGAATTATTCAGCGATTTCGATGTCATTTAAAAGATTGGTCAATTAAAAGTTCATACTATTGGCGTATTCATCTCTCTCGGAAATATTGTCCAAACATTGAAATAAATTGAAACTATAATTTATGTAATTAATGAAAATCCAAATTTTTGGTTTAAAAAGTCACCAGTAATTGTGACTAATCAAATATTTATCAAATATAATGAAACATTAACACACTTTCACACTTATTCGCAGAATGTTGATGGGAGAGTTTAAATATTATTAGTATTAAATAGATGAGCAATCACTAAATATCCGATAGCATTATCAAATACAACTTTAAGAAGCAGTTAATAAAAATGTTTAAAAATAAAAATCTTTCTAAGCCTTTTGCACATGTTCTAAATAAAGTCTACTGCCTACGTTTACAGTAGGTGTTAATTTCTCGATCATTATTTTGGTCTGTGTTAATTGATAAATGGGATAAAATACGATAAGAATCGGCTTAGTTGAGTGAAATAGTACAATATTGAATGATAGCTGTATAATAGTATACACTTTCAATTTTTGCAGGGATTCCAATACAAAATGAGAAGCGTATATGCCCATTTCCCCATTAATTGTGTCACCACGGAAGCCAACACTCTCGTTGAGGTGCGTAACTTTTTGGGAGAAAAGTATATTCGACAGGTTCGTATGTCAAAAGGAGTAACTGTTACCAACTCCCAAAAGCAAAAAGATGAGCTGATCATTGAAGGCAATTCTATCGAAGCAGTTTCTCGTTCCGGTAAGCTAAATTTATGTTTGATTTTAAAGAAATTCTCTTTTGTGACATGATATAGAGAACTGAGTATTTTTATTTCTGAATTATAGCTGCCCTTATCCAACAAAGTACGACAGTAAAAAATAAAGACATTCGTAAATTCTTGGACGGTCTGTATGTTTCTGAGAAGACAACTGTAGTCCAAGGGGGTGACGAATAAGTATCCTTATTTGTAAAAGAAATTTAATTGCGAAATAAACAGATTTGTTTTAAAAGCAAGAGTTTTTTATCCATATTCAACAACCAATATTCATCATATTTTGAGATAATTAAAGCAGACACATAATTTATAATTAGTTCAAAATTTCTGACGAATCCTTCTGCAGCTTTAATTATGACATTATTAATTCAAATTCAACGCATTTAAATAAGAGCAGAGATTTATTTGTTGCTGAAGAATTCAGAGTGACTGGCCTATTGAGACGACCTGTAAAATTACATTCTAACATATAACTGGATATAGGAACTACTTTGCATATTGTATTGAGAACAATTACAATTAACGAACCTTTAGCAGAATAAATTAAGTACTTCGTATAAGCGTTCCAATTGTGTCTTTGGACATTTGAATTTTATTGCGTTTATAGATCCTCATTGGTGTCGCTACATGATGAGAACAATATTGATTAATGTTTGTATGCATTAGATAAGATTGATCAAAATTTTTAAGAGAAATGCTGAACTACTTTCGATAACGTTGCATTCACCATTTCTAGCGAAAATTGTGTTCAATATAAAGTACGACCATATACTGAATATACTCCTTACTACTAATGCAGCGCGTGTGCTTGGTCAAAGGTTACCAATATATTTGTGGCCCTCCTATTTAAAACGGTTTATTTTAGGATGCAATTTTTGCAAACTGGCTACCTTAATGTTAATTGGGCAATCGGTGAAAAATTAATAGAATTGCCTTATTTAAAGATAAAATTTTATTTTTATATTCACAATATAATATAAACAAATAATTTTAGGCAACAATTATTGCTGGAACTGCTTTACAAAAAGATATTATACTACAATAATATTTTAACATATTTTTGTAGATACCTAAATGTACATTTAAATAACGAATTAGAACTATATATACCTATAATATTGTTTTAACAAGGAAGGGCAAAAATTTAAGCAATATATTTGGGAAGTTAAAAGATTAATAATTTTCAGAAACACAAATATGTAAGCGAAAATACGAAATAACCATCTGTTTTTCACTCTGTATCCTGTACACTACTAAGTAACAAGTTATACATGAATTACATTTGCTTACATTTACATTTTAGATAGCGCTTAATTACATTTTTAAAGAATTGTAATTTTATACGTATTTACGAGGCATTTATATACATGTGACATGTTATGACAGAGATATTTAAATTTCAAACAATGACCATTTGAGAGGAAACACTGTAAAACACGAAAAGAGTAATTTTTAGATAATCTGAAATCCCTAAATCTTGCATTAAACTTTTGCGAGAACACGCAACAAACATTTTAACTCATTTTCATAAGCTATAAATATAAATGTTGCAGAACAACCATTACGTAGCGATTTAATAAATAACAGAACCGCGTAAAACAATACCCATTCACAAGAGAGGTTAATTGTGCGATATGCACAATTGTGGGAAAACATGACTTAATTGCCTATACAGGTTCATACAATAAACCGCCAATTCAAGTACGGTTTTTAACTACTGTAATTACAGAGTCATTAATATATTTATTCAGTAGCCGTTTTCGGCATAACTTTCCCCACTATCAGAACTTCTTGGAAAGTTGGGCTGCATATTTTCCTCGTCTGATTCCAGCGTACGTTTTACTGATCCTCTTTGAGTTTCTTCCTCTGGAAGAGGTAAGGGGACAATATGCTGTGCTCGATATATGGGCTCATACTCTCGAAGCTGGGCCATAAAACCTTCATTAGGGTTGACACAGAAACGCTTCATCTGCACGAACTGATAAGCCTCGCGAACCGTAACACCATACCTAGGTATACCATAAAATTCATTTCAGAAATAGTGTCATATACTACTACATAGCTCAAGAGATATTTGAGAGCAGTCATAAATGTTTAACAACGTATAAAAGGGAAGACATACTTTGCCATAATATATCCGATGACTAGAGCAGCTGATCTTGAGATACCAGCATTGCCATGTATAAGAGCTTTACCTCCACCGGCTAAACATTCATCAATAAATTGCTGTACAGGCTTGAAGTGGGGAATAATATTTTCCGTCACGCTATCTACAATCCAAAAATGACAGAAAAATAGTTAGATTTGCCATTAACTACCAAAGTAAAATAACCAAGTACTTTGGAAATTTACAAATGCGTAAACTTTACCTGCAATTTCAACGACTAGATATTTAAAATAGTCGGGATGGTTAGGACGAATAAGATTTCTTTCCAAAAACTGCCTCACACATATAATATGTGTCAGGCCCGCAGCCTTCATGTCCTCCAGCTTGGCTCTTGTTGCAGACGCGTAAGGTCCTTAGAAAATAAGATTATTTATTAGCACACAACTAAACAATGTACAGTGCATTATGATAAAAAGGCGACAACGAGTTACAACACTTATTGCTGAAAAGGATTACCAAGATAGACTCCGGGGATGACCTCCTGCATTGTCCGCCGCATTACGTATTGCCAATCCAAGTAGTCTCTGTGTGGTAGGCGTGGATAGGTTGGTTCTATGTATCTATTTTCTCCTCCGATGCGAACCAGGGTGTTAGACTCGAGTTCGTCTTCGTACTCCCCCTCGTCCATCTGCTCATCGATGTCAAAGGTGTCTTCTACAGAATCCATTGCTAACTGCTTAAAGCAGGGTATCCGGTCGTAAGCAACAATTTTGGCAGCCGAAACACCTCTTGAAGAGGCCCACTTACTCACATGAATTAATGAAGAATTTAACCAAACCGAAGTTTCTGAAGCGTTGGAGTAAGCAACAAAGATAACCTATGAAAGACACCTACAAATACAAATCGTAAAGTTAGTCAAGTGGGTCAAATATTAGATTTTTATGTACGGTCTAATAATTAAAATGTGTAGTTGAAAATTCATTACGAATCTATGATCTTTATTGGATTTCCGCGGTTACAAATTTAAATCAAGTTACACGGCCCACATTCTTAATAATTAACCACTCTCTTGAGATATTGCGAAAAATACACTTCTGCGCATGATAGTGAGAGAGGAACGTAGCACCAGGAGCTACCTCCTGCTTTCACTCTTAAGTCATTGAAAGCACAGAGTAGACACTTTAATTACAGACTTCGGTCCACTTCCTCTGTTCAATTATCAATTTGCAGTTTACCTATTTACATAAACGGTAGGGAAAGAATTTTTTTGCAAGTTTTTTGGCGTATCATTATAAAGACGTTTTATTGATCTATGGTAGGAACTTTATCTAACACAATCACAAAAATGATCCATGAAGTCTATGAAATATTGCTAGGACAAGGCCATGTCTTAAAGAGGATAGTTGAATCTGATAAACCTTCAAAATAATGTCAAATTAGTAATGGAATATCTTTCTATTGACCGATATGAACGCTTTATTTGATACAAATTATGTTAACATAGGCATACTAATGGCAGATCGTGTTGCTGTCTTATAAACCTCCAAAACATTGAAGAAATTTTTGGAGGTTTCCATAAAGATCTAAATTATACATAGCAAAGGAAGATGTTAAAAGGAAAGGCATTGCTCCGAGTGGAATGTATAAAATGTCCATAAACAGAATATTTACTTTCAATATCCAGAGACATTTATTCATTTTCGTAATTAGTAAATAATATGTTAAATGCTCATTCTTGTCTGTGTAAACTGCTTATTTGCTTATTTAATGTCGTAGTATAAAGGAGCAGATAACTCTAGTAATCTACAAATTATTTGTCAAATTACTTCACCCTATGGAAACCAAAGTTAATTAGACGACGTAGCATTTAACTCAATTATATGTGAAAAATGATAACTGATTTATATTGAATGTTTGTATAGCGTAAATGAATTAAGAAAACCTACTGAATAATGTAAATATAGTAAGGTAATAATGTGGAGACAACTTTATTAAACTAAGAATCATTATAAATCCATGAAGATTTGTCCCCATGATCCTTGATTTCAATTCCACAATTTCTTAACTTCACACGAACATCGTCACATGCTTTAATTAACGATTTTCTTTCTTTCATTTTAGATTTTCTTATTTCTCGGTCACTCTGGAAAGATTAAGAAACTTAGATAAAGTGACTCTGAATATCTGGTAGATATAACCATTGTAATATACGGAAGTATGTGCATTAAGTATTTATGTATTATGAGAAATGCAGTGTGTTACCTCTTCGGAAGCTAAGGAATAGTTTCTGACAGTATTTCGAAATTCTACCATTTCAGTCATAATTGGGTCAATGAGGTTGTCACTTGAGTTAACCGACACAATCATTTCCATCTTCAATCCTAACATCTCTAAGAAATTCTGAACAAAGGATTTTGTGGTAAGTACGAGACCATGATTCACAGTTGAATTTCTTCCTTGTTCTGGACTCTATTTATAAATTTTTGTTTCAAATTACAACATTGATAATCAATATTACAAAACTATAATTCCAAGAGAAAGTATTCAAAAATAAAAAAAATAATAGATATCTTACAAAGATGTCTCTATAGAAGTCGTTTAAGTAATCTAATAGTACAGCAACTGCTCGAGGAGTATCAAAGTCGTCCATCAATGACGCATAAACATTTGATTTTGTTTCAATAAATCGCTCCCAAATTAAAGCCTCACTACCCGGTTTTGATGCAACACACTTAATTCCATGTAACACAGAGTCACAGTCCGTTAAAAAACTTCTAAATTTTGCTAGGACCTTTTTAGCATTGTTTAAAGAATCTGGGCTGTACACAAGACCTATTGTATTGTAAAGGCATTTCATGTAGTTAAATAACCACTGCTAAGTAATTGCATATGAAAAATATATGATACACAATTAGAGTTTGCATCTCTATTAACGATAGGAATATTCTGCACTCACTGCTTCTATATTTTGATAGTATGCAAAACATGCGTAAAGTGTCGGCTGACTCTTCCGTAAGATAATCCTTTATCAATATTGTATTTCCTAAGGATTTCGACATTTTGACATCTCCTTCATAATGCAAGTGACCTAAAACGAAAATAATATTACTTCTTAAGACAATTACACATAATTTTGCAATTCTAATCCGGATTGATATTATTGCACTTCTACCAACCAGTATGTATCCAATGTGACACCCATTTTTCCACATTAAATCTAGCGCAACATTGTGCTTCTTCATTTTGATGGTGAGGAAATATAAGATCCCATCCACCGGTGTGAACATCAAGGCGCTCCCCAAAAAAATGACTGTCAAAATTTGCATTCAAAATACATGATTAAAATAATTGCAGAAAAAGTGAATTTTACAGTTTTTATAGCGCCTACCGTCTACTGAAATGCAATCTTAAATTACCTAGCCATTACAGAGCATTCAATATGCCAACCAGGTCTGCCATTTCCCCATGGAGCATCCCAAAAGGGCTCTCCCGGTTTCATTCCTTTCCAAAGGGCAAAATCTTTGGCATTCAATTTATCGCCATCTTCATGTACCGTTCCTTCATTAGAATTGTCAGACTTTCGAAATAAATCATAGCTTTTGTAATTTCCAGTGTTAAAATAAACACTTCCTAAAACAGTAATTTTAAATATTTATAATTAAGATTTTTCAAATTCAATTTTTGACTATAAACTGAAATTGCAAACGAATGCAAATCCAACTAGAACTGCTTTGATTAAATTCGATTCATCAAATCACAGAGATTTCTTAAGTAATATATTTGCAACATAACATTTTTTCATTAAAACTTCCAACCTACAACATTTGTTAAACGTTATTAAGTTTAAGTTTCTATTTTCGGATTTTGCTAAGGGGTTGAGCAGTTGATATTGGCATTTGCATTCATTATATTTTTTCCTTTAAAATTCCACTTTACGCGTAAAATCACCATTTTTAGTTGCATAGGCGAAACCGGCTTCCAATAAATTTTGAACGAAAGTGACAATATGAGGTACGAACTGAGATACTCTCGCCCGAATAGGAGGAAGTTTTACATTGAGATTAATTAAATCTTGAATAAACTCCTCTTCGTATTTCTTAGTTATATTTTGCCATGGGACTTGGAGCTTTATATTTGAATTAATTAGTTTAAACTTTAATGTTCTTATTTTATAACAGTACATCGATTTATTGGTTAAAAAAATAAAATGATGCCTACCTCGTTTGCGGCTTTTATTATTTTATCGTCGATGTCTGTGATTCCCATAACTTGAATAATACTAATATCTTCTCCAAGGTTTTCCAAAATCCTTCGAACCACATCTTGGCGTACATACGAACTGTCAAGCAAGTTCAAGGACGAAAAACTTGTAATGTAATCAATCTGTTTAGGTCGTTGAATTGATGATCAACCCAAAGCCGTTGACATACTTTAGATTCAGTTATTCTAACAATATTTGTATTTTATAAACCCGGTTTTTCTTTTAATGTAAAAGAAACCTGACGTCACAAGTATAATGAACCATCGAGAACTGCATAAACTAGAATTCGGAATTTTGCAAAGAGTTAATATAACGTTGTTATTCTTATTTTGAAGATGGATTACATAGATTGATAGATTTAGTGTTAATGGCTTTAGACTTGTCAGAATTTTTTCATTGTGACTTCCTTATTGTAATGCTTTTTTGGGAATATTAGTTACTTGTTCGAAAAACACACAAAAGAAATAGAAGGTCAATACTTTTGGCTTTACTTTCTCTTTAAGTGAATTAATGGATACATTCTTCTTGGCTAAACTCAGAAGATACAGAATCAGAAGTCAGAATTTTTCACGAACTAATTTGCCAAAGAAAGATTTTTCTTGAGATACTCACTTTAAATATACCTAATTAAACTAGTGCTCCTCCTTAAATAATGTTTGCATGCCTTTTTTGACTTACCTGCTCTGAAAATAGTAGAATTAATTTTACCTATAAAATAGTTTTCTCCAAAAGAACGCAGTATTAAATTAAAAGTGAATCGAGTCACTTTTCTAAGCCCCTAAACAAATGCTTTATTAACGGAACTTAAGTACTTGAGAAATTTTTGAAGCCCATCAAAGTAAAACTATGGGATCCATTAATATAAGTTGAAGTTAGTCAGCCTCGGCAAATTGAACACCCTTTTCAACATTGAACATTCGCCGATTGCATTATACTGCATAAAAGGAAACTAGTATTTGGCCTCAATATGCCTGTTATTGCCGAACTTATATGAATTTTTATTACAATAGTTCACCGAGCTTATTAATAGAGAATCATTCCTAAGACAAGTGAAATAGTCACATACTACTATTACGACCACAATTCTACCCACAGCTGCCTTGCCTCCAAATTGGTATCTGCGGCCACAATGTTTACATACACATTCTTGAAATATATATAAGACTGTATTTGCCAAATGTCAGGTACTTGCATCATAAAAATAATTGAAGTGAAAAACGGATAGGTAAAGTACAAACGTTCTAAATTCAAAAATTTTAAACCGACATATATATAATCTACCGATTTTGGCCAAACGAGCAACATATAATTCGAAAAAGCTTCCTACTTGCAGAAAGTAATATGGAAGATACGGAAGAAGTGTCTTTTAACTCATTTCTACTAGACCTTACGTGGAATTACATCTAACGAGATGTTTATGACCGTACAGTGCTTAAATTGAAATTGTCAATGCGATATGCCCATTGCTAAGCCAAATCGCAATTAAAATTTCATAAAACACCGAGTTAATTTTAGCCAATATTTTATTGATCAAGCTTGTATAATTTGAACATAGAAACCCATTAACGAATGGCAAATTATATTATCAAGAGAACAGCTGTCTTGCAAATAATACGGTTTTCATAATAATAATATTATAATAACAATGTATCTAACCTTGCGTGTCCGATATGGGCAGAGCTGTATACGGTAGGTCCACAAGAGTACCAATTAATAATATTTTGCCGCACAGTTGACAATGTCACTTTCTTGTCTTCGACTGCATCATATATCTTGAATTTGGTTTGAAAAGATTTATCGGGCTCACTACACTTGTGAAGTGCTCGAAATTTGCCTGCCTGAATTTCAAATCTGAAAATGTCCTCTATTATTCGCCTGTTACGGTTTCGAAGAAAGACGTGCATATTTCTTTACGGCAACTAACATAGTTACTAAACGCTGTAAATAATGAATGACAAATCCGAACTCTTTGCAAGGACCTTAATTTAATTGTTTAAAGTAAACCACAGTAAATTTTGCCAATACTCCAAAATTTAAATATCAATATAATTTTAGTTTTTTAAAGTTCTATTAAATATTGTTTGATTAACACTAAAAACCAGAACGCTGCTTGCAGTAAACATTGTTTAAGTTACTTGGTTGTGTCTTGTGAAGAACCCACGAAGAACCGTAAATGAAACGTAGAACTCCAATCCAATGTATACGATATACCTTACTATAAGGCGCAGACTACAGAGGTGGGCACATACAAAAACCTCCCGCTAGAGCGAATGGTATGGGTTCGCTTGGACCTATTAGACGCTTATGAAATTCAATAGTCCAATTGAATAGCTATTACTATTAGTTAAATATTTTTAATTAAAATTTGTTGTTACTCGTCTGCACGTTATTCTGCACGTTACTTTTGAATTACTAGGCAAACTTTAAAAATCTTAAGCTAACGAGTTGCAAGTAAATTCATACCTAAAATCCAGTAATCTATCCAAGAAATAATGAAATGTCAGTTGATCCTGTTAAGATTTGGAGAAAGAAGGAAAGATGGTGAAACTTCAACGATTATTTTGGAATATTTAATACATGCATTTCCTTCTCCAAGAAGATATATATGTATTTAAAAGTCAATTAAAATTGAATTCTTAATAAAACAATACAAATATTATTTAAAAAAAATAATATGTAAGCTATTTTGGACATAGATAGCATTTCATAAATTAAAGACTATGTATCCAAAAATAAGGTCACAGGTGAAAGGATAATCTTAGTTTTTGATCAAATACAGTAAAAACAAATAAAAACCAGATGCTTTTATTTTCGCCTAATACACTATTATTTATCTATACTAATATTATATATTATAGCTAACGGATACTTTCTCCTCAACACGACCCATACTTTAAATCCCAGAAAACAGACTGTATAACGAGAAAGCTCCCATCGAAATGATTTCCCTTGGTACACATGAATGACATGAATCTCCAAACGAATACATGATGAGATAACCGATGCCTTTTAGACATTCGGTATGTCACATAGCAATTAGGTCCAGATATATCATTTTCATTGGACATTACTGTTCCAAGAAGTGTAACTGAGGATTGGGATGTGAACTTGACAGCTAAAGGTAAGAACTGGATACCGTGTAGACTATAACAGCTAATTACCAATAGGTCATACTTACACTACTAATGAAGATTATTTTGATTGCTCCAATTACTACCTATTTTCTCACTTGAATTTTTACTTTTACTACAAAATTTCACCCCTGTTCTAACTGCTCTTAGTGCTCTTACATATTATTGCCATATGCCACACTCTTATTTGTTCCCAAATTCTTGCAAATTGTCTCTTTGATCTAAACGAGCTAATTTCCCTGCTCCATGCAATAAATAGTTTCCCGTTCGATTGAAGTTTGCTATTCTGAAAAACAGAATGAAAACAAGAAATGTTTTACAGAAGAGTTCATTTACACATTCATTAAATTATTATACTGCTTTAATAATGTTCATGAAAAATGTAAAAATATTCAAAGTACTAGTTTTGGAGTTTTAGCTTTTAATTTCATTTATTCGCTACTAGAGACTTCACAAGGACATACTCTTATACACTCCTCCTAGAACTGCGTTTTCAGTGCTTTACCACACTCACTGTTATTAAGTTAACTTTTAGCTAGAAAATGGTTTTGAAGAATTCCAACGACGGACTAACGCAAATTTGTTTATATTATAATGAATTTCACAATTTTATTTAATTATTACCATGGCATGTACATGTATTCAGTGTATCTACATTTGAATGACTTTTACTAATATTTTCTACATCGTAGGTCTAATTTAAACATCATTTTCAAAGTCAGCAGGATTTTTTCTCATTAGTCGCTTGTGCTCTTTCTCCACTTGATCATAGACGATGTAAGCCATCACGAAAGCTGTGTTCACATAAACAGAAATGCTAGATCAGAGCTGGTTATTAAAAGCAAGACATTGATGTCTAAAAGAAGGCAATATTATAAACGAATCATGTATGTCGATTAAGAAAATGATTCAAAAATGGTAAATGTGATTGTATAAATTCAGGAAAGTGTGAAACGCCACTCAAATGAAAAACTTGAATGAAAAGTAATTCAAAATGAAATAATTACCAATTTCTAAAGGATAGAAAATTGTATAATCTTTAGGGATAAGATTATTAAATTGTGATACACATAAATAGACACACAGTAGAACTTTATCGAAATATTAAATACTTACGAGGAACAACTCGGAAAAACTGTTCTCTGCATCTTCTAACCGTGTTAGGTACACCCTTCGAGAGCACTCCAGCGAAGGCTTTTTGTTCAAAAGGCGACAGCTTGTAAGTTATCAACCCACGAAGTTTATACAATTCACCAAAGCCTTTACCCATTGTGCCTAAAAAGAAACATTATCATTCAAAAAACTTTAATGTTAGCATAACATGATATTACAAACTTTTCACAGCCGTAAAATCTCAAATAAATTTTCTTTTTGTTTACTGCATTAACATATAAATAAAATCAAGTAAAGAGTAAAATACAATTTTAGTGACTTTAAACAAAGAGCAAAATAATTCTTAAAACGATTTCAATAGTCTGAAAGTGCACATTTCTTCACTAGTTACTCCCTGTGTGCAAGCGTCATTAAATTAAAGAAATTATTTCAAAAAGTTGTAGTTGTTGAATTTGTATGCCAATTAGAAAGATGGCTCAATACACCATTATGTATTACATATGCAGTCTTTAATATGGAGGAAATAATTTCTGAGTATCAAAACCAATTTATGAAAGCTAGTCACCAATAAATAATCGAAGGTATTAGAATTTTGAATTACTAAAGAAAATCAGTAGTTGGAAAGCAATATTCAAATAGATACAATCACGGTTAAATAAGTACCTTAAGTACAAGACAGAAAAATGGAACACAAGAAATAGTGGAGCACTTGGCAATCGAAGATTACCGCTACACCGCAATATACATCACCTGAAGTCTCTTTGGTTTGGTGAAACACAACACAGAGTTCGGAAGTAGGATCCCTCTCACCCGGGTTTTCGTTACACTCCTTGTCAACTCAGCGTACTGATCACCATTGTTATTACATGTGCTGTATTTCACATACCCATGGTATGGTGAAAACCCTACCCTTATGAATTTTCATTCGCGTTTGTTTAAGAACAATGGTTTTTCTTGCACTTTCATTGTTGGTAGAAAGCATACCGGCCAAGGTGCGACAAATATTATGTTTGGTCACTTTATTGATCAAAATAGAAATTGAAACCGCGTTTGTCAGTTCAATAAAAATGTAAACTAATATTAAATCTCGTATGTAATACCATGTAGCTAATTAATTACATTATAGTAACTATTAAGTTCTAGGATGGTTAAAATGACAAAAATGACTATAATCATATAAATGTACATCAGGTTTAAGAAGTTTAATGGAAAGGTGGACAGGGAAAGTTGGACAGATCATAAAAATAATGCATAATCGATATACAATGGCATTTTACTTTTGGGTTTAAGGTACGCTTTTATTACCACTAATACAAAATGCTTGGTTTATTCAATTTTTCTCTACAATGGACTAAATTACTGAATACTAGACCACTTGCAATATTAAATACAAATAATTTTGTTGGTAAAAGGTCATACTTAATAACGTATTTAGGCACAATCACGATTGAATGGACTAAAATGGAGCAGTCGTTAAATATAACAATATTGTGTTGTAGGCGAGACGTATTAAATCTACAGACAGTCTTGTTGGTCGAAACACACATATTGGTTTTGGGTAATAATTATTTTGTTTTTTGTGATCAAACGGAAGTTTCTTGTCTAGATTTTTCAATAGACGGCCTCCGTTTCACATATTGAGAAGTACGTAAAAAGTGATTAATGTCGAAGAATACAGCGTGAACAAAATGCATGAATTGAGTATCACCATTGCGGTCCTTGTAGCAACAGAGTAGCCGTCTACTTAAATGGTCTCCAATGGTGGAAATTTCGCCAACATATCTTGATGGAAACTCTTTTGTTGCATTCATTACGATAGAACATTTCTTACGTTGATATGGAGCAAGATGAGGCGCCGGAATGAGCTGAACATGGAATTTAGGAATTCCCACTCTATGTGAGTAAAATATCTCCATTTGATGTAACAGATTTGCAAATTCAATATCCATTACTTCCTCATTCTTTGCGGCAATAAGACATTGGACAAGAGAGTTATTATTGGCGATTTCTAAATTAATTTACAATAAGGACAATATCAGTTGAAAATTCACATTTTTTACTCGAGAACTTCTAATGGGAAATAATAAGCTTTAAAAATCGCTTTGCATTTATATTTAAAACGAACTTTCAGTGTTGGAGTACGACCGTCCAATTACGAATAATCGAAGGGGATCTTCCAAGTTGTTTTCAAGTAGAGATTGAGAGAAGTGTAACAACATTGCCGGCAAACTGGACACACCAGTAACATGGGCTATATGAGAGTCGCCAAATTTAGCACTGTCCTGAAAAATGAAAAAAAATCTAATTGTTGCAATACTTCATATAAACGGAATAATACAATCTTGTTCATCCAAATATAACAGAAGTATCAACTGTGAGTAAATATTTTGCAAATCAAGTACAGCAATGAGCTTCATCAGAGCACAGCTTCATTTTTACAAATCGCTTTCAAGTAAAACAGAAAAGAAAAACAACTTCGTTTTGACAAATTCAGAATAATTGAATTGTTGCTTTGTACCTCACGAAGACGAAGAATTTTATCACTTTCCTCTCCCATTGAATAGAGAATGGTTTTCCTTAAACTTTCAGCCGAACCAATTTCATTGTACCCTAATTTTAACAAATCCTTTTGAGCCAAATGACTAAGTTCAATTTCTTCTTCAGCACTAAGATACACAGGAAATTCGTAACCCTGGGCACTACTAAATTTTTGCTCTTCATGATGCTCTGTAAATTTAGCACACTATTATAGGTTATCCAAGAAAGAAATAGTAATAATAAAAAATTCCCATGTCAGCTAATTGAGTCACAACGTTACCTCGAAATGTCCAGGATGGGGCGTCATTGGGAGCGCAAATTTGCTTTACTAATGTTCTATTTTCGATGGGAGTTTCATGGTCTAACAAATTGGGCACTTGTAACATCTTATCAACAAGTCTATCATAGCAGTTGTTATACTCAGAAGTATTTTTCTTTATTTCATCACGGATATGTCTTCCTTTTGTCTGAAGAATTTTATTATCAGGTTTCAACTCTCTTTCTTCAGGTGATGTAATTTTGCCGACAGTTGCATACATTTTGCTGATCTCTATTTTCTGACATTCGAGGTTTTCTAATTTATCTTTTAATTCTTTTGCTCTCTTGAAAAGCAACTCAAGTTCCAAAATATTTTGATCCATCCCACGAACGTCAATAGAGCGCTGAAGATCCAATCGATTTTCAATTACATGTTTCATATCCAACACAGGCTGTAAAATTCCCGAATTGGTTTCGTCTGAACGCATTAACGAGAAATCTGGTATTGACAGCGAAAGTGGTTTTCTATCATAAATTTGATTTCGATATCTAGTAAATGTAAAGTAATATCGTTTAACAGAGATTTAACCTAAGAAATAGTACACTAATACATTTTACGTTAAAAATTGAATACTAATTATGTTAACTTATAATAACTCACTTGCAAAATGTCCCAGGTGAAACCCATGGCTTACAGCCACTAGATTTAAATAAACAATAGTTGCGAAAGTGCGTAAGGATCACACAGCCAGCCGATAAGGAAAACTGATGAGACGGCAAAGAATTAGACCGCGATGATGTTTTGAGTAAGCGGCTACTAGAAAAACGAAGCATTTTGATAGAACTGAAACAAATTATATCACAGCATATTAAATTTCGTATTTACAATTTCCACTGATTACCATCTATTTTATAGAAACTTCATATCGTGTAAGTGTAAAATAATACCTTGTGGTAGTTAGTTTGTAGATATGGGTATTTTTAGATTTATAAACGATATTGGCAAACAGAACTACAATTCCATTTTTGCCAAAGCGACTTTCTTTTCGGGAGGAATGTAACTGCCAAGACCGCCTGCCTTTTCCGACTCTTCAATAGAATAAGGCGTTTCCTTCAGATCTTTCAAACGTTTCTTGTGTCCTTTACCTCGATTATGCTCAGACAATGCTTGGTCGTCAATGAAATGCCGCCTAATGAAAACATGAATACGGAATAGAGATATTGTTTAGCACTAATAAATTGTATTCTTATATTTACAACAATTATCAACAATATTGTATGCAATCACACTACAGCGGTTTAACCCCGTCTTTATCTTTTGTAAAACAATGCTTTATAGTAAAAAAAATAATGGTGACAAGTGATAACAATTAAATTTTTGATAAAGTCTTACGCGCATTGGATGCAGTAATGTTGTCCTCCTCCGGGCAAATCTAAGTCAACTGATTGATTTTCCAATTTTTGCCTTTTCTCTGGACACTCCAAATCTTCGGTGATCTGGTCAATATCTCGCGTACGACGTTTCGTGCGGTACTTTTTCTTTTCTGTGGTTATTCCGTGATGATACTTCTTTCGTTTATATCCACCCGGCATTGTTAACTTTAGTCGGGCTACTACGTGAGCAATTATTGCACTTCAAAATAAAATAGTTTGCAAGACTAGGACAATGTATCATGGCCATGTGCTGACGAATACTAAGAGAATCAGCTACACTACTGACTATTTTGCATAATACTAGGCCGAACACATGCCTGAGTATTAAAGTGACCACGACCAGCATGCAATGGAAGCTGTAGAGACTTGCAGTTGTATACAGTATGCCTTATATTTTATGCAGCATGCAACAATGTTTTAAGGTTTTTTATTTTATCATTGTGTTTTGCCAAACAATAGCAAATTTAGCAATAGCAAGCAGAAAATCTTAGAATCGTAGTGCTTTATTGGCCGGGAGAACGGTGAAAAAGCCATCTTGACATCAATTCGTATGATGCATGATAAATGAGCCACACTGTACATTAACTACCTCCAAACAGCATGCTTTACCAAATACAAAATGAAAATTGCCTTGAGTGAGAGTTGCCTGCTTCTTTTCTTCAATCCTTGGGTGGAACATACAAAAACATACTAAACGTGGGGTAAACGGAGAGTGAAAGTGTCAGATTGCTAATTTTTTCTATTATTTAACTGCATAAGATTGTCTTCCATGCCAAACATCAACAATTGGCTTTGTAAGCAAATCTACACCTAAAAGTTTTTATTATTACTACTTCTATTTTGAAAACAGGTAATGCAGATTGTAATATATTCAGAACTGATGCCAATTATATGCAGACTGCTTAATACAGTAATGACTCAGTTGTCGGAACTAATGGATGGCTTTTTATGACAGAGGGTGAGAGGAATTTATAAAGGGGTGGAGAAACTGGTAACCACAAAAAAATGTTTCGGGAGGGCACTCGGCTGAAATGGTCACAGCGCATTGCAAATTTTTGGTTGTTTACGAAAGTTTGCGCATAAAGTCACATAGAAAATCGTCATGCTCAATAATATTAAAAATTTTCTACATGTGCATGTATTTGAGAAACGAAAGTACTGATTATGAACAATGTTGTCTTCTATCTTAGGTAAATTTGATTTGTAAATAGATCTGTGAACAAGGTGTTTATTTATTAATGTACTGTGTTAAATGTAAACAATACTGAATAGAATACCATTATTCACATGAAAGTGTGTATGCTTTGTTTGTTTGTGCTTACCTATTATTATTAATATAATTATCGTCAACTTCATACTTCGTTTCTGTCTTCTAATTTTACATGAATGACATTATTAGAGATACCAAAAATCGATACTGATAGAGCTGTATACTAACTACATTATAATAATGATTGGTTTGCATCATTAAGATGTAATTGTATTGTATTTTCATTTAACAATTCATTCCAATTCATTTTCCGGAAATGACATCCTCAGTTGATATCATATTTGACAGGTATGGGTAGTTTAATATTACAAGCCTTGCGATAACCAGAGTCTCTCAAATTAACTGTCTCCGTCTGTAACACGTGGTCGAAATAAGTAGAAAACAAATACTACAGTACACGATCATTAAGTTTAGAAAACAATAAAAAACACCGTAATATTTACACCAATTAATATATTTGTAGAAAATAATAATTACATAACACTAATTAACAATATTTCAATTGTAAACCTGTACTTTTCTTTACACTTCAGTATTTACTGCCACAACAGACTAAATTCTAGTACGTAACTACAATTAGTTTGGGACGTATCAAGAAATTAGCTTAATATATTCTTACATATTAAATTTCAGTTTTACATAACATACTTTACAGAAACAATTTGACATTACATACATGGCATGACAATTGACATACTGTACTATATTTACACATATTTGAATATCCTATTTATGTTACTGCAATTCTTCCAGTTTAGGTAATACTAATTAAGATTCATGATAATAAACATGCCACCAAACAAACATAGCTCCATTAATATCTTCTACTTAACAGGTATGTAGCAAATATGTATACTTAATAGGTTTAGGTATGTCTACCAGTGTAACAGATATTTGAGAGAGTTTCATACAACAACATATCATTAAATACAAGGTAATGTACCTAATTACTGTAAGCTAGACGCAATAGGTACAGACTGGTACTCTTATTTCATTTTGCAATTCTTTAACTTAAAACTTAGAATTATTTTCCTTCCCTCGCAAGTAAAACACGTCCATTTTATAAAATACGTATACAAATTGTAACAATTACGGCTTTAAAAAATATTCGTTCAGCTAATTATTAAGAATGAGGTTATGTTACTACTACAGTAGTACATAATGAACACAAACAATCAGTTTTCTAAAATATTGCATTAAATTAATCATATTTATTAATAGTAATACATATACCTAAATTATGTTCAGTATGCAATTTTGCACTTTGCTAGATATTAAGGTGCATTGTATGTCCTACAATTTTCCTATTTATTAATCCAACCGTCAACCATTGGAGTTACCTGTAGAAATAGATTTTATGTAATAACATGGGATTTGGGTACATGTAAAGCTGTCAACAAACATTTTTTACATTTAAAAATATGAATGAAGTTTTTTGACGTACCACAAAAAATTAGGTAGACAGAATGCTGGTGATTCTAACTTCCAACTCTATCACTAAATAACTAATGTGATTTGGATAGGCTGCTATTTTAAGACTGTAGTAAATATCGAATCTAATCTATCCAACACATCAAATAATTACACAATACCTGTTTGAAATTTATATCTAATCATTTCAACTAGCACTAGATGCTTTCACATAATATATTATGCATCATGTCGCAATTTAACCTTACAATATCAAATTCATCCTCAATATAAGTAGACCTAAATATAAATATCTGACAAAAAACACACTAATTGCAGATTTAGGCAGATCAATGTAAATTGGCCACAACAATTAATATATTTCCAAATGTATAACATAATTGTGCAGTATTAGTAATTAAGGTTTAAAACTGTACTAATTATCTATTAAGGCTTTTTGTTCTGTCATTGGTAGTTTTATTAACCAGTGGCCTCAATGAGATTTCATAAAAGAATTATTGACCGTGGCCTTGGCAATTGGCAATTGTATCTACAAATTCTTTGAATCTCCATTTCATTTCTATTATTTTGCTTGATAAACCCTTGTAAATCATTGAAAGTTGACCATAATTTTAGAAATACTTTTGCACTGCTGGGATTTCCGGTTTTCCTTTAAAGCTTTACATGGTTAAGATATTTACTGGGAGTGGTACAAATGTCAAAGAATTAAGTTGGCTAGCAAAAGAAATATCTATCGAAAAGAATCAGGCATTCATTAATTACAAAATAACGTAAGCTTGAGAAACCTGTAACATATACTTATATCTGCCTAATAAAAGAGCTGATCAAAATTATACTGTTAAATATTTCGCCCGAATTGGAGCTGTTTTGCGTTGCAAATGGAACTATTGCGTTTTTATTTAATGTCTATTACCAGAAATAAGGCCATTTTTCATATTGTATCATTTATGTTCTGTAAAGTCATAATACAAAGTAAATGGATAAAGTTCAGATGTAATATCAAGTGCAAGTAATTATTATTATTACAATTCTTGTACAAGTTGCTCAAACTTACGCCATTATTGAGTGCAACTTTTGTCATGGTGTAAGTCCCTACTGCTATAAATACCTAACTGTACACTCAAATCGTTCAGTAACAAAGGAAAAATAAAACTTACATTGCAACCTATCAAAACGAACAAGTTAATCAATACGATTAATGACTGTTGTAGTAATATTCGTACTATACGCGTGTGCGACAAAAGATCTTCACTTCATCAGTAAAGAATTGGCTATTTTCGACAGAACACTTTGTTCACATACGGAAAATGAAGACACAGTCGTAATAAGAGGGAAAATGGAAATGATATAGGTATCTCGAATAATTATTTTAAGTGGGCAATAAGGATTCACTAAAACTTTACCCGCCATTGACAGCCTTTGACTGAAATTTGCCTATAATCTGTAATTAATCTGTTCCACAGTGTATACTTTCCAAATATTTTAAATTGGCAGAAAATATTCAACTAATTCTGTCAGACTAAGCGCTGAAATGAAACTATGTTGCATGAAGGTTAGCACAAATACTAATAATACAAAATTAAGCCTATACCTGTCTAAATATAAGTAATTATTTTGCCGGTATCACTTAGGGTTGGTAGCAGTAAAAGATTGATTGGTATATTTAACAAAATTGATTTAATGGTCTACCTAGCCAGCTTAGGATTGGAACATCTACTCTACACATATTGGAAATAATCACCGAAATACTTACACATTATACATACATATGCAAATGACTTCCTAACTATTCTTAAAACTTCATGAGGAAGCAATAATATAATTAGCCCAGCCTATGAGCTTAGAGATCAGTTTAAAAACTATTCTAACCCACTCTACTCACAATCAACCGAAATCATACCAGGGGTTTATTGTTTTCTACTCATCACTATAAATACATGGTTTATCAGGCTTACGTTATAGGATTAGTATGGTTGCAACAATATATTACTACTATTATTCATAATAGTATTGAGCTGTGAATCCAGTCGAAGAGTCAAATACTTTAGGCCCTGCAGGCAGTTAATCAACCAAAGTGTAATAAAAACTTCAACGGCAATGCAAAGTATCTTCTGCGTAGTGTTATGATTTAATATACCATATTCTCATATTTAAATTCGTTTTAAAGCCACATGTAGACACAATAGAAGTGCCGTACTATATAAACAATATAAAAATCATTAGTATGAAAGATTCTACAATTCCAAAGTGAGATTGATACAACAAATTCTTCTTAAAGTTTTACATAATTGTTAAGAAAGCCAAAATTCTTAAGTAAAATATCTTTGTACAATAACTTTATTTTATAAACTTGTCCCTTCTACATTCCGGTTTGAGTAACATGCCGGCCAGTACAAAAATGTTTAGTAACTAAATGTGACTGCGTGCTTACAAAGTTTACGATAAACAATCTAAGCTAAAAAAGACGCCAATTGTATCTCCACTAGGAAAAATGCATATGGTATTCTACACCTTAAAAGTCATAAAACTATTTTATATAATCGATGCATTGTAGGCCCTAACAGATGCAGTTGACCAATTTCATTAACATATAAAACGTAACTAAAATTTACAGTAATTTCCAAACTATTTTTAAACGTGGTTATCTTTTTTAGATACTATCCAGTCTACCATTAAATTATTCAGAAACATTCAAATGGATTGAATTTTGTCAGTTTACTACTGTCTGGTGCTTGTACTACATCATAAGGTTAATGTCAATTCATTAAAAATGTCAAAAATGGCAAAAAGCTATTTAAAATGCTTGGTACTCTGAAATTTTGTTAGTTAACCTGGTTCCAATGTATTTGATTTATGCTGAATGAAGTATGTAAAAGAACCACAAAAAAGGAATTGCTAAGAATGATAGATCATTTAGAGTAAGCAATACGACAGCTCAGTGTATTCTAGATCGTCTAGGGTCTACTGTTGGTCAATATAAAGGCTGTAAAATGAAACAAAAGTTGTACCTGGTCTTGTAAATTTATCCAATCACATTTTGTTCGGCCAAGAATCAAAAATGTGAGTTTAATTTGAAAGAAACAGTTTGATATAAAGGCTTCTGCAAACTTCTAAGATCTACTAAAAATATCAATGACTGAAATGTTAACCTTATATTCAAGTTTTCTGTCTGGAATTAATGTTACTGATTAAGATAAGAGGACTCGTGGCTACGGCTTAGCAAAGTGAAGCGGATCGTGACTGAGGCACGCATTGGCATCTTTCACCATCGTAAATTGGGGTATAAAATAATATATAGTTATTAGTTTTATTTAAATACTACCAATACTTACACTAATTATAATCTATGTAAGTAGACGAAATATTTATTGCTCCTTCTAAATAAACCCAACTCCTTCCAACTTATTTTCACATAAATGCTAATTCATTTCATTTAACTTTAATTAGGTGAGGTGAGATTATCGGCGGAACACTATGCATGTCAATGCATGGCAGGGTCATGTCAAGATGTCATAGGAGGCCGTAGAAGGGTTTGTCACTTTACCTGAACGTAATTTAGAAAGGTGACCATTTATTTAGAAGGATCATTAAATATCATCCAGTAAGTAGTAAGTACAATACACGTTTCTGAGAAGTAGAACATTTATAAGTCACAACTTGTACGTTCGTCCTACAAATAATAAAAAACAGTTCATATGAAAATACTACCGTAGAAGTCGCGACCTAGTGCCGAGCTCATTCATATCATACAAAATTTGGGCTATCGTTCTGGAACTTTCCACGTTACTCATCGCAATTGTAGAAAAGTGAGATTCGTAACTGCTACACATTCTGTAAAGAAAATAAACGTAAACGTAAGTTATCACTACAACTAGCACTTAAGTAAATATGAATTTTGTGAATGTAGCTACAATACTTACTTTCGACCCCTGTCTGAAAAATTAACCAAATTGCGAAGAATCAAAGCAGAAGTAAGCCTAATACTTTTGGTTACCGGCCCTTCATTATCGTCTAACAATTCCTTCGGGTTCATGAATTGCATTGCATGTCGTTTTATTGCATGAAATGCTGCATTTGGTGCATATCCGATTTGTTGAATTGACGGTTGTGGTGCTGGTGGAGGCTCTGTGTAATGAATAATAAAATGGCTGTAGAAACAGTGGAGTTGAAACTTGAAAATATTCTTTTGAAGGTAAGCAGTATTAAATGTTATTAATTTATTCTAAATGTACTTAACCAAAAACTAATACTATATCATTCAAATATTTTTGATTGTTGATTTCTTAATGGGAATGTATCAAACATAGGAAACACAAATCGTTTCTTCTGTAAATGTTGATATAATATTTAATTTAAATTGTGCCTGTTTTCCGCCGAATGGGTGATTAGATTATTCAGTGCAATGAGTACATTTTAATTTTTTAGAACATTGCCAGATATAAAATTAAAAATTCATTAGAAAAATAGGAAATTTTTTACTACTAAATTGACTTTTAAGATCAAAATTTTGAAACGGAGATACTGAATGTGTGGTGATTGTCGAATTTGAGAGTTAAAACGACAATATCATTAAAATCTACAGATCAGTATTTATAAAAAATAAAAAAAATTTAATAAGGGCCATTTGGATCACCTAATGCTAATCTGTATACGTTACATAAGGTATAAGAAAAAATAAAATTAATCTAATATGCCTTGTATGAGTTTTTAAGATTTTCTCTACAAGTTCTATTAAATGAAAACGGAAGCTTAATGTAGACAAACCAATTTTGTTCCGACGGCGATACAATGCCATTTCCAAAGCAGGTACACTACAATGTCGATCTTGTAAGTGAGTCATCAGAGAGTAACGCTTCCTAACAAGTGGATCACATCCATTAGACCCCCATTTACATTTAACAGCTTCGATTACGCTTTCCGAGCAATGAATGCTCATAGCGTGCATGTACACCTGTAAATAAAAATTAAGACCGTTACTGAGCCTGATGGGAGTTGGGTGAACAAAAAGGCAAAGTCTGAAACTACTGGGGTAAAGGGTTGTTACCTGATGGGGTCTTGGGAAGCGCATTCCACAGCCAGCCCACTCGCAAAGGTAGGGAATTTCAACGTCCAACTGCTCAGGAGTAAGATTCAAATGTGCGATGGCTTCCTTAGTAAATCCAGCAGTGGACCAACCTGGAGCTGCAGGTGTCCCGGGTATCACAGGTTGCGGTGGAGTTATACAGGGGTTGGGATGGACCGTCTGCTGTTGGACAGGAGACACGGAGTTTTGTTGCGGGGACTGGCATACTGCTTGGACATTACCTGAGTTGGGTGGAGTGGAGGAGGTCTGCTGCTGCGAATGTTGCTGGGACAGAATAATAATAGCTTTGGGTATTTGATCGTTGGAGGAGTTGTGGGGTTTGGAAATGATCATATGTCCTTGAAGCGGATTTTGAGAATTGTTGGTTGGCAGGATTACGTGTTGGCCAGACTGAATCACGAGCTGTCTCATTTGTCCAAAGGCTAGGTTCTGCGAAGTGGGCGACGACACTGAGAGTCGGAGGGGCAACTGCACAAGCTGGTTATTATTGGCACTACTCGAAGAATTTTTGATATCGTTGGTATGGCTGTTGTTGATTGCGACTGTAGTGGTCGGCGTAGTACAATTGATGGCTGCCACACTGGTGGTCGGACTTTCAGACTTGGTTTGAGCTGAAGGTTGAGTTATCTTCGGAAGGTCCGAGTCCTCCACACAACCATTACCGTTAATACTAATGGCAGGCTTCTTAAAAGGCGGGGGCTTCCCTTCGTCCCCGTAGTTTTCATTGGCGACAGTTGCGTCTGTCGCCGGCTGGGACTGAGAATGCGTTCGCTTGAGCCCCAACTGTTCCGGAGGTACAACAATTAAGTCACTTATTTGATTAAACTTCTCCAATAAATCTCCACCACCACTGGAACTGTGGCACGGGCTAGAAGCACTTGTTCCTCCACCACTGCTGCTACCATTGCCATTGCCTTCCCCGTCCCCACCACCACCACCAACACCAATGCAAATCCCAACATCAACACTACCGGCAATATCCGCCAAATTCAACCCTTGAGTTTTCACCTGAACACCGGATTTCTCGTCACTGCCACCGCCACCACTCATCAACACCGTTCCTATAGTGCTAGAATTGGCACTGCTCATGCTCAACGGACTTAGAGGGGCAGAAGATTGAACTTGCCCTTGAAATGTTACCTGTGTAGAAATATCCAGTAATTACTACTCCTACTCAGAACAGGCTACGTCAGTGTCTTGGTTAAGACTTCACGAAAGACATTATTCGTTAAATAAATATTAGATGAGAAGGAGAGCAAAACAGAAGATGATTTACGCCTAAAAGCGACAACAACCATACAAGCAATCTAAGGTTTTAGATTATTTCTAATTTTATTTGGAAATTTTTGTAACTTTACATAAAAGGGATAGAACTATTCTTGTTAGACGGTTTTCATCCCACCGGCATGAATGGGACTACGGATTTTAGTACAGTACCCAATTTGTTTTTATAAACCAGCAATAATATTGAGGACTTTAAATGCAAATCAACTAACAATTTACCATGTAGCTCCAAACTGAGAGTTTGATATAAAAACCTATTTTAAGTCCTCAAAATGTTACTGGGAAACATTTAGCAAAAGTGATAACATTATTTTTGAGGTATGTAGCATGGTTTTTCACAAGCTCACAAGTAGTTTGGAACCTACATGGGAAAAGGCAAGTAGGAGTAAGAAAGTGAACAATGGATTTTCCAGGCAGTTTATATTGAATTGAATGAAAAAATCATGCACACCTCTACCTGAGCATCAGAAGAAGACGAGTAGAAAGTCATTTGTTGCGAATCTTGTGAATCTGAAACCGAATTGGTGTTGGTATTAATATTAAATACGGAAATACTTGCTGCTGAGCTGCTATTGCTATTTGTGTCGTCTTGAAGCTTATTGTCAACAAGTTCTAAACCTTTGTCACTAATACGAATCTCGCGGTTCAGCAGGCCATTTATTGGTTCTCGGGCAGGAACTTTTCTTTCCAACAGGTCAATTAGCATCGTTTTCAATTTTGTACCTTTTGTGCCATCCTCAATGTTGGAATCTCCTTTGAACTCTTCAACCTGTAGTATTTTGTATTACAATAATTAACCACAAAAAAATTAATAAATTTCAAAGGAAACGGGGTTTTGACTTACCGTCAATCCATTACGAAGAATTCCTTGAAACGATGTAAGAGGCAATGAAACCGCATTAGAAACCTTGTCTTTGGTAGATTCGGATCCTTCACTGCTATTCAGCGAGGAAGAGGCCGAAGATTCTTCACATTCCAAAGACCCATCAATGCCATTCACCCTTGTGTCTGTCCGTTCGTCAGTTTCACTAGAAGATGGATTTCTCGAGTTTTTGTTTTGCTGCAATTTCTTCTGTTGTCGTAAAGTAACCTGACACAGAAGATGGAAACCATTTATTAGTACATAACCAAATAACAAACATAGCAAATCAAATCAAACGAAAGTTGTTAATTTTTGAAACCTGCTTTAATTGAGGTGAGTAAGGCATGATAGGAAAACAATGCAAACAATACTAAATGCAGTAAATCACACGTGAAGGCAAATTGGAAAAGAGCAAGTAAGTTTTAGTTTTAAGTAATATTGTATTAGTATTCTGCTTATAAATACATTTCCAGAGAAGACTGTTAATTTATTTCGAACTACGGTAGCAACACTCTGAATTGAACAACTTTGATTTGACGGTACCTTCGACGCAAGTAAGCTTCTGATAGCAGAAGAGGAAGGACTAACTGTGCTTTTAATAAGATTGGATTTGGCGCTATGAGGTTGGATGGAGGATTTACTAACTGTTGAATTTTTACAAGAGGATGAATAAGGAAGCTTCTGTTTTTCTTTGGCACTTTTTAAGGATCTAGAACCTTTACTCTGCTTGCAGAACCCAATAGCAAATTTCAGAAACAAAATCCAGTATTAGTTATAATATAATGTACAACCGTCTTACCAAGAAATATTCCCAACACCCAATGGCAACCTTTAACCTCAAAAACTTAGCGTACAATACACTACAGATTTTGACAGAATCTACTCATAGATATTTCTTTAGATTATTTCTATGTTGCCCAAAGAAAGCACTACTACTGAAGTACAACTTATCGCAACATATAAAAAAATGACAATATGCAGCTTTGTTTCCAAACACATGACTATTCAAGCTTTGCGAGGCCTTGAAAAAATCTGGGGTTTTTCTTTAATAAATATTTTTAATTTAAATGCTATAAAACTTAACGTCTAAGATCTTTTACCGAATGTTGCAATGTTTACATCCTAATTTATTTAGTGGGAAACCAAAAACATTTAAAAAATTCTATATAAACAGTAATGAATGAAATAAATTCTCTGTTCACTCACCCCACTGGGATTTTTTGGCTTTGGTGGCCGTGAGAGTGTTGCTTTTAATATGGGGGACAAAGTCTTGCTTTCTCTAGAAGGAATGTGAACTGATACTGGTAGTGCACTTGCAGGTTGGGACACCGAAGGTTGAGTTGCCTGTTGAACCAGCGGGGCACTCGTTGAACTAAGAGTGTTTTTAACTAAACAAAATATAAGAATTAATAATTAAATCTACTCATTTTTTTGGAAATGACTTCTAAGAATTCTAGGATAGTAAAAAGTTTTCTTATTACCAGGAGATGTTCCTGTAGAAACTATAACAGCAGCAGATGGAATTGGAGCATTAATACATGACACCGTCTGTGACGCGATAGGTTGGCCAACAGCCTCCAAAGGAGCTGGAGGGGGAGTCCCTGTGCGATTTGCAATTTTCGGTCGAACTCCATCAAAAAATTTAAGACAGGTACTCCCGAATTGTTTTATCACTGGACCGACGCCCGTACCATAAGCACATCTATTGAAATGTAAATGGAACATTAATAAAATGAGAAGAAAACTTAAAATGCCAAATTGGCCATTCTTATCCAAATATACGGAAAACATAATAATAATATTTTTTAAAGAGAAAAATACTGATTAAATGGAAAATACAGGTATCAATGGCCAATTCAGGTGCAACTTCCTACTTTATGCATTATATAGATATCTTCTAAGATATAGTTTTCATATTTCATTATAAATCTATTTAAAAGGGAGAAAGACTTACTTAACACACTGAATAAATTGATCAGCTTGAAGAATTACATTGGGATTTTTCCTAGCAGAGCGGTACATTCTGAACAACTCCCCTTCCTCAATGGAACTCCCTGAAGAAACTTCCAAAGCCCCCTTGAGCCATGCAATTGCCCATCCTTCCTCACTCAAAGTTCCACGAGGAGTAACAAGACTGATGGCGGGAGAGAATACCTGTTGATCAAGACTTTGATTGGAAACTTGAGCCAGCGTTGTTGAGGTTGGCGGCGCAACAGGAGTTGCCCCTGCAGGACTGCCGTTTAATTTAGCTTGCAATGGCGTATTTACGTCATTGTTAGTGACTATAGCTGAAACCTTTGATATTGGAGCGGTTGTAGGGACGAATGCTTTCTTTGGAACAGGTTGGTCACTAGTGCCTTTTAAGCAAACGATTGGGTTTGTAGAGAAGTTGTTGGCTTTTAGTTGAGGAGGTGTGTTTGTTAAAATATGAGTAGCTGACTGAATGTTGGAAATCATTTGCGGTTGCTGAATAGATGTAACCGGAAGAATGGGCGTAGGTGATGTGGAGGGACTGCTAATAGTGGAGACTGACAGGGCTGTCAGGGGTGGCAATTGTGTTTGACTTATACTTGAAGTAGACATAACGGCGGAACCGTTACTATTTGAACCTTCATAAATACTTAAGGGTGTCGGACTATTTGTGGATAAGGTAGTGGAGCCTAGAGGGACTGGTACAGGGGTAGCGGTCGTCGCTGCTGGTAAAATGAGGGACTTGGACGACAGGCTGCTGAGACTTGAAGAAGTGGGGGGCTGAGTAGGAGGAATAACCGTTGTGCCGGTTGCAGTTGTACTTGAGAATGACGAAAAGGATGACGAGGGGCCATTGATCGTTAATCTTGTAGACAAAGTTTGCATAGAGGTGGAAGTGATAGGAGCAGCGGGGGACAAGGGCATTGTGGGCGAAATTAAGTTAGGGGGAGGATTAAGAGCTTGGACTGTCGTCGTAGCACCGGATCCCTGTTGAGTTGACTGAGACAGAGAAGCTCCCGTTACCGTTTCAACAACACGCATTAAAATACAACCCTTTGGTCCATAGCTTTGTGCCTTTGGAAAAACAGAAATATTATGAGCCATTGGTTTCGGCAGAGGAATTGAGTTAGGAAATGAATTAGTTACCTCTACGGTGACTAGCGACACTAGAGTAGACACAGAACCGACAACACCCACTAAGTCGTTGCAAACTGCTTCACCCATATTTGTCATTGATAATATGCACTCCAGTGTATAAATTAGTAACATAATGTCACTGACGGTTAGTAATTCAGTCAGACGACTGTACACTCGTTTTTCAAAATACCGCGTGATGATATTCTCATTCTCCTCGTTTTTTGACAATTCTCTTAGAGTTTCCAATGATCGAAGAATTTTGAATCGATCACATGAAAATAAACCATTCGTAACTAACTCTATCATCATAGAGGTTAAAGGATCTAAAGTGGGTTCATGCAGTTTCATGTACTTTGCCAAGTTTCCCATGACGTCGTACGAAAGTTGCGGCAGCTGCCCCCATGAACAATTGGCGGCAAGTAAAAGAAATCTGCAGCAGAAATCAGCTCATCAGCAAAACAGTCATTTGGTAATTTAATATAAAAATGAATGAATATTATCAAAAAGCAAACCTTATCATGGATGGATTAGAAGCCATCAATGAAGCGTTATCGTCCTCAAAGCTTAAATTTCGTAGAATATTTGTAATTTGAAGAATCCTTTGACCAATTTTGTCTTCCGATCCGGACGGTCCAGTCTTCACGTATGCATATGAGACACTGTCCGCACTTTTACTGATTTCACAGTTTTGACAAGGACATAAAGAACAACAAGATTTCAAAACACTTTCTTCAAAATTTTGATCATCGAATTCAGCTGATGCTGAACTTTCTATTTCTAACATTCGTCGTCGTCTTTTTCTTTGAAAATTTACTTCCGCTTTATCTTCTTCGGTTAGGTCATTTTCATTCATGCATTCCAATTCTAATTCAGTGCGATAATCGTACTTAATTTCGTCTTCACTATGCACACATAAACCCAGCTGTTCTTTCCGAGTGAAAGATTCACACAGAAGTTTCTTAATTTCCGTGCTGCCTATATGTTCGTCCCAGAAAAATTTGTGGCTCAACCCGCGCCCTTTACCATATGTTTCTTCAAATAAACATCTTAATGAACCTGAAATAAATTATTTTTAAATTATTCCAAATCTTAATGACTTGATTTTCATTATTAAGGGAATGGAAATATAAAAGTTTCTCTTACAGTCGTTATAAATTCCAGCGTGTGCAAGAATTAAAGTTAATAGCTGTGGCGCTTTCGTAAATTTCAATACATGTTTAGATTCATTAGAGAGCAGGGTACACACGCTGACTGCCAAATCTTGTTCATTTGGCAAAGGACTCTGTAGTGAAACAATAAGCCGATCGTAGTCGGAATCTATTAAATACCGAGTTGTCAGTCCAAACTGGGATCGGACATAGTCTACAAAATAGATCACAATTAGTTTAACCATTATTTTATGATATATTTTGCCAATAATTTAATTAATCGATAGTCATTTTTTGGAAAGATCTACTAAATTAGTGTTAAGCAAACATGATTCGAGTAAAATTGTTATTCAAACTCATTTTACCTGGAAACGACACAGGAGCAACATTGTAAACATTATGTTGATTTTGAGGTGTTCCAGATGAAGACTGAAGTTTGCTTGGATAATGTCTTCGGCGATGCCGGCTGTCATCTAGGTCTTCATCGTCTTCGATTCGGTTGTCGACATCTTCCCCAAGGAAGTGAATCTTTTCGTACAACTCAAGATATCTACAGAGATTGGAACAATAGCACAACATCATTAAATACATGAGTGTTAACTTAGATAAAAAACATTTGACAGTTTAACTTTAAAGTTGCACTAAAATTACCTGAGATAAATTTGCTTAATTGCTAAGCCACCGTTAGTTGCTCGTGGGAATTGAAAGTGTTTCAAAAGTTCGCCCCATTCATTTCGACTATTCACCTAAAAGCAAAAGATGGCAAGAATTAAAATTTATATAACCAAATACTAGTCGACTTTGACATTACATATATATCTACTAGAGATGTGCAAATGAGGAAACGTCTTGGGCCCTGCCCGGAAGTTAAATCATGTTAATCAAGTAGTAATAACAGTATGCGAAATATTTGGGGATTCTTTTTTGACATACTAGTTGGAAATCGCAAGTGTCGCGTAATATTGCTATTATAGGCCACAAAGTGTCGTAGCCAGTGCTATTTTTTTAAACTACATTATAAACCATTACAAACTGTAAACCATTGTATATTGAGTGGTTCAAATAATGAGTACAGTACAGAAATATGAAATACTGCAAACTTAATTGCCTCAAGCTGTTCACGTGTAAAGACTAAATTAATTTACGTTCCAGTTATAATATCTATGCAAACTGTACATAAATATTGATGGGCTACATAGAGCGTTCAGTGGTTAATAAAATTAATCATTGTGGAAATGAGTAATTACGTTTTCAAAATCAGGGTTATCACAAAGGTCAATGTGGACACTATCTGTGTCTGAACTGTCACTTTCCATTCCAAAATCAGTCCAACAAATCTAGGTAAGTCCGCTTGGTCACTCGTCACTCTTGTTTGTAGCCTACTAATAAAACCTTGTCACTGACGACCACGACTACATAACAGGAATTAAAGAGTCCTATTTCTTTCTTAGTAAATAGGAACAAAATAGTACACAAAACTTTCCATGTTTTAAATGCCACTCAAACTTAAAAACCAAGTTTATTCGTCCCTTCTATTGTCTACTGCCACCACTTCTATGGCGTACAAATGGTACAAAGTACAAAATCAGTAGCGCTACTCAGGGTTCGGCTCTGTTAGCTCTTTTTGCTGTGCTGACTTTATCCGCTCATTTATTTTTTGTCTCCTCTAGGCATAGTTGGGCAAAATACTTCGATTGAATAAAATGTGCTTTTATTAATGGGATGATTTTTTATGCAAACCAAAAACTACTAGTTTATCTGATGACATCAACATAGATTAATGCATAGTCGCTGGCTGTTTTGGCTGCTCAATTCTAATTTCAAATCTTGGAATGTTTATAAAAATTATGATTGCCTTGATTTATCATAAAATTAAAATGCAATGCATCATATGAAAGATAATCATTCCAGACTTCGAAATATCTAGTCATACTTGCAATTAAGTGACATAAAGCAATATCAAAAAGTAATGATTTGCTTGTAAAGTGAAAATGACAGTCTCTATGATATTTTGCTCTCACATTATTACTCGTATTCTTAAATATTTTATTTGAAAAACAGTCATTTTCCCATTATTTAGTCCCAAAATTAATGAAATGTTCCAAAGTATTTTGTATTTTGAGAGGTCAAAATAAGCCTCAATATGCAAATATAAAATGTATTTCAAATACAAGTATTTCGCCCAACTATATCCCTACTTATTTAATGGGGTGGGCGGTGGGCTTCTATCAACTCATGTCTAGAAGGGCGGGCAATTCCCTTCAGAATTATTCGTTCCCCATATCTCGTCATAATATTATTATAGGAAAACAAGATAATAATACATTAATACTAAAAATACAGAAATAATATATAATACATCTTTGACCCCACGTAAGTGAATTTTGGGGCAATGATGTTGTTATCGTGAACGCATGGCTGGCTTAGCCTCTTTACTCTGCCCGGCTCGGCTCGCTCTCGTACGTTACGTGTGCACTTATGTGCTAGGCTTAATGCTTGTTGACTTGTTGGCTATAATAATCTTTCCGTGTTCTGAATCTCCTGTCAACTTTCCGCACTCTCGCCGACTCTCACTCCAATGCTTCCTACTGCCACTCGCCACACGTGTTCTTACGTGTGCCATTTCATTAGTTTCCTTTTCATTGTTAGAGCAGCAGTGGACTTCCACTGAACTTTGATTACTTAATCCGTTGTAGAATTAAATCTTAATTATCGTGTCGTTGTTATCACCTGTCTAACATTAACTCTAACTGTCAGTCCAGTCAACACTGTTTCTAGTTCAAGTACACCGTGGGAGATGGACATCACTTTTTGCTCGGTTATTCAGGTAATAGTACTAGTCAGCTGAGGTTTTAGTGTTTGCAATTGACAAAATGACAAGACAGCTTTCTCGCCTAGTACTTTAGTTTAAACTTTGACTTGCAAAAATTTAAAACTTACCTTTTCCCATCCACCATTTGAGGTAACTATTTGGTATAACAAGTACACATCGACTTCTTTTCCATTTATTTTTGGTGTGCCCTTCATTGAAGTACTGAAATTGAAAAATGTACAAAATTGTATATAATGGACATTTTACATTTGATTACATTTACGATTCATCTTTCTTAATGTATCTTAATCGACAAAAAAATCGCTTCGCAAATTTACATAGCAAAATGTTGAATAGTTATCGTTATTCGTGTTTCTAGTTCAGAACGCAATTACAAAATACACTGAGCGATGTTACTGTGCTGTGTTGATATGCATTCTTGCATTTCAAATATTTTACTTTCAATCCACTTCAATCCAAGATGATACTTAATATCGTAATGACAACAAAACCGTTGTTTTTCCCTCATAACGTTAAGATGTTCGATTATGTTCAACATTCAACACACAGGTTAGTGAATTGTATTATTACGTTCTTTTTAAATTTTTAAATTTACAGAAATCAGTAAATGATAGTTTTTGATTACTTATAGTGTAACACTAAATAGTAAATGTTAGAAATTCTCTAATTGTGGCTATTTGGTGATAAGTTGCATTTGATTTCATTGTAGTGAAAAAATATTAATTTGGAAAAGTATTTGTTGATCTTTTGTCATAGCAGAAACCTTAGTGTTTTTTTAAATAACTGACGATCTTATTAACCATTAAGGTTGAAGAGTGGCAATAATATTATAATGTAGTTAAATGTTTTTCTTGCCTTTAGTCTAATTATACTTTTAAGTTTAATTGTCAAAGCTCTGCCGCCAACAGTTTTAAGTTGTCGTTAATTATAATTGATAGTAAAATATAGTTTACGGTACTGGAGTACAGAATGCTATTTTTAAGCAGTGGTGTTTATATGGAACGACATAATTCAGCTTTATTAATTGTTGCCAATTGGATAATAACATAAGAATGTCAAAGATAACAATCGATTTCTTACCCACGACTTTCGTGAAATTGAGCCAATTCCCTGATAAATCCGCTTTTGGCTTTATCATATTCCGGATCTTTAGAAGGGACCATTTTATATAATGAAATGAATTTGTAACAAACAGCAAACTGGTAACTTTAATCAACTTTTAGTTTTTCATTTGCCATTTGCTCACTTAAATAACTTACTGAGTCACAAACTCATTATTATAAGTCCTCGAGGATCCCGGGTCAGGTAAAAGGGTTAGATGTTATATTTTATGAGAGCTTGATTGAGTAACCTCCAGCGACAGCCACCCACCATCCTACCTTGTCATATTCGATCTCAAAAATAATTATTTATTTCAATCACCCTGTATGATTATGCATTCATGTAAACAGAGAGTAGTGTTCTACGACAACCGCCTCACCTTTAACTTATTTCGCTTTGCTCTATCTTTGTATAATATGATACCCAGACACCTTGGTGTGAATACCCTCAAATCCATTGTACATTTTGTTCCTTAACAAGTTGTGTGTTATAAATCGGCGGATAATGTGAGACTCTGTGTATTTGTAAGCATCGAAAGAAGTAGGGATTCCCATCACACTGTGTAGATTTTCATATTGAATAGTCTGAAAGTTTCCCGCCAGAGTGAGGTTGGGTTTGGTTATAGCTCAAACAGACTTATTACAAATGCCAAAATGGCTGCAGTTATCATATTATAAGCTATTTTTCTATGATATAAGGAATACTAAAAAGTGGCGTAAGGCCTATACTCAACGGGCTTGTACTCTGAATCTGAAGTTACATACGCCGATTTCTACTTGTATCGTAGGAAGACAGAAACTATTGTCAATTCAATCAGGACCGCGCTTTGAGTGTTAGTAAGTGTTTTCATTTTAAGCTAGCGTTCTTAATGACAATGACATTTGGCAAAATGAAAAACAAGTGCATATGGATAACGGCTTTTGCTTTGGCATTTAATTTGATCATTGTTAATTTTTTAATGTTATCATCATTATAATAATACTTGTAAGCTGTTTAAGTTCTCTTTTGACAGTTTTTATATCCCGCTGCTAATTACGTAATGCGGGGGCTTTTTTAATTTTAATTATTTATTGTAAACAAAAATCTTTGACTAAGAGAACTAATCCACCCCAAACCCTTGCTTTGTTACGTTTCTGAAACAGGGTATACTCTGAGACACAGATCCAGACATTTAGCTGAGCATGAGACTACCTTTCAGACACGGTCTTCCACTACATTTTTATATTGCGATATTATATTTATTACCTGGTAACCTATTACAGGGTGCTATAAATTGAAAAATGCGGCTATATGCTAGGTTGTCATAATTATATGTCCTTTACTTTTATCATACATATACATTCGTATGCAGTCATGCTTCACAGAAATGACGTAGCATTTATTTTACAACACAAGGGAAATTACATTATAATGATTTAAAAATCCAAAATTGTCCGTTAACTGTAATTACAGCTGACAATGCGATATAAAGAAGCTGGAAGCATTTTCCCACTTCAATTTAGGAAACAATAGCCAAAATATAATTGGTATGATTCTATTCCACAATATAGGGGGCGTTCATTAAATAAGCAGCTTTCGGGAGAAAATGCCGAACGAGCTTAGGGGTTTGTCTTCTTGTACCCAGTAGTTCAGAGTTATGAATACGAACTAGGAAATAATATTATTGATAGGTATAGCTATTTTATAGTCAACATGAGAAAAACAGAGTGTCTGTAGTGTCTGATGGCATTATGTGTACCATATTCAGCGTTGTGTAAAATATGTGTGTAATAACACAATGTGCAGCAATACTAATACTTCATGTGCATATAATATAACATTGTGGTTTCAGACTGGGAACACAGTCTCTCTCGTCTGCGTATCGAGAGTTTTCTACAATCTAAAAATATGGATTGAATGTCTTTTGGACGTCACAAGGAAAGCCTCCATTATATTTGAACTTCGCACACTATATAGCAAGTTTGTCTATGCTTCTGTTAAGTACAATAACGGTAGTCTCCCTTGTAAACATTGCCAAGTTTTGGAGCACCAGAATATCAGTCGCTGTTCGGTTCTCATCTTTTTCACAGCCTTTCAATGGAGATTGCATGATGCATTCACTTATTACCAAGCCGGTATTGGAATTTATGCTTATTAAAGATATTTAAAAAGTTATAGGGTAAAATAATACCAGAACTGTCGCACAATTCAGCTTTGGCGTTACTTGCACTAACTGTTTGAACTGTTAGTAAAATATTACTGAAGCCAATACTTGCCTTGCCAATACTAATAATTGAAAACATAGATTAACTTTTGAATTTTAATTTTTGAGGAGTTGTATTTAAAAGAAATACAAAAAATTCTATTACCAACATTTCCATAGGTTGTAGTGTGGTTAAAAAGAAATTAACGCTGATGTGATGATCAATGCAAGTTCCTTTCTGCTCAATTTCTGTTCAATGGTTGTAATCTTGTAATACACAGGAACTTCATACACATATGGAATATATTGACCATGCATATTAAGGTATACGATTGAGAAACTTGAGAATTTCCAATTACAATTAGGTATTTAATTCGTAACAAAGGGAAATGCTTTTCATTTACATGTTTATTATGCCTATTAGTATTTATTTATATTAAAACTTTGTTTTAAATATAAATAATATATTTCATATTAAAATCACATATATTTCAATTTCAACGATCGAGTATTAACTACCTACATCATAACATCCTTTCGAAATAACAAAATTATCCAATGTCAATGTAATGGCAAATACACATTCTTCTACTTAAATGGTGCATCTACTTATACTTTACAAACAATCAATGTCATAGCGTTATTTTATTCTGTATTGGTGTGTAAATGAGTGAAATAACGTCATTCGCATTTCATTGAGACTATAGTACAATATTCAGTAGTCATATTATTCATTAAAGGTAAAGTAGTGTAAGTAACAGATCTAGAGGTTTTTACATGAAGAAGTAAGAACGTAAAAGAAAGTTTTGTCGTGCTTTGAAAACATTGAGTATAAAGTGAAGTCTGAGTAGTAAAGAGTTCATAATATTATGGGCTTACTTGACCGACTAGCTAAATAGTAGATTCAACAAAACAGAATGACTGAGGCCAAGTGATAATAAAAAAAAATGATTTTGCCATTCACCTGCTGCACGAAATAGTACAATACAGTACTTCCTTTACCTATAATATTGCAACCCCATTGCTGCTTCGCTCTTTGCTCATACAATCACGTAATGATCAATAATGGATACTGAATTCCAAAGTCTTATGACCGGCAGCCAGTGATTAGGGATCAAGGTCAATAATGTCCAATAATAAAACTTGGCCTTCAAAAATCATTTAAAAAATCCATTTTCTCAGCAAAGTTCTAAGGAAATAACAATGAAATAATAATGGGTAGCACGAAAACCCATTTTAATTTGTTTACCTTTATGCCGGAATTTAAGATTTTAGAATAACCCTTAACTCATCTACTCTAAATCTAAAATCCTTACTTTATATATTATATATTATTAACGTATTTATATACATAGGCAATAAAACATAATTTATCAGAAATTATATTTACAATCCGCTTAAGTAATGAATATTAATATTTCTATCTATTATTATACGTACATATATTATAAATTTCTCTACCTTACATTCTATTAGCATATAAACATTTTTGTCAACATGCATTACAAACTAGCATTAATATTTAGCAATGCTTGAATGCTTTATTACACTCATTGTCATTATTACAGTTAATACGTACCCAACAATTATAATTACTAGTATATGTAGTTGTATGTATAACATTATTGGAATAAACCTTTTACATTATAGTTAGGTATTTATACTATTTAATTGAACATTGATAAACAAATTGCTTACAAAGGCATGTAATATTTATTATTTACATCTTAATGTTGTAAAGTTGAAAGTAAAACAAATTGGGAATAAACCTGAAATTATAGGAATGAATCCAAAATTAAAAATAAGTGTTACTATTTTAATGAAGAGTATACGTGTAAAACATACTCTTTTCATCTTTACTGCGCTTAAATAATGTTCTAAGTAAATGGATTCTAGCTTACAAATTCTATTGATACTGCCTACTTTTATCTTCATTTGAAGCTTCTATCAGGATATATGAACAGTAAGAGTGTAACTAACACGAAATGTTAAATTCAGTTTCGTGTAGAAAATCATGTTCTGCGGATCATGATGTCCAATAAGTTCTCAAAATTATTTGTAAACCACGATGTGTAAGTACTAAAGTTCACTATAAGCAGAAGCAAGACAAAGTAGGATTGGGTCACTGTTACAGCAAACCACCACTGCCTTTCAATCAACGGATATATGTTGCCCAGAAGTAAAAGTAAAGTTATAAAAGGTGTTTAGGAAGACATCAATACATGTGTGTCAAATTTGTAGCTACCTATGTCAATTGCAACTTTGCAACATCAAACTCTGACAGCTTAATTTACTTTTTTAAATGTTTAACTTTTGGTTTAAGCATTAGTAGTCAATTAAATCTTTGAAAACGTTGTAATTACAAAAGCCCCTTGCTAAATAATACCCCCTCCATAATTAGGATAGAAAGTAGGCTTGACAAGAGAAGTAACACTACAATTGCCGTAAAAGGTAAAAAGGAAGTATCTCTTGTTTTCTGCTGGTCACGACAACGTACGAGTGATTGTGATGTTGGTGGCAATTGCAACGTATATACGCTAAAATTCCGAAAAAGCCGATGTATCGTGCAATAGACCATTAAATATCATACATTTAAATTTTAATACCCCACTGCAAAACAATACCCCCAGGGGCTCCTAATATATACATTGCAGCAAGAAAATTATAGGCTTGAAACAATAATACCACTGGGAATTCGTTTTTTGCGGTATATAGAAAACTTAGTTGCCGGTTGGCGGAAAGATAATTATAATGTCTACATATCAATTTTCTGAAAAGCTTGATCAAAATCAGTAACATTTAAATTTATAGCAAACAAAGGATACAATTTTTGCAAAGTACATCGAAGCAATAAGTTCAAAAAAATAAGTTTTTATATCAGACAGACGCTGATGTTATGACATTGACTATTGGGTGAAATATATTAGGCTCTGTAGGATGCCGCATACGGTTTGACCTCACTATTTGAAAATGATATTCTTAGAAACGAGCAAACGCATTTACTCTTCGTAACAGATATATAAAAGGTGTCTTACGTATTAAAGATTACATTCTCTATTGGTAGAAGGTTACATTTCGCTCTAAAAACATTTGAGATGTATACTTCAATTAATTCAGAATTGATACTTTAGTACAAATTCTATAAGATTCTTTGTATATAATCATTCCATTTATAACTTTACCAATAATACTCATTTGGCGAAGTTGCATGCTTGAGGTAATTTTTACAATTACTAAGTTAGTATAACTTTGAGTAGGCGTCGTAAACACTTCGTTACAACATTTTAGTTGTCTTTCGACTTGTTTATCGTAGGCATTTCAGTTCAAAAGTCCTTTGTAGACACTTAACTTGAAATACTAGTTAGTGCGTAGTTGTTTATTTAAAAATGTGGATAGTCATAATGTGGGGTTTCAAAGAGTATGAATGTACTTCAACATTTCTTAACAACACAAATAATTTTTAGTTTGGATTTGACACAATATATTTGACAATTCAATACAATCTTTTTATGAGTCGTATTCAGAGCTTTTGTTTAGTTATTTCTGCCACCTATTAGTTGTGATGTAGACATAATATTTGCAGATAGTAGGTTTTCTTGCGTAATGAATAAAGTACTTTCACCATTTTTGTATTATAGTACTTTCATTAACTAAAACATATTTAGGTACTTATATCTGTAAATCTCAATCAATCCCTGCAGAACGATTAATTGCCTAGTTGTCAGTGGCTTGGCTTGCTATATTATACGTTCCGTGTACCATATTAACCATATATACAAAATTACTTGGAACACTTGGAAGGGGATCGCATGAGCCCTTACAGTAAATACTTAATATATCTATTTTAATTAGGACCGGAAACACTTCCAATTGATTTCGTAAATCATAAAAATTATAGTAAAAACAACAGATCCATACCATTACAATATTTTGCGTATTTAATTATGCCAAAACCTAGCAGGCGACTTATATTTATACTTAATTAAACTAGTTATACTATAGGAATTCATTTGGCAAGATAATGGAAGTACATGTAATGAATGAGTTGATTGCAATTGGGTTCCTTTTTAATGTACATATTTAAAAACATTAATACATATACAGTTTTTGACGAATATTATTCCTTTAATAGACTCATTTAAGGAAATTGACATTACGAAGTGCTACAGGTTTGGATTACGACACACAAAAATGATTTTTTCTTATAGGGTACCCAACTAATAGCATAATCCAAAGGTGGAATGAAAATATTTAATGCTAAAATTTTAGCGCAAACGACTTATTAGCAAAATTCTACGTCAACTACCTACAATGGTTAGTGAGTTTTTGCATGTACATTCTAATAGAAATGTATATGTAAATTAAATCTAAATAAATTTGAGTAATGTCGTAAACTAACTCTAATTTATTTTGAAATAGAAATTAAATTTAAGGAAATACCTAGGTTAAAGTAACTATTAACAGAATTAATTAAGGTGTTACAGGGAAAAGAGTTCTTTCAAAAATAAAGATTCAGGTAAACATACGTGATGGGAAGCCCTTACGATTAAAAATGGCACATATAAATATTATGATTTGGCGAAAAATTGCAAGTAATCAAGTAGTTTCACGCAAAGTGAGCAGTGCTCTCAATGAGCACAGAGCACAATGAGCAGTCTCATATCCATTATTATTACACAGTATTATTATGCATATATTATTTAAATGCTTGCGAGGTCTTAAACATGATAAACCTTGATAAACATTATTAATTGCTTTTGGTCATGCTTTTCATTCAGTAATTATGATTGCTGTTTCCCATAAATCCGTACACTTTAGCGCAGTGTACACACAGAGACTCATGACGTTTACTTCCAAGAGTTCATTTTTGATGATTGTTCGAGTTTCTTCATGAGATTCGAAATGAGGTTTGAGGTGGATATTTATATCTTTGTCGCCTTTATGATGTGACGCTTGATTCTCTAAAACTAAATGTACGTGTTTAACAACGTAATACGTGTATCTAGTAGCTATGCGGTATCAATGACTTATAAAACAATATTTGAATTAAAAAGTCATTTGAAGGTAACGCTTCGAAAAGTGGATCTTAACTGGTATATTACAAATTCAGGAAATAGGTATACCCAGGCGTGCTATGGCCATTTGTTTCCGTAGACGAATGATTTCCCAGTATGCGTCATCAACTGATGCTTTAACCAGTCCATTTTTTATATATCGCAAATAGTTGAGAAATTCGCACACTGCAGCTATCTGGAATTTTTAAATTAGTTAATATGGTTAATATTGCCAAAACATGTATACCGTATTAATCCAAAATCGTATACTGATTTGTTTTGAAACACATCTTTTAATTGTATTTTAGCACTTACTCGATCTCTACACAACTGAGAAATATCAAACCATTCGTCTGAGTCGAAAGCAAACCTCATGCGGTAATGACATACACGAGGGCAACGCAACAATGCGCAGTTCCTGTTATCAATTACAAAACGACATTAAATACAGTGACATATTCTAAAATTCTAAATGACCACAGAATTTAAGAATTTAACATTTTATAATGGCACATTTATCTAAATGATTTACATATTGCCTCATCGATTTCCTTATCTAATTTTTCCTCCAGCAATATCCTGTGAGAAATAAATAATATAATTTCAAACCCTTACTTTGCAACGTTGCTCTTCTCTTTTTCCGGCAACGGGTCGACCCATATAGAATTATCTTCTATTGCTTTTCTGAGACGCTGCACCAGATCTACGTTTTTGAACTGAAGGCATGGCTCCACATCCTCAGTGTACAATTTTGTTAGAAATGTGTTATTGTCGTGGTTTAAGCTGGGTTCTAGGCGCCATTGCGAAAACAACTCGTGGAAAGTTGGATCAATTTCACATCTTTCTCTGTCGATGACCACATCTCTTTGGTTTCGCTTATCTTTCCTGAAAATTTTGAATATCAAACCATTTAATTAGAAATCAATAGAATTAGTATGTAATTAAGGTCCCCTATATTATATTTTAACTTTGATTATTGCAAAAATTGAGTCCCTTTTGCTTACTCTTTTGCCTCCGACTCTTCATCCGAACGTCCATATTGGAGGTGGTTATGAGAAGGATACCTTTTGTGCTGTTTCTTAAAAATTGAGATTCCATTTGCACTGCCGTTAGCACTTAAATTTGGTCTGGATGGAGTAGACGTTATTAATAGAGTTTTTAAAGCCGCCACTTCAGCCTGTAGACCTTCCAACTGCATTTTAGCTTCTTTTAAACTTTTTTCTGAAGATATTTCTTTCATTTTGGCCTCTTTAACCATTTTATGGGCTTCCTGCATGTTTCAAAAAATAACCCAATTTTCCACTTAGGTAGGTAAAATATTTTTGACCGCTAAAATATAGATTTTTTAAAATAAAAAAACTTGTACCTCAAATAAAGACGCTGTCAAGTCGTCCAATTCTTCTTCAACTTGTTGGCGGATGCCCTTTAGCTTTTCGACTTCCGCATCTTTAGCCTTGAGTTCAGTCTGAGCTTTTCTCAGTTCTTGTTCTAAGGTAGCCCATTTGTCTTCTGTAATATCAGAACCAACTGATTGTAATCCTTCTTCAGAAGCAACGGAAGACGTGGATTCTGCACAAAGTTTAACTCCATGGGGTAAACTGCTGCTTTTTGAGTGCCTTCGACCGTTTTGATCTAAGGACTCTTCAGATTCATTCATAGCTGCACAAATTCCATTCTGCTCCAAAACTGTAGTTACCATTTGCTTCAATGTAAATTCATTTAGAATGTTTTTATTATCATCAATGTGATTGTTGTTGTGAGACATTGGTGGGGGAGTCTTGGATTTTTCTCTTTGTAATTGCGATTTTAAGAGAGTACTGTCAAAATTTTCATTCAATTTGTGCTCCAATGGAGCGTCTTTGCTGGCAATTGCCGAAGGACAACATATTTTATTAGCCGTGATATTATTGGAATGATTTTCTTGACTGCTCTCACAGTCTTTCTCTGTTCCTTCCGCCATTTTCTCTTAAAAATTTCTCTTAATGGAAAATTATTTTCGTAAAAAATAGTTGAGTGCGAGGCGAGTTTCGTGTGACGAGTTTCAAGGTACAGTAATTAGGTTCATAGTAATACAGTCATTAACAAATTGACGAATACTGGTTTCTTATCAGATCCATACAGCCGTTCACTTACGCTACTTGACTTGACAACTGACAGAGTAGAAACGTGTCTCTTCAGTTTTGAGTATATGCGTATTGTTCAGTCAAAGTTGATTATTATTGCTGCAGCTATTCTGCAGTCCAAACCAGGGAAATATTTCCTTTTGCTATCTCCATCTGAAAAAATTAAATTGTGAAATTAAAGCTATCACTGAGAACAACAGCAGAAGTCTTACAACTATACTTCAATGTACAGAGGCAAACACATCTATTTAGGTTTTTCATTTCTAAAGATCACAAGCCAATATACTGGCATAAAAATACATGTGCCGTGCCTCTTACTTTTCCCTGTTGCTCCTAAGATGAATGGGTGTATGCTGCTGCATGAAGCTGCTGTGAGACTGTGTCCGTATATGTATATGGTGCGGTAATTGCAACTAAACATACAAAATGTTAGATTCTACCTTGTAAATCTAGATAAAAGATAGATTATAGACTTGCTTATGCTACATTAAGTTTGAATTTTATAAACATTTATTTTACTGAAAATGCAAGTGATATAAATAAGTAAACTAGAATATCTGAATATTTCAAAAATCCTTTACGTAACATATTGAAAGTTTTGACGAAATGGAAGAAAAGTCTATTGAGCTTCTGTTTAAGAAATACAACTACACTTCTTGGCTTTATTCACAGAAATTTCCTTAAAAATGGTATACGAAAGTGAACTTTCGCATAACAGGTTAATTTATACATTATATAATAATAGCTTATAAGCAAATCAGTATTGTTAATCCTTAATCTTAGCTTTTATTACTGAATTTTCAAAACCACGTGAAGCGAACAAAAATTTTCAGTGCTACTAATCTCGCCTCCTAGCTCCTACCATTACACTTGTACCTTTCTACAAGTTCCTTCAAGTTTTACTAATGCCTTTACAGTATGCCTTTCTTGTTAGTTAGCGATAAATATTTGGATATAGGTAATAAATATTACATTCAAAAATCTGACTGTACCAAGCTACCAATAGGACCATTTGCTTACCGTACAAAAGACAGTTGGCATACATACAGCTATTAAATAGGACACATAGTACTGCTTATTTACATGGTTTAAGTTGAAGTAAATTATTACACGAACAAAATATTATATTGTGATTGTAGAACACTGATTGATAATTGCGTACTTGCACACATAAAACATAATTAGGTTGCTTTAATGGCATAATTCAACCAACATATTATTACTCTAACTATTGGCAGCTAATCGTGCATTTTAACGTGTAATACATATTGAAGCCTAAAGGATATTAGCTGACGTTAGACAGGTGGAATTTAATTAATCGTAAAAAGAAGAGTTTCTTGCTACAATATAGACACTTTCATCAGCATAAATATATAAAAATCTATTGGTTTTTAATTTTAATTTTTTTATCACCTTAAGTGAATTCAATGCGACATGTAAGTTATATTTATAATTAAAGTTATACAATTTGTACATGTATAGTGTACGCAGAGGTAATTATTTCTTTATTTCGAGCTATCATAGCATGTCAAGATTAGAGAGTAAAATAGTCTTCATATCAAAACACAGAATCTAATAATAGAGGTTGCTTGTTCTTGGCTGGTACATAATAAAGCACATTTAGTACATACACTGGGGTTACCTATATAAACTTGCATTTAAAAATAAGACTCTTCATTGTTTATTACGCAAAAACAAATGTAGTGCTAGATTGATTGTCTGGCAAAAGAAGAAAGTTTTTACTTAACGCTTCACTTTCATAAGCATTGTTACATTATTAATAATAACAATAATTTCTATCGTTAATATCTGTTACTTGCTTAGCGATAGTAAACAAAACAAGACAAACAAACGTAGAAATTCTATGTAACACTATATGTATGGTTTGTGGAATGAAATGTTTATGGCGCCATGAGAATAATATTATACTGTCATTGGTAAAACTTGGCTGTATAACTATAAAAACTGATTCGGGGTTAATATGATCTAATAAAAATTTAATCTAATTATGTATAGTATAGTGTATAGTACACAGCACCTGATTAACTATTACTATTAGGGTTTAATTTATAATACAACTTATATAGAACAACTTTGCCATTCACTATGCACCTTTAGTTTGTAATAAAAAATGACCAAGGGTAACATAATAAGAACTCCTTTTAATAAAATGCAATGCATTTATTTGCCATAACTAAAATCGACTTCCATACCAGGATTAACATTTACCATCAATTGAACTCATCAAGATTATTTTTTCTTAATTACCACAAGAAATATTGTATATACAACATACAGATACAATTAATTGTGTTACAGGTTCAACAATTAAGTATACCTATATACTTATGTTTACTATTATTTAGATTTAAGATTTAAATGCTTTATTGTCAAACAATATTCAAAATTACAAGTGTGGCTCTGAAAATTCACTATTGTATATGTAATGTTGTGATGACGTGTTCTATGGGCCACTGACTCGAGGGAAAACTTAATAAATTCATTCAAATTCAAAAAAATATACTTATGTTTACAGCATTAATATATTATAATGAAGTGCATAAATCCTAGTCAACCATTGAACCATTGTGCCAAATATTAATACAGTAAATGTCGACAAGATTTATGAGAAAAGGCTTAGAGGTTACTATTCCAATATGTCACTATTTTATATTATGAAGTGTCTCAAATGTTCCTTTTCTCAGCTGCTATTTATGCATCTCTAGAAATAACGTCACTAAAGCAGTCAAAATTGATGGTAAATATGGTGAATAAAATTATGGTGACTGCAGATTACATAGTGGAAATCGATTTTACGTTTTAAAATTATGGCTTAATTGAACTTTCATCTGATAAATTAATTTTTTGCGATTAACTGATTCTTAGTTTTTTATGACTCGAAAAATGCAAGCCTAATAAATTATTATGAATAGTATATATAATGACATTACGAAATTCCCTATCTGGCGAAATTTGTATTGCCAGTCTGACCTTGGTTATTCATACCATACCTCAAATGCCATTAGTCAGCAATTTTGTTTAAATATCTGTAAGCAAATGACTGAACTAATACAACTTAAATACTGTTCAAAGCTTTTAAATGTTTTTGTCTTTTCACACTCTGCACTATACACGTTAAAAATCTGAGGGGCTGAACAAGTGTTTATAGACTGACGATTCGTTGCGCGGAACAATATTTTAATGTAATTTATTTTTGAGTAATTTTAGAACACTAGTATCAAGGTAGCCAAATAAAGAAGAAATGAAAAATCGATGGGTCGTCAAGACCAAAGCACGTTTGTATAATATAGCTTCATCAGGAAGTTGTAGGGACCAATCACTGGTACTTTCTGACATTTCCCTGTCGCAGGCAGACATGTGAGAATTCAGGACGTTCGTCCGGAACATTTTCTGAAAATACTGAAACATCGGCAGCGTTATCAGGAACGTCCTGAAGTTCCCACGTGGTTTTTTGTGACAGAGCAATTTCAAGAGAGGGCTTGGGGACTTCTTGAGGAACCTTCTCTTATTTCGCGGCCAATTGACTATATCGACCGCAACCTGATCGCTACAAGATATGACCAACAATTCATTCCTTCAAAAAACGTTCCTCAGGAAGTTCCAGATGTGTCATGGTCAATACTGATAATATGCCTTCAGCTATCATTATGAACTACATTTGATAAAAACATTATGCAGCGAAATGAGAATGAGACGCCCCCTGATGATGAATTTATATTTTGCCTTTTTGATTTTTTCGATGTCTACATATTTTAATAAAATTAGAGTGACAAAAAAGTATGCTGGGATTGTGTCTTTGTGTGTGTAGGACAACAGCTAGTGGACCTTTAACTACAATCCTGATATCTATTATATACGTGTGTGCAAAGCATAAGCCGAAGTCTTCGTGGTGTAAGTCGTAAGTATAATCAAGTTTTTTATATGATCAAAGTGTATCTTACCTTTTTTTCTTGATTTGCAGTTTTGCAGTGTTAACAAATAGTAAAATTTTCTAGAAGATAAACTTGAATAAAAATTGGAAATTTTGGTTCACTTTCGCATTAAGTATAAGAACAGCAATTTAGTATAATTAGAAAAAAGATTTCATTTGAGTTTTATTAGGTTTGCCAGATTTAGACAAAACTGATTTAGTGACTACCTAAGCCAATTTCGTAAAGACACATTAAAAGGAGTATGGAGATTAGGTGGACTTCCTATATGTTCTAGGAGTTTCTCATCACAGTAAAGTCTTGTTGAGTGATTACTTTCCTATCTCAACAAGAGATAACACAGTAAAATGAGCGCAGTAAAGGCGGAAATTATTACATATTGACCCTGCAATAATTTATTTCCTTCTTGAGTCTGGCAATTTCACAATTGTCAAATATAGCAGTGGTAATGTTAATATAGGGAAGATTTCCAAAAGAGCAAATGTAGAGTACACTTCAATGATGGTTCATTTAAAGTGTTCCCAATTTATTGTGACCCTTATTTAGATTTTGTAGAGCAATAGAACTGAAAGGGACAATAGGTAGTTCAGCTTATTGATAGTCTAGCTGAACCTGTACTGAATCTGTGGAAAGCTATCATATGTTATTGTTGACGTAGACAGCAAACAGGTAGAACTAATAATAATAACAATACTGTACAATGTAGTGAACAAGGGCCACTACACTTTTAGTGAAATCTCCCCTTTGCTTTGATTCGATGGCATTTGCGTATTCACACCACTTAATACTTCTATTCTGAATTCTTGTTTCTTTATTATTGTTACTGTTGTGGGTGCTTTATATATATCCTAGATTTATATACGAGCTTGCAATGTAATGCTATACTTAGGGAGCATTCATATACGACGAGGACTTTTTTTCGACAATTTTTGACTCCCCCTCTCCCCTTTCAGGACTCTTTTGATCAGCTGTTCAATGTATACGTAAATTGAGTAAGGACTTTTGGCTGCCCCCCTCTTCCTAGGGTATCTTCGTAGTATATGTACGGTCCATTGTGGCAACTCAAATGTTTAAACGAAAGTCTGTCTGGTATGTATAATGCAATGTTGTGATGCACTATAGAATGTTAGGCAGCCAAGACTAAATAGAATGCTACAAATGCAGAAGAGAGTTGATCAGACAAGATCGAGCTGCAAGAGTAGGGTACGGTAAGGAAAATTGTACCAAATACTTTAAAAGGAATATTCCCAAACCCACTATGACCCATACACGGGTTTAAAATACCAACATCCACTAATAGAATTTTGTAATTTATATAATATCTAGATTGTATCATAAAGAGTGTAAATTCATATACAAAGGAAGTTATTTATACAGCAGGCATAAAAATGAATACATTCTAGAGATTGTAGATTTAGATAAGACTAATATTTAAAACGTCCATGCAAATTAATGGAATCAGCAGGAAAGAGAAAGTCTACGGACTTGTGAAAGTCGCAGGCGTGAATTATGTGGACTAATGAAAATAGCAGTAGAATTATTTAATTTAGCAGGAATTTTGAACTGTATTTTTTGTATTGTAATTGTATTGAATTGTAGTATATACACGATTCTCCTATTCTCTTAATGTCAACTGACATCGTATTCTTCTCATATATTACAATCATGTATTTTAAATAAGTAGTGTAATGGTTTAATGGTTTTCTATACAATGCATATGTTTAATGAGAAAATCAGAATCAGTCATTTAATTACAGTATATGTATGGTAATAGTATAATACCGAAATATTTGAGTAATCTGCGAGTGCTTTACAGTTAGTGTAGATAATGAACTTCAGTTCACTTCGTTTTTCAGGTCTGCTTAGCCTCGTAATTATCAAGGAATATGGTAATTACTACTACAATGTCCCACAACTGTATTTACTCGTTATTTAACTGTACCTTCTTTGACTGAATAATTATTGTTTTCGTATTCATTTTATAACCCAACTATTACCAGGCTTTTACAATTATTGCTGCTGCACAATTCTTCAATGACTGATTATGGTTAAAGATATTCATTCACAAATTCCTGCTAATTTAAATAATCCTACTGCTATTTTCATTAGTCCACATAATTCACACCTGCGACTTTCACAAGTCCGTAGACTTTCTCTTTCCTGCTGATTCCATTAATTTGCATGGAAGGATTAAATAACGGCCTTTAGATAATTTATTTATAGTACTTAAACTTATTTTGCAGTGGCATTAATTATCAAAATTTCGAGAATGATTTAGTAAGTGCTTTAGGTAGTATAATAGATCGAGAATAGTAATTTGGTAAGTGCAGTGTTTGAAGAATGTATTATTCGCTACCCTGGCAGGGTGGGAGGATGGCAGGAGAGAGATAGTTTCTATTTTTCTATAGCGTCCTAAACGAATGAATATATTCGTAATGAAACTACAATAATGTTACATCTCGCATACATGCATCTATTGGCCTAACACTGATAATATTATGCTTAAACAACAGCAACTGCTACAATGTTCAGCTTTATAGTAATAACACTATTTTTATTCTGTTTAGTATTCTTTTTCTCGGCATGCTTTATTTATGGTGACCAAAGTCTCAGAATTAAGTATAGTCCACAGTTGTATATTTTGATATTTTAAATATCTGTTTGTAGCTCACGTTTTGATAAACAACATTTCATTCGAGTATAGTCGTTTTAATACATGATATATAAATTATTATAACATAATATGAATTCTTCTAATATAGCAACTGCGCATATTACAAATTAAAACTATTCACAACTCTGAACTTTTATATTTTTTTCCGTACTCAAGAGCCAGTTGGCAAAACTCAACAGAAAATAAAAAGATGGATGACTGACGACTGAGTTCGTACAGACATTTTTCTTTGTCTTCAATTCCGCTAGTAACTAACCCTGACATATAGGGATTTAATTTCCAAGGATAGAGTTTCTTTTTCAAATGCTACGATTGCATAACTATGTACCTAAAGAATATCTGTAGGTAACACTGCACTTTCTGTGTGTACTTATTACGTACTTATCAAAATATACTACAATCATTACAAAAGCATATACTTTAACTACTTATGATATTTTGCGTTGCAGATTAAATATAAAAACAAGAAATCTTTCACTTGGCGGTTTTTATTATAAACAATTTAGATTATTATTTGTTATTTTAATGTGGAAATATTCATGTAGAAAGCAAAACCGTTTTCTTGCTTGCGGAAACCAAGCATGGTTACCTTTTAATTTTATTGACACTAGTAATTAAGTAAAACTTCGTAATTTATGAAAGGGTAGGATACTAATATTATGCATGATAGTCTCTTTTTTTCGGTATCAAGCAGTGGAACAGCAATACTTTGTAAACATATAGTGCCACTATCATTCACGTCTCAAATTGTCAAGACGGGCCTGAAGGTCTGCATCTGCATCGCTCAGTGCAGCTGCTACTGGTTGTTTAGAAGCTGGATTCGTCAGACCGCCACTAGCCTCAGGAAGGCCAGAAAGTTGATCTTTTAGCTGAAGACCCAATTCGTCAAGTATCTGAGATACTACGGCATCACTGAAAAATAAATAAACCGGAGAATGTTTTTATAAAGTCCTTTAATAATAAGTTGTAATAATAATGTCCGTAATGTACAAGGTTCCCTACCTTTCTTCTTCATCATCATCTCCTAGGGCATCATCCATAGCATCATTCATCATTTCCTCTTTCATATCCATTATCTCTGACTGCTTCTCGAATTCTTGTAAAATTTTTTGAATTTGAGGGAGCTTCATTTGCCTAAAAATAATACATAACATAAATGTAAGGTCCAACTAACAATATTGGATATTATTGATTTGAAGTAATAACTTTATTACCTATTCATATTTTGCATAGCTTTGGTAACACCCTTCATAGCTTCTGCCATGGCATTTTGAGATCTGAGTGTTTGAATCTTCATGGCCACTGCTTGAATATTTGCCCGCATTAACATAAATTTTTTAGCATACCGCCGAGTGCGTACCAAATCTTTTGCCATTATTTTAACAGCATCCTGAAATCGAAATAATTATAAATTCAAATATTCATGGTGCAAAAAAGAATTTTCGTTCATAACATGAAGAACCGCAATGCAATTAAACTTTTAATGATTGACTGGACGTATCAATGCAGAATTTTACTGTTAAAAATTACCATCTGTCCATCCTTGGCCATTTTCTTAATATCTACAATTAATTTCTTTTCCTGCCGCTCCATTTGCATACGTTCCTTATCCAAATCTCTAATAGCTTTATCAAGGGCCCTCTTGTTCTTCCTTAGCATTTCTTCGGGTGTCATTCGACGTCCAAATAGCCACTCCATGATTAATTAAGGTATGAGCAGGAATGTCAACCGGTTGAGAGTCAGCTATAATGACGATCTTTTCATTAACTAAAAATGGAAAACATTAAAAATCAACATTTAATAAATAGGTAATAAATCTATTTAATTTAATGCTACCCAATGTTACCCAATCTGTTTAGTGAAACCCAATATTAATATCTATTAAAAATTTGACATGTTAGCAAACTAATTTAGTGTCACAGACAAATAAAAAAAACCCAAGCCACCCATTCCCATTTAAATACATAATGGACTGCTAAATTTATACTACGACTTCATTAATGACTACAGACTTACCGAGTTTAAAGTCGAAGAACAGTTAAAGTCAGAGCTATCAGCTATATGGAACAACTAAGCAAACAGCAGATTGATATCCAATTGAATTGTTTCCAATTTGAGAAGATAAAGCTTCAGCAGGTTGACTATTAAATCCTAAAATTACTGGACGGTAGTCGATCAGCTGTATCACAACAATGGTTGCAGTCAGCGGAGAAGAGAATTTTGATTTTCTTTCGCTGCACTATTATTAATAGTTTACTATTTAGGTTTATAAATGATCGATCACTCGGTAGTTGGTCAGTTTTAAGAAGCCTTTATTTCTCAAAACAACACAAGTAATACTCATCGAAGCAAAACCCACATTACGTCAACAATAAGTATGATTCACAATGTTATGACTTACGAGTGTGAGTGTTGCTGTCTTTTTCTGTTCTGTACCACTTGTAATTTCGTTCCTCAATTTAATATTCTAAACTTATGTTCTCTTCTGCTGCAATGGTTTTTGCAATGCAACTAGACCACAACCCGTCCTATGGACGGGCATTACCATATTTTATCAAATAAAATCAGCCCACCACAGGACGCTGATGCACCTGAAAGTAGCACTTGCATCTTTGTAAGCCAGTACTCTTATTTGATGAAAAAGTCTTAGTACCTCTATTTTAATCCGGTTTTCATGAATTAATTTTTCCCGTAATTGCGACGCTCACCTAAGTTTAGAAGTCGGAAATATTTATTTTGTTGTATTATTCGGAGGCAAGTACTGTGTCTTTTCCCTGCTCTCTAGCTTCCTAAATTGAGTGCCAGGAGGGGCTGAGGCTGAATTATGAGAATAGTCAATTTGATTTTAATTATACAATGCATATGCAATAATTAATCTACATAAAGTTCTCAAAATTATTCGTAAATGAGTGTAACAAACAATTTGGTAATATTATAGAGTCCCAATAATGATGTCTTATGGATTGCCAAAATAGTGCTGGATCAATTATATGTGAAATGTGGACGGATATTTTCGTAGAAACATTTGTCAACCAGTGATACCGTGGCGCAATATAGGCGAAAAATTTAAGAATGTAGTACGTACTATTTTCGTACAAACGTGCGGAATTTATTTCCAGTTTATATTATAGATAAGAACTATGCCCTTGCCATTCTAGCAGCTCTTAATATTATGTAGCAGTAAATAGTGTGTCTATGAAGTTTCGTAGAGAAATGAGATGAAAAATGGTTTTTAGCCATTTTAGCATTTCCTTTTACAATAATTTACTTTGTTGAAATATTAATAGCTATTTGAGCTGTAAGCATTTGCCTTAGTCGATTAAAATAATTGGTTATTGATACCGACGTAGCCTTAAAGATAATGAACTATAGTTAAGATTGCCAGTTTTGTAATTTCTCGTTCCCTGAGATGTAATGGCCCATTTAAATGTCATCAATGTTTAGTACAAGTTGTCATTGGTAATGTCAAGTGCAATAGAAAACTAAGCATTGGTCTGTACGCTCACTCTTAGATCCCACTCTTAAAAATTAATATTACACATAGACATGGTAGGCAATAAATATGACATTTAAATAAAGAAAAAACTCTTGTGGACAAATTATTGACTGTATTTATAATGGAGTCATCAGCCTAGAAATGAACAACGAAAGTTTTCGTCTACTTATAATCCGGGGATTTAGTTGTAATTATGTATGGACATGTGCTTAAAGAATATTGTAACTCAATATTTCAAAATTCAATTTAATTAAGTTATGATATCCAAGACAAGGGATTTTGCAGAAAGTTGTGTATTCGAAATTTCATAGGAACTTCCGAGTTGGCTGATCAATAACTGCTCTTCCTTAGCGGAAGAGCTTCCGTGATGAACCTCTAGAACAATTTCGCCTTCATGGACATATTGGCCGAGTTTCGCACATAAAACTACTCCTGGTTCATATTTTATTGGCTGCCCAGGAGAACTTCGACCACATCCCAGGGCGTGGCAAACTTTTGCTATAAGCAATGCATCTATATTGTTGACGAACCCTGGAATAAATCAATTCAAATTATCAGGTTACTTAAGTTCTGTCTTTCGCCGCCATTCATCAACCCTTTCTGTTTAATTTAATGCAATCGAACCAATTCGCAAAATCCTGGATAATGTGTTCATCCAAAATCACTAAAAAATCAGGGAGATGAATTGTGCATTTCACGCGGCATTAGTCTTTGGGATTCGTTAACCAGATACTTATATGATTTTTGGGGCACACAGGTTACATAATTATCGGTCTGTTTAGACCAAAAATGTCGTTAATGCAGATGTATTCCATATATATATCTAGTTTTTGGTGTACCAGATTATTTTGATGTTTTTTTTGTGTAATTATCGCATGATATCATTATAAAAGGCGCACCTGATTTAGAAGCCTTCACAGGAGTGACAGCAAAAGCCTTCGGTAAGTGAGCCCACTTATTGCCACGGCATATTTCTTCAGCAACACTTGGAATTGTACCTTGTCCCACCAACATTTCTTGAAATTTAGTCAGTGCTGAACCAGTTTTTAATGTTTCTTCAATTCTGTCCTCTCCGTCTTTGGAATTCTGAGAATGCCCCGTGGAAGCCAACAGTTGACCTCCTAAATCCCATCAGATTTTAAAATATTTATTTTCCAGGAATATATTACAACCGGAAATCAAAATTTATGCTTAGAGTGACATTTGTCTTTGTAATTGAATTGAACCAAAATATCAGTTCAAATTGAAAAATGTGGCTCAGAATTTTACCAATTTTATCGAAGTTTGTGTTTATCATTTTGGCTTTGGTTCCAATTTCCGACCAAACCGTGGTTTCGGTTTGACACACAGTATACTGTATACTCCTAGCTGATTATTGATCGAAGAACATAGCATTTGCTTTTTATCTTAATTAATGACAAAATCAAGATGAAATACTGTACTGTACACACTGTACGGTATAGTTATATCCAAGTATCCAATCCATTCCTATAATCTTTTTCACAGAATTAACTCCCTTGCCTAGTCTTTATAAACGTCTTTCAACAAATAATAAATACGTTTATTTAGATATTGAAACTGAGTTCTATTCGGTTCTATTCTCTATTGCGTTGCTCTGTTGCTGTGCGATTGAGCTTATCATTAACTTAAGCACTCTGCCTGGAATACAGTTCTACTTCGGCAATAATCTCTCTTTCACAGAAATCCCTGCAATGGCCCCTAATAGACAAGTTTAGAAGAAACGAATTTGACATGATACCGATACCACTACGTATTTGGATTAATTTTAACCCTTTGCTACTCAAAAAAGGAAAAACAGGGCACAACAAGAAAAAATCCTAATTGTATAAGAAGACTAAAGAGTAAAGAAGACTAAACCTTTTTTTTTATTAGGCATCAGTAAAAGGCAAACTAAAGGTATTAATATTTGCGACAATGAAACACAAACATTGCATCACCGTCTACTGAAGTAAGTTTTTACTTCAATACCAGCCCATGGTAAACTTATATTGCCAATCGCTGGAAAAATGCGTTCTCATTTTTCTGGCTTTAAAATGGGACAGTTTCTAAAAATTTTGTAGTTCTTTCGTTCTTAAAATCCTTTAAAAACAAATAGGTTTCCGCTGACGGTTTTTTGTTTAATGGAGATATCGATCTGTTTTCTTTTACATTATGTTATCATGATTAACCACAGACGTGTGGGGAATCAAAAGCAGATAGTAAAGAGAACAAGGAGATTACTATAATTTCACTTATAAAAGCGTATTAAATATGTTTTGAATGGAAGGATTTGCGACTTAGGATTTTGAGACATCAAAGACTAGAGATTAGGGAAAAGACTCTTTATTTCATATTTTTTGTTTTGCATACCTAAAGCCAAAACAAGTTGATGAAGGTCATCAGGTCCCTCATTCCTAAGTGAGTCGATTGCCTCTGCTACTTCCAAAGCATTTCCAACAGCATTCCCCAATGGAGCGTCCATATTAGTAATTAGGGCTGTTACTTTAATTCCAAATGAATTTCCAACGGTCACCTGCATAATTTTCTTTTGAGTTACCAGACATAGTACTTATAATATACTTATCAAATTGGAAACTAATTAAATTCCTTATCGTAATATTCAAAAGAAATGTGAAGATGAAGATAATGAAAACTGTAGTATGTCAGTTATTGTGGTGTACCAGTATGTGTTAATATATGTGTCCCTTTGACTGAAAAGTTCTACTTAATTACCAAATCATTTAAGAAAGTCAGCTATTTAAAGAAACTATTTATATCAGCATATTTAAATGTAGTAGCAGACTAGTTACAGTGACCTTAAAATGCCCTAAAATGGTTGTAAAAGTATACTTCTTCGGGTACTATATATATACTCACTATCTTAAAAGTTGTATCTGCAAAAATCTATGCATGTACTTTTACAAAGTACATGCATATTTTGCACCATTACGCTCTTATATTATATATTACTAAACTTACCAATTTGGAAGCCAAACTTTTGGCCTTTTGCAAATCTTTCATCAGAGCTCCTTTTCCAGTCTTCACATCAAGAACCAGAGCATCCAATCCTTCAGCCGCCTTTTTTGATATAATGGAAGCTGAATGATAAAAATTATTTTTACGAAAATCCGATTTTTAAGAGCAGACGTATAAAATACTTATGGATGAAATAAAAAAATTTGACTACTTACCAACTATTAAATCTTCATTTTCTACTGTAGCCGTAGTATCTCGAACGGCATACAAAATTTTATCAGCGGGAACAATACCATCGGTTTGTCCAACAATACAGCAGCCTACACTATCCAAAATAGAGTACATTTCAGCTTTTGATAGAGACACAGAAAATCCAGGTATGGATTCCAACTTGTCCAGAGTTCCTCCAGTAAAATCCAATCCTCTTCCAGAAATCATAGGAACTTTTAAACCGCATGCTGCTAACGCTGGTGCAAGAATCAATGACACCTGTAAGTTAAATAAGTGACAAAGTCAACTGTTGGCTGTCTTAAATGATTTTAAACTAGGCCAAATGCAATAATGTTTCTACTTCACACTTCACGCCGTATTTCTCTGCACTAGGATTTTATTTTACGTTCTTGTTTCAGAGGCTCTGAAACATAAACAGATTTAGTAGGGTTAGTGTAGTTGCTACCTAGGCCTTGCGACCGTTACTACTAAGTTCTCAGGCTAATTATTATGCTTTGTGTGTGCAACTAAATTCTTATAAGTTCTTAAATTAATAGAAAATAATTAAATCGTCATTAGGAAAATAGAATTTAAATCGTCAATAGAAAAAATCCATATTACATAAATTTTCGGGAGAATAGTCCAATATTTGTAGAATTAAGTACATTAGTTAAATAGTTGATTTGATGAGTATAATGACTGTTAGTAAATTTTGCTTTGCAACATATTTATTTGTATTTACTTTGTCTCCGACGCCTCCGGTACTATGTTTGTCAACAATACATCCTTTCCAAGCCAAAGGCCATTCAAACATGAAACCTAGAATCAGTAATTATATACAATACATATGTAAATTCACTTCAGTGGCTGTGCTGCTACTTAAAAATTAATCACAATTGTGGAATCGTAATTCATAGGTATGAAAAACTTCAAAAACTGACAAAAGTTTTGTTATTTTTAATCAGTCTTTTCATGCAGTAAATTTTCATCGATTTTGACGGGACCAATTGTCATAAAACTATATTTGGTTGGCCTTCAACATTATATATATAACTTACAGGTATGTAGCCCAAAATACAAAAAATGTCCTGGTAAGAGACAAATGATACAAATAAGGTACATACAAATGACTGTGCAGCAACTGTAGTGTAGTATCGCGAGTCAAACAACGCTTTAAAGTACAACCTAAAATAAATCCTTCATATTGCTGCAAATTGAACAAAACTATTCATTGGATATATAAATATATAGTATAGTATTCTTGAAATAAGTATTCATATTTTAAATTTTTTAAATTTAGGGACACAAGTTCAGGTCAAAATGAGTATATTAACTTTGTTCCAAGGAAAGTATGTATTTTCAAGCCTTTATGAAGATAGGGCAATTTTAAATACCTGCATGGTTACTGCAAAATTCATAATTTACCTGAAAATGCCATAGACTTAGTAAGAGCAGATGTTTCAGAAGTGTTCAGTCCATTTAAAAATGATGCCATAAGGAAAGCTCCTACACATTTAAATACATAGTTATATGAGTTAGGATTGGAAGGTTAGAGTATGACACGACCTCTAAACAAGGTAAAGAACGCACCAATTTGAGATTCGTGAGCCCGCTGTTCTTTGTCAACCGATGTCAACTGGTCAACAAAATATTGAATCTGCTCTGCCGTAAGCGCCTCTTTATCTCTTTTAGCTCTAATTAGGTCTATGACCGTAAACGAAGGTGACGGCACCGTTTTGCTTGGCACTGAAAAAACATAAATATTTATGACACAGTAGCATGTAAAAATTGTTATTGTAGACCTATTATAGAGACTTTAAGCATGCGTAGAACTTTAGAAAAATGTGTATTTTATTAAAATATTTAGTTTCATTTTAGCATGAAAGAGAAAAATGAAGTAACCGAAATGCCACTTACTATTTCTGAATAATATTTGGATCACGCCTTGCTCAGAATGGAGAACTAAAAGATATGGAGCTCCTTTAGCCGATGTACACTTTTAATTTCACGACTGAAACCCAAACTGCTTAAGAATTGTGTGCCACTGAGATATTTATTGGATGAAAATTCCACTTCATACCTATGAAGGATTGAGAGTACTTACTACCTTACTTCCAAAAGGTATTAACTGGATCCAATATTCTAGGATGTTATATTTAATACGTACATGCTTTCTAATTTGGATTTTCTTTATAATCAGCATGTGGCACAGTGGCTTTCAGTACAACAAAATACCTTTAATAATGACCAAATCCATTAAATTTCGTTTGCAGCTGTAGTTGTTCAATTATATTTAAGTCTTAAAAATAAGTTCTATACATAACTGTAATCCACATAATATTTTGTATTACATGTTCTAAACATCATAATCCAATGCTTATTTTGAGGAAATGAAATTATGTACTGTAGTAGCCAGGAAGACAGCCAGTTGGCCAATGGTTAACATTTTCAGTTGTAATCAGCATTTAACTAATGTTTTCTCCAGAGCCATGAGACACTTGTCCACAATTATTAGAGTCATGCTCTCAGACCCATTTGACATATGCTCTGATTAGTTGAAAGTTGGTCATCCCTTGTGCCTCAGCCACCCAAGCACAAAGTTTAAACGATTTATCTTAATCCGTTTACAAGTCTTCGCGAGCAAGGAGTACAAACAAATATTTCCTGTTAAGACTATAAACTAGCTTTTATTCTGCTAATTAATAACACATAGAATATTTTAGAATTTATGAGTAAACACTTCTCATACAATAGTAACGGCTTCTATGTCTTGCTAGTAAACTGCTATCAAATTCTCAGTAGAGTTACACCTAAAACTGCTGACTTATGAAAATGACAAGCAGAGAACTAGAGTAATGTAGTATGCAAAATATTAGCCAGAACATGTTTCACACATAAATTACAACATGGGTTTGGGTAACACCAAAATTTTATTCACTCAGTTGGCTTATTTACAGGAACATCAATGTAGTTAATCTGTTAATTTATTAAGATAGCCACACGGAAATATTGTGTTGTATGGCCATACCCTTAAGTAAGAATAACAAGGATTCTTTAAAAGTAATTTACATACATTGTTTTCTAGCATGCCATAAATTAAGCTTAAAATTAGCAATATATACGTATTGAGAACACGATGCTTTCAGCTACTTCATTAAGACTATTTCTAAATTTCAACACACAGCATAAATAAATACGCTTGTAGGATGTACATATTGTGGCGATCAGTATTATTACAATAGTTGATGACTTATTAGGAGCATGTAGAACTAAAAGTTCAAAAGAAGGATTCCCATCTCCATACTTTCCATGCATTTTATTTATTTATTCCTTGCAAAAGCATTGCCGAGTAATCGGATCAAAATCAATATTTTATGCAGTATACCGCATATGTATAGGGTTTTAATTATTACAATAGTTTTAAACAAGTTCGCATTTAATTAATTAATAAAACTAAATAATATTTTAAAAATAACTTGAATGGATAAAGTGTGCGCTTAAAGTGATACATTATAGCACTTATTATGTCGCAGCCAGTTGGATTGACAGTCTATTTAGACTCCATGGTTTGGATGGAATTAAATTAGACCAGAGGTGTAAGGGTTTCTTATTAAATGCTTATTACAGTACAAAAGTACTAAAGTTATCTTTAATTTATGACCGTGTTCATCCCAATTATTTTTATATTTGTACCATTGAAAATCTGTTTGTAGAAATTTTAATATCGATTGTAAACCTTTTTTGGTCAAAAATCCCATGGTGCTGCACGACTGACGGACATACGACATAAGTGCCACACTGACTTTGAAAATAAATTAGAAAATCATAAGTTAAATGCAGGTCTATGTACCATATAAAATCTTATACAATTACATTGATATTAAATGTTACGGTTAAGCTCAATACATTAAGTATACACATGACATCCAATACGTAATCAGCTTTCACCCATTTAAAACTCCAGCTTTATTTTCTGTTTTTCAAACAGGACACATTGGAAATCATGTATCGTATATTAACAATTTACCATATCACTTCCCATACTTTCGAAACATCTTATAAAACGTCCAGTTTTGAAAAAATTCAATTCCATTTTACAGCATTTACAATATGCCATGCACTAAGAGAAAAAAAGAAACCACTGAGTATTGCATAAACGATTTTGTATTTCAAATAAACGCTATATTTATGCATGGTCAGTGGAAATAATCCACGTACTTTGTATTTTCCATGGAATAATTTCCCACAAGTTAATTGGAAAAACCAAAAATGGTTTTCCGGCATTTAATATATGGATTTAAAACGAAATTATAAAACTTATTAGGGTAAATAATATTTATGAATATAAAAAATTTTGAATTTAAAAACTGCAATAAGGATTTAAGATAATTTGATGAAATGGATATTGTAACTCTCTTACTGACATTTTTCCAACTTGTTTTGTGAACTTTTATGATTTCTGAATGTATGGCAACTAATATAAAAACAAACGTATACGATATATTGACATAGAAATCCTTTGTTTAAATTTTAAGAAGGAACCACTCAATTTTACCCATAGTCTTACAATTATTAATTTCTAGCGTCTATACAATTAAAGTACAGGTACTATGTCTATACCACCACTATCAATATTGGGGCTACTGATTGGGGGTACTGATTGGGACTGTTTAACTTGGAAATTTGAAAGATCAGGTACGATATGTAAAATCATGGATACTAAATTGATAAATTGAGTATGTAGACAGCATCTTCATTTAGTTAATAAATTTCAATAACTTCAATTATTTAATGAGCAAAGGTTAAAGGTAGATATGAAACATTAATCATATGTGTACGACATCAGTCCCTTAATTGGGAGTTTGAACGCTTAATTGCTTAAAGACATAATATGACTAACACTTTAAAAGCAATATCCTTAGTATAAATGCGTTACCATAAATTCGATAGTGTATTTAATAATCCTATGACATTAACATGATACCGTAAATATTGAATTAATATACCACGGCAAAGGTTTGAAACCATTTTTACAGCGAGAAATTATTGTTTCAGTACAGAATTAAAATTTATTTAGTCCACATGTCAAAAATACAAAAAGTTATCATTCAACATTCATGAGTTCATCAGAATGGAAAGTATCGGCATGTCATTTTTATTATCCGTTCTTTGCTTTTCGTTTAGGTGAACTTTAAGCCAACTTGTCCTGTCATTTTGGAATTACTGACATCACATACATTATCTTCTTCGATTTGTTTATCGCTGGGGACAAAAAGACTTAAAAGAGTATTTTACAACTGTGTTTCCCGTAGAGAAAGTATTAATTATAGTTCCAAGTGTCATATTTGTCCTTTTAGCGTAATAATACCATAATTCTACCGTGGTGTTAATTCGATATTTACGGTAATTCGTTTTTAAATTCATGAAGAATTAACAATATACTTATGCGAATAATCAGGGTACCAATTAATTAGCTGAAATATTGTCAGAGTATGGTACATGTTAGTAAAACTTTAAAATCCAAACTGCTTAAATAAATGCTTTCACGTGAGTGTCATCTCATGTCATGTCACATCCGAGGGCAATAATGAAATTAGACCACTGTTAGAATTGCAGCCATAATCACCTAAATGTGTACGCAGAATGTTACATGATACTTCATTCACAATACAACAATACTACATTTTCCAGTTTAAGCGCAAGAATGTACGGGTATGTTGTTCCTAATACTGTGGAAAATATAGAATAGCAAATTATTTAGACAACTAACTGCACACCAAACTAATCGGTAAAGATTAATAACATGCAAATTCTCAATTTGTTGAACAAGCATTTTAAAGTGATTTAATATTAGTATGAAAGCACTCACTTTTTAATTACAGTTTATTTTATTTTAATTTACTTTAGTTCTTTTATACAAGTTTTCCTCAGACACGACATAAGAGAATGCGAGTAGTATGTAGGGAATCCAAGGATGATAGCGATGAGTATGACTTTAATGGAAAGATCATTAGTATACTGTATACCTAGATTAAAGGATGGGATGGAGGCACTGTTTTAGTTGCATATCATATCCTCTGATAAATGAAAAGCGTGCAAAACAAAATATATGTGATAAATGTTGAGATTCCGATTATATAGTTTGATTTGGCCTAATATAAAAATTGTTTGGTTTTATGAGTGTGAGAGACAGGAAGGGTGTTAAATAGTTTAGTTTTAGTAAGGTACACTATGGTAATTAGCATGCGTTACGAACATTACAAGTATTACACAGGTAGAAACAGTCACCCTGTCGCACAACCATAACAGCACCACCTTCTTTGTTATTACTACATCGTATGTTTCACATTTAACCAGAGGTTGCATATTTTTGTATTAATAACACGTGTACAATATAATCCTTAATTAGTACTATATATGTCGTAGCTAACGGAGGCAGTCGGTTAGGCATACATGCCTAGCTAGATAAAGGGAGATAGCTCAAATGACCTAGGTAACCGGACACAGGGCTCTTAGTTAACCAGACATGCCTCTTTAAGCACACTCCAACCCATTTGGGAATAGTTCTTTATGATTCTTATTATATTTGTACTTCAAAATAAATTAGATTAAATAATTTCTCATAATTTTAGGATAAAATAGGGGTCTACAGTCTCCGATAAATTATAAATTATTGGTTATAAGTTTAAATTTAATTGTCACGTTGATTGAGGTGTCGTGATTCTTTTCCTGCAATAGCAAAATTATTTTATTGATGGGGGCACTCTGAAACACGAGACACATAGCAAGGTTCACTTTGACTTACTACAAATACATTCAGTGTAATGTTTCAACGGACAAAACGTGAGTGTAGCCGTGATTATAATTTATAATCAAATAAAATCGTCTCCGAGGACGATTATTTTTGAGGGATTATAATCCGCAAAAATAACCACGAGGCAAGCGCGGTCGGGACGATTAAAAAAAATAATCAGAAAATCGAGATTTTAAATTATTTGCAAATGACTTTGTAAACCCTTAATGAATCATAAATGTCATAATTTTAATGCAAATTACTCAATTCATTGTCAAAATATTATGCATTCTAATTGGAATTCCACTTTTTTAATTACTATGGGTGTTCAAACAATAGATGAATATTTAGTATCCGAAGACACCTACTTATTGGTAGGGGTACTGAGTCTTCTGCTGACGATTGCATGCGTTTAGCCCATTCCTACACAATACACAGGCACATCACAACACAAGCATTATACTAAACACATGCAATCGCCAGCAGAAGACTTAGTACCCCTACCAATAAGTAGGTGTCTTCGGATACTAAAAATTCATCTATTGTTTGAACACCCATAGTAATTAAAAAAGTGGAATTTCAATTACATTCACATAGTTAAGTTAGCATAATATTTTGACAATGAAGTGAGTAATTTGCATTAAAATTATGACATTTACGATTCATTTTATCCTAAAATTATGAGAAATTATTTAATCTAATTTATTTTGAAGTACAAATATAATAAGAATCATAAAGAACTATTCCCACATGGGTTGGAGTGTACTTAAAGAGGCATGTCTGGTTAACTTAGGGCCCTGTGTCCGGTTACCTAGGTCATTTGAGCTATCTCCCTTTATCTAGTTAGGCATGTATGCCTAACCGACTGCCTCCGTTAGCTACGACATATATACATATATTTTTGTAAGTTAATCCAAGTCACGTGGAGCAATGGTCAAGGTAGTCTTAAATTAATGAATGGTGGATGTATTTTTCTTTCTTCGGAAAATGAAATAAGGATTATAAGCTACGATAACAATAAGGAGAGGGGAAAGTGGAATTGATAGGTGCAGGTATAAAATCTAGAACTTGGGAGCAACACACGCAGCTGTATGGCAAATAAACTGAAAATAATGCTTCAAAGAATAACTATGAAAATAGGTTTTTCAGATGCTTGCCTACAGATAATCAATACTTCACTTGCGACTTATCAAGGTAACAGCCTCGCTTCATACCGAAATTAAAATGTTTTATTCAACGCTTTAACCGCTCCTCTCTTTATCAATCACCTTATTGTCTAATTCTAAGTTGCAATAAGCTATTTCCATTCATATCTCTGCTTTTGAGAGACTCACTCGTCTGGTGGAGTCTACACTCAAAACTCATACCACTTATTGTTAGATTATTAAATCAGCAGTGTAGTGTAGAGGGTTGCCTGGGCTCGGGTCTCAGAGCATTCTTATACTAGATTCATGAATCGGGGATGTGAGGTTTTCATAAGAATGCTATGTCTAGAAACCTATGGCTCCGACTCACTGCCTCAAGGCATTTCCGATTTCCATACAGAATTTCCTGTGTAGTCTGCTCCAGAAATTTTATGCAGTACTTGGGGCGATACTACAGATGAAAAATATCCGATATTGCCGTATGCAAAATATGTAGCTCATACATTACAGAATCAAAGGCCGTTACAGGCTAAGATGTCTCAAATTAAGAAAAAATAGGTTCCTGTAGTATTGGGATCTGCATTTCAAGGTTGCCCAATTAAAAGACCTGTGGTGTATTTACTGTAAAGTAATACGCAATATATACCTTGCTGTTATCTTATGTTGGTGTTCACTGGTTATAAAACTTCTGAATTATTTAATAACTATTGGATATTAAAAAACATGCATTCTTAAGTACTGACTAATAGCTAAAATAGCTATGTCCTATTTAAGTAGCATTGCAAACACTGATTATGCTACATGTATTTAAGACCAGTGACTGGTAAATAAGGAGCTGGTTGTGTGGAGTGCGCCACAGAATTAACATACATTTTAAGAAGATATAAATAAGTGGATAAAATTCTTGCTGTCCAGACGCGTTATGTTATGTTTTATACAAAATCTACTTATCAGCACTTCACAAGTATGCAAATATATTAAATATTTATATTCTGTTTGGAAAAGTAAAACAACACATTAATCCCACAACACTAAAGAGAAGAGAATTGTATGACAATTAAAGATAGGGTTCGAGTGATATGAGATAAAACAGTTGTAGAAAGGCTCTAAAAATACTCATAAGCTTTGTCGTAGCATCATCAGTTCAGACTTACGGTTAGTAGAATGACGTATTCAGTTGGTTTTCTGAGCTATAGGTAAAAGAATTAGGAGTGAAATAATCTGCAATAACTTCCGAGTCAAACAGGCGACACTGCAATGACTGCATTTTGTTTAGAGGAGCCTCATTACGGGAAAACAATGTGGCCTGTATGGGAAATGCTAGGAGAGTAGGCTGTTGAAATGGAAATAATGAGAAAGCTGATATTTTACACAGACTGTTTGCGAGTAATTTACATATATATCGATTCCTGGTTGGTGTATTAAGAAGATGGAGTAATAAGGTAGTTAATATGCATAAGCCGTTAAACAGCAGTGGTCCTTATAGGAGAGTTTGAATGTCTCATATCAACGGATGGATTGTACATTCGAATCTCAGGAGGTGGACTGTTCGATGACAAATCTTCTTCGGAGGAATAAATCTGGGAAGATTCTGGTGTGTTGAGGGACCTTGAAGAGAAAACGCTGTTACGTCTCGTAGTAGATACCACAGACAAAGCTCGCTTTCTTGGCTTGCGGAATTCGCCCTCCATCTCTTCATCCTGACAAAATCATTTATTAGATTAAGATAACCAGAAAATGTCTCTTTCAACTGTCACCCTTTTTCAAAGTGTCATGTCATCGTTAAAGATCCCCGCATTTTCTAATTACGTATGCAAACCTGAAACCTTCCTTCTCACCCAAAGCTCTACCAAGTAATATCATTTAGGTTATCTTCTTAAGTATATTGAACATTTCCAATCGAATGAATGCATGATATCTCCATTTAAGAGATCAGTTGACAAATAGCAAGACCATACGGTGTTCTGATTGACTTACTTCGAAGGAAATGGTAACTCCTTCAACAATGGAAGATCTTCGTCTTAATTCTCCTATGAGCTCATTAAATTCGTTTTTGAGTGACCTGAGACGAGTTCTGAGTTCCATTTGGCCTCCCTGGCAGAATGCATTGGACGCAGACAGACCACCGGGGGAGTCGTAGCCCAGAGTGGTTGAACTGACGAAATCCCCAAGAGCCATTTCGGGAGAACTGGAACTGGCGATCTGTCCCATGCTGCCTACCAGAGCCAAAGTTCGTCCCTGTGGCCCAATGACAATGGTGTTCAGTTCGTCTTGGCTGTCTAGTTGGTGGCTGAGTTGCTGCAGTTCTTCTTGTACCACTTGTAGTTGAATATGAATCTAGCAAGAATAACAAACAAGTGAGTAATGTTCCCGAGGCCTCCCTATTAAATATAGATGTCACAATCAATATTAATGCTCTCCTATTCATTCTGCAACTAGCAACTTCCCCACTCCGGGCACAGTAACTAACTATAAGTAGTTCACTGTAATTCTCCTTCTTGTCCGCATTCAGCATTCTACCTATTTCTACAACCTTCATTCTGATGCTCAGTCCAATATCGGAGGACACATTTGCACTCACTTACAGAATAAGCAGGCTATTCCACACAATGCACGCTTTTAATGTTTTATTACGGCATAGAGGGACACGTACCACATTACAATACTATGTGCATCTCTTCCCCTCTCTTCACATTCTACTTTTGCGGTTTGCTTTTCAATTTCACCTGTTCACATTGCAACAAAATTATATTATGTACTTTTCCAGCTTGTCAGACCCATTTTTCATATGTAATGAGTTTTAAATGGCCTTATAACTCTTTCATGAATCCGTTTTGCATTTTACGTTGGCATTCCAGGAAACTGCCAACACAAAGACATACTAAGCTTCCCAATGCATGTTGTTCACGAACCCACATACACCATACTGGCTACTGGATCAACTACATATTTAAATCCGTGCACCACACTTCCTAAGTCCCACAACTTTTTCAATTTCCCAAGATAAATAAATAACCTTTATTAACCATAACATAAATTTAATAATAAAAACAGGAAATTTTGGTTAATGCAATTTTTACTTAAAAACGTCAAAGCTTACAAAAGCAATTAGGATATACTTATAGGTTTAAATGTTTCGTCGATTCTATGACACTAATATGTAATATGAGCATAAATTATTACAATAGAGATTTTAGTATAGTACAAAGTGCATATGGAGCAGTTCTAAATTACTTTTAGTTTTCTTTGCAGTAGCAGAATGGGAAATACATACACTGTACATGTGGAACGTAAGAGCTACTGTTTCTGTTTTGCGTGCCTCTATATTCAAAATAATATTAATATCAGTTTAGCTAGCAGAGACAGTCTAAGACGGAAATTCAGTTATGAGCACTGTTGGCGGAATGTTAAAAAATAAACTAGTGTATCCCCTGGAGAAATGTGCAAAGCCCTTTGTATTCCTACATTTTTACAGGTGCCAGATAAGTGCATCATATACCTTAGTTCGGCTCAAAATGTAGAAAAATATAATTCTGCATTTTGACATGATGCGATAAAAAATGGTAGTCCTTTTAGGCTCTTACAAAGACTAACGCATGTTTCACATCAAACTAAGCAGGACAAAGTGATGCCGGGAGCCTGTAGTCAATGCATACGCAAGTAGCGTAAGTAATGTATCTAGGTACTTTAAATAAGTGCGATGTTAAGGAGTGCTAGAACTTTCACCTAAACATGTAAATCGCACGCCGCAAGAGGATTTTATATTTTCCAAATAATCGACCGGGCGCTTATCGCCGGCTTCAGCTTTTGAAAAATATTAAAAGTAAATGTGTTTGTTATCAATACCCTCTGCAATCCCAGAGATAAATTTCATTCAAAGGTATATAATCATATCCTTGCGTCAAAGGACTTAAACAACAAAAATAAATGCATTACTGCCAAGGGAAACCGGTCTGAATTAGACGTTTTTAGTGGATTAGTAAGGATTTACGGCCGTCAATAATTTTATTTATATGGTGAATTGTCATTCAGTTTGTATACTGCAGAAATAATACACAAAAATCCTAAATAATAAACAAACATGATTTCCAATTAGTATATTTTTTTTAGTCACAGTTCTCAATACAAAAATTCAAAGTTTATTATGCAGGGTCGGAAAAAAGGATTATCAAGGAAATGTGGCCACTCCAGACGATCATGAAAAAAATTTGGTCAGCACCATTTTGTAGAGAATTTTGCTGAGGATTTAACAAACTTGACCACATCAAAATCGGTTGGTGTTTACTGGGTCTAAGGTAAGGTTGAACTCCAAAAAGTCGAATTTTTGAAGAAGTTTAATTTTCCACTTTTTGGGGTTGAAGGTCTAAATATGGCGCATTCTGAAATATTCTCAAAAAAATGGGAAGTTCAACCTGCTTCAATCGCCAAGAAAATTTTGAGACGTTGCTATTATAATCCTTTTTAAAAATCTGGAAAGCGTTTTTCCAAAAAAATTTATTGAGGCCTATAAAAATTCCTAAACCTTACAAATTCGACCTTTCAGCCTGACGTTAGACCCGGTAAACCCGATTTGAATGAAATTAAAATCATTAAAGTAACAAAATTCCCTACAAAATGTTGTTCCACAATATTTTCCATTACCGCTTGGAGTAGCCACAACTCCCCTGAAAACCCTTTTTTTGACCCTGTAGATTGTATTTCAAATTTTAGTTTTATTTATAGTCAGAAAAGAATTGTCTGTCTACGAGAAAATATGTCCTTTGGAACTGTGCTTTAGTGAATTCAATAAAATATTTAAAAAATTAATGTGATAGTGATAAAATCAATGGCAAAGAATTAGCTTGTAGAGTGAAGCATTAGTTTCCTTCATAATATGGTTGTTAATTTATTAGCCCTCCAATGTTGCTTCCTGAACAAAAACTCGGCTATCGATTGGGACGAAAAGTTTATAACAGTTGATAATTAACACGCGTTTCCTTAAAATATTACTCTAAAAATGAAAAACTTTTGTATGTTATGATAGCGAGAGCAGTGAATTTTGTTCGTCTTTCTTACGAGTTGCTGAACAATTAAATTTCATTACAAATGACAAATAATTTCTTGCTGAATAGTTATTTTTTGCTGACTAAATGCAGATTTAGATGGTCGAGTTATTAAGTCCGTGATGGATTTATTTTTTAATGTTAAATCTTTTTTCATGGGAAGTGATTATTTTTAGAGTGGGAATAAAGTCTATACATTTCCCGGGATCTTATTGTAAAGGAACGCCTACACAGTTTTCTGTGAAGCTGAGCGAGTTAATGGTTTCAAAGATAACCATGGAGAAAGTAGAGATGCAGGAAAATTAGAGTAGGATATTATTAACATTTTAGTGCTCACAAATGTATTGGTAGATAAGATATTATTATGCCTATGGAGACAGCAGACAATGACAGGGAATGACAATGCGGGCGGATATCAAGCATGGAAATATGCACAAACAGCATTAAAGTGAAAGCAAAACATTTCTTTAGAAAACATTCCTTTTCTGTCTGCTTTCTTTTATACTGGTAAATATAACAGTACATCGCCTGAACTTTGTAGTTTATAAGGCATTTATCTATTGAAGTTGTCATGAGTCATTCGACAGGAAATTCCCATTTCCTTTACCTTACGAACAAAGATCTCTTACTTCCCAACTTCGAATTCTAAACATAAAAGTACGCCATGCAATAGAAGCAAAACTATGAGGACTCCTTTTCCATGTAACAACTTCTGCACAAACCTCAGACTTAAAATACTTCAAACTGTTTATTACGGTAACTCACTAACCGTAATAAGGAAGCTCCCTTAATAGGTTATTAATAATGAGTTTTCAGTGTCCCTATTATATACTACTAATAATATGAAAATACAAGGTTAAGTGTAGTGTAGTTTCGTTTTCCTTTGCTATCTGATAAAAAGCCAATTTAGTATCATGGTACCTGGAATGCCTCTTTTCGAATAGGTATGCATACTATGTTAAACGAAGTACTAATAAAACTCCTTACTATCTACCTTCAGCTCACTCGCTCCGTAAAGGCATCCGTAAAGGCCTTTTATTTTCTGCATCTCTTTCTTGCTACTAAAAGAATTTATAAAAGGATAAAGACATTCAACGGCTTAAGAAGGCTTTTACTTTATGCTGAAACTGGAATGTTATGTTTGTGAGTCGAGAAATATTAATATTCACCTACGGCAAGTATTTTTGAAAGAAAAAAGGAATCTTATTTATTTATCATTTCTTCAAGAACGCGTTAGTAAGGAATACGTCCTGCAAGTCCTAATAATACGTAATTAAAGAGCCTTATTGTTCCCTACCTAATATAACATTTTTTAATTTTTAATATCATGGAAGATTTGTGGATAAAAAACTTAGTTAAAATGCAGAAATATAAAAAATATTGCAAAATGAGATAGTATTTATTAACAATTGAAACCGGTAGTAGAAAATAGCTCTTACAGATTTTATTTGTTTTAAAGCGAAGGAATTTTTACGAAATTTAAAAATGCTTTGCAGGATTAGCACAAATGGTGAAAATAGTGTATTATATGTACTTCCTTTATGCCTTATAACCTTTTTTGTGAGCAATTTGTTAGGGCCATACACATTGCCACTTATACAGCAGAATTCATAAGCAGTAAATTAATAACATGATATTTCGAGATAATAATGTAATTGCAGGTATGGCATGGTGGGTTACATCGGTGCACCTGCATACACTACAGTACAACTACCTTAAGTCTTACTTTCAATAATGTTACTGAGGAAGACTATAAGTGGGCAGAGCCTAATACATATTTTATTTGCGTGTGTGATAGGACAGGTAAAGAAAAATCGCCTGCAAACAAGCTAAAAGCTCTTTAAAAAACTTTTGTAATCATAGTTGTTCAGGGTTTTCAAGTGTCCGAATCCAAGAAAGGCACATTGACATAAAACATTCATAATATGCCAACTTAGCTATTATAAGAAATCCTTCTGAGGCATGTAAGGTAAAGCACGATATACTGTCCAGTTGAGTTCCGGAATATCATGCCTATTTGGTTGCTACAAAGAAACTTTGAGAGAAAAGTTTTACTTCTTCTAAACCGACTGAGACTTGACGGGCAGGAATTTCCCATGTTAGTAAATACACAAAACACTATTTATAGATGCTTTGGAGAAAGAGGCGAGGATTAGGCATCCGTAGACAACACAGATATTATGTTGAATTTTGTGCTTAAGTCTGTATGGGAATAACCAGCTCAAGCATAATATTGCAGGACTAGGGAATGTTTGGTTAGTGTGGCGGATGAATAGTATTATTTTGTGATGTAGATTTGCATCACTTTTTCGAGAGGGTCTACAGATGCAAACGAGAAGAGACGAGAGCCGAAATAGAAGAAGATGGGCTGGGTGATAAAGGAAGGGCGCCTAACTGACTTTCACTCTTGCCCTCAAGATAAACACTAAGAAAGTTAATCAATCAACGAAAAGTGCTACTCAAGGGAACGTTTAGCAAGAAGATTAAAAAGCTTTCACAAAGCTTTCTCTTCCCATAAGGGATCTAGACGTAATGCACCTGTGTCATTTAATACTGTCTACACATGACTCCTATGAAACCTAAAATAAACTTTTCAAATTCTAGTCCACGCGCCACAAAAATTGATTAAGGATGCGGACTGCGTTTTAAGAGAAGCAAATAATGAATTTTATTCATGAATTGGGAAAGATAAACCGAAATGGTTAGCCACTTCCAGTACTAATATGCTATGTTGTAATAAATAATTAAATACTCTCCCGCAATATGGTTATGCTATGGAATTTACTTTGCTTCTGCTTCTTTGGACCTTGATTCCGATAAAGAAGGAAATGTAATATTTGTTTTCGGAAAAATTAATTAATAACACATTTTTTGCTCAACAGTGTGGTACTGTTCTTACATTATGGACTGCTTCCTAAATCTACAATAGGCATATCAATTTTATCTACATTTTCAATTTAGAATTCTTCGTCGTCAGAAGAAAGAAAACAATGGGGCTTCTCTTTGCTGCGTCACGTCTCGCTATTAAGAGTACAGGCAGTGCATTTCCTTTGACTCTGGCTAGAGACTTAGTTATTTACTTATTCTATTGTACTATATTATTATACACCAGTGTATAAACTAACTAGCAATTTCTTCGTTTTATCTTTGCAGCAAGTTATTGAAAGCTTGACATTTTTGATTAAATAAATGATATTTAGCTCTGAAAAGGCCTTCAAACAATTTTTAAGGTTGGAAGCAACTTATGCAAAAGTATTATCATATCAAAGTCTAGGGTAGATGAAACACGTGTACCTATATCATATTAATAAATACGAATGGTACGTATAATATAATCTCATTCTGTTATAATTAAATTTTATACTCAACTCTTTAGCGTCTCATCATAACACCTTATGTATTACGAAACAATCCCATAAGCCTTGTGCTAATTCAAAAATTTCCAAATATTATTGATAGAATTGTAGACTTGTCCATGGATGTGATGTTTTTTGAAGTTGTTCACCATAGTTCTCATAACGTTATTCAGAGAAAATGTTACGCTGTGCACTGTACAAAACCAGAAGTTTTTTTGGTTTTTAGAGATGATAGCGTTTTGTCAGGCTGGCTGTGCGAAATATTTTATGGTTGACGTCCAACAGAATAGTTAGGTACCAAAAATGTCATTGGTGTCAAGAGCTCATCGTCAGCATTACTTAGGTACATGCAATAACACAACGGATGAAACTTTCCCAAACTAACTTAAAACTTTCTGCGTGAGTATTAGTACTACCTACTTCTACAGGCAAACCCTCTGGAAGGAACACGCCTTCGAGCCAAATAATAGAAACACCTGCACAGATTGTCCACGAGGGATGTGGTCAAAATATTCCAGAAATTTTTGGTAAATTGCAATGCTTTAATTCATGCTAAAAATAAACATTAAGAAATAAATTCATGAAATAAATTATTAAAGAGTATCAATCGTACGGATTAAGTATTAAAGCTTACGTATTACAAAACGGTGTTTTAGCCCATATTTATACTACTAGACACACGTTTATGATATTCTCTAGACATTTCGCGATTGCGCTGAGTCTTTGGCTTTATAAATAATGTGTACTCTACATGTAATGAAATCGTCAAATGTTGGTCATATGGGCCGAAAATTTCGTATCACAAGTCTACTTGCATAATTATAATTTTACAAAACAATAAAAAAACACAGTGTTTATATTGTCATGAAACTACCAACAAGTAGCCTTTAATAATTTCTAAGATTGCCTATTTCGCACCCCCACTATGTTTGAAAATAGAAATATTGATGTATAATATAAAATATAATATAATATAATGTAAAATTGGTTTACACTCCTTATTTAAGGAGTGTAAACCAATTTAGTAGTATAATGCCATAAGTTCTAGAGAAAAGTATGTCCACCGTTTTAGTGTCCATGAATATTGTCATCAAATTTAATTCAAAATTTCTATTTGCTGCCCCCCCCCCAGTATGGTAATCTTATTTTATATACCTACCTACCTATATTATTTTGGAAGTGTTGCTTTAACAGGAGGTTGACTGTAATGTGTAATAGCCTAAGAAAAGATGAAGCAATAGTTGCAAGTTGCAATAATATTACAGAATATCTTTCCGAACAACTAATACATATCATGTTACTTCTGGATTCTGGAACATTCTGTACAATTGAGAATAAAAATAAAGTTTTTTACATTGCAGACAGTATTACTTGACAGGATTAAGTCGAACTTCGAAAATGATATTATGAGCACCTCGTAGACTGGGATGGAGAAGAGAACCTACCTAATCCACAAGTTGTATTCTCCGCTTTTGTAGACTACCTCTGTTCACCTCAATTGTTAACTATTTATTTGTTAGTGGAAATAATTATACTAGAGACTAATGCAGAATAATAAATTACAAACGGTTTAGTCCAATGTCAAAAAAGAGTAGGTTGCAACGTTGCAAGGCAGAGCCTGAGAAATATTTTGCCTACCTGTCGCGTGGGAGGTTTCATCATTTCAGGTGGCGGTTGGTTCCTCGTAGATCGACGACTTTCCCCAGGAACTCTTCTTTGAGACAACTGACGAGAAAGCTGCTCTACCTTTTAAACGAAACAAAAAAGTAGTAATTGGTTGTTTCCAAGACAAGATGTACACGTTACTTGACGTTACTACTAACGTAAATGCTGTGTTTACACTGAACGTTGTATCAAACTTTTGAATTCTGTATTTATTTTAAAGACACCGAAGTCATGTAACTGGCACAACGTTAGTAGGCTTAGTCGATGGAAAAAGTATTCGAAACTTAAATTATTTATTACATGAAAGAATTGCTTATTTAACTAACCTAATATAATATATCCAAAGTCACAAGTAAATAAAGTTATAGTTTTCATAATGGTAACTCTACTAACATAATGTTCATCATTTCGATATTTACATGATTTTAGACAAGAGGAAATTTTCGTTTCCTGACTTACGTTCTAAAAGAGTCGCCCAAAACCGAAATAGAAATAAATGGTTGTCCCGAATTTTTGCACACCTAGATATCTACTGTATTAATGATGAAAGGGTTTTAGTTGCTGATAGTTAGCTTTGTCACTTTACTGTAAGACGACGCTGTTTTGTATTCTATCGCTATTTGACATAAGTGTTTCATGTTACGAATGAGAAACGCATGTTTATGTGCATTATTAAGAAGCAAAGTGGTAAAATATTTAGTTTACTCTCTTTTCCAGCTCCTTTATTTCAAGCGATCCACCTCCGTCACCACCCTTTCTAAATAATTAATAGACAGTAACTCGGAATACGTTATAAATATGCATGAGTTTTCTTGAATGAGATTTATTGAAATTGATGTTAGTTTTTCTGATAGCTATGACGATTTACTAAGAATATTAGTAAACGCGTGATTTATTTTCCCAAGGTGGTGGGTGATAAATTCTACTTACATGGAAGGCTTGAATAATGCCTGCCTGAATAAAATACATAAGACGAATAAATTCTCTAAACGAAACGGCACCCTAAAATAATTAGTTAGGAATTAATGCATGCAAGTAGAAAAATTTTCATAAGAGTGAGTAGCATTACTTGTCGTGTAATTCCCGTGAGAAGTTTTGGTCCTGCATTTCTGTAAGAACGGTGCCCAACAACGGTGAGGTGAACTTGGTCGGCATAAGTGAACACTGAGATTGCCACTCGAATTTTGCCAGATGGAGGATATATTGGATAAATTCCTTTCAATGGAAATCCTCCGATGACTAATGTGGATCCGGGACCTGGCAAATTGCTGAACTGAAATGAGGCCTGCAAATTATAAACAAACTCTTATTAAGCCCTTAAACAGCAATCATAAAGCTGGATATAAAATGTGATCTATCCTAGATGAACTACCTACCTCCTGCGGATTGTATTATTTACATTTCTGTTCCCCATGCCTTTATGTAAACATAAACTATGAGCCAGAATTCCAAACTTCAGGAAACAAAAGGTAAAGGTTGAAGTGTAACGAACACCCACCCAACTTGGTGTGAAATGGGAATCCACTATATTTGCTGTTCTGCGAAACACTATTTCTAATCTCTTGCTAAACTACCTACGACTATTACATGTAAAGCAGACCAGAAAACGCAATGTCGTAAAATTCGTAAAAGCTCTCTTTCTAAAGTTATGCACATCCAATAAAAATGTCGATTTGCCGTAACATTTAACCAGAGGATCTGTTACTTTATTAAATATTGTCAGATACTTTATACAAATGTACTGTGTACTGGCTGTCTGTCCGTCCGTCCCTCCGTACGTCTGATGAATAGTTCACGAAAAGATTAACCGAAAGACTTCAAACTTTAAACACATTTGGCTTAAAGGTCCAGTGTGAGCTAAGTTCGAAGATGGGGTTAGAAGATGTGCTATGAGGACCACTTTAGGGGGAGTGGGGGTACCCGAAATGTCCTCACCCAATATGCTACAATATGGCTGAATGCTGCAAAGTGGTCCTCAAAGGGGGAGTCAAAAATCGTAGAAAAACAGTTATATCAGTATATGTACGCTCCCTTAGAGCAATTCCCTTCGTTTCTTTTGTTATGTATATATTTTCTGTCCTGAAAACATAAACGGATCTCATAACCATGGACCATGTATGTATGTTTAATTTCTCATTTTCTTATGTCCACTTTCATGTCCACTATTTCTACTATTTCCAATATCCCTTTTCCACTGTGTTTCGCGGACGATACTTGGTTACTTCAGTGTTACACTGGTTTATTTTGTATCCACATAGGAAGAATATTCACATGCATGTGAACATTGGAACTAGAATTGAATATTTCATATTTCACGAAGTAAAACATTAGTAACCCTTGTATGGATATATCTACCATTATCAATACACACTGGACACTATTCTAAGTCTCTTCTATCTAAAACTGGTAATCAATATCGTTAATGCAAAAGTAAGCAATAATTAGCATTAAGACTATCCAAACATGAAACGATGCCCACAAATGATATGGTACGGTATTTCATCTGAATCAGCACTCAGTTGTCAGTGTGGAGTTTGGAAGGGCTGACTCTGATTGTGAGCAACTGAAGTCACTTTGAAAGGCTATTACAATTTTACAGGCAATGTGTGATTTGATGGATGTTTTGAAATCAAAGCAGGACTAGTCTTGTAATAATGCAGCATCAGCGATAAAACATCGCGTTTCTTGTGGTCTTTAGTAGGTAGCTCAGAGTCTTGTCAAAATTGCTTTTCACATAGTACCATGTGTGTATAATGATGCAATTGCATATAGGTACTCAGTAAACGAATTTGGGCTGGTAATATTATATTACAGTTTCATAAACTCTAGGAAATATTGTATTTGTGGAAGCAATATAGAGCGGATGTATTCGTAGAGCTAAATAAAATCGAAACTCTAACAGGTAATTCAATATGGATGCATGGACACATAATATCAAGGGTCAACGGACATAAACCTTTTTACATTACTTGAATGGGCTACACTGGAATTTTATAACTGAAATATTCATGTAATATCTCCATAGCTAGAAAATATTTAATATTTTTATTGACGTCACAATATATTATGTACATTAGCTTGTCATAGGTCTATAAAAAATTGCAGATTTCTAAATGTCTATATATATACTACAACTGTAAAATCACAACGTCACAACTGTTGTAATAAAAGTTTTCACTCACCGTTTTAACTTTGGTTTCACTTTCAGCTGCTTGCTCACAATCAGCAGGTCCTACTGATTGTGAGTTGCCAGTGTGTTAACATTCCTTTATTTCCAGCACAATAAAATATATGCACTAGACAAAGCGTTGAAAGTGTACAATAACAGAAAGCCTCTTCCTGGACACTTTCGGAAGAGTTTACCTACATAGTGTTACTATGAGTGTTACCTAAATGACAGACTGAAATATATAATAGTGTGGATATGATGGCAGAATAAAAACTTTATCGATAACGCTTAGTATAAGGAGTATCTTATCATCCACTAAGCTGGAAACTTTTACTTTGCTAAAATAAAACTTTTTGCCGTTCAGCAACTGTTGATACTGAGCAGAATTTGTGATTCAAAATAAAATCATAATTGCGTATCTGACTTGAGTTCTCCCATTCTCTCTCTTGTAGAAATTTTCTTCTTATTAATATCAGGTAAGAGTAAAGGTACTCATAACGTGGCAACCCAATGGAAATATTCTTGAAGTATTTAATAATAACGTTATTAATAAGATTAGGTTCTGGAAGTGAGGATAGCGCGCCCAAGTCAGTACCTGGTAGAGGGGTCCACTTAAACTTCCTTTAAAGCAACATTCTTATTATTACTTAATATCCTTATATAAACATAAACGTTGCGTGTATGTCAGAGTATAGATCTGTCCCCTGAAGGTGCTAAAATTTCATTTTGGTCTCTAAATTCAACAAATTTCCAACACTATGGAGTAAATTCATATATTTCGGAGTAAATTCAAATACTACGATGGACATTCAACAACTACGGTGTCTGACAAGATTGTTATGAAGAAAATCATTTTAAATTTGTTCTCTGACGACGGAGAAAGTTAGGTTACGGAGAAAGTTCGGTTTTTCCGTAGATGTTGTTATTTTCCGTCCATAGGACGGGTAATATACCACTTTTACATATTTGCATGCTATCATATATTTTGTGAAGTAATTAAATGATATTTCAAACATATATTTTTAAAGCAATATGGCATAAATCTACCAACTCACATTCCCATGTATACATAGATGACATAAGCGCGGCGATAATAAATGTTATGACTAGCTACTTACTGTTTTACTAGTAAACTAGTATTTTACACGACAATTTCTCATAAACTTTGTTGTTTCCCCCGCATGGTATAACCAGTGCGTAGAAAAGTTGAAGGCTGAGTCTGTAATTTGAAATAAATGTTGAAATGTTTTTCCTTGAAAACACTGCTAAGCATCGCTATTTGCCCCCAAAATCAAGGAAATTGCATATACCCCCTGAGCCCTGGACTTTTGATGGTACTGTTTATTCTACACGGAGTATAAGGACATATTATGACAATGAAATATACAGGTTAGTGAAGTGGAAATTGAGAAATGTTAATTTAGGTATTGACAAAAATAAAGTTTGCGGAGGATTGAGAAGGGCGATTGGAAATAATTTGTGAATGTAGCTGCCTAGAGCGAACTGATTATGTTTAGTGACTTCCTGCGACTGCCTTTGTGCGAGGCCAGATGAATGGGTAGGGAGGCCAGGGGAAAGGAGAGCGGTTGATGCATATCTGTGGCTGAGTGCCTGAGACGGGGAAGGTGGCTGCGAAGGAGATTGAAAGAAGAGGAAATGGCATGAATAGAATTTCGATTGCGAAGAACTGTCAAGTGACTCGGTTAGGAGGAATATTTAGAATGGAGATGGAAATGGCCCTAGAATGGAAATATGACTGGTTTAAAGTACTCACCTTGTTGGTAATGGAATCGAGGACGGAAATTGCGAGTTTCTGAGGAAGAGCATTCATAAGAAGCGTGGTGGCTCCATAGGCGACGACGGGATCGGCTGACGCTTTCAACTCGTCTAATCGATGACGAGTGGCCCAAAGTCGAGGAATTGCTGCCTCCATCCCTGAAGGAACTGTTGCCAGCACGGAGGCGACTTTACAGCCCAGCTTCGTGCTTGATTTCGGAGAGGCAATATCATTACGAAGGTCCACTGGGATCAACACCTGCTAATCAATAATATCATCATCTCTGCCTCTTCTAGTCACGGATTTTAATCAAAATTCTTTCTACCTTTCCAACTTGCAATGCCTCGCCTCAATCTGCTCGGGGAAATCCTTCCCTCCTCAACAATAAAATAGTCGCAGTCAGTCTCTTCCCGAAATGCGAACATTCACTGTATCGTATGCCGATGTGCACTCCTATCAATGCAAAGTTTTATTGCCCAGACGAAACAGAGGTAATAATGCTCGTGTCTATGCACTCAATATCTACTTATTTAATGCTCACATTGCCACACGCCTTTAGTGCTCTCCGCTCTGTCCACAATTCAATGGCATTGCAGGTGGCCTTTATTTTGCTCCAATGCTTTTCTCGGGCTACCATTCGTTATAAACAAGTTGCCTCATCTCACCCGTACGCTCTCAGGCGAACTAGGTAAATAAAATATTGCTCCTTTTCTGCTATTATATCTATCTCCGCTGTATTCCTGTACAACTGGAACTGTGCATCACTTCACCTTTGTCAAACAGTTGAATTTCGATCGATACGCTCATTATTCTCCGCAATGAAAAAATAAACTTCATTTCCATTCCTAAATACTCTAATACGACTTCACAGTTTATGCTATTTTACAGTCTTACAGTCCGTTGATAATATCAAACCCCATGGGATGATTTCCTTCATTACATCTCTATTGAAGTGTAGTTTAGTATTTTGTGGAGGTACACAGCACTTTCTTAATTAACTTCCGGGAATCAGTGAGCGGTATTAACTTATTATAGTTTTAATTCCGGGTCTCAAGTGCAGATAACTCTGTATTTATTCTCCTGTACTCTATAATCGTACTAATATCTTTTCAATCGTAAAAATTACGACACAATGATGTAGGAAGAATATCGATTTTATTTAATTGGATTATAAAACAAAATTATAAAGAATTTCCGCACGACAAAGTTTTAATTATTAGAACTTTCTGGTTTTGCAACACCTGGGGTCGCCATTAATTTTCAGGAAACGAGATTTTCAATAAATAATCTCGTATAAATACTATGACTGAGGAAGATCTCATTATACGGTTAATAGTTTCTGTAATCCTACATATTAGGTTTTTCCAAATCCATGGGTAGCTGATATCCAAGAAAACTACTTCAAGCCAAGCCGACTAACGAATCAATCCCAACAGATTCATTGTCTGCATATTCATTCACACTAGTTTACGGCCCAATGGAAAACAAGAAGAAAAGTTTAATACAGTCAAAATTTACGAAATGGAAGTTCAAAGCTGAATCTGATTTAATGCTCAACCCAACCACGAAAAGTTTAAGGAGTTTCAACTTGAAGTCGGCAAATCTCTTGCACTCCTTGCGGGTTACAGTTACAGCGGCAAGGCAATAAGCAAAATTAAATTTGCTAAACTTTGAAATGGGGTCAAGACAACTCCAAAACTACGGTACTATTAGCACAGAAACTCTGAAACAAAATGGCAAATCTCAATTTTACACCGCAGGTTACGTTCTGTTATGTAACCACCGCACAATGTGAAGGTACAACAGAAAAATGTCTTTATTTTCGCAGCAAGACTTTAAAGGAGGTCTTGTCGTGGGCTCCTCAAATCCCTTAGGATACAGTAAATATTATCAGAATTTAAAACCCTCTATAAGCTAAGTTATTCCGTTGTCAACCTTTTCTGCAAAGAGGTAGCTAATGGAATTTGAACTGCATAAACTGTGGTAAACCATCGCCCAGTCGCATAATTAACTTTTCATCCAGTCTGCGTTTCTCAAATGAACTACAAATGCCAAATGAAAGCGTGAAAACGTAAAATAAATAAATTATGCCATCTGAAATGACAGCATCTACTTCAAATGCAAAGTATGAATTTTGTAGCCTGCTTCTACTAAGATTCACAATTACGTATAGTTTTGTATGTAAATAGTTTATCTCAAATTCCATGGAATATTATGGCAAACAGTTAATTCACTCTGGAACAAAACATGAGAGATGAGATGAGATTCATCTAAGCAGCCTTCGCAGATCGCAGTGCATTCAATAAAATGCAAAACAAAACATTGATATGCAAAATGCATTCGGTTAATATCAAAACCATAAAAGACATGCACAAATAGGCATTATTTTATTTCTGCTGTATTCCGGAATTAGAGAGTTGCTTGGGAGGCAAACAAAGAGTTGACTGACTGATGACGGTCAGAATCGGATTTCGTAGAAACTCAAAAATATATTCTCTCAAAAGCAGTCAATAAAAAATATTATGCATTTCACATATTAGTTTACAACTGCTGCTCAAACTTGTGTAAAAATTTTCGTATATTTTAGTTTACAAAGCATAATTATGCTATGATTGAAATAATTACTAAGTAAATATAATTTTTGTTTGCTACGAATTTTGGACTATTTTAAATGATGTAACGGTTTCAGTGCTTCAAAATCATTGACTGGTATTTTACATGCACAATGTTAATTTTAATCTTTAGTCCGCAAACATACGGGGATACTTGCGACTGGTGAGACCAGAGAATTCTCTATTCTATTCTATTGGAATTAAAATTAGTGCAATTTGATTTAAATATCTAATTAACAATATGTGGCATACAGTAAGGGTTGACATCATCAATATGGCTTCATTGAGATTATTTAAAAGTTATAAAGGACATTCTTTCAAAGCATTGCTTTAGTTTTTGTTTCATTGTCCTGTCATCCAAACTTTTGGTTCCATGTAATCCATATTATTTTCCATTGATCCCATAATGATCTGGTGGAATACATTGTAGCTGAATGGTATTATATAACCTAAACGCAATTCTTTCATGGTTTGCATTAAATAAACTTGAAAATGACTGTTCGTACAGTACAGATTTAATTAAAATGTCATCGTTGGATTTATGGTAGCAAAGCTGCTTGATCTATAATTCCATATTTTATCGGATTTATTTCAATTATTAAAGCAGATAGAATATTTAGGTTTCCCAATCCGATCACAAAAATATTAATTCTTCAAAAACATTGTTTTATTAAACATCATTAAAAAATAAACCCTGGAAAATCTACAAAAGCTGGACTAATTAAATGAGAAAGTAGGTAAGCGTAGTATAGCGAAAGCTGTGGTCATGAAATAACCGTCCCTGAAAAGCGATGCATGAAAGAGAATGGAAATTACAAAAGGAGTGTTGAAAGTTGTTGTGCGGCTGTTTATATAAAATTCTGCAGGGAAACAAGGATGGCCTTTGGAACTGTAAATCTTAATGTGTTGAGTCAAACCATTGGGCTGTGGCATTGTTTTATAGCGGTCGTGAAGAAGTACCAGGAGAACGTAATGACTATTTGTAGCATGGCGTTTATTTAATGAGATTACCAAGGCAAGCAAACAATTTAGGTTTAAACAAATGACTTTTCCAGTTCCCAGATTAGCTTTCTTCAATCACTTTCAGTAAGCGAAACTTTGTCTTGTCAATAGTAGTAGGTTAGCATTAATTAGACCAACAGATCTCTTAATTTCAACTTAGTTAATTGTAATACCTAGCCTAATTAAACGCTTTTCTTCTTTGAACAACGGGTTAACAATTCAGTTCAACATGCAGTAATGAGAAATAACTACCAGAAACATTCGCTCTCCTTCAGACTAATATTTAATGTCCCTCAATCATGTCCTTGTTTAAATGCTGCTCAAACACATTTTCACGCTCAAAGAAATTAAAATTGTTGCTCCTGCCGCTGCATTGATACATTTTGTTGAATGCTGAGTATCCTGACACCAGACATGTATTTTATGAGTACTTTGTAGTATATTCCATTATATTATTATTGAGCGAAAGACGAAAAGTGTAGCTTTCTGTTTTAAAAGGGCAAGTCGCATAATGGTAATGAATAATATTACGAGACTCTGTCTTTGGTTAAACCCCGAGCATTCCGATTCTGAATTAACGAGCGAGCATAAAGCAGAAACTACCACTGTGTTTTGGGGCTTAGAGATTATTACTGTAATAAAAGGATTAATGATAACCTTTAGATGAAACAACATTTCTTTCACACTTCTTCCAAATGAAGCTGAATATTCTCTTTCTCTAGGAGGCAGGTATGACGAAGTGCAAGAATGTGCCTGTATAGAATACGATGTAACTAAAACTAATAAAGTGCAATTTCATCCTGTAGTGTATTTTATGTATTTCAGTATCATTAAACACCAAGGTAACTATATTAAGATGCACATGCAATGTCATAAAACCTTATTATTACGGTTCCATGACTTTCTACAGACAATAGTCCGTGAAATATTTTTACGCAACTATCACTGACATTGCCACAAATTCATATTCGGGTGTAAGGGTAGACACAGGGAATTGCGTCGGGAAGACAAACCAATTTAAAAACTGCCAAAGAAAGATAATAAGAGAATTCTGCAAAACCTGTACAGTACTCCTCATATAATATCATTATGATATGTCTTCAAGGGTATATTATTATAGGAACTCAATTCATGATAAAAGAACAAAGAACTAATTTCGACTTTGCATAAATCTAGAAAGTAATTTAGCGAGGACAAGTATTTGTGAATTTTTGAGTAGCTACTGGCAAAGAATAATCTGAGGAATCTAACCTTGCAGTCATCGGGGCAAGGAACGCCAACTTCTTGCATGTAGGAGCGGACGCTTCCGGCGGCAGCAGATAGGAGAACGTCGTTAAAGGAACTCCTCATAATTTGCTTGACCCTGGCGACCTTGGGTACAGTCATGGGAGCACTCCATACGACTTTCCACATACATTTGGAGACACTCTTTGAACTTTTGTTTCTGATTTTGCTGGTAGTGACTGGTTCATTAGGCGAGCCGTGGCTATGGTGTGCTTTTGTTTTTTTGTCGCCCGGGAACGGAGATGATGCACAAGTGGGAGCTTTATATTTCTTTGATTGTCGACGTGATTTGTTGTCTTTGGCAGAGGAACTACTTGGACTGATATTTGTAGGCATGGCAGATGGGCCAGACGAGGATCTCTCCAGATGCGTTGGACTGGAACTGCTGCAGATCGGTGAAAAGTCAGAATTCCTATTAGTCTTCTTATTTCTTCTTTTCCTAAGAGTCTTTATTTTATTTCTTTTATTTTTATTTGCGCTCAAAGGTCTAGAGAAAACATTTTTATCTCTAAACGTCAGAAACAACCAGAGGAAAAGCGTAAGGGGACCAACGATGAAACTACGGAGGACATTGAAGCCAAAACTGAGCCCAGCGAAATGAGGTCTCTGAGGAATATGCATTTGTGTGTGGTCTGCGAGATTGTGTGACAGGATACGGACAAGTGTCATTCCATCTGCGAGACATTGATGGACTCGTAATACCGCCAAGGTGTCTTTCTGAGCTCCGTAATTTGGCAAAACAACAATTTCCCATAATGGTTTTCCTTGATTAAGATTCTGCGTCAGAAGGATGCCCACGTACTCCTGAACCTCCAGCTCGTTCTTGAAAGTCGAGGGACCCAGGTAGATGTGGTTCTGGATGTCGAAGGAAATGTCGAATATCCAGCGGTAGCCCGACACCAGGGGCTCCAACCTCTGCAGCAGGCGGGGGTAGGCCAACTCGCCCTCGGGGGTCTCCGCCCCCAGCACCCGCGACTGCACCAACTGCTGAAGACTGGACAGGTCCACGGTGCCTTCGAACACAAGGATCGTGTGGAGGATGGACTGACACCTCTTGCGGGACTTGCGACCCAGCCACCGCACATCGTTGGCGAAGGCCAGGCGATCACGAGGGAAAATGTGCGGCAGAGGTCTTGGCGGGATGTTTCGATTGGAGCACATATAGCTGACGTAGGCAGTGAGGCCCGTGACGACGACTGCCAGGTAGCGGAGGAGCAGCACGGCGACGAGGAGCGCACCTGAGCAAATGAGCACGGGGATTCCCACGACAATGGCGACTCCAATTGCAACGAGAGTGATCAGGAGACTTGTGAAAATGTTTTCTTCCAGCGGATGCTTGAGTTTTCTGAGAGACGCGTTTTTGTAGTAAGGAGCTAAATGCGGGGGCATCATTCCCACTTTCCGCTCCGAGCCGTCCGTCTTGCATCTTTGAGGACTGATTGCTCTGGCAGAACTCTGGGGACTCGAATGCTTCACTGGACTCTTAGATTTAATGGAGGGAGCACTTGGAACGTCAATGTAAGGATTTGGAGAGGATGGATGCTCTGTTTCAAGAGTGGCCACTGTGTTGTAATTTCTGTTCCTAATTAGAACGCTGCTGCTGCTCGAACTCCCGATCTTTCCTTGAAAACATGTTTCGGGATTTGCTATCCTATTAATTCCACAACAATCACTCCGACTTTTCGCTACCACAGCTCTCTCCAAAGCTCCGGGACTGTCTTTACTGCTGATCCAATTCCGTGACCTCGATGAAAGCGGAGAGCTTGTCTTTTTACCTTGGCACTCTCCCGTCTCCGTCGAACCTTTTTGGCTCTTACCTGCGGAGGGCGAAGACTTTACTCTCAAATCGCTGTGACCATCCCGGTTGCAACCATTTACCATCCCTTCTTCATCAGCCACCCATCTACAAACCAAATCATCAAATTAGACGTGCTTCGTAACAAATCAAAACTTCTGATCCTCCACTTCAAGCCAAAACCCAACTAACATTTCCTCTTTGCACTCTGCTCAAGACTCAACTCAAGACTATATGCATTAGTCATTAATCAATATAATATAAAATCCAATGAAATCCTCCTTTACCTCTCTGTAATACACAGTTACCTACCTACCTTGGTTCTTAACTTGCCATTTAATTAAATTCTACCTTTATATCCCATCTGACATGCAACGCAATTTCAGAAAAGAAACTTTCCTAATGAACAGCGAAGACACGACATTCTCCAACTCAACCTTTTCCCTCCATTGAAAAGAATTGCGGAAACAAATGTTGGAAAATCACACACTTTCATTTCCACTCGAATTATTTCCAGCCCAGCCAGGCATGTACTGATAGGTGCCTCGAAGTACTATGTACTTAATCCTTCAGATACTTGTTAAAATATTCTACGCTCTGCTGATTACAGGCCGGAGTTCACCAGAACCAGATGGATAAGGACAACAGGATGGAGGGATCTCTATAAAAATTGTATTGTTCAATTCGTTGCACTCTGTACAATTCCACTCTGAGATTTCATTTTACATCTCTCTCGTACTCAGCATCTACAATGTGTTGCAAAATCCTATTTCTTTGCGTGGGCTAAAACAAATAGAAAGACTCTAGAGGAGACACGAATAATTAAATAGCTTCGTTTTATAAATTCTACACATTGCACGAGTACAGTGCAATACAAGTGCTCTTCACATCGAACGTAAAAGTATTACCACGTAATGAAAATAAAACAAGGTTTTTCAATTAAAATTAAAAGCATTGTCTCCGGCAAATAAAGAATAGATGTAATAACCATGGAATATATTATCATAAATGAGATTTTGCGCTATGTGTACATTTGTACATACATTATGTATATCAAAAAAGTTCAGTGGAGAAACATCTATAATATAATCCGAATTCTGTGGAACTACCATAAGGGACACACCACATACTATTTTTCGGAGTTACGTAACTTGACGTTGACTGCACAAATTCCTAGGATATTTTCACTATAGAACGATTATAGTGTCTATGAGAAATATTCTTATGTAAATGTCACTAGTCAAGAACAGGAGACTATTGAATTGAAGTAAACTGAACAAAGACTCTTAGAAAGCATTCATCCCAAATTAATGAACGTAACTCTTTATGACTCAGATGAACTTAATTATTATTCGACTACATTATACAATTGGTTGAAGAACTTTATTTATCATTATTTACAATTTAAATGAATGATGAAAGGACTTGGGGTAAAAAAGTTAAATTGGATAATAAAGTAGCATGCACAAGGAGGAAAGTACAATGCATGTAAATAATTCCATCACTACAGGTAGTTTCACTGTTATCCCAAGGTGCCCGTTGTCTCACATTCGTAATTAAGAAAAGGGCCTATTGATATCGACACTGATGAAGTAAATATGGAAAATTAAATATATCCTTGAATAAAAAATTAGGAAGTTGCAATATTCGTATTATTCTTTCATAGATCGTCTAATTTTCGATTAAATTATTCAAACGACTGCACATACATATCCAGCATACAAAAAATTACTTACATTGTAATGCACAGCTACTAAATGCACACTGTGCGTATTGCCTTAGTATAAATAGTTTTCGAGGAAGCAGAAAACAGAAGAGTATTATGTTTCAATAGGTACCAAGCACCGAGTCACCTGCTTATAAGTTGTTAACAAGATTGACTTTCCAGGAACGGGATATTGTAATCCGTATGCCTTTCCATTTATAACCATCCATAGAAATCCTAAGTGCTGTCAGTTGAATGCTACGACAAATGAGCCCCTGTTTTAATAAGAACAGTTGTTCCGCATCTATAAATAGTTTAATGTGTTTATACACACACATATCAACTTTCTCATTCTGTATGTACCTTGCAAACATTTATCAGGCAGCATTAAATAGCATAGGCATTGATTACTGTATAGGTTCAATATGTCTGGTGCTCTAGTGGATGTAGTCCTGCTCGCTATGCATGTCCTCCATTCTTCGTAGGATTCCGCTAAAATTTATTGAACGAGGATTAGCATTAGATGAGGTTCTTTCTACACCATTTCCTTTCATGGATTCAAGTATTTTCAAGTAGTTTTAACTCTGCAATTTCAATTTAGCAGTTATATCCTCAAAATCATGATAGAGTTCACAATGCACCATAATAATAATGCATAGGTAATCTATAGGTTAAATTTCTATATGAAGTCCGCTTTTTCTTCTTAGAACCGTACACACCTGCAATCTACAAAAAATTCAGCTTCCTTCAAATATCTGCAGTCTTACAATCTAACCTCCTACTTTTTGTATGCTTTGTATTAAAGTTTAACTTGGTATATTTATTGCATAGCTTTTAGTTCCCAGAGAAATCCTGCAAGATTCTGCAAATATCTAAAGTTCTTTAAACGATGTTTGAAATATTATGAATTGCAGTTTTCGAATTTTCTGCGAAAAACCAAAAGTTAGGAAGTTCTCATCTTTCAAGGAAAGCAAGGTATTTCAGAGGCCAGTGTATTAAAAATGACTTAAGGAATTATCTCATGAGCTGTTCTTGAGTTGTTGAGCAGACAAAAATATTGTATGCAGATGTCTGGACTACCGGACAGAGTGACGATATCTAGCCGATATTTAATAATGCACGGTAATTCGATGAATACTACTGTTCCTACTGAGAATAACCATAAACACAGTTAATTCAAGTATTCTAGTATTTCCATTTACGTTTTCATAGGTAAATATACATATGATAGAATTACCTGACGGAATGCAATTGCTAATAAATTATTAATTATTTTCGCTTATTGCTCACATGAATAGTGTACCTAAATTACAAATGATGTGTGTTAATCGAAAGTATCATTGATCGGACCTTTAGGCTTAAGGTGATAAAAATAGTAGTGAAGTCAACATGCCATAAAAGTTTTATGGAGTAAACACCCAACTAACAGTGAGACGAAAGCTTTCTGAGTCTTCGGTTCCAGACATAAAGATTCAATTACTCTATTTAATTCCAACAAATAGCAGTAACTTCTTCTCGCTCTATTACATTAAAACATATTGTCGCCAGCAATGACAGTAGCACTCTACAAGTTCTACAAGATCTCTTCTACAATTTCGTATTAAATACCAACTGTTTAATCTCCTGTCAAATGTATCTGCATGATAAGTTGGAGTGTTATAGTGGTACATACACTTTTCGATAAATATCTTTTTAGATATAGATCAGATAACTACATAATTGCAAAATGAAAAGCTCACTTCAAAATGTCACGCATCTTTATATACGTTCTGAGCCCTTTATATTAGTAAATGAAATTAATCCCTTGTTTAGGAAAATACAAGGCCTTTATAGTGAAAAACTGTGCATAGGCCTAATTAGTATAACAATTTATATATTTAATTGGATTTCCCAACAGTTCAAGGTTGTGCTTCACCTTGTTTTGTCTGTTTTAGTTTAATATGTAATAAGTAATTACGGTTCTGTGACTCTACGTCGTAAAATACACTGTATTCCTCTCTGAGTAAATTGAGTGCCTCTTTGGTACAGAGCGGTAGACCTAAACTCAAGGGATGCCTGCCGATCTGAAGTATTAATACCTTAGATAGACACTTAAAGGTATAGTAATCCATAGTGCGCATAAAAAATAACAATATCTCAGATTGCACGTAGCTTTACCTTGTTGATTCATGTTCTGCTGCATACATTTGCACGGATTATCAAAGCATAACATTATTTTTGCATGAATATCTATCGGGTATTTCCTGTGATGTTATTTTTGAAGAAAGTATCCGAGGAGTGGATTCGGGTTGTGGAAGAAATACTAATCTTTAGAGAGATGGGAGCCGAGGACTAAATAAGTCACTATCGTTAATGTGAGTGTCTTGTATGTGGCACTCATGCTTATCCCATCTGTGTAAAAGCAGAATGATTTCTTTTTCTAATCGTTTTTCTTTGTATTCGACAATCTATCGGGAAGCAAAGACCAAACCAATTCATTGAAAGTATTCTATGCTTTGATTGAAAGTGAGTTTCATATGAGTGAATTGTAGTTTCCTACTCAGTGAATCAGGAAGACTTTCGCTTCTCTCCACTCTCATCCCAATCTTTTCACTTTTACATCCTTTATGTCTGCTCTATTCATAACTGCGCCATGTAAGGTAAGCATATATATTCTATACGGGCATTCAACAAAGATGTAGTGAGAAAATATAAGAAATCATAACATGAAAGCTTAAAAAACTGTATTTAATAGGAGAGAGAATTTCGGAAGAAAGGAACAGTTTATATACTTATATCTCATTATATTCAGTCAGTGAATTCGGAAAAGTGCAACATTGTATGAACGTGTGTCTTATATCTACTGAAGTACTATACATATTGTAATCGTATGTTAAAGGCAGAAAGAAGAACTTTGACATTCTACAGAATACCTAAGCAACACAGCACCGTCGTTTATTTTTCGCAAGTTGTGTTATTGTGCACACAGCGCACAGCTGCTGTTTCTATATTTGTCAAAGTTCACATTCTACATGGTGTTTTATGACTGTTTAAACAAAGTTGACATTTGAATGAAATTACCAGATCTGGGAATGGCGTTTCATAAAGGAAGATGAATGAATTTTGGAATTTCGGGAGTCTGTATAATGAAATAAAATAATTGGCTGTCACAGTCTCCCTAAAACTATCCTCCATTACACGCTTTTTCCTCTACATATTACACATACAGCATATTGTATCCCTATCTTCAGTATCTTCACGTTACACCAAGCTTTCAACTCCTGTAAACTGAAAAATGGTTGAATTGGGGTAAACAATACTTAGCGTTTCTTTTTATTGTTTAGGTATTTTCATTTATTTTGTTTAGATAGTGTTCTTCAAATTATTTGACATGTATTTAACATCCTACTGAAATTTATACATTCATACACTGCATTTTGCTGACTGAACATTTAAAGCAAGCTTTTTCAAATAAAACGCATATTTGATGGACGTAGAATAGGAACGTCATCTTAGATTGCAAAATGGCAATTTGCCATGTTTTTCTGTAGCAGTACTCATAGGATAAGAACTGTCATGGTTGGATGGACTTGCTGGGGTGAGTGAAGTTGATGTTGTTTATATGATGGACCTTTTTGGGGAAGATCAGCTATCGGGGTGCCCAAATTATTTCCTGGGGCAGACGCAGTGGTTGCAATGTCCGTTTGACAGCAGTTCAAATTAATTCTACCGCAAAGTCTTCGTAGTTGGACTGCTACCGAATGCGGAGGAGGAGTCCCCCTGGGGGTACTAGCTAGAGGTGTTACCAACATTCTGATGGATCTTTTAGAAGACTACCAGGTCTGTAAATATCGTTTGGGTACCAAAAATGAACGAATTGTGGAATATGGATAAGTTGTGTAAAGGAAAAAAATCAAATTGTTGGTTGTTTGATATTGCTACCGAAAACAATTCGACATTCTACGGTTTTCCCTAAAGGCTTTCCTTTATCAGGTCACTGTATCTCTATCTTTACGCTAAGCCTGTAACTCCCGCAAATAGAAAAATGGTTGAATTGAGTAAACAATACTTCGCCTTCCTTTTTATTTTGTCACTCGGTATTCCGAAAAGGTTTCCACGTAATTTAGATAACATTCTGTTCAATTCTTTACACTGTATTAAAAATCCTGCTTGAAATCTGTACATGAAAATACATTTTGCAGTCTGAATGTTTGAAAAGCATTTTTTAATAAAATGTAACTTATTTCTAAAATCGATAATATGGATTGAAGACTATATAACTGCTGATTTCATGATAATGGAGGAAAGAAAAGAAACGAAATAATTTTTAGCCTATAATGGTGTAAATACGGTAACAAGGGTAGAGTCTTTATTTTTAGCGATGTTACTATTTGATTTGAGCATGGAGAGTGGCGGAGGCTCAATTCTGTATAATACACTAGTCTAAAATTATTATACGGTGCATTCACTCTGCTCCTTTCCCTTTCCACTTTCTCTTTACTTTCTCCAGTTTGTGCACGAGTTTCTGGTTTCTTTTCTTTCCTCTCTCCCATTGATTTGGCCAACTTGATTTCGTCTACAGTAGCAGATGAGAGGAGAATGACTAGACTTCAGTTAAACGACCTGATTCGAATTTCGATTTATAAAAGCAGAACAGAATTGCCAACTGAACTGACTGAGGCTACATGTGTATAACTGCTAATGCTTCCCATTGCGGTATCAAAATAAATTGCTACTTCCGCTCTTCTATTGCCACATGAACAAATTCAAATAGCAACTACGTAATTCAAGTCAACAACAAGTAATGAGAGACAGAGAGGAACTAAATTACAAAGCAGGGAGCGAAAACACTGTTCATAATTGACATGTCCTAAATAAGTATTTAGTTACCTTTAAAACACAACACCAAAGAGTGAGCATCCCGGATAAGATTACTTCTTTGTAATTTGCATATTTACGCAATTTAGTTTTTCCTGCGACAATAAGAGTTTTCTTTTGAATCGTGGGAAATGGTTTAGAATTTCATTCCCTTTATTTCATCCATAATGAAACTTGACTTCTCCATTTTCTCATTTCCTCCGTGAAATGAGAGAATTCAAAGGAGAGAGATGAAAATGAATAGTTACGTGTTCCAACCTTAAGGTATTAGCCAACTGTATTATTGTGTTTCTATGTCGTACTTCACATCCTCTGTTTTCATTGCCAACGCAAAGAACACACAGAGCTTTCTAAATAAGCCAAGCGTTGACTTAACATTAATCGTCCACGAGTGAGTAGTTCTTTTTTCTAAAGGCTTTGTCTAAGTCTATTGCATTTCCAGAGAGTCATGGTTTATTATTTTCCTATCCCGCATTATTATTCTAACATGATGTTTGTCTGTCCTGGGATAGACAGGGTTGTCTTTCCCAGAAATCCAAAACCTGCATCGATTTTTCATGGAAATAATAACAAAACCTGAGACTTTATTTTTGGCTTTCTAGAACTGAAAATCTCTTTAATATGAAAGCGTAGAGACTTGGCAACGCTGGATTTACCTTTACAGTAGTACTAAATCCTAAATAAATATTTACCATTTATAACGTGTTCACGATGCTTAAATTGGTAAAACATGAAACTATTTTTCAAAATTAATACCCTTTAGTGAAAAATACCGATATTTAGGGAACTGTCAATAAACCTTCAACATAATAGGATTCTTCCTCGTACCTGACTGACAAGTCGGAACATTCTACTGCTCACCGGTTAAGGATTCAACCCGTTTTGGAAAAATTGAAAATTTCCCAATTTCAACAGAGTATTTGGAAAAATTGAAAATTTCCCAATTTCAACAGAGTATTTGGAAAATTAGAGAGATAGGAAAAGATATATGTGTCATGACTGCCAATGCGCTTACATACTTAGTTTGTGAGAACAGTTCCTCTTACAGAAATAACCAATCCTTGTTTTTGTTGCTAAGGACTATCCGGGCAATCATTTGTCCTTCGGTAATGTGAGTTTATACTTCAGTTTCAATTGGCAGTCACGACACGTTACCCTGTACGAAGGCTTCAATATGTGTTCTAACTTAGTTTGCTAGTTCTCCTGTCAGCTTTCAAATTATGTATATTTCCAAACACTACGAGTCGATCTGGAAGGTGTACATTCAAGTTCTTGAATGTTGGGTAAATAACTCCAAATTTTAGTGCACCTTCATGACAATCGAAATTTTGGGTTTCATGAGTATATTTTCTATGAGTTCTGCTACTTCTCCACAAGCCCAATGTTACCTACCACCTAATGTAGAGCAACGTTTAAACATATATTTAAAGATGTCGTGCTTCAAAATATCTCTGATGACAATAATAAGTAATTACAGTGTAATTTAGTTTTCCAACCGGCGCTTCAATTCCATTGAAAAGTTCACTCTACTTTTCAATTCTCAAAGGCCACTAACAAATGTTCGGGTGAACCTGTGGAAGTTTACTCGTCTCCTGATAATGAAATGGGAAATGTATGTAGTGTACAGGGTGACATTGAGCCATGTAATACACGTTCACAAGTTTTACAGGTTCATTTCTGACCAAAAGAAAACACTAAAAACTCAAAAAATGTACAATTTTTCAAACGATTTCCCCCAAGTAATCGACCCTTTGTCAAACGGTAGTTGTCCCTCGCACAAGCACCCAATGTACTGAAAATTTAACCATTTGCTAAACAAAACAAAAATTTTGGGGATTCAAGTTTTTCAAAAATTACATTAATGAAATGGTTGTGTGTCACCCTGTACGTGCCGAATAATACACTTAAGTCTCAAAGTGGTATCAAGGGAATCATGGCACGGCATGTTTCTGTATATATTGGTTTCCTTTTCAGGTGCAGACTTTGTAGTCCTAGTCCTAGTAACTGCCCATATTAAGCCTTAAGCACGAATTCTAGGGATGAAAGTGTACATGGGGATTCTATTAGGAAAGTATAATAAATACTAAGTATATAATTTACTAGCAACTCCAGATAATAAAGAAAATTGCCTCGGTAATGATACAAGAAATGTACCTAAATCTTTTTGTATTTTTTCCTTTCGTCCTATCCTTCATTTGCAATTTGACTTCATTATTGTATTTCATTGAGAAAAGTTCAATTCCATTTTTACTTCAACGGACATTAAACGAAACTTTCCATTAAATAATTTACCTTCGTAATACACCTACAGTATATTGGGTTTTAGCGAGCCAGATGCTCACTTACGAAATAGTGTTGTCTGTCCGTACGTACGTTTATGTGTGAACACGATAACTCCCGAACACTTTGACCAATTTGGATGAAACCTCGGATTTGGTATTTTTTGGGTGGTTCACATTATAGGAAGCGGTGAGTCAACTTTTTGGGTGCTTCCCATATAGGAAGTGGTAAGCTAACGTTTTGGGTTTTCCCATCATAGGAAGTGGTGAGCTAACCTTTTGTTCCTAATGAAAATTGATAATTTTCTGGTTTCTATGTGTCTGTATCTCACGTCTTTCCTACAAAGTTAAATCCATAATAGTGTTCACTAAGTACATTATATCGCTGCGCTTTAGTTCTAGAGAACAAAATCTGAAAATGTTTCACGACGACAATGTCCAAAATACGTATACCTACATAAGTAAATCCATAAAATTCACTAAATACATCAAATCTCAATGCCATAAGAGAGCATATTCTCAAAATGTTTCACGATCAACTAGTTTCATTATATTGCTTAATTACATGAAATTTCATAGTTCCTACTATTGGCGCTTCCAACTGCTGGAAACGTAAATAAAAGTTGTACAATAAATCTGAAGTTTTATTCAAATCTTTGCCTGCTTTGCTTAATGTACTCTGGGTCGCTTCTGTTACTGCTTGCTGTTAGTTTTTTAAAGAAAGATCAAATGTGCAGATAAAGCATATCTTATTTCTGTTATGCTATATGTACGACTTTTGCTGGAGACATTACTGCTCAAGTAATCCAATAAGATTGTATCAATTTCCTTAATGTTATTTTAGACTCTAAGCCCTCATTTTGTAACTTCAGCAGGTAAATTTTTTAAAGGAATAGCCAAAAGTTTCTTATGTACTCTTTACGCTTATACTGTATGTTGTGCATACTCTGACAATATTTTAACTTATTTTAAGAATTTTCCAATTTTTAAATGTTGTTTTTGATTGCTCTCTTTAGTAATTACATTTCCAATCCTCCCAGGCAAGACATATATCGGATTCCATGCCACAGTCAGTGCCCTCGAGTGACTTTTAGTGAGAATGCTTGAAAAATCTTTACAATGGTGAAATTAAATGCACCAAAATGCCTTAATTTCATTATAGTACCAATGTCATTCCATCCTAACAGTCTCATGATTCATGTGCACTACTTGTATTGTATTTCATGCACAAACCATTTGGGAAATCTGATCCCTGCAAGGATTTTGATATTTTATGGGACTTTTTTGGAACTCTTCCAGACAATTATAGTTGCAATAATTTAATCCAGGTCATTTAATACATACATATTACTGTATACTGCTGAATTATACCGATTAGTTGAAAGATAAACATGGTTTGTTAATTGCTTGTGTTCCTTGACTGCGTGACGGTTGATGGCTATGGTCAAAGACAACAATATTAAATTACTGCGCAAATTCTCTGAACACTTTCTGCTTCGTAAACATCACACAAAAACACGTGTAGTAAAGGTACGAGCCTCAAGAACGGTTAAGTATTAATGAAATTTGTTTAAGGTTTTCCTAATTTCACAGGGTTATGAAAATGCCTGCCTGAAACCATAATAATTTGTAAACCCTTATTGTAAATTATTTTCCATTATTGAAGAAAGCATGAACTGGCACTGGCATTACTCTTTGTTTAAAACAGACAAGTTGGTTGATGGAGGTAATAAAGGGGATTTAGGTTGCGTGGTGATGCACGGGAGAAAATAAATAGTGCATAAGGATGCTACTTGAAATCATCAAAAGGAGCAATTCAGTAGAATGTTTATTTTTCTAATAGTATTGTAAAATGTTTAGAGACAGGTTTAAATGATTTACTACGAGTGTATTTGGCTTGATGGCTCATTGTTAGTTTTGTCCAGGCAATGATGACTTGATAAATAGAAAGATCTGTGAAGTGGAAAGCACTTTAAAATAGATGGAACTTTGATGACATTATTTAAGCTGCACACAAGCCATAATTTATTTGCTAAATTCATTGCTGGGGTATTTTTAGTAGCATTCAATTTTAGTCAAGTACCTTTGCCCACAAGCGGCCCCTTCAATATACCTAGTCTTACCACGCCTAACAATACTGGTTTCTAAACATACATTCATATGAATTATAGCGGAACAAAGAGTTTTCTATGATGAACTTTCCCCGGTGCTTCAACACTTGTAAGCTCTCTTGAACAATGGAGCTCATTATGAAAGCGTCAGGATTATCTTACTACCAACTAAGCCATTAGGAGGGAGTAAAAGCTCGTTGCAGATATAAACCTGTGCGGAAATTCAATTTAATGTAATCTAGTTTTCTATAATCGCTATATTTACAAATTTCCCCCAAGAAAAAAGCTAAGCAAGAAGTCTGTTTGAAAATAAAACTAGGACTTTTATTTGCATTATACATGGTTTTAGAAATAAATTAAATTCCTAAGAAATGAAAGGTATAACCAAAGAGTAAACAATCTGATCCTCAAGAATTTCCGCTTGAGATATATTGCAATACTACAAGATGAATAATATTTGCGTGTAGTAGGAAGAGCAGTTTGTGTACGTAAGAATTATAGATTTGTGTAAATTCATTTAAAAATTAATAAAAAGGATTATTTTGGAAAAATAAATGTGGAAGTTTCATTTAAGTGAATAATGGAATGGAAATGTTAGAGAAAGTGATGATATGGGTGCTGTGCATTAGTATTGTATACATATAGGCTGCAAATATTTGATTAGTGAATCGATATTATTTACTTTGCCATTAGAACCAGTCTCTAATTAGCTGTGATGAAGTAATCTTATGTCTTTATAGCGATAGAACCCACATAGTTGCATTACATGAATTAGCTGATAGTGGAACTGCTTGGCAGCACTGGTAACTCGTGAGTGGTGACTAGGCGGATAGGAATTATCCTATTACCAAACTCCCCGTCTCGTGTACTCTGAAACAGAAGGCGGCCCAGGAATATCGTACTGAATAAAATGTTCGATCAGATTGCGGATGAAAGTCGGCAGAATATAGCGGGCAAGAAGAACACTCTCAACTCGAGTTGGCTGCTCTAAAAATCCCTATCCTTGCATAACACGTAATAACACTAAGGATTACGTTATTACATACGTCAATATGAATAAGTAGGGACTATGATATTCTTATTGGACCATTTCATGCTCTATCTCGACCAAGCCTATCAAGAAAATGGCTTTTACTACACCACTTCAGTTTCCCTGCATTTAAAAATATTTCAAGTTCGCACATGTACTCTCCTCCGCGATAAATGTACATCCACGCCGTATGTTATCTAATAAAGGCAAAACTACACTTATAATTCCTTAAGCTGCTTAAGCTTTCACTGGAGAAACGGCTCACATTCGCCCGTTTATTTACGAGTGTCTATTGCAGCTACTTCTTTTTCCATTTGATGACAGTCCACAATCACTGCTCTCCAACCAATCTTTTTAAACAGCTAGTTGACAAAAACACCTAAATCAGGTCAATTAGACCTAAACCAAATCCTTCTTTAAATTAGACGGATTAACCATTTTTTTCGGAAATAATCAAATGCCGCCTATAATTAATTCCTGTTTGCAACATTTCGGATTCAAATCTACTTACGAAAGTAGTAGACACGATTTATATAGAACTCATAATTACATTTGTTCAATTAAAATTGCTGAGCGGGGATAAATAATAATGTCTGTAATCCCTAATTATAGAACTAAAAATCTAAAATAAAATGCACAAGTTCTCCCTGCTACTGACATCTATTTCAAATAATAATTGAATCTTCTACTTTCAACTAATTATATACGGACATCCTGAGAAATAATAAATATTTTTGGAAGTGCAATGGGGAGTACACACAGTAATGCTATTTAACCGTCAGCATATTATTCCTATTGAATTTCTTATTTTGATACTCTGTTCTGCGAAATTACTTAGCACAATTGATTAAATGGAAAACACATTTATATGAATAGTTTTCATTGTCCTCATTTCTGCTTAATCTTCAATTCTCACTTTTTTCGAAAATGCAGTCTTTAAATTGAGACTACCATTGGGAGATTTTGTAGCTAAAAATATTTTGCATTGCATCTCATAGTAGGATATATTCTACATTCCCCAACCTTTTTACATTAATCGTTTTTTTAAATTCCTAAAGCTTGTAGAGCAACCAAAGCAAGTGAAACATGTGCAATGTGATTTTATAGCAAAATTGCACTGTATTATGTTACGAACGTACTATTTGAAGAATTTCTTTAATTTTTTTCTCTCTGTGCTTAGCTAAATGAAATTTTATGCCTTTCCCAAAAACTTTTTTATATTGGAAGTTCTCCGTCATATTAGATTTTGGTATACAAGTCTTTTGCACGATGCGCAATTTGCATTAAAATGCATTATAGAGATAATAGTATCAACAACATATACTTTACAATGCAGCTTATTTAGAGCTGGAGGCTCTTCGTTTCCGTAAGGTACAATAGTTGTAGTACTCAACTACAAACAAATAAGCTTACAGCATTTTAAAAACTCAGTAAAATCAGTAGTAGGCTTTGTACACTAAGGAAATAGTTTCTTAATATTTTCGAAAATGAATCTCTAATTACCTGGTAGACTTAAGTTTGAATAGCGAATTAGTACTTACGACACCTTATACTTAGCATTAGTTGAAAATAAGAGTGACAAGTTGATTCTTGCCCTAAATTCATCAAACAGAGTTTTCAACAAGAGCAATTTAGAATTAATTATGTCGGAATGCTAACAATGGAATCCTGTCGTCCGATTCCTCAGAGGGAGCAAATCAGGATAGCCTAAACTTAGGCATAATGTCTTGTTCTGCCCCAGCAGCCTTATTATTGTACCTGATAGTACAGCTCCCACACTCACGTTATTTCTCGTTCGGTCACCGAGTGGATTTCTATGAAATATATTTCTGGAGAGCCACGGTTTCTACAGTTGGGCATTACTCATTGTCTCAATAAAAATAGTGCTAAGCCTCAAAGATATATTTGGTACAATGGGGCTCGTTAATCCTGCTGCGAGGGGATCGTGAAAAGAAATCCATATGTAAAGCGACTGAATTTGCATAGAGACAAATACAGATAGTATCCTGTTCGCTGGCATGAAAGTTGAGCTGCCAAAAGTGCTCTACAGTATTTGGCGGGCGTCATGCCTTATCTGGTATATTCATTAGTACTTTACTCTAGAAAGGGAAATGTGCTGAAGATAAGCTTACTTGTGTTGGTATAAAAGAATCAGAGTTTCCCCATTGAGTCGTATTCCTATACGGTAGGACTGACTTGACGGCGCGGCGTCTTCTCTTTCTCCTACTCACTCATTCTTCTGCTTTCGTTCATTCTCCTTTCGTGGTCTCTGCAGTGTGTAATGTACTAGGTACTTACATTATTACGAGACGAGAATATCACAACAAAACAGAGGAGAGCACCTGCCACAACAACAGCTTTTCATCCAGAATCCAATGTAGCAAAACGGAGTTGAAAATTGCGAAGAGCTTCCTGGCGTCGAGACGCTTTCTTTCTCTGGATTATTGTCAGCTGCAGTGGATGAGAGAACAAGATAACTAGCTTCTCCTTTAGTTCCTTCCTCAAGAAGATTATAGACTGCCACCTGAACTAGCCACACCACCCTCGTCCTCATACACTCTAAAAAATTGCGTCCTCAAAGTCTATTTGAAGTTACCCAACTACAAATTCCACAAAAGGAAACCAATCTAAGTTATAGAATATCAAAAATTTCGTACCTATATTGTGCAGAATAACTCTGCAGAAATTAGGTACGAAATCCGTGAAGTATTAAGTGAAATACAATATGTATTTGAATTTAGGTGTCAGAAAGTAAAAGCAAGCAATAATATTCTTGTTGGTGTGGTGTGTAGTATATTACACTAGGTTTAAGTAAATAGTGGAGAGATGAAATTATTCCGACTTTAAGCTATAGTGATTCCGTAACGATAATATATGGGTAGTTTGTAAATAGACACTAATTGTAATTGTTTTACGATGTTAGCCTTGAGTGTGTATAGGAATATTACACATGTAGATTGAGAATGGTAGATTCTACGGTTAAAGTGAACTGTACATGAGTGAAAGTATAATAAATACACTTGTTATTATTGCAGAGAGTACAAACAAGTAGAGATATGAAAGACAAAAGTAAGCCGAGAAGCAAGTAGAAGATGAGAAGGAAAGTTTTCCATAACACTATGTAAGTAGGTAGTCTGAAGAATGTAAGTAGTTCTTCACTCGTGTTCTGAGAAAGTTTTATAAATCTGTGCTACATAATATGTAACACTAGTCTAACCGCAGTGGAAATATATTGAATTTTTGTCGCAATATGTACAGTTAGAGTTTGGAGAACACGTTTGTGTTCTGGTAGGAGCAGTGGAGGAGGAACAGTGTTGTTTATATAGTGAGAATGGAGTACACTGCATGATAAGGAAAAAAGAAGGAGGGAGAATAGCAGAAGCACAGAAAGTTAATGTTCATACTTCCTTATTCCTTATGCTGATGTCTTACTATTTATTCACAAAAGGAAAATACACGAATGAGAGTTTTTAGGTTGAACTTTTAGGCACTTTGGCATCGTTTCGTGTTTCTACTAAGTTACTAGTAGGAGCCATTGTAAGTTCAGTTCAAGTTTAGCAAGGTCCCTATCTATCCCAGTGTGGTGTGAGTGAGTGTGTGTAAGAACAGAACCGGCTAATATAAATACAGACCTAAGCTAAGCGAAAGTGGGCATAAATCACTTAAGCTGAGAGCAGAGCCTCGATCTTGAATCCCCTTAATTTTTCACGACAGGAATTTTATTTATAAAACAACGTGACAAATCGGAGCCAGGCCAGAGAGTCCACTAACGTACATAAGAGCCGTGTAAAATAGCCAAGTAAAGTTTTCTTGTTTCGGAATGGAGAAAGCACGAGAGAAAGCGAGTGAGATTAGAGTGTGGGAACCAGGCCACAGATGATACTACGAGCTCTCAAGTCAGAGCAAGACTAACAGTTCACAAGTGTATCCTCGGCATTTTGTCTGGGCTCCTTCCTCACTCACATCACAACAACCCAAAATCTAATGTAAAAGCATTTGCCAGAATCGCAAAGGAAAGGGAAAGTACGACATGAGAAAGCAGAGAAAGCGCCAGCCAAGTCATCTGGAATCCTATATGCCTTACTGTACTTTCTACATATGTACCCGCTTCGCCTCCTCTGCCCTCACAACTCACTACACCTAGCTTAGCTCCTTCGGATAGGCTTTTAGGCATTTCCTTTCTAGGCAGCTTGCTATAAGCTATAACACTTCCAGACCCTAAGCATGTCGGCTCATATAAAATACCCCTCCTGGCGCTCTAGGCTCGCAAAACCTCTTAACGCAATCCATCGACTATAAGACGGACTATAAGACGCACTTTTCAAATCTGACACACGTAAACCACTTTTGCACAACTTCATCATCTCCTAATAGTTCTTTAGACAAACCAAGATCACAGCTATTATTGTCGTGACCCATAACTAACCGCAGTTATCCAGCAGTGCGCCTTATATAATTGTATCTCTTTAAGCAACATCGGTAGGTGAAAGCGTTAGTACTGTGTAATCCAAAGTTCTCACGTTTTTAACTCTTTCGACAATACTGAAAAACAAATGGAGTGACTGTAAACATACTTAGGATTTTGCCAGTGTCTTTCTCAGCCTAATGCACTGCTATAAATAGTAAACACACGTCTTTGGATTTTTTATATTTATTTGCTAGGATATGACGTCTTTACAGATCGTACATCAACACATTATTAAATCCAAAAATAAAAGTACACGGAGTGGTATCAATTTAAGCTAAGACAATAAGCCTTAGCTTTTCAAAACAAATCAAATGTAAAGGAAATAAATTATAAAAAGGTCCCCATACCTTGTAATGGAGAACAACTGATATTCAACAGGACATAAAGTTGTGTCAATTTAAGTTATATTTTAATGCCAATAAAAACATGAAAAACAACTTGAGCACTTTTCGTGCAAAATAATTTACATAATGTATTTTATCCAAAATAATTTACTATTTACTGTCGTTTCAATAACCGATAAAAGCACACAAGTAATAAAATAGTGGAAAATCGTCATATATTCGACATTTACATGTCTTTTATAAAGTTTAAACCACATAATGAGTTCTAGGAGATGTAATACTGCAAAATCTTATCTTTCATTGTCCATGAATAGAAAATTAAGCTTTCATTTGTAAGTAGATTTGGCGGAAGAATTGGGTAGGGAGAATAGTGTGGCATTCTCCAAATTTACTTTCGTAGTCTTTGTACACTTCCGAATAAGACGCGATCAAATAGTAGCACAGTAACACTAGGACTTAACTTAGGACTGTATACAGTAACAGCAATACTGTACTGTTCTTTCTATCTGCTGTATCGCCATGCAGACCAAAGATGCTATGGTTATGCACACAGTAATGCATGCATGGCATTTGTGCCCTGGCATAGAAGAAAGTACAGTTATGCTGTAACACTGCCACTGCAACTTGGTGAAACTACTTGGAACTGGTAACACAGAGAACACTAAGGGTACGTATGGCGGGTGCTGTTGGGTAGAAACTCAACATAATGTAGATATAATGCCCGTATACATTCTGCAACAACAGCTAGTCGATTTTTCTCACAGTCGGGCAGGGTTTCATTAGTGCACAGTAAATTCATTTTTCCCACTCAACAAATAAGTGGACTAAACGACTAAATTTAGACAAACTTGCATAACTGGTTACAATTTATGATACAACGTAAATAAACGAATTTGTCCATAAACTGGAAAAACATATATTTGAATTTGAAACCTAAATATGCAAGAAATATTGTCCAAGAAATTAACTTGTAAGACAAAATTATTGTGGGCATGGAAAAAAGTTGAAGATGAATTACATTAGGTCGAGATAACAGCAACTGAGCAGTTTTATTTAAGACCTGTAAGCGAAAATAAACGTGGTCTCAAAACAATTTTATAAGTGGCATAAAATTTTCATAACACTAAATAGAAAATGCATGTTTTCTCAAAAAAAAATTTTTATGGCCCCGTGTGGGGAGAAACGAGATTTCAAGGTCATCAAAGTTGCAATCTTGTAACATTCATAGAAGGCAAACCACAGGTCCAAAAAATATGATCTTTTTTTTAAACATCATCTAACTTCATGGCCGAGATAGATCTTTTTCAGAATTTGAAAATTTGACCTGCATCACGTGTTAAAATTTTTCAAAATTTTGAAAAATATTTTAAAATGTTTTACACTAATGAAATGTTGTACATGGTGTTCCTACTTGACAAAACGCATTATAACACTTTATTTTTGCGTTGACCTTACAAAAGGTCAAAGGTCATGCGTAGACATACGCATTTAATATTGCCATATGGCATATCAATCAGCTTCAAAGTTTTGTCTAGAACTCGGTTCTGGCATTGTCTAATACAGTAGGGCTACCCTAAAAAAGTTAACGGGCAAAATCGCAGCCTTAGTCTTCTTTTTCTTCTTTTTCTTCTTCTTGGGGGAAAAATGCAGTTGCAATTTCGGCCGTTAACGTTTTTAGAGCCACCCTTATGTATTAAGCAATGCCAGAACCGAGTTCTAAACAAAATTTTGAAGCTGATTGATATGCCATATGGCAATATTAAATGCGTATGTCTACGCATGACCTTTGACCTTTTGTAAGGTCAACGCAAAAATAAAGTGTTATAATGCGTTTTGTCAAGTAGGAACAATATGTACAACATTTCATTAGTGTAAAACATTTTAAAATTTTTTTCAAAATTTTGAAAAATTTTAACACGTGATGCAGGTCAAATTTTCAAATTCTGAAAAAGATCTATCTCGGCCATGAAGTTAGATGATGTTTAAAAAAAAGATCATATTTTTTGGACCTGTGGTTTGCCTTCTATGAATGTTACAAGATTGCAACTTTGATGACCTTGAAATCTCGTTTCTCCCCACACGGGGCCATAAAAATTTTTTTTGAGAAAACATGTATTTTCTATTTAGTGTTATGAAAATTTTATGGGACTTATAAAATTGTTTTGAGACCACATTTATTTTCGCTTACAGGTCTTAAATAAAACTGCTCAACTGCATTTAATTTGCATGATCAAATAAATTTTCTTGTAGAAGGAATAGTGCAGGGGATGTGAGATTTTGAGACTGTGATCTGAAAGTGCTTAGGAAGTAATGATAGAGCCTACAATCGTGAATTCCCTGAAAAATTCGATGAAGCTGGAGAAGTGGGGATGACACAGAGATTTGAATTCCGTTAAGGTCATCAATCAATATGGATTGAATGTCATAAAACGAATTTAATCGGACTTTTTATTTCATTCATGACTATGACAAACCCTGAGAGCGAGTCAAAGCTCAGTGGAGAAAGCAGAAAACAGTTATATGCGGAGTCGAATTGCAGAATTGACAGCATGGAGCTATCGTACGTGAAAGGTTTTACTGGATGGAACTTAATTTAGCAGTCTGACTGACTGGAGCTGGACTGATCGTCGTTCGTGAGACTTAAAGTGTAACTGAACTGGCAGACTAAAAGCGAGTGAGGTGCGGCTCATTCATCCTGGAGAGAAAGACTTCTGTCGTCAATAGAATTGAACAGTAGCAGGCTATGATTGAACTCGCAGTGTTGTGTTGTGCGGAGTGAAGCCATGAGGACATCCGAATATTATATACACGCTTGTGTACACTAACTGAACCGTGTCCTCTGCCCCGACTTCCACTGCACCGCTATACACTCTCCGAAAATGCTCTATTACACAACCGATCGATCCTATCGCATGCATGATACTCCCCTATACACCTATTTGTGTGTCGTAGTCAAACGGACATATGACGCCAACGGGTATGCCTTGTTAAACAAAGGGGCAAACCTTTACCCTGGCAAACAAATTCTTACCTTGTTAGCCATACCAAACAATGTCATTTATTACACTTACTTGCATCGATAGACGGCCTTATCATATCCATGTCCTCCCATTAAATTGCCCCCGTTTCCTACTCTGGAATATGTTTCCAAGGATTCTTCTACGCAACTTATGCATTTCTCTTCTTTAGTTTTAATGCTTTATGAAATATCAATTTTCCTAGTATCATCAAGTCAGATATTCAGTTCTTACTATACTTTCACATGCATCAACATTAAATAACACCAGGACGTTTATTTTGTGCGTATTATCAGCTTTTCTGAGCCTACTAAATTTTCCTATAACAAAATTGAAGTGTAAGATCGATGAGGTTCACATACGCTTCGTTTACTATTATTTCTACATTAAAAATACAATGTATTGCATCACAAAACTACAATTTATGTGTACATTATCCTTCTTATGCTTTCTCATGTGAGCAATAACTCACACAAAGCAATGGAATCTAGAAGCTGGTAGGTACCTAATTTAATAATATAAGAGTGCAAGTGAAAATGCTAGAAACATTTTTGCTCTCGCACAAGGTCCACATTTGTAAATGTCAAAGATCTGATCCGTCAAAAATTCGGGATTTTGTGAACACATTTCTGCATGAATTGCAGAAGTATATCACTAAGAAATAACATTATAATAAAGAAAACATACCGTCCCTCAATACTACTAACGCTGCTATATATGTATGTCGTATGTGTCTCCAAAATCTAAGTAAGTAAATCTAATACAAAGAGCATTTACCTACTATTCTGGAATTGGTCTTTTGGATTTCACATTTAATTCCCAAAACGTCAAGTTTAATTTTTCATGATTTTATTTACCATACATAGTTTAACCCACGGCTGATCACAATATTACAAATCAGCGCAAACATATCGTGATTTTGATGAAAAATCTGTAACGATTAAGCTACAATGCAAATAAAGATTGTAAGGTGGAAATATCATGATGTAATAATCAACAAAAAGGTTATATTTGGGTCATAGATATTCCTTTAGGTACAACATATAAAGAAAACATTTTGACTTTGAAGTCCGTAAGGTAGATACGTAAAATAGTTATTACTTACAGTACTTTGGTTTGAAAACGTTGGTCCTGACTAACCTATCTGTAGAAAGTAAGGCAATATTCCTGTTAGTTATACGCTTTGAAATGCCAATCAAGGTTGCAACCAAAGCTTTCCCTAAAATCTGCTATTCAGGATCTTTTTTATTTTCCCCAAGCAGCTTTGCCTGACTGAAATCCATTCCTGGGTTCTGAAACATAAAAACGGCAATATCACAATATTTTAAGTTATACAAATTAAAGCTATACAATACAAGTTCTTTTTCAATACAATTTTGCTAACTTTACATGGCGTTGCCATTTTCTAAACACCAAGCAGAAATTATAGCACAAGAACTAACAGTGTGCTGCGTGTGCACTAAAATATGAACCAACAATTCACTTTCATAAAATTTTAAAACATTATATTATATTTGAGAACTTGCAACATGAAACATTGCGTTCCTGTTTTAGAATTTAGGATCATTTTGAAAACTCAAATGAATTTAAAATGATTATTAAAAATGCAAAATCTTAAGTTGAAATAACTGTCTTTTAAAGAAATATCAAAATAGAAATATTTGCTTTCGATTATTTTCACAAGTGAAAATAATGTCCATCATTTTGAATTTTAGTAATGCATTTTAATTGGCCTAAGGACGCCTTACTTACAATTTTCCGTTTGAGCTGACATTTGGGTAAAGCAAATTGGAAGAAGAAATAGAAAGAATAAGATCGCTGACACGAATATGTAGAAACAGTTGCTATTATTGTCAGTATTTGAGTAAAGAAAGTTGGAAAGGAACCCACGAACTTTTCAATTTCACGGCTCCACGTTAAATATCCTACAGCAGTAAAAATTACTGATCTAATATTAACATACATTGATAGATTCTAAAATTTGGGTTCAATAAGAATCTGCGTTGACACTGCACTTTTATAACGATTTAAAATTCGAATGAGTCAGCGTCAGCAAATTTTTAGTAAGAATGTACAATTTCGTTTCCTTTTGATTTCTTTTTCGTATTACTGAATGCTAAATGCAGAACAAAATACTGTACTATTTAATTAGTGAAAGTACCTCCATTTGAAATCGCTCTAAATCCATTTTCTTGATAGTGTCCTTCCTTTCCTGTTCTGTCACAGGGTATTCATCCTCTAGCAGACTCAACCATGGCTTTTCTCTACAACCAAAATACATACATAAATTACAGCTCACAATTTGTAACTTTATTTCAAAGGGTGCTCATTGAAGTTTCTATCTCTTAGTTTCAATGTTGCAAATTGGCATTCATTACTTGGTACTGTAATCTGCTTTGGTTAATACTATTCTCAAACAAATTCCATCTTCAATAGTCCAGGTGGAATCGTCTGGATGAACCACACCGCACAAGCGTCCCTAAAAAATCAATTGACACTGGTCACAATAAGACTTAACTCTCCAAAATAAAATTATAAGTAGAATAAACAAATCGTTGCTTTATTTGAAGTTAATTAATATCTCACTTTATCATTTGAGGTTTTCAATATACTACTCAGGCAAATGATACTAGGTATACAGAGCTCTCATTTTATTTCATTGTCACTGTACATAAATATAGAAACAATACAGGGTTGTCTATTTTACAATTGCCAGTTATTTAAGTATCAAATTCGTAGCACTTATTGTAGCCCTTGTTAGGATTTCACGACTTACCTGAAAGAAGATTTTATCCCCCATTGCACAACTTATGATTTTTGCCTTAATATTTATCTGAAGATCTTTTGCTCTTGTTCCTTGAGGCAAAATTACGGTAATATAAACTTCCTGAACATTTTGAGACCAACTTCCCCAGTCTGTGTTCGATGTTACCACATCACTTCTTTCATTAAAGTGGCTCAATGTATCAGGCATTTTTAGTGAATATGGTCAGATTAGTAAACCAGATGACAGATCTGCAAATGAAATGAACGTTATCATTTTACAGTATTACCATATAACATGCCTAGTCTAATCTAGGACGATAATATATACACTAAATTTAATGATGGAAAGCATTTTGTAGTATTGATGGCGTTTTAATTCAGACACATACATAATAATAATTATTATTCACTCTTTCAATATTGTAAACTCACTTTAGTTCAGCCAACGGTGGCCCAATAATGTCAATCCTGACATACGAGAGTAGTTCTCAGAAATAAGAAAAACGTTTAATAAAGCAAATAACTTCTTAGTACTATTACAACTTCACTTGCTTTAGTGTAGAAATTATACTTAAGGGTTTGTTACCAAGTTATTCATGTATCAACATGTAAACCTAGAGAAAATAGGGAAAAGGTTGCCAAAATGTCTGTTTTAGAGGTATATCTGAAGGAAGACAAAAAATTTCTAGTCACCTAGTTTAATTACCTAGCAAAATTAGTAAAAGAGATTAAAGGTCAGTTTAATTTGGAAAGTTGTTTGATTTGGTGGTGATGGTGGCCCCAATTTGAGAATTTTTGGTTAAGGAAGACTTGTAAGTTTTGTGCAGTGGTTGCGTAATAATGTGTTCAGTTTGGTGTTTGGAAGGGAGAATGCAAACGTGGCGGTACTGCTGTGATTGGCTGCCTTGGGGAGGTCTGCTGACAGAAGAAAAGAGTAGTTGCAAATGTCCTGACCAGTCTGAGAGAGAAGAGACTAGGCGTTGGTTGCTAAAGTGTAGTGTGTGACTACTGTGCCGTTGTTGTCATATTTGGATTCTTTTGTCACCGGGTAAGTTAACTTTGACTTAATTTGGGCCCTCTAGTCCACTGACAGGGCCCCTTGGAAAATTCAAATGATTCTCTAGCTTTGATAATATAATTATCTATTTTCTAAAATATTTTGAAATACTTGGATAATTAGTACGGGACAAAACCAAAGGCTGGCCTGTAGAAGCCATTTTCTACTGTGAGGAATGACCTTGCAACTGCAAACGGCAAAGAGGCTCCCATAGATGTAAAATTTCGCTTATTCTCTTTCGCGAGCAAAACATTCAACATTATCTATCAACATTGCAAAACTCTGTTTTATTGTTCATGCGTGTACCATTATTTAGACAAGTAAATTGCTACTTTAAGTTTTATATCCAATCTACCTGGACACCAGCAAATATTGATATTGTAAAGCTGGATAAAACATTGAAGACTTCGGTGGAAAGCAGATACTCGCAATCAGTCAGTCGAGGCAAATACCACAACACTTTGCTTTTCACCAAAGTCTTAACTCTTCAGATCAGTCCAATAAGAGATCCAAATAATCTTCAATACAATGCAAAATGCAATGGATGTATAAATGAAATAATAGTTTCACGAACGCATGATAATAAATAAGGTCCCTTTTTGTGGATACATTTGTTACAATTAAATTAAACATAATTCGCTATTAGTAGAATTGCCATTTTCACACGTGGATGATAATTATTTGGGGAAATTGTAATGTTACTCAAATAATAATATGCATGAAGTTCTTTACTTACCTGGAGAATATTGTCTTACTTAATTTTTCTTAGCAGTAGCATATCAAAGGGTCGCTTTTAATATTAATTATTTAGTAACACTTAAATTATGCCCTACAGAAAAATGAAATGAATTTTGCCAATTTGTTATCCTTTTGGAATATAGCTTTTGCCAATCTGTAGAATGGATTATCCCGAAATACTTATTGTTATTTAATATAAACAGAAAATTAATGTCTACATTGGCACACTACTTTCATTCCCGGTATTTTATCTTTCATTTCAGCTCAATATGGAAGTCCCGATATCAGCCGATGGCCAAGTTGTTAGTAATGTAGGTTATAGTGAAGAGCAATCAATAATAGAAATTTCCAATATGAGTACTCAGGTAAATAATATTGAGAAAAACCATTATAATCTCATTAAGGGCCTCAGTCACAAATTTATTACCTATATTCAATTGCCCACTATAGACAATAGAAACTCTTGCTGAGATACCTAGCCATATTGTTGCGGAAATGATTCAGCAAGGAGGGGAACACAGCATTCAAGCTCAATTTTACTCCACTGACGGTAACCAAACCTACGCCACTGCACAGTTTGAGGTTTGTCTTAGTTTGTAAATATTTGTTTAGCTGAATTGAAATATTAGCGCGTATACTGTACTATTTATCGATATATTTATGTATTTAATTTACACAAGAATCATACAACAATGAAAGAGTGTCTCATTTTGATATTATTGTGAATGCAACAAAATTGTTATAGTTTTCATTTAAAGCATTTTGATTTTTGTGACGTCAAAATTCATTGAATTGATTTTGCGCATATTCAAGAATTCATATGAACCTATTAAGCAAAATAGGTACATGAAGTACTTCTGAAATGAAGGTTTTATATGTTTTCTTGGCCTAAAGAGCATGCAGTAAAGGGACTAGGTATTCTAATTTCGTGCAGTACTGAGTTTTTTCTTTGTGATCAATCTTTTGAAAAAAATAATCCTGAAGTCGTCAGTAAATAACGCAAGCATAGTTTCCAGTCAACTTTACAATGAACAAATCTTGTCTTAATAAAAATATGGAATCCTTTACAATTTAAGATAAAGAGTGTAAAATGTCAGTTTTTATCTAAATGCAATTTTTTGACATGATTTTTGTTTTCGTACACAAAATATAGTGAAAGACATTGTTATTGAAGTATTTAATTTGGAAAACAATATATTATGGCTTTTTTGCTTTTTTCAATTCCCCTACATGAAATTGATGAGTGTAAGGTATTCTTTCATTTGCCTTAGCATGTTTCATAATTTTTAAGTTGTCCGCAACGTTTTGTAAATTTATATTTTTTAATTGTCAATTTGCCATGCTTTCCTTTTTGTTTTTAATTGTCAATTTGCCATTTTAGTTTTACTTGCTTTTAAATGTCAATTTGCCATCCTACTATACTGTTTGCTCTTAATTTTCCATTTGCGGTACTATAATATTTGCTTTTAGTTGTCAATTTGCCATCCTATACAGTTTGCTCTTAATTGTCCATTTGTGGTACTATAATATTTGCTTTTAGTTGTCAATTTGCCATCCTATACTGTTTGCTCTTGATTGTCCATTTGGGGTACTATAATATTTGCTTTTAGTTGTCAATTTGCCATCCTATACTGTTTGCTCTTGATTGTCCATTTGGGGTACTATAATATTTGCTTTTAGTTGTCAATTTGCCATCCTATACTGTTTGCTCTTGATTGTCCATTTGGGGTACTATAATATTTGCTTTTAGTTGTCAATTTGCCATACTATACTGGAGATTTTTAATTTATGCTTATAATTGTTCTTAGCTCACATTTTTATTCCAATTTAATGGGCCACTCTGTCAAAGTGTCAAAATCTCACCGTGTGACATGTAAAGGCTTATTATTAATGTGTGGCTTTCATATAAATTGTTTTGAATTTGTTAAAATGCTTAGGTAATTTATGTGAGTGATGTTCGTTTATTCGTTTACAACACTGTTGCAACACAATTCGTTTACAATACAAGTATTCAAGATTCACAGCAAAGGCATCTTGGACGAAGCAAATGAACTCATTGAAGATCGAAGAAGGATTCATGTATTAAATATGCATGACAGTAATCGATCCACCAACAAAATGTAGTTGCGGTAAAGTAGAGGGGGAACACCAACTAAGTATTTTTTTTTATTTCCAATAAATTTAAATCGAGGACTAATGTTTTCCACTGTTTCAGAATTCTCATATAAATTCGCCAATTTTGCCATTCACTTTTGCCTTCCGTATCATTTAAACTTAATCGAATTTTAGTATTTCAATCTAAGTTAGTATGTATTTACCACAATTGGTGTTACAAGGATTACTATTTTAGGTTACCAATGTCGTTGCAGAAGAAATAATCGGCCATGATTTGTGCAATGGCCAAGTCCTGGTACACTCATCTCATCCTGATAACCAACCCGGCGAGCCAGCAGGAATTACCGAAGAAGATCGTCAGTTGGCTGCGACATTAGTGGCAGTACAACAGCAGCAGAGGCACTCAGGACCGACGTTGGGCTTAGTCGGAGGTTCTCATGGGCAAATGCACATAATTAACCATGCTGCCCAGCAGCAAATATTACATCACCAACTACATGACCATTCATCCGTTAATGATGGTTCATATGGTGGGCAAATTCTTGTCGATGTTGACATCAAGGAAGAACAGCTAGACTCTGACATTGATGAAATAACTGAAATTAATGTTCAAGCTACCCAAAATCTCAAAAATACTGACCAAAGGCTTCAATCAGTTTTATTGAATGGCGACATCAAGCAAAAGTAAGTATGAAGTCGTAAGGAGTATCATTTAATTTTTAAGTACCGTTTATCTTGTGTCACATCATTGTAGTCCTTTTCACAAATATTTGTAATTTTATTTTTTTGTAATGTATCCACATTAACTAGGTTTTTCATTGTTTGTAATTTTAAGTGAATGAAATACTTTTTCCCCAAATTTCTATGATGGTAATAATAAAAACAATACTAGTCCATATTGATAGATATGATTTATAAATACGAATTATTGAAAACCCTAAGGTACAATTTAATTTTCATGGTATCTTAATTTGACACATTGTTGTAATTTATGAAATAATTTGTATGATTTCTGTTAAGCATAATATTATAATACAACCTTTAACTTTTTCATAGAAAATCACTGCCACACAAAAAACGCATTCCGCCTAAGTTGAAAGCTCCAGTTACAAATAAAAAGAATAATCGTAACACAACAAAGTTAATCTGCCAAACTTGTAACGTCATTTGCAATTCTGAAGAATCTCTTAAAGATCATCAAACCAAGGAACATGGACAAGCGCAGCCTAATTATACATGTGATATCTGCAAAGCTGTTTGCCCTAACCAACTGAAATTTTTTGAGCATCTCAAAGCTCATTACGAGGGAAGCAGGGCTCAGACTCCTCAAAACAGCAAAGAAGTGGAAGACCAAATGGTTTCTACGTTCTTTTCTGTTGCAGTGTCTCAGGCTCAAGAAACTGATGCGCCTCGGTCTTCCAATAAAGGTGGAAATAGAAAACATGCGAGATCAGAAAGTACCTCAAATCTCACCGTTACAGAACCACCAGAGAAACTAATACTTGTTTGCCATAAGTGTAATAGAACTTTTAGGAGAGAAAAGACTTACCTCGCTCATATTGAAACATGTACCAAACAACAAGACACGGACGACGAAGTAATGCAGTATGAAATCGAAAGAGCAAAACTTAAGGTTTGTCTGGCAGATTAATTCCGTCTGGCTATATTAACAACAATAATAAAGTTTTTTACAGCTATGTGTCAAATACTTTAAAAGTAAATAATTTTTTAAAGTTTTAATTTAAGTATTAGCGAATTTTGAAATGATGTTTAATTCTAAAGGGTAAGAAATTGAAATTGAAGAAGGAGGAGCCAGTGGATGAATGTATCCAGGATGCGCCCATGAACTTTAAGCACATGTTGATTGAGGAGTTGAGCGATCATCCTATAAGTCCTGGAGAGGAGTATGAAGGAGATCCTCTGGAGGACCCAGACATGTTCGGTGAAGGAATAGATGACCTTAACCAGGAGGACATGATTGTCGACGATGACGATGGTAATATGTGTCCAATTTGTGATGATACATTTTCATCAAAAGTGAAACTGGAAGCTCACGTGAAGAAATTGCATCCAGATATTGCTGCCGGGAGTGCATCAAAGTCTAAGAAAAAAAGAACCACTGGGCAAAGGAGACAAGAAGTCCTTAAGTGTACTGAATGCCAGAGAATATTTAATCACAGAAATTCATTGGTCTACCATATGAGGAGTCACACAGGTGAACGACCTCACCAATGCGAAATGTGTGGAAAGAGCTTCTTTGCCACCTCGGCGTTAAAGGTCAGTCACGACACATTTTTCTAGATGAAATAAAACGGGTTTAAGCCTTGATTAAGTATATTATATATCTTAGAAGTATAATATTTGATGGTTTTCATTTTCTTCGAAAATAATACCTGGAATGAAAAATCATTGTCCTCAACAAAAATTGTACAAGTCCGTGGAGAATACAAAGAAAAATTTGAATTAAACACGTTTGAATTATTCTTGTCTTATGACAGAATGAATCACAAAAAAAATAAAACTCTAAAATTAATATTTACATTGTGAACAATGATATCCTTTTATTTTAGTACACTAGGACTGCTAATGTATCACATACGTTTCTTGTCCATAAGATATGTTGCAAATAAAGTAATTGTATGTCTTTTCATTTTGTACACTAAGGTACACATGAGACTCCATTCCGGTGAAAAACCTTATAAATGTGAACACTGTGGACGACATTTTCGGCAATGGGGTGACCTCAAATATCATGTGATTTCTATTCATTCCGATATTCGACAGTACCAATGCGAGTTCTGTGGAAAGGATTTCGCTCGCAAGTACAGCTTGATAGTTCACAGGCGCATTCATACTGGAGAGAGAAATTATAAATGCGAATTCTGTGGAAAATGCTTCCGGGCTGCTAGTTATTTACAAAACCACAGAAGAATACACACTGGAGAAAAGCCCCATGCTTGTACAATATGCGGAAAACCCTTTAGAGTTAGATCTGACATGAAGAGACACATGGCGTCACATAATCGTGATCACAACCATGCTCACGCTACACAGATCTCTCAAGTCTCACATGCCCAAAATATTCAGACGACAACAAGTGTGGTGACGGTTAGTAATGCAAATCAAGTCAATCAGGTAATCAATCGCAATTAAGGATACAAAAATTGTTGACAATTATGTGAGGACAAAGCCATTGAATTGTTTAATGGCGTTACAGATCATTGCTACAATTGGGCCACAGATTGGGCAACAAATAGCCCAGGCTGTTCGGAATGGAGCGCAGACTATACAAGTACAGGGAACACAATTGACTGCACAGCAGGCTCAACAGATTCTAGAGGAATCTGGTGAAACAGTAATTACTGGTGACCTGGCGGAAGGAACTCCAATAAATATTACTCTTACCCAGGATGGAAGAGGCCACTCCTCTTTAGAGGTGGTTTTTCAACTATAACTTTAAACTGATTTTTAAATTTATATAATAATTTAAATCGAATTTAATTTTAAAAAGAAATGTATTTGCAGTTTAGTATTTTTATTTTTATAGGCGGCCGCTGTCGCCACATTGCAGTCGGCAGAAATTCAAGATGGACAAGTTATCTATCCGCGTGATGGAACTGTTGAGACTGTTACAATACGGGAAACCAATACGGGGACATTATACGTTTGGCCCGTTTTTATGAACTGAATTCACTCGTTGTACGCCCGCAACCAAATTTTGAATTATAACTCTCCTTCTCCCCAGCGTTCCATTCAAGATTGTTTGCTTCCCATTCAATATTTCAGTATTCCTAATCTTAAAAAATTTAAACTAACGATTACAGATACAGAATTCTGATACTTCTTTTTTCGATATCTCGCCGTATATGTACCATTTTTTTCTAGAGGCCATGGCTCCGTTTTTCAATTATTGTTGCAGTAATTACTTTTTGACTCTGCGACAATTTACACCTTAAAAGCATGTTAAGCGTGTCTACTAGAATAATTTTTCTTTTATGCATTATTATTATTAATTAGTTTTAAGTAATAATTGTGAATAGCTCGGTTTCTCTTACTTTGATAAGCAATTTAGTTTATAAACAAATAAATTACATCATCGAATGGATAAAACACGTCAAACTGTTAATTTAAAATTATTTGTGGCTTCAGGAAATGCCCGGTTTGGTTTAAGTCCGCATATATTCATTATGGCTGGATTTCAAGCAAGTACTACTATAACTTGGAGCACACTTTTTATTATTAACAAAACAATTAACATATTATTGTAAGTTTTTTTTTAAATTCTGCCGTAAATCATATTCTTTACGGTATTTACGTAAAGTATTATTTAAAATTATTAAAAAAACATTCTGCGTAATTAAGAACCTGGTCGAGCGATCTATGTTAGCATTTTAATTGTATTTAATTTTATTACGTTTTCCCCGTCGACCCAAGAGTCCAAAATATTTTATAATTACTAATAAATACTCACTGAAGTTATTTGTATCATTGGAATAATACATTGCTATAGTCCATTTTTTTTATCTGAGAATTTTTTCCTATCCTTCCCATGTTAAAAATTATGAAATCTTAAATGGAACTATGCTGGAGAAAAACAATTTTCTCCCCTAGTAACCCTTTATTCAATTAGAAATTTTGCAGATATTTGCAATGTTCACTTTTATTTTTACCCCTTGGTTACAGAAATACCATTTCAGATAACCTTTTAAAAAATAAATTCTCAGATAAAAAAAAATGGACTATAGTACGTACAAAGATTTACTATTGTACAGTATAGCATAAAACCGATTTGAGTATGCATTTTCTACACGCACGCTAATTAGTTAATATTTGACCCATTTAACAGGACAATTTAACTGAAGTGAATTGACCAAAATCCTAATCCCAATGGAGAATTTTAAAATAGTGAAATAAAACTCTTAAATAATCATTATGAAATCACTACTAACTACAAATTATACTCCATGGATATTAATGAGTTATAAGAGATAGATAAATAGAATTTTTTCATACAAATTTACTGTTGCAATTCGGGAAACCAATACTTTTGACCCGTAATTCTCTATCTCCCTAGCGTTGCATTCAAGATTGTTTAAATCTAAATTATTTTAGAGATTACGTGTATATTCTTGGTATTTCATTCTTCAATATATCTCCGTGTAAGCGTCATTTTTCTTGATGTTTACTTTATGCAGGTTACTTTTCGACACGCTAACAACGTAGACCTCAAAGGTAGCTTAACACATTTTGTTTTTCGATTCTACTATAAACAATGTCTCTTCTATGCATAATTATTATTGGCCGTGATTTAATCCTTCCATGCAAATGAATGATATCCGCAGGAAAGAGAAAGTCTGCGGACTAATGAAAGTCGCAGGCGGCCAATATATATGCAAATGAAAGTCGCAGGCGGCTAATATATATGTAAATGAAAGTCGCAGGCGGCTAAAATATGTGCAAATGAAAGTCGCAGGCTGGCAATATTTGGGCAAATGAAAGTAGCAGGAAATGATTTAAATTAGCATGAAGTGCAACTGTAGACTGAAAACAATGTAGTTAGTTCGATTGTTTAGCAAGAAATATTTTTCTCCCACTCTCTCAACTGTCTTTATATTTCTTTTGTTATAACGGTTTCCTATACAATGCATATGTATAGAAAATGCCAATGTTTAATGATAACAGTATAATACAGACATGTATGTCTAATGTCGGGTAATGTGGCAGTGTATTGCACATAGTGAGCTTTACTGTTTTCCAGTAAGTCAGGTCTTGTAAGTGTTAGCAATATGGTAATATCATAAAGTAAATAAGTTCGTATTCATATTTTAATTCAACTATTACCAGGCTTCTACAATTATTGCTGCTGCCGAAAATTCAACGACAATTTCTGATTAAATATATGCATTGCAAAATTCATGCTAATTTAAATCATTTTCTGCTACTTTCATTTGCCCAAATATTGCCAGCCTTCGACTTTCATTTGCATATATATTGGCCGCCTGCGACTTTCATTTGCATATATATTGGCCGACTTTCATTAGTCCGCAGACTTTCTCTTTCCTGCGGATATCATTCATTTGCATGGAAGGATTAAATTTTAGTCATTATTATTAGATACAGTAATAATTTGGAGTATTTCGGTTACAGTTAGTTGATGTACCTATATAGATTCTACACGAACAGATTAGCTGTTTCAACGTATAGTGTGGTATCGTACCATCTCTTTCTGTTTGAGTCGATTCCCCATTGTCAAATGCATTGAAACGGAACTTGGGATGTTGGATGTATATGGCTGTGTCTTCCTTCTCGATTGCAACTGCACTGTTTCTGGTGTTGTGTAATGTTTCTTTTTATGTCGGAGACTAGAGCGGAAGGAAGGGAAGATTCTCACCGCGTAGGGCAAAGCAATGTAAACCAAAGATCATGTGGAGAAAAAGTCTTCTTCGGAGGAGATGAGGGGCATGGAAGTAAATAAATGACAGTGTGCCTCCAACTTTCTCGTCGATTGTGTCTTCCTTACGTTTCTTCAATTTGACTTAACGTGTTGGTTTATTATGTTGTACACACTCTGCAGCAGCAGCGTGCTCTTTTCATCCTTCCCAAAATCTCCGAAAACCGGCTTCTTCCACACTCATTCTCTGTCTTCACACTTCACAGTCCACACAACTTCTTAGTCATACTGACATCATACCATATTTACAAATGCACAGTTCCTTTGCCGGTGACTGCCAGACAGTTTATAAATACCTTCCCTTTTACAATACACAATGTGTTAAATCTTGGCAGTACCTACACCAACCAACTCTTCCAATGATTTTTCATGTATTCTGCGTTCTACATCTTGTCTTGCTATTCATAGGTACCATTATAGCCTGAAAAACTCTTGTCCTTTGAAATAATTATTGTGCAGAGAGAATGATAATCTGTTTTCCCAATTATTCATCCATTTAATAGTTAACAACAATTGCCATTCAGTATGAACGCAGTGTTTTTTAGTGATTTTGTTGGTGTTCTCTAAGAGACCGGTGTGTCTACGTACGTAATAAAATGTAGTACTACATAAAATGTAAAAGAACATAAAGTATATGACATACTTATCTAAGTATCATAAATACTGTGTGATGTGAACAATATCTGAATAGATAAACTAGTTGAGTTGTTGACTAAACTATTGTGACAACAACGACCTACAACTGTTAATCGACTACAACTAGTAACCTTCAAATTTTCGAAATCAACAAAGTTGCTTAGATATTTAATAAGAAGATAATTGAATTTAATGAAATCTGTGAGCGCTTGTTCTGTTTGAGACTAGAAAATCTTGTGCGTCGGATTACATTGGAAATTGGTAAGCCATATTTATAATATACAATTGTTTTAGGTTGAATGAAGTAGAAAATGCCTTCATCCGACATTTGCCAAAATTTTCACCAGTTCTAATAGACAAAAATTGACTACCTATTGTTTGAATAAGCGTTGATAATTAAATTATGCTATTTATCATTAGAGTACATTTCTAAGGGTTAAACGCAAAGAAGTCTTACTAGTTCATACCAATTTATAGGGTGTAACACGAAAATGCATCTACTTAGTAAACCATGTATATAGGTATGGTCTAAGCCCTGGACACTTTCTTTTCATAGAATGTTGTTCACCTCTTATAACAGAACAGATAGCATGTATATGCAAAGTAGGTACTACTACTCCAGTTTAAAATGAAATGAATATACTTATGGAAATCCATAATGGGGTGTTCAATCCACACAAAACGATTAGGACTTTCTAGAATATATTAGTTTATAGAATACTATGGACATAAAATCATATACAGATCCCAGTTTTTGGGGGGTGCCTTTTAGTACTACCGCCCATTTACCTTACCCAGGAATAGCCAAGCAATTTAAATCAATTTACATCTTATACTGTCTTGTTAAACAATATACATTGCATTAGCAATATATATTTGATTCTTCCTATAAATGTAATAAATATGCAATTGATAAATGATTTATTTTACAACGAATTAACAGTATTAAAATAATTATAAAACAGCTTTTATATAGTTACATTAGATTTTCTGTTTTATCAACCCTTACTCATAGTTTTCAACCAATGGTTCTTTTAGTGAGTGGATTTATCTACAATAACCTTATAAGTATTTACATTTGCATCGTAGTATTCAATACCACTTAAAAATAATTTAATCAATCTCGTAAGAAAGTATATTCTATGTTTTGTATGTTTTAGCTATGTGAATATAATTAGTACAGTTTAATGACCTGCTCCACGATGTTAAATATCAATAAAATCTGTTTGCAATAATAGATAGGCTATTAAAATATTTCACGAAGCTTTTAGCGTCATTTACTGCTGTTAAATTGAAAGGTAAAAGTGCAAAGCAATCCCTAGTAATAAGATTGGCTACTCTGCAAGGTAGCCTATCGCTTTCCTGTACTTGGCTGACTACTGCGTGACTTACCATTACAAAGTATAACTCCTGTCACATAAACAAAACTGCTTAATAATAAAGGTGTGTTGAACTTCAGTCATATAAACAAAAGATATCAAAATAAATTAATTTTTCAATCATTCCGTTGCAATTTAATTGGACATATCGAAGTTTCGATCAAAGCTATTAAATAGGTACTACTATTGTTGTTTAACTTTGTATGAAAATCAAGTATGCACTCTTCAGTAATGAGGCGCTACGTATTACACACTCATAATCCTTACAGGCACACAAATATAAATTGCCTACTATGCATTACTGCTAACCGTTAGGTAATTTGGCACTTAAATGCTAAACTTTTCGAGATAATGTAGGTCTCCTGTAATAAGTAATTTGCCCATGATGTATCCTGGTTACTGACACAGATTAACCCCTTCTGCACTTATAAAAATATTTAGTGCCTACGCATTATTTGAATATTCCTAATACAAAATGATACGAAAAGAATAATAAGATTAGTATGCGATGTGAAGTACTTTTCTATTTATTCGCGTCACAAATCACCTAGCCTGACGTACATAGATAGTCAAATCTTACCGTATAAAGCTGGACAAGCCTTTTGCGAATACAATGCTGCTTAATAATCCGAATTATTGCTTATAGGTTTTGAGTACCTACCTACCTACTTTGATAAGCTAAAATTCAACTGTATTTTGTTCCACGGAGAAATAGCTGCATCGAAATTTTTCCCGTGCATGATTCTTATTTTGCAAAAAATTAAAGTATTACATATTACATATATATTATTATTTTCAGTATTGCTACATCGAACAAGGAGATCCATGATGTAATTTCCATAGATATTTACATATGAACGTAAAGCAGAAAATAGATGAAAATTAGAATGCGGACATTAGTTTAATTATAAAATCCACTTTAGATGAAATAAAAATAAATATTGATTTCACAAGGAAGGGAAGATCATTCGTAAGTTATAGAATTGTCCTGTATGAAGAATTAAAGTTAGAGTATAGTTTGTGTATCGTAGCATGATTCGTGTGGGGGATTTTGTCTTGAAGTGAATATCTCTCGAGGGAATTATGCCACTTCGGAAGTCATAATGAGCATCCAATTATTGAATGTGTGAGTGTGAATAAGAGATTATGTCGAGACAAAGGATATTCGTTTTATCAAGCAACAACCAAATCAGGTAGTAATGCGGAATACAAATAATAAGTACCTATAGCTAGCTGCAGATCGAATATACATTGTGTATGAGAAACCCAATAAATAAATACACTTGAGCCTACTTAAGTGTCAAAACATAAATATATCTAGCTAGACTGAAAAATGTGAAAGGTGAAAAGCTACTGTAATATGATTACATTGCATTACTCTGTGGATTCACATTCTGTGATGCATACCTAGGAACTAAAGAAGTATCCCTGAAACTATTGATATTCGTATGATTAAAGCATGCAACGGTATTAAATGCGTGTGGAAGAGCACAAGGACTTAAGCAGAAGATTTGGTACTTGACTGTTCTTATTTAATGTCACGTACCTACCCATTTTTCTGAAGCATACGATATCAGTTGGATAAACTATAGTTATAATTTAAGGATTAGGTAGGTGTGTATAAAGACACTGAGAAGGTAAACTTAAGAAAACGGAGAACGGTCACTGTGTAATAGGAAAAGAGATTACTTATCGTTATGTTAGTATTATATAATTGTACAGTCACTTGTACAAGTATTCCTAATATTTATGTGACTTGCTTAGACTACCACGTTTTCATTACTAAGGTACATACTGTAATAGAAGCGTAGCGTGCAGGGTGATTGAAGTTAATAGATATATGAAGTGGAGCATAGCATATGCAATTCGTATAGAAGACATAAGGTAGTTTTAAATTCTAAATTGTTAGCTCGTTCAACTCATCCACCTGGCTTATGGTTACAACTTCTACTACCCAGTTTGCTTATTGTTGGTTTGTTTGGCCAGACTTCTTTAGTCTTCTTATCTCTTGTATAATAGTGTTGTTGTGCTGTATCCACCTTTATATTCTCATTCACTCACAGCACACCTATCCATTCTGTTTCACTTCTAATAAATGCACTACAATACATTACAATCAGTTGGCTAGCCAGAATGGTTTTAAAGACTGGCTTTTCCGCGTGTAACACACCGAGTTACATCTGTAGTTCGTAAGTGAAGGATTTGGTATGTAATGTTGTTATACATATCCATAATACTTACGGTGTAGTGGCTACATTATAATTTTACCATAAAAGAACATTCATGCTAACTCAACATGCGTTTGACAAAACGATAGAGAGTTTTGAGACGAAACACTATTAACTATGTACTTTTACAATTCCCTACAATAAGCATGCCCTATGCAACTACCTAACGATACAAGTAGTTTCGGCTTTTATGTCAGCATGCAGTTACCGTTTACCATTCCCTATAAGTGTGAAACAGAAATGCATTCGGAAAGGTAAACCTTAAACACGATGCGATCTTCAGTACTTTAGTATATAGGTACATATTACCTTTATGCACTAGACACAAATTATACTGGAAAAAGGTAACTGAAAACGAACATGAGTTTAGGTAGCTTACCTAAACACAGAAAGCAAGAGAAGGTTAACTGCAACAAATACAGTGATATCGTAGGTATCGTTCACAACGTGTACTATCTATCTAATGTCTACTAATCGTTAGTCAGTAGTCATCCAACTGTCCTCCTGAGTGCACAACAACAGACTTTTGTCTTTATTACATCAACCCTTTATTATTATACACTAAGAAATCCCCAATACAAAATTTCGAAACATGCTTTCATAAGGTTCAATGAGTTACCTTGCTATCTCGTTCAGTTCAAGCTTGTACACATTCAGATAAGCAATACTCAAATATTTGCAATTTTTCAATTACTCCATTTAGTACCTCAATGTCAGCAGATATATTACAAGGCGGTTGCAAATATTTTCGTCTGTCTATACTTTATTGTCTCCACTCCACCATTTAAGTCTTAGCTAGATGGGCCATTTGAAGAATCTAGTAACAATTAGTTACAATGTGAATAATCTGTAATTGAAGTAATAGTAAGTCCAATAGCGATAATGAAAAGTGCACTACAGTGGGAAATGAGACGGAAGATTTACTGAAAATGTTTAACCATTCAAGACAGCAAAAAATATTTTCTGTGTTTACGCACCGTATACTAAATCGTTTATTACTTTATATTACTACAGTTTGATATGTAGGTTTACAATCACCAGGGATGGTCATAAATACATAATAAATACGTAAAGTAATACAAAATTGCATAAGTGAGAATTGGGGCATGCCGGTAGAAAACTAATATAAAAGTCTGTAAATAATACTTCTAGTGAGATTGATTTTCTACAGCATTTTTTAAGTGTTTAATTCTACAGAAGTCATCAAGAAATATTGAAGTGACAGAATAAAAGAAAAAAAGGGAATTAATAATTCAAATTGATTAATTTTGGATGCCAGGATTGTATTTGCTCGGAGAGTGAGAGAAACGCGTGTTTCTGCGTAAACCTTCTTTGTCTTTTGTGCACGTTTACTTTACTGACGTCAATTTTTTGTCTCAAATGTATTGTTTGTTCTGTTCTGCGTGGTGAAATGAACATATGAAAAGTGGACAATTTATTGTCAGTATGATTAGGAGTTTTTCAGGTAATTACATGGTATTGGCTTGGTAGGCAGTAGGCATCCGTAATTATAAACTATTTGCATTTCATTTTAGAAATGTGGCATACTCATGTATGTATATATGTAAAGTAGTGAACCAGAGAGGCAAGTTCGTGTATAAGCTGTCGGCTTTGTTGTTGCGAGTTGTGTTGATACTTGGCACGGAACCATAATGAAATCCATAGTTGATAATGTTAAATACTGAAGAGATACAATACTATCCCTTCTCTAATTGTAGGTGAAAACGGATGTTCACCTATAATAGAAAAACCAGGGGCAGCAGCGTAATGTAATGATGAAGCAGCACAATGTCAATGGGAAAAGAAGTACAGTAGAGATTGTCAGTGAAACTGAAGTGTGTTTTTCTATTGTGTTTCCCTGACACGTCGCTAATAATTCTTCATGTATACATTATTGCTTCAACTAAGCACAAACCTTTGTGAGTTAAAAAAATTTTAAATTATGCTTTGTGTGTTGTAAAACTTTTGGCGAAACCATAAAATCATAAGTAAAAGAATATATTTAGTTAATTTAATCTGAACTTTGTTTTTATCTTTCAGGAATTAACGCAAGAAATTAGTTAATTGCTTAGCACATTCAATGAATCAGGCCAATTTGTATTGCAATTGAGTAAAAATGATGACCACAGATGAAAGAAGTTGTAAATCTCCGAGAAAATATTCTGCACAGGAAACAATTCAGGTAAGAATTTTCTAAGTATATTTTCTTACAGTTATAATAGTGTATTATAAACCAGACGATATACAGCAACAAAGAAAAGCTATTGGAAAATATTGAAGACCTTTCATACACATGCGTATTTATCCCTTTAATATCCAGAGAGTATATAGTAATGCATTTATTTCAGTACATTTCATATTGTATGTAAAAATCCATTACAGGGCTAATTAACGCGGGTGCTAACTGATACACTGAGATAACTGGAAGTAAAATATTGCTACATGTAGTGGCACGAATTTATCAGTAATTCTTAATTGGTGGCAGGTGTTGCCTTTGAACAATTTCCTTAGCTGCCTATTATAAGTGCAAAGTTGGGTGAGTTGGAATTATATAGCATGAGCGTAATCACATAAAAACATGCTACTACTGATAGATAAATCATTATGTGGGTGGAGAGAGTCAAGTCAAGGATTATTGTCCAACCTCATTTTGGAATGGTTCTTGTAAACATTTTCGTTGCTTTGTCTTGGAGAAAACATAGAGTTGGTTAGTGTTGGTTGGAATGAGAGTTGCATCCGCCGGAGGATTTAAGATTTGGTTAGTGAAAACAAGAAAATATGAAGGGCAAGGCTGAAAAGCTTCTCCAAGGGATTGTCGTGTTATTAGAGCGAAGGCGGGAAGGAAAGTAACTGCACGGAAGGCGAGAAGATATGGCAAATTGGGATCACAAGGATGAGCAAAACGAAATGTCTTTGAGGGAATGAGAGTATCCAGGAAAAATTTCCCAGGAGAAATATAAAGTTAGAAGTGAGAGTTCTACGTCCGTTGCATTTCCTCCGTGTGGTTCTGTAGTGGTCGCTCTCTCTCTGCCCTCCTCCATTTACACCGGCTTTTAGTATGTACCTACGTCAACCTACATTCATTTATTGTCTACTTCTCTATTCCTCGAACATATATCTCACTATCCCTTATCCTTTCAGGGATTTACCTACCAGACCGCCTACACGACTTCTATATTCTTTTTTGTATCTGTTTTCCTGTTCCTGGAGATATGTGTGTATTAAGCACATTGCATAGGTAGGAAATGTAGGAATCATCTTCTGCTAGAATTTCATACAAATATTCCAGAAAACTAAATTATGCTTTATAGACTCAGTATGAGCAATAATAAAAACGAGACACATGAAATACTACAGGAAAAGAAAGAAAAGTGTAAAAATTGTACTGGGTTTATTCTCTGCAGCTAGGTAAGGCACTATGATGAATGTTTCTATTTTTTAATGTTAACTACTTGAGAGTTGCAGAGTTGCAGTGAACTGAATCTAGGAGAAAAGTGCATTTGTTTGTGTAGCAGTGCTTAGCTTACTAAAATAAACTTTTTGCTTTGTAGTGTAAAGTAATTGTATATTTCTTTGTTGTGCAGAATTGCGTAAAGAGAAGGAAAGGGCAATGCAGGCAGTGGTGTTCTGGATGGACATAGAGCTACTAGATAGGAAGATTCAGGGTTTTCTGGGGACGTAGAACTTGATTGTGATTGCGATAGCAAAAATTGTCCGCATCTCATCCCCTTGCAAGAGAGTCAGTGAGATACACGGCAAGAATAATAATATCCGAAGAAAGGGGGATGAGATGAGTTTGACTTTGCTTCGGGAATTTCTCATGGGCTTGTTTTGTGGCATTCATTTCGTATTCTTACTACCAACCAACACCAAACCAACTCCAGTCGAGCATTATCGTTTCTTCTCAACCGTCTTAAGACAGACAACACAAGACAAAAAGCCGATTCAAGATGATAGCATCCCAGTAGCAGACCCAATCCACTGCCACTTTTAATTCTGGCACACCAACAACGACAAGGAACAAGTAAAGCACTTGAGAAAGCCAAGCTTTTTTCACGTCTCTTCTCAGCACTCTGAAAATGTCCAGACTAGAAATGATACTCCAAATCAATGTCAACTTTATGTCTGATGAATACCTTGTGAATATTTAGCATGAGGGGATACAATTTTGTGCTGGCTACTTATTTAGTTCTGAAAACATTATTAAACACAAAAGTCTTGTGGAGATAATCATTAAATAAAGATTAGTTCATGTAGTTATCAGGTTTGTAGTCAGTGAAAAGTCTTTATACTCCCCCGATTTGCAATGACGAAAAAATTGTGTTAACATTTACTTCCCAGTAGTTTCTTATGCGTATACCGTATTTACCGTATTAATGCCCCCCGCTATTATTGTTTCAAGTTGATTTTTTTGCATGTAAAGTTCGCATTGAAAGCCCCATGGGGCCCTTATAACGGCGAGGGCTTTTATTGTTTCAACGAATTTATTCAACAGTCAAAATCAATAGTACAAGTATACATTATAGTAATATATTATAATAATATTATAGTAATTTAACTTAGATGTGTGAAATGTGAATACGTATAATTTTTATTGGTAATAGCATAGGTACTCTCCATCAATCCGCGTCTAATTCCAAATTAATATTGAATACTAACCAATTGCCTAATCTGTCGCATATAGGTATATGTGTACCTAGAATAAGTACACATCACGGTGCTGCTATACTCAACGTACATGTTTTGGTAGGGGCTCTTATTTCGAACGGGGGTTTTATAGTTTGGTAAGTCTTTTTACTCATGTTTCGTCGTAATAAGGCCCCCCGGGGCCCTTATTACGGAAGGGGCCATTAATACGGTAAATACGGTATGTTAGATAAATATTACTAGTTGTGCTAAACAGCAATTTAGTGTATTCTTATTTAGTGTATTTGTATTAAAAGCAACCATACTAACAAAGGGCGTATTAAATACAAAATAAACTAAAACATTTTTTCTATATAAAATAATCAATTTTGTACATTAGATATAAAATTTTAATTTTATTTTCCGAAGGTTTTAGATAAAAATGCATTGTTGCTAAAGAAAGATGACACAGTTAATGTATTTGTAGATTAGACTTGGTGAAATGCAACAAATACGAAGGTCTGACAAAGGATATATTTAACCAGTATGGGTAACACATGAGAGACGCTGAGGCAGTTTAAGCATTTAATCCCTGTATTTATATACTTTAGAACCCATTTTTCTAAAAAAAAATTAACTACTATTTGCTATATGTATAAGAATGACGTACTTTTACAAGTATTTGTTGCATTTTAGAGTAATTCTTTTAAGCTTTCAGAATTTCTTGAAAAAGTCTCGAAATAAAGGAAAGCGTATAAACTTTTCGACTTACATATCTTTGGAATATAGAAAAGAATAGTTTTACGATGTGGAGCGCAGTGAGAGTCTCGGAGGGGAATTTTAGAATTCTTACTACCTACTTTTACTATTATGTAACTATGTTATGTATGTATCCACTTTGGGTTAAAGTTAGAGTAATAGAGAACAGAATGCACTATTTATGTTACTGTGTGTATTTTAGTGGATATAATAATATAGGTAATTTTAACACTGCACCATATAAGATGCGTATTCTCCCCATCGGAGCCTAGACCAGTTCGCTTAGGTTCACTCACGTATTCTTCAGAATGTGCCATTGCAGTGCACATCTTTTTTGCTCTGCCTGAAAAGTATTATAAAGGATTTTCTTGAGAAAAGAAGCATTGAGAAAAGGTAAGTCGAGTCACCAGAGTGCAAGATGCAATGAAACGCAATGTATTTTCGTCTGCTGAGAGATATGCTGACGTACATTGGTATGCTTACAACTTACATAGTGGATTTGTTCAGCCGGTATATAATCCGTTCATAGGTTTTATACGGCTTAGATATTGAAAAGAGCCAAGAAGTCAAAGTCAAGGCAGCCAGCGTGGCGCCTACAAAACTTTTCCACTTGAACTTGAACTGACTTAACTTTCCCATTCAATTGGCTTCAGGCTACCAAACTCACATTACAATTATTACATAACCGTACGTTTCTTTCGAAAAGTGGCCTTCCTTTCCTACACATTCTTCCAACTTCTGCATTGGCTATCCTTACTCCGAAAACATTTCCCTAAACAGTCATGTTCTTCCAACAAAACTTTTCTCTGACATACCCCACTTATTGCCAGTGCACGAAACTTTCCTACTAAGCCATTCCACTTTATGACAAATACTGCACATGGTGCATTCATATTTTTACACTTCAAGAACCTTCGGGCGTGCCACTTAATACATGTATTTCATACAGAGGAAAATGTTACAGTCCCTTTCTGGATAGTTATCTTTTCAACTGTATTCAATTATAAAATGTGTAAAGATTAATCCAAACACATTTAGCGAAATATTAATTAACACTACAAATGACTAATAAAAAAGCATTATTTTGTACAGGTTTTAGTTTTCCACATTTTAGCCTAAATGAATATGAAATAAAATATTGTAAATCCTAAATTCCTTTCAATTTTTTAAATGGTAAACTGGACTACAATTTTTATTATATCATTTATAGAACGATTTTGTATAACCAAAATATACGTTTAACTATACCTTTTCATTAGTCTTCCACTTAATGAATGTCTCACTTCACAAAATGTTCCATTACATCAGTATCTACTGGCTATGCATTCTAATGAGTGAGAGCGTGTAGGTAATAAACTTTTATGCAGTAATTGAAGAATGTAGTAAAATACATTTTATAATTTTACACGTGAACATTAGACTGAAGAAGTAGCAGAATGTACGTATGTAGTTTGTTGAAGGTGTATTGACATTTCATACCCCATCTGAGTCAGTAACAAGTATCTCTGCGATATAATTAAACACCCTCAGTCGATAGACATGGGTATTACTAGGAAAATAAGACATGTACCAAAATAGCATGACATTTTATTACTCATGCTCAAAATTCATGATACGTAACTTCCTAATTTTATGTGTCTGACTTCTAAGACTCTGAATTCTGTATTCTTTTCAAACTTAATGAGAATGGATGAATGTGTGCATTCCCTGTTCAACTCGAAGGACATAAAATTGCTGCCTTTTGAAATTAAAACAATATTTATATCATAAAAATGGTACTCGTAGAATAAATGCTAGAGGAAGGTTATTGTTCCTCGGCAAAATAAAACTCACAGGACTGTGTTTATGACTACAGTTACATAAAAAACAGTCAGCAGTGCAAGAACATAAAAATATGAAAGAAAATTCCCACTAAGACATAATTGTATGAGAATAATACACTGTGACGAATAAATGGATATAATCTCCGCTTTCTGCAGAAACTGCTGAATAACATTTATATAGGGTAGTATATATGCGAAAGTTTAAGTAATCCAATCTAAGAGTGAGTCACTACCCAAACAAAATGCAATATACCAAATATCCATCATGTACACTACAGTAGCATAGCTCTTACGATTACTTATATTTGTACTGTATTGGTCGTGGTCGAGGAATAGTAAAGTTCGGTAGAACTAAGACCAAATCTACTGAGTCGGGAAATGGAAATAGTTATCTGAAGTATTTGATGATGCTCGCTATTTCCTTATACTGCTTGTTGAGTGAGAGATTTTTGGTTTTAAGTGTGATTTCTGTGTTTGCTATTCATGCCTACATGCGGACCCCTTATAAGTAAAGGGTTCATCATAATAGTACAATAGAGGAATCAAAAATGAATCTACATATGAATAGACTGCAGCTTTAGTACAGCCCACTGATATTGCACTAGGCACATATTTGATTTCGTATATTAAAGCCCTGTTGATCTCTCTTGAAGATTCACGAAATAAATTTTCTATCATCACTTTTACAATTTTGCTTTAACATTGGATTATATTACATTCTTTTAATCTACATAGCTGCATTACAAATCTCAACTATAAGAATTCTATTTAAGATCTTTATCACATTTCTAAGTGAATCTAATTTTTTTTAAATAGATAAAAGTCATAAATAATAGTTTTTCAGATTAGGCAAAATAATTTTTTTGCGAATTTAATAATGAAAGGAAGTATAAAATCCGACCTATATTTTGGATTTAAATGTCTAAAACATTGTCGTCTATATTTGTAGATTAGGAATTATAATACTTCTCAGTGCACGGTTGGCTAACTTTCTTACCGAATTTGCTTAGATTATGAATGTTCCATTGTCACAATACGATAAATTACAAAATGTCATTTCTTCCACAGTATTAATCTCTCTTATAAGGGTAAAATCGAAATAATTACGGTTTACACTGTGAATATTCGTATGTATACATATATTATGTTGTATATCTAGGGTAGAGCAAAGAAGAATTATATTATTTAACTGTCACATCACATACAGTACTCTTACCCTAGTTACTTACATTAGTTCTCGCTTTCACTTGGAAGAATCCCTCACACTGTTGGTTGTACACGGAGAAGAGGAAACGTTCTCCAATCATAACACGTATAATGATACCTATACAAAATAAAATGTGTTTCTATATGATATGACAGATATAGAGTTCCCCTTAATTCATATCCTTTAGTAGAAGTAGAATCCCTGAGCAATTCTTCACATCTCATCATTTATCCTGTATATTGCATTTTCACCCTTACTGTCGAAGAATGAAATGGGGATGAGATCAGATGAGTGTCGCATCTTGTCTCATATGCTTCAAATCCAGATTTATCATCTCGAGTCATCCCAATTCTATCACATCTACTAACTGCCAATGCCAACCTAGATTTATATAGCCTGTATACTACACAACCAAAATACAAATATCTTATAGTTTTGGATGCAATTAAAATTTCGATTTACATTTAAACTTGTCTTTTGACAGCAATGCAAATCTACCCACAATTTTACACCAGATTAGTAATCCGAAAATACATACCAGAGAGTCAATTAACTTTGCCTGAAATAATTACAATTACAATGTTTATGAAAAACATTTCCCTACATAGGCTAATTACTATTATTTGCAAATACTTTTAAGTAAAATTGCATTTTATGCATATCGCAACATATTGCGAGTACGTGCTGGTGAATCTTTCGTTTTATTCGTATACCGATTTGGTTATGTATGGTTAGACAACAATCCTCTTACAGCTGTCGAAATAATTGTAAGACTGGTTTTTGCCTTGCGAGTCGCGCCCGGCGCCCACCAACTCAAATGAGTTGAAGTTGGCGAGAGGGTTGGCCAACTCTACATTTTAGGATGCATAAGTTGGTGGAAAGTTGGTGGGTCGTCTTATGCACAGGCCTAGTTGGTGGAGGGTTGGTGTGCAAATTAACGAACAGGGCTCAGTTGGTGGGATGTTGGTAGGTACACTAAAAAATAGTGGAGAGTTGGTGGAAAGTTGGAGGTCCAACTTTCACACAGTCTTTAGTGGGTTGAAAATTGTTGACTCAAGGGAAATGGAAAAGAGGAAGGGTGAAAAGTTGGTTGGTGGTGTTCCATAATTGTATATTGAAAGTTAAGGAATTAGTAGATGCGTGATACATATCTTAAAACTAGCAAAATGACAAATAACAACAATTCCATACTAAAAATGTGTATTTCTCTACAAATAGCGTCTATAAATAAATTTCTGGGAACTTAATCCGCCCGTAAGACAAAAGAAATAAACGTATAGTTGGTAAGAGTGTGGACCCACTCCACTTTTTAGAAAGCCAAAGTTGGTTCTTAGTTGGTGGCTTTACTACACACACTGGCTTAGTTGGCGGAAAGTTGGCAGGAGCACTCTCAAGCAGGTTAAAGAGGGTGGAAAGTTGGTGACCTAACCTTCCAACTCTGATGAGTTGGTGGAAAGATGGTGGGTTAGCTCGCTTGCATTGCCGAGTTGGTGGAAAGTTGGTAGGGCAAATTATATCCTATACAAAGTTGGTTGGTAGTTGGTTGGTCAACCTATGCACACTTCAGAGTTGGTGGAGAGTTGGTGGGCTTGTGTTGACGCCGGGCTATGCTTGCGACATCATATAGTGCTCACCCTGTCATATTATTTATAGTGTGTTGGGTTCCCATTGCGTTTCTGTAATGTGTCTGAGTGAAGTAATGCATTAAGATTATACATGCCCCGTAGAATAATCTATAAACTCATAATGGAAAGCAATTTCAAAGTCACACTCTGAACACACATAAGAGTGAAAGCAAAGACCATTGCAGTGCACCCGTTATAATGTAATAACTATTTTGTTGTTCGTATCTCTGGAGATGAGTTTCCCTTATAAGTGGGACTACCCCTAGCCCTGCCCCGTGTGCTTATGCCTGCATAGCAATTTAATCGAATGCAATAGAAAGTCTCACTAAGCCACGTACATATTTAAGTATGTAACATTGCATTACACCTCGACATGGATAGAGCGACACAGAGCAAAACATGAGGTCGTAATTTCACCCTGCTTTATTGTAATGCATCTCTATGTATTGTTATGTGGGGATGATATTATAAAGCTTTAGTTAAAGCCGACGATGTGATGCTAGTAATGGAATCGGAAAGCCACCCTGTCTCTCTTTTGGTTGGTCGGTTTCCCATATTATTGCACTTTGTTACATCACTTTCCTTACTGCCATTTCGCCACGTATCATATTCTAAACAGAAATGCCTTCATTCAATTCATTCATTTTCAAACAACCTCTTCAGTCACTTCACTTCCCTTCAACTTACAACATACACTTGCTCCCATTTCTAAAAAACTGCGAACAAGTGGGATTCATCAAAAGCAAAAGAAAGTTGGTATCACACATTAAATGTCTCGATAATCACAAAAAATGTACGATTTTCCTCTAAAACCTGCTTCTTACCCACAGAAGTTACCTATAAGGAGTAGATAAAGTGTATTAATTAATTAAAACTGCATTTTAGTGATATCTGCATCCCAAATACTCAAAATGCACGTGAACACTGGAAAACCTTGTGAAATAGTTATACATTGTGCAGTGTTAAACACACAAGAGTGCATATTTGTAATAGTACCAAATACACAATAAGAATGAATTCCGAGGGAAGTTCCTTGGCAAGTAAACTTGGGAGAGTCAAGTCAAGACTTTACACAATGAACCCTAAATCTTTTACATTATTATTGGTGTAATTAATCACTTCCCTCAAGGAAACACAAATGCAAGGTATACCTATATTGAATGGGGAAGATATCCTTAGTATAACAATGTGTGGGTAGTTACTAACCTTAGAAATACTTATTAGTCAGGAGGAACACACCTTCCTTCCTTGATACAGACCGGTGCGGTGCACTCTGTTTCGTGATAAATACCTACGAACCTTAAAAACCTTTGCTACGATGCACCAATATTCTTGCTGTGGAATTTCTCTACCAGTAGTTTTATTCACAAAGGAAATTTAACTCCTTGTCTTGTTCCAAACCTATTGTTCTGAAGAAACATGTGCTGCGGTGTAATCGTGCAGTGTGTTGTGTATAGTGATCTCGTAAATTACGACTCACAGTGCAAAGTAATGCATCTCAGGTGTCACAGATAAAGTTATTACCATGGTTGGGAAGCAGACTTTAAGTGCACACCTATCCATTATCAGAAAAGTAAAGATGCAACAGAATCGGTGAAAGTAAATTACACAAATACCTTGAGACAATGCCCTTTTGCCCTTATTTGTATCGTGCTTGGCAATAATAATTGCTTTCCCTTCACCCAACTCACAAATAAATATTGCACAACCACTAAAAGCACATTTATAAGTATTCCCATTAATTTCGGAAAGGGAGGAAATTAGAAAAAAGGGTTAAATTACAAGTCCCTGAATTATTTGCCTCGAGTTTCATAAATACATGGTAATCAATAACCCCCTTTACAGTTTAAATGCCGGAAAACGTTTTGTTTGGATATAACTAATCGAATAATAAATTTTAATATAATAACTCGATTAGCAAGTGCAAATTCATAATTATAAATAAAAGCAAGAGGCATATAACTTCTTTTCATTATAAAGCAGACAGAAGATAGAATATAGTTTACTGATTGTTGTAAATACTTTTGTATAGATACACATAGTGCATCTCTGCATCTTGACATTTAGAGTTGACGGCAAGCACTGTATTATGTTGACAATTTGACCATGTTTTCGTTCAAGTTCATTTATGAGCATTTACACAATATAGTATACAATCTTAATGGGTGTAGGAGAGTGGCTTGGCTTGTCTGATGCAATGAGAGGCAGGCAGTCGTCTAGAAAATAGCAAAAGAGTCCGTGCAATCAGTAAAGTTGTGTAACTGTTGTGTTGTGAGCCGAATCCAATGTTTTCGTTAGATAGCGATTAGAAGATGAGACTCATAAATTCATTGGGCTCTTGTCATTGTGCTATTTCCTTCCTTTCTTTCCCCTCAAGAACTTGAACTTGCACTTACTTTCCTTGCATTTGTGTTTTGGTGAAGAATAAAGCCCCTTGTGCAACTGCATTTATATAATATATCTTCATGGCTCCACTATCCCGAGCTCCTTGGAATTTCTTCCCATCTCCATTCAGACCAGCACCAAAACAGAAGCACCATGTCAGAGAAAGAAGAAAATCTATGGCTATAACTACGGCTATATGAAAGAAATGGACAGAGTGAGATTCCATGTTCAGTCTTACTGGTACTAAGAACACGAGTATCTTACAATGCTGAACCGAAACAAGGAAAAGGGAAAATAGAACCCTCCCTTAGATGTTTACTTTCTATAGATGCATTTACTCGCGAATGCACGAATATTGCATTGGTTCTTAATAAAAGTCGACTCCACTATGCACTATTGTATTCTGGTGTGTGATGGAGAGTAAACTGACTCATTTATAGTTGACTTGACTTGGTTGAGGAAAAGTGAGATATAGTGTGAGATGCTCCAGATATCACAGTGTACATTTGGGATGAGGGTGTTACATTTCTCCTGGTACCATATAAGTTATATAAAATGCTCCGTATACCATGCTGCTAACTTTATTATGGTTCCCTGCCTATTTTTGGGATAGTGTAAATAGGTGCAGTTTAATATACCTGTAAAAGCAACTTTCTTTGTCTTTATTATGTATAGGACATATATCTGTGTTCATTTATTACAAAGGTTGACTTGTGAATGAATTGATCTGCGGTAGGTTTTCTGTTGTACTTTCTAAGGAGGAACTTGTATTGTATCCCCCTTGTGACACATACGTTGTAAACAAAGGCAACGGTCAACTTTGAGTCATTGTTTAATAATAAAACTCGTTTCCCTCTCCTCCATCCATCTAAGCCAATTATGTTGCTAAAGGAAACCCCTAAATTCATTGCTCCCTATTTAAAGGGAAACTATAATTTGTAAAGACACACAGGTAAAGAGAATACAATTTGACGTTTTATTACATTACTTGATGGGAGTTTAACATTGTCGCAATTTTCTAGAGTAAGTAAATGTTGACACTAAAGTGAATTCTGTACAAAAGTGGTTGGAGCCTTTTTACTGTCAAAAGTAACTAGTAAACAGCAGAACAAGAAATGGCAAAGTGCAAAAGTTTTCTATTGAATAGAAAACTAAGAATTTAATGGTAATTGCAAAAATGAACAAGAAAATACTTTTCAACTCATATTCGGACAAGTATTTTTGGAGGATAGTAGTAAGTATTTAGTGAAACTGAAAATCTCGAGGAAAAATGCCGAATGAATTTGTGGTTGAGGCAGGAGGTGCAGAGGAAAATAACTCATGTCTCATAAAAAGTGAAAAGTGTAGTGTTAGTGGGAGTAGTGGAAAAAGTTGTCGGACAACTGGTCGTAATGAGAGTAATTGGAGAAGAAACGTGGAGCCGCCAAAGAATTTATCTGAGTTGAGGAAGCGATGGGCAAGTCGTAATAGGATTTACGCGGCTGTCCCTGATGAGGGCCTTAATGGCTCTGTGCTCCTCGAAGGACCACTGGAAACGTCTAGTTGCAGAAATACGAGTGAAAGTAAAGTCAATGTAAAATCCATAGGAGGAAAGAGTGTTCACTTAACGACTACTCGAAAGTGGACATCAACGTCCTTGTCTCCAAAGACGGGGATCACACATCGTGGAGGAAGCACATCGTATTTCGGTCCATCTGGAGGAAAGGGAGTGCATGTAAGTAAAAGTAGCACCTCCATTGCTAATGACACCGCGAAGAGCACTCCCGGTTGTCTCTCCCATCAAAAGAAAGACTCTAAGTACAAAACAAGAGCGAGGAAATTAATTGCCCTTGGTTCAGTGAGCTCGTCTTGTAAAGATTCTGAGAAGAAAAAGAGCTCTTTGGATTTATGGGACTGTCCATCTCTGTACACAGGAACTGTAAAGCGAAAATCTTCCCCATTAACCCAACAGTCAGTTAAACTGGGAAATCCGTTGATCTCCACTGCAGAAAAAAGGAAGGAGTCAACAGGAGACGCACTCGAGTCCACTTCTTTCTTTTCAACCGAAAATATCGTAATTTCTGAAGAAAGAGAAAATAGCTCCCAAAGCTCACAGAAATTTGGCCAAAAGGCAGAAGTGAGAGTCGACAGGGAACACTCATCCCATTTTTTGTCCGCGGAAATCTTGCCTACTGCTCCAACTGTGGCTTTGTCCGGTTTCACGACTCTCTTGCCATCCACACATTCAAACAATATTCCCGTATTATCATCCTTGCGTAAAGAAAAGCTTCAAATAAAAGAAAGGGATTCCCCTCGAAGACTTATGGGTAACATTCTGACATGTCAAGGAGTGTCGCCCTATGCTTCCTCTTCCAATACTAATGCATCAACACCAAAGTCCAAATCCAACTCAAAACAGGAACCGCAGATACAAAGCCCCGGGAAACCCATCAAAACAAAGGAAGAAAATGCTAAAAGCATTCCTAAAAGAAAAAATCCAACACCAAGAGACCTTACAAATTCAATAACAAAGAATACCGGTAGCAAAATCAAGACTATAAACAGGAAACACTCTTTCACCACAAAAAATCTTAGCACTACTGATTTTGATTCCCATACTATCAATTCTACAATGGACAATAAAAATATAAAAACCTCTACACCTCCAGAAAACATAGCCTTGAAAACTAATTCGCAGGAAAATGGAAATGACAACTGCAATATTGCTTTTCAGGAAAATAAATTTGGGTCTGAAAATTTTCTCTCTCCAGAAAATAGTGGGAAAGCCGTGGATATAGATTCTAAAAATAAATGCATAGAATGTATAGATATGCCCGAATCATCTGATCATGACGGAGAAGAATTCCTTGCTCATGGTTCTTATTGCCGGTCTCCCAATTCCCAAATTGAATGTGACAACATAGAGACTGGAGAAGCTACCGGCAGAATAATAATCAGGCGTAATATTAACTCTTTCTCGCCACGCTCTCCGGAACATTCGTACTTTTCCTGTGAAAATAGATGCGATGGTGTTTCCAGTCGTTTCCAGGATGGTGACAGCCTTGGATCTTGTTCCAGGGAGAAATCAACATTGCAGATGTTGATGAACAGACGCTTTCGCCCAAATTCCCTTTCTTCTTGGGCTGGCACAGGAGAAAAGGAGTGGGAAACATGGCGAGAGGCAGAGACAGTGTCACAAGTAGAACGGGATTCAACTCAACATGGAAATCAATGTCAACGTCAACATCTTTATTCCCCAGATAATGATTATGATGACAGAAGTGGGAAAGCTGATTGTGAGCTGAGCAGACTAACGCGTGCACCGTCTGAAATACTAGTCAATGCTAAACCAGCCTCGCTGCATTACACTTCAAACACAAACGAACACAAATCTCCTTTAGCAAATACTACAGACGCTCTAAGTGTAAGTGAGATGAACAAGGAAAAGGAAAGTAATATTGATGCTCAACTCTCTCCGCTCACACAAAACGAGAAATCCAATACTCAACTAATGCATTATTGTCAAAATGACACACACCATTTTATCACCAGCTCATCCTTATCTCCACTCACTTTTTCATCCTCCACGGTAGGAGACCAGAACGAGCATCTTCAAACAAATGAGCAATTAAATCATACAAACAACCCAAATCCTCATTCTCTTCCAAGAAATCACATTTGCTTCCGAAATAAGAAAAACAAACAAGGACCCTGTAATATTTTTCAGCCGGGCGTATCTGTAAACGGCGGAGATGGAAATAAGGATATCCTTCTCCTCTCCACAGAAAGCAGTAATGATCCCCATTATAATGATGCAAGGGTAAATTATACCAGTGAAAGCACTCACTTTGTCACATTGAGAAAAAGCAGAGAAACTATTACCCTTAATGAGCTCAACAGCAAAAATCAACTCGGGCAGTGTGAACCCAACGCGGATAATCATTTCCTACGTAGTTCCGATCAAGGGAAATCCAGTCGGATATCATTAGTGACCTATCATCATGACTCATGCAAACAAATTGATTCAATAAGCAATGCCAACAGAAATCCTCATGTAAATACTCTTTCGCTACCCAAAGGTGCTTCTAACAAGCCCAAAGTTGTTCATAAAGTCTATCCGACAATAGTACACCCAAAATCAACTGGAAATCAAATGAAGGAGAGCATTTACTCTTTTATTAATGTCATGGAAAACAAAATTCATAATAAAAAGGTAAGATTACTTTAATCTTCTTCATTTACACACTAAAAATTTTAATTTAAAATTTTGTCTACTACCTCCTACATATAATGCAATATAGAAAGCAACCATAATTAAAATTTCAACCAGATAACTGTACTTGTTTAGCTATTCAAGAACATTATTTACTCCATTAGTCATCCGAAGCATTATTTAAAAGCACTCTAAGTATTACTAATCAACTAGGAACTGTTTGCATATAAACCGTTTGTGGTTGAATAGATTGGACTATTCTCAAGATATCTCGGAATATAGTAGTCCATGTAGAATTGTGTTTTGTAGTCTTGTTCGTGAAAAGATTGGAGAATCGTGGAAAGTGTTCATTTAGAGAATCAAACAAAAAAGCCGATAAGACAAGACTAAAAGGATGCTACAAAAACTATTCCATGGGATTCGGAATCTTGTGGGATGCATTAGATGGATGGATGGAACAAAAAACCGTCCAGAAAAAAGGCACATGTTGCTGATTTTGTGAGGTTAGCATTAATAGAACGGAGCATCTCTCCCAGTCAGCTTTTCAGTAACTCGCTCTTCTATATTAGGTTAGCTATACAATTTTAGATACTGGGCGTAATTACACACCGTAATGCTACCAAGATGAATGCTCAATCCTGTCTACGAACTTCTACATATATTATGTTGCCCTATCTCCGCTCTCTTGTTATTTCTATACCGTGAATTTACTCCCTGGAGATAAAGAGTATGTGCGCACGTAAGTGTGGCTCTACTTCATGCTCTTCATTTTTATACGATTACCAGCCAACGCTTATGAGCTGTGCAGAGGAGACTGCCTTTTGTTATCACTATCGCTGTGTGTCTCATCATCACGAAAAAGTATTTCGCCTCACTCGCCGTTTCCAGATACCATCAGAAAAGTGGTTTCATCGACTGATTAGAATGTAACTGAAAATTATACCGCAAATTAAATTACATTATTACATTTGTCAAACCACGTGCTGTACGTTTGGCTCACTGTACCTAAACACTCAATATAACACCACGTTTATACTTCAGCCGTTTAAGTCCTTTGTCAAGTTCTTTAGCGTTCTGTGTAGTTGAAAAACGCTTCAGGAAATATTATAATTTACAAGAGGTAATGCAAGAAATTTCCGTTTCAAAAGTGAAATGATTTGACTATTTTCTAATTTGATTTACAATATCATTGAAACTCATATTACTAAATGATGTAAAGGAGAAAACTAAGGAAAATCTTATTTGTGTACGTACATAAAGGATATCGTACATGAATTAAGAGGAAAGAAAAATATCAAAATGGTATATGTGTTAGCGGCAAATCGAGAAATCAGGCAATTTCAAAAATGCCTAGGCAAATTGAGAAATTTGTACTGAGTTTTGGTTTCTGTGGTCAATTTTGAAGAAGATAAGTTAACAGGCCATTTTAGACTTACTGGCATAATTCAAAATTAATGGCTGAATCAGAAAAACCTCACTTGAATTATGTGGACCATTTCATTTGTAAATTATGACAATTATTAACTTTGAAGAGCTACGTCATATTAAATGATGTAACTTAGAAATGAAATGGTCCACATAATTCAAGTGAGGTTTTTCTGATTCAGCCGTGACTTTAGAATTATGCCAGTTGGTCTAAAATGGCCTGCTAACTTGTCTTCTTCAAAATTGACCACAGAAATCAAAACTCAGTACAAATTTCTCAATTTGCCTAGGCATTTTCGAAATTGCCTGATTTCTCGATTTGCCGCTAACATATGGATGAAGCAACATGCAATTTAGTTCTTATGTTGTGTACACTGCAAGCATTTGTGATAGATTCACATGTTGTGTTGTGATCCTGCTGTTATTCTACTGCATGTATTGGCACTCTCTGCGTCAGGCTGAGTAGGAGTAAGAATGCTCGTATGACATGATGGCTAGTTATATAAAGCAAATGTACCTCAAATAGGAAATATAGAGAAATGATTCCCTCTCTGCTAGAATTCAGATTTAGATTCACATACATTGCAGTGGCAGTCGAACTTGGATTTTGCCCCCTAAGCTATTCATCTTGTGATTCATTCTCACTCACATTTTCCGTCAAGTTGTCCTACAAGAGATATATCTACACTTTCGTCTCTGTCTTCTAAAGTGCGTATACTCAATACAGTCATTACAAACACTACAACTTTTACTACACACAATATCCATTCCACCAGAGATTATGACTTAAGTTACTGTATGCTATTCCTGGATAGATTACTCACAGTACAGAGATAATCTTTACAGCAAATATGTAGAAACAAGGGTATAAAGTGCACCACCGTATTTGTAGTAAAATTATTTTATATCTCTATCTAACTGTACAGAAGGAACTTTTTCAGGAACATGTAGATTGTAGGACACTCGTTTAATTATTTCCATTTGGCATATTCTCATTATTTAGATCTGCGATACATGAATGTGGAATGTGGAATACAAAGTGGTTGAAAAATTACCATTATCAATTGTTACTTTGTCAGCAATTTTTCACAATTATTTATAAAATGGTAGTAGAAGACGTACACATCCAATTATATTCGTAAAAAGCGTAAGAAATAAAAATACGCTTCGTTTTAGTATGTACAATGGAAGAGTAATACGAGCACATAATTTAAGTTCAGTCAGTAAGATGAAAATGCAATCCAATTTCACTTCAGAACGATCAAATGCACTTTTCTAGGTATCCCCACATTGGTAGCAAACAAGTGAAAGCAATTTTAACAAATGCACGCAATGATGCAAGAAAATGCATACTGGAAACAGACAGCAGTCAATGCAAGACCAGTGTCAGCTATAGCACGAAGGCATGCAGAAATGATCAAACCTGGTTAGGGAATACGAAACGTAGAATATGCAAATGAGAGTCAAAATTTGCATATCAAAGGGTCAAAGCAGCTCCTATGGTAGTTATATGTATTTACAGTTTCTGACACTTGGCTGAAAAGAAAGTGAGATGTGAAAACATAAAGTGCTAGATTATTCGAAAGAAGACAACTTTTGTTTCAGTGATGACAGTGATGAGTTAAGGGTTCCCAAATGATTTGTTTGCTCACTGCACCTATGCATTCTATCTTTGAAGTTTTAGTAAAGTATCATCAGCAATTATGTGGGCTTCCTGGCCCCATTTAGATTTCAATAATGCTTGCATTTTGTTTTTCGATATTCCGTACATGAGTCTGTCCTTCTACACCAACCTGAGTAATTAGACATCAACATTAATTAAAGTGTGTGGATACATGGTGTTATTTATTTGGAGCATTTATTCATGCGCTTAAGTTAAAAAGGAAAAAAATCATTACAATACGAAACAGATGATGCTATAATATATATATGGGCATTTAAAAAAATGCAATGTAAATGCAAAAGTTGTTGATTTTTCTTTTAAAAGAAATCGGTGTGCTTAGTTGTAGAAAAGCTTTAGGCATGAAAAGCGAAGCAAGATGATGACGAACTGACAGGACTCCAATTTTATAATGTGAAGAAACTTAACACCTATTGACATTAATTATACCTTTCTGGAAATTCTGATTCAACTAATGTACTCTGACTCATAATGTACAATACTGAGAAATATTTCAAGATACAAATTGTTCTTGAATTTGTGAAAGCAAATAATAGGGAGAGTTCACGCCGAGTGTTAATAAGTATAATATAAGTCTGACAGAGCTCCAAAGAAAACAAACAAACAGAACAATAGAAACATTTCTGTATGGTTGTTAAAGAGAACCACACAAAGGTTATGAATGATTAAGATTCGTCTCCGACTCCGTTCTGACTTGTGTCTCTGTGAGATAATAATATGAACACAATGTGGAGACTAATGTGTAAAGAGATTGTAATAGTGAATAGGAGTTGCGGTAAAAGTGTGCGCTGAGAGAAGAGAAATCTCCGTGTTCAGGTATTCTGTGTAGACAGATCTGTATAAATGTATTTGTAGACGGAACTGAATTCCCCAAGGACGAGACAGAGAATTTTGAGATGACACCCAACGATGTAATTTCACGGACCAGTCGGTTGAAGAGACGTTGCCTTCCTGCTGTGAACTAATTTCCAGCAAATTAGCTAACCTCCTTCCCTCCTCCTTTGCCTTTTACAGAAATACAAACTCTCTCCTTAAGGCCATTCTCAACTAACTGTTACATTACACAAACGGAGATCCTGCTAACTACAGCAATTTTATCATCATCCCATTTTTATTCCACATATTTCATTTCCTTCGGGCAGAATACTTTCAAACCCTACCAAGCTCGCTAGCTCTCCATCTGCATTGCATAATTCATGTTCGATATCTCCTTAGACTTCTATACATTGTGTGTGCTTGCGATTGATGACTCAATCTTATTTATGCCCAAAGACCATTGTAATCATGTTATACGCAACCCTGAATTGTCACTTATTTGTAGCAAAGTAACCTTCTTAATATTAATACATTAATTTGCCTTGTCAAAAATTTGCTTATGGCGTTAAATTAAGCGGTAATTATCAAAGAGATTTTTACATGTTATGAATTTGAAGTAAAGACTAATTTAAGGAAATATGAATATCCAGAAACGCCATCCTGCATTGTATGCGTTTTAAGAGGAAAAACTAAATACTCATTTCATTATACAAAGCAATTTACCATGTAGAATGTCATGCAAATAACTGCTCTGATAATACAAATTATAACTAACGATGTTGCTTTTAGTAGTGCCAACTCAACCTGAATACACAAAGATGCTTCCAGGGCACAAATGTTCCCATATAGTATCCACATTCTACAAGTAATTGGCAAAATTAACAACCCTAATTTCTTCGAGCTTAAAATATCAAGTGGGCTTTCTTGCTGTATGCGTAGTACCCATATGCAAGTCTCCAATAGTGAACTAATAACCAAGCATTAATACTGTATAAAGAATTTTAAAATGGTTATGGAAATTCTTTTGTATTTCCTACCATGCATTTCATTAATATTTAGTAGATAGTAAATCGATATGAAATATGCATTTAATTATTGCTTACTCAAATGCAATTTATCTAGGCAATTGTTGTTAGGTGGTGCAAGTAGTAGCTATCTATTACAAATTGGGCTCCGACTTCTATTCTGTTGCGTGCCCAGCCCTCACGTTTTCTTTTTATTCTTTTCATGTAATAATTTTGTTACGACTTTTTTGGGTTTCAGGATACAGCCTTCCCTGAGTAAGTCTCCGCTAAGAAATTTCACCTTTAGGTTTAAACAGTTGCACATTGATAGCAACACAAATAAAATGCAATTGGTAAAGGGGGTAAAGAATTTTAATGATCTTCATGACGCTGGTTAACGATTTCCTGCCAACTGTTTGGCAAATCAAATTGAACTATGCTGCAGTCTTGGAGACTTCAGATTAATCTTGCAATTTCACCGAAGGGGATAATACTTATAATCACACCTACTAAAGTACATTGAGTTAAAATCATAGTTACGTATATACATTGGTTACAAATGGCAAGATATATACTGAATTATTTCTTTATATAGGGGAATAGACAATATACTTTTGGGTTTTTTGTATTTCATTCAAAATGCTGGTCACTATTTACACGTATATTACCTAGTTATTGGTGGACTGAGTAATAATATTTTACTTCCGGTCATGCCTGTCATATTATTGCACTTTTGAATCGCATTTCGTGTACTAATTTTTAATTAACTTAAGAAGTGTGTACTAGAAATGAATATAAATTAATGAATATGTTGAGTTTTGCGCTGTATTACAGATACATCTATGTATGGGATACTGTGAAAGACAAAACGAACATTTACATAACTGATTTTCTGATTTAGAAGTTGTCCCTAATAAGAAAAGCATTTGAAATTTTTCTTAGCCCCTTTCATCTATTATACAAGTGTCTTTCATCTTGTATTTGTGTCATTTATTGTTGATTATGCAAAATGAATTTCAGTAACTCTAGGTTGTAATTGAATGCAAAAACTTGGTTCTTCTTGAAATAACCGAATATAGGGTTACCCCGTAGACACCAACGCATGACTATAGTAATAGGATGAAGATATTTGTACGATGTTCACGAACGATTCAACTCACTGTTCTTCCTTTCATCTGACAAAAAGTGGGAAGCAAGTAATTAAATTTTCCCGTAATGAACCCAGTGCGAACTGCTAGAGTCAAGTGTTCTGGGATGTATTCAAGTGAGCAAGAACTCTCAAAGGAAAGTGTCGACTGAAGATTGCAATTCATAATTACTCTCCACTTCTCCTAAGATAAACTCATTTGTAGCTGCAGCAAAAAACCAAGTCTGTTTACATCCTTTCATTAGTTTTTCATGCGAATTAAAGCTGAGTCCACAACTCTGTAATGTGCCGATTCCCATAAAACAAATTATTAAATACATCACTAATTTTACTGCTTACTAATTTAGAAAATCTATCGGCTAATTAATTTACAGATTCTTCAGCACAACAGGAAAATTATTATTGCCTTTGTGATATGAAGAGTAAAAAATATTCTTATGCATGTCGACGCAAGAATTAAATTTATTTAGACTGTACCTATATACATTTTAGGTGGCACATAAAAAACTTCCTAATTGTGTGTGACAAGTTAGACGGTGCATGATATAAGTGTCCACTTGAATAAATATAATTCTCTGTGTAGTGGAGATATTATAACTATTGTGTCTTTCACAATAACTATGCTTTAATTCCCAAATCAAAATCTTTTCACACTTACATAAATGTTCATGACGGCTTTGAGTTTGGATTGAGTATTAACTCACATCCCAGTACTAACGCAGTAGTTTCATTCTCATCTCAACGAAAAGTAAGTTTTATTTCCAGCTAGTGTAGATATCATCAAAAGGGGTTTTAATCCCTTAAGTAAAACGTGTTCTTCAGTAACCAGTTAGATAACGGTAAATATATTTATGTAAGCATGAAAGGTTGAACATCCGAAAACCCAGATTAGCACCAATTCCATTTCGGTCTGATATGTGTTTTGATCAAGATTGGGCTTACAACTAGATAATCTATAGATAAATCCAACCCTTACGTTATGCTAAAGCAGAGAATAATATTTATGGTTAGTTTTTGTGGATTTAAAGTTGAGACCTTAAAAGGGTGCAATTGAGTTATGTAGAGAAAAGGGTTCGAAAGTAGTTTTATTAAGGTTATATTGAAAAGTTGCAACATATTTTTAATTGAATTTTAAAGAAATATTATAACAATAAAACTGTTGTGTATTCTTTGCAATATTTAAGATAAGCTTTTAAGCTGATTTATAATTACATGTTTAAAATTAGACGCTTATGATTTCGAAACTAGGTGGGGAAATAAATACGTAATTGTGTGTTCGAGTTGGCCCTCATGCAAGTAGGACCAGAGTAAAATCTTTCCCATTCACCATGTCGCACAATTCCCATTATGAATACAAATGTAAATTAATGGTGTGTTTAATGGGAAAAGTTTTCTCAGCAGCTTAACACTGCACGTATTACAGATACTAAGCGACAAGCGTTTTCGTAAAACTATGAAGAACAATAATGCATGCCATATTGTTTTGTTATTTCGTTCAGATATATGGCATTGAATAAAACAATTCCCATATTATTTATAAGTGGTATTTATACCCTGAAAACACTGGTCTCACAAGAAAAGCATTCATAAAGTTAATTAAAGAATAATTCTGAAAGAAACTCTGTTCACTAATAGTGAAATTGATATTAACTGGATAGTCTTCCAATATGAACTAGTATTCTAGTATGTGATTGCCTATTTTCTACGTATTTCCTTATGCAATTTTGTTTGTAGAAAAATAAGTCGCCCCTGCTAAAACGAAGGTAAAATTGAATGGATTTTGGGGCGACTTATTTTTCTACAAAGAAAATTGCATAAGGAAATACGTAGAAAATTTTATCAAATTTGTTCCGAGCAGGAATGCTTACGAAAAAGTTATTTTTGATTGTGTGATGTGCACTTGATAAAGTTTAACCAGAAATGAAATCCATGCAGGCGTTAGCCCACATTCCAAAAACATTAAAGGAGGCCTTCCTGAAAGCATATAACGAAAGTCTTTTCCTGCCTTCACTTTCATCAGCTACCCAACGGCAAACGTTAAGAATTCCATGTTCAGTAAACAGAGGGAAAGTAAAATGAATAAGCTGAGTAAAAGAGATGCTAATAATAAGGGTTCTTCTTTTTTCCTGGAAGCGATACACAGTTTCTTCATTCACCCTTCTTCAGACAAGAATTATGTATAGAAACAACGGTTACAGTAGTGGGAATAGTAAATAGAGAGCAGGATTGAAAAGATTCATTTAGCTGCCTGTCAGCACTTCATAAAATTTCTCTCCGGTTTTCTTCAAAGACAGTGATATTGAACTCATCTGTGCTACGAAATGAAATGGTTCGTATCATACCTTTTTCTAATATTGCAAAATTAATTATCCTGATCAATGTTAATGTTTACATTGCTAACAATTTCTCCGATTTAATCACTAATAGAGAACTAGGTGGTCAACTCTCTGGTATGAGTTTTGGATTCAAATTGCTCGCTTTTGAAAACCAAGAACAAATGATAGCTCTTCGTCGTTGTAGTTTTAGGAAATACTATAGGTATACAAAGTACATCCTGTATATCTTTTGGGAAAATTGCCCTCTTTTACCCTCTGTGACAAATCGATCATAGAACAATGCATGTACGGGTAACAATAGAATGTGTTTTCTTTTGAACCGTATTTCTCGTGCACACATCAAGACCAAAACTCTAAATTGATATGTAATATAATTGAATTGCAAATAAATAGTCTACTTTTATTCTTGATCAGTTGAAAAGAAATAATTATTATTGTTTTTCTTACATATCCATTATAGCTTTCCATTAGTTATTTATAATATTATACGGCAGATATAGTATGTGTACTGATTATGATTACAGTATATTGAAAAAATTTACACATTCACGTTAAATCTGAGATAATTGTTTACATATAGTATAATTCGTATTTACATTTCATTTGCTGGCTGTACTACTCAAGTTAATATTATTTAAGTCTATTTTACAATTGCGTTGATTAATATGGGCTACGTGGTTGTTAAACAAACAGATCTATAGCAAGAATAAAGATTCGTCGAAACTGGTGAATAGTAGAATGTGGATTTCAAGAAACAATAATATACCATACCCTTACTTTGCACCCCCATCATTATTTTATCCACTTTGTGTTTACTCAGTTCAGTATATTGACTCGAATGTCTAATGCTAGAGTAGTTATCTACGACAAACTACTGTGTTGTGTACATAACACATTGAGTCTTCCATGCATTGCTTTGCTTTCATTCAAGAACATTACACGAATCTTTCAATACCCGCCCAGTTTTCGTAATAGAAATGTAAAGGAAGCAAAAACTCTATGGAAAATACATACAGGGTTGTCCAAAACTGTAGACCGTGTACAGAATTTACAAAAAACAGAACTGTATTAATTTTTATATTCCTCTCTGGTAAAATATACAAATCTGGCGTGTATCTTTTCATTATTATTCTTTTAAAAATCAAGGAATTTTGATTTTAAAACTAGGTTCGAAATTAAAATTGGAACACAGAATTGTCTACAGTAAAGGAACACAAAATCATGTTTCTTTTAGAATTTATAATTTACATGGACACCTAAGAATTCTAAAAAGAAACTTTTCGACTGCTGTTATTTTTCTAAAAAAGTTTTTAGAAACTTTGTCGGATTTGATTTGAGAAAGAGATGAAGATGAGAATTTAAGGAAAGATGTGAAATCGGATTCAAAGGAGCAGATTGTTTGTTTAACAGTGATCGTGAATGTGTCAGTTGAGTGGGTGGGTAGCTGGTAGTTTTAGTTAATATATGGTAACTTTGGTAGCGTGCCTGGAAGCCCTATGTTCTGTAATGTGCACACTACAGTCATCTGTTCATGTAAAAACAGAAAGTACTGAGAGGATCAGGAATGCAATATTAGAAATGGTAGCATAACAAGTAAATAGTGTCTGCGTGTCATAGTAAACGGTATTATTGACAATTTGAAGTGAAGGCAAGTGGAAGTGTACAAAGTTTCATGATGAACAGACTGGTGCTAGAGATAGAAAGGTAATAAAAGAGCAAAAGTTTTTGAGAGTGGAAGAAAGTATCAAACTAAAGTAGCTAACGATAAGCTATATTGTTATTGAACGGTATGAAGAGAGTTACCTAGTTAGAGTCTACAGTTCTACACTAGACGCACAGTCACTGCATAAAACTCCTCGCGCTGAACAAACATATTGCTACTAGAACTAGAGTGGCCCTTTTCAAGTTTGTCTGTTATTTGGGCTGCTCCACTAGTTTTCAATAAAGAACTGCAATAGAAATCACTCGTATCACATCACATCTTATTCACATCACATAGCATCACACAGTTGTAAATGGGAGACATTCTCAAAGAAAGTTGAAGTATGAACGTATTATGGCATTTGTCATTACATACTTTCAAAAGAGTAAGTGGACTGTGTTCCCTATTACTACTCTTTCACTCTACCATTCCGCTCAAACACAACAGAACCAAAATCTTTATTATGGATTACAGAATGTGCACTAAAATGAATATTTATATTTCCTGTCCTGATTGATATCCCTTCAGAATTTTCCCTGTATTTCCCATATATCCCTAAAAGTTGCAATGTCCCTAATACACCATCAAAATTGGGCAATATTTAGTAATTCTAACATCTAGTAAGCTAATGATTACCTTCCAGTATGCAAACGATTATCTTTAAAGGTTCGAATGTATCTATTTAGGTTATTATTAAATATGTCAGGTTTTCATTGTCAGTGCAAGTGCAATAAATGGGGCCTATGTTTTCTTAGCCACCCGAAATGCTCCTCGAATGCTAAATAAAACCATTCGAATGGTTTTAGATGAAGGCTTTGTAGCATTAGGTTTTTAAGGGTTTATGAACTAGATACACTGTCAGTAGGTAATTTATGCACTATAGTATACTTTCTGAAAACAAATGTGAGTACCACAGAATACATAGTAAGACATGCACTTAGTATTGTATAAGCACTGAAGTACAGACTATAAATCGAGGGTTGATTTATGTGAGAATAGTAAATGCATCGGATAGGATAGGACACGGTGCCAGTCTGTCAGAGTTCAGTTCAGAAAAGTGACAAGGAGACCATTAAAGATGCAGGGGTCCAGTTAGACCGAAGTAACTCTTTATGTTGTATGCTGTTGTGAACCTGCAAAGATATTTCTTTTATTCACTCCTCTCTCACTATCGGCTCTTATTTTCCTCTACTGCGGTTTTAGATGGGATTTTCCACTTGAGTCCAATCTCATCCTTCTTCGGCACTGCACAGCTTGAAAATACGAAACCAACTATGACTGCATTCAGAGCACTTCTGAGAAACCTTAGTGATTAAAATAACGTGTTTTGTGTTAGTTACAACGGTTACGTCTTTATGTGCAATTAATAAAAGATTGCTATCTCTTGATGAATAAATTTAGTTGTCATTATATTATTACTTAAATTAGTACTGCAATTTGCCATTTTGTATTGTAATCTTCATTTTACAAATATCTTGTGCCAATTTATATTGCAATGGAAGCAGGAAATGAAGTGTAGTAATTGCAAAAGTCAGAACACAGATTTTCCTAATCGAGAATATAGAATATTTGTCCAACCTAAAGAAATACAGACATTATTCTCTCTAGTAATGCAATTGTTGCTTTCTCGTTGTGTACAAAATTGACAGTATAAAAGTTGTTGAAAGGGTATTTGAAATAAAAGCCAGCAATCTATAATAGAGGTACGGAAACCTTAAGAAAGCAACGGGAGTTGAGGAAACTAATCTTATCAAAGGTTTTTATCTTGTAGCTATGAAATATTACTCTCTGCTAAAAGAGTGGACACAGTGCAGTGTAAGGTAGCTGTTGCTGTTGTGTTTACAGTCGATGATAATGCTTTATTAAGGTATAGAGTTAGATGTATCTGGTATGAGAAATACTTAGTAAGTTCCATTACAGGGAACACAAGCGAAGAGTAGATACCGTTACTTATGGCTTAATTGCAAGGACGTAAAGTACACTACATAAAAGTCTTAAAAAGATTATCGGTGTGGTCGACACGGAAAATAGGGACGGATACTTAGGGCTGCCTGGGTGATCGAGAGATGAATGGATGTAAGTAAAGTGCTCGTATATGTTCATCTCATTTCTTCTCTCCAACAAAATCGCATTAACTAGAGTCGCGACCAAATAGGAGTCACTTAAATGTCAGTGTTATGGTGCTAGTTCTCCTACGGCGAAATAAAACTGGATAATCCTAAATAGTTCTGCACACTATACACACATCGTTAGAAAGTTTCGTAAAAGCATTCATCCGTATCTTTTAGTTACCTAGCTAGAGGGAAATCCATAAAAAGTATTTTCCACTGGCCACACATATATAACAGTCACACCGCACAAAAGTGTAAAAATCTGTAGCAATTCTGAGTGCAATCGAAAAACGTGTGCAACTACAAATACAGATAAGGTTTACATTATTTCTACCTATTTTATTGTGTGTGCATGGAATTTTAATGGCAACATCCTTTTTTATACTTCTGCGTGTACTCACAAACTGTGGGCATGTTTTACATAATTCCCAGTTTGCATAGATAGTTTTTAGTGTGGTGTACTCTGCTCCTTGTTGTGTGGCACTAATCCATTTTGTCTTCGTGTAAATACAATAAAAATTGTGTGCAGTAAATTCGTGTTGACATCAAATAGAGGCAAAACGGAATCAGAGGAAGTTGAAGTCTTACTATTTATTGTTGATGGAGGGAGACATTTTGTTGGAACCTGCATCTATCTACTGATAGAAAGTTTAGTAAATGGAAATGCCTCGATTGAATGTCACCACACCTCCGGTGCATCCGTTCCGACGGATGCAATACACTGTGATATTCACAAACCAAACTACATTGGCTTCTACCAATGTCACCGCTCAAACATCAACCAACACAACTAAATGGAATCAAGTACCCACCTAGACAGAGTCAGTCGCTTTAGAACCAACCTTATAAAGCCAAGAAAGATTCACTCTGCTGGAGGTAAACTACTCTCGCTTCAAACCACTGAATCATATCAGCATGGTTTCCAATCTACAATATACAATTTTAATGCATCACAATACACCGTACTTATTACATTATTCTCAAATCCTTTCATGCATTTCGCCACGTTTATCTATTTATACAATATAATCTACTAAATAAACTTCCTATCTTTAATAATTGTCTACGCAGATATAACTCTACTTTAAACACGCTTTCATCTCCGCACATATATATTAAAACACTAATGGTTTTTGCAGAGATTGTTCAGTAACTTCACGTAATATCCGCATGAGTTGAGGATTACTAACTTTTTCAAATCACAGCAAGTATTTAGCCATTTATGAATTGCTGATTTCATTACAATCCTTTGGGAACGCCTGGGTTTTTGTAGAAACCATTTTTAAAATTGATTTAAACTAAAAAAATTAAAATTAAATCATTCTCAGTATTTCCCACCTAGGAATATGCAACTAGAATTATGTATAAATTTTGAAAACTTGTTATTTTGTGTTACACATACGCATTAATTTGTCATATTAGATACATCTGCAATTACAATTGCATAAACAATTCATGTGACAATAAATTATATTTTGTGGATCAAAACCAAAAGTGTGCATGAACCTAGCAAAGAAAATTATTTTCTACATTCTATTCTATTATCTAATACTGTTTCGCAAATACTGTAATGTATTAATGACGTTATGTTTTGAAAAGAATTACCTGTATGATTACCTATAATATATTTGCAAACAGATGTGCACTGTTGGCTTTCAGTGAACTTTGGCTCAAGTGGCTAGTGCTAGTGCATCAGACGAAAACGGAAAGTACTTCATAAGTACGTGTTTTACAATCAATATTTTCAGTGACGTGTAGGCATATGAATAAAAATTAGTCATGCTATTTAATGTTGTAGAATATCAACATGTTTTATGCATTGTTTCTATGCATAATTTGCACTTGCAAACATATGTACACATTTAAAATTTAAATGACTTTTATTTATGTGCAAATTTTACAGAAATATCCATTACAATGTGACCTCTCTGAACATTTCTTTAGTACACGACTCAAATTCTCAATCTGCATGACGAACTCTCATGACAAACCTGCTATTGACAATGCTTTGACGTAATAGCCCTTTTAAGGATGTCTTGCCGGTCTTGACCTGCGCTAGTTAAAAGCATTGAAACCAAAGGGCATTGATAAAATATAAGATATTTATTAGTGAAACAACTTTGCGCGTTTGCACCTGTTTTAAAAATCACTATAAAATATTTATGAATTTAAAAAAAATGCGCTTGCTTTCCAAAAATGGCATTTTTTATAGTTTTCTCAAAAATCATTGCTTTAAGAGAGACTATCTGCATAATATCACTGAGTTACAAGACTTTAAGTAAAATTGGCACTTACCAGTGTTTAAGAAAGTATTATCTCCATCAGCTTAATTTTTGACAAGGTACCCTTAATAATGTATTTCCTGCTTACTTCTTTGATCTTTGATGCAATATTTTTAAACATAGTCTGATGCATTGTATTACGCTACAATATATTTTCGATAGATTAAAAGACAGTGGATAGATAATATTATGCGCATACATTTATAAGTATAGCTAACAGTGCATATTAATAGTTTTATTACTACAAGTTTTACTAACGTGTCCGTGTAGATAAAATGTAAATTCATTTGTAGTAATAATTGTTAAGTACACACCTCCGACCTCCACCCAAATTGCATAAATATTATTCTATTTAATAGGTTTTATGTAAGCGAATAACCTGAACATGTACCTGTTAGGTACATTGTAGTAATTGTGTAGCGACGAAGGATGTATTTATCGCAAGACTGGGCAAAGTCAAGGCAAGGCAAGGGCAAGAATTCAGAAATTCAGTACTTAGGTACTAAGGTCGGCACAGTGTGGTAATAAAGGTACACCTAATAGTTGACTATTGCATAGCTGAGGTCGACAGCAGCGGCGGACGAGAGCAGAATATCTTCCTATACACTTAATACAAAGTGGATGCACACAGGGTCGGTTTTATTTTACTTACAAATTGTACACAATAGTTAAACATCTCTCGTTGCATAAACATACGGTACCTTTTCCTTATATTATTACACAACAGTCTTCTACATATTTGAAAGACCTTTGAAATTCCGGTACCTACCCGTGTGGATTGCAGCCAAGTGATTACAGCACGGTGTAGCGTACGGTTGTACAAATAGTGTAGTGCATTGCATAGTAAAGTAATGTTGAGCATGAGAGTGTAGCAGAAGAGTGAGGAAGGAAACGTGGACGAAAAAGCCCGAAAGCTAACTCGTTTTCTCCATTCAGATCTCAGTTAGTACGTTACCAAAGTACGAGCACGAGCAACTCTCGTTCACGCCGAACATAACGTGAAATTTCTGGCAGTGCACGATTCCACCACGCAGACGACTTATTCTCTCTTCGTCTTTGGTCTGCTTTGGACACAGTGCAATATCTCTGGTTAGTAGTGTGTAGTCATGCTTCTCTTGTAGTCCCAGGCAGTCCCATGCCAGTCGGCACTCACTGAACATTCAAGATGTGAACCCAAACGTACTCTCGCCAAAAAACTTACGCATTATTCCACGCCGTAAACAATGCTCTGTGCATCCTCCCCATTTCCGTATTTTTGATATCTTTCTAAATTCACTACTTTCAGAAGTGATTTTTAAATCAAAAAATTAATTAACTAAAACAACCGTTTGTTCACTGTGTTTCAACCTGATCAATTATTATTTTTTATTGTGAAGGCGCAATGTAAGTGTAATGACAAAGTGGAGTGGGAGCAAGTACAATAAATTATATTTATACTTGTATAAAAAGTACATGAGATTAATCCACATTTGTGTGGTGTGCTGTTCTGTGACACAAAAGTGTATCTGTGATGTGATTTGGTGTGAGTGAGGGCAACTTGGATTTTAGGGTATTACATATTTCCTTTTTGTTAAGATTTTTATTGTTTCGAACTCAGCGGTGAGAGTTAGGACGAAGTGGATGTTGTATAATCATTGCTACTTGATAATGACAATTGAAAACATAAAAAATCGGATCAGTGTCAATGAAAGTGCAACTGCAGCAGTGTGTTGATCAGGGAGATCACGCAAAACAAATGTTCGCCTTGAGGTAACATGTGTCCGTGCTATAAATACAGAAACATGTGTGTGAAAGACTAAAAATAGATTGCCGGCTGGCTTACTTTACTTTACGTTGGCTTTCTATTAAAGTTTTATATTACAGATATGTAACTGATATCCCTCAAGATTGTTTTACACATTGTACTTACCTAAAGTTGCATTGCGTTGGTTGGGTTTCAATCGTACACTCTCACATGACATCCCGTAAATGTGTTAAGTAGTATTGTAGTACGAGTATATGCTCTGTAATTATTCTGACGTGTAATTGCCCTTGTATTGTGAACATGTGCATTATTTACTAGAACAATGCAGTGTAGGTGTTTCTATTACATGGGGCATTGACAGATTGTTGGCAATGCAGTTCTTAGATGTATTCATGTTGTGGTTGTTAATAGTCAATTGCTTTGTAGGCAGAATACTTAAAGGTAGAATGCTGCCGTTTCTTGGTTTTCGTTACGTACAACAGATTTGTCATTGATAACATTATAACAAAAGAAGCTTGTCATTGAATAGTTATCAAGACAAATATGTGCATACTTGGTGTTCACCGTAATTAATATATTTACCATATTGGATTCTTAGACTTTGTATAAAGACAATACCTACAAGGATAAGAATACAATTCATATCGCTGCATTATTGTACAACTTTATAAATATTCTATACAGTAGACGGATAAGAAATAGAAAACATAGCGCTTTGGATAATACACGGAATAAAGGTATAAGGGTTGTCTAGAGGGAAGTAGGGAAACTACTGTCGGTGTGTTGTGGTGATGTAGAGGTTAAGTTATGATTTGATAGGATATAGTTGAGAAAACTGAAATCATTTTCATCTCTGGGAACTTTTTATTGAGATTGATTGTGACAGGAGTAACGGAGCTGAATCTGGATTTGGCTGATGCGATATGAGTTGTGGTGCGAACAGAAAAGAAAAACAATGTACACACGAAATATTGAACGCAAATAAGTAATGGTAATACCTGTCTCTATCCTGGAATATCCTTCCGTATACCTTCTCCTAACTTCCATCGCTATTTATTACAAACTTTACAGAAGGAAAGTTTCTCACACCGAAACATTAAGTATCCACTTAGATATATAATATATCTCCACGGCATACAAATTAATAGGAAGGACGGAACGCTGTAATATCACTATAGTGCACACTCGTGCACTTTGTGTCCATATTTATACAACAGCTACTCACCAGTAGTGTTTTATGTATTTCTGGTTAAACAGGCACAACATTGGTAAATTTATATACTATTAGGGGTACTGGTTACCCGTGGACATATTTTTATTGTTTTAATACCCTTGTTGAAAAATCAGACATAACAAATGTTTCCCTCTAGTAATTTAGTTATGGTATCTGATCTGAGTTCACTAAGGAAATTAGCAAGTTAAGCTCTATTGGAATTGAAACTATAAAATAAGGATACGAATATGTACGTAACATGTGCACAGTTAGCTTACGCAGTAAAATAAAGATTCGGATTGAAATATGGTGTAATATAAAATCTCCAGTCAAGAAATGTCAGACACACAAGAAAATATTTTAATCCTAGGTATTTAGAATGCAAGATAAAACATACTTTCAACTTCTTCGACTTTGTGTAATGTGCTGCTGCATATATTTACATTATTTTCGATTCTTATATTTACATTTGTTGCTGGGCATTTGGATTTCGAATTATAACGCCGAGGTCTGCATAAGATAAAGATAACTTTCGTTTACGTTTTATGTGCATACCCTATGTCTATATATTACCCACAGATATATTTATTTTAGGTTTAACCTTTTGTTAAACTTATTTGCCACGCTCATCCAATATATTTACAATGCATCCATCCGATGTTAAGGTAAAGAAAACAGAGTATTGTGTATTATGTAAAGAAACGTGAGCAGGTTCACTCAAAGTTAAAACCCTTTCCTCTGTCCTTATTTTGTTAATCTTTATTGGAAAACTTCTCGCTGCGCTTTCCTCCCGTCTTGCATATTATGTAGGTATGCATGCATAATATATGTGGGTATCTGAGTTCCTGGCATTTGCACTTTTGATTTCGCCTGACGTCATCTCAAAAAGAAACCTCCGCGGAGAAAACACAATTATAAAAAGGCTTTTTGAACTTCAAAAGTAGTGTCATTTAATTTTCCATTAAAACAAATGAATCGAACCTTAAAATTTTTTTTACTAAATTTATTTGTCTAAGGAGAAACACGCTGGTGGAGAATTATTAAAAAACTTTATTTAAGATTGCAGCGACCAAGTAATTTTACCACTGGTAGTAAATTATGTCAAATTTTGGAATATTAACATCTTAGAAAAGCTATAGTTGTTGAAGCAATTGCCAAATTAGAATATTTTTACATACAGTAGTACAGTACACTTAGTACACATTATTTTAATCTTACTGCCAATTTCTTTAACTTTAGGGAATAATTCAGCGAATATTGAAGAAGTGAGGATTATAGATGTTACGCATCTTGTATGCTAAGCAGAAAATGTGTGATGTAATATTTTGTCGTAGTTTAAGGCGCATCTCTAAACCCACATTAGCATTTCCTCGGCATTGAATAGAAATGGGTTGCATTCTGATTCCGAATAGCATGGGATGCAGAACTGAAAGCAGCATGATCAAAATTCCAAGCTGGAAATCTAAATGCATATACTTACGGTTTCTAGATTACTCCGATGCTTAAGTTGTCACCAAAGAACACGCTTGTGAAACTCAAAAGTTCAGTTCAACTCCAAATCCCCAAAGCAATGTAAATATTAAAAAGAACTCTCACAGCCCACATGACATATCTGATTGAAAAAGTCGCATAAAATTAGAGTTACTCGTAATCATAATACGATGTATGCATTCATTGTTTCTGAATTTGCTCTGACTCTCCCATTGTTATTTAATTGGTACAGACGTAGTGTGGGCTTTCCTTTCAAATATTAATACCAACAGAATGTAATATCTCTGTCTTGAAATAACAATCATGAAAGTAGAAACAAGATCTGCACTTGTTATCGAGGTTTATACGATTTACATGAACTGGTTGGTAAACGAAGACAAAAGCTTTTTATCCTCAACTTTTTTCTAGCTGCGGTAAAGACCGATTCTATCTTTCATTACTTGGTTTTCTTGCATGACAATTCAGCATCACGAAAGTCCACTTCTCAGAATTTTGCATTTTAATTCAATTTATCTGCACTTAAATGATCTCAGCTTGATAGTCAAAGATCCTTTGTTTTCTCTTTCCGTTCGGCTATAGAACATAACTGAGCAATACAACACCTGTGATAAACTAGCTATGTTTACGCTTATCGTGTGGAATAAGAAAGGGGGAAAGAAAAACTCATTTTTGAATATTTTCTTTTAAAAGTTGATATTTAAGAAAAGCTCGCCGAGAAATAGAAAAATGTCGCTTTTGAACGGTAGCCATAAAACTGAGACTTTCCATATCGCTATTAAGAGAGTCAATTATCTAGGTAAACATTTTCTCTTTCAAGAAACCTAATGTGGTTGTCGATCTGCCTGGAGTCTAAACGCATTGTGCAACGCACAAAAGGTACATGTATACAGAAATGATGCATGGAAGTAAATTCTAAGGGCTACTTGACTCTTCCCACGGTGGTCCTCCTGACTTATCTGTAGGTATATAATATCTTCTGAAAATTTCATTCATTGTGTGTACTTATCTTTATCTGCAGTGCCGGTGTAGATGACGGCCGTTATTTACTTCTCTTACTTTAATAAAGGTTTTTATAGGACACACAGTTTTACAAGTGAAATATCGGCATTTACGCACAGCACAAATGCGTTTGCATTAGGAACGTAAAGACTTGTAATCCGGCATATTTAGAATACATATATTATATTTGTTACACTTATACTAAGTATATTTGCCAAGCTATACCACAAATGAACCGAAAAGTTTATACATAGAATACAAGTAAATTGGCTTGCATCTCCCAAGTAAGTATTACATAAGCTGACATAAATATCTGAGTATATTTTGACTGAGAAGGTATGCTTGCATTTGTAAATCATTGTGATATAGTAATTTAAGAATTTATAGATATAGGTACATTGTAGACTATATTCATGGAGATAGATAGGACGTAATAGCAGTAACATTAAACATAGAAGTATTTACATGGTTCGCCACGCCACAATATGCGTGTTATTCTATCGTTGCGTTGGACAGAAAATATTTATGTGCTGTCGTTGATAAGTAGTATTGTGAGTATGATCTTGGATGTTAGCACAAACTGAATCCAAGAAGATGTTGCATTGCAGTGTAGTAGAAAGACAGATTTTTCGTCATGGAATTACGAAGGCAGTAAAATAAGGTGGTTGTTTGTTTGTCAAGTATGTAGAAGTATGTGTGGTGAAGTGAAACTGTCTGTTCTCTCTTCCTCGCTATCGGAACTCTACTGGGGCATGGACATCGTTGACGGAGGTGCGAGGAGGGCAGAGAAAATGAATTTCCATGGAGTATGGCATATGTAGTAGTCGAGTGTAGTCATGAAGTCCGACTAGGCAGACAGTGTTCACTGTTCACGTCATCTCTGTGAAATATGGTTTGTTGGATTAAATCTCTGTGACTTTTGCAAAATTTATCACTTCTCTTCCGTCTTTGTCATTTTTTAGGTTAGGTCGTCTCTCCTCTCGCTTTTTCCTCCTACTTTTTCCACAGCACTTCACTCTGCTTCATTTCTCACTAGCATAGGGGTCCACATTACAAATGCAAGGCTTAACACACAATAACAATAAACATATATCACCATATTTATTCTACAACCAAATTGGTTTAAACATTTCATTCGAGCCAGAATTGAATTCTAGTAGCGATATTAGTTTTATATATGTATATATATAAATAAATGGATTCAGCTATCAGAAATAAAAAATTTTTGTTTTGTAATTTCGCATGTAAATCTCAGTTCACATAAAGAAGGATATACAAGGGAAAGCTACACCACTTCTAATTATCTACATCTAAAGAAAACTAAGAATCTCGACATTAAACCAATCAAATTAAAGTAAATTTTTGCAATCCTGTGAAATCGAAAATAAATTGCTGAAATATTCCACAATTTCATTACAGTTATCAGGGTTGGCTCGTCGAATTAGATACTTAACATTGCATCATACATTTTATTATTCTAACTGCAGATGATGTGCAACGATAAGAGTATACGCATTTATTCATGTCGAACCATCGAGTGTACATGATTTTGAAAAGGCTGTTTGAGGATTAAATAATAGAAGAAGAATATTTATGTGCGGAGAAGATAGTTAAAGGGAGAATGTTTCTAAAGACACTGGGGAGCATAATGAGAGAAGGTGGAAGCGGCGGAGGAATGCTGGATGAGAAATAATTAGGAGGACAGGAATGATAAAGTATTGTTAGTGAGTTAGTGACCCAAGTGTGGTGTAACCGGACAAGTCCATTATTGTTAGGTGGTTATTAAGTAGTTATGGACGCAAGGCTAATAAATATGTATATTGTGGTAATAAGCAGTGTTCCGAGTGCGTACTGTGCAAACAGAAAAGTTATGTGAGTGAGTGTGACTCGGCGTGCAGAATAAAATGAAGTAATAAAACAGGATGCTGCAGAACAGAAACTACGCTAAATAAATTCATAAATTGAGAGGAAATATTGTGCCCCCCATCTGCATCTTTCTTCTTTCTGCCTGTCTCTCCTCCACTCTCTCCAACGCTCACAAATCACAATCAATTCCATTAAAAACTCGTTAAGCAACCTACAGCCACCACTCCATCATGCAAATACAAAGCACTAGAAAAAGAACTCTTGACCCGAACTCATCAGTTAGTGACCCTTTTTTCAGTCAACCAACGCCTAATCGGTTTAGTTAGTATTACTCACGACCGAATCCGAAAGCATTACCTAAACGCGACAATATGAATGTACATGTCTGTCTCAATCGACGACGATGTGTCGCGCCCATTATCTCACAAATTGAGTCGTTATCCTTCGCTCACCATTCAAAAACCAACCTTACAAATCTCCAGGCTCTGGCTCTCCACTGTTTTTTACTTTGTATTTCAATCCTCCTCGCCATACACCTTTTACTGCATGTACTTCAGATATTCTATCTAATAACACTATACTGTGTTATTACTACTACATAAAATGCGTACCCCCTTCAATCATGTTTTATGTCATGTCAGTGTGCAACGATTTTATGTAAGACTGGAAATATAATTACAGACGACGTAGTTTTTAAACAAGGAAAAGTCAAAGCAGCTTTTAAGCCTTCGTTTACAAGCCGGAAATACTTGATAATTAAGTTTTGGCTAGTTAGAATTTTAAAATAACTTTCTCTATGAAGGAAAGTCACTTTAGTACACTATATCACCACTGTTGTGAATGTGCTCTTTTTGTGCATGTAAAGGTTCTTTTAATAGTAGGGACCGAAATTCCCTAACATATAAAACACTGTTCCCAAATGCGTATGCCGTAGTAAATGCAGTCTGCAGTCTTAATAAGGTGCTGTTACCTATCATATCTCTAGCACAATTTAAGTTAAGTGGGTCCCTATGCACACAGTACTTATAATATGTAATATCGTTAGTTCGCCAAGGCACTTAAAGTTTAAATTCCAACCTGAGAAGAGAATGCCTGCAAAATAGTAATCAAATCAGCAGGAGTCTAGTATATAAGTTTCCTAGAAGTATATTACGCAGTGATTTCGAAGCAATGCGATATTATATTCAGAGTCCAGAAAAGTGCATATAATATAGCAGTTAGCTCTACAGGGGAAGTTCAATAAGTTGAGAAGGTAGAGTCGCCTACTATGATAAGAATTGTGTATGCGGAGTTGGAGAATTGTATGGAGTTTAGTGTGGTTAGTTATACATACACAAAGAGACTGCCTTGTGGCATAAAATACTATGATATCTAAAGCACCACACCATAACCATTTATTTTACACTGGAGTGCACAGATTGAGGGTGAGCATAGCTGAGAGTAATGTGCCTACTCCAGTTTGCGACTAAGGCTCTCAGAGCACAATGTTTTAATATAATTCACGCAAAAATCTTTCTACATGTAAATTTCATGCATCAATTTCCTTATTAAACAATTTCATTTCCGGGGCTCTCCGTTCTTCGAGTGGGAAACACACTCCGCTCCGCTCATTCAGTCAACTGCGACTCGACTCACTGCAGACGTTAGCTATGCACCGTAATGCACTACAATAATAATGTATGTAGCTGGTGAAGGCGTAAGGCACCTTCCCAAGATTATCACATCACCACACCAAAACTGAAACACGATGCACTGGAAAACTGGAAATTAAACTGCTGGCCTGGTCTGGTATACACTTGTGCACTCGCAATTCCACAACTCCTTTACTTCAGCTAGACTTTGATGTTCAACCATTCATTTACTCAATCGGCCGCATTTCAGCCAACCTTCACTAATACTCTTATTGTTAGATTTCTGCCACAACCACTTCAATGTCAGTGTCAGCTCGCCACCCGACTCCACTCTGTCTCTCTTCTCTTTAATCAATTCCATAAATACCTTAAAATCCAATAATACTTATTACGTGTCATTCTATCCTTTTCCAACATTGAAACCCAACCAACTGCATTCCACTTATCCACCAGCTCTCTAAATTGCAGTTTCTATGCAAAATAACAAATACATACACATAAATTTGCATTCGCTCTATTTTCAACTAAATTCGAATAAAATAGTTCATGAAAAAGGACTAGACACCGAATTTGAGTTTCAAACATAACCTTTTATACGTTTATACTACCAATAATGCTATTGGTAAAGAAGCGATGTATGAACGGTATAATGCTTTGCTTAACCGAGAGTATACTACAAAAATGACATTGAGAAAATATCGAACAATTAGATTGCGTAATGGAATGTACGCGGGGGTGCATATTGTAAGAAGCGTTATCAATCTTAAAATGTGACGTGAATCGAGTAAAAGATCAGATACAAAATGGATGTGAAAACCCCCAGACATATGACAATCCCGAATTCTAACCCTGCTACTAAAACTGCCGGAAGTTCAAGCAGTCGACCTTCAAAGGACTCTTTGATTCATTATCGGTTTCAATGGCATCGGACTAATCAAAGTGGGGGAGACAGTGCTGCACTTCCAACATCCTCTAATGCCAATCCCTCAAAATCGAACAGCGCTTCCGAAAGTGTATCACTGCAGTCATCGAAAGAAACGGACGGAGGTTCACATCACCAATCAACTTTTAACAATCACCATAACCATCAGTATCCAAATCATGAAGTGGGCAATAGTGATATGGCAGCCGCTGCTTTCATGTGGAAATGTGAACGCAATGGCCACGGAAGAACTAAAAGAGTAAGTACACAGTTCCCCATCACCTCCTTTTAATTCGGGATACGTTTACCTAGATATTTTATTGTATTTACTCTTCCTATGATGAAATAGATATATCATGCATAGAAAATGAGACATACTTCTGTAATAGGTATTTAATCATTGATTTATGTTTAAGATACTTTTGTTACTGTTCTGAAAAAGAACAATTTATGCAAAAACTCAAAAGAAATGTATAAAAATATATTTTTTCAAAGATAATTTCACGAAACAGTCATCAAAATTTGTGTAAATCCCGTTATGCTTATTTTTGTTGATGCTATCAGAACCCCTTACTCTAAAATTAAAAGATATTGGATTGAAGTCTATGCTATCTCACCGTGCTTTCAGTCAACCTTCACTTCTACACAATAATTATAAGAAAGAATAACTATTATGCTCACCCTTTTTGTTCTTATGTTATACTGTGCCTCGCTGAATTCAAATATTCCATCACATAGTAAAACATACATCATACGTGTACAATGTATGAATTTCCCCTTTTACGCCCAAAACCTTATTTATTCATAAAATCAAGATCATAATATTAACGGTAGACATTTGAGTACTTGTACTGCACCTGAGATAATACCTTTGTGTACATAAATCTCCATGTACTTTGATCACCTTTGGTTTTTCCACCAGGAACTAGTGCCAACATTATTATATATGATGTGCAAGCATGTTGTTATGGACGGACATAGTTTTCCGGGATGAACTCCTACCTTACCTAAATATGGTTTTGGTGTTTATTACATAAAGCATAAATCATTTAATGATGCATCTCAGTAAATCCTCCCCTAAGACTCACTACCTATGGGTAATGCAACACAGTGCTTAAATCATTTTCTAATTTTTAAAGAACAGGTATCATATCTTTTATAACAAAACCTTGTTTTCCACAGAATAATATAATTTGTCTTCTAGAACGGTATTTATTTATATCATGCATTTAGTGCCTGTATACGTAAATGCTCTCAATTAATTCCCTTCTTTCCTCAGGCACAGATATTATCTACCTTAATTTTGGATCCCCAACGCCAGTTAATCATTGTCATAGTTAAATGGGTGAGAATTGGATAGAAGACAGTTATCTGGTAAATGTGCTGTTTACTATTTTATGTTTAATTTATAATTATATCGAAAGGTGTGATAATTGTAGTCAGACCTGCAACGCTATTTGTAACTTGCGTATTTACAGTGCTTATAAATGAACAGTAATAGAATTCTGTTTTGAATTCAGAAAACCTGAATAGAGTTGAATTTAATCTAATCCTTCGTTTGAATACGTGCATTAAGCTTGCAGAGTGCAAGTGCACTGCACAGTGCACTTTGACTGGGAGAAAGCAAAAAAGGGATTTACAGGATGTAATGTAGGAGGAAGAAGAAATGCATATAATTTATGAGAGGAGAGAGAAAGTAAGAAAGAAGGGGAAGTGACGAAGCATGGAGACGAGACGGAGTCGACCGAATTGCATTTCGGGTGTGTGTTATATTTAGTGTACGGGATAGTTGTCTTGTGTATGTTGTTGTGTGCAGTCGCGTAGTCTGCATGCACTTCTTGTTTGTTTCAAAGAAATAAAAGTTAAGAAGGGAGAAACATAGTGGAAGAAACAGAGTTCTGCTTCTACTGCACTATATTTATCACTACTCAAAGAAAACCACCGTGCATGCCTACACTATGCACTATGCATATACTCTACTATATCCATTAAATCCAATATAGAACAAAATTACACCTCTCGAGAGGTAGCGCTCTCCAAGGTAAGTAATACGCACAAAGAGCTGAATTTACTAGCCAACCGAAAAATTCAGCCCTAGAACAGCCGCTTTTCTTTCCATTCCACATAAACTAAAGTCACTCGGAATCTTGGTACAGCAAATAGTGGCTTTTTACAGATGCAGAATATAAATATTGCATTGAGATTGAATTACATTCGTGCAAAAATTAACATTATATAGCCATAAAATTACAATTCTTTTCACAATTTTCAATAAAATTTAAATACGGATATTGCGAATGATATAAATGTAACTTTTAAGAGACATTTTGTAACAGAGTTTTAAGAGATATACTGATAGATTTCTGTTATTAACCTTTGCATCTTGCATATATTGCATCAGAGATGTTTTTAAGGGATTCTTGCAGTACTTTGTCGTTGATGCCCAAAGAAAAATACTTTTACTGAAGTCGTGGTTATCTATGGGATATGAGTTTTATTTTTTCTGTATGTTAACCACAATTTGAACATTCTTAATGATCACAAAAAAATTCTGTGACAGTAAATAGTGTAGAAATAAGACACGCTGATTGTTAGTGTCTCCAGGAAGGGTTCGCATCCTAAAGGTTTGTACAGTTTCTGGAATGCGAAATGTGATTATGTTGGTGTGATGTTGACGTGAATAGGTAAGTTGTTACAGTATTTCTATTTAAGTAGCAGAGAACAGAGTTGAGAATACAGAACGAGAACCTAATGTGTCTCGTAGCTTTGGAAGTGTAGTATTGTATAATACAGCCCAGAGTGGGTACGCATCGACTGGTGTATTGTAATAAAAATAGAAAATAAAAATATAGAGCATATAGTGCGTTGTGCAGTATGATGTGCTCGTTTCATAACCAAATTCCCACTAAGAGCTTAACATTTGAAACCCCAAAGTGATTTTTTTGGACAGGATAATGTGGAAATGTATAGTTGAGATGTAGTGTGACAGGAATTGGATTGAATGTGGATAAGCTGATGGTGAATTGGACGGAGTGTGCAACGGAGCTCCCTTCTACCTAATATGGTAGTTTGATCCAAGTGGATCCGATCTCGATCCAAGCTTAAGGCAGCACATAACACAGGGGTATGCAAAATGCGCACAACACAGCACTACAGTGCATTTATACATTAAGCCTAACTTATCTAACTTCTAACCAAACTAAATACGCAATGCCATGGGCAAGGTATAGCGGCTTACGTTTATTTAGAACAGAAATGCAGAGAATTCTCTTATGTGCTTGTTTTGTTGTTGCTTCGGTCTACTCTGCCCAAATAGAAAAGGAATCGGATGCAATGGCAGTGTGCTTCGGGTCATGCAGTTAGCTGCACTTGCACTGGATCCCCTGCCTGCCCTATTGCCTCCTCTATTACTATCATCAACACACACAGACAAGGTTGTCCTTCCGTATCTGTCACTCTCAACCCTTGTTTACACCTTCACCTCCTCAGTAAAAATTACACTTTCCTCCACCACACACAAAAACTCACAACTTACACTCTAATCTTCTATCACATACCTTTTCTTTGCTGAACAATCACTGTCATGTCTCCAATTAAATGTGGAAAATAATTATCAACATTTCCCATTCCATTAAAGAAGAATATTTCATCACATTTTATTATATTCAGTTTCTGGTTAGACAAATACACGAGACTAGGCGGCAAACAACGAAGGTTATTTTGTATGTGTGACTTCTTTTCTAAATTGCATATCTTTTCAGCAGAATTTCATATTGCCGGGATATGTCATGTCTAACAACTTTTATATTGACTTATGGTGGATTTGAGACCAAGAGATGAGACTCAGTACGACACCAACACGATATGACACTATAGTAGGTTTATATATATGTATATAGCTTTTTGTGCAATACAAGGATATTTCTACATATACTGCAGTGTAATTGAAGCTCTTTCGGTGAAATGCGTAGTGGATGAAACGAAGAGTGCGTGTGGTCGTTCAATGTGAACGGAACGAAACGTAATAAGAGTCGAAGTTGAACGAAGTGTGTTCTGTCTATTCTATTGGGAAAAGGATGCCGCGTTTTGTTACATTGCCTATAACCAGGATTATTCAATGTGACTCTATAGATAATTTATTTACTTCTCTATTTAACTTTCCGTTAGTTACGGAATACATCGAAGATACGGTGAAAATGACAAGACAACTGATTGAATTTTCAATTTGACTATCATAGAATGGGCTTGTTCGGTCTTCTAAGCAGATTTCCCTCTATTTTGACACAAAGGTTATAGTACAGTTTACATAACGTTCTTTTGTACATTGAACGAGTCTTCTGGAGATTATCCTCTATCAAGTCATACATTCTTATTGCTTAGGTATTTGGATTTATATTATACTTGCATCATATAGTTGACGGTGAGTTATGCAGTAGCATTTTGCCCAGTAGCAAATAAAATGCTATTGTTTGCAAGAGCTTTGCTCTGAATAAATCCCAGTGCTAAATATGTGTATGGTACTTTTATTGCAATTTAACAGCCGTACACTAATGCGAACTAATGTAGGAATTCACACAATAGAAACACTGGTTGAATTGTACACAACTTTACTGAGTAATACTACGGTTACGTCGTATTATGTGTAAGAAGTTAACTAACATCTACAAAGACGTTATGGAGTTTAGTGCGTTGTTGAAAAATTCATTTTGTCATTCTGTAATATATGTTACAATAGATGATCTCTGATGTCTGTTGTCTGTGTTTCTTAGACATTGATTTTGAATTTCGTGAAATCCATCTGGATATTCCTTTGACAAGTCTTGTTGGAAGAAGTTGTAAGCTGCAAAGTTATGCACATCTCCATGTCTGGAAGTCTAAAAATAGATTTTGAATGACAATTACAAGATCTTCAGAGTGCTTTCCTCCTTTTCTGGTCTTATTAGTATTGTCATTTCCCGTTACTCCTTTTGTTCTCATTTAAATGTACATGCATGCATGTGTGTCCCACAGAATAGTATTTATGGGGCTATGCAAGGGTATTTGGTATAATCATGATTTATAAATATATAATCAAGAGACAAGATGGAAAATTCTCATAGCCACAAAATACATTATGGCTACAAAGCTGGAAATGTTCCCTCACTACTCATCGGCTTACCTTCACATTCAAAATGCATAAAGTAGACAAGACCCAGACTGCGGGAAAACATGTTGATATTCAGTTCACATTATGTAAAGAGTCTTGTATTTATATAAGTTGGTATGAAGAATCCTAGCTTAAGGTCTTTAGCAGGGAAAATGAGCGTTTGACCCTTGACCACAACTGAGATGATGGGACTTATCTGTATTTACGATTAGAGCTGCAGAGGCTTTTCTATGCAGTGCAAGATAACATTAGGAAGAGCACAATAAAGGTGAAATATTTATGTGCATTAGTAGTGCACCTAAGAAGTCTCAACTCTAAAAGACTTTTCTTACAGGGAGGGTAGGGGTTACTTACCTTCGATACTCACTTGTTAGATGACTGACATAAAGTCTACGTTACGGACGTAGCCAACCCACCTACAAACTTAGCGCTGAGTGAGCACAAAGGATCTCGAGCATTACATGACTGTGACAATGGCACAAATCTACAAAAGAAATGTGATATCTTCTACCGTTAAGGTGTATTGTGTTTTCCGAGTGCCGGGCCAACAGTTATTTCATCCGAAAAGCTATCATTCCCTCTCGAAAGAGTTTAACAAAGGAGTTGAGCTTCAGAAATGTATAATAATATTATGCTTTTGTGCAACTTTGATAAATGCTAACAAGTAACAGTCAGTTGTTATAAGTACATCAACTTTATAAACGTACCCCACACAGAATATAATATAGTTCCTATACGTCAGTCAACCATTTAGGTAGTTTCCTAAAAATCACACATGCTCCTGCAACCCAACAGTAACAGTAGCAGTAAAATACGCTTTTTCACTGTTAAAAATGTCTTGTAGCACTATTTGAATAATCGGACATTCAGAAATAAATAAACATACTCAAATCACCGCATGGAATATTTGTCATCCTTTTAATGTAACATTTTATTTCTATCCCTCTAGTATTAGCTACATATTTAGCTGTTTGCTTACTGAGGTTTAACTATGTTAATAATATTGTTCATTGCCTTAAACGCAGATGTATGAATGAATGTAAAATATTTATGGGTCTACGTCGAAAAAGACAATGCATAGATTATTCATGAACAGTTCGTTGCAGTATTGTTTTCAATATGTACTATAATTATTTTAAACCGGAAAAAATTCTTCTTTTCAAGGTATTCTAAGTATTATATTATTATGTATGCATAGACACCTTATGTATTTAAACCATTTACAAAAAGGCTCCAAAACCAAAGTGTTTGCAAGTATGAGTATGGAACAAATTATACACAGGCGACACGATGGTCTTATTATCACAAACACAAAAGGAATGAAAAATTGTCTTGTCAGCTAGCAATAATGTTAGTTTTAGTAGTTATTAGTATATACGACACAGTATCCTGGAATTATTCATGCAGGTGAGCTTTTATTCCACCCAGGAGCAGGACAAGCTAGGCCTATTAGATATAACAATAGTAATATTATTGCTTGTTGTATGCTACCTGCATTGAAAAACTTGTTTCCACTCATTCAGTTGCATAGAGATATTCATACATAAAACACAAATATTCAAAGATTTGTTTCGCTACACTTATTGTTTTATTCAATAAGTGTAACTATATGGCTCTATTGATAAATTGCAAAAGAAAGTAAAAATTCTACATCTTACATTATACATTTTTGTCTAATCGTGCATTAGGATTGCATTAAATAAATCGATCATACATTAGGCCAACTAGAGAATACAATTCTTTAGCACCGTTATACAATATTTGGGAAAATGTGTAGAAACCCCCATTCTATTTGAATTTGCATATCCTTTCCATTCATGTAAAAATAAGGGCAAGTATGGAATTATACCCTGTAATTTGCCAATATGCAGATGAAGATTTAGACGTATTTTATAGAGCTATGATTCCGTATGCATTTATAAGAACTGAATGTAGATTGACTAACAATATATGAGTGCGTACATTTAAAGCAGTTTCCTCTTCGCGAATTAGATAGAAACCATTGTCTTGATACTTAGCCAGTATTCCTGACTTATGAGGCGTCATAATTGAATGAGTATGTAAAGTGTAGTGTAATATGCACACTTGAGTGTCTGAAACATCATTGAAGGGTGAAAGAAATCGGTATTGACTTCTTCTTGAGACTTCATCTGTTATTCATTAGATGGACAGTGATTGAATGACAATATCGTATTATGACTGTTTGACACCAGGAAGTAGCAGAGATATACACAAAGAATCCATTTACCAAGAACCGACAACAAACGCAGCTTTAGCTTTTAGTAGCTGCCAAAAATATATTTAACTGCTGCCGACTGAGAAATCTTATTCCTCGGCTTGCTCTCCACTGTTTATTGACTGAATGAGTTGAATACACACTTCCTTTCCTGCCTCGGTGTATTAGAGACCGTGATGTAGCAATAAGAATTAGTGCATGCATTACAGTAGTAGACCCCGAATACACATGGTTTTAAAACCAGACTTATGAATACAGTATTACCAGTAGTAACTTAACTTAATTGCAAATCATGCCGGTTTTCTTCGGTGAGCATTAAAAGGATAGTGAACTTTGAAATCTTTGTCATGCCACGAATACCATTCTGGACATTATGCAGTGGCATTCGTTAAAAGGCATTCAGAAAATAAACAATTTTATCTAATTGCTAGTAATTCATTAAAATTAAAGAACATATGACATCGGTTTCTATTCAAACTTCATAATTTAGAGAGTAAAAGTTGCAGCTGCATAACTACAACTGCCACTAATTGCCAATTTGCCAGCATAACACATTAATTTAGACCGTTTTGATAAAAATAGGTTATGTAAAAGCTAGCACTGTAAATCAGTATCATAAGTCTGTTTAGCTGCGTAGACATTTACCATTTAACTTCAGTTGATCCTGTTCAGAAGTGGGATAGACATTTCACTGTTGTACTGGTCTTGGTCATTACGACTAAAACATTAAAAAATGACATCCTTTGGTTGTAATAAATTCCAAAATAAATTCTTATCAAAGAAATGCTTCAGATTTTTTTCGATTTACTTATGACGCGAAAGATTTATCTTACGACAGAACATTATTGCATTTCCTTTTAAGTCTTGACGCTAAACCAAGCATTATTGTCTATAATAATAATTGGATGTCATACAGACACCTTTAGAATGCACAGAGCACAGTGCATATAAGAGGGGCTAAGGCAAGGCCTGGAATCGGGAGGCAAGGATCCTAAGGCGTCGGGATCCTCGCTTCCTTGTCTGGTTTTTGAAAGAGAGAAGTTCACCTCGTCGACGAGTCTCATCAACTCTGTTCACTTTGGGCAAGAAGGGCAAAGGGGAGCAGAGGATTCTATTATTTCATCTTGTCTATACTCATTATAGAAGTACTTCGTTCGTTGCTGCAGTCCCATTCCCAATGCACTCTCCGTCTCTACCATTCCCGGAGACTACGCTGGGAATAAGTGGGAATCCATAAGCACTGCAGTGAACGTGCGTTACGTAGAAAGAAACCTCACCAGAGGAGATAGAAGGGATTCAGGAAGGATGCAGTTGCATCAAGTGCAAATACTTTTACCTAACCTCGCATTTCCTTCTTCATAATATTCTCTTGTTTTTCTTCTCCGTCTGTTGTCTGTAATGGGGCTTCCAAAATATCACCGGGACTCCGATTATTGTTCTACCTCACATTGAATACAGAAATGTGTACTACCGTAAATATTTCTGCTTTAGTTACCACGTTATAAATGATGATCTAATTTACATTGCTAATGTAAAAATCATTTACAAAAAGTATTGCAATTAAAACTGTTTTTCCACCTTGGGAAAATTACCTGCTGCTTCCTTTTTCTTGCAGTAAATATTCAATGAATTTTAATAGACGAAAATTATTTGGACATATTAGTCAATCATTTTTAAGGTGCTATTTTTACGGCAGATCAATCATTTCAAAAATGGGTCAGGAATTTGAGTTTTTTTATGTTTTGATCCATTTTAAACTCAAGCTATTCAGTTTGTATTACTACTGAGTTGCCTCTGAGAACTTAATAATAAAATATATCACTGATTCAAAACAAGAAAGTAGAAATTAGAAGTCCGCTATTAACTTTTATGAAGGTAAGTACCGCTTTATTGTATATTATGAAGGTAAGTACCGCTTTATTGTATATACTAGCTTACTATGTTTAGCATTGAATGATGTTTATGATGTCCATCTATAATATGTTCTATTACGTTTAGCTGTACAGTGCAGTACATACAGCCAAATTAGTATATAAATAAAGCTAAACATACAGGCTATAGAACTTAGGTATAGTAGAATAATAACTGTATTTCATTGCTTGGTTATCTCGGTGTAAGGGAAGAGAATTTGAGTATTGGGTTGGAGATAGAAAGGAAAGGATGACAGGAAATCTAATTTGAGCAATTCAGATGAAATGGATAATTTTGAAAAGTGCTTTAGTGGAGCAGTGCTTGGCATAACTGATGTGATGCGGTGCACTCGGTTTGACTTGACTCCTGGGCATGTAGGTAAAGAACGGCCAAGTAGATCAGACCAAAGCGAATCTTCCTTTATTTATTTCTTACTTATTTAGGAGGCTCTTCTGCTTTCCTCTACTTTGTGTGCGTAGCCGAGGCACCGTAGACGCTCCACAAGACAGACAAGACAGCCACTATTTATCCTTTGGTTCACTTCGTGAATTTTAAGTTCAGCAGATCAATTCTACTTGCAACTCACAAAACTAACAGAAGATCTTCAAAGCTAAAAGCCTCCACTTGTGTCTTGGATGAGGATTAGTATTAACTAATGCTCCTCCTATGCATTCCTCCCGCTTTCATTGGATTTGTTCTGGAGAGCGAGATAAATGGTAACCACCAGCGAAATGCATTCGCACTAATTCGATTTTGCAATGGAGATTCAATAAATTAACATTCAGCTCAATTATCTCCTGCTCTTGAATACACGTACTACAATGGCATGATTTATACTGCACGGGGATACCCTGCGTAACTGTCTAGCTATTTCCAAATGTAAAAGTTCGTCCGAGAGTTGCACTCTCCAAACTTTTGTAATGCAATTAGGAAATAAGCATCTCAAAAGAATGAATAGCATGTCTACATCTAAAAATAGTAATTAAGAACGTCAACGATTACTTATTCGTAGTGCACTTTATCAAACGCTTTAACTAAATCTTAAATGTGTCTGTAATATTCTTTTTCTGCTTTTTCTTATTCCTATGTGGATGGGCAATTTATCATATTCACAAATGTCTATTTTAGTGCATATCTGACAATTTTACCATTCCATTGGGTTGTAGTGGAAAAATAAATGCCTATGGCAGTTGCTACTTGAATATGTAGTAGTAAACGGGTTTAAGGGAACTATTGCTGTAATAACTTCATTATAATATAACGTACAAAGATATCATAGCAGTCGTTATCCTTAAATGGCACGCCTAGCACAGGAACGCATTTAGAAAATTACATTTTCGCAAACACGTAACAAATAGTGCATCTTGCGGGAATATCTCTTCTTAGTGTTCACAAAGCGTATTTGCGTACACATAACAAAGCACATGGCTAACGTAGCAACACAATGCATCAATTCACCAGTGAGTATTTTACCATGTAGGGAAATTTTGAGTGGGTTGTAAATTATAGTCAAAGAGAATAATAAAAATGTCCAAGCCTTCGTCGTTACATTTGACTACTGAACTTTACTACATTTAAACAAGATGTAAAATTACAAACGACCAAATTAATTCATTTCCAGGGATATTAAGCCACATAATAAAACAGACAATGCAACTACCAAAGTCAAATGAAAAGCTATTTTATTGTGTTAGACGGGTGGGGAAAGGGAGACATTCTATCATGTGCAATCGCTAAATTACACCGAACTAAGCTCCATGAAGTTCACTAGCTCAGTTTCATTCAGCTAAGAAAATACTACTAAACCGCATAGTAAGGAATTGACGTTTTGTTTTTATACTTCCCTTTGTCTGCCCTTCAAGAAATCGATGAGATATACTAATGTAAATTATTCCCGACGAATTTAAAGTGAATTGTTCCACAATAAATCAGATGGTATGCGTAAATGTATAATACCATATAGCAGTACCAATCCTAATTACTAATTACGTGATAATAACAATTTCAATGTAATACGAAATGGTATTACTTTTGTAATAAAGATGGATAACTGAATAACAATTCATTTTTTACTGTTTCTAATTTAATCATAAGTTTTACCAAACGAAACATTTTTATTTTATGAAGAAGTCAACGGATAGCGTAATAGTCAATGAATGGTGGATAGTACATTACTAATAACATGTTGGAAAGGTTATGATGAGTAAATAAACATTGTGGAAAGTAGAGTGTCATTGTAGTATTGTATTGTATTCTTTGACGTAACGGCAATCTAAAAATGGTTTGTTTACTGAGGTATGACTATGAATGCACTTAGAAGGTAGTGCACTCACAAATAATGTCTTCTTTTCATGTATGTAGATATCTATAGATGTATACGCCACAAATTGTGAGTTGACTATCATGTCTATTGATAAGGTTGAGTGATGGCTAGTAGAAAGTGTAAGATATCTGCGTGAGGACATTTTTATCCAAGTTGAAAGTGGAAATAAAAGAAAACCCGTTAAGGCGAGTGTTATGTTTCTTTTGGTGCTGGTCTGAGTAGCGGTCCGTCAGTGGAGAAGTCGTCGTGGCATTGGTATTTGCTACCCGAGAAGTAAACAGGAGATAGAAAAGACACAAAGCTAACTTTGTGCGACGTACGTGCACATCACATACATTAGATAATAAAGGGCAAAATGAAATGGTAGAAGCTGAGCTAGCTAAAGTAGATATAGTCCGTTACGTTCCGTTACGTTATGTTAGGAAGGTTCATTTCATTTCGTCCATGAAGCCATTTGAGAAAAAATGATGTGCAATATCGGATAATAAAACTGCATACTAGGATATTGACTAGTATACTTCTTGTTTAGTTATGTCGACTCGACTGGAGTCCCAACATTGTATTTTGCATCGATTCCCTCTCTTCCCTGACTTTCTCTCTATATTGTACATTCACATGGCATAGGAGTAAATAAGTGTTCCAATTCAACATAATGTCGTTGCTATCCGTCCGTACAGGTACCCAGGCCAGACCACGTTTTCTATGTGCTGCAGTACAGTTATCTGGATGTTGTTTACGTATCCTATGGATAAGGCGCGTAATGTGTGTAATGCATATAATAAAAATAGGGATCCCACTGTCTTTAATGCCGCAGTTTAGTTTTGTGGAGTTTAATGCTTGCATGCAACTTGGGTAAAGCGTTATTAGGTCTGGTCTCTGAGATGTTCCTTTGCTGTTGTAGGGCGATATTAGTTTCCTTGTAAGCACCAGAGTCTAGGAGGCGGATGTCTAAATAATATCCATGTAATAGACTCTGTACTATTTGTATCGACAGAAAAGATCGTTCCATTGAACTGTACGCGTTGTTTGTCTATGCGATATTTTTAGAATTTTATGTCTCCTGCTGGTTTACCATATTGTAATGTCAATGTCTATAATGCGGAGATGGAACTATCTTTATTGAGCAATTTGGCAGCTGTGATACCAGTTTTGCATAGATACACACACAAATGCAGCTGAATAAATTATAAAACTGAATAAATAAGCTAACTCATCTTTAGTCAAGAAGCCTCTACTCCATTCGATGCTGCCTTGCATTCTGCATTATTCCTGTGATTGCTAAAATAAAACGTACACTTCACTGTCAATTTATACGCACTTCTTAGGATTTACAGTATTAGTTAAATTCCTTCGTTTATATGCGTACGCTTCTCGCGTTACACGTCTCAAAATCTCAACAAGAACTGTTTTCTCTGCAAAATTGATATGAATGAAGGGAAGTTGATACAAATGGCTGAGGCATTTCGTCTGTCACAGTTTTTGCTACTTTTAAGCATGTTTTTGGGAAAACAAGCAGTAAGCTGGTTTTTAAATTACATTGTCAATTATTCAAAAAAGTCTACTATTCTTTATTTACTAGATGTGTTATTTACTAGCTGTGAACTTCCATTGAATATGATTTTGGTTTACTTTATGTGCATATTGTACGAACTGTAGTATTATCATCTGACATTATTTGGTGTTAACGTGGAATTATTAAGTTACATCTATGGATACAGATAAACATCCAGAAGTACAATAAAAGCAGTCGAAAACACACATAATTAATGTAGCTCTTAAAAGTATTGGAATATTGAGTTACTATTGTTGTGCCGGAAACATTTTGATCTGAATTGGATCTTATGGTTAGACTGGGAACACGATAAACGACATAGGGCATTAGTGTTTGTAAGCGCCCCATTACTTCAATGCTCATGACTCCTGTCCAAAGAATTCGGAATAAAAGGCTGACATCGACAATATTACAGCACTTACTTAGAAATATGGATTGATATAGTGAGGTCGGTAATAAAGAAGAGTTATAATATGGTCTCTGGTCTGAAGTGAAAGTCCATTAAAGGAAAAGGTTGGAGGACAACATAAAGGAAAGAGCAAAATCAATCTGACTGACGGATAGGATAGTGGATGGTTGGCTTGTTGTAAGCAGAGAACATAAGTACACAGATATAACAGAGTTCTTTTCGGTCGTCCAACAACCAACATACCAAATAATGTGGAATATGAAAAGGGACAAAATTTCACTGCAATTTCCTTTCCATCCTAGCCGTTTTTATCAAAAGATTACATAAGGGCTTTACTCCTGAACAACCAAGATAGGTACATACCTTGGTACACAGGATACTTCATTATTAGCTAGTATATTTATTACAGTCGTTGTTATGTGTGTAATCTAAGTGACAAATATCACCGGACACTTTCTGTCCAAACACAACCCACAGTTTTCCTGGGGAGGACTGAATGACATTAGTTTATCTGGGTGTGCACTGTCGTCTTTGGTATTTAGTTAAAAGTTTCCATTCTCGTCAGAACAAATCACTCTGTTTACAAAAATACAATAATTATTGCAAGCAATTTCAATTTCTGTAATTAAGTCTTTAATTGCTTTATTTTTCACGTACCTTGTACACTCTTATCCATAGAAAAGGAAAACTGCAGCTTCTTCTGGAAAAATCATTTACAATATTTAAAACGGTATTTCATAATAAGTTATCTTGGTACAACGGTAACTAAATGGAGACAGTGTGTATTGACAAGGCATTACTAATACTGGCCAAATATTGCATGCATACCATGCAAATTTTTTGATATAATTATTAACTAATAACAGTAAAAGGAGGGAAATCTATCATTTGAAGACTATTGGCTTACAAGCGAGAATTAAAAAATACTTTACTTAATGTACGCAATTTTAATCTCTTTGGTATATGAACAGATATTTTGGTGGAATCTCTAAAATGTATCTTCTGAAGAAGAAAATGTGGATACGGATGCTTAGGTAGCGAAGAAAGGCGACTGATGTGTATTTTTGCTGTGAAGCCTTAAGTTGAATAAAAATTCAATAAGATTTAGCTTTTCTACTTTTAGGTAGTATTTTGACATAGCCAATGCTATACATAATCACTTGGTAGTTAGAAGTAGAGCACATTCCCAGGAACACAGTATCAGTGGCTGCGAAGTGAGGTGGATAGAGATATTGCACGCAATATTGCACTAAAGTAGGGAAAAGGATAAGGATGAAGTAAAGATAATATGGTATGAGCATGAGATGGATGAATGCTTAGGCTTAGTATCTTTCCACAAAGTCGACAGGGAAGACAGACACTGATGAAAATGAAATAGATTTCTTTTCGTTTTGCCTTTTAGGCTTGGAAATGAAATACTTAGGTTGCGTTAGAGTGAAAAAGTTATATAGGAGGAATCTATCTGTTGGTGGACTGTAAATACAGGGCTGCTGTTGATGTTGCGTTGGTTGAGTGAAAGGAGGGAAGAGACGACAGGCATTAGTGGAAAGTGTACGTAGGTATGAGATGTTTGTGTGTGTACTCGTGGGATATCAAATAAGAAATTCAGTTGAGTAGAAGCTCTCCAGTCAAAGTCGCTCTCAACTTTTCTCCGAGTCCCGGAGTCATGAAGGCAGAGCGAGTACCACAACAAAATCTTCTTCTTCTGGCTAGACTCAAGACTCAACTGCTATTGCTTGATTACACGTCTAATCACCGACATGGAGAAAGGGAAAAGAAAAGACAACCAAAGCCTACTGCAAACATCCATCTACATCTACGGACATGTTCTTCTGTTCCTACTGCATATTTCTAATGTCGAATTTCTGATAGACAACATCACCCAACATTTATTCCTATACATTTCTAGTTTTCTTCCCCGTACGTGTACATTATACATTTATACACAAACTCCCAATATTTCCTTCGCTTTCTTCGGGGTATCTTTTATACCATTGCATTTTCGGATTTTGAGTGGCTCCTTCAATTTTTAGACTTGGAATGACATTCTCTTAACTGGAAGAAGGCTCTACTGGCATTTCGTATTGCCCCATGGCTCTAAATGATATTAGTAATCCCTCGCCGTCTACCCTCTCTCCACACACACATTTTCCTTATTACCTAAAATATGTAGTAAAATATTTGCAATCTTAAACTCTATGTTTTGTTGCTCATTTTTTGGATATACAATGGAAACTGATTTACGTTTTAGGTAGTAGGAAGTAGGAACTACCTCAAGTTTAAACCATGTGTCAAATGTTCAGTAATGTTGTTAATATTAGTAGGTACCAATAAGTTATGACATGCTATGTGGATCTGGATGTGATGATAGGCGATGAGGATGTTTTCGGTTTACTTAATGACTTTTCCAACTGTCCAAGATTCTGCTTGTCAAATATTTCAAAAGCTTCCTTCAATGCTGCTTAGCATCAATAACCGTGTATTACCAACTTCCTATGACAAATAAAACAAAACTGAACTTGTCTGCAAACGTAAATAGCGTCACAGCCCTGTCATGTTGGGAAAATAAAGTGTCGACACTTCATGCATCGCAGACGCATCTGTAAAATGCATAATAAATTTCCTACCTTTACTCTTAGCCCACTCTTTTAGCAGTCAGCGGAAATTTTGCCTATTTCTTATGGTGCGTGACCGCACTATTATACATTATTTGTTGATTGAAAATATTAGTTATTCAAATTTATATATTTTTTACATCATCTGAATTGAATTACGTAAAAATAATGTATAGATAAGTATCTTACTATTTGTCATTAGTTTACCATTTGGTAATAGTGTGTTGTTATACACAATTTCAGAAAGAACCACTTTATAGGAAAAACCATTTCATTCCTGTTAATAAGCAATATTTTTAACAAAGCCATTTCGATAGAGGGGAAGATATTCTTCCTGAAGCTATAGAAGGTACAAATTTAGGCGATACATTGCCTGTATTCATAGATAGAGATAGATAGCTGCAATTGCATTCTTAGCATCTAAGTGAGCGACAGAAAGAATTGATAAGGGATCTAAATTGATGATTCAGTCAGTGAGTCGTGCTTTGATGCTTTCCCCCTCAAATTGGAGGAAAAATATCATTATAGGATTTCCAATGTAGTCCAATTGAAAATGAACCTTTCTTTATTCGCCTCGATCTTCGTCGTTACAGAAATTGTCGTTTTGAGTTCAACAGACACGACCTGCGTACATACATCGTGTATAATAACGTACATAAACTATGAACTCCTTTTCTACGATTTTTAACCCCCTCAGATATTGTACTTTGTTTTTCGTGTTGTACACAAAAGGTGACCACGAAGACTTGACTGGACCCCCTCCCCTGTGAGGACTTTGATGAAAACATTTTGAGTAGACCTCTGTAGACCCCTAATATTATGTAATTGAATGTACTGTTCTGTCACTTATATAAAGCCAAACTTAACTCAACGCCAACCAGTCACATGTATTATTTAATGTATATTATATTTTTGAGGTCTTGGATTTTTTATTCGGAGGTCGTAGGTCAGATATGTTCAATTTTTGAAAGGGAACCTACATCTAGTCCCTTGAAGACTCACTGAAAGTTTCAACAGAGGATTGCTACACGTTCTTGAGTTATGAGTACACTCACGCACTAGCTAACTACCACAGACTTCGCTACTGTATGCAGTTGTATTTTTGAATTCTTTTTTCGAATTTTCGAAATTTACGACAGGAAATACACTATTCAGTGATGCCTTAAATTATAACTTTATAAATATTTATTCCCAAAGTTCAGTCATGGTGTCTCATCGTCATATTTTGCATTTACATGTATAGGTAAAATGGCTCAGGAGATAGTATTAAGGTTTCTGAAGATACGGGTGAATATTTATTTCCTCCAGATCTCCATTATTAGTAAGTATCCAGTCAACCAATAAAAGTGAAGTTGTATAGGGGAATAGGACGAAAGATAGAAGTCTCAACCGAACTTCCGTTACAGAATGATCCATTCATAGATCTAGAATTTCTACTTGAGTGAAGTCGAAACTAATAATAAGGGCTGCACTGATAGCACAACGGGGTAGATTCTGGTATTTTAAGAGATATATATTTGTCAATTGAACCAATACCTTGTGCATTGAAAACGGATTTGCTAATTTCACTGAATTCCTCGACAGTAAAGCCTTCTAAAGTAAAATACTCAAAATTCAAATAAAGTTTAGGTTTAGGGTTGGCGGTGTGCAGTGGGGTGTCACACATTTCTTCAAAAAAGTATCAAAGGATCAAAAATATTGCATTTAACACTTTATTCAATGCTTTTTCGTCCGAAATTCAGAACTTTCAGCCATGGTACCTTTTGTTTGCCTGCTTCCATGGGCATGCACAGAAACTTTACTAGATACAATTACATGCATAGCAATTTTAGAGTATGCCAACTCTTAATACTGCATGTGTCAATAAATACCCTTATTTGTGTATTATTTAGGCATTTTAGTAGGTCTGTTCGTTCTAGTTATATGTATGGGTACACCGCAGAACTACATGCAATGTGATGAAACATTTGTTTGCTTTCCCGTCAATTACTTTTCTTTAGGAAGTCAAAGAAAGCAATAGTAGATCCAGTAATGCGAACAATTTACAAGTTGCGTAGATTTTGCTCGCAAACTCGCAATATGAACTAAAGTGCGTGTGATGTAAATCAATTCTTGCACAAATGCGGCGCTCGATCGAGGAAAGGAAAAAATGAGAAGTCCAAGAAATACTTACTCAGCAGTCAGCAGGGTACATAAGTGTTTGAAGTCGTGAGTCTTTGGGTGGCACGCCCGGAAATAGGTTGGATAGACGCTGTCGGATTAAAGAAAAGCTGAAAATTGCATAAAATATATAAGAATACCTTAGTATGTAATTCTTGTTCAAGTGTACTCTAATTACCAATGGACTAGAATACAGTCTGTGCACTTAAATTCGTCGTCATAAAAATATACAAGCATACTTCCACATAATTCAGCACAAATGGTTTTAAAATTAAGCCAAATATTGGTTGATTTAGTTTAATTTTGTAAAAAAGTATCTATTATTTGTAAACTAACATCATCTTATTGTAGGCAATAAATCCAAGCCATTTTAATGCTAATCCACTATTGGAATTCTCTGAAGAAGGAATGAACCACTCTTGGAATACTACATTAAAGCAGTCAATAAACGAAATTTAATAAAATGATAAATATTGACTTCCATTATATGACATTGAGTTGACAGGAGCAAAAGAACTTGAGTGAATAAATAAAGTGGTGTAGCCCTCTTTGTAGATGATTTGATTTACCCTGTGGTCAAAACACCAGACCCTTAACGCATTGCTGTTAATGCCGTGGCACTTTGTAAGTGATGTGATAAATAGAATAGAATATGATATGCGTGTAGTCTGTTATTAGTTGGCGTGTTTAGAATCAATTAGTGAAAGCGTGGGTCAACCTTTTTGATCCATATATTTATCAACATTTGTGCCTACGCCGGAATTTACTGTTCCTTCAGCAAACTTTGCCAGTCGGGAGTAATGTTTTATCTATTAACAGTAGCAACTCATGAGCCAAATGCCTTCTGGCTTCTTCTTAATTTCAGTCTCTAGTAACATACAAACTCATAGTGAAATAGGGTTTGACATTTGTCCAAGTATAACTTTGACGTGAAGAACGTGATCGTGTTCACAAATAGTATAGGGTATTCTGCAAACGTAAATTTTTAAAAAGCAGTTTTACCTCCTTGAATGATACTTTCATTAAAATGATTGCTGACCCTCCCTCACTCAACTCCGACATCCAGAATCACTCCACAAAAAGGAAATGGACTAAGAGATAAATGCAGTTGTGTGCATTTATCATCTTTTACAAATACTTTCGAGTGCTTGCATTGTAGTGGCGTGTCACAGGATTCCGTAGACTTACCCGCTTACCCTACAATAATTAATTGTAGGAGTTAGAACTGTTATTGCTTTATTTACGAGTCGGCATTTTTGAGTAGCTTTAAACGTAAAACAAAGTACTGAATTAGTTTATTATTACTTAAACCCCTTAAATCCCTTATTTAGCATATTTCCCTTTCGTTTAATTTCAAATTATACTGAATGTCGAAGAGCGACGGCAACCGTAGCCATGATATAACGATAACCACAACCTAGTGACAATTAACTAAGCAATGCCTGTCAAAAATAATGCAATTTACTATTAGAGATGGGGTTTTGACCCAGTAAAAATTATTATAGTACGAAACACCAATGCATTACTATGGCTGTTGAATTTTGAATGAGTACTTCCTACATATACTGTAGTATACTGTAGCCAGTAACAGTAGTCATTTAGATATGCATTCTATAGCATAACCCAATCCGGTCGTACTAAAGTGGCATCTCAGTTCTCAAACTGTCCTTCGCCTCTTCTATGAGTGTTGTACCATGCACACTTCCGCTGTTTTAACGTTTTCCACACATGGTATCCATCTGAAAGAAATTACGGCAAGCGAAATGAGATGCAGTAAGCTTCAATATAATGGTCTACCAAAGTTAACATGATAACCCAAAACGAAACCAGCATGTGTATATTAATTTTGAATTCACCTCTCTTTACCGTACAAAGTACACATAGGTGTGCAAAGATAAGACTGTTATTGTTTTCCGTATTGTATCAATGATTTAACATCGTTTTCCGATTTTGGCATTTTTGATTGACAAATTAAAAATCACAAAGACAGGGTTACGATTAAAAAAAGTAAATTGTGTGAACTTTAAAATAATCATTGCGTATATATCAGCTGCATAGTTGTATGTTTATATTGTGTAGGTACTACTTATTTACTATAGTTCGGAAATCCTGCCATGTGCAATTCCCAAATACATAGACAGACGCATGTTTATGAAGATTTATCAAAGTTGACAAAGAGATATACGCTTAAGAGTTTACATTGCTTTCACTTCATTGTAAATTTCATTCACCATGAGCACACAATGTCCTTTGGGAGGAGGATGCAAACTAGGCAAGCCAGAAGCAAATGTCACAGAAAGCATTTCCCAAATGTTACAGCGGAATAAAATTCGAAAATGGCGAGTTTATGGGGTGGAAAATAATGTGACAATGATACATATTATACATAACTTAAAATTGAGGGGTGGCAGTATTGTGGTGGTTGACTTATGTGTCCTGTCCTTTGGTCCGTCCTGTATACACAGTACGTATTCAAGTATACATACGAAGAGAAGAGTTTTGTTTTTAAAATTGGAAAGACAATATACAGAATCAAAATTGGTTAAAGGTAATGAATACATGGATTACTAGAAAAGTTCGTCTGGACATTACCTGTTTACAATTTACAATACGGATGTGAATTACGAATAAATATAGGTACTCGAAAGAATGTTATATCTATAGGTACACGATATGCGTATGTAGTTCTATTATAAATTGCATAAATTGGACGCCCACCATCCGTGCAATTACTTTCCAATTATATCTTACAATTCTGATGGTACGTATGGTAACCGTGAGGAGTGTGCAGAGTGCATCCTGTATTCCTGAATTACATTCGAGCGATCGTACTGTATGATTATTGGTAATGGAACTGAAGGAGTCATAATTAACTTCGGGAGTTTGTAGTAAACGGAGATAAGGGCGCATTCGGCACATGCACTTCTCCACGACTAACCAAACAGCGTTAAATGACCTTACCATACCTTACGATTACCATTACAGTGGAGAGCTACAATGTATCTGGTTTGGGTCACTGAAATAGTTGCACAAGCGGTTATCACGACTTTATTTCAGGCTATTAGCTTACTGCAGCTAGAAACCTCGAAATTATACATATACCATACAAGCTTTGTTACTCACATAGAGGAGTTGTGAATTGTGAAGTCCGTGCACTTTTGGAAATAAGGATTTCTTATATGTAAGCAGAAATCCACGTATTTACTATTTTGTCGATAGCCAAAGCAATAGAAGGATTTGTTCATGGTTTGAGAGAGTAATAATAGTCTTTCTCCTATTTCATAATATGGATGTAACAATATGAGATTGTCTGCTGCAGAGATAATATATTTGGATAATCTTCTAAATAAGCACTACAATCGTTTTGGTTCTTTTTCTCAATTGAATCTATGAGCCGAGACTTGGTAGCTCATTCGGAGAGCATTTACGCCCCATTTCTTCCCCTCCTATCTTCTTTTGTTACGATACTTCTATTTATCTCGCTCTTCGCATCTTCAGCTCAAGTCTTCTTTATTGTTCTCATCCCATCTCTTATCATCCACTCAAAATAACACGTAGTTCCATGTGAAACACAATCTACCTATCATAACATATTCTAATTTTCCAAAAGAAATAATACATAAAAGCCCCATTTTTGTTTCGCAATTTCGAAGTTTCTCTAAAGACTCTATAAAGGCATTTATTGCTACTATACTGGGTATATGCTGGAATACTTCGTAACGTAATACACAAGAATTTTGCATATTGTAAGCAATTTACTACATACTGTGGCTAAGGTATCCGTAGCGTCACATAATAAACAGTATAGGTGTTGGTTAAGGTTTTAAGATTTAAAACCGAAAGTTAGAAGTTAGAGGACACCCTGAAAGAGACAAATGCACTTTCATTTACAGACAGATTTTGTTACACTTTATGCACGCCGCATGCACTCACTTCTCTGCACATTACATTGAACTTCCCGTGTTTATATCTTAGCAATCGTGGCATCGCTTCCAATTCTATCTTTAGCTCATGAAATCTTTCTCCTTTCCTCTCTTACTGACTGTGTTCCAAGTTGTATACCACTAAAACGAAAAGTAAACATGCAATAACGAAATATGTGTATCCTGGTTGTTACTCTCTCCATACACGTTCTTCCAGTGTTTTCTGTACCAGAGGGATTTAGCATAGGTTCATAGTGTTGCAATTTCGTGTATTCTTTATGAAGGTGCGTAGTTAGCAGAGTCGGATTTTGTGATTTTTTCAAATTACACAAAATATATTAGAAATATTTTCCTAACGACTAAAGTATAATTGTTATCTTTTGTAAAAGGCGTTTTTTGTTATTCTATTTATTTCCTTAGCCCTAAGGTGATCAAACAGAAGTTTTGGCCAAATGCATTTGCTTTTTAAAAGGGAAATGCTCAGCTCATCCTCCAGAAACTGTTTTTGCTACTTCCCTGACATAGTTATACTCTATTTGCTTGATTATACACAGAAGATCCACTACATATGATTTAAACAAAGTTAGTAAGGTAAAAGGTAGTTCTTAGACCAACAAATTATTCCAAACTCGGAGCATACCTACAGATATTATACATATACAACCATCTCAAACGTAAAACACAAATGTAGTCTCAATACGCAACTCATAACATTAACTACGTGTCTACGTACAAGTAATCCACAAGAGATGTATGCGTTTGTTACCTTTGGCTGTGGCTGTACATAAGTACTTCAGCTTTATAAATGTTGATTTTTTCTCTTGAACATAAAACAAAATTATTTTCGCTGAACTTGAGTTGACTGTTCTGTTTCTTGAACACGTAATATTACATATGAAACTGAACCCCTTGCATAATCTGCTACCAGAACGTAAATTTGATATTATGTATATCGTACTACACTAGTATATAGATCGGTGCCAATACAAACTGGTTATTAAACATAATACTTGGGAAGGTTGTACGAGCAAAATGTTATTATTAAACTTTGGTTTTTTTGACACAACAAATAGAGGATATAACCCTCTTAGGAATGTAGGCACCGTTCCCATCCTTTACTTTCTTTTCTTTTTTACAAAGACAAACTGTAAAGAACACTTGTCTATTGAGGTGATACTAATTGCAAAAGAAACATTGAGCACCGTGTATAACCCTTAGAAATTCATCAACGTATTAGTGACGATAACCGCAGGAGGATTCTTCCGACAGAAATATCCAAAACTTATTATTCTAGTGTACAAAGTACTGAAAGAGACTGCTACAGTAAATACATTTGTTACGAATTATTCAGCCCATTAATATTACACTGGAGTAATTTTCTGCATTAATAATTTTCATTGCATCTAGAGAAGTCATCAAGGAAATACTCCTTACTCCCTTTTAATTCCATTTTAAATCAACTCTAAATTTAAATTCCTCTTCATTTATGTTACATTTGTAGCATTCGATTTCCAAGGGCAATTTTATATTCCCTATTATATGCAATATAAATCATTAAGCAGAAAGCCAATACCCAAAATAAAATTCCTATACTTCTGTAAAAGAAAGCCAGATTTACAGATTTATCATTAGTTAGATTTTTCTCGCATTACAGACATGCCTTAAGAAGACACAACAGTACAGACAGATATGGTATAATGTACGTATGCATTGTCCCTTCTGAAAATAAATTGTAAATCTTCATGTCCCCCCTTGGTACTGTATGTTCTATTGGAAATACATGACAGTAGTGCAGGCATAGGTATCAAAGAGACAGTGGTAGAGCAGAGGACGAAAGGCGGGTGGTGATTCGTCAATTCCCATATCCGACTTCGGAGAAACAGTTTGTGCAGCTTGCTTTAACTGTATTTACCTAAAGGCTGACTTTAAGACGCTGACAATCGCCGTCTTTGAAATGCAGTGGAGGAGCATTAGAGACAAACTGTGAGAAGGAACTGGAAGGACGTGGCGTGTAATAACATGTGTGTACCCAGTTTGCTCTGTTCGTGATCCCTTGTCCTGTCTCCAAATAGTCTTCTTCTTTCTTCCCTTCTTTTGACATGACTCCGTCTGAGATGACTCTCTGTATGTAGAAACATATATAATGTATACAGTTTGATGTAGCTAAGTAAGCTTCTTGTTTAGGTTTAGTTCTCGTTGACATAGCACGTGCTGCTCCTCTTCACGTTCAATCTTACAAGATTCTCTCAATGTATTTATTCCTTTCCTATTTATACTTGCATCCTTATTCCATATGCATACATATTACTTCTTAATACTCCAACATACATTACTTTACATGCACTTATTCCTTCTACTCATACTTTAGTATTCACCAAGGTTTTCAACCTCATACAGCTTCTGCACCTTTTAATTCGGAGATTTCTCTTCCACAATTATGACTACTTCCGAAGTGTCAATAGTGATACGTAAAATTATACCACGTTTTCCATCGAGTTTTCGTAATAATACAAAATATGGCATAAGTTTTCAAATTCTACAGTGCAAAGCAGTTTAAAAGGGATATCCCTTAATACCGTGTTAATAAATATCAATATAAATCGATTGTGCTGTCAGTTACGTTTTCAGTTTGAATGAATTTGTTACAAGCATGGCCATGGCCTGCATTCGTTCTAAGTATTCTAATGACTCCAACGATGAGTTGTACAGTATTTGCCGCCCTCCTCCAGACTCTCATCAAGCAATTATCCAGGTTTTACTAAAATTTACTTTTTTTTATCGAATTTGTATAATGCGTTTAACGATATATATACTACATGCGTAATTGCTATTTGATCTTTTATTTTTCATGCATAATGTTTGAAATTACAGTAAAATGTTAAATATGAATTCCATAATTTGGTACGGTAATAATTAAAAGTGTCTGATCAGAAAAATACTGGTTTTACATTTATGAGAAATATTTACATAAATTCACGTGTTTTGGGTACAGTTAATTTGGGTGCAGAGCACAGCGTAGAGGAATGGCTTAAACTGAGCAAAGAAGCGTATCGCAAAATACACTGAAACAAAATACAATGGAAAACGAATGGAGAGTGTACACAAAAGAAAAGCCGGCATAGGAGAGAGTTGGCAAAGGAGATTTGACAGGAGTTTTCATTGTGTTGGTGACACTCATTCCACTTGGGATTGTATCAGGAAAACCACATAATTTGTTCCTTCCCAGTTGACTCTAGTAACAATTTCGCCATTTGTGGGTGTAGCGCAACAGAAACGATAAAGTTTATTACAGCACAAAGCACATTGTTCATTTCAAGTACAAAATATCTAACAACAAAAGCTAAACTTATTATCCACGTCAGAACATAAAATAAAGTTAGCATTAAGCTGTAGGATTTTATCTACCTAGGAATAGGAATGTAAGTCTTAAGCCGTAGCTACTTGAGTAAATGTAATAACATGTACTTTTGTGTTAATTATACCTACTTATTTATTATTATGCATTACTCATTAATGTTTGTCGTGCTCAATATCTAAACAATGCCTTTCGTAAAGGTACCTTGCTCTGCCTAGTTATACCATAAAGTGTAAACTGTGCTTGCTAAACATCATGCACCAAACTGAGATTCTATTTCCCAGAATATCATAACTCTCCCAGTGCAAATATTTGCTCTCTTTATCTGATTCACCAACTTCAAACGTATTTCCTACTATTCTGACCTCATCTGTAATACCTAACTTAACTGCTTTAATTTCTGAGTCAGCAAATACAAAACAATATTAGGTTATAACTATATTTGGTCAAAATACATGTACATGCAGTTTAATTGTAATACTACTCGGCCACAGAAAGCTGATTTATTTTTTTCAAGAGTGCAATTACCTTAGGTAAATATATTCTAAATCCAAAAGAGGTGAGCTCAAAATGTATCTGCCCCTAATCTATAATATGAATACACGTACCTGTATTAAAGATGGTGTCCGGGACCAAAAATAATGATACACGTACTTGGAAATCGTCCTTTTAGTAAACATGAATAAAAAATTTCTGGTTTGAGTGGTCTGTCATAATGTCAATGTGATGGTATCGATGAGGAGTTGAAAGAAATGACAAATATACATCACCACACTCTCAACTTTTCAGACACTGTCTGTCTGTCATACTTTGCCACGGAGGAGTATATAGCGAGTTCCGTCTTAGTAAACATCGACACGATATGCATTTCAAGTCAAAGTATGCTTTTCTCATGTCTAAGCAAATCCTTCAGCAACCTACACCCTCTCTCGTCGTTCCCTTCAGTACTTGTGCTGTGGAGGATTTCATCCTGGTGAATACATTAGTCAGAGAATCGATGAAATAATTGTAATTTAGTTACCCTGCTCATGAAATTGGTAAAAGCAACATTTCTAAGTATGGGGTTAAATATTACTTACCATTAATAAATAGAAGAAAAAAAATTAATATATTTACATCTTTTACATTTAAAATAAAATAATAATATGTATTATTTAAAGTGGGGTAGTAATAAAGGTAAATAGCATTATTGCTAATTGCAGTGACTTGAAATATGGTCTGTGTTTCCAAAATGTTTTAAATTCATTTTGTCATGTTTTGAAATTCAAATGTCTTTTATTTACAGATATATACAGATTGGGCCAATCATTACCTGGAGAAAGCAAGATGTAAACGTCACATACAGGACCTGCAGGTGGATGTGACGGATGGCGTCATTTTAGCAGACGTTATCGAGGCAGTGAGTAAGTAAAATCTGACTTGTGATCTCCGATATGCATGCTTCTATCACGAGACGTTTGGCATTTCCATAGCGTTGTTTGAACATAAGGCACGCTTCACAGTTATTTCTGTGAATGCTTTACTGTCATTTGTAATACTCCACATACTGCATAGTAAATGCAAATGAAACACTTGTCAGTAGATATGGCATCTTGAATTTAAATGATACTTCATTCCTTTTCAATGACAGGGATTAGGCAGATAAACAAATACCCCATGCTAAATAACTATTAAAGCTTTTGTTATGCAGTATAATGTTTTACTCATGATAAATGTTTTGAATAAAATGTTTTACTCATGATAAAACTCTTTCCTTATAATTTCTAAAATTTCCTTCCGTAATATAATTATATCATTTTAAGACAATTCTAATGCAATTAGTTTGTTGTAAACAAAATTCTTGCTAAAAAGCATTACCGACTGAAACGATTTTTGGCTTTCTAACTTAATGTACCTGCTTTGGTTAGAAATAAGAACTTGGAAAGTAATTAATTTGCCATGGTACTATTAATTTAGGAACAAAAGCTATTTGTGAAGCATAGTACTTTATATTTGTAAAAGTTTGGAAATTGGTACTAGTAAGACGCAATGAAAATACGCTTACACAGGAAGATGCCTAATTAATTTATGCCTGCGGTTAATTGGGTTGGGACTTGAAGAGAACCAAGAAAAGGAAAACATTATTACGTACATTGTAATTTGGCTGGTCTACTGGTAGCAAAGTAAATGGATTTCTATCCAAAAAAGTTTGGGAACCGATATAGGTTATAAAAGAACTAATATTATACTCAAAAGAGATTTGGGCAGTGTATTAGCCTACAATATATATAGCTCTTACGGGAACCATAGAATCAAAGTAGTGCTGGTGCTGCTAGAAATGAAAACATACAATTCATTAAAGATTGATTTCTCTCTCTCCCTTCCAGTTTGTTGGGTGAATCAAGTTTGCTCTTTTACAGTTTCCTATTCTACAGACTTAGTACATTATTACCTAGGTATATCTTTATACAGTCAGAACACCATGCAAATAATAACTCTTTAAGTATTTATGACGGAAAGCGAAGTAGTCAATGAAGTAACCACATTCGTTTTCTGACACAGTCACGACATATCAAGAAAGGCCAATTAATCTAGTCTTTTTTCATCTTCTGCCAAATCATAACAACAGAATATAGTATCGTGTCAAACTTTTTACAACTTCGATGAAAGATTAAATCCAAAGTATTGCAAGTTACTCTATCATCGTACTCTATGACCTTAGAGTACCTGTACATTTTTTAACGTAGAACAAGTGTGGAAAGTACCTTTTAAAACTCAAAATTGATAAGTGAAATTAAATAGAAAATTAAGTTGCTTTGAAATTGGTGGAATTAGAATTTTCTGTGAATTAATCGAATATAAATATTATTATTTGATTACAGTAAGTAAAAATGCATATTTTGAAAAAATAGTCATAGCATTTCCATTAAAAATGTGCAAGAATTTCATAATTTTGGATTTGGATCCTTTATTTTTTCCCGAAATGCCTAAAAGAAGAAAAAATTTTTGATAAACTTAGACTTTGATAAAATTAGACTAAGAATCACTAATATTTTAAGGAAAACTAGTCAATTATATTTAGGACATAAAAATACTTGCCAACAAAAAATCTAAGTTTCGTAAAATCATTTTTCTTCATCTGAGTGACATGATTAATATTTTGATTGTATTTAAAGCGGTTTACAGAGGATTAACACACTTATTTTGATACATTCACACTTTATTTGTAATTATCACCACACTGTGATCTCATTCACTCAATTAGTAAAGCTCTTGGTAACATCACGCATTCCAATTTATTAGAAAGCTTTTCCAGAGAATATAAGGCTTGACAAGATTCAAGTTATAGGTGTTCTGCATTCTCATACTTGGAGTAGGTATTTATAAAACATACTACAAACGGAAAAAACCATTCTTGAATGATTGAACGAAAAAAACTCATGAATACCTATTATACGGTAGAGATTGCTTGAGGCTAGCAATAATCTTAAAATCTTAGGAATTTTGTTTATGCAGCTTTGTGTAAGAAAGAAATAGAAGTGAGATTGAAGAGGTTGACATAGGATGTAGGATGTAGGCAGTTGTTAATATTTGAATTCAAGTATCACATTCTGCAGTATTAAATACAGTAGCTCAATATTAAGAATATTATCTTTAGTTCACTGATTGCGAGCGAACTTATTAGCCACTAAAGAGATTGAGAATTCCAGTTGACAGGTGGACATTATAGCTCCTGGACTTAATGTTTTGCCTCAGGAATTTTCTTTACGGTCAAGGGCTAAATTGTTCGTCGTATAATGTGTATATAAAGAGATTAAGAAATTTAATCCTGAATCGAAGTAGGGTCGTTAAAATTTAAATTTGTCGTTATATTACTCTTGCAGTTTTAAAATCACTAACCGTAATAGCTTAAATGAGAAAATTAAAGCCCCTTTATAACTATTTTGTGCAAATACAAATCTTTGTTGTCGCATGAAGCAAAAATCTAATTACTAATGGTAGATGGATTTTAAATGTCTTAAGTCATCCAGAATACTTCAGACTGCACAAATGAAAGACAAACTTGCTATGTCTATTCGTGTCGTGGCGTAGAGAATTTTTTACGAATCTTATTACAAAACAATTAAATAGGGGAAATGTTAGGCCATTCTAATGCCAGCATTTATTTAAGAGACACGGAGTGCGTATATCTTGAAATGCAGTGGAAGAGAATTGAATTCTCCTTGAGCTGCCGCTCTTAATGCTTTCTGTCGCTTTTTCATTTGTCAGTCAAGACAGATTACCTACTTTACTCGACACTCTTTAAGTTATGGCAGTTCGGTTTCTTTGTAGTGGAGACTGAGAGTGAAATTGAAACATCCAAAGAATTCATATGGCAGTTTTTGCTTTCACATTACCCAATTAAACTATTAGCTATCGTTACAGGAAGCCAGGATAATCTGCGGATGCTGATGGAAATATTGCAGAACTAGATTTTAATAAATTAAATTAGGACATAATAAATGCAGTTAAAAGCTTTATTTGTGAACATTTATTCAATAGCTTCAGAGAATCTCATTTCAATTCATATTAATGCAGTGTGCGTAATACATACTGTTAATCACCTTTAAATGGAAAAGTCTACATCCTCAGAAAATTCACAAGCGTTATTGTAGTCGTAGACGTCATTATTATAGAGCACGTACTGTTTACGTAAAAAATTATTGTAAATTTTAATCCGAATAAAGTATACAGGGAATTTCCATTGTTAAAGTTTGTATTTTTTATGATAAGCAATATATTGTCATAAGGAAAGTTTTTGGACGTGTTTACTGTTAACCGTGTACTTTTACTTAAAAACCCTTCCGATCTAATACAAACGTCATTTTGTATTCGGAGTAGTTAATGCCAACGGCGAATGCATGCGACTAATATTTATTATAGCAAACAAAATGGTTTAATTTAATTTAATTATTTTTGTTACAGCAAATCAAAAAGTTTCTGATGTTATTCGCAAACCAAAAAATGCATCTCAAATGGTAAGTCAAAGTCTATATTTATCTTTGTCATAGTGGTAAAGCTAACATAGTGATGTCTCTGAAATATAGTTATAAATACAATATGGGAAGCATGAGAAGCAAGCTTTTTCTGAGTAATTTATAAATGAGAAGCATCTTAAGGGACCACTTGTAAGACGTAAAATATGGGATAGTTTATCTGTTAATTCGTGCATTTACTATTTACTACATTCTTCAAGAGTTGGCAGATTTTATAGCTTCGTGACAGGACACAAGGATTGGGGATTACTTACTACTTACTTATAAGGGTTTATTAGGAAAAAGATAAGATATTCGTAGCAGATGTACATATGATGGTGTAAAAAATTCTGTTCAACATAACAAATTATTTAATTGCTATTTAACGGAGCTATAACTTAAGGAAGTACGCGTGGACTTCCCGTACTAACTAAGTTCTCATCAATTTATCTGAGGGTGAGGGTGTGCAATACGAAATATTTTTAGACTTTTTGCATGGTTATTTTACTCCTATTCTGATAATCTGAAGTACTTGTGGTATAGAAAGTCTGTATGGAAATGTCATTGCTTGTACATTATTACTTGTTGTTTAGCATCTATTTATACAACAAGCCAACTAGTTTGTTTGATGCTAGTCCAAAGTATAATAGATACATAACCTAACTAACTAAGGAGAAGAAATCTATTTCCGAGGGTTAAATACAGTGTATTGCAAAAGCAAACGAACTCGTCATCAACATTGAGTCATTAACTATAATTACGAAAACTACTGCGCCATTATATTTTTAAATATTCGAAGGCTTTAATATTTGATTGAAGGTCTACTTTTGAAATAGGTAGTTACTTAATTTCAGTCCCGGATCTCACTTGACGTCATTTAGACAAAACAAGACAATGTGTATTCTTCTTCTATCTGCAAGATATTAATTCATAAGCATGATGTTAGTATAAATCATTATATTTGGTCACGCTCAGGTTAGACAATTTGATATATATACGGTAAAACTAGAACGATTACTTAAAATTGCGTTGCAGTCCATTTATTTACTTAAATATCCTAAATAACGTTATAATTTTGAAAATGAAGCTATTCCTCATTTGTGTTCTAATTCGACTGAGTTTTGCTGATTCTTCAGGGGACGACGATAGCGGTGGTTAGTAATACACAAAATATAAGATTTTCATATTATACAGAGTTACAACAGCTTTAACAAAATAGATTTTACTTTGCAGAAATTTCGGTGCCCAGATCACCAAAGTTTTTAGGCGATTCTGACCCGGTTCTAATTGCTGCACACATTACAAGTCTGAAATGTGAACTTATTGAAGGGTCACCTACTCCTAGTTTTATTTGGTTATTGGATGGAAAGGTAAATTAAAATTGTCAGGATAAGTAAAAAACACTAAGCATCTTTTGAGGAATCTAATTCATTTTTGAATGTAGTTGGTCGATGAAACTTACGAGATGAAGAATACAGCAACAGAAACCATATTGACAAGCACAAATGTATTTGATGGAAATTATACTTGCATTGCAGCGAATTTTGTTGGAAGAGCTAGTCGAAAGTTTCTAATTTCTGATGCAGTTTTTACTAAAGCAAACCGAACTGAATAAGTTCGCCTTACAAATCAAAAATATTTATTAATTCAATGTATTATCTGTGTATGTACAAAAACTCCGACCTCCTTACATCATTTTTATTACTTTAAAGCCTCTATTTCGCATTAAGACAATTCTGCTATTCAAATCAAGGTGAATCTTTTTTGCAATAGTTTTCATTTTCACTGAATGGTACATACATGTACTAATGGTGCTATCTGTATTTTCCTGTCATATGTGTGGCATTGTTGGAAGACGTTACTTTGTATTGAGATATTTATTGTTAATACCAAAACTATTTAAAATACAAAATTCCTCGATTCATAAGTGTGTCAAACTTAGTTTATCAACTCAAAAATATTTTGAATAAAACAATTTTGTGATAATTGTCTGTCTGAATTTTATTAATTTATATTGTTTGCAAAGCATTTTTGATTGCGTCGAGGAACTAGATTCTACTCATAATAGCTTCAAATCGTGGCAATAAAAATGCAAGCTCACAAACCAAGGATTTAAGGATTGAGCTACCGTGCTCCAATATTTAGTTTGGCCAGATTAGAGAACTAATGGGAATATCAGAGACCTGATCATAGATTTCTTGTTAACCCTTTCTTTATAGGGACTATTGTAAAGCAATTGTTTACACGAAGTGAAAGTGGAGTTGACTTTGCTCCTTTGTCATTTCCTTTTGCGGTTGCATGCTTGATCCCTAATTTCATTTTATTCCTTTTTGAGTGCTCGTACTGCAGTCTTAGACTAACCATAAACAAATCAGCGAGCTACGCTTGTTATGCTAAGAATTTATGATGCATTATCCTGTGTTTGACACGATATTTTCGTGCTATAATGGAAATAATTCTGTGCACTAACTCAGCACAAAGCAGAGCTTTCGGTCATCGGTATGTCACATCAAAATACCGATAAGTAGGCACTCCTAGACTTAGCAGTTTTACAATGCAGTGCCAAGTGGGGACCAAAACCACGCTTTGCTAAATTGCGTGGCAGTAGATTGACTAGCCCTCCTACAGTTTTACAATTAACTTCAAGTAAGAATAGATATTTTTCACGACAACAATTTTGCCAAGCATTTCTATGGTCATGTACGCAGTAATTGGTCAGTTATACTTCCAAATTGTATTCCACCACGTTCTTATCGCCAATTCTATTCTGGTATGTTCAATTAGTATACTTTAGTCCCGTTGTAAACGTCTACGTGCAGAAGTACTTTTTTTACTCCTCTGTAAATTTGTGAACAGCCAGTATTTATAGCATGGTACACAGTTGCGTAAAATTTTAACTTTGTATGCAGAAGTCGAATGACAATTTACGGCGTGAGTGATGGAGAGACGATTGTGTGCATACGTTTAGTGGATATTTATTATTTGAGCGACAGCGACCATGTCAATCCAATGAGTAATGCATTAGCAGAATGAGTATGGCAATGCACTTCTTGAGAAACTGTGATTTGTGGTAGTGCCAGGTCACAGGGCTGCTACGCTTTTAATTATCTACAGCTATAAAACAGTTCTACCGAGTCACACATTTACTTATTCCGCGTATTCCTTGCCCTTACCTACTTCCATTTCCATCTCGCAATCTTCGTTTTCATACTGCTCTTGTTTCGTTCAAGTTTTTTATGGACGGCAGTTAACTTGTAGATCCAAAACAACATGAAATACCATATACGACGTATGAAACTGTAACTTTCTTATCTCAACGTAACGAAATGCACACCAATAGTATTTTCGGCTACTAAATAATAAATGAATGAATGAATATTCAACAGAGTTTGCTGAGTAAGCCAATTTCGAGGATTCATTTATTACTTACAATAACTCATTGATTACATGTAGTAATAATATAAAACAATAGAAATAAGGCGAATTATTACAAATGCAAAAGGGGAATTCTACATATCCACCAGTTTCCAAATGGATTATTCTCAGGTAAATATAAATTAACCGTTTGCGGAATATAAATATATGTTTCATTAATAAATTATAAGATATTTTAGTTAGCGACTGCAGAAATGGTCACTACCAAAACCAACTACGCGTTGTGTTGCACTGAGACAGGAGAATTAATTATTTTGGAATGTTTTGCTAAGGAGAAAAATAAGATGCTGGGTTAAATACTTCTGACTATAGTAAATGCAATGGAAAAAGAGTCTCTCTGTAATATTATTTATTATGATAATTTAATAAGAAAGGCAAGTGACAATGCGACTGCAAAATGCAATCAGACGTACTTCTTACATTCACATGCAAACTATACTTCACGATATTATTATGTCATTGTGCACACACTGCACCTGGGGGAGATGACGGGCTATCAAGATTAACGTTGAAGGCCAATGAGTGAATGATAAACAAAATATTAAACCACAATTCTAATTTGCATATCAATTTCCCGAGTAATCTTTTAAGGAAATCTTGAGTCACCAGGACTCATTTGCATAAAATGTGTACTAGGTAGCTGCACTGCATTATGTGTCAACTCAGAGAAAACGACAGAATTTCTGTGTATCGCATAATGAGGTCCCCTGCAAAGGCTATATTGAGCTTCACAGGTACCATTGTAGTGTAATGTTGAGAGAAATGTTAAGGATCTCTGAAAAGTGTTAAAAATGTGCTTTATTGGTTCGTTTGTAGAAAATTAATTTGCAAATACAAACAGCAAATGAATAGATATGCCCCGTTTACATTTTTATTAGCGTGTTATGGCTCTCTTTGTTACACAATTAATAATAGTAGCATATTTTAAGCAATTAGAGACAATAATCCAGGGATTAAATTACTTAACAATAAAATGGAAATTCCCTTTCATCCTTTCTTATTTGAAGACAATAATACAGAAATACTTGACACATGAGCGCAATACTTGTAGGAATGTGATGAATAGAAAGTTAATTTAGTTTTTGGGCGGATATCCTGTGAAACTAGCAATGCAGTTTCATTTGTAGGTATCCTGCATAATTGCAAATACACAACTATGCAAAGTGCTGATACTTATTTCAGCAAATATTACTTAGTGAGATTAAAATGAGCCGAGACTGGTACTTACATTGATTAGCATACTATCAACTATCTTTTCAGGCACGATTTCTTGTGTTCTTCATTTAATCTAATTATCTCATCAAATTATCACCGAACAATTATTGAATATGCCTAACCAAATTAGAAACTAGCATATTCAACATGATTTTACTCAGAGATGATTTGGTTTCGTTTTCCGGATTTTTATAGGCAATTAATATATTACTTTAACATGCGCTTTTCGTAAAAAAGCAAATACTCCTAACCTGGGTTGAGAGATTTAAAAACATTGGATGTCAGCAGAGGTTATGCAAATGATTTTAATCTTTTTCCACGTCAACTAGACTTGTTAGAAAACGTTCTGCTGATTGACAGTGGTTTTTCGAATTTCATTTACAAAGAACAGATACCTAGTAAAACTTTCATGAGAAGAAATGATTAGAAAGACGGCGCTTTCAGATTCTATACTTGAGTATTGTACTCCGATCATTCTGATTACACGGAAAGTGCCCAGTAAGGCGATGTGTTGATTACGAGCAGAAAGAGTGGTAAATGCAATGTGTATAGATTGAACATAAAATGCAATGGAGGAAAATAGTTCAGGTAGTGCAGTTGTGAAGAGTGGGTAAAATCCGCCTTGGATTGCAAACATCGAAACATTAGGTGAGTCTTGGGTTGAGTTATATTTTTAGCGATGGGGATAACAGATAAAAAGGTGGATTGGATGGGTAATCTATTGAATTGCAGATGAGATGAGATTAGTTTGACTTGATCGGAATTGAATTGAATTCTCCTTTGGTGCACTAGATACTAGATCTGTTCCGACGAGCTACATTAAGTTACGACGAAGGTACTTTACATTGCATTTCAAGGAATTGAATTGGATTCAATTGAGCTGCATGTTGCATCAACCTATTCGCTCTCACAAGGACAAACCAAGACAAGCCGTCTTATTTCTTGCAGTCACATCACATCTCTTTCTATCTCTTATCAGGCGGAATAAAAGCCTTCCTTTAGGGTGCATTACATCTAATAATAATAATATTGCTTCATTCCTTATCCAACATCTCTCGACTATACGACCTATAACATTGCATGCAGTGTACACTATACTACTCCCTGCTTCTCAAAAATAACACAAGTTGCTACTCTTGCTACTAAGGAGTTTCACTACTCTATCTTAGTTCACTTTTACTCTTGAGCCACAGTCAAGAAAATCGTAGCATGAAAACTTGAATGTTTTCTATGTGTGGTTGCGAATTTCTGGCTCTGTAACAGATAACTGTTTCTGGAAATTTGCGCTATCAAAGTCGTATTTCCGTAGAACATTGGTTTCTGTCATGTTCACATGAATTATATGTAATGTAATAGAATTCAATGCCAATTTCGTCGTTATGTACTGCCATTGCAAAAGTTGTTAGGATGAAAATACATAAAGGATATTTCATAGTCAACATTATGATACTTAGAATATCGTTGGATGATTATTTAATTTTGTCTGTTATTTCGTTAACTAGTTAAACCATCCTTGCTAAATTGATAAGGTATTGTTGAAATTTATTTTCAAAACATAAAAAATTGCTAATTTTTCATTATTCACTAAAAGATATTCCTGTGTTAGTTATAAATGGTTTCAAATTAAGTGAAATGATATTACACCGGCCAATATTAATTAGAGTTACACTGCTAAAATGTGTAATAGGACGAAGGTAATTTATAGCTACTCATGCAAACAATTTCATTTCGGAGATAGGCAATTTAATTTATTTCTCATTTCTCATATTAGAAACATTAATGCAATTGCGTACTGTACCTGTAGCCTTAACATATGCAAAATTAATCTTTTCATTTTTAGAAATTTAAATGTAATGCTTTCTCATGTGTTAAGTACCACTTATCAGTTTAATAGTGTCTTGCAAATCATAGCAAATACAATTATTAAATACCGGTGAAATGCAAATAGCGCATTATCTTGCTAACTACGAAAAAGCATATCTTAATCCACTTTAAAGACGGTGTATATTTTAACGATGCAATTATGGGATTAATTGGAAAATGCTGCTAATGAAGTGGGTAGTCATAAAGTTTAATTAACCTTTTAAGCATTCCTGTGTGATTACTATGTGTACAGTGTATGTATCTATTGATCCAAACCAAAGTTTAAGTGACTAGCTGGGTCACACTGCACTAACATTTGCCAGTCTGACTTAAAGTGTTATTAATGCCATGAAAAACAGTGAATGGACTCGCATTAGCATTTAATAGTAAGTGCACGCTACAACTGAAAGCAGAAACTCCAGATACTACATTCCTGTCTTCTATAGCATTCTTCTTGAGTATTCTCTTCTACCTACCGGCGACCTCGCAAACGAGCCTCGTGAAACCGTTCGATGCGATGACTCCAGCTACCAGCTCGAGAATCGAATTCTTGGGGAATCCCCGTTGATCATGCGACCTACGCAAAGCCACTACGTTTTATAGGTCCATTCAGTTCCAGATAAGAGCTTTTAGTGCTTTCGCTCTCTGCTAATTGTAAGTGTTACTACTACAACAAAGGGAGTTAAATTTACGCTTACGAATAGCAATGCTTCAAGAGATTGCTAAACAAAGGTCGACTAACTTTGTCTTTACATTTAGAATGCAACGCAAAATGCAGCAATTTCTATTTCTTTGTTGTCCTATGACAAACTAAACGCTAATAAGCTGTAATTACCAAGCTATTCGTCCTATGCTGCATATAATATTTGCAGTTTTACTGTACCTGTTAGTACATTGTGCTTAGATATATAGATCTGTATTGATATCTTACTGTTAACTATTCCTTTATAAATTAATTATCAATATTAAAATAGAAAAGTGCATAAGAAATTATTTTAGTGTTTTTAACCACGTAATTTTGTTTACCGAGGACAATTAGTTTTAGTATCTTGTAAATGACAGCAGTACTCTTCTGACCATCTGTTTTAAACTGCAACCCTTTATTGATCTAGCTGTAAGCTGTATTAATCGGAATTTCATTGAAGAGTGAGAACATGTAGTATCTGACTGTCGAATAGTAGGCTGCACGTGTCCCAGTTGTTACTCAGTGATGAGGTGATCGTATTTTGATTTCTATGCCGTCATCGTCTTCGTCATAGACGAGATGAGTCATTCTACACGAACTCTAAAACGAATAACAGAGGATGAGAAATCTTTCTAACCATGCGAATTACATTTAATGTATGTAGGTCCAATACTGCAGAAACAGTTCAAGGTACACAAAACACAGAGAACGTAATATTCGTCAGAAATCATGCAAATATTATTGACTCTGTTCTTAGACCTAAGTACTAAAGTACTGGTAATTCATTCATAAATTGTGCATTGTGCTTCAGCCTAAGTCTTTTAATGTTTAGCATCAGCGTAGGTACTTACTGAGTTATAAGGAATTTATAAATGGTAAACACAATATTGTTTATGGAATACGTAAGGGATTACAAAAAGACATTAGGCATTGCACGTTCGTCTAATTCTGCAAGGAGAAGTTGGGTTTGTAATACTATTGTGATTACAGTCGAAGATAGAAGGTGAATGGTGAAGAAGTGTTCGCTGAGTGACGATATTAAAGGAGTTGAGGATGATGAGACGGCAATGTTAGTGAGTTAAGTCGTTGCACCATGCTATGATATTATTACTCGAGTTGGTATCTGTATTTGGTAAGAGTCCAGGCTAGACAGAAAGTCAAGGTGCCCGATTGTGATGGTGCACGATGCACGAATGTAAGTAATTCTGGTTTTTGTGTGCAATATTCCTATAGAGACACAATGGAAGGCAGAATCACACAACTACTTCAATAAGGGAATTTCTTGCAGTGTTTTGTCGGTAATAATATAATGCACAACAAAATACACTAAAGAACGAAACTGCCTTGAGAACTCCTTTAGTTTCGGATTACTGCTCACTCTGTCCTGTGTATATTGTAGTTTAATGTGTCTATATCCTCATGTTCCTCGCTAAGAGGTTTCTACTTCGACGTAGATTATCGTACTATGTTAGTAGCACATATAAAGCAAAACTATTAAAGTATGAGTAGTACATAGAGCCCTGGTGGAACAGCGAACTTCTTTTATTTGACTTTTTATTGTTCTTTTTGACGCCACACCACAGTCAGTCTATTTTCATTCATCGCACTGCTACTACCAACTACCTTGCTACACGTTCTTCCACACAGCTTTTATGGAATCACAAATTACTATGTCCTTGCTTTTGCGAAATTGCAAGCTCCTTGTGAGAACGTCTCATCTTCCCTTTCAGCTTTCCTCTACTACACACTACATCTTTCTTACGCCAATCCCAACTTGTTCTTGCGACCAGAAACCTTTCCGTACTCATTCAGTCTTAACTCTGACTTTGCTCCGAACGGAATCCTCCTTCCATCTCACTTGCCGGAAGAAGCTGTCACTAATCTTCCTTTACTATCTTACAACTTACAAAACGATAGCGAACACAAAAATTGTCAAACACTTTTTATTCCAATTCGTAAACTTCTCCAGCAAAAACACCAAGTTTATTTACTGAACGCTCCTATAAATCTTCCCTCTCCACATTCTTCATTTAGGACAGAGACACCATACGTGCCACACACTACGTGTGCTCTTATCCTGAGATTTACAACCGAACTAATTCCTCTTAATGTCACTACATCACCTCATCAATTCTTGTCATCAGACATTATCTTTTAAATACATTCTTCTCTGCAAAAGATACACTGTAAATATTACCTAAAATTGTAAAAATATTTATAGGTGAAAATATTAACTGGAGTGATATTAGTAAATAGTAGTATTTAAGCAAGTGTTTGTGGTCAAAGTGAATACAAAAATTGCATATAAAATTTAAAAGTAAACTATAATGTTTACTGTGTCAGCCGAATAATGAGAAAGACAGATAATTATATACTATTACACTGCGGCATTTGTGCTTAGTTAAGTTGAGACACAAATCAAAGCGTCATTGAATAGTGTCACCGTGAAAGGTCGTTGTTTCTATCCAATTCCCCTCCTAATACATATACTAATGATAAAGAAAATAATAAGGAAGAGTAAACACGACGTGGTGCATTCAAAGAGACCCTGGATTAATGTTATATCAATATTAGTGAGCTACAAAACTTTAGACGGCTAAGCTTCGTTCCTCCGCTAGCAAATAATGTCCATTCTATATTGTTCGACTGTTAAATCGACCTGCCAATGTTTTGTTCACTTTACTAACTTCCGTATCCTGTGACACTGTTGCAGCTTTTAAGGAAATCTATCTATGTTTTATGACTATTTACTTTCATGATTGTATGGCAATTTAATGGATTTCTCTAAACGACAAAACACCAGGTAATGAAAAGTGTCTTTCCATTGGCAATTTTTTTGGCGCGTAGGTGATTTTCTAAAGATATTATAGAATTACTTATTTCCAAGACTTAGATGAAAGACATTGCATTCTACAAGTTAACTTTTAAAATTAACTAAAATTGAAATCAGAATTCTGTTGATTTAATCAATAAAGTTAATTATATATAGAGTTAAATATTGATTTCTCAAAAATTGCACATGATAATTCTCAAATAGACATCTGGCCAAAACTGGTTTGTTATGCGATTTTGTTTTGACTTTCTTTAATAGATTTTACCATACCCACTAGTAGTATCACATTCGGGAATTCGACTATGAGTTAGCTTAACTATGAGGACTATATGACTTGACAGCAATAAGAAACAGTACCGAAACGGCACGAGTCTGAGACAGCAGGGGACTAGGAAAAATAAATAGAGAAACTCCCTCACTAAAATGGTTTCTCTATTTCATTCCCATTGTATTGCACACCAGAAATATATTATTCAAAATACATCATGGAGAAGTATGTACTTATTTGGAGTTGCAAATATACTTTAAATACACAAATAGCATTGTTTTATCTGTATATACATGTTTACATACAGAAAGATTTCCTAATAGACCGAAGTACTATTTTGATACTGGTATGGTACAGCACTACTATAGGGAAATGCATACTTAAAATGGTAAAAATAAAAATGGGTGTTTGATTTTTGCACCATGAGGGAAGCATTTGTCTTGATGTCTCATTGGGAAGCCGTTGTTGGCATTAAATAAAACAAACAGCCGTTGTGCACTGAGTTTAGGCCTAAAAGTGCATAGAGAAACCAAAGATCAAATAGCGAGTAGAGGTTGAGGATAAAAGAGCGCCGATTTGTACAGAAGAGCGATTCAGCATAAAAAGTGGAGGATTTAACAACCTCATTCTGCATATTAGTGCACACCGTTGTGTGTTGGTTAAGTTGGCCAAAGATTTACTGTATTAGTAAAGAGCAAGTTAGTAAAGTTAATAAGTACATTAGTAGTTCTGTATTAGCGTCTTAAATTTGTCCTTACTTCTCTCTATCCATCCAAGAATGTTTGGGCCTCACTTATACATATTTGTATTACTTTACTCTTGCTCCCTACAGATTCCCTTCGCAGGTTCCTCCGCTTGTTTGTTGCATTATCGTATTAAGTAATTCATTCTTTAGAGTGCCTACATTGTTGAACATGTGTATGGCTAAAAAGATAATCTTCCAACTTCTTCTAACTATTATGTGAACTAGCCTTTCTTCATTCTTTCAGTTAGTTAGTATATCATTAAAAGCAAAAGGCACAATATTCATTCACTCTGTGGTAATACGCAGTAGAGACGGATAGATCGAGTAGATTAACTTTGTAATAGTTTTCCATTGTACTTTACCTTTCTGTGTAACTTCCAACTTGCAAAGGTGTGGATAGTATAGGTACTGTTACTGCTGTGAGTAAATCTCGTGTACTGTGAAAATGTGTATCTTTGTGTAACTTGCTGAGAGTCTTAAATGAACCACCGTATACAAACACAAATCTGATGTGTTACAGACATCCCAGAAATCCCTGCTCAGAAATGTGCCGGTGTCTGAACAGTTCACATGCAGCTGACTCTGCTTTAGGATTATTTAAACGCCATACAGTTTTATTTAATTAAGAATATTTAAACAATTTCCTTATCAATTAGGTTGCTGATTCCTTTTACAATTTATGGATTCCATGTCAAAAATATTTGTTAAATAATTTTCAATAATACAAAAATTCTTGCAATAAAAATAAATTTCTTCGATCTATTTACAATTGACTAAAATGGAAGATTCTTTGTGATCATTTGTGCCAAATTGAAATAAAATACAATACTCACATATATGCCTTGACTAGGTTTGTGAATAATGAAAATCTAACCTGAATTCTATTGTAGGTTGTGTTTTGTGTTTGGCTAAGTGAGACTGACAGATGTGGGTTTCATTACGAAATTCTAATACAAAGTTTACAAAGTGCAATAAATAAGAAAGGAAGTTGGATTGAAACATTGTGATCACGATCACGACTATACGTAGAAAATAGTAGCTTGATGAAATCAAGTGTGATATATCTGTGTGTAGCAACATTCGATCTTCTCCAGATCTCTCTTTCTATTTCATCTTGACTCAAGTATCAGCAAAGACACAGAAAACAAACAAAGTCGAGAGCAGATTACATTGTTATGCTCTTACGTTATTTCCTCTTCACTCACAAACACAAATAAATGTACTCGTGGACTTGGCAGGAATAAAATATATCCTATTTAGTATTCCTTCTCTCTGGGGAGCATAATGCAATCAAAACTGAAATAGGTAATTAAATGTTTATTATATCTATAATTACAGAGTAAACCTTAGGACAATTAAGTAATAATATTACAATAGTTTTGTTACCTATATTTTCAAATTTTCAAAAATTGCAATTAATCCAATTTCCAATGGGAATTTCTACTGCAATGTCTGTTGTCAATTAATAAGAAACTATAATGATAAGAATTTTTGTATTTACATTTTTTCTGTGCAGCTCTGCGTTAAATTTATCTAAATGATGAACATTAAACGAATTAGGTTTGATTATGTAAAACATCCATGAGATAAATACATTGGAATTTATTTTTTAAAAGACAAAGCGGATTACATGAACATTTTGTTAAAGCTGACAACAGACATTGTTTCTTGGAGGCACTTGGACTCAGACATTGTGTCGAGACAGAAGACATCAGAATGTTTCTACAGTACATGAAATATACACGAGACATGAGTGTTGTGTAATATTACGTTAAAAAGATAAACCTTTCGGCAAGAATTTGCACGAGTGAGTAGTACTCGATTAACTGACAATAATGAGTTGGTCGCTTGCTAGTTCTTGTCTGTTTTATATTCTGCTTTAATATATGCGGCAGTTTAGAATGCATTTAACTGGGAACATGGACATGTATTTGCATAAATGTGTTTTCATGGAACTCAATTCTTTCTTGCTCATTGCCTTCAATTTCAAAGTGTGCTATGCACACACATACCCACAACAAACCATTTCTACTTACATACAAATTACAATTACGATCATGTTTTCTTCTTTTGTGTTTCTACTGTTGACAAATACTCTTTGTTTATTTCTCATGTTGCATCTTGGTTCTTGTCGCTATCCTCATGATAGTTACCTCGAACGAACACATTCACTACATTTTCTCCATTCCTATGATAAGTACTACTGCATGCCTTTGTAGAACCAAATTATATTATACTCATTACGTTCTATTTATAAAAGTAAATAACTCTACTAATGTGTACTGGCATGCTTGGTAAAACCACCCTTATTCAAAGTACACGAATAATGCATTCAGACTCAGCCAAGTCAGCAGATATCTTGTTTCCACTGTTTAGGTAATTCAATTCAGGGTCGAGGGTCCAGGCTTTCTAAATAAAAACCGAACCCGTGAATGCCAAGTCTTTTGGAATACTGTATTGTATTTACAATGTATTGGTAAATAAATTCACCCTTTGATTAAAATACAAAATGCTGAAAACCGATAAATACTATTTACAAATACTAACTGAAGGCGGAAGCCTTGTACTAATTCTGTCCTTTTAGTAGCATTTCTAGAGTTTAAATGGCAGCGCAATACATTTTACAAGTCTATTAACCATGTACTAATTTCAGTAGAATTTCAACTGTTCTATTTCACCTACCTTATTCGATGATGAAATAATACTTAGATAAGTAAAACATTTTAAGAGCACTGGTAAAAGTTGTGAAATGTAAAGTCAATAGAAACAGTTGCAAAGTTTTATGAATATTAACTGCATCGAAGTATTAATTCTTAGCATACGTCTTTGTTAAGCGTGCAAACAGTGGAATAGTAAACAGGGATTTACAGAAGGATGTTTTTTACATTTACAATACATGTGTTCCTAACTGCATGGTAATACTCTGTTATTAAGTCCTGCCAATTCGCGAACACGTTCGTCTAGTCCAGATTACTCAGCATGACGAAACCAAATTATGATGAGATATTGCCTACATGTTCATGTTTTATTCTGTTCTCCTTTGTCTCCTTCGTCTTCATTCAATTTGACTGGAGATTAAAACAAGAAAAACTTGATACTAACATTTAAACAGTCCATTAACTTACAAATTCATAGCGTTTGAATTCATACACTATTTAAACATACAAGGAGGGCTAAGTGTCCATTGGTATTTTCCTCGACGCTAACATTATATATTATGGATACCAATTATCGCACTAAGAGGCATCTTAACTTACTTTACAAACTTGTTCCATATCAGATTTCAATTAACAATTAAAATTGCTTAATAGTTTTGGAGATACTTAGGACACTTTTGCAAGTGTTTTTATTGCCAAAAAATAATGTATTGATAAAAATCGAATTTGCAATAAAGCGGAAGCCTTTTATCTTGTTAATTGAACAAATTCACCAGTTTGTAATAGTCCACACTTTTTTCTTTCTCTCTTTGTCTTTTCAAGCAATAACTACCTCAACGTATTAAGGCAATATCTATCTTTATCAATTAAGGCAATATTTATCTGTATTTAGTTTTACAATGTCAGTATTTCTAATGAGTATCAACGAATTCTATTTAATTTATGTTAATATTTACTTATGTTGTATTTATTACTCTTCTGTTGTTGGTAAGTTTGTAAGAGTGTCTCTGATGTTAGTGTCCTACGCTGAAATTCCATATAACTGAAATGCATAGAAAATGCAAAAAAGATTTGTACATGTATTTTGCTGTAGTATACGGTTAGTCTAGGAATACGAAATAATTGACTTTTCCTTTTATCATTAATTGTTATGATGTAGATTACTCTTTCCACGATTTGCTCAACTTCTTGAAAATCTCAAGATGAATTCTTTCTATGGTAATTGATTGTAATACCCCATTAACATTAACCCCATTAGTATGAATATTTATTTCTGTATTTGTTATTACAACTAAAAGCCGCAATCTCATAAGTAAATATGAACTGGAGTTGAGTTTGGCTATTTTTCTTATGTATTCTTAATGGAAATGTTAAATGAATTGAATTCGATCGAATTATATCCAATTGTGTGCTATTGGCATAGATGGATGGTGAATCGGATGGATGAATGAAAAGAGCAAGAGCCTCTTGCCTCGTGCAGACCGCTTATTTTACTTCTCTGCTTCTGTCTGCTGTTTACCATTTATCCTTTTGCCAAACATATTAAGAGGAAAGACTAGTTTGCACTAGCTTAGTTGGATTATCTTTGCACCTATATTATACATGCATTATATATGTAATGTACATGTACTTATGTGTTAACAGTTTAGTGTGCTAACATTAACACTGCAAAATAGAAGAAGACACTGAACTGAAGCTTATATATCTGTAACTTAATAGCTGTGCAGCTTGATGGTAGCGTAAACGAGTCTGAGCGTAAATCATTTTGCACTTTATACCATACTACAATAGCCATAGAGACTTTTCTGTATTTGCCACTTCCCATTTCGAAAGATGAACTCTCTCTCATGGGAATCGGGAAATTTGCCATATGCCCATCCATGTGGTGAAACTCGTAAAGGAGTTTCTTGTGTACATAGACGATTTAAAACCTGTGCTATTACATAGGGTACACTTAAGACTTACAACAGAGTAACTTAAGCATTATAGAGGTACTACTATAGATGACCCGAATGAATATAATTCTATTTGCCTATTTGTAAGGAATGGGTTTTGTCTGCCGAGAAGCAGATGGATTGGGAGACGAAGTGAAATAAACAGAACTGTTTTTGTTAATTTCCTTCTTCTGCAAAATATTTTTGCATTCGTGTCGGACTATTTTGGTAAATGGAATCATAATATTTGTTATCTCTTTGTACGTGTAGCATCGAAAGAATGGAGAGTGGATATGGATTTATTATTTAGTCTACCATTGAAGTGTAGAGTTCACACAAGTCAAATAAAAAAGAAGCATCAGCAATCAGCACTGAAGATAAGACAACATGCATCGAGTTCTGTGCTCCCCAAGTTAATATTATGTGCATTTAATTAATGAAAGTATGTTGTAATACAACTCTTCTTAGTACTGCTGTATTTTCCTCGGTACATATACCCATTATATAATTGGTAACTGGGATTGAAAGGATGCGACTGATTGTAAGTTTGTGAGTCATGACTATTTAAGACTCATTATAAGTTTCTTTGTGAGCAAAGATCAGGGTTTGTGGATGGCATGTAGCGATAGCGATTGAGCACAGCAATAGATGTTCAAAAATAACAGGAAAGATTAGTATTACAGTTATCCCACCTAATACTATTCCTGTCAATCGGCACAACTACCTTGGATACCTACCTAGGTAGGTAGTATAAGGTGTACGATGATTAGGTAGATTAAATGTCAAGGAGCTATAGAGGGAATATACGGGGAGAGGTAGGAGTAGCAGTGCAAATAGATTTAGAGTAAAGGGAGATGAATTTGAATCTGCTGGGATGGTTGGCTTGTTTTGTTTTAGCAGAGAGAGTCGTGTCTTGAACAAGAGAGTATGACAAAGACAAAGGGCGAGGTGATGTTTGTTTTTCCGCAGAGCCAGACTGGCATTAAACGAGCTGACATCATCAACTTTGCAGTTTTTCTAAAAATCCCAGCCTGCCTGGATTCCTGATATTGATGCTAATGCTTACGCTACTGACATAACTAGCTGATCTCACTCTGAGGTTAAGGCTAAATCAAGACGACAGCAGACACACTATGCGCTCTTTAGCGTGAATGTTCACAGTAAATGGCAGCTCTCGTTCTACCTACAGTCACAACTGGATCCAAGCACTGCCAAATATTTCTATTCTTGTTATGTCATCAGAATAGCACATTTAGCTACTTTACTCAGACAGCTAAGCTTTCTATGTTCAATCAGTCCCTCAAACCATTTAGCCACATTTCTTTTTTATCAAAAGCAGATTACCAAAAACACTTGTGACGATTATCTTTACTGCTACGACTAAACCTGCTAGGCTATTTTCATAATCAACTGATAATTCCGTGTCGCTATAGAATTCCTTTAGTTCCATACAATTCACGTTTGTCATGTTTTTATTTGTTAAGACCTGTAATGCATCATCTAGTAGAAGTACAGATACAAAAGAACATTCTCATCTTATCTCTATGAGATGATTTTGTAAAAAATTCTTTTCAGGACATATCGGAATTTTAAACAGATATTTAGCATCCATTATATAGTGATGCTAATGTGTACCATAAGTAAAATACGTGAGGATCTACCTGAGCAAATTCTGCCAAGTACTTCTCTTGTTTATTCATCCTTTATTTTCGTACAGAACCTGAATTTTTTGAATTTAAAGGCGTGCTAATAGTGAACTTGCATGACCTAATGCAAAACATTCCCATTTTGAAAAGATATCACAGGGAATACTAGTTTTAAATAGGGTGTTGATTAATAAACCTAGTTTCATTGAAATTCAGAGTCGGTACTTTATGGCAGAGTTAGAATTTATTATGCTAGTTTTTATGAGCACTTGATATTACGACATTCATCTATTGCAATGCAGTTACGGTCAAGATATCATAATATAGGAATTGTAAACTTTGCATGACAAAACTATTGTGATGTATTGTTATTTAAGATTATAGGTTTATTATTTGAAAAGACTGGTGCGGTACACAGCTACGCACGTAAAGTACACGCCTGTTCTGTGCACAAGTCAACCTGAACTTACATTACAACTATTTATTTACTAGGTACTCGTAACTATCAACCTTTTATAAAAATCTTCTTAAATTTATAAAATCAACTTCAATTCACCTGCACATCACGTTTTCGAAAAAATGTTCGTAGTGAAGAACATGAAGGTACCTCATCCGTGTTTCTCTCTGAAAGGCAATTCCTGATGTATATTGATTAAATACAGTAAACATGACAAAATGCTAAACACAATGAGAAGTACATAAGCTATATACCTACCCAACTGCATTGACTTCTTGCCTTAAGGGTTGGGTTAAATTCTCAGTGGTTCTTTTTAATTAAGTGTCTTCAGTAACTAGGTAAGTTGGCATGCATCTTTATCTCTATATCAAAGGCATACTCCTTATACATAAAATTTTATCCTTCCTAATTCAGTCGATAGTTCAGTAGTATGTTGAATATGGACAAAACTACTTTTATCCTATATTTATTTTAAGTAAATGAATTTCCTCGCTTGTTTTTAATGTGCACTTTTCGCTTTCCTTAACGTCATGAACGAACAATTGATTCTTGTTCCTGTTTAGAAAAATTATAGAAAATCAAATAATATTTCAGTGTAATGTGCCAACACAATGAGTGCCTAACTGCATTATTACTTATACAATGACAATAAATACATATTACTCTTTGAATAATAGGGTGTAATAAATAGCAAGCAGGTTGTGGTCGTGAAATATTAGCCAGGGCATGCGAAAAAAGAGAAAATCCAGTTTGGAAAGAAGGACTCAGCTCTGCACATTATTTAACAGGCTGTGTCTTGTAAATTTTCATATGTAAACAGTGAAATGAGAAGGAGGCAATAGGAAATGGCAACTGAGCTGCAATTCACTCAGAATAATTACCTACCTAATGCAATTGATATACTGCTATGCATTATATAATGATGTGATATTAAAGATCCAGTCACGCTCTTGGAATAACAGAATTCAAAGAAAGATTCATTCTTAAGATTCCAGATAAAATAGGTTGAGAAAAGTGTACGTGGAATAAATTAATTTCATTCATTCGCCTACTATATGTATTCATTTACATATTAAACCTTAACAACATTACAAAATGATGATACTGCTCATATACAATTTGGAAAGCATTTTCAGCTAGTGAACGACGATCTTGTGTAAGCACTAAAAACTGAATAGGTCACTATTTAACTACGACCATTTACCTGAAAATGATTTCTTCATGAAAAACTTCAATTTCCAGTGTTTTAACAAAGCACAATAATTAAATGCTGTAAAATACCCGCGGTCCCAATGTACCACTACTTACAACAGAAATTAGTCTGTTTATTTCGCAAAACAATATTATACTAATGACTAGAAGTTCAATTTCTCAAGTAACCCTAATTTCCTCATTTTCGCTAATTTCGCTTGTTTTCCATTTTCCAATTTTTATTAGAAATTATTTTCAATTTAGTTGCATTTTTTAATTAATGGCCACAACAGCCTTTTACTGGCAAATCAATTGTTTTGGCGGGACATTAAAATTAAACCTATTATACTATATGTGCCCATTCAAGTATTTCATTTCGTAATGTTATAGTTTAGATTTAAGTAATTGAATATATAATGGTCAAGTGAATCTTGTAACCGATATTGTTAACAAGTGTTAGTTAAAGCTAAACCAGTAACCAGTCTAATTGTAAGTTGCATATTTATTGCACTAAATTCCGGTTCTGAATGTTGTGAGCACTCGACCTCCTAAAAGAAAGCTCACAATTGTAAGCAGCTATAGCAGAGAGATAAGAGAAGCCTCCTGCGGAGAAGATACGTAATGCAATTCTACGTATAAAAATGCTGCAGTGTTCCACTGTAAGCTACCCAGCCTTGATTGAAAAGACAACGGTACAGTTTGCCATTCAGAAGATCAGGAGCTAGTTTGTTGTTGATAAACTTCTTTTTTCTTGTAGGTATTTGTATTTGTCGTATGTGAGTTCCCACCTTTTCCATGCAATTTCTCCCCAAGTTCAAAAGTTTATTTTCTGTGATACACATAAATCTTTCGGTTGACTCTACCTGCAATATTTTGGCGTAAGTATTATGTCAATATGCATACCCTGAGTATAATAATAAGTGAGACCGGTCTTACTGTAAAAAGGTAAATAGTATACATTTGCACCAAAATGAAATAAAATATTATGCTGTTTAGTTTCACTATCAGCCCTAACTATTAGGCGTAATATTAGTGACTCTTTTTGTTAGCTCAGGGGTAGGTCTTCCACTTCTGGCTTTCTACATAAACATATCATATTGATTGCAAGCAGAAAGTAAATATAAGATAAACAATATTTCTTTTTCCGCCTAAGGATGTAGCGAATTGAGAACAAAATACTTGTATGGGTTTTTATATAGTTTTTAAAGGCACACATAAATATATAGCTTTTTTATTACGAAAGTACGGAGCATAAGAAAGTGGCCACAGTTCAGTATGTACTAAATCAAAGAAATCCCTTTGGATTTGCTCACTTTGGTATTGAATGCTTACATTCATGGTTATTAGTTCGTCGACTGAAACAAATGTGATTACTTACAAAGTAATTTATTATATTGAAGATATTGAATGGAGAGTTATCGTATGGACGGTGAGAGAGAACTGCTGTGCCTTAGAAATAATAAACACCTAAAGGAAAAAGGAAATGTAGGAAAATATTTTTAAAAGGTTAGAATTGAAAGCACAATGGGGAGTCGAGTCAAATCTTACATTGGAAATACACTTGACACTATTGAATTTATTATCATTTTCCGACACAGTAGTAAATATCCATGTATGGTCATACCCTTCCTATTGTGACTGTGTGGTACCTCGACTCAGTACAGCCTGCCTTCTTAACTTGTACAAATACTGCCATTACTTATAATATACCGATAAGCTTTCGGCTATCCTCTATTTCTGTTGATTGTATCATTTATTTATAAACGAGCGGACCTGCATTTCACTATCTTATGTAAGTGCAAACGTAAGGAAGTCTTGGATGCATTGCTTAATATTACAATAAGGAAAAGCCGACGCGAGATAGGATATCGAGACATAGGTGATAGGAAACACGAAAAGCAGTGCGGGAAATACTTTTTTATCCCTATTGTTATTGTTACTACCTGTGTCTATTTAAGATAGAATGGAAGTTGGATTCTACAGGCGCACTGACAATGAGACCGGGTGTTGTGTACGTGAAGCAAGTGACACGGACTCTCCGTTACGCACATCAGTTTATTGCAGAACGCATAGCCAATTGAATAGAATGAAATCGAATTGAAAACGACTCACAAACGAAAATGCAATACAATGGCAAGACTTGACTAAAGAATGAGCTCCATTCAATTCAGTCTATTCTGCTCAGATAATGTAGTGACAGTCGCATCAAGAGTTCCTCTTTATTTATCGCTTTTCATGTGGTAAAAATACCAAGATATTTATTTTTACCTCCAGCTTTCGCCTTACTTAATCAGTTACATGCACCTAGCAATACTATCAAATACTAAACGTGATATCATTCCACGGATGTTAGGATATCATATTATTATTAGAAATATACGCCGACATTGACTCTTTTATACAGCTATCTGCACTAATAGCATTATCCATCTTTTTACAAGTAATACATCTGGGAAAACTCTTCTTCGCTTTTCTTTTGTGCTCCTATCGGAATTAATCGTCTCGTAAACCAGGGTTGTTGTCAACACAATTCTTTCACTCTCCTGAACTGTATTTCAATGAGAAACTCCATTATCAACCTAGGTGAAAAATGAACGTACTTTTGTTACTAATTATAACTTGACTAGATCAGGGTCAGATTTGTATTGCTGGAAAATTTATTTCCGGAAAAGTTCTTTATAGGTGAATGTGGAAACACAAAGAATTTTATTAAGAAATAAAAATTTAAACTTGATCGAAAGAACTGTCATCATACATTCCTACATACTCGTATCCTAATTCTGGAGGTGTATGCAATTTAGATAAAATATGTGTTGCATTACAGAAAAGTCCGTTAAGCTTGTCTGTATGTATTAGATTAGTATAGTATTTTGCTTCTAGTAATTGTGTTATGGCATGGCAAAAAATTAAGCATGAGCAGTGTTAAAAGACAAATGTTGTCGTGTCTAGCAAATTAAAATGTGCTTACTTTGAGAAATAATGCAGTATACAAGTACACGTCGGCGAGATTAAGTTAAACGGAATATTTAAATTATTCTGTTATTTGTGATATGAGAAAAGTAGAGCACTGCACGCCACGAAGATAGATGGTATCTTAATTACTTTGGCTGAAGCGTACTAATATGTACAGTAATTATCTATAATTATCATAGTTAAGTGCAGTCTTAAGAATGTTTAGATAATACGAATACTTGCTATGCTGCGTGGTTTTTCAACCGCACTCAAGGTCATGAACATTAATTTCTTTCAATTTGAATATGTTTGCGTACAAGACAAAAATGCTATCTTTGTGTGCTTTATTTTGTGTACAGTAAGTACACACACAGGTATATAACATATACAAATACAAAACATAATTCTGATTCTAAATCTCTGATAGCTGGGACTTCCCTGTCATTTTTTTCTGCTTACGGCAATTCAATATCCTTCACTATTCCATTGCTATAAGTTTCAATTTATGTCTTTAATTTTATTTCGTGTACTGTGTACCGTTTATAGAAGCTATGCTGATAGAATAAACCGTCTCCTATTGCTATATTGTGTGCCGACTCTAAATTATCGCCTTATTGAAATTCGAAGTCTTGCTAATTACTGCATGTTTACTGAAATAGTTTTGCAATACATTCAGAGAAATTAAATTTATGACTATTTTTTAAATTCAGATCTTTATTTTCAGGTACACATATTCCCATAATACAAAATATTTTCTGAGAATAATGGAATTTAGAGAAATTAATTGAAAAAAGTGTTAATTGCAAATGAATGAAATATGAGAAGTTCATCCGAGTTTGAAGCATCTGGATAGCATTGCAAATTAGAATTTAGTGGTGTGGTTTGATTATTATTTAGGTTGGACTTTTTTAAATTTCTTCTGAGTACTGAATGAATGCGGACTACTTAATATGGCCTTGACTAAATTATGATTGGATTGAAACAAATCGTTGTGAATGTTCAGTTCAGGTGCATATCAAACGGATTTAATCGGAACCAAGGAAAGTAGACTGTTAATAATAATATTACGTACAGACTGTCTACTGCAGCATTACCTAGGTACATTTGTATACAAATGGATATCTTGTGAGTATTTAGTTAACAAAATAGAATATGAATAAAGAGGGCAAGAAATGGAGTAGGCACAGGCCAAAATATAGTTGCAAAGCGAAGAAAAAGGAAAGACCCTGAATTGTAACCCAGTGTATCTGCTGTGAGTAAATGAAGCCGAATCGAATCTGAAGCACAGAACTGTATTGCACTGAAGGAGCAGTCCACAGTGCATTGCTACACATAATGGACAAGCGAGCAGACAAAAAATTGAAACATCATCCGCAATAGCATATCATTAAATCATGATGTGGTTTGAACGAACTATGCTCTCGCGAGACCGACAAAAAAATTGCAATTTTAATATAATGCAGCGTTCATAACGAGCTTTTCGTGGTTGCTAAATAAATGACGAAACGACATTGAACGAAACTGCAAGGTTGTGGTTGTCTTACATACCTAGCTAAATACATGAATAGAATAAACCTCATTTCAGACTTTAGATTACGTAGATTGTATTCTACTCCTCTAAGATTATACCTCTGTGATATCATTTCGACCGCACATACAACTTGCCAATAAGAAAATTGCCAACAGTATATCGATACTTGCCAAAATAAATAAAGAATTACAAATAAAAACATAGTATACAATTCCTAAAAAAATTTAGTAACAATTATCCTGTTTTTCATGTATACTTACTTAAACAGATTTACTTAAACACAATTCATCTATGGAAATATTGACTCTGTTCTTTTTTTCTTATCAAACAAATCCTCAACGTTATACGTGTAGTAAAATATTTAAAAATAAATAACACCGGGTTGTATTTGTTACACCAATTGGATTTGTCTATTAAAGTACTAGATTCATATTTGCTTAGTGATTTTGGAGAAATATTATCAAATTATCTATTTGTATACATTTATATTATGCTTGTTCAATTACTAACTTTATTAGCAATCGTTATTAAATTAAATAATTCCGTTCCTAGTCTAAAACACACTAGAAAGAAATAAATCATGATGAAGAATACCTATGCGAAATTGCCTGCATTTATGCAGTTTGCGGTTAGGAAAACTCTGCAAACGTTTATTTAGCTGCAGTTCATTAGCATTAATAGCAGGATTATCGTTCGTGTGTAATGTGTAAATAATATTTATGTATTGTTATTATTTGTTAGGTTATTAAGTAGGAGTAAGTAATTCAATTAGTGGCCTTCTTTTGTGTTAATAATGCATTGACCTGCCATGCAGAACGAAATTATAATAATATGGTAAGTATTTTTGTGGATTGTTCTGAGTGAGTGTTGAAACTGGAACTTCTCCAGAGTTTAATATTGTGAGAAATACAAACTTTCTTGTTCCTCAAAAAGAGCATATAACTAGTAATTTAAGTAATACGTCATCCTTCGACTTTGAGAGTTCATTTCCACGCCTTCGGACAATGCTTTAAAATTGCATTATGATAAATGTCTTGTATATGTTTACGATTCGCGTGTAACTTGCACTTCATTTTTCGCGACAGTGAGCTCAAGTAGATTTATTGCTTCGCTACAGATTTTTTCCGGTGGAAAAACATTCTCAACTGAGGTCTAACGAGAAGGAGAGTAGCTCATCTACACAGGAATATAATTGAAATTTCAAACGCACAACACACGTCATAATTTACGTCAAAATGGAACCAATTAACTTTTAGATGAGCGAGCTGGCAATCAGATATATCACAAGATATCTTATACTTTATGCTACTTATTTGCTAGATACATATCAGTAATTTAGTTTTAGAATCCATTCATATAGAACTAGGCAAACTAAATTACAAGAAAGCTCTTTAAGACAAATTTTATAGAAATATAACTCGTTATTTGTACCCGTAGTGGCCATAGTTAAGGTTCGCAAATAAAAATCATATTAGCTCTTACGGCAATGTATTATTTTGAATTTCTGTTCAAATGTATTTAGCATTGTAATACCTAAGGTTATTGCATAATAATTAAGCTGTAAATGATATTTATGCTTAAGTATCATACGCAAAGTACAAGAGCATCCATACCAACCAAATTTTATATTCTCTTACGGCCAGAATCCATTTCAGGGGCGTGTTCGCTGTCTAAACCGAATAGAATTACGCGTATGTAATAGCATTGATATATCAAATCATGAATTTGATATTTATAAAGCCTACTATATGATATCCATGAAAAGTGTATGGATGGAGAACAATTCATTCTACATATTTGCAATCATATGCAAATGGAATACAAAACCTACTGGCAAATGCAATCTAACCTGCTGTTCTATTGAAACAACAGTTTGTGTACTTCGATTTTTTGTAGTATTCAATTAAATTCTATTTCTCATAAGGTCCATTATGCTTTTTAACCAGCTTACATACCTTGCCTTAAATCATTGACTTTTGAGTACGAACTTTCTATATTCGTATAAATAGTGTATACCTAATATGAGATTTGATATTTACTAGTATTTGTGTAAGGAATGGTATTATTTAATTTAGTTACTAGCGCATTGCAATTTGTACCTGTGAACAAATGACGAAGTGAAAAATAATCATTTTAAGAACTGTGAGTTACATTAAGAGAGCGAAGGCAGAACTGTTTAGCAGGGAAGGAAAGAGGCAGTGCCACAATCGAGTTAGAATCATAATAATTAAATGACTTACGTTGTTTTGAATTGACTACATAAAATAGGAGTGAGTAGTCATTCACTTGGTTACTCTTTTCGTCCATAATTTATCCCAAACTTGTAATTGTGGTTAATTGCACTCGTAAGCATATAATAACAGACCAGTCTGCTGAACGCATTAGAAATGCAGGTACTTCATCCCGCGTCCTGTCATCCAACCAAACAAACAGGATGAGGTTTCTTGTGTTTGCCTAGTTATTTACACTTCAGAGCATTTTAATGTTCCTTGGCCAGTCTGACTACCTGGCTTGGCTTTAAGCAGGGGCACTCGCATTCTTATTATCATATCTGTCCAATTCAAATGAAAATATCTGACATATTAATACACTTCTTGCGCCGAGTCTAAGAATAGGCTGCATAATTCCAGTTGCACACAACTAATTTAATTCTGATGTAATTAGCAAGACTGAAACCGAGGATTTTTTATCCAACCATTTTTCATTACAGTGAAAAAATCGAGAGATACTATTTCTATGCAGTGTAATAAATACAGATATGCACTGAAGAAATCTTGAGCGTTACATTATGCATTTTATTACTTTGGGTGCACTCAACTGTACTCGTGTAACCTTGCTTTCTATGTATTTTTCTTTTATTGTTATGCATATTACAATGTGGTAGCATTTAGGATCTATTAAAAATATACGTAAAATATGCGTTATCATTCCCATCTCTCATCGCTTAAGCTACATTAATTTATCTGTGTTACCTAAACTATATTAGCTGCAATTCAATTCATTAAATGTATTCTTGACACTATTGTATTGTATCCATGTGTAAAATACATTGAGCCAGCGTTACAGTCTTAAATGAAGGTAGTACACCAAAATGGATATCAAGTGTCATTTATTTAGTAATATGCACAGTGAAAGTAGATTTTATTAAAAATTGTACACTCCAAATTCTTCAGGAATCACATTTTAAGGAGAATATTTAGTATTTTACTTAGATTAGTAAAAAGATATTTAAATACTTTAGTTTAGCTTTTATTTAGCCTAGTACGTGTAACAAATTGTTATTTGTAAAAATGGTTCACCCTGTAACACGTCATAAAATACTTTTTAGTATTACAACTTATTATTCCACATAAACATACGTATATTAAGATGTGATCAGTTTAACTGACTGGATTGGTATGGCATGTGCACATTATAACACTGACTGGAATTACGTGCATTTATTATAGGTACTTTGAGTTAAAAAGAACAGGAACAGCAAGTTATACTTATTACTAGAACTGGTAAACAGGCTATGCAGTTGTAACATATTTACACGTATAAATCCTAACAATGTATAGATAGATGCTGAACACTGGACTTTCAGTTGTGTGTACGAATAGTCGACAGAATTAATAAAGTGCAATAATATAGGTTGTTGTACAAGAAATATGCATGTGAACGTGGATAGGTACATTTACTAAAAGTGGGATAGTGATTGACGTTGAGTGGATTCAGTGTGCCTTCATTTACATTTGTACAGGTAGTTTTTCATAGTGTTCTTGTGCAGATTCGCATAAAAGTCAGGTAAGACACGTTATGTTATCTGAAGTAGATTTTAGTTGCGATTTGAACATCCAACAGTAAGTAACAGCGAAATTGCCTCCACTCTAGCATTTGAGCCTCATCGCGAAGAGAAATATTAAATGTAGTACACGTTAGATAATGTGTCTTTATCTCCTATAGTATCTATCACGTCCAGCATCTGTTTTTCATTGTGTTTATCTCCTGACATGCGTATCTGTATTAATATTCGCAAAAGTTCAGGACAGTTCAACGGAAACATGCAAAGCGCAACAGATTTACAAGGGAACATTAAATTGAGGCTGAATCAGTCACAATTACTAAGCATTTGTCAAACATAAGATTATCCATTCCTCTGAGAAAATTACCAGCTCAACGAAATCTGTCACTCTGTGTGTTTGTGAACTCAGCATAAAAATTATTTTTGCAAGTGAATTTGATTAGTTACATTTATTCATATTAATACTAACCTAGGAATGTGCATGTAATGTGATGTGAGTGCTAAGTTTGGGTTTGATTATCATTCTCACGCAAACAGACAACAAAATATTATTTTCGACTGTGAATGAACAGCAGTAAGGAATATATTTAAATCTGCACGAGAGATAGGGAACAACGACTGTGATGTGATATGTGGTAATGTTATTGTTGCGTGACCTGAACACGAAGTAGATGTCAAGTCAATGTAGCAAGCAAAGCAGAACAGACCTACCATACTAATTGCAGATTGTAAATCCTTCGCCACAATTCAAAGCAGACAACTAAATTAAGTTGACTTGCAAACTAAATTTCATTTTGGTCAACTATAACAATACCAGTTCAAATGACATTTGCTGATGAGACTTTAACAAGAATAATGTTGTCTGCACTCCACATAAAACGGCAAAGTAATAAATACACATTATAAACACTACGTTGTGTCTGGAGGTAGTAGACTCTTTGTATCGCTTCTTAGCAGTTAACCATGTCAATAATATTATTATCTTATAGTGTACAATGCTGAGTGCCCTCCTTCCTTATTCTCTTCGTATTGTCCTAAATTTACTCGAAAAGTCGTGTACGCTTATATCCACCCATCTATTACTATAAGTAGTTAATTGTATTTTGCTCAATATAACTATTTGCTCTGCATCCTATATCTAAATCATCAGAGGAAGTACTTAATTGCAATTATAATCGCAATCTGCCTAATACATTCGGTATTATCCTTCACTGATTTCATTCCATGCAAATGGCATAAGTTTGTTTGTAGGTAGTGAATAGTTTATGTACTCACAAGAGTATATTTCCACGTGTTGCCTAATGGCAATAGTTACCAGTAGGAAGGTAGTACGGTTATTTAGAGTTGAGATTAGTTTTCAACAGTTCCTCTAAATTAGATGTGTTAGATAATAGAACCATAGACGTGTATATCAGACTTAATTAGCAATTATCTGTGCCTCTTGTAATGATGTAGACTAAAAGGTTCATTCCTGCGAAATTAATTACATGTAAACCAATCATACACAGCTGCGTTAAAGTAGCAAACGAAATTCATAGTCCTTTATAAGTAATATACAGTTAATCATTATTAATGATTTTTATGTATCATGAAGACTTTTGAGTGCTCATACTTATAAATCAGAGATATTAGTACTATAGGGTAATAAAGAATTGCAAGTAATAATTGTATAATATTTCTAAATTACAGTTGGACAATATCCAGTACTGTTTGGTGTTCTTAACTGGACTAGGAGTGTCACTGGAGGGAATTACAGCCCGTGACATTCGCGATGGTCATTTGAAATCCATTCTAAGCCTGTTCTTCCAGCTTTCCCGATACAAACAACAGCAAAAGCAACAAGACCGAGACAGACATAATCTGATGAAGCAATCTTTGGGAGCAAGTTCGTCTGCAGACAGAAGCAGCAATAATATGCAGTCGACTGGAATCAAAAGCCCTGCTGCAAAGCACTCTTTACAACAGGAATCCTCCAAGTAAGAGAATCTCTTTTGTCCTCTACGAACATAATATAAATTCTAATATTAAATAAATGACCATAAGAAAGAAACTGAAGCTCATTTCCATATCGAGGCAGTTATTGCTATAAATATTACTTATAGTGTTTATGCCGAGTTTTCTTCCTTGGCAAACGAGATGTGTTTATCTCTAGCAAATGTAAATACGACTACTAAAGATAAGTACATGCACAGAATGTGCACAGGAAAATATATGGCTCATTAATTTATATGCAAATGTGAATATACGGACTGAGGTAAGATTATGTAATCCAGCGACTGACTGACGTCGTTGGGGAATAATATTCTATCTGATCGACTGCGCTTTCTGAGTGCATGGTCCACCACAGGTTAAATAAGCACCATGTTGCATTAGCAAACACTGGTGAAACGAAAAGTTTGATTATGCACTTTACCACATGCTAAATTACAGGCGAGTCGACACATTTAAAAGCAAGTTTCAACTTTGAGTTGATTTAGCGCCATGCATTACTTGGTAATTAGTCTTTTCCATGAGCCCGCACTACAATTTAGAATTAATGTTCAGACTCTAAAGAATACTTGTAAATTGTAATGTAGCGCAAAATATTTTTTCCAATGCACATTAAGACGTAACTGTAGGTATGGCTAACCATAAGTTTTGGATTGTGAATGTGAATCTAAAGGCAAACGCAGTCATAAAGTGTGATGGTGATAGTGAGTGAATCGTGGAAAATTGGACGACGAGATACTAGCGCATAAAACATGATTTCAAGCCTAGATTACATCTTATCATCTACATCCATTCTTCGAAAAAATCTAGGTAGGCAGGAATTCTAATAAGGAAGGGGTGCTGCGTACAATGTTATGTAACACTTGGACTCTATTTATTATATAACGTTCAATCAACGAAAGTAAAAGCTCAAATTATAGGAAGCTACGTCTAATGTAATACAACAGTGAGGCATAAAATGTTACTAGTTATTATATTGCAACAGTATGCAAAGTGAAATGGATGTATTTGATTTTCATATTAAAAGCTTTGAGAATTGGTCAGGGAATATTATTGTAACTAGGAAATTTCCATAGCTAATCATTAAACGTCTTCTTGTATTATCAAGCTCTGTTTTTTATTATCCTCTGTTTTCTGGTTGACTGCCATTATAAACTATCGTTGCAATATTACTATGCTGTTACATTTATGTGTTTACCAATTCATCTAGCTAACTAAACATTCTAAATTGCTTAGACAGTTTGTTTTTGATGGCTAGTACGAGTATTTTAGGGAGGTTGCGAGGCTGGTACTTGCCACATAAAGTGTAATACTTTCATTTCGAAGTCTTGGTGATTTGCAACTGGAAAGATCTATTACACTCTGCAGTGGAGTGATGGCAATTTATTCGTGTTTGTGTTACGCTGCGGTTCCTGGCTGGGTTGACTACGTGTGAAATTGATTTGCAGCAAAAGAATGAGATGAAGCATACTGAGCTCAACTCAGGTGTAAAACGTAATCCGACCAATTTGTTTTCTTTTATTATTCAATGAGGTGGAGATAGAATGGCTTACTATACTCGTCCTTTCACGTGGTGACATTGACTGATGAGTTCGTAAGCCTCGGATGCTCTCTAACTATGTTACTTCGGTTGTTTCCATTATCCTCTGTTCTCACTCTACCACAATGTACTAGTATAACTGTGTTCTTAGTAGTCAACTTTCTTAGTTAGCATAAGTTTTTTATCAATTTCATGTTTACTCAAGTTCACACCTGAACAAGGATACCGACTCAGGGTTTTTGGGTTTTTGAGAAAATTCCGACCCACCATTTTATTAAAAACCCATGCGGTTTTGGGGTTTTGCTGGACGGGAATGTGAAATTCACCGTCATTTTTACAACAAATTGCAGTTGCAAAATATGAATATGATATTTGATAATTACAGTTAAAATAACTGTCCTTCTTGTTATATTGTGGCTAAAGAAAAACGGTTGTGCAATATACCTAGAATATTAAGCTATTTTGGTAGAGCAAATACCCAAAAACCCATGGATCGAGGGTTTTTGCTCAAAACCTTATGGGTTTTTGCATCCTTGCACCTGAATAGCTTTATTAGTATTACAGCATACTTAAAAAATTGTCTTCCTTCTATTTCACTGAATATCCAGTCTTAATAGGCATAATTGAAGGTGCTTAAACTATCTAAGCGCCGCAGATATATTCCAGATAAAAATTGGTTGCATAAAATTATAGAAAACCAAAACTTTAGCCTAATACTTTTATTTAATAAGTCAATAGAGGCAACATTCAGTTCTGAAAATTCTTTACTCCGATTAATAATTTTTTGTGTCAGTAACTTTTACACCCTTTATATAATTTCTGCTTCAGTTTCGTCATTTGTCATCAGTTGTATTGTTCTATAATGGGCACATCCCTAGCATGAATTATTACCATACATAATAAAGTAGCAAGAGCAACAGTTTACCTAAGTGAGGCCGCGGACAATCGGTACAGTCCGTTCCTTTAATATGCTAATCACAGCTTTAGGTATAAATAGTATAAAAATCGCATCCTATTAATTGGTTGATTCAACAAACATTAGGTTTCGAAAACTTTATGTAGATTGCTATAATTTACACCGTAGATTTATGTAGGCAGTTTAATTATAATATGAGAAGTATATTATACGTGAAGAAGTTTTAATTAAACTAACCTTTGCCGTATTTTTTTGAAATAAGACGTTGGAAGCTGTAAACTGAAAAAGTATTTTGAAATGGCACTAATTTATAAAATTTTGTAGTACGAAGCTTCTATTTGCTCAACATCACGAGTACTAACAGAAATCAGCTGCCATTCTTTGGATAACTTCATGGGACAAGGCAAATATCACATAGAAAAACCGTTTCCCCTACTCTGCCGTATGCATTGACTCTACTAGTATATGCTTTGTCTCAGTGGTGCAGTGGTTTCATGAAAAGTTCTGCGCTGCTTGGTTAGGATATAAATTTGTCTATTCAAGCGCCCTCTACCCAGAATCTAATCACTTCGAGTTCGCCAGAATCATGGGTTTGTAAGTGCTTCACATATCGTACGGTAGGTACTTCTGCGTGTGCCCAAACGTGATGTGTGTTTACATTTAAACAAGAAACTTTCGCAGAGAGAACCAAAACCAAAGGCAATGCTACGGCTACGGCATGTGTTGCTTATCAGCTAACTTTTTGTGATCTATCCAACCCCCTGTTTCAAAAAATAAAAATTGTATTTTTAATTTTCACATTCATTTTTCCCTATCTAATAAAGTCAATGGCATAAGGAGGCTAATTGAGATTTCAAAACAGAAGAAATTGACAGAATGCTCTCATCTCACTCACCAGTACATATACAATTCTTCCACTCTGACGATTACTAAGATGTAGTTGAATTGTTGTTTATAATAAATATCATAAGGTCATGTCAATTGTAAATGCTGTGGGTGAAATTTATTTTAGTTCCTTTGTTCATGTAAGACTTACAAAAAATTCTGAACAATCGAATGTATGTAGACTGAGTAGACTCCCAGAGTTTGACTTTCGTGCTGCTTCGTTGGATGTTTTATTTATAGTTACAGCGGTTGAGTTAGTGTTAAGATACAAAAGTCAAGATGTACATCTCTGGATTATACATTAGACATTATCTATGTGCAAAAATACACAATATTACTCAATGGGTTAAATTATTTACAAATATTATTTATTAGAAATAACATTTTCAAAAAAATATTAATTAGCAGCTTTGATTAAAGTTTTTGTGAAATTGAAATTCAAACTTCCGCCCTATATCCTTGAAAATATTTCCTACGACAAATGCGGGACTTAAGGAAATCTCTATTTACTGCTACGTTAGAGAATCGAAATCAGATTTAACATCTACAAGATTTAATTCTATGAACTAATGTTACATCCTGAGTTCATATCTTTGACAAAATAATATCATTATTATTTCATTTCCTGCTTATTTCTAACTACAATAGTTTTAGTCGCTTTACTTACTGGTTTGATTATTTAATAGAGTTGACATGACTTGGCACGCTAAAATTGATGTGGGTGTAGAAGATTACTACTAAAATATCTGAACGTAGGCAATTGTAAAGTTCAGGAATAGCTAAGTGCAGATCTGCTGTTTGATTGACATCAATGCTAAAACTCCTTGGTACACTATTAATGAAGTCAGAGATCGTGACTCTGAGAGATATTACTGCAGCGCAGAGGCATTGTGTACATTTTCAGTAATGTATATTGCACAGACATGTAACTAACATTTATAATAAGTGAGTATTGTGGTGATATTGTGAAAAGGCAATGTAATGGAAGATAATAATTGTATGTGTATGCGAAGTAAAATCCTTACAATAAATTCGATGAGAATGAGATTGTAGGAAGTTAAGTGGGATTGGCTAAGCAGGAATTGCTCTGTAATAATGAATAAGATTGAGATTGTTCTCCTCAGTTTTTCTAATATATAATTCTGTCGCAGAGAGGAGAGTATGTTTTCTGGGGCTGACTGCTACACCCAAGCTAGACAACATTAGCGATCTGATGAATTCAATTGAATTCACAAAGGCAGTCAGGCCACGGTGTTATCTCTCCCTGCTCATCTTCAATCTCATTCCTTAACTCTCAAGCAAGCAACTCGTTTTCTTCGTCCATCCCATAAATATTGAGAGACTCTATCACAATCGCATTACTGTTAAAGTGGTCGTCGGCGGTAGGTCGCTTGTCTTCTCTCTCTCACACTCCCTCCAAAACCATTTCTCTACTCTATTTTACCCGCTCTCTCATCCCCCACTTTCCTCACTCAAGTAATTACAGGGCTGTGCATAATAATAATCAGCTGGGCCTTCCGGATGGCATCCGGAGAACCTGAGTATTGCCATGCGTTTCAGAAAAACCCTTTGATAGAACACTTCACGAGTTTAACAAAATTTCAAGCTTTTAATTATAGTCCTAATTATTTTATTTTTTAAGCTAAAAATGATTTTTCACAAAATTTTATTGTCAGTTTTATTGTTTTGCAAATTTTGCCTTAATTAACAGTTAAAACAACATTTGATTGCGACTTTGCCAAAGTAATCGAATGCATATTCAGAAAATTTCAAATCCAACACCTTTAAAGTTGGAAAACCAACTGTAACCAACAAAAATTTGTAAGATTTTTCAGTTTGAAAGACAATACTAAAACAAATACGTCAATAGTGAAAAGCCATCGTAGTAATGGTACAACTAAAACTGAAGAAATTTCCTTACCTTGTTTATCTTTTCTTAACATTTAGTAGAAAGTGTATCATGAAGTAATCAGTATTATTTCATATTGCTTAGTATGTTAAGACCTCAATTATGATCAAGAAATCAAGAATTACTGAATCATGCAATGTGAGCTGCTTGTATATCAAAGCAAATCTATGCAGCACAAATAAAATTGCATTGATTGTTTCTCAACATCTTCATTGTCTTATTGAGAGGAATGCGCATAGTTCTGACTGTGTGTCGTATGTCACAGGCTTAAAATGTATAACTACCTTAGAAACCTTTTTGCAAAATTCGATAAGTGTGGTAGTACACATCTACTATAGGGGGAAATTTTATAAAGTATAATATTGTACAGGACCAGTCAGTCCTTATACAGACCATATTATGATAGTGAAACCACTACCTCTGCCTTCCTTCCCAAATTCGGATTTATAAATTCAGTGAGGGGAAAACTGTGAGTAGAACGAAGAATATAGTATATGGATAACAGACTGTAATACCTATGTGGATAGGACAATATTATGTCTGTATTATTAGACTTAATGTATTACCATGTTGCAGAATACATCCACTATGGGAGGCATATCTGTTTATAAATTTTTATATCTTCTGGTCTGGTAATGCTTCACACAAAGTCAACTGGCAACTAAATGACAAGGTCGATGTAATATATGTGTACTTTCTGCATGTTTACCATATAGGTGGGTGCTCGTTGTCACTGAAGGTTTATACTGCGATATAGTTTTCTCATAATAAAATAAGTTGGGAGCTGTATTGTGAAGTGCCCTTTGGAGAACCTCAAGTAAATAGTATTTCTTATGTAGACTACATTGACTTGAATTTTTGTTAGACTTTACGATAAAAAATCTAACTTCTGTGCAGATTTATCTATTTAAAATGTCCTGATAATTTGAAGGTATTGAATTATGAATATTATTATTAACATCTTTAAGCAAAGTTATTTTATTAAGATCCTACACTTTTAAATTACCAATGACCAATAAGTTATATATTAATTGCAATATAGATGTTGATTACCATCCTTGTGTATTGAACCAAATCTTTATTAAATACATACTTTCTTTTCAACAATGCAGTGTACCACACTGGGACTTAAGTTTAGCTGTTCTGTGACGTATGTAAGGATATACGATGTGTAATGCTGCTATTACCATACAAATACATGTATACCTAAATATAGATGATCTGCAGAGTTGAGCTACACATGTAGAGATATTGTTGACTGGTTCTATCGTACACATTGTAGTAATGAAATTCTGTACGGAAGGGATGGAATGATGAAATGGAAGTACAGTTGCGTTGGGATTCTACCATTACCATTGTATACAGACAACGAAGCTGAATTAATGTAAGTCTCCGCTGGAAATCCAAATGACACGACGAAATCTTGTAGGTCTGTCTCTGACTGCCGTGTCATGCCTACCAGCGTGTGACTAAGGTCGAGTCGGGACCAAACCGTCTCTTCTTCGTAGATGTGGTAGCTATCCCGTTTCAACGACAATAGTATGCGGTGGTTACTGTGCAACTGGTCTGATATGATCTGTCGCATATATTTCATGAGTCTTGGCTTACGCTCTCGTATTTCTATTTTATGTCCTTGGGTATAATTTGCTAATGTGAAATTTAGGTATTAAACAATAATGTTGTTATGCCTGCAGAATGAACATACTGTATATTTAGGACCCGTCATCGTCATATAAGATAAACACAGCTAGAAACATTAGCTTTGTAAAATGGAAGTTCCATATACAGATATGAAGTATTAGGAACTGATTATATAATGTTATTTGAATAGCAGTTTCAAGTATGACTTCACAACGTAAATTATAGAATGGGGTGAATGCAAACCCGTCTTTCTTCCTGAATCAAAAGATTAGTGTCTAATTACTCATTAGCAAGCTCTAATTGTGTAATTGAAACCTGTAAAGATCAGCCCTTGTCAGCAGTCAGCCGATTTCTCTGTCCTTAATTTACTAGTGGGTAATTTTCGTTGATCTTTTTGGGTACTTCTGATGCTTACAGTATTTTGTAGGGTAAAATTAAATTACTAGGCTTAGGCTACCATTTTTCATTCGCCTTGATGAAAACTTAAGATAGTCAAAATCGAAACTTCATTTCCATATAGTATAAATTATATATAAATTGGAAATGAAAAGGATTGATAATCTGTACAACTGCATTTGAATACACATGAGTACTTTTGGAAAAATAGAAAAAGTTAATAATTTGGTTTCCGACAAATGAATACAATTTGAAGAAGTTTTGAAAGATTCTGTCAACTGACGACAAGTTATTTAACAATACCACTAATTTCTAAAGTTCTAATCTTGTAATCAGGGTAATAGTATATAGTAGTGGGATGCCTACTTTGATGAAGCATTGTTTTACAATTAGTGTTGACTCTTATGGAAAAGTTTGTTTATTTTCCTTTGCATTTTTTCCATTATGATTTTAGAATGGGAAGTTGACATCTGGAGTCTTAAAGTCGTAAAAAGTAAACTTTCCCTCCTCTCTAGCTCATCAGTCGATCACTGTAGCCACCAAAGACTAATGATTTAGGATTCGTACCATAATACCATATTACCTTGTTCTCGTTTCGTCTTTACAACTTGGGTTGTTGTTTTATTAGGATGTACAGACTGTCATTCTAAAGAACATGCTTACACAAATATATGCAAAGCTAATTGTAAGTTTGTGTTCAAATGCTTATCCCTAGGCATTTGCATAGACAGCGTGGAAGAGTTTCTAACAAAACTACATAGCTGTACCTAGCTAGGTTTTTACTGTTAGGTAACAAAAATTACTCAAGCATCATGAATTTTATGTCCCAACCTTTGATACTAATCCTTTCGGTGAATTTCTTTTGATCTTCCAGAAATTTAGGCTAGCTATGTCATCTAATACTGTGCATGTCTTGTGTAAAGCAAGAAACCATGAAAATCCCCCGCACATTCCTGGACAAAATTATTATTGTCTATTTTTATATGTTCTGCAGTACTTAAGGAAAATATCGGAACTACTTGCATCGTCTCAATCTCAATATTAACTAATTGATGACCATTTATGGATTCCCAATTCGAAATCTGTTGTGCTTAATGAACGTGTTAGGTTTCATGGGTTGTAATAAAAAGAAATATAATCGGAATTTATTGGTTACTTCTAGCATTAAAACTGAAATGTAGTTATGGGCAATGCCAATGCCATTGCCAGCCCCACGAGTACAAGGCATCAATGAAAATAATTGACATCCAGTATTTCTATCCCTCCTATTTCTGTATTTAACCTCTATAAACCTCTGTTGGGGTACATATGAAGCAGGGACTTATTAAGTGTGAGCGCTGTATCTATATCTATACTTAGAGAGATGCTGCTCCAAATAACTGTCGTATACATACGTTGCCCGGTCCATTATGTAGTTTTGTAGACACACGTGAAAAAATAAAGTAAATAAAGCGAAAGCTTAAATTCTGTGCGAGTAAAGTTATAACATTATTGTGTAGCAGTTACTGCACAAAGGAAGGGTCCCCTTATTACCATTGCGTCCGTGGTATGAGTGACTGAGTGGTTGGTGTGGATTGTATCCTAAGGGATGTCTACCACTAGAAATAAATATGGGCAGTAAAAGTTGTGTGGAAAAGAGGGTAGGCCCCATCATATCAGCACCACCACAAATGCAGCAACCACCAGAAGATCAGATCAGCGTTAACCAAAGCATTACACAATCAGTTCTCATTCAAGTTCAGACAGACGGAGTTTCAAGCCCATTTTTCTGTCTCACGTACTCATACTTATGCCAACAGAGAAATTAAAATCCACAGGATTGCCGATTGATTTGCAAAGGTTTCTCTGCAGTTTCTGACTGCCTATTGTTCAGCATCCTTACATCGCTTCCTTCTTAAGAACGCTGAGCAAAGCTGAAAGCATTCTCATCGTCGGTCTCTCTAATCTCATTCAAGATAACTCTACGTGATCTCTGAATATATCTACATGCATTAAGTTCCGCAGACTTTAAGTATAAATATCGACTGGTATTGTGTCAGTGTATACCTCCGAACTGTAAATTATTATCCTATTTACGAGTACAGTACACGAAGTAAGTGAACTTACATTGTTTTCGCCTAAGTTTACGTGTAATGCTTCTGTCTATTTTTAAAGTATTCTTTGTCAGTTAATATATTCTTTGGTTAAATCGAAATAAATAATATCCAATGGTTATCATTATTAGGTTATTATTATCATTCGAATCGTGATATTACACTGAGTTTTATAAATCAACTTTGAGTAACCGCAAATTAATAAGCTTCTCTAATTGGAGTGTCGTTTTGTCAAGGATTTTATTGAGTGACTAGAAGAAGGAAAATTACAAACCAGTTACAGAGAAAATCCTATAAGTGCAATATTAGTTATACTAATATGTGTATTACTCTAAACTGGTTTATCAATTTCTTTTAGTAATCAGCATCGCTGTAATTGAAAAATATACAATGTGATACATCTATGCAAGTCTAATTGAATTGCACTGAAAACACAATTGCTTACATGCAATATTTGCAATTATTAAAAACTACATGCATTTTTTGTATTACGTTGTACTAAATAGACCGGCTTTGGTCTTTATAAGTCTAATATACGAGGAAAGCGTCATAATATCTCAACATTCGAGTCTGCAAATACACCACCATGGTGGATTCGTGCAGCTATGCAAATGATTCACACTCAGTAACTATTATAGTTGAAGCCTAAAGGTAGGTAGGTACAACTTATTGTTAATGTAGACACCTGCACTGCCTTAAAACTTCCCATCAGTCAAATAAACTAAACTGTGATTAATATAAAATTCCAAGTTTTTGTTAAACGCATTGATTATGAATTGGTGGGTAGGCATGCACTCTTTACAGAGATCCGCTTTTAGATAGTCGAACTTCTTTTCAAATTGACTTAAATTAAAGCCAAGGATTATGTTGAATTTCAATTGAAATAGAAGAATTTTATTAAACGTATACTATAGTGAAAAAGATGGGAGAATTTAGCGCCTGAATAAGAAAATAAGAATCATGAGCATGACAGACACTCGGGACTCAATATATTACAGTATAATACACGCCATACTACTGAGTGCATAGTTTGTATTACTGAAGAAAATGTGAATTTTCTTTATGTGTCTGTTAATAAATAAAAGGGATCTTGGATCTGTAGTTTTAACTTGTATGCAATAAAGTAATAATAAATTGACCCCAAGTGTTTTTGTTTCCACATTACTTGTACTGAGTAGTGATGATGATGCTATAGTAAAGTGCAGTGTGTTATTTTGTGAGATATTTATGATGATGGGAGAAGGGGGACTTGATAATAAAATATGATTGATAAAATAGCAATTGGTTAAAGTGGGCACTCTGCTCTAAGAATTATTGATTGTGAGTTGTGTAATAAGTTGATGATTTTCAGTTAGACTGGATGTCTCTATGCTGACTGTTGAATGTTTAGTTTGGGATTGAGTTGAGTTTATTTTTCTGTGACAGATTACCATCACCATTTGGGAAACACAGTGGAAGTGGTGCTACAAGTATTCCTATTCCTGCCTCACAGTCCTCTGTGACAGGTTCTTCTGGCTCTTCTCTGTCAGTCTCACAACAAGCTCATCATAATGCTCCAACATCAACCCCTACCAAGAAGACATCACAGGACAAGGGCAAATCTTCACTTAACATCGGGAATCCTTCTTTTAGCTCTTGTGGTAAGTCAATCCCTTATTCCAACTTCTTATTCATTTTTTCATCCAAGACTTTAGTTCTTTTCTTTATTTTCTCTCAACAACCCTTAGAAACCCAAGTAAACCAATTCCCTTACTTCATGCCTTTTCAAAATTAGTTTGCCCATAAAGTAGCAGTTAAAATATTCTTCAAAATTTGCATCTGAAATCATTAGTTAGGAGAAAACGGATATTTTGGCAAATATGATAGAAAGACCAAAATCCTTCTCTTGCTTCATCTTGTCATACGATCCCTTTGCTCTTACTTTTTTTACATTACATAGTTTGGTATCGTTTGAGTGTACCACTTAGCTCTCCTGTTACCAGACCAAACCAGACAAGGCTTGGTTGATGAGTTACTTATATACTCAAATATAAACTGTTACATAACACCACACACACTACATGCCTAAAATATAGAATGTTCCGTTACTTAGTTGAATATTACTCCGTGGGCACGGTGTTCTCTTCTGTAACTGAAGACTTGCCTGTGTAAGCCAGAACTTCTGGTGTATCCGTATATCTTGGGAAGGAGGAACATGAGCTGGGCTCATCGTGAGCTAAGAGACGAGGGTAAATGGCTTAACTTGATGCATTGTATGTATGTATGTATTGTGTCACACAATTTGTGTGGTGTGATGTGGGATCAGTTCAACTCTCGGAGCAGTAGGAAGATGAATATCACTTCACACAGATATACACGCTACGATACTTGTAAACTTACAACTCGAGGCTTTATGCAATCCAAAGTTATGTTATGATGACGGGCTTTTATTTCATTCCATTGAATAACATGACAAGATGGTTGGCCTTCTTCTTCTTCGGGGATTACTTTACTGAGGTACTTCACTTTTATACAGACCATTGTACTTTGTAGTACAAATATGATGTGTCACTTTTTATAAGGCAGCCTGTAAAGACGCTAAGCTACACAGGAAAATCATTTCTATTGGCAAAATGCAAGTCACAGTCAGACTAGCCCATGAAAACATTGATGCATACAAATATTCCTAATACTTATCCACTGACTTGTCTTTATTCAATTTGTCGAGTGTCGGGTGTCTGTATCGTCTTTCCAATACTTTTATTCATGTATGTAGTGACAAAATATGGTTTACGTTTACAAACAGAAGATCGGTTAGTATATTCATAATAAATTGCAAAGGGAAGTATGGTCTAAATATACATATGGTTGAATCATTGTATTGAAATCATTGCATAATAATTGTATCGGCCTCTTTTAAATAGATGTTCATGAAAAGCAGTAGGATATTTTCTTTGTGTATTACAAAACATAACAACGGACGACGGACACTATTAAAACTGTTGTATAATTTACAAGTATTAATTACAGTGTACTCATTCGTGAATTTAATAGTCTGGACTTTGCACACCAATAATTCAATATGATCTAAATTAAATTTGCATATTGTCAAAACTAATGTCATTCAGTGAATGTGGTGTGAGAGCTTTGTCACTGAGCTGAAAGCATAAATTGGTTAGTTTCGTATTTCTTAAAGTGATACTAACAAGTGTGAAAACGAAACTTGTGTATGTGTTGCTATGTTGAAATGATAAGTAATCTGGCTTCATTGAATTGGTTGGTTATGCTATTAGAGACCTGTCACTTCTCATCAGCCATCAGAAATTGTCCTTGGTTTGAGTTAATAAACACCGTAGTAGCAACTACGCTGACTCTGTATACTTTAGACAAACAGTGATGTTAAAGAGCAATCTCTTGCTTCTGGCATTGGTGCTACTTGAGATTTGGAAGATTATTGTAGTGTTGGGAAAGGGAGTATTCAAATGAGAGGAAATGTAAGTTACGATAAGAAAGGCTATGAATGAAGATTAGATTGAAGTATTCCAGGGGTAGGGCTCTACGATACGCTGCATCAGAATTGAAACGGCAGTAAACTTTGAATTTATGTTGCAATAAGTCCGCAGGAAGTCTACATTATGAATCTCTCTTTTATAAAGAGAATTTTTGACGAGTAGCCGAAGCAAAATTATTGTAAAAAGACACGAATTTAGTATTGACTAAAGTATTTCCAACACTTTGCCTTTCCTCTCTCAATTTAATAGACGAGTCATATAGTTTCTGTATTAAAATTTTAGAGTCTGCAAACGTCTATGCGTATCAGACAGCTATATACATAAATAAAACACATGTATTTAACAGAGTAGAGCGAAGAACTGTTGCTACTGTGTGGCACAATAGCTATTTGCATTGTATTTGTATTGAATTCAGGGTACGTATTTGAAATGCCATGTCAGTTGATTAAGAGGAAAACTTTTATGTGAAGTTGGTTTACTATTACTATAAATATTCCACATGTACAATAAAAACTTATGAAAAACAGACGTAAAATCATGTTATAAGACATATATCAACATGCTAGCTTGTCTCACATTCTGCTGTGCTCTTGTTCACAGGAGTTCTAGTCGAGTGTCTATGGTATATGCATTCTAGTAAATTCTGGTGCAGTTTAGTATGGATAGTTTGAGAATAATATCAATACGCAACACAACACAAACGGTTGTGTAAAGCTTAGTCAACACACCGACTCGTCGTGTGCGTGTTTTATCCCAGTTCTTTTAAGTGTGTAGGTAAATACACGTGCACTGTTCAATTTTCATTTCATAACGAGTAGGACAAAGAGTAGGGAAATAAAGTAAAGCTCCGCTGCCGTGGCCATTCTCACATCTTGCGAAAGCCATTGTCTATAGAAAGAAGAGTGGGGAAACTAAAGTCGAAAAATTATTAACAGGAAAATGTGCATAAAACTACTCACAATAAAATCTGAAAAATATCATGTATCATTTGTGATGCAATACGCCGCAAAAGCAATAATAATATAACTGGATAGCCTGGAGAAATTGTACAGTAATGTAAATACACTTCTGAGGTAACGAATTCCTATTTTTTTAAACTTAGCATTTTATATCAAATCTGTTGTTACCAGAACTCTCAAGTGATATTTGTGTAACAGTGGTGTATAATTATTTCAATAATGGTCTTGAGGTGACAATTTACTCTTTTAAACTGATAGAAACATTCAGACAATGTTTACTTAATAACTTCTTAACCAATATAATTTAATTACGATAGAAATTTTTGAGATTTACATTGCGATACACATTTATTCACTACTGAGAACAAATACTTCACTATTTCATGTTAATTAAATGACTCAATTTATAATTGGAATGCTGTGTTTCCCATCGTATTAGGAAAATAATTATTATTCATTTGCTGAACTTGTGATTAGTTACCAGTAATTATTGTGGGGAATTCAAGTAAAGGATTGTTTGAAGTATTTCATTTGAGCGTCACTTGTAAACTTTACTTGTGCTAAAGTTGCTTTGTTAAACACGTTTACTTACACTTACACCCAAGGGCTATCGAGGCTGTTTGTGCGTACACGCTTGTAAATGCATATTACATTGTTAAATTGATATCTTTAGTCCATCAGAGTTACGATTTAATGATGAGTAATATCTACTATCATCTGCTCATTTTGCAAAGCATAATTATAGTACATATGTAGTTCTTCTTATACAGTATCTATAAGAAAGCATAAATATTGCTGAGATTCGTATTAGCATTTATAATGGCCATATTTTTAATGAATCAATAAGTTGATCTTCATAGGATAGGCATTAAATTTCTATCATATTACTGTAAACACACATCTACATATTTTATTATTTATTTTACCTTCCATTGGTTAAATTAGTTTACTTTGTCTCCTGCTTTGTCTTCAAGCTTCATGCTTTGTCTCCACGCCACACTTACATTATAAAGTAAGCATAATAAACCATTTAAATTACTATTGTAGATTCCCATAGTTTCTGTGACTTGTGACTTTCTGGTTTATTGATAGTACACCACACTTGTCACGTCAGTTTTTAAAATGGAAAGCATTTCTGCCTGAGGACTTCGAGATCCGAGCAATAAAAAGATTCCGTTTTACTGTATTCCCAATATAATCCTTAGTGCTATTGATAAGGATATTTTATAGATATTACTCATTCTAGTCACAGTTTTACGTAGCCTGAAGACCCACAGAGCTCTGAAAAAGATAAACGATTAAATTAATTTGACTGCAGTAGACACCTCAGCGCGTATTATTTAACTGAATTAATGCATGTGTGCTTAGTTCTATACGTTCTAGCAAACGAGAATCTGTCAATGATTGGTTTTGGGCAATTCAGTAATTGCATTGCCCTTGATTCACTGACAGGAAGCTCCCCAAGTCTACCAAACCAATATTCCCATACATCTTTAAATGTCTGTACATATTACTTTTCTATTGTTTGCGTCTACGACAATAAATAATTCTGATTAGAGAAAAATATTTGTAAGAGCCTATGGGAAAATAAGAAATTGATTTTGGGACCCGCAATACGTTTACTTAATTTCTATTAAGTCTGGAAAAGAAAATGTATCAGGAATGAACCTGGTTTAATGCTATGATGAGATTTCTTTTGCGTTCTGAATCAAGTGTACTGGTTTAAGTTTTGCACTTCACCACATCATATAACTTCACGTATAAGTGATGTAGAAATAATAACAACAAGTGAAATAGCGAAAGAAGCACTTAACTGTTTCATTTAAATTTTCTCATTATAGATTCTTAGCACACTATCCAAAATATAACTAATTATCTGACGATTTGGTGCTTGGGAATAAAAATATTGACTTCCTTAACAAGGCCATTATGGTTCTTGCTTATTGCTAATGAGTAATTTGATAAAAAATATGCTTGCACACTGTGAACATGGATAATAATTTTTGTCATAGTCATTAACAATCAACTGCCGATAAGAAATCAATGGTTAATTAATTAATCCTGTAAACGATGTGCCATCATTAGGAAAGATGTCCACTTTGAACAAGGACGCATATGTATGTAAATATTGATTAGCGGAAACATTGCGTCAATAGTTGAATGTGAATGTAAAATATTAATTAAAAGAAGATGCAAGTTGAAAACTGCATCTGCTCTTGAAAACGTTTCTGTTCAATTCGTGTCACAAACAAGTAACCACCGGTCATTAATTTGGTCTCTTTCATTCATTTGTGCGTTCCTCGCGTTAGAGTTGAGAATTTCCCCCACATACTCAACTTCATGTGTCACTCATCAAAATGGGTAATATGTGCATAAAAGCTGGAATTCCAAGTATGGTCATTTATTACATAACATGCGCTATTGTAAATTTGACCAATGGAAAATGACTTACATGATATAAATATTTTATGCAAACATGTAACATCAATTATAAAACTACGAGATCCACATTCAGCACGTACGCTAATTAATGCAATGAATTTGAATGGCCTGTCTGTCTGTTCTTTGTTGACTCGGGGTATGCATAACTGCCTTTTCAACATCCCAATGTACACCACAAGTATCCTTAAATGATAATAAATATGCAAAGGATGACTTTGAACAGACCATGACCATAAAAGACTTTTAATCAGTGTTCTCGTTATTTCACTTTGGTTCTATTCCTGCCCTTTCAGTCTTTCAAATAAAATTAAAGTCACACAAGTGCACCTATGCATGTGATTGTGCACTGCATAATAATTTCGAACCTTATAGTCACATTACATCTAATTCCAAGTTAATAAAGCTTTTTGGTTTCTAAGTTGTAGTGCTTACTTTCCTAGTGACAATCATTAGATAAATATCGTAATCAAAAAAGATATTATTACAACCGTACTTAAATGTCTGGATAAATATTGTGTAGCGTGTTGCATAGTTTGTAACTCTAAATTTTAACTCGTGTCGAAGTAGATATCCCTTTATACACAAATGGATAAGTGTTTTCCCTATAACGATTTTCATTGTAAATATTATGTGTCATTTTTAAAATGACATTACTTTTTTACTTTAGAGTTAGTGTGAAATGGTAAGCAAAGAGAGGGAATGTGAGTTTGTAAAGTCTGTCTTAGGAATGACGTACAACGCTTTCCTTGTATATAATAATAATGACGCATTTAAGTATAACGGAGAAGAGTCGACTGTTTAGACGATTGGGGAAAGGAGGGAGTGGAAGATAATTTTTCTTGTCTGTCATTGCATTGTTTACTTTCGGACGATGTTTCTTTTAGTCAGAATAGATTGAGTACAGTGAGTTTTTCAAGTGCATAGGAGTACAGACATAAGTAAAAAGTTATTTACTTATCTAGAGGTTCATGTGGACCCACCGAACTGAGTACTTTTCTTGTCAATGCACAATGAAGCAATATTTAATATTGACATTATGAAAAGGAAAAGAGCAGAAGATATTTTGAGATCAGGCACATAATTGTACATTTTCCTTTCTATCAGGCACTTTCTGAACTTTATGATATAAAAGTATCAAATATTTCTTCGGTTAAAAGTGTGTTTACTTACTATCTGGTCATGGAAGTCCAGAGTATCATCTTTGCTATAGGATAGTATGCATTCCATTGTATATATGTAATTCTCCTAGAAGATAACAGGAGGGAGAATAATTACAAACTCAGAGGGAAATCCGCTGACAATTGCTGAAAAGAGAAAAAACTAAAAAATCAGCAAGAATCCGCCCTAAAATAAATTAAATGAATTTTCGGCGGGAAGTTAAATTCTCGGATTTTTCTATCCGTGTAAACCAAGATCCTTGGAATGTACATTTTTTCCTTAGATCCTAGGTTCAAGGTATCTGAAGAAGTCGGAAGCCCGGTTTGTTTAACTAGAGATGTCCACGGTAGCAAAATATGATATAAAGAATGCTGTGTTAAAACCTTGAAGCAGCAAATAAAAGAAGTATTGAGTTACGATGGAAAGTTATTTACATTTCTTGCATGTTAAAATTGAGTTGGGGTTGAGTTGTGTGCACAGACAGTTCAACTACTGGAATGTATGTGCATCCGTTAAAATAAGATTTTCCTTCTTCACATCTAACAAAATGAGCAAATGTGGACATTTCTACATGTGTATGTAAAGATAGGTTGGTAAATCTTATTTGGTACATCATAAAAAGGCATCAATAAAGTTAGGGAAGCAATTTATATTCTCTAGTGAAGATATATACAATATTCATGCTATTTGTAGTGTTACAATGGAGATGTGTATTGTATGCTTAGGTAGTATTAACATTTTATATGTAGGTTGTGTCAGTAGCGATTTTGTGAATTTACTAATAGTGCAAGCAGAGGAAGGTATTGATGGAGGGAAGAAGAAAGATGTTTCATTTATAAGAGACAGGGCATGGGAAGATAATATATTTTCTTTTGTATCTTGCTGTACTTGTGTAAAATAGACTGCACGAATTTTCGCCGACGAGGGCATTTCTCCATTCTGTCTTGACTTGCACTGTATCGGAGTTGAGAGTTAAATAAAGTAGTTTAGATAGTATATATTATGTACCTAGATAAATAGTGAGTGGAAGTCAACTCATCCCCATACACCAAAGTTCAGTTATAAGTGCGCACCTACTTGCATACAAGTCCAATTCCGGATAATGAATGAATGGTTAACTGCTAACCAAGAAAAATTATACTTGCCTTGCGTTGCATTTTCTTTTCCCGTCTTTTCCTCCAGTGTTGACTCGCGTTGGGATAGGGAGGAATTTTTCTAAGACGCAAACGGGAAATAGAAATAGTAAATCTATTTTTTCGCCACTCCACTGTTTGTCAGAGAGGGGATGATGTTAAGCAGCTGGTGCATTTTACTTAACTTTTACTTCTGATCTAATGTTGCGTAAATTGTTTAGAATTTTCATTTACAGAAATGTGGAGAACCAGACCGCTTCTTCAAATATATTCCTTTGTGAACACATTTTTTATACCTGGAGTGTCCAGAAGTTTATGGAAAAACTCTATTAAACATTTACGTCTATTCACATCTCTACATTTTATTGCACTTTGCCAATAAAATCTTTTCTATGAGACTTTGTCACAAAGTCGCTTAAGATTTAATGGTCGGGTCGTTTCTGTGAATGGAAGTTATTAAACTGCAAAATATGCACTTTAATGCTTGGCGAAGCAGACCGCAGACCCTCTTGTCCCAATCTCAGTCTAATGTTATGCAATATTTCTTCCCAGAATTGAGCTGGCTCATTCAGACGATGTCGTTGTTGGTCCAATGCAATGCCGAATGACTATTTTATATTTATGCTGCTTCTACGTGTATCGCATAAAATATCCGAGAAAGAGCCAAATATTCTTTTCCGTTGTAAGGGTACCTACCTAAAGTCCTGGATGAAGTCTTATACGTTCTTAATAACTGGCCTACAAGTTGAGCTCTTGCTTTGCCAGTTGCAATACAAAGTCATCATTCTACATAACAGCGTCTTTCTAAATATCCAATATTCTAATACTTTTGTGTGTGCATTCATTATTTTAATAGTGTCTGCAATAATATTACAATTACTAGGTATACATATAATATTCTCATATAATATCACAAGCATCACACCAAGAAAATTCATCTTCAGTATGTTTATCTGTAGTAGTTCTTAAGAATGTTACGCTGAATTATTTGCGTGCCGCATAATATCAAGTGGAGTGCAAAGCAATAATAAAGAAACACTGCTGTTTTAGTAGCACATCTTGTATTCTTACTATTGCAGTAAAAAGAATAAATCTATACTTTATACTGGTGATTATATACTGACACTTAATATAATTCTGCGTTACAAAAATATGGGTACTCATGTTTTTTATTAATGCAGGTAAAGCAAAAGTGCTGAGCTACTGAAACACTCCAAAATATTACTCCTATTAATTATTTATATGCGAGTTCATTGACCTAGTAATGTCACCGATATTACCTATGTTGGAAATTTCATTGGAATGATGCGAGATAGTATACAGATACCGATGTAAAACTAGCTTAACGGTTGATCACAGAGCTATACTAGTTAATGAATTGGAAAAATGATATATTTGTAATTCAATGTGTACTTAGTCGCGGTCTTTAAGCTTTGAAGAAAAATAATTTTCAGATTTATTTATATGTGGGGGAAATTTAAATGCATCTAAAAAATAATCGGTTTTGCATAAAGAAAAATAATTTACCTCATATAAATACATTACTTAATACTTATTTATCCAGACTCTAGCATCATTACTACTTCGAACTGGTAATATACCTTTACCTCAAGTTCTAATGCAATTTGCTAATGTTTTAGTACATTTAGCTCAAGTATATTGTACTCCACATATTTGCGGTAAATGTACTAAACATTAGCAAATTGCATTAAAACTTGAGGCAAAAGTATAATATCAGTTTGGAATAATGGTGCTTGAGACAAGATAAATATTTATTAGCTTCATAAATTTATTTAGAATTTATCTAAATTTATTAGCTTCACGGCCTAAATAGATTACTTTTCTGTTTTCTTGAGGTAATGTAGTACCCACGAAACTTCATACCACCCAAAAAGATCCATTCCTTCACTACGGATCGTCTGGGGTGGTACAACGATGAAGTTCCGTGGATACAACATTATGGCGGTTATTTTTCTAGGGGTAAACCGATTATTATTGAGGTACATTTAAATACAAGCCTGACATTGGGTGGGATTCTAAGGGTGTTATTTTTACTGCTGTATTTTTAGGGTGGTATTTTTAGGGTGGCATATTTCGGGCGTTATTTTTAGGGTGATATTTAAGGGCATTTTTCGGGCGGATGTTTTGGGTGAACTAATTGCAGAGGTTTTTTAAGGTGGCATTTTTAAGGGTGGTATTATTAGGGTGGAATTTTTGGAGTGGTATTCCTACGGTGTTTTTAGGGCGATATCTTTACTGCGGTATTTTTAGGATGGAAATTTTGGGATGTTATTTTGGCGGTGGTATATTTACGGTTGTATTTTTACGGTGGTATTCTAAGGTGGTATATTTACGGTTGTATTTTTACGGTGGTATTCTAAGGTGGTATTTTTAGGATGGGATTTTTGGGGTGCTTTTTTTGAGGTACTATTTTTAAGGTGGTATTTTTAGGATGGGATTTTTGGGGTTCTTCTTTGGTACTATTTTTAAGGTGGTATTTTTAGGATGGGATTTTTGAGGTGCTTCTTTGGTACTATTTTTACTGTGGTATTTTTGGAATGGAATTTTTGGGGTGCTTCTTTTGTTTGGTGGACTATTCTTACGGTGGTATTACATATATATAAATATCAAAGGTTGTTATATATAACAGATGTAAAACGTTTGTCAATTATTTAGGGACTAAATCACCCAAAGAGATTTCCATTAATAAAAGATATACGTTTGACCGGTTTATAGGATTTACGTTCAGAAAAAGAATTCAGGAATAATATCATTGTCATATTTTATGCCTGTACGCCGTTCATATAGATTTAATTTATTGTATTTAATATTTTCCAGAAGAATATCAGGTATAATTCAAAAGAGCAGGGAATTTATTGAAGACATACAAGCTAAAAAGATAACAATTTTGATTTACTTAACTTGCATTGTTTAAAGATTTATAAGGAGATAGTGCATGAATTCAAATAAACTGGTAATAGTATAAAGTTTTGTAAATTAATGTTTGGTTTAAGACAAGAGACACTTTCCACGCTGCGATTATGAAGAAACTAAAATATTCATGAAAACTTAAAATAAGCGGTCATGCCGGTAATGACAGTTTTAATGCATGCTATTAGGTTTTTTCTTCCCCTAAGAATGCCTGTTGTGAGTTAAGTCGATTTACGGAGTTTTGGCTGACTCTCATTGTGTTTCCTCCACTTTGCCATTCATTATATATTCTAATAAGATTAAAAAGATGCAAGAAAGGAAGTTAAATGCCAGCGCCTGAAAGTCCCACAGGGTGTGCTCATTTCTGTTTTCCATTCTATAAAAATTGAACTTTTTCCCCAAAAGAACGGAAAGGATTTCTTTTGTATGCATAATTAGATTAGGCAAATTAGGAGAAAAGAAAGAGTATTTAGTTTTTCCCAGCTTATCGCAAAAATTAACTTGACTACGCTTACCATTATGGGAGAGTGAATGCTAGTGTTCCAAAGCTATCCTTATACTCCAGAAAGAGATAAGGGGACTGGTATACAAAAGAGAGCGACTGGATGTGTCTGTAACAAGGAGATAATTCCGTAGTAAAATAAAGTCCATTTTTAGAAACAGTTGGGAATCTTTGAAACGTGCATATTTTCCTTTTGCAATAAACCAAGAATCCCAGTCACAGTGATAACATTGTTTGTGGATTTTTGTTGCACATATATTTTATGCTTTACGAGCTGAGACAGGGCAGCTATGTGACAGGAATCGTAAGAACAATATAGGAATGTACAGTAATAAACTTTTGATAATAAAGGGAAAAGGAAGGCAACAGAGTAAGGGCTTTTAAAACAAACACGCTGACTAATTGTAATGTAAATTTGGCTTCTTTCGTTGTTTAGTTTAGCCTTTTGGTCTCCGCATTATGCTTTTGTGATACTTCTGCGAGAAAGGAAATGCTCAGATGGAAAGCATATTTATTGTGAAATACATTTAGCAGCTTCAAGTTCAAGTTCACTCATCTCTTAATGTATGCATAGCACTGCACTACAGATATACATACTTAATACCTAACTCCGTCATTTTGTTTGTTACTATTTCCCTACGTTTTTCGGATCGTTTCCGTTTATATCTAAACATGTATAGCACTATACTCTGTATAACTCTAACATGTTCTAAATAGATACTTATCATTAGTTACTAAACTAGCTTGCACAAAATGAACTTGGGTGATGTGGTTGGTGTACTATAATTTCGGTTTGCTACACCCTCCCATAGCACTTTAATTACTATTCCTGCACAAAACTGCATTGTTTAGTATTCGGAATAATGCCGAGGGTAAGCAAAGATATTGTGTTCATTTACTTACTCTTGATATTTATTTTACGCCAAGACTAGGCTCAACTGAACTTGCTCAAAACTTGAACTTGCATTTTCGTGCAATACATTCCTCATTTCCAAAGGTTCAAGTTCAAGTTCAAATCACTATTTCGATAGTCAAGATGCACATTAGGTACAGATACTCATGTTAATGTTATGGCATTACGGTGCAATCTCTAAAAAGTCAAGATTTGCTAAGCTATAAAATATATGTCTGTCTCTCTGCCTTTATTTATGGCCTCATGATAAAAGTTTTTGGTGAGTAAATAAGATATGTGAATCGCCTTTCAATTTATAATGTTCATAGTGCACTTTCATAAAGTGAAAATTCAAGTATGTCTTCACTATGTGTTTTATAGGGATTATTGTGTAGTTCTCCAAGTAATGTGTACTTATACTTATCTGCACGTGATACATATGTACATTTGTTGTGGAAAAGGTGTAGGTACTTAAATAATTTGTGTCTAGTGCTAAAGATGAAGTTATAACTTTGAGAAAAGAAATTTTTAGAATTCTCATGTTGACACTCTCATTGGTTGGTAGTTGTAGGTAAGTATACCCTTGTTGCTTTGACTTGTCCTTGTGTTCCACTGCATTTCCTTCTCACAGTTTCTGCAAAGTTCAGAAATGAACTTGAAAGCTGGTTATTTTGTTGTATACAATGTTGTTCTGTTAGAATGTGCCCCGGAGGAGACATCTAAATGCATGAATATCTGCCCAATACTACATTTTATTACACTTCTTGGTGAAATTCATATGTATACGTATACAAATCTTGCTCTCAACAGTGCACTTACTAATATTCGTAATATCGTGAAAGCATTGCCTTTACTTCTAGCGCTCTTCCAGATTCAGCCTGCTTAGTTTCCATTTCCAGCACTAAAATTTGAGAAGTTTAGGAATTTCACCGAGTCAGAAATTCTATAACTTTCTGCAATATCCTGCCCTCAGTCACAAACTTTAACCTTACTGCTTTCAACCGGATTCTTTAACAATTTCTCTAACCTCCTAAAATAAAACTTTGTTTATGCACAGTTCAAATGTTATAAAATCATATAAAGTAGCAATAGTGCAGGACAGTTGACGTTTTTAAAAGGTAAATAAGCACCAATTATTCAAACAATGATGTTGATGTAGTAGAATTAAATTTTCATGTAATTAACATTGCCAAATACACATATTTTGTTTAATTCAAAGTGATTTTTTAAGTGAGAACTTGAGCTAATAAAATCATAGTCACGCCACGACTGAACTGCATGTAGCTCCCATGTATTAAATGTTTGGGGTTTACATAGACTTTCATCCAAGAAGCAATATTGGAATTCCCTTGGAGGGTAAAGTTATGAATTTGAGGATTAGATAGTGTCGATGTCAGTTTGGTTCATTGAAATCGAATATTGAATTTGAATAGAGAAGGTTGAAAATTGGGTGGAGGATATTAGAAATTACTGTTATCATTTGATGGGTGCACTTCTCCAGCGTGCACGGAGCATCGTCAACAGACACTTGTACTGCCATTGCCACTAATTTATGTTGTTAAATCAACAAGAGTGGAGATAGAGCACGAGTTTGTGTGTATTCGGTTGTAAGGCTTATGTAGTGTGCTCTTGCTGGAAGCCAAGCTTAAAAAGACGCATGACATTTCCCTGTTTCTTGAAATAATGTGAATTTACCCTCTTGCCGTGTCAGGATTCCCGGCTCCCTCCTAGTCAGCCTAGCCACCCGGCTAGAAAACACGCAGTGGAAATCCAACTTTCGACCAAATCTCACCGACCAACACATCCCTTCGCCTTGCTCTTGCCGTAGTAGCTTCTTCCAGTTCCTTTTCTCTTCTTCCCCATACTCTACTTTCTCATTTACATTGTCCTGCAACAATCCTAGTACCAGCTTCGACAAACACAGTGCTTCTTTGTGAAAGTGAACTGGACTACGAAAAACAAACATATTTAAATTAAACTGAATACCTAGTACTGCAGAGATCCGCTTTTAATTTCCTTCGGACACATGTACATCTAAATTCCTATTTAAAGTTCCGTCAGTTGCCACTGTCATGTCTGTGTGTTTCTTTTTAATATATTCAGACATTTTGGAATTTATTTTTTGATAGGAAAAGAGTTTTGTTTAGAGTGTATGTTGTGGAGGACATTCTGGTGGTTGTGCGATAGGGCTTTAGCTAGTATATTGTGTAGAGTAGAAATATTTATGGTGGAAGAACAATAACTGTTTTATATTTGTATAGAGTGGAATTAAAGAGAGGAGAGACAGGGACAAGGCATATGTGGTTGGTGTGTGGCTGTGGAGGGTGTCATTCTTCACTGCTTTCATTTCCTCTTAAGTTGCGTGCATTTTTGCACTTAAGAAGACTACTATTGTATACTAACTCATGTTTTATACACTGCCTTTCATAAACTGACAGTTTTCTGTTCCCTCTCCTTCTGGTCGTATAGATAGAGGTATTTAATACTTAAATCCATTGCGTTGCATAATGCAGTTTCTTTAATGCTAACACTGAGTAAGTACAAACATATCTGCACTAAGCATTATAAAAGGGACATACTTGCATTTATTGGCATGTGTTCTACTATACTTCCAGGATTTGACAGAAATGCGCCACACGAATACTTGTGAACACCGTAAAAATACGTTACACTCTATTCAAAGTAGGTATTTGTGTTCCTATCATTATAGTGTTAGGCATTCGAATATATTCAAGTGTTACTGAAGTACAGCAGTGTAGCAGTAAATGCTAGCAGTTTATTTAATGCTGTATAAAAACAATAGTGACATTTTATTACTAAGTTTTTTCATGAGAAAAGAAAAATGCACAATGGCCAATACAGTGAGGAGAAGGACAAAGTTAGGTTTTGGAAATAGGAGCACTCTACATTAGATACATGTATATAGTGTAATGTGCTATCCTGCACAAAATGCATAAGATGCAGCCGGTGTGTTCCGAATCATTTGTCAATCTTGACATCTTGTCTCCACAGTCGTCTTGTGGCTCCCCTTTTGTGCAAATGGCAACAGTACCAACAATACTTATTACCGTATGGTCAGACCACTATATTTACCTATGAACTTGGGAAACAAGCACATAGAGTGTATACTGCATAGACACTAGAAATAGAATAGAGGATGTATGGAGTACTATTTATTTACTCGTCTTCTTGTCTATGGGAAGTGCATTTACAGTTCCTCTTGAAATATCACTTACTTTCTAACAATAGTTACAATGCACTTGTCAAACGGTCTGTCTTTTATCTTGGGCAAACCTACATTTTATTTGACGATATTATTAATATGTATTATCTACTCTCTAGTATATCCTACCTGAAAGAAATCTTTGATGACAATATTTGGCAAAAATTGCTAAGCTTAATAAAGACTTAGAAGAAAGCGGGATAAATAGCTTAGGAAGATATTGTTAGACGAGATTGCACTTTTACATAAATTCCAAGCAGCATGTCGGCATTTTCACTGAAAGAAAATGCAATAAAGGGTTAGGGAAAGATATCAGAAATGTATTTAGTACAATAGAAATACAATTATTGCCTGGAAAATGCCCTAGGAAGAATGTAGGCTATTTGGTGCAAATTGATAGAAGTCTTCTTTTACGTTGTAGATATAGTAGACTATAGTGAACAGACACGCCAGGTCATGACATTAAAAAACTACAAAGAATAGAAGATCCTCCTTCCCCTTACCAGTCAACTAATTGTGCATTTTTTGCTCAAAAGTTTTTGTTGTGGTATGTGAGCGACTCGGGGAAAGAAATAAAGTTCTCAATCGTCTGCAGACTTGCAGACTTTTTTAACAAAGCTTACATTTATATCTACACATAATCTATCTACTAATTGTAAGTACAATTTATTCTGCAATACTACAGAATTCAGTAACTAACTCTGAAAGGACTGTATGCGCAATTCAGCAATATCTCTTTGTCACTTGCAACATTGCAATTACAACTAACTATGAAAAACAAAGAAATATTATCTCTAATGTTTATTTCTAGCAAATTAGTATAATAAATTGCTAAAGTACTAAAAATGCAACTTTTTTGTAATGCAAATTAATTGCGCCGTCAGAAAATTGGTAATTGCATTATGATTCTTAAACGAATATTTTTTGAATGTGAAATCAATTTCAGTTTCAATCATCTATTTCACATTTACTAAATATATTTAGGGTTTGTAGAATATGCATTAAATTTTTTTCATGAAGAAATGACTTTATATTTGAGTTGCGTGTGGGAATTTCTGTCGGAAGTAACACAGAGATAAATTATTTGAGTTTAAAAGCAGTAGGAGAAATGAGCTCTCAGGAGAATAACAGTTGCAGATATCAATTTATGCAATGTAATGGATTTTCAATGAAAAGTGAGTAGACTCGTTAGTAAAATGTTATCTGTATTGACTCCACTGTTTGAAACACACTCACACGTCGTCAGTCATCCGTCGTATGCAAAATGAGATAAGACAGCATTGCAGTTACATCTTATTTCCTCTAGCACCATGTTTTGTATGCGTCTTTTTTCCGGTAGTTCTACCCAGAACTCAGTTTCGCAGTCAAACTCTGGAGAAGCTTTGGATGATAACAATGCGAAGAGCAAGCCTATTCGTAGTGAGAGTTGGGAGAAAACGTGGGGTAAATTATTTCATTTTGTCTTGTCATGTCATAATACGCTAACATGACTTTTGTATCTGTACATATCTTTCTGTGTTAAATAGGTAAATATAAATATAGATTTTCAAAGCTAACAGTTGTTAACTGGAAAGCTTAAACTCTGTTCTGTCGAGTATTAAAGACGAGCAGGAATTTATAGTTATCGAATGTCGCAAGTGGCAGGTCAAGCTATCTTTTATTGAACCCCTCCTCTTATGTGAAAGGCGATAAAAATGAGTTTTTTCTCACTCTACGCGTTCATCGATTATTCTTTCTATTATTTATTGTCTGACCTTGCAAGGGTTTGATTTTTAGATTATGTGCTGTTCAAAGTTGCCTTCGTTCAGAGTATTTGGCTTCATACCAGTTCCATGTTCCATATTTGTAGCCAAGCTAACAATAAGAAAGGTAGAATCAAAACGCCAAGACATTGTCCTCAACTGCCCATGCAACACAGCGCTGCTCTTCAAATTATCATCTCATTTTGGAATGAATAAAGCATCATTTCAATTTCCATGAATATAATCTGTAATACCTTGCATACCAACATTTGATAAAAGTGCATAATTATTTTGAATCATATGTGAGTCATAATTACAATTGCGTGTCTAATGGTTGTGATCATTTTTGGACTCATTAATGCCGTTGTAAATATTATGAGTGTAGTCCGTCATGGCTAATCTTGCCTATAAAAATATTTTTTCATAGATGATTTATTTTCTATTTATTTTGTGAAATTGAAAAAGTAACTGTTTGTAGTAACCTTTAATTTAGTTGACTTTTCGTTTAACTTAAAAGGAACAATGGGTTCACTTAGCAGGAAATAACTCAACCTAAGTTAACTCTACACTCTTCTCTGTCTCTATACTTACTACTTGAGCTTTCTATTCGAAGACAGAGAAAAACTGCTGCCTAGGTTGCTCTAAAGGGAAAAAAACTGTTTGGGGCTAAAAGTTAGAACATTCAAGTGATTGCTTTCACAACGGTAGTCCTTAAACTCCCTCGAATCTATCCCTTCTTCATATAATTCAAATACACAAAACCTATAACATTATAAGAAATGGTCTCATCCTTATCTTTAACATTTTGTTGGCAATAAGGCCTAGAGTACCTATGTAACAATAATATATAACTGCTGACGTAATGATTATGTTAACATAGGTACTTCTGCGACTATTCATAGGGTTTTCTGATGGCTACTATTAAATGTACTCCAGAAAGTAGTAATATAATTAGACGTACATGACTACTTCGCTCATACTCTGATTTCGCTATTTATTTCTTCCCAGGGGCAGCGTACGCCAAGCTGATTAAAAACTGGAGTTTGCCTCCACGTATGAATTACATTTATTGGCTACCCATATTAACCCTTTGATGAATTGAATTGCACCATCCCTTTTCTTTGACACTGCTTTTCGGGTCGAAACAAAAAGACATTGAATTCATACCCTGTGGGCAATTGTAATTACTGAAAATCCAAAAAAGGATTCACGGAAAGCGCCCTCTGGAGGTCGTATGCAAAAGTATAGAAAATAAAGGAAAATACACTGGTGTAATACCTATAGTATTTATAATGCAGAGAAAGTCCAAAGTTATGCTTATATTTATCAAAGTCAAAGGAATGAATTCACTCGACGTGACTTTGGAAGATAGTCAAGGGAAAGAAAAACTCTGAATTTCGCAAACTTAAGAATACTTCAACATCAATTTGTTCATACAATAGAAGACAATAATAGTACAATGGATTATTTCTATAGAGTTCTCTTGCCCTGACTTAACAATTGTGTGCAGTTTGTACTTGCACTTTGACTGCAGCTGGAAACCCACCCATGGAAAAAGTATTTTATTTATTTCCTTTCTCGGACTGAAATGTGAGGTTGCTTTCTGCCATGTCAGGCTTGCATCTTGTCATGTCACGAGACTTTATAAACAATTTGCTCCTTCCGCTGCACTTCTATTGTCAAGAGTATTCGATTTAACTTTTCTCTTTCCTCATTCTATATATTCTTATAGCATTAACTGCGTATAATATGCTAGCAGCGCATAGTGTAGTTGTATCATTGTCTGATCAGTAGCCTTCTGGTAGACTAGAGCTGTGTGTCTGCATTTGTGATACCGACATAATGTAAATGTGTGTCACAAACAGACAAGGCAATGTAATGTTTGGTAAGCGACTTCATTCAAACATTTTACTGTTTTTTGTTTGACGACGAGAAACGCTAGAGCGATCAATCTAAAATGTTCTACTGCATATCTGCTCTAACCACAATATCCTAAATACATGTTATTATAAGTTTACACTGCATTATCCTGAGTGACAGTCAACTTATTAGTCTCACCAGTGGTTTCTAATCCCAACCTCCGTGTAGAAAATACCATTTGCATGATTTAAGAAGGGAGAGGTCCAGTTAAATAAATTTGATTTGACAGAAAATTGGGAGAAATGTAATAAGGTATTTATTATGTATTCAGGAACAAGTCTATAAATATACCAAATTGATGCATTTCTTGTACTTCAGTTGTAGGCTTAAAATGTATAACCGTGTATATTTGGTGTCTATCCCTCCCTACTCATAATTTTATCACTTTACGTACAAGGATTTCTTTTATTTACGTTTTCGACCATCAAGGAACAAACCAGTTCGTAATTGAAAACGCAATACAAGGCAAATGTTCACATGAAAAGGAGAACCTTACATTCAAAGTTTAAAATGCACACCACAGTTGACTGTTGAAGTGTTTTTTATTCAAAAATTAAACAAATGCTTGGAGTTAATAAATAAATTGGTTAAAAATTAAAATTACTAGGTGGACAAATATATAAAGAAGTTTTGCATCCACATTTCTACTACTTTTAGTCTAAATGGAATCACTTCTATTTTCTTCTGCAGGCATTGAACAAATATAATCTAATCAAGATATGCATTCTAGTGATGATTTGGGTATTAAATTTTAACTGAAGAGCAATTCCTATAAATTATGAATTGAAGACCTTAAAGGGAAGACAGGTATTATATTTGCATTTCATTCGGCTGTTGTCTATACTTGCAGGAAGAATAGTAGGTATGTATGCTAAATGGGAATTGTTAGGCTTTGTTTTGTATTTACATTAGCATGGTCCTTTGGTCTTCCACAAAGAAAAGTGAAGGTCTAAATGTAAACACGGCACGATTCTGGTCGTTTGCCTGAAATATAAAATTACCTTGCTCTTTGAATTGCCCAACTCCCTAGCCAACATTATACTTTTGATATCAGGGGTGTTTTATGACACGTCGTGTTAGTTTTCTAGGTGGGAAAAGTTCATCTAGCAATGCAGCTGCAACTCACAATCAGTGGACCGTGGAGTAGTACACGGCCCAACTCAACTGGAAATAAGCTTTTTGATGTCTGATTGTGGATTTGTGGATATAGGAACATAGGAAGCCTTTTTCATGTCAGACATAGAATTCCGTGGATATTCAACGTGTAAAGCGCTAGCCAGAGCCAGTTGGCTTCGACTCTAATAATATGATGGATTGATAAGTATTAAGCCGCATGCCAATCTTCATTAAAACAAAAGTCATGGGGATTGAATTACGTCGCATACGCTGCTCACGCTCCCGGCTCCACTCTCCGCACATTCAAATTGTTTGTAGTCAAAAACTTCTAAATAAGTAGGTACATTTAGACTTCAGGGGTCAAATTATTCCTGCCGCTTTCTCCCGCACCCGCTTCCTCGTGTCAATGGGCTATAGCCATTCTTCACCTCACAAAGCTTCATAGAAAGCATTTCCACTCCACATTGTGCACAGTGCCGCAGATTCCCTTCCCTAGACCTCCGACAATAGGTAATTCTACCTGCTGTAATTATATATTCAGGTTTATGTTTGCATAAAGTATTCTACTTAAAGAACACTAAGTATTTATGTAAATATATTATACCAAGTGCACACATAAAGATAATTATGCAATTAACACAAGTTCAACTTTCAATCATTTAACAAATCCTAGTTATAAATATTAACTTATGCAGTATACAATATATAAGCTTTATTAAAACGGAATATTTATATATTCTAAATTTAGCTCCTTGAATACTGCAGCACATAAAATATATTTAGTCTACATTTTATAATAATATTTATTTGTACAAAAATGTCATGAATGCAAACATGTCAACCAAATTTATCCGTGTTTTCAGAAATATATAGATATAGCCAATATTGGTTGTTATTATGAGGAGAGGTTTATATTAGGGCACACTGTAAGTAAGTATTACACTTTAGAGATTTATAGAGTACTCTATTTTTAGATATGTGTGCCCTTTTAGGATAAAAAACAGACAAGGGAGAATTTTTATGCATTGTTATCCCAATCCGATTCATCAACTTCCCCCGTGAGTCACCGAATAGCTCCCAGCTTAGCTTGAAGTTATGTGCTATTGCAATGCTATTGTAATGCATAAAGTTGTGTGTATCTTCTATCAAGATACTGGTCTTGTTGTTCTTTAGGTACATTTTCATGTATAATGCTTAACCATTGAATTAATCAACCGGTACCCTAATAATAAAGTGCCCACAACAATTCGCATTAGCTTAATAATTCATTCAGCTGTATATTTTAATGACATCCAAATAAAAGGGCAAAATAAAATGACACCGCTGCACTATAGTCGGCTGTCATTACAGGAAGTATAATTTAAGAATGTGTTTCTATTGAAAATATTCTACAAGTAGAGCTTACTGACGTTACTTGCTTAGTAAAAGTAAATATAAGCAGGACCAAGGTACGTATATACTTACGTCAGTTCCTTACGCTAATTAAGAATTCATAAAAGGTCGCATTTCATGATATGCGAACTCCTAATTTCAATTCTGTGTTTGCGTTGTGCGGTTTGCTTTCTGTCAGTGAGGTACTTATCAGTTGAAATTCATCTCTGAGTGGGTGATGTATGTAGTGCAAGTTTCTCCAGCTTGTAGGACGGGCAGAGCCATTAGAGAAGTTTCATCGTGATATTTCATTCCGTTTAACTTTGCATGATAGCAGCCCATAATTAATTGCTCAGGAAATTTGTTAATCACAAGTAACTAATAAGAAAGGAAAGACTCCAACACTATCTTATAATTGATTGAAAGCTTGATGTGGATGTGAAGGATTTGTATAAACGCAATGAAATATGAAAACCAGATAAGAAATTCAGAATCTGTAAAACTGCTGATCGTGAGAATTTATTGGTTGCTTTAAACGCCACTCAAATAATAAAATAGTCTTTAAAATTATATATAACTGTAGAAATTTCAGATCTGACAGTTGTACATATTTTAAATATGCAGACTAAAAGGAAAAGTAATATCCAGCATTGATTTTCACTTTCAACTACTATTTATTATTATGACTTCTTTACATGGCTAACAATGACTCGAAATAAGTTTGTCGCGGGGGTGATTGCATGAGTTCCAACCATTCGTTCAGATATCTTTCACTTAGCTATTACAATCCTTTTCTGAATTAAGAATAAACTGGACTTGAATAGGAACTTGACATTTCGTAATGAACTTCAGGTTCAACAAAATAAAAGATACATTACTTGTACACGGTGATATATTAAAGCAAATATGTAGACTTGTGACTAGAAGTCAATGTTCAACGTCAAAGTCTTCAATATTATTTAGTTGTGGTCCAGTTTGGCTGAAGTGTTTTATTGTAAGTGCAAGTGCACTTTGGTTCGTGAAAGCGTAAACAGGAAGCCATCAAATTTTGACGCTAGGTACTTCAGAATATGCTTCTAAAGATGAAATTTGTGAAAGCACTAACTTTTCCTAGGATGAACATCCATAGGTTGGAACTGCTATAAAATTTGTAGAGAGTACAATAGATCTCTAAAGTGAGTTTATTTTCAAATGCTCCCCTTTCCCAAAACCTATTCGAATGAAATGGACATCAAAAAGCAATCGATTAACCTGTCTCTCTTCTTTCATCTATCATTTTCCTCTGTCAAATCGTTTGGCAGTAGCGGAAAGCTTTGAATTTTCACTTTAAAAGTTAAAAGATTGTTTTCTCCACAAACTACTAACTTTTCGACTTTCAAGATTTATACTAATTTAAAGCATCAGAGTTTTAAGTACATAATCATGTTCATGCAGCGTCCTTTCAAGATATTTTTGTAGTAGCAGTACATTGGAGAGCCATAATTATGGAAAAGTCTGTAAAAGTGGTCAATTTTTGAATTTTTCATTGTCTTCAATATATTTTACTTTCTCGTGTGCGTTATATTGGATCTAATTTCCATCCATAAATAAAACATCAATTAGAAAATCAAAACAGAACAATAAGTTTTCATGGCAAGAAACCCTTTAATAGAACGCTATTGACTGCTTAAAAGATTTCTTTCAGCATTTTCAGAGAAGCATTTTCATTGTGGAATGGAGTGAATCTTATTTTATAACCGTACCCAGGCATTCTTCATCACAAATGGGACCTAAAATCAAGTAAATGTTAATTTCATTACGAAATAAAAGCAAAAGTATGCAAAAATACATTAAAATATTCGATTTCGCGTGACAAATAATTCAAAAGACAAGTGCAATTCGATTTGTTTCCTGCAAATAGATAGACAGAGACATGAACATAAACCTATGCTTCCGTTTTTATACTTGACAATAAAGGAAGCATTTAAACGGCTATTACCAAGATAAGTCTAGTAGTGTAGCAAATTACAATACTAAATGGAGAAATAAAAACACAATTCGGTATATATTAAATTTAATGGCTTCACCAAAAATCTTATTATATCAATTGCAGTCCTTAATAATAACCGTATTACTTGTCAGTATTTGTGTGTCCGTTTTAGAAGACAGCGCAACAGTATTTTGTGTTTGCAACCATAGATTGTCATTTAAATTTCCTTTCCAATTGAGTGGAATAAGTATAACTGCTCTATTTGTAGTTAAATTTTATCTGCGACAAAATGCAATTTTTATTGTAAACTAAGTGCATGCTTGGATATTGTACCTAGTTATCCGTAATATATAGTAGACCATTAAAGCCTTTGTTACAGTACCGCAGAAACGCAATAAAACAAGTAGATAGGCGACTGTACCGTAAAGATTTTATTCCACGAAAAAATGACAACTGCGATATGTTTCTATAAAATGTTGTAGACTTCACGTTTCCTTATATGTCCAGACGTATGTAAAGTCATTAATTTCTTACGTAATACAAGTAAAAGCTACCACACAGTGTATTGTAGCATTAATATCGTTACAGCTTGTGATATCCAACAGACCATCTTGTCTAAGTCTGCTGCAAAATAAAATGGACTTCTATTCTCTCCACTAACGGAATAGAGAACAAAAAATAAAATGGCACTGCTTTAGTGCAGGGGCACTTAAATATACTTTCTGCAATAAAACTGGTATTGATTTCCAAAGTAACAACATCAGTAGGAAAAGTACACAGTTTGAAGAATGCATCACCCAGTATGCATTTATTTTTAAGGTTTTCTGTTGTAATTGTGTAAAATATGAATCTACTTTAAAATATTTAGTTTTAATAGTGCTTCTTCTGTATATGTTGACCTTAAGTTCTCATTCTGTAAAAAATGGCTACTTGCCTTGGATTATTAAACACTACACTAAACATAATTGCTACAATTAGTGTACTTACATTGCAATTTCCATATTCAGAAGCCTTTCGTGACTGTTTATTTTCTTTTGTTTTCTGATTGAGTGTATTTAAAATAATATATTACACATTATGTACTTAGAATTTCCATTTACGATATTTGATGTGATTTCTGTCTATCAACTGCCAAGTACTCAATCGAATAAGAAAATGCTTACTGCTAACAATTTGGTCAGCACCATAAAATGCAAATTGCAAAGACGCAATATTTGAATCTTAGATGCATATCTTGACGCTTTATTTATTTTACGAATACAGAATGTGTAATGATATATGTTACCGTCCATAAATCATTCTTCTTCACTTTTAATCTATTCTAACCTTCAGCTATGCCTGGCAAGAAATTGCATATAAGCATTTATTGGGTATACATTTCCCTACTGTCTATTCTTTGGTATGTTGTGGTTTTGCCATCTGAAAGGAAAATCAAATGATAGTGATGGAAAAAATGTATTTAGGAAAAACATTGCAATAAACCTTTATTAAGGCATATCGAATGTGAGAATTACGGTTTACAAACTGGCTTACGCACATGGTATAAAAAATAATGCTTTCTTTTATTTCCATGTTCAGAATTTTCTAAACACAGTCGTTATTAAATGTCTATCTTGCAAACAGCACAGTGTACACATGAGATGTTTATGTAAGTAACATAAAATCTAATGTGTTTGATGGATAACTTATCCTACTTAACTCATTGTCTGTTCGGAAAACAAAACTACGTATAAAATTCATTGCATGAAAAACAAACACGAGCTGTGTAACATTGCTAATGTCACTGTACGGAGTACAAACAAATAAAAAAAATTCTGTTTAGATTGCTACTTATAATATTCACAAGTCAAAGTGCTTTGTTGACAGAGATCTAATTACAAAATAATATTATATTTAACTGGGCATATTATGCAATACCATCGTGTTTGATCAATTAGTTAAGATTTGTATCTGCTTACCATGCAATTAACAAAAAACCTTTCCACACTGAAAATAAAATGAAAAATACATGAACCCTATTATAGTAAATAAGAAACTAGGGACTATATTGAGGTAAATTGTATTATACAGGCAGCACAAAATTTATTGGCATAGTAAATGATAAAATGATTTTTTACACGTTATTTGCCCCCAATGTCGTATCAATGGGAATTCCAAGTGTCAAATGCCAATAAAATAATACAATTACCTTATGAGTTATCTAGATCTAGTATCTTCCTACGTAGTTAGGTGTTACTAATATTCCTGTACTACATAGTTGAATGGGAATAAGTGAAGGGCCAGATTTCGGAATTTGCATACTGAAGTGATAAAATTTAAGCCCCCATGTGCCGAATTATGGGGCAACTTCATTAGCATGAATGAAAGGATTTGTATCGTGGCAATTGTAAACTGAAATATTGGCAGAGTCATAAGATACAGAGCAAGACAAGACAGATGTGCTGGAAATGAACGACTCTGGATGAAACCAAATTTGCAGATAGAACTAGTATGGGGTGCATTATTTTGCTGTCCCTCACTTTTCACAGATATTCTGCGTTGTACTCTTGAGATACTTGCTTTTAGGATGGAGGTATTATATTATGGTTATCCATCAATGTGAAAAGGGTTTTGAACATTTGAATTATAGTCTTGGGTTGCAAGGGTTATTTTATTGTGGGTGGATCCTCTCGGCTCATATATTTCAAAGCAGCTCACTATATTCAATGTTGTTGGACCATTCTGTGTACTTAGAGTTGACTTGGCTGATTTGTACTACACATTACATGGTGCTCAATTGCGTCTCTCTCTTCTGCTTTATGAGTCCCTATAAAATATAACTGGCTTGAAGGTAAATATAACAATGCAGTCATGAAGCTTCTTCCTTTAACCCTTTTGCAATATCCTACTGTTTCTTTGCAGTTGCTTTTCTTCAGTTCTGCTGTAGACGTAGGTGGATTAGGTACACGCACAATTTGCTTGCCAATATTTAGTTTAGCACACATTTATCTATTTCTTCCCCTCTAATAATTTTTACTTTCAGTAGCTCTGCACTGACAACGCTCAACACATTGACACTCGATATCCCATTATCTTATCTGTAAATTTGGGTAAACTAACATTGAAATTAAGTGTTTACATGCAGTTTTACATAGTATCCGCTGATTCACAACTTAGGTCTTTATGTTTAGTTATCTCACAGACACCGTGCTAAGAGATATGCACAAGTATTAGGTACAGTTACACATTTAAGAATTTCTTTCCTTATTATGCTGTTAAAATACAATAGGTGATTCAATTTTCAGAATCTTATCTGTCGTGTATTGTAAACTTAAACTTGGATACTGTCGTACTCACAAAATATAATATTTTACTGCTTTGATAATCTTATAATACTGTGGAGCATCTGCATTCTTAATCGAGATAAAATGTTAATCTGCATGTAGATCCTATTACATGTTAGTGTGTGTGTTCAGTATTACCGTATATGTTAAGAAGTTTCAGCATTTTATTCAAGTTATGTTGGGTGAGCCTAAAATTTGTACTGAGGATAATTCCCGCAATTCATTCATTGAGAGTTGGATTGTCACAAGAGGGGCGGAGGGACGCTCTCCTCAACGAGCATTCAATCAGTAGTTACTATTCATTCGTTGTTGCTGTACAATTAAGTTTTCAGCCCATTTATTAACCAGTAATAAATAGTTTTAAATTGTAATTGTCAGTATTCTCTACCTTGGGCATCATTTGTCATAGGTCATACATTTTGAGTCAGTCACTCACAAAACCATCAACATATAAAAGTTACCAATATTAGCACACCACATTAATCATTGGTCCTTCGAGCCGGATGTCAGCTCATCCTCCGTACGTGGCGACTGTGTTAATATAAACTTTTACACAAGAAACAGTTTTCAAGTCAGTTTTCACTCATCAGCTGTGACATTGGATCGTCCGTACTCACAGGCAGTCATCGGTCAGTGTCATCTAACATTTTCTATTGTGATCAAGTGTCTCGAAGTTTACCCCACGGAGCACTCCTGCCACGTAAAAATAAACTTTAAACATTTGAACAATTATCTGTGATCGTTTTGTCATTGTTGTCTGCAATGAACCGATTACTAAACAAACGAAAAGGCCTTGTCGCCAAAATTGATTCAATGAAAGCTATCGTCGATGGACATGTTCCAGCTCCATTGGACGAAGAAGACGTTAAGCTACACCTGGAGAAAGTTGCTACACTTTCAGAAAACAACTCATCAATCCTGGATGACATTTTGGTAATTTGCAAAGACGATTTGGATATTGCTATTCACACTACAGCCTTCACTGTGGAAGACAATCGATTACATGCAATAAGGAAAGCTCTAGCAGCCATAGCAAAGACATTTGTTACTGCAAGTGCAACCCAAAGTTCATCTGCAACAAATTCAGATATTCGACTTCCAAAACTGGAAATTCCTACCTTCAATGGAAACCTCCAGGAATGGCTTTCGTTCTCCGATTTGTTTACGGCTTCTGTGCACAATAATTCGAAATTAAGTGGTGCACAGAAACTCCAATACTTGAAGGGATTAGTTACTGGTGAACCGAAACTATTAATTCAGTCTCTTCCAATTACGGACGGTAATTATACCGAAGCTTGGCAAACATTGTCGAACAGATACAATAATCAAAGAGAGCTTGTGAAGTCAATTATTGACAGATTAATTGGCCAACCAAACCAACAAGGAGATTCAGCAAATCTCAGAAAGCTAGTAGACACTACAAGTGAATGTGTGCGAGCATTCAATGTTATGAAGATTCCTCCAGAGCAAGTTGGAGACCTCATAATAATATACATAATATCGAAGAAACTGGATATCGAAACAAGACTTCAATGGGAGAAGTCTCTTAGCCAACATAGGAACTTACCAACCCTGAAGGAATTCGAAACATTTTTGGAATCATACGCGAGAGTTCTGTCAGCTGCTAAAATTGGAACGACCAAAATCAAGTTGCAGAATTCTACAATTCAAGACAAAGCAAAGCCGACTGCTGCTGTCCATCATGGAGAAGCTACAAATAAAGCCAGTGAAAAGTGTGGAATTTGTGGTGATAGCCATTGGACAAATCGTTGCAAAATATATTTGGATTTGCCCATCGCAGACCGAATCAAGAAAGTGAAAGAAAACAAACTGTGTTTCAACTGTTTAAAACCGCACTACATTTCTCAGTGCAAATCGGAAAAGACTTGTATGAAGTGTAAAGGCAAACACCATACAACACTACACCGGGACGAGCCCATTCAGCCACAGAATGCCCAACAAGCAAATCCAACAGAGGATTCAAAATCTAACGAACACAATCAAGTCACCTCGATGTTTATCGGAAAATCAAACAGTGCTTCAGAAGTATTGTTGTGTACCGCTATAATCCAGATTCCTGACAGTAAAGGAAATATTCACCTGTGCAGAGCAGCATTAGACTCGTGTTCGCAGATTTCAATAATCAGTGAAAATTGTGTGCAACGACTCGGACTGAAACGGAAAAACATTCACGTGCCAATCACAGGAATAGCTGGAGCAGGAGTAGGAGCTGCAAAGAGCTTCACGTCATTTAAAATGTACTCATGTTCTAATTCTAATTTTGTGCAGGACTTGAATGCAGTTATTTTGCCGAAAGTTACACATGATCTCCCACATCAGAAGTGTTCTCGCAAACCATGGAAACATATAGAGGATATTACCCTTGCTGACCCTAACTGGAACGTTCCTGGCCCAATTGATGTTTTACTCGGAGGAGATGTTTACGGAAGACTTCTTCTAGGCGGAGTCAAGCATGGCCCAGCAGGATCTCCTACCGCTCTTCAAACCGTGTTTGGATGGGTACTCTCTGGTGCTACAAGTGTTCAACAGGAACAAAATTCAGTAAGTGTCAATTTTACTGATTGCAATTTGGATTCCATACTTCAGAAGTTTTGGGAACTAGAGGATGTGCCTTCTAAACCAATTTATACCTCCGAAGAAATAAAATGCAACGAGCAATTTATTGAAACACATTCTCGTGATGAATCAGGACGTTTCACAGTGAAACTACCGTTAAAGAAAATGACTTTTGAACTAGGCAGTTCAAGAGACAGTGCCATACAAAGACTAAAACAAACAGAAAGAAGACTAGCTAAGAACCCAGAGTACAGACAGCAGTATGATGACTTCATGGCTGAGTATCTCAAACTTGGACACATGGAGCCAGTTCCTGATAGTCAAGTTTTTAATCCACTTGGACCCTCTTACTATGTACCTCATCATTTTGTTTTGAAACCGAGCAGCACGACAACAAAGTTTAGAGTAGTCTTTGATGCAAGTGCAAAGACCACTAACGGCATTTCTTTGAATGATGGTCTCCTCGTCGGACCGACCATACAACAGGACTTGTTTTCAATTGTGCTACGCTTTCGTACGCATCAAATTGCATTGACAGCAGACATCGCCAAGATGTATCGTCAAGTTTTTGTTACACCCAGTGACATGGACATGCAGAGAATTGTTTGGAGAGATTCCCCAACACAACCCATACAAGATTACCGTTTGAAAACTATAACATATGGTACAGCATCAGCACCTTTTCAGGCAACACGATGCTTACAGCAACTAGCTTACGATGAAGCTCAGGATTTACCCATAGGAAGTCAGATACTCTTACGGGATTTTTATGTCGACGATCTCATCTCAGGAGCAGAAGACACTAAAACAGCATTGGAGATGCAATCTCAACTAATACAGATTCTCGAGAGAGGGAAGTTTCCACTTCGGAAGTGGTCATCTAACGACCCTGCTCTTCTTGCATCTCTTCCTACAGAATTGAGGGAAACGAAAATTCCTCTTGAATTTGGAAATGGATCAATCAGCACTCTAGGCATACAGTGGAATCCAGCCACTGATAACTTTGGATTTTCTGTTGTTGTTCCCCCAGATAGGAACAATATTACGAAGCGGTCTCTTCTTTCCGACATGGCCAAAGTATTTGACCCATTAGGTTGGTTGTCACCAACCACAGTTAAAGCAAAAATCCTGTTCCAGTCCTTGTGGAAATGCAAGATAGGATGGGATGAAGTTCTTCCAGAAACTATTCAAAAGGATTGGATGGACTACAGATCAGAGTTATCAGCTATTGAAACCCTTCACATAAAACGGTGTATTGTGTCGTCGGGAAAAGCTGACTACGAACTTCATGCATTCTGTGACTCCTCAGAAAAGGCGTACTCTGCAGCAGCATATCTGCTTTCAAAATCCCCCGATGGAACAATCCAAGTGAATTTGATTGCAGCGAAGACTAGAGTAGCCCCTCTCAAGCAAGTATCTCTACCGAGATTAGAACTGTGTGGAGCAGTTTTGTTAACCAAACTCTTGAAGTTAATTTCAAAATCTTTGTTGATAAAGTTTAAATTAATTCGATGTTGGACAGATTCTACCATTGTATTATCCTGGATTAAGTCGGAGCCTTCCCGTTGGAAAACGTTTGTCGCCAATAGGGTAGCCGAAATCCAGAATTCCACTTCCCCTCATCAGTGGCATCACATTGCTGGAGTGGAAAACCCTGCGGACTGTGCTTCCAGAGGAATATTTCCAGTTGCTCTTACTGAACATTCTCTCTGGTGGAATGGCCCTGCTTGGCTCATGGAAAGTCAACCTCATTCAGATTATGACGATGCAAATTTGAACGAAGAATCTATTATGGAAGAAAAGACGCAAACAGTTTCTCTTCATTTGAGAATCCAATCTACCTTTTTGGAAAGGTTTTCATCCTTACCAAAGATGACTCGTGTACTAGCTCACTGCTTACGTTTCATCCACAATGCAAGAATCCAAAGTGACCGGAGCAAAAGAACTAAAGGATTGTTGACTGTCAAGGAACTCAATGGAGCTTTGATGACAATCATCAAACATTCTCAGAATTTGGAATTTCACCAAGAAATTCAAGACCTTACTCTTCTAAGGCCCTTATCAAAAGGAAGCAAAATTGCCAATCTCAATCCGTTTTTGGACAAAACTGGACTGTTGCGTGTAGGAGGCAGACTACGGCACTCCCATCTTCCCTTGGGGAGGAAGCACCCTATTCTTCTCCCACGTAAAGGCAAATTAACAGAACTAATCATTTCTTATTATCATGTAGCTAATTTGCATGCTGGACCTCAGCTTTTATTAGCTGCTCTTCATCAACAGTACTGGATAATCAATGGACGTCAAGTTGTTCGTTGGGTTGTCCAGAAATGTGTTGTGTGCCATCGACACAAAGCCAAGTTTACTACCCAGATGATGGCAGATCTTCCAGGGGCACGCATTACGCCTAGCCCACCTTTTATCAAGACAGGAATTGACTATGCTGGTCCAATAAATGTGAAGAATCGTAACGGCCGAGGACAAAAAACTTTCAAGGCGTACATCGCATTGTTTGTTTGTTTTGTTACCAGAGCTATCCACTTGGAACTGGTTAGTGACTTAACCAGTGAAGCATTTATCAAGGCCCTCAAGCGCTTTGTGTCTCGCCGAGGAAAACCAAGTCACTTATACAGTGACTGTGGTACAAACTTTGTTGGAGCCAACCGTGAGTTGAAGGAGTTCATTAAGTTGACGAAGTCCTTACAGCATCAAGATACCGTGAACAATTATTTAACAAGCGAAGGGATTCAGTGGCAATTTAATTGTCCAGCTGGACCTTCATTTGGTGGATTATGGGAGGCTGGTGTCAAGAGCATGAAGTTCCACTTGCGTCGTGTGCTCGGAAACGGCGTCCTTACATATGAAGATATGTCCACTCTATTAGCGCAAATAGAGAGTTGCCTCAATTCTCGCCCGTTAACGCCTATGTCGGAAGAACTTGACGACTTTGAGGCTCTTACTCCAGGACACTTTCTTATTGGCAGACCCTTGATTGCCATCCCAGAACCTGACTACACAGAACTACCTGTGAACCGACTGAACCATTACCAACACCAACAGCAGCTGTTACAGCATTTCTGGAGAAGATGGTCTTCAGAATATCTTTCTAGACTACAACAACGACCTAAGTGGCTTACTAAGCAAGAAAATCTGAAGGAAGGTGATCTTGTACTTCTCAAAGACGAAAATCTCCCTCCTCAGCAGTGGAAATTATGCAGAGTTTCTAGGGTGCATCCTGGAAAAGACGGTTTGGTGAGAGTGGCCACGGTGAAAACTAAAGACGGAGTTCTTGATCGACCAACATCTAAACTTTCACCGCTGCCTATAGATCGGAAGTGATAGTGTTTAGGCTAAGTTGATGTTCATTTAGCATTACTTAGTTGTATTTTTTATTGAAGTTAGTACTTCAAGTGGGGCGGTGTTCAGTATTACCGTATATGTTAAGAAGTTTCAGCATTTTATTCAAGTTATGTTAAGTAAGCCTAAAATTTGTACTGAGGATAATTCCCGCAATTCATTCATTGAGAGTTAGATTGTCACAAGAAAAGCAGAAGGACGCTCTCCTCAACGAGCATTCAATCAGTAGTTACTATTCATTCGTTGTTGCTGTACAATTAAGTTTTCAGCCCATTTATTAACCAGTAATAAATAGTTTTAAATTGTAATTGTCAGTATTCTCTACCTTGGGCATCATTTGTCATAGGTCATACATTTTGAGTCAGTCACTCACAAAACCATCAACATATAAAAGTTACCAATATTAGCACACCACATTAATCAGTGTGCTACTTCATGGTGGTCGCTTTCGTAATAATCATCTTGTTGACAATACATTCGAATTTTACTGTAAGAGTGTAATTACATGTGGCTACGCCAATGCAAAGCAGAACAAACAGTTCATGTGTGTTAATACTGGAAACCAAGAGATCATAATACGACAGGATATTATTATGTATCTTTGACCAGATTAACTTAGTTGTTTTCGTCTGTCGTTTTATGTCTGCACTTTATACTTACAACCGTTAGAACACACATAAAATAATTTAGCTCCCCGCGATGCCAGTGAGATTATCAAACCGGCGAGAAACGTTAATTTAATATATTACGTATTTACGTTGCAGGAAACAAAGGACTGCGCATTGCATGAACACTTTACTTTGGTTCTCTAAATATTTTGCGATACCTTTACTTCTGTTTGTGCTTCTACAGTTGTTGGTTTGTAGTGCAAGTGTCTGTTCTTGTTTAAACAATTTGCATATACCTTTCTATAAGGTACAAAATGAGAATTTTGGATTTCATCGCTTATAACAAGGTACACTTTTGTTCAAATAATTTTCGAAACAAAAACATTGTCAATTGTTTATCAATACTAAATGTGTTTATGAAAAAGTTAATTTATTTTAAAGCCTAGGTTAGTTTCCAAGAAATGTGTTATCGCTGTGGGAAATAAAACGGCAAATGCAATACCATACTGTAAAACTTATTCGATGTGTGACAAATAGCGTGTGTAGGTAATTCAAACCAGTGTTTAATCGTGTAAGCAGTATAATGGAATAGGTACCTATTTGGTAGTGTGATATAGATACCCATTGCGAATTTCAACAGTAAATTGTCCATTGAGTCGATTGTATTGCCCATCATGCTACATTATTCTACACAAATTTATATTAAAGAAAAGAAAAGGCTCACTTTATAATAATACCGTACACCGGTAAACAAATTTTTTCTTAATGTTTGTTTATCCTTTGAGAAAATGTTTACCTGTTCCAATCTACAGGTACATTAGCTGATAGTTATTGTTATTACTTGAGCATATAATATAAAATGTACTAATTCATTATGTGCTTAAATACAGCACATAATTTAAAGTCAGGACTGAAGGGCCATAATTGCCACGCGGTTATTACATCTGAAATAAATCTGTAGGCTTTAGATGTTTGCAATTTGTGTTGCATCCCAAATATGATCAGGTAAGAGTATTTAGCATTGGTAGTAACTGTATGATAATGAAATCACTCTTCTCGAACAGCTTTTAGTGCGACAAACTGGTACAAAATAGGTTTATATGAATTATATATGGTTAGTCATACAGTATAAGATAAATGGGAAGGAACAGGACTGAATGACCAAGTTCATCCTCTCAAGTTAAACTGCGATGGTTAGGAAAAGCCGGTTTGTCGCCTTTTGAGGATTTTTATCAGAAATACCGTGGTCATTAAGTATGTAGGTATTAAACCTGCTCATTTAGTTAACTGATAAGCAATAAACGGATAAGGTGGTGGGGCTTGCCTTCTTGGCGTGGCACAAATGCAGTTTTAGTTGCACAGCTAACTTGATATTAATGCTAATTAAATACACATGTTTACTGATCATTTGTTAAGCTTTTATATAGTATAGCCTGCAGCAGAAGACTTCAATACATGTATTGCAATTTTCACATGGATTCACATTACTCACAACTCTCAACCTGCTTAGCTACACACTCTGCCTTCACATTACATAACACTAACGGGATTTTTTCCACAAAAAATCAAAATAAGACGGCTTTTTACAACAAGTAACTAAATAAACTCAGAGAGGCATTAGAATGTCGTATACTCGTATCTGAAGTACGCACGCACAGAAGATACAACATTAAAAATATTCACTGAATCACGAATACTATTATTGTACTTATTATAGAGTACAGAAACTCTTAATGCAGTACATAGTTAGTCATCCTATTTGTACCAGAAATGTGGTCATGGTCAGCTCACGATCAATTCCTTAAGATAAACATTGCTGAAAGGCACAGTTTGGCTATTTAATTAATAATTCGTCGTGCTTGCAGATTTTTGTCTACTTGTTCCAAGTTTGCATGCTCAAAATATTGCATTGTGAGAAGCGAGGATACGGAGGTTAAGAATCAAAGCCAGAGTACAGCTATATTGAATATGCATTACCTCTGACCTAGTATGTAACTTTTCGTTTGAATGCTAGCAAAATGATTTTAGGTATTTAATAACGATGTTGTGGCTGTAAAGATGAATCAATGCATTTGCATCTTTCATCTTCCCTTTACCCATAATAAATAAATACCTATCATCTAAATCATCCTACACTACTTAACGGAATCTCTCTTTTAAATATTTAAGTCTTTTATAGGAGCATTATATTGATTTCGCATGTGATATCGACACTATTGTGTAGTTCTAGCATTGCTTAATGGTATTGACATTCCGTAGCACCCAATAATGTCACATTCTTGTAAATAGTGGCGTAGTTTCTGTTTTATGCAAATCAATCCTTATCGATCTTCAGTTGATGGTGTTATTGTTTTTCACAAATTGCATTTTTTTAAGTATTCATGGTTATTACATTGATATTCATGAAAAATCCAGTTGCAATAAAGCCAGCGAGTGAATAAATAAATCAAATTTGTTCATGTGATGTAGAACATTAATGTCAACAGAAAAAACTGCATATAAATTGCATTATTTCGTCTATCTGCTGCGTAGCAATGCAACTACAAAAATGTAGATTCAGAGAATGATCTTGTTGAATAATTTTTGCATATCAAATTTCTCTTTTGCTTGCGTGCAGTTAGTTAATATAGGAGAACGTATGAATACATTCCATTTTTAGATTTCTGACTTTGAATGCGTGTTTACGTTGGCTGTATGCGAATGTATGCATTTAACATTTCTTTATGACAGCGAAAAAACCATACTATTTAATTCACTAATACTTTTTCTTGTTCACAATCATGTTGATGAATCGATAAGTTTAATAATTGATAGTTATTACCGTTTAAACAATGAATAAACTTACCTGACAAGTTGGGTACCCTAGTAATCTAGCGGCAGAGGCTAAGTATGTATCAAAAAATTGCTACTTACTACCATTCTTATTCCAATCTATTTAAAACGTAGTGGCATGACATGGCTTCAGAAACAGCATTTTTTACAACTGTCGCATATTAGGTATCATATAAATGACTCTCAAGGAACTAGATACTTCAATCCGCAGCCTGTGAGAATTGCACATAAATTTGCATGAAACTGAAACTTGAGCTGATCTCGTGAAGTTTAATATGCATTCAATTATTGTATGTTAAATAATTCTTTTAAATTATGTTAGCTGTCAAGTATCATGTCATGTATCTTATTTTAGTCTTGGTTTACTTTCAGCTTTCCTCTGTCAGCTTTGTTATCCGAAACCCAAGTTTATTGAAGGTGTTTCGTAAAGCAGATCATTAATGCAAACTGAAACGATATTATTTCAAACTATTTTGTTTAAAACGTATATTACTTATTTCCCGTATTCACTAAGGATCAATTCAAATAAATAAAATTCATATTTAAGTTGGATTGAGAAAAGTTTTAAACTGTTATTACAGAAAATGTAATAATTTCATCAGAAAATAAGTGAAGATAGCTTCAAATATGTTCTTATTTGGTGATGATGTAAGAAAGCCATGAGTGATACTGACGATGGTTTCTGAAAGCCATCCTTAACACAGAGTCATTTTGTTTAGCACAAGAAGACTGATAAATGTTGTGTCACTACACACAGTGTAAAGTATAAGCAAATATTTAATGTTGCCGAAATTTGGTGTTGAGACCAGAGTGTAAGTGATAAGTGAAATGAAAGAAACACGGAATTATGGGCATGGGAAGATGACAGGAGCAATTTGAATATGACATGTTCTTGTCACGTTCACTAGCACTAGAACAACACAGAGCAGAGCAATACTACTACCCCGTTGATTGCCATACGGCAGGGTAACCAGCAGGGCAAAATAGTGTATGAATAATTGAAGGAATCTAATGGATCCTAAAGGACTAGCTGACTTGGAAGTGTGTAGCAGGAGGTTCATACAACCAATGCTAATAGAACGCATCCCTCTTATGTAGAAAGATAGGTATTATGGAGTGTGTTTGTGAAGTGCACACAAGTACATTATAGATGTACAGTATACAAGGAAACCGTTTCCAAAGATGTTCCCAGGTGGTTCTAGTGTTAAATTCATGTCAGTGATTACACATATTTGCCAGAATAGTGAGGTACATCTACCAAGGGAACCCTCCTACCCTTTTCTTAGTCATACTGGGCAGATATGTAAATAATATCAATGCACAGCATTACGTAAGCGAACCACTTTAATAAACCTCGTTGAAAAATAAAAGGGACATCCACTCAAAGCAATTCCCCAATACGCTTTTGTTTCCCAAACGCACTTTGTATTACAAATAGTATCACTTTTCTGGACAAAAGATTCAAAACAATGGCAATAATAACATCGACAGTAAGATTGTAGACAGTAGTAAGAAAGAAAGACATGGAGCATTTGCAAGATTGACATGGACGTAAATAAAGTGTTTGAATAGCATTTTATAAAATGCTATTCTACGAAGAGTATACTCTGCGTAGAAAATCGGTGAAGTGCTTTTATCATTCAGTATTTGCACATGAGCAACATCGTTAATAATTTTCAATCATTTTAAAATGCTTACAAATAGTCTTGATGTAAATATCATCATCAACTTCTATTTTGAGGTATAACAATACATTAGCCAAAGTAAGTGGGTAATATACCTAATTGTTGCACCCTATTAAATTTTTTAGTCTTTAAATAAATAGACTTGCGTGGCAGAAATTTTCTAGTCAAAGCTGCGTTCTCGTTAAATCATTTAAAAATTCTAATTTAGATGTTAATGTATTTCTTTTCTAAAACTATGTAAAATATAGAAGTATGACATTAGGAGATGAAATAGACTTATCATTGTAATAACAAAAGAGATAGATTTCATCACTTTGAAAAGCGATACGAATCTCGGTAGGGCGCTTTTAAAGTAAAAAATCTCCATAAAAATCTAAATGAGATGTTTGAAAGAAACATGAGATAATTCAGATAAGAGCTTCGTGTGCGAACTAAGAGATTGCGATTGTGGCGTGAAGTTTAAAGAAGTTTACAATGTTATGAGTTTTCCTTCCCTTTCTTCTCAACTTCTAGATGTTAGATTTTATTCTCATTTCTGGTGTTGGATGATTGATGACGTGGATTTGCATTTACAATTCTTTCTACATTAAAACTATTGATTTATTCCAGGGAGTGTGAACGTGAAGCCGACATCTGGGAACAGTTCTAGATCTACTAGTCCATCAGCGGTGAGTGGCATTCCGCAGTCTTTCATCCCCACACCGCGCTCCTCCATTCCTTCCGCACCGTCGAGTGCCCGCTCTTCTCTCCACGAAAAACACATCAGCAATGCCAAGTAAGATATTGTTTCTAACAATACGTAAATCCAGCCTTGCACGATAATTTTAATATTTATTTTTTACTCCTAAGTAGTTTTGGATTAAATAAAACCTAATTGATCACAGGGTATTATTCCACAAAAATCGTAGGGCAGTCAAGATTTTATTTAGAATGGTGTTTCCTTAACCAGAATTCATTAATATATAAACCAATTGTCATACTAAAAATGAAAGGGTTTCGATAGATGACGACTATTGCAGTGTTTCTGTTTGTATCATAAAACACGAATGAGCTAATAACTTTTATGGTCTTTCATTACCCTCTGCTTTATTGCCGCAATAAATCATTAAATCTTGGTAAACTTTTCTTGTTAGAACGAGTACATTTTTATTTACAAACTTTTTCATGTGTTGTACAACATGTACATCCTTCTACATGTATGGTCTTCCAGATGATACAAGCAATCAATTTTTTAATAGAAAGATTTGCGGCTTTAATAAGAAAGAGTATTAAAGGGAAGACAATTATTTTTAAATGATTTTTAATTGGATATTGCTCTGTTTCAGGAGTTCCAGCGCAGGTCCCTCAAAGTCTTCCGTCCGTGTGCACAATAATAATTCGATTAACACTGTTCACCTAGTCAACAATGCGTCGCCGAACAACGTTAATGGCAAGAATAATACATCAATGCTGGAAAAATTCAAGTTTTTCAAAGACAAGGATAAAGGCGACAAAATAAAAAGTAATTTCTATTTGATTCAAAATTAACTCGAGGATGTTCCTCATTAAGCCTTAATTAAAGGAATCTATCCATATTGCCTATTGTAGTAAAATGCTTAATGTTCCTGCCATAAAAGCATTACTTTATGGCTTTGAATAATATATAGCTAAGGAAAAGTCTATTTACAAATCCTTACTAATCTGGTAACCACACAACCCTTTATGGTTTTCATTCAGCTATGAAAGATCATAAATCTTGATAGTAATTTTCTAATGACGTTCCTCTACTGTTTCATTCTTTTCCTCTACTAAAAGCACTAATGATCATCATAATCGTGGGCTACAAGTATAATGGATCTAGAGCTGACATTGTCGTTCGCTACTTATCTCCATTAAGTGAAAGTGGGCATTTCTCAAAGGGAAATTACATTTTATGTCCCTACCAACATGATTCTAGAGTAGAGCTTCCGCTATGAATAATCGCACCATTGTAATCCAGGATTAGATGGACAATTTTTATCACTGTCTTTTTCCCTTCAGGTTCAAATTCAAAGAGAACTTCCAGCTCTAGTGGATTCAGCTCTGCAAGGTCTGAGCGCTCAGATTCTTCCGTCAGTCTATGCAACGAATCTAAACAGTAAGTTCTGTTCTTATTATCACAGGTTACCGATATTATACATTACACACGTAATTACATTAATCTCAATTAAAATTAGTTACTTTCTTGTTATTCAAAACACTTAATTGTTTTCATCATTTTTATTGATTTCATCCTAAATTCACCGTTTTCTAAATGCTTTCTTAACGAAACTGAGTTCTAAATATGTATCAAGTTGCACATAATAGTAGCAGTACATGGATGGATATTTGAAATATTTATTGCTATAATAGTTCACGAAAAGTGTTTGTGGATATTCTGATAACATTATGCCTTATTGGGAAAGTAAATCGTTTTGAGTTGATTTGATTTGTATTTTGTGTGGATTAAAGAAGCGAAAGTAAGCGTGATTGTACTAAGGAATAAAATTTTATTGTACTGACACAGAGGGTTGGTGGAAGGGTCGCCATCGCACAGTAACCGAGAGCGAGAGGAAAATGTGAGTTTGATTCAACAATCGTCTATAGTGGGCCCAGCTACGGAGAACGGCTCGGTTACGAACGGTTTGACGTCTACGTCTACTCCACGACTGGCAATCAAAGGATTCCGTCAGAAAATAGGGAAAGCAATTGCGAGCAAAGAGTCTAAAGGGACTCATCATTCCCCCAAGAGCTCAAGGAAGGAAGAGCAGCAGTATCAATTCTCACAAAATTCCTCGTCGAAAAGCTCTCAGAAATTTCAATCAGGGAAATCAGATTTAAACCAACAGCAGAGCTCAAATCCACATCAATCGGAAAGCACGACGAAGAAAAGTGAGCGAGAGCGTCAAATAAAAAGTGAGCCTCCGAACAAATTGCGCGCACCCCGTATTTCAACTACAATGGACTCTTGTGGCTCTGCTGTAGAATCTTCAGGTTCCAACTCAAATCCCACAAGTTTCCTTCGGCAGCCAAAACCCTCTAGTGTCTCCTCAGCTGTTACAAACGGATCCCGGGACAGTAAAAATAGATACTCTGGAACTGGGATACCGACTAGGAATAGTTTAATTGCTATTGCACCGAATAGCATGTCTAGTAATATAATGCCAATGGCAATGAACAATGTTAATGTTAACGACGATATGGCACAAGTTTGCAATGACGTGGCCACAACTACAAATAATAATATAAATTACTCGATGAACTCAGGAGGAGTTCTGAATGTGTCGTCTTCTAATATTCCGAACACAAATGTGAATGGGACGGGGATTCCGAAACCTACTGCCGCCGTGAAAGGGACCACAAAACCAATACCAGTTGTAACGTCAATGCCAAATGTGCCGAAAGAGGACAAACAAACCACTTCCCTTGCCTCTACCAATGGACCAAATAATTTAATTGTAAATACTTCTCCGTCAAACATGAAAGACTGTGTCTCCATGCCTAATCCATCAAGTGCCAAGACTTCCGCTGCCAATAATAAAATTAATAGCATGACAAGCAATAACGTTGGAAACAATCCTATGAGCCCCACAGCTTTTAATAATCATAACATTAAAAACGGCGTGCTCGGCGAGTCGCCAGTTACAGAACCAGTTATTAGTTCTAGTCTTGAGGAGTCCACGGCAGTTGGGACTAAACCCATCGGTGTTGCTGTCCGTGGAAAGGTTCCAATTAAAAATAATGAGAATGGAGGCGCTCATGTAGCCATGGTCTCTCCCATGCCAAATGTCCAAAGTAGTTTGTCTGGACAGATTAGCTCTATGTCAACTTCTAGTGTAGACTCCACATTGAGTCAATCAGGAAATTCGGTTTCCCTCTCCAATTCCTCGGACGCGCCCAGTGTGATCATGGTGAAAGTGGAAGTCAAGGCAGGAAGCAGTCCCACCAGCAGTAGCAATAGTAACAGTAATGATGCAGGGATGGTGTCCTCCTCCTCCATGGAAAGTGGAAGTAATGGAGATAAGGAACTGGGAATCGGCTCTCCAGACTCCAACGAAGACGAAACAAGCAGCTGCAGCACCAACAACAATCATAACAATGCTAATCAAGCCAGTATTCCAGATTTAGGGAGCAGTGCCACCGGCTCAGGCTCTTCTTCCACTGGAAGTCTCAAATTCGCAGCGGAGAGTTCGAGTGGAGGCGAAGGAGGAAACAGTTGCAGCAGCAATGGACGTTCTCATGAGCCTCAGCACAGATACTCCATCACAACTGGGCGAGCCACCGGCGGAGTCATCCCCGAGTGCGAAGAAGATGAACTCATGCTTAACGTTAAGCCTATGGAACCTCTTCTAAGAAATTCTCCCTACGGATATATCAAAAGTCCTCCGGGAACCACCGGATTCTTGTCACCAAAGTCGAATAACATCCAAATGGGCCGTATCGGTGAGTATTACCCATTTAATCCTCTTACATTATCTACTTACAGTCCATTCAAAGGAATCTCTGTAATTGAAACTTAAATCCCTCCCTTTTTCCTGACATTTCATTTTCCTTCCCTATTACTTTCTGTCAAATACGGATTCTGTAATCCTCTTTGAATCACCACCATGCAACAATGCCTCGCTATTCATTGTAATACTCCCTGGATACACTTTAAAAACTGACTTACTCACAATGTAATGTGTGACATGATGTACTATCCCTACAAAGAATAAAATTCATTACGCTATAATCTGAATTCTTTTGAAAAATATTTACAGCTTAATTAGTTTATGAGTTTCTGTGGAATACAATTTTTAATATTACTTTGCTGCAAACGAAGCTGTACGTAATTAAATTCTACTAAAAGATTTTTTACAGTAGTCCAGTATTAGTGAATTCATCAATGCAAGGCAGGGAGAGCATTCAATGAGTTCATTACGTTTTCCGTTAGTCAGTTGTAAGGCATTTTTGATGAACGAGTGAGATTATTCTTCCGTCCTCTCGATTTTCTATCCACTTTTATTTCACACATTCTTTGCGCCCTGCTTGATAATTGCTTCAATTTTGATATTTACTTTCTCTACAGGAGTTCAATGCGATAATGGAAACGGTTCTCCTGTTATTACAACTCGAATGATGAACTCAATGGCGAATCGTTCTGGATTCAACCCTTACTGCGATCCAGTTAGACTCATCACAAGAAAATCTTCATTGCCTGGCGGAAATGGAAAGTATTGCGGAACCGGACATTACGCATCTCCTATGGGAGATTATGATTATACTGAAATAGACAACTTAGACGTCACAGCTGCTGGTAAGTTCCCTCATTTTACATTTTCGGTTATTTTCTATAAATAGTACACCTACTATATTTATTAATGTATTTTATACAAAAAATAGCTATTTGGTTGAAAATTACATATTATTAATGCTCTTCTTATTGAATTAATTTGATTTATAATTACGTTTTGTGATTACCAAACTAAAATTCCCATGTAATTACAGAAGAAGTAGCTTTAAGGTGAACACAATTACCAAGTTGTCAGGCTAAAAAGATGGGAGGCAATGAAAAAGAATTTGTGTGCTGTTGAGATGCACGATGAATGCAATGACAACAAAGATCTACAGAACAGACATGGCGGTCCTCTGGTTGTAAGATGTTAAACAAAGGTGTAGCTTGGGATTCCAGCAAAAAAGAACGGTTGCATGGAAATTTAGTTTTCCAAGATAGCGCAGATGGCGCAAGCGATTCCAAAACAGTTCGAGTGTCTATGAAAGTAAAGCAAAGTACAGAATGAGAATGAAAGTACAATAAGTTTACACTTTAGTTCACTCATCTATCGCTCCTTGAAAATTTCCCTTTAGGACTACTAAAGATTTTCTTACCTTGCCGAGTTATTGATTGCATAACAAACGTTATTAGTTGTTATGAAATAATTTATTTTGCACTTATAATTAAAAATGAAATCTATACCACTGCTAAATATCTTGGTTGCTAAATTGAAATATAACAAATATGATACATCTTTAATATTTTTTTGGGAAGCAATGCAAAAGTAACTAATAATAAGACCGCCCTCGGGAGGTTTTCAGGGTGCAGCTAAAAGAACAATAATTCAAAGAAAGGACAACTTACTAGTGAAACATCTACCGAATGCTTAGAAATAAGAACTAGTAAAAGTCAAAAAGAGATACTGCAATATTAATATGTATCCGAAAGCTCTTACTTAAAAGATTCTTTTAATATTCCACGGAATTTTGAACGTTTTAGTGGTTTCCATGAAATTCTTTTCTATAAAGTAAAATTTTATTTTTTATTTAGTATATTTTTTAGTTTAGCCTCCTCCTTGCCTTTTTTCAAAATCTATTTTATGGCCTATTCCATATCAAAAAGTGGCAAATTTTCCAAGCATCTTTTTTGTCTCATGTCATTATAATACTTTCGTATGCAGTTGTCGGTTTGATAATGATCTTTACTGTTCATTATCGTTTGCAATTATTTTCGTTACATAAATCATTAAAAATGAAGTCAATACTATTGCTAATGGCTTGCTCAATTAGATTATTGTGTTGTATAACATTTTATTGCATAATATCTGAACTCAGCTTCGCGACTGCAAGTTGTGAAACACGAAACTGCAAGACACGACACACTTTTTGGGAAAATGCTTTGTATTTATTAACAGCGACAAACTTATATAATACCGTATATTTCCAATTAAAACCCCCTACCGTAATAAAACCCCCAAGGGGGCTTTATTACGACCAAACGTGCCTTAAAAGGCTCACCAAACTATAAAAGCCCCGGTTCGAAATAAAACCCCCTACCCAAATGAATAATGAATGCATAGGAGTAGTAGTACCGTTAGGTGTACTTTTCGTACCTATATACCTAGGTATAACGCTGTTATCTCACAGTAGGGATTAGGCAAATGGTAAGTATTCTTATTAATTAAGATAAAGGTTATCGTAGAAGAATTGTGTGCAATAATTTTTAGTTTGTCGACGATGTCTGAAGAAGCAGGTCGAGCATTACTAACTCCAAATAAATGCGTTGAAACAATACAACCCCCGACCGTAATACAGCCCCCATGGGGCTTTTAATACGAACTTTACATGAAAAAAAATTTACTTGAAACAAAAAGATCCCTGGGGTTATAATTCGGAATATACGGTAATAGGTAATAATTGTCACTACTGACAGTCAAAACAGATAGCTGTTGTATCAGTATCAATTTGATTTCACTCACAGTAGGCAATTTCATTAGGAATTTCGTTGCTATTTCTAGAGTCGCTGAATTAGATAGATCTTACAGCTGGTGCATGTAATTGAAGAAATAATGTAATGAAGATAAAATATCCAGGAAGACTGTCTTGGTAGGAAGCTAGAGATTGTAGTTTTGTGGTACAGTAGGCAAAGAGTAGGTAAAGCTAATGCAACTGGAACACAGACGCAGGTAAATAGATAGCAGGCTGCAGGGAATATATTTGAATTTGAGTATCCATGAGTTAGGTCCCAATTTGAATCGACTTGGAAACGTGACTGGAAAATTAGATATTTGACTGGAATTTTAAAAGAAAGCCTTTGGGAAGAAATTGTCTACGATTTCTAAGAATCTATAACAGTTCTCTTCTATTATGTTCTGCATTCAGAGTTGGTAGTTAACTCTACATGTGTCTTGTATGTGTTCTTAGCGCTCTGTATGTAGTCCTTTGAGAAAGTAAAATAGATTTTTAGTGATTTGATTGCATGAGACTTTCTTCTATGAACCTACGCAGGAAGGAGGTTCGTCTATCCTCATTCATCTGATACTTAGCAGTAATGCAGCAACTCCGACGTTGTATTTCCCATTCTCCTCTAATAAAATAACTCAATGTGTTATGTTGTGTTCTGCTCTTCTGGCTATTTTGCTGTAGGTACCAGTGTATTATGTTCTCTATAGGATTAGGAAGTTTATACGCTTTTGCCAACTTTCTTATGTAACGTTTCAATGGCTGCGTTTTGAATGTCTTGGTAATTTGTTGTATTCTACCTCTTTGAATAACTAAAATACATAAACCAAAACGTGCCTTGACAGTCAAATTGTCATTTCTAGGTATATAATGTACATTACTTTCCCAGTTGTCATTTAGTAATACAATTCTAATGCCAGTGTCAAATCAAATCAAAAACATCCTGACTTTCATGACACAATAGCTTGTTTTCAATTCTGTACAGGATATCCGATTGCATTCTGCTATCTGCACTTATCAACTATTCTTTTTCGTCTATTCATTTCTGATTGAGACAGATCTTGGATTTCAACTTTGTCATCTCATGTCTTCTTTGATCACGAAAGCATCACATGATTTATTAAGAAATCCAGAAGGTCGTTCCCGGGTTCACTACAATGTCAACTTGTTTTTCTTTGACAAACTTTCCCTACTGCTCATTTTTCTTTTTCTATTCAGGTCGTCACTCATAACACACACAGATATATGGTCGTAATATTTATTTCCTATGAATACGTAATGAGTATTAGTATAATGCTCTTTTTGCTTTTCAATTACTTCTGTTCTGTTTACTTACTTTTGAGAGACAGATTGATATTCCTGTGGTGGTGAACACATTCAATTCTACTTTTGCCTAGCTTTAAATAGACGGTAGAAAGCGATAGACAATATTGACGCTCATACGTGAATGGAAAGGAAATAAGTTTCAACAGTGAATCTAGTTTTAAATTGAAGTGGATTTTCTTCCTCACTTTAACTAATAACATAAGCATCCACTCCGAAACTCATTTACTCTAAATTGCAAAATAGTTGGTCTCTGCACTACCTTTATTAAATATACATTTACGAAATTTGCAAATACTTGAGAGAATATAAGGAACACAGGTTTGTATTTTATAATATGGGCGTCTTTTCTTGTCTGGTAAGTAACAGTACATGTTAGGTAGACTCTTTCTAATACAGTGAATTAAGTTGGTTAGTTAATTCCGTTAAAGACAGTCTTTTGAGCGTGCGAGTCATTTCATCCGGAAAGTTGAATTACTTACCTAGCTTTGAATAAAATCTGTTGTTACGACCCACCGAACCCGCTCAGAAATATTTTAGTGACTTCCTGCTCTAGTTTATGACCAGAGAGTTTTGGATTTGGAAAGCCAAAGTGAATTTTAGTGTAGAATCCATTGTGAACTGAGAACATTATGCCCTGCACGTCCGACCGCTGGTTCTTTGTTTTCTCTGCAAACGAGTATGCAAATGTCACTGGAAATGTTTCCTCCTAGTTTATCTGTTTGTGGTTCGTGTATTTCTAACAATTTAGGTCTTTTACAAGTACTGCAATGGAGTTTTCCAAATGTTACTCTACGATCCCATTGGCATACACACAATCAGTAGCTAAGCTATTTGTATATGACTACACAAATAAATTACTCGTTAAACTAACGGCAATTCTATTTAATCTAACGGGTTATATTTCTTTTAATTGCAATTTGTCGTGTAAATAAAACAGATAACAGCGATGATTCTCCTTTAAACCTTTAGGAAATAAATAATTAAATACCTTCAAAACATATTGTATGCCAAAACTCTGCAGACCTATTTACAGAATGAACATGCATATAATCTGGAGCAGTCTGTAACAATTGTTGTAAGTAGGTCCTTTTCGTTTAGAAGGGAAGTACTAAAGTAGCCAACCAATCAAATATTATTGCCAATTCTTCATATTTTACTATATGAACGTGATCAACGTGGCGTGAACAAAGTCTAGAATTTATTATGTAATTTCACCAGCAAAATAGACCGAAATTTAATTTCCTTCTGCCGTCTCTACTTAAATATATCTTTAAGGCCCCATCAACCAACCATGACTATAATTACTAATTACAATTCCTATACCTACCAATATTGTATGTTTTAGTACTTCTTCCCTATGATTTATCTTAGGTCCAGAATAGTATTACCCTATGTAAGCGTGTTAGCTGATTCGAGGGAGAAAGGAATCCCTGGAAAGTCCATATGTCGCAGATATCGGGGCTTAATATAGTTAACATTGGTATAGACGTCAGGATAATAAACAATGATAGCAAAGTTTACAATGTTTTCACAGGGCGGAATTATATTTGCTCTGAATTCTGCGATTTCAGCATTTTCAAGGAGTTTAGGAAAAATAAATTGGAGAAATGCATGGAAAGCATTTAACATTGTGTGCCTTCGCTTGCAAAACAACAACGGTAAATATTTTGTGGTTTGATTATCTGGGGAAAGTTTGTGTTGGGATAATTTCATTGCTCTATATCCCCTCCATGGTTTTACTTTCCATCAGGATAAATGAATCAGCTGAAGGATTCTTATTTGATTAGAAACACAGACGATATTTACCTACGTTACTAACTGAACCTTCACAGATCTCTACGGAAGGCTTAATTCCTATTCTCTGCATTTTATGTCATTTTAAGTACTTTGGAGCAGCGGACCATACGGCACACCTAACTTAGCATTGTATATTACGGTTCTTTGCCGATCTTCCACTTTTTAATCAATAGTTCCCCTGTTTGCCTTTCTAGGTAAACATTCGTCAGGACTGCTCATCCTTTTTCCTCTGTCATTTCTGGAACTTATTCCATCTGTCTCAATTCCATCTTCAAGGGCATTAAAAATTCTTCCTTTCCAAATTAAATATATTACTATAATAAATCGAAGAATCTCATACGTCATACATTTACCGTGTAAGATTGGATTTAATTGTTTTTCGGAACGAAAACGCATTTTCTTTGGGTTTTATCGTCGATGCCAATGCAGGTGTTGTTAATTGGGGGCTTAGTATAAAAGAGTTACTGTAATTAGGCAGTAGTTGGTTACTAAATCTACAAATCAGCTACCTATTTGCATTGCATTGTTTGTCAACGATTTTCCATATTGCATTATGACAAAGGCCGCCTACTGCGATCAGCCCGAGGCTTGGCTGTTCATCATGGGTGGTCGTCTCATTTTACCTGTGCATTGCATGCTAGGGATCACAATTAGTACATGAACTTACGTCACACTAAAAATTTAATCAACTATTAATTTGCAATATACAATGACCGTTTGAAAGTTTTACTATGAGCAATGCAGTTGACGTTGTCACCATTAAGTAATTTGTAGGCATATTTTTGTTAGTTTTCAATATTCAGAAGGCTAACAAATTTTGCATTTGTAAATTTACAAAATATCTCAGAGGTAAATATTGAGCAGTATTTCAGAAATTGAAATATAATTTCTTCATGTTATAATTTGATGAAGATTAATACTGCGGGTATCGATGAAGCATTTACTATTCACTTTTGCATTCACCTAACAATGCTTCATGGGAAGTAGTATCTCCCAATTATTTAGTTATTTGGCATGAATATTAGATGACGTATGTTACAGTGTTTTGCGTATACGCTCCCAACTAACTGTAACCTCAGGTTTTATGAGTAGACAAGAGTTTGTGCCAGTGTTATTTACGGAATCACTTCATCAATGAGTAGAAAGTGGTTATTAATAGAGCAAATGAGATTTTGCGTTGGAGAGCGAATGAAATGTCAAGTGAAAGTAAATTAGCCATCGCTTTCCCCGGTTATGATTCATTAATTACTTTTGTGTAATTCTACAGGATATTTATCCGATGGGGATTTGTTATTATCTGGAAGCAACGGAAACCGTCTAAACGACGGCTACCTTTCTGAGTCTGGAGCTTCTATATACACTCGTCGCTCCCATCAAAGCTCTTCAATTCGCGGAAAAGATGGAAATTCGTCTAGAAGTGCCAATATCCACGACGGAAATCATCATGGGAAACAAGCTTTCATTATGGAAGACAGGTGAGCATCAAATTCTGAAAATATCGTGTAATCTTTAAAGCACTTTTAGTAACCTAGTCAAATGTTTAGCTGACAGTAGTAAATATTTTTTAAATGACGAATCTATTACTGTAGTCTTTAGTTGGGTATACATATAAGTTACTTATTATGTACAAAGGGCATAATATTTGCGAAGGCCAAATCAACTATTATTTATTAGTGTAGAATACGCGAGCCATACAAAACTGTGCAGTAGAAATCTTTTTTCATAACAAACAACGCGTTCTTTTATTGTAATCGCTGAGTTTTCTTTATTTCTCAGTAAACGCAAGTAATTTTTTGTTAAGGTTTCTGTTTCGTAGAAAACTTCAGGAATAGAACAGACATATTGATCACTATCGTCGAGTAAATAACTGTTAGACATAATTGGTTGCTCATTTAGAATGCTGCTTACAGTTAAATTGGCTACCCATTTTCCATTTCATTGGAGAGGGGTGATATTTTCATTAGATTTGAGTGTGTAGAAATAGGAAATATTTTTAAGTGCATGTGGTAATTATAAACACGTGGATTTTCCAAACTTTACTGAAATCAAATTTTTTATTGATTAACATGCGAACTCTTTAGTTAGAGTTTAGATGTCTATTTTAGGTTTTTCTTTAACAAATTCAGATGTCTCATCTTGAAATTCCTAAAAAATGTTCGAAATGTATTGTCAGGTCGTTAAGACGAGTCACACTGATGACGAATAGATTTCGGAGGGGTGCCGTAATGTGTAATCCATATTGCCTTTTACATAAAGTATAATATAGTTGAAAGACGTAGAGTTATTAATAGTTCAATTTTGCGGAGCGACTTACTCATACGTACAACAAATGCCAAACATTTCAATATCGGCAAGGTAAAACTATATTACAGGGTGACTTTTAAGAATTTCTGGATTCTCCATTACAAGCCAATTGGAAACATACATGGTTTTCAACTGCACTCAACAAATTTAGCATTTTAATTTGTTACACGATCCCATTAACTACTATGAATATTAATGCCTCTTTTATTATTGGAAAACCAATTCAAAGTTTGTAAAAAGCATTCATTTACTTGTACAGAAATTCTTCCTAAAAATCAGTTTAAACAGCATGCAGCCTAACAATTTCAAAAACTTAAGTAACCAATTAAGCCATTTATTTTTGTATAAAAATAACTTTGGTCAAATTGCATAGAAATTTCAAATACTTGCTGATTGCCTGTGTAAAATAATGTACTATGGGATTACGAAAATGAAATTGATCTGTATTAATTATTTGCGGACAAGCATTTCTAGTTTTGACTGACCCTGTAGGAATATGCTAGGTACGAAGTGGAAGATTAACATTGTGGAGAGGCGTATAATATAAAGGTACCTAATAGTATTAGTCTGAGAGAGTTGTGTTGTGAATAGAGTTGCTCGCAGAGAAAGCATGAGTAATTGTCAGAAGGGGTAACTTTGCAGCCCTACAAACAAAGTGAAGCATTACTTCATTCCATCCATTCTTCCATTTACTGTAGTGAAGCTCTACTCTCTGTTCTACTTAGTCTACAAAACTCTACTCTATTTCATGCACCCATATTTATGTACAAAGTATTGCCCAATTTCGCTTTTCTCATGCTGCGTCAATGTGTTCGGCGAGAATTGAAATTATTGGCAGCGGTCTATATTACCCGATGCGATAGTGTTTAGTCAGACTGAACTCTTCTCGACGCTTTCTTGTTTTCTCCAGCGCCATGTGCACAATTCAGTGTTCATTCTATACACATTAGGTTATATGAAAGCTGATTGTTATTTTCGGTTTTCGGTAAGACCCTACCGTAAATCCTAGACTCAGTATTGGATTTCCGATAAAATAGGGCTTCGCATTACACACCTTGTAATATTCTCTCATTTTCTATTATGGGCTCTACTTAATAAAATTTGTGCAACTGTTAGAAAAATTATATCAAGAAAACGAACAAAACAATTTTATACCAAACAGAAATTAAATTAAAATGTGTCACTAGTAAGTATTTTACAAAAGCTTGGTGAGATATTTTTTAAACTGGTTTTACTGTCATAAAACTGAAATCCTAATAAGCAAGTACAAATCGTTCTAAGCTTTTGTGTCTGTAATTGATTATTTACGGTATGTGCGAGGAATATTGCAATTGTTCCTGTTTGCAAGTAACCATTGGACTGTATACAATATAAAGTATGCCGTCTCTTTCCTTTGGTTTTTCCATTTCCTAGTCTGTAGTTTTCTCATAGATGTTTGGCGTTGGTCATCGGTGTACCGCACACAATACACATTTTATGTGGATGTTATGCTGCGTACTCACACAATGGCACATACGCTTTATTACAGCGTGCATGTCGTTCCGGGATACTGTAAAAGGAAAGGAAAATGGAATGGAGAACTTGTAGCGCGACATTCCCAGTGTGTTGTGAGTATATAAAGACATCGTACTTATTGTGCAAAATATCAGCTGGTCTCCGTGCATGAGGTCCCCCTTAGAAATTGCACAGCGGCTAGTTACCTTTACTTACTTTCCAAACCGTATTCAGAGATTAATATATCGACAGTGTTATTGCATGAAGCGCCCACGGAGTTCCCTACGGTTCATTTATAATGTAATGACCAGGAGCATTACCACAATGCGTTTCAACGTTACCAGGCATCAGGATAGAATCGCTCGTCACTACCACATTAATCCATTTCATTTGAAAACCGATATAAATAATGCCATGCTTAGCGAAACTAAAAGTATTAAGTAAGGGCAGGGGCATGGGGAATGCTCCATGCATACAAAACTGATACAGAGTTACTTTGCCTCCGGTACATTATTTATCATGGACGATTCTTGCTGTTTGCACAAAGGATACGCAATTCATACCAACATAACAGTCCGTTGTATCTCTAAGTTTCCATATCCGAATAAAATTAATGTGTTTAGGGCAGAATAGTCTCCTTTTGGTTTGGCTCTGTCAGAAAGTTTCTTTGGTAGGGTTTCCAAGTATTCTTAGTGATAGTACAGAGATGGATGTTTTTGCGGTACTTATTGTGTGTCTACATATTCATAGTTTATGCTTAGTATTATGCATTAATTATGTTTTTAGTGTTCGGACTGATTTTGCAAGAATATTCCTAATCGCCAACAGTCAGACTCTCTGCCGACACTTGGGATTCCATTAATATCTGTAAAATGTGTTTGTAGGATCATGTAGTTAAGTTATATATTTTACGGGGTCTACTCCTAAATATTTTAGCGCAGTCAGAGTTTTGCATTACGCAATAATTTGGCTTGCCGGTTTCCAAATGCCTCGACCATAACAGCAGAATCAGACATTTACATACATAATGTATTCTTCTATTTAGTAATGGAAAGTGCACCAGTATTCGTTCATTTAAAAACTGTACTCAGAATTTATCTTATAATATATTCGATTGCACATAACTTAGAGCATAAAGCAAGTTCAGTTCTTTCTAAAAGACTGAATTATCAGTAAATGGACTACAATCATATTATATGGCACATTCTTCCAGATGAGTATTTGGCGATAAAAAGTATTACTATAAAGTTTAGGATGGCTGTGTAGTAGCGGAAGCGTATTAAGTGAAGCAGCAGACAACAGGAAGTCTACATCCAGGAATAATAAATCATTATTCAGACACTTTTCAAAGAAATAGAGAAAATATCTGTCGCTTGGCATACACAGAAAGAAGAATAAATGAAACGCACAGTGCCCAAACGTATTTCTAAAGGAATGGTTTGAGATATGCAGTTTTTATAAGCTTTGGCAATCGAAGAATATGACTATAATTTTGTATTACATCCGTTTGTAGTTGATGTACTTCCAGTTCTCCGGCATTTATTGGCAGAGAAAAAGACTGATGGTTGCTTTTATAGTGAGTATCAGTATCACTCTTCACTAGAACCCGTCTTAGAGACACAAAGTAAAAGTTAGGGAAAACCGATCCAGCCAAAATGCTGATAGATGAAGCAAGGAAAATGGAAGAAAGTGGAGAAAACACATTTATCTAGCACTAACGTGAAGAATTGAGCAAGAAAGCAAGATATCTCATTTATAGTAATAACTTTGCCGAACTTAGTATCAGTTTTCATCCTGAAGGTTCACTCGAATATCAAGCTAATTAACATAATTAGTTTTATGCTGAAACAGTTTTTAGTGTTGCAAAAATAATGTGTTATAATTTCTTTTAATTACAATGTAGAATCCTCAGTACATAATTTAGTGTTAAATGCAAACTATAAATTTTGTTACATAATAATATAAATTTAATATCATTTAAAGGAATTCATGAATTTCTAATTGCTAAAGTACTGTAGTTGTTGGGTAAAAGTGAGACTTGATGATTTCATGGTGGAATATTGTGTATCTTGGATGGATTGGATGGAGATTGGAACACTTTGGATTGGTTTTGGTATTCTATGGGGAATCTGCTCTGTACATAACTGATTATGCGTTCTGTTCTCATCAGACCTTTTTGCTGGGCTTTAGTTGCGTTACGTAACTTAAGTTAGGTTTTGTTGCTCTACGTGTGCTGGGTTATATAGCTAAATCGGTGGCTGTAACTGCAGTACATAATATACATAATAAGTTAGCGATGCCATGCGATGCCAGGCAGCCCCATAGACATTGTCCCATGTTTTATTGTAGAGATGTGTTTTGATAGGGAAGTAGAGTAGCTAACTATTATTCATATATATGTAGTGGGGAAGATAGGGAGTGAGTGAGTTTGTGTATCATAGTTTCAATATGCAGGAAGACTGAGGAGTAGCTGTGTATGTATGTCGTTTGTTATGTAGTGAATGCAACGTGCGATATCGAGTACATATAGAGTGCAGTGTGTATAGAGAGATAATGTTGAGTTTGAGAAGGGGGATGAATGTCCTCCCTCCATATGAAATACATTGTGATTGTGAATGTATGCTCGGTGGTTGGTAAGAGAGAAAAACTGAGGCTCATATACAGTTAGCTTCCCTAATTCATCGATCCGAGAGTCTGAGCAGGTCCAAGAGCAAAACGGCGGTGGAGGAAACTTGATTCCCCCGAACCGAAATGCATGAGACGAGATCAAGCCAGTGGAAAATATACATGCATTCTCATTCCGTGCTCCAACTCAAAACCTTTACCAGACTGTCCGCTTGTGCCACCAGAAAACCAAAATCTCGTGTCATTTCACAAAACAGCCAAAACCGTCACTACACCAACTTCCAAAAAACTACTGACCTTTTTCCTTGTTTGGAATCCTGTGCGCTTCTCTCTCTCTCTCTTTGTCGTTGACAAATAAAACTAGAGACAGAATGTGAAAACAAATTATATTTCCAGACTGATATTGCGTAGAGTATTTACTACGAGTAGGTAAGAAAGCAAAAGACATTGATTCGCAACACACGCGTTCAGCATCAGTTTCTCTGTTCCTACAAAGTTTCCTTACTTGTCAAAGACTATAGTTAGATGTAGCAACTGAATTCAAAACAAACTATTGTTAGACAGCTATATTGCTCTTTCGAGGATATCCTCAACTTTCCCGGTCCCAAAAATTAAGTGAAGATCTACACTGGGATAATGATAGCAAATAAGTGTTTTCCAATGTGTTATACCGCACCTAGACAACTTAACGTGCAACCCTAGACAAAGATACGGTTTTGTGCAAACTAAAACCATTGTATCCAATCCAACAAGCTCGTGTTCACAGAATTTACGTCTGGCGGTAAGTAACGGTTATCTAAAATCACGTACCTTTTGTTTAGCGCATACATGTAAAACTAAAGTAAATTTGCATAAGATTAGTGTACAATTATTTAATATTGTATAATTATGCATTTGCTCTATTTTCAATTTAAGAGGCCTCAATATAGGTTTATTGTTTTAGGACAAAATCAAAATTTATATTTATCTAATTGTACACCACTGCACTGACACTAATATTATTGCATGATTCCTTTAAAGGAGAAAAATATGAATTTGTTTGGCTTGGAGGCCCCAGTTTAAAAAACCTATATTTATGGTGACTCAGAGAAGTACAAATAATTTCGTAATTAAAACGATCATGCGAATGTATGAAATAGTTATCTCAGTCTTATTTAAATTATGCATGAATTATGGCTCACTATAGGTTTTAGGAACCTTAAATTGTAATGACGATTTCTTCTTGTTTGGTTTTAATTTGGCACTGGTTTATGGAATGAGGGTAAATATTGACTTGATAAGGGAAAACGACTTCAATTTAATTCTATTCGTACACAATATTAGTGAAGTGAAGAGGGAAATAACTGTTGAGTTCATTGTGTTGGTTAGATCTCATCTCGCCTGATCGAGTTCCCTATAACTTTAGTGGGGCACTTAGCTCAAGAATAGGTTACGTTAAATTTGAGTTTTCTCGTGTGATTTGATGTGCACTGGAGCAATGTGATTGCACAACCAAGTCAAGTATAGCATCTGCACTGAACCAATTCTTCCAGATACGACTTACATCATGAACCTGCTATCTCTACCAATTTACCTTAACTGGGAGAACATTTCAATTTCATTTTGAAAACTGCTGCTGTGCTACAATGTCATACACACAGTTGCTAGTTAATGCACATTGTATCCACAGCCAACAAAGATGAAGCTTGGCTTATCTTTCATGTATTTTGGGTACCACTCATTGAAAATCTCATATCCTGACTAAAGTGAGGGATCACAATGTTATCGTCAAGAACTGTACAAAATTAAATTGCCTTCATTTCCCGATTTTGTTACGCAGACCAATTTAAAAAATGATATAACCTACTTTTTATCTTCTCCAAATGATTATAATGTATGTATTGGCATTAATACCATCTTGATTACGTAGTGTCGCTTACGTAGCATTGAAAGGTATTCTTATAGTATTCGCTCTGTATTAAAGTAAACGTATTCCTTAAATAAAGCACTCTACTACAGCAGCAACAATTTGGAAAAGTGGAGACAGGAAATTGATTATCTATAATGTAATACAAAATAAGTAGTACAAAGAGAATTGACTTTAAGAAGTAAATTCGTATTGACTATTTTACCTTAACCCTAATAAAGGTATATTTTGTCTTAATGGTACACTAAAATAATTTAAATTTCGGAATTAGTCCTACATTTAAGGTTCCACGTTATAAAAATATTTGAAATTCATTATTTCACGAACGTAAGACATTGATAATGATCGGCAACGTGTTTTGCATTCTAAATTCTAGTATTTGCTTACATTAGGCTGGATTTCCATAAAAATGTGTTCAGTTTTAATTTGCATCCTACGCAGTAATCAATCTTACCATAACTGATAAATAGAATAGAATGTTTCGACGGGTGGTAAAGAGTTGGCGGTGAATTGGAGTATAATTTCATGCTCTGTTTGTCCGAATAATTTGGAGTTACTGCTGGGTGTGGATTTGATCGGATAAGGACTGTTATTAAAGTATCATTAAGATGTACGTCTGTATTGCAGGAAAGCTGGGCAACCATCTTGTAAATTGTAACTCGACACTGTTTTCACAATATAAATATTGGATATAGTCCCTTTGTTGAAGCTTATGGTGCTGTTAGATATCTTTCTGTAGAATGCAGTTTATTGGAGGCAAGGATCTCCTTCCAGTGTAACAGATTGCAACCAGCTCAAAAGATATACAGCACAACACATATTGTATAGATTAAAGTATTCTTCAGGTCTTACATCCACTACTATCACAGTTTTATGTGGTGCATTGTAATTGAAAAAATTCGTGTGGAAGTAATACGCTTTGCCTGGAACTTTAATGCTCAATTAATTCTGCGGTGGGTTGGGAGGCTGAAAATAGCAAGTTTATTTTCTCTGCAAGTACTTTCGATTCCTTATATCTGAGTTAACAAGATAGATTGGTTGGATATATTATGTGCTATTTTGTAAGGTATCTGTGTGACAATATCCTAAGGATCCTTGTGATGTTCCTTCCAAGAAGTCAAAAGGAGATTCAAAATAAACAAGTTGCTTCAGTAAATATTTGGTTTCATTTGACTTGTATAAAATTGAATATAAAATTTTTCTAATGGTTGCATGTATGTATCTGAAGAGCAAAAAAATCCACATGCGAATTCCTAACTATTTGTAAACATAAAAAAGGGCAGTATGATGTAAGCAAGGAATGCACTTTCAGTTCATACATATTCCTCCTACAGCTATGCAAACATTAACAGGATTTTTATTTGCAACTTACATGTTGCGAATATTTCCATAATATTACACAAGTTACAGGTAGAATGCCTGGTTTTAGTTCAGGATACAAGCAGAGCGACTCAACAGAACTCGTACTAAACTGTACATACAAATATTTCTGACTGACTCAGCAGATCTGTTTCATTTATTCTGCAGAAATTGTATTACTCCATGAGAGTACTCCAAAACTAAAACCTGAAAAAATTCCGTTTTAGACTTGCTATTTCATTTTTTTCTTGACAGTTGACCTTTCATTAAAAGGAACTGTTTTTTAGAACTAGAAGTACTTAGTAACCTACTTTACAACTATTTAATGAGTTCCCAAATTAACTAAATGATTAGATGCTGGAGACTGTTCGTATTCTAGGTAAGAAATTCAAGCACTCATCACAGATTTCATAGAAAGATATTGGTTATCATTTTAAAGTGACTTAAGTATCAGGAGGTATGATGTATAGGTAGAAGACTTACGTCAGTAAACACAGAAAATTCCATTTGTAGCAATTGAAATCAATGTTTAGGAATAAAATGCATTTACTACAAATTTACAATTAAAAAATGATAAAGTCCTATTTTATCTGCTGGCCAGTAATGTAATATCTGTTCATTGAATTCAATATTGCAATTACTAGGAAATAAAGAATAAAATATCAATATTTTTTAAATAAAAATTCTTACTATTGCTATGTGCTAACAATTGCAATAGCTAAATAAATAAATTTTATATTATTAGAAAATATTACTAAATACAGTTTCCTTCCATTGTAGAAGAACAGTATGATTATCAGATACGGTTATAATTTCATGCATGCATACACAAATATCATATGCTTTGACCAGAGTAAGCAAATTAACACAGGTAACAGCTTATTTTGGTTTGGCTTGACGAAGCAGGATTCCAGCTGCTGCTGGCGAGCTTTTGTCAATATTCAATAGTATAGGGTTGTGCAACGTTTCCGTCCTCGTTGATTAGTACGATGCAGCAGAGTTGGTACCCTACCTTTGTCATTTCCCTTTCATTTCGTGATTCTTGGTTGTAAATCAGCACGTACACAGGGTGCGTTAGGTTGGAGAATAAGCCTTATAAGTGTGTCGTATATTCATTCAACTGCTAACTACTAAAACTAAAAGTCAAAAATTATACTATTCTCATTGAATTTTGTAGTGCAGCATACCATGCATGTGTAAATACCTATGGAAAATATATTATTAAAAGCAACGTTACGACTGCGTAAGAAACTGAACGTGTGCTACCTACTACGATATTAATTAGATAGTAAGAAACAGTAGTTCATACAGTTCGTGGGAATGTTTCACAGTTTCATTTTAAGACCTCCTAATTTGCTTACACCCAGGGTACTCCCATGCAGTGCATGCATGCATTACGTGCACTGCATGAAATGCATAGTGCATGCATAAAAAGGGTCGTGTGCAGTGCACAAAATGCACGAAATGCATGAAATTAAAACATTCCTTTTTATCACTTTCTGAACTATTTAATTATACAATTTTCTGGCATATTTTTACTAATTACAATCAGTAATAATCAATTCACAACAAATACAAACGTTTTGCTTTGAAAATTGCAAAAATATTGGCAATTGGGTGAACACCACACAAAGTGTAATTTGAATGCCTTTACACTCTTCCTTTTATGATTTCTGTTTTTGCAAAAAAACAATTTCTTACCAGTAAACTATTTTACCCAAAGCAGTAAATCCTAAATTCATAAATTAGAAAACTATGAGATGAGAATATCATGCTTAGCATACAAATGACAATATAGAAGCTAATTATTATACCCACTTTATGGAAAATAAACGAATGTAGTTAGCTATTGGCAGGTATTGGATATATATGGGGATTTGGTGTCAAATATTATACGGAAGTGTTTTTGATGTACGGAATTATCAGTTGAGTGGTTAAAAGTAACATATTTTATAGCAAAGTTTACATTCTTCCATTACAAATATACAAATATCTCTATACTGTACCCTATTCGTGCATTATGTGCATTTCATGCATTTCGTGCATTTTGTGCATTTTGTGCAGGTGGGTGCATGAAAACAATTTCGTGCGCACGTTGGCGTACACTGCTTACACCTCTGTATAGAAGGTGAGGTAAACTATTTCGAGACATCATTTCTCCTATAAGATTAAATGTGACCTGTTAAATATCAAAAGAATTTAGAATGCAAATGAACGCTGTCGGTTGAATGTAAAATTGAAGGGCAAAAATCTGTTGCTAAACTTAAAAAGAAATTCTATTCAAAATATTTACGTGAAAACGTGTTTTAATATTCTATTAGAAGTGATGGATTTGTATTTGTAGAGTTTGGAAACTGTTTTTAGAAAATGTAGGTATGGTATTCAGAAAGTAATTTGGTGACGGTGTACAGTGACTTCGTGATGCCGAAATGATGTTCTTTTAGAATGTACCTTGCTTAATAAGTGCTCTGTGCACAATATATCATCTCTTAATTATGACAAGTGAAAGCGAGCGAAAGGGAATGGAAGAAAGTATGGCAAGCATTTGGCACAAAGCTAAAATAGTTGATTGGTAGATATTGTTCTAGTAACGGTTAGCAGAGAGGAAGAAAAATGTTAGTTATTGCCTGGTGGGCAGTATAGCTTATAATAATCCTCTTGTCGTTTCTCGTATATGGAAGGAATACGGAGAAAGAAGTCTGTTAGTTTGTCGTGGGTTTGCAGATAATGCAATAATGGAATTCGGTATAACAAGAGAAGAATAGCGCCAAGACGGACATAATATTTAGTTGAAGCCACGCATTTGTACAACAGTTCCCTCGCTCCCATTAAAGCCGCTGTAAAAATAAATGTTTTAAAGAAAGTTGCTAACTAACTGTAAGTAGACACAGTGTACAACTCTTTAACGTTTTCTCGGTTATAGCGACGAAGTTAACTTTGTTTTGTGCTGCGTTGAATCCTCTTTGTGTAGTCCCCAGTTTGCATTACACTGGTAGGCAACAGTAAATGGCGAAGTATTCTTACTTAAATATACTACGTCTACTTTGACGACTTTCCCCAACAAGCTTATTTGCTTTCCTGTTGTAGTAATAAACATAACGTAACATAAGTCTATTAGCATTTAACATTATGAGCTTTCTTCTTCATGTAAAATATAGAATTCAACAAATTTATGCAAGCTTTACGTACATGCAGTCATCCTAATGTAATATAATATCTCTCATAGCACTCCGGGTCACCACCCAACATGGTTAAGTACTAGATGTACAGGGTCTTGCATAAATATTCATGCAAAGTTTTGTATTAGGCACGCAATCACGCTATATCCTTATGCGTTACACTCTTTTGCAATAATACAGAATAAATTCAATACGTCTTATGGGTTACCTTCATTAATCACTTTATATTTACAATCTAAAAATGTCGATGAAATTTTTAACTTGTCAATATTTTACCATTATGCATATTTGGTCTTGCATTTACTTTTGAAATATGTATGTAGATAACTGTACAATAGTGTAGTACACATTATTATACGGTATCCCCTAATAGAACAAATATCTTTGTACCTTGGAATAGTAACTTCTGTCTTCGCTGTAGTTATTGTTTAAGTAGTTTAAGTACTTTCACTATAATAATAACTGTGGTTGTGTATCGCTCAACTGAGAAAGTCATGCATAACGAAGTCTGTACATTATGTATTTAGTATATGTTCTGCACGCCAATCATAGCAAATCTTAAATTAACAATAACCACTGAAGTTTTTGCATTCTTATCGTAGTTCATACATACAAAAGGAAATATACTTCACGGAGCTTTCTCTGTGAACCGTAAGACACACTTTTTGGTAATGTCGCTTTGTTAAAAGAGAAATATAGAGTTTTAATGCTTACATTTTTAGTAGGCACCTAGTGTATCTTGTAACAAGTACTGCAAGTTCAGCCAACCAGAAGCGCCTCTCGGCTTCCTTCCTTACTCCTAATATTAAACACCCTCCTAGCTATATGCACACATAGGTTTTCCAGCAGGGCACCTACTTATATGCAAATTGTGTACTTATGGTAGGCTACGTTTTTGCCTTAAGTAGACATCATAAATATCACGACTATTTTGCTTTTAGTCACTTGACATTTTTACACAACCTATATATAAAATAATTAAATTAGGATATGATTTTGGTAACCACAGTTTCCCTATTTTCTTCCTATTCCAAAAGCTTTTCCATGCTAAAACCCAAACATGTACGCATTTAATAGGGAAACTCCTGTTTTACGCAGTTTATATGAAGCAGAATAATAAAGCATCTTACACACTTAATATTTTGTATATAACTGGAACGTAGAAAGCAGTTACTTAAAAAGTGTATAGAAAAATTCTAACTGTTGTGTACCTCGTATCGTGTTTTCAATTGAAGTTTATACATTATAGAAAGTGATAGAGCAAACAAGTTTGCAATAACAGTGTAATTATCTGATAAATTGAGTTACAATTTTAATAATGTTGAGATTGTGTGTGCTCCGAACGGCGAATTACGTACTTAGTTCCCTGTAGGTTTATATAAGTAGTTGTAAAAATAGAAAAAAGTAATAAGTATACCTTTCAGGTTTGTTTAGTTTCGAATTGATTAGATTTTGGAGTTCGGTACAGTATATTTATAGTTGCACTTGTTAAACGGTAAACTAATGTCTATGGCCAATATTATAGCTAGAGTATAGCATTACCGTGTTGAATTTTGAGATGGGCGTGTGGTGGAAGGTATAATAAGTGTAGTGGTGTATGTATGTACGCAATATTTTAGTTGTTGGGGAAAGTAGATTGATCGACGACAGAAAAGACAGTTGACCTTTGGAATGACTGATGTTGATGTCTGAGTTGAATTTTGTCGACGGCTCGTTTTAGTAGTGCCTGAAACGGAATAGGAGCCTGAAGTCAAAGTTTTTGGCTGGCTTGGTGTTAAAAAGTGATTTTGCATGTATAGTAGAGGAGCAGATGTAGTGGAGTACGTTTATGTAGCTCGGTAGCATTATATTAGTGAGGTTTAATAGCACTATGTGCAAAGAAGCAATAGTACTCGTAGTTGAGTGGAGCTGTGTGCATTATAAATATCTAGTAAGGCTATTAAATTTTAAATAAAGTGAAAGAGAAGAAGAGAAAGCGGAGAAAGCATTGCTTCTCTCTTATGACTCTCCCCAGTAGTAAGTTTAGTTTAAGAAGATAGGGCCAGGAAAATGAAAGCTGACGTTTTACTGCCGTATTGTAGAGTAGTGGCTCTTGTCTTTATCTCTCCTATAACCAAGGCGCTTTGCAGTCCTCCTTTATGAACGTGTTGTCTGCAGAGATTCACCAAGAGATAGAAAGGTAGCAATGACAGACTTGCTCTTCCAAAACTACATATTTCTTCTTTTATGATTCTAACTAAAATTCCTGATATTCTATTATCTACATGTTATGTTTGAATGTCTTGACTTGTTACAGGCATTACAACGCTTCTATCTCTGCATACATGATTATGTTATCTCTCCTCCTTAAATTCTTCCAACTCTACTCTCTATCTTGCACACTATACTAAACTTAATACAAAATATATTCTCCTACGTTCGACACAATTCTTTCTCTGTAACTGTAATACATGCTATACTGTGTACTTTAATATTTATTTTGATGCAACAACCGCAGACGTAGTTTTCTGAGAGATATTCCATCAGATCATTCTTCAAGTGTAATATTACCTTGAGTAATAGTTGCATGCTCCCCAAGTTATTTTTTAGAGTACCGTGCTCTGGAAGTTTTATGCAACAGACTTTGTTTCCGGAGAATATCCGTCCTACGTCGTCCACTGATAACAAAACTTTTATTTTACCAAAATATGTATGATTAGAAGTGCATTGTCTATCATTAGACGCCTCCTCTGACGCCATGTGCATGGGATTTTTACTTTGTGTCATCTATGTGTTCTCATGAACAGTTGACTACCTATAAAATAGAAATTACTTAAACATTCCATCTGGGAAAACTTATTGATTAAGCGCTACCAGTAAAAATGTCTTGTTTCAGGAAAACCATTGTTCCTATTGTTGAGTAGACAAATTCAAACATCTTTACTTGAAAATAATGCTGGAAAAATTAAAACAATATTTGCACATGAATTCCCCTTGTTTCTAAACACATGAGCAGCTTTAGAAATAGTGAATGAAGGAAAATGAAAAACAGTCAAAAGGTTTACCTTCATAAAGACCTCAATTTACGTGTTTTGGATTTAATTGGATAGCATGGAACAGTGTACTTGGCAATCAATGTTGTGAAATAGAACTACCGTGTCGTTATTTAGATTATTAAGTCCAAGTCAATCAAACGAAGCGGATAAATTTCTTTTATTTTATCGTCAGCTCCATTGTGTTATTGCGTAGACAGTTGAGAAATTTGAGGGGGTTATTACGGGTTAATGTCGACGCAAGCAGTGATGCTTTTTGCTGTCAGTGTGTATTGAAAAAGACAAAAAACTTGGCAAGTGTATCGAGAGAAGAGAGGGACTGAATGGTAGATATTGTGTGGTGTGTAAGTACGTTACGCAAGTTGGCTGAATTGAGTTAGGGAGCAATCCATAATATATAAACAGAATAGCTTATGAATATAAAGTAGGAATGGCAGTGAGATTGACATGTTTGTTTCATTTTCGGATGTCTTCTGTCTGCCTTGTATGAGTGAGCGTGTGTTTCTCTTTTTCTGTTCCCGAAATAATCCACTGCATGGATTCATACAAATACAATAGAATACTCCACGATTCTACTTGAGTTCTATTTATTGGAATCGAAATTCAAAATGAAAAGCGTGTCCTGGTAGCATATAGACTCATTAGTGGGACACATCAGATCCTAGGAGAGGTAAAGGTACAGGTATTTACTTTCTGCTCACAATCACCCAGGACCACCATAGCCGAGTTCAATTTGACTGGAGAAATGTGACGAATCGTGACTGACTGACTCTGCACCATATTATTCTTATGCGTCAGTTGCTATCGCTTCGTTTATCTGCAGCTTATCAGATAGCAATAGCAGGAAAGGCTCAATAGATTCCCATTGCTCCATCACTTCATTCTAGCATCTTCATGAAATGTCAAAAGATTTCTCTCTGACTTTCTGTTCTTCTTCCTTGTCAATGATTTCTCCACAATATTAAAGCCAATACAATACCTACTATTCCTTTTATTCAACTCTCTCTACTCCTTTCACACTGTGATGAAATTCTGTTCCATTTTTACATCCCAAAAATATGCTGAGGCACGAGGACAGAGAAAACTCGCACCATGTGTCAGCATTGTTGTTCATTTCTCCTTTAAACTCAATGCAATCTCAGCATCAACACTGCCCTGTTCTGGCTTACAATACATTTTGTCACTATTGATACACATTTCAGATATGTATAACCTAATACAAGTATTTAAACGCATTTTCTCCTATATGTATGGAAACTGTAGGAATTCTTTGTCCAAAGTCAATATTTTTATTATATATAGAAGCTGTGCTCACTAACTATGGTTTGGTGCAAATCGCTTATAGGATTCGCTTTTATTGTTGTTATGTAGCCAAATAATGCTAGCCAATAGAGACGCTAGCCATATGCTATTCTACTAAGGATCTGCAAAATCTATAATTTTGGCATTTCTATCCAAAGTGTATATTTGGTCTATATAAAGGATTTTCCTCATTATTATTACATTTTTCATGCTTTTTCTAAAGTATTCATTTCTCAAACGATTTTGCATTGTTCTTATAATTATTCTGGAGAAAATCAGCGATTGTGATGAATGCTTTATGTTTGTTAAATTTTGTCAACTAGGGTCTTGAACCAAATATCTTGAATCTAATTGCGCTTCATTTCATTAATTATAGCTGTCTTTCGTTTGGAGTAGTGGTATAATGCAATTGCTTTGGTTTGACAGTACTAAATTACATTAAATGTTGACTTAAGCTTTGCAACTCTGTTGCAACGTAAGTAAAGAGAATGCAGCTGAAGTGATCAGGGTTTATACTAAGAATTATACTTGATAATTTATAAATGTGGCTACTGTTTTGGGCACGCCCCATAGAAACTTCAATTTTGTTTTGGGTACATCGCATTATATTATTATGGTTAGGAGGAACGTTCCAAATAGTTATTTAATTCCGCTATAGCAGAGGATTTGTGCAATTTTTCAGCATTGTGTTGGTTGTCCCCTAATGTGCATAGATGTAGATGTAACATAATATTATAATTGTGAAAGTACCTATCAGAAACGCAAACTTGGATTCTTGGTATGTTTAATGTGTTAGGAAAGGCAGGAAAGCGAGGGAATGAAAACAGAGATAACTAGGTACTTTTACAAGGAATTTATTTCCATATCCGTTCTATTGCCAAACAAAACCAGAAAGGCGAGTGTGAGTCAAGTGAAGGTTTAGCGTGTAGTCGACGCTATGCAATCTTTTATTTCAGTGGTTATGCCATGTCTTATTGATGCGTATTTACGTAGGCACATTGCTATAGACGGAGAGTTGCATAGTTGCATGGGTACTCCTGCGTTAGGTACAATCTTAGCTTTTATTCTAACAATAAGATATTGGCTTCTATCCACGAGAAAGCATTTTGAATTATAGTATCTTAGTTATCCTACTTGACAGTCGACGGTTCGTGGTGTGTCCGTAAAAATAGAGAATAGGAGAGCAGGAATAGAAAATGCTGGCCTAAGGTATTTATTTCCTGCAGCAAGTGTTGAAGTTATAGAGCTTTGAGCTTGGTCACGACTCACAACTTTCCCCCGATTTTAAACATGTTAATTGGATTTCTTGGGAAAAACACAAGAGTCATCCAAAATATTTCTACGCTTGTCTGACTGGTTTGCTTTCTGTGGGGAAAGGAGCATAATATATCACCGTTCTCCTAAAAGGCTCCACTATACGCCGAGCCTACTGTATAAGGCGCCATTTCGCAAATGACCGTCCTATCGTTTTGGTTTCTCTTAACAGTGGGTCATCAACATCAGGGGGAAATTCTTCAATAGCAAGACTTGCAAGTATTCTTTCCCCAAAAAACCCATTTGTAAGGCTAGTTTTGTATTCGAAAATTTACGGTACATTAAATAGTAAGGGGTACTATTACAAAACAGTTATATCTATAATCAGAAGCTACTTCTAAATGGACATGTATGGGCTTCAACGTTCATGCGAAACCATATTCGACTTCCTCACCAACTTTCACCACAGATGCCTCATTTACTTCATTAAATTCTACTTTCAATTTTAATACATTTCTGCAAGTGATTCATGCATATACAGCGAAATAAACGTCTACATCTCAAAACCGTTAGTTCCAACTTTCTTCTAACATGTTGTTGACATCCTAACTCATTTTCTACTTTAAGATGTATTACAAAATTATAACTTCAGTGTCATGCAACCTAATCCCTAGTTATGAATAATGAATTACGGGCAGTAGGTACTGAAAAAAGTTTTATTTGAATAAATTCCAATAACGCAAAATGTTCATATCAAATTTAGGAAATTTAGGAAAACTTTTGCTTTTGGAAAACAATCTCAATTTTCTATTGAATTTTCAATTAATTAATTAGTATATACTAAGAAGCAATCGAGTATACAATGACAGTCCATGTTGTAAGTACCTCAAAAACCTTTACTAGTCCAACTTTGCTACCACGAACTTTTCCAAAAGTTTGCACAAGTTCATATGATGGTATTATTCCACGAACTTATATTTGCTTCCACATAATTTAACATCTTTTAGCTAATTTCGCTAACGATTTAATAAATTTGTCTTGCCACGGTATATAAATTATTTTGCTACCTATTCAATAGTTAGAATCCACTGAATTCTAGCACAAATTTACTATGTATTAGAAATATTCTAGCTCTAACAATAAGTGATTCAAAACTGCTAAAAGGGAAAAACACCAAACCCCTGTAGCTACTTTTTGAAATTTTTTAAGGCTTATTAATGTTTTTATGAGTTGTTGCTCTGCAGAGAAAGTAACCATATCATACAAATATTGCAATATGTTAGAATGTTTAGCTAGGTATTTACCTAAGTAAAATATGTGAAATTATTACGTAGGCTTGTCAAATGTAATCACATTATTATATCTCTATGAATCGGAGAAATCAAGTATCCAAAGGAAATTGAGTTTTTCTATTCATTTTACTTTCATCTGGAATGCCACTTAATAACGGGAAAAAACAGAAATATACTTTTACTATGAAATGCACCACGTATTTTGTCTCCAACAATGAAATAATAAAGTGTAGAGTGAAGGACAATAAAATTTCTTATTGCAAAGAAATTTATGATTTGTTATATGCACGAACGTTCACTCTGAGTGGCTTTACTTAGACATTTACAATTACGTTTTTGTCCACATACTTATCTTTAGTAGGGATAAAACCTATTTACAATCCACTTGACTTATACGATAAAGTTAGTAGCAACTGGATATGAAATACACGATTTCACCGAGCAGACACAGAGGGAAATGGGCTCCGAGATTAAAATCTAATGTGCCTGCTATGCAGAAAGTTGATATTTACTTGAACATTTTTTAGTGAATTCGATGATCAAATGAATAGAATTTTATGCGCCGGAGGTTACTTGCATTTTATCTATTTAATTGCAGAAGACGCAGAATCTAATATGCAGAATCCAGAAAATTTTATTTGGATTTTACCCTTTGCGTTCGTGCATGTCATATTTGTGTACCACTGCATTTACAACCAGATTACGACTACACTCTATTATTTGATTCCCCTGCACACAGAATATGAATGTAAAAATACTTCAACCTGGATATGGCCTAACTGACAATTCTGTTATAGAAAATAGGTCGTAGGTCATGATATGGATGCATTAGCCATACACTATTCATAATAATGGGTTTGAAGTTGATATACCGTTGCAATGCAAACTGTTTTGAGAGATTGCTGGAGAAGTGCTGTATTTCTTCAAGTCCCTTGGGCAATAGAAAGACCGAAAAAGCTATTTCATTTTCCAGAGGCTTAGTTGGCTTCTGTTCACTTCGGATATATGTAAAGTATCTACAAACAAGTCCAAAGTGGTCCGTGACGTTCTAGTAGCACATCATTCTGTATTTTCTTATTTCTTTGGTCTTAAGTGCTATAATGTAATGCATAGGGTCGCTATAGTTGATATGAACATGAATCTGCTGGAGGATTCAATCTGTTAACCTCACATTCGTCTCCTACATAGTTCTAGTAACTGAGGGAGGATAAACGACAGATACCTCCGTGGATGTGTTTTGGCAGACAATCGAATTCTGTACCTTGCAATGGAGTATTGCAAGTCCTTGTACTAAATGGCAATGAACAAGCAATGCAGAAAGGCAACTCCGTAATGTAAATATTAATATGGAACGCTACGGGAAAATGTACCATGTGCAATCTGTAATGTCACTTACCGAAAGTTAGCTAAATTGGATCAGCGTCGCCAGAAGCAAAAATCTAGTCTTTTCATTTTACTCAATCTGAAGCGATTAACATTTCCGAACTATCAATGTGTTAATACTTAGATATGTATGGTTCCCACTTTTCTTGTATTTGTCTGTATTTAATTTTGAATTGCAATTTGCAACCATGAAGGATTCTGGTGCAGCAAAAGAATCATTTTACATTCACGTAGTAATTCCTTTTAATTACTACATTTTTATTACCAGTGTCAAAACTATGTTAATATTTTAATTACAAAACTAACGGTTTCTTTACATACCAGCAAATTAACGTCTAAAAAGAAAAGCTTCCTTTTATTACTTTTGAAACCCCAGCGATTTTTAATCTCCTTCACTTTAAATCAATTCAATTGCAAGGCAAAAATAGTAAACTTTAAATTGCTGCAAATAGTTTGTCAGTGTTTCATAGTTTTATCAACGACCTCAGTTTTTGCTATTGGTAAGAAGCGAATCACAAGAGTTCAGCATTTTTTATTTGCAGGATATAAAATTCTCTTATGCCAGTTTCGATATGAATCAGTGTGATTTATTTCTCGGAGATTATTTTTGTGGCCTAGTCATGTCGAGGAATGCAGGGATACTTTTTGTGGGTATTGTAATAGGTATTCTTTTTGGAAATTTGTGACGTATTTGTAGAATAAGTCATTTAAGTAGTTTGATTAGTTCACAGAAAAAGTCCTGGTTCTAACGAAAAGCATAGAACGATTAATGTACACGCAAATATTTTATTAAAACGTTGCATGTTGATAATATTAGTATTTAATTTCAGCGTAATTCAGATAGAATCTTTATTCACTTTAAAAACACTAGGTAGTTAATTTACTGTTGAGAATCTATAATCTTCTCACAGGTAATCTGGGCTGGTTAGCGGAAAACTGTAATCGTATGCTGTCAAGTATAGGTATTTCAGCTCAGATTGCATGCAGCAACCCAAGGTTTTTTACCGTTAAAAAGTGGTTGACTTTCCTAAACTGTCTCGACTTTATGTTTTTCATTCACTTTGTCTCTTATCAGCCTGACTCTGGCAAATTACCTACACGTTAATATACGCGTACGTGCAGGCCCATATTTCTTTTATTTACGACCATACATGATACGAGAAGAATCCTTTCTCTGTTACAATTTCTTGCATTCCTTTACCTAGAAATCTTTTTCTCTACCTCAATGCCTCACTCCATTTCAAAATATTTAGCGAAGTCCCCAAATTTTCACAAAATTAACCTTTAATAGACAAAATTACTTAGAATTCTCGAAAATATTTTGTTAGTCATTCATTTGGTCCAGTTAATTAATTTAACTTTACATTTTTCCGTGTATGTAAATCATACTTGGCGTTGGTCAAACCATGGTTTAAAAAAAGACGCTACAATTTGAATTTGCATTTATACATGAATAGAATATTTATTTATACTGAAAGTTGAAATACAGGTGAAATGATAACAGTATTTATAAAATAATTTTAAGGGTGTAGTGTTAATTCTACTTACTGTACTAAATGGATCTGCTGTGCTAGTTGACTAATGCTATAGCTATAACTATTACAATCTGTTAATCTGTCTCTATGCATTGCTTTTTTCCTATGATGGTGTTCGGGGTGCAGCTTTGATGATTCGAGCTCTCTGTCTAGTGGAATTTCTGATTTAAATGAAATTCCCACTGATTTAACCAGCTCATCTGTCAACTCAGAGCTCTCCAGTCCCTATTCAAGTCTTCAGGTAAAAAATATTTGTGTAGGACCTAACTTTCAACCTTGCTTTGCATGCTCGTTATTCTTACAATTTATTGTCATGTGTATTTTCTATTTAACTTTCCACATTTGCTCATATGACAATATGCATGTTTTCTAAGGAGTCAAATCAGTGGCTTCGGAATAACCCTTTTTCTTAACTTCTTTGATAATACTGTCTAGCGTCTAATTCACTTCTTACTTAGTTTTAAAACTATTCCTTGGCTGAATCTTAATGCTAAATGTCATAACAAGTGTACTAACTGCTGATTGTTTGTTGTTCTTCTTTCTTGCATCTGACATTTGGATCTGTAGAGAGCTGGAGAGGAAAACAATAAAAAACGAGAACCTTTCGATTCGCAAAGTATTATTTATCGAGTTGTCGGTTGTCGAAGTCGTCGTCAACTCGATTCGTTAGCCAATGCGGGTGACAAAAATATTTCAAGTGGGAACAAGTAAGTGTTCGCAGACACGACTTCTGTTCAAATAAATCCTGTTGAGTTCGCATTTTGATTTATTTCTTGAGGGTTGTTCTTTAGGCATTCATAATGATATTTGGATATAATTTACACCCACTTTTCTCACTCCTCTTTTCCATTTCCTAGTACTTACTCATTCTGTTGTGGTGACATAGCACTACAAGCAAATAAAAGGTTTAAGCTTTCAATAAATTAAAATATTTTTTAGTTTTACGGATTAATTTATCGAACACGTGTATAGTAAAATGAATCAACGTGTATCAACAATCTTCATTTCCTGCCAAATGAATTGAAAAGTGTCCTTGGGATGTTTGTACTTAATTTGTGTTTAATCTGTTGCAGACAATCATCTGGACGACACGGAGGACAGGGAGATGAGAGCAATGGTTACATGCGAAATTCGAGTTGCTCTGGCGGTTCTTCTTCAGCAGACGGTAATGGCAGTTCAAGTCGACTAGTTGCGGTTAGAGAGAAATCCGGGAGCTTAGCAGGATCAACGCAGATCAATTACAGTGTGAGCAATGGAATCCAATCGCACTCGACTCATCCTCATGCACATCATGGAGTCAACTCCTCTAGTTCAAGTTCAAAGAAAACCGAGGGGAAATCTATGAAAAATAGTGTGGGTGATGCCAAACAGAGCAAAAAAGGGATGATAGGTAAAAGTTCATTTCTGTATCTGTTCTTATAGGTTGCTCGCAGCTTTAGCACGCGCTAAATGAGTCCTCTTTTGGTTGCAACAGCCATCCGTGTGCGAGTCGTTGCAGGTCTATCGAAAGTTGATTAAACAGCTTGCCTGAAAACACCGAAGCTTAGAATTACAATCTGCAGGGCATGGCAGATGATGATTTATCAGATAGAAAGGGCTTTTTGTTGGACGGCGGCTCTCGTCCTCTTTTAGATCAGGCAATCTGATTATCGTGTGATAAAGTGAACAGACAGAACTTGTGCCCGTGCTCGCTTCACTCTAACTGCACACTCACGCATAATTAGACCTTAATTACTGATCTCAGATTGAAAATAAATAAGGAGGAAAATGTGCATGCTTTGATCTCTCCACGAGAATGAGAACACGTTATTGGATGTTGCCAGGATAGTCTTATAGGAACACAAATTCTAATCAACAAAGTCTGAAAAGGTTCTAGATGAGGTCGCTCCGTTAATTACACTGCGGTGAATACATTAAAGACTTATTTAGTATTTCATGCAGGTATGTAGATAATATAGCATTACATCTTGGTTATATAGAAATTGATTTGAAATCAGCAATAGTTAGGAGTCCCTAGCAGTATCAATACAGAATTTAAATGCTTACGTACTTAACTATTCAAATCCTTCCTCCAAAAACTACGATCTTCAAAATTAGAAAGCAAGCGAAAATTCCATTAAAATATATTTACCTAATTACATGGTTCATTTCCTGTGAAATTGAAATTTTACCTAAGCATTTGCAAGTACCAAAGAAAAGAGTAAACGTATTATAAATTCTATAGCCAACTAATGTGTTTCTGATGTAACGAATGGTATATTTGTACACAGGATTGAAGGAAGAGTACTATGGGAAAGAGATGGCAGAGAGACTACTAAAGGATGAGAGAGAGAAGGAGCGTCATCGTGGGCACGGACATCACGGCTCGAACGGAAACAGCGGAAGTGGAAACAATGGAGAATCTAAAAGAACCTATCCAACGAAATTGATGTCTTCGTCTTCCCAACAGCAGCAACAACACCCTAATTTCGGTTACATCCGCCGGTCCATTGGAAACGGGACCAGCAACGGCCTAAGTGCCCACTCGAGTTCCTCTGGCCTGGGTTCTGGCAGTTCTTCCGCCAAGTACGGAAAGTCGCTGGGAGGAATGAAGGAGATGCTGACTGCGGAGGAACTGAAGCAGGCGCACGCCGCCCTGGCGATGGCGAGTGCCAACAACCACCCCTCCTCCGGGCAGAACCCCTACGGCCAGACGGTGATCATGACATCGATGGGCCCCGTGGCCTCGAGTCCCAAGCCGCGGACGAAGGTGAAGGTGAGTGGCGGGACGCAGACGACGAATGACCTGCACGAGATGGGCGGCCGCCCCCACCACCCCCTGCAGCACCAACTGAGCCACCCGCACCCGGGGCAGCACCCGCAGCAGCTGCTGGGAGACAACGCGAGCGACATGGACTACGCGTCCTCGACGTGTTCGAGGAACTCCGGGTCGTTTTCCTCGCAGAGCACCCACAACCAGCCGCCGGGCTACAAGTCTCTGTCGCTGACGACCCCGACTGCGGCACAACTGTCTCAGAGTCTGCGAGAACGAATGCTGGGCTCCCAGAGTCTTCCGAAAGGAGCTTCCTCCTCCGCCGAGTACGCGGCGATCTTGGCTGCCATCCAACACCAGCAGCACTCTCAGATCTACGGAACTCCGAACGCCAGCAAGGAGAGGATGTCTCGCTACAATAAAGTTATCAATGATGGCTCACTCAGTGACACTGGCGGCTACTCCAACTACAGTGAGATTCGAGCTTATGCTGCTGCTGCCTCTGCCGCTGCCAATGCCAGTCCCTACTCCTGGATGAGACACAGCACTGGATATGCTGCATCCATTAATAGTGCTCCTAACCGCCTTGTTGGAGGTAAGACTTCTCTTAGACTCCTAGATATGCTAATTCCCATTTTACGTTTTCTGACCTACATTAAGGGATGTGGTCTGCTTTGGGGAAAGTTCCGTTCTAGAAGACAGTTTGTATTTACTTACGTTAAGGAAACATTCAAGAGGAGTGCAGGGGATACATGCAAGGAGATACAATACACAGTTTAGGATTGTGTAAAAGAGAAGGCATATTATGCTTATAGCGTTCTAAGTACTTTCCGTTTAAGGGGCTATAATATGTATGTACTCAGTTTTCCATATAAGCAAACTTCTCTATCTATTGACTAATTTCGGTAATCTTCTACACTTTGGTACTGGATTCGCTTGAAATTTTTCTCTTTAGAAGATTTAATGTTGGGAACACTAGACATCTAAGTTTCATCTTCATCCTTAACTTTTCCGCATAGAGTTTTCTCTCTTCAGCTCTTAAGTAGTTCACTTCAGTCAGACAACTCTTTTCTTTTTCTCTCGTGTATACGCGTATTACTTTGAGATTTCGTCCTACTATACTTTCGGAGAGCATCACGGTCCGTACTATCTTTACTGTGATGGTGTAGTCACGACTCAGGAAATAGGAAACTGTCCATGCTGCTCTACGCCTGTCTTATTTTAGTTTCAAATTTGGCAAACATTTTTCTTTGAGACCACCAGGCCAGGCCAAGTCAAGTCGAGTCAGGTCACTAAACTATCCATGGCATGTCCTATAGGAACCAATAGCTAAGCATTATGTAACATATTGGTATTTCTTTCCTTTTATGTAGGCATCCTAGGATATCTTATACCATTATGCGTCATATCATGAGTCATGAAAGTAAGTAGAATTCATGTTCCTACATGTACAGACCCACTACTGGCAAATCTAAAGTTGACTCCACTCTTACTTTCGCCTAAATATCTTTTCACTAAGATAAACTTCTTTGTGGAGGTACGTATAGCCCGCATATATATCCATATCCATTGGTGAACAACTTTGATATTTTATTATCCATCTGTCTTATCAACCCTCATCTATCGCAAAATATATCTAAATCCTCAACTTTGAATTTATTGCAGACACTATTTATAATCTCGTTGGTCGCATGGGATTCTTTAGTTTACCGAAATTGGAGTTCCCATGCACAAACAAAATTCTTCGACCGTGAAAGTGAAAGAGTAATATTTCAAGTTATTACAATTTTATTAATCTTATAAAAGCTGCACCATTCATGGTGGCGTTTTTATTGTTCTCTAATCTACGCTCTTGGACACTTCTCTTTCAAGTTAAGACATCCCCATCACAAAGCACTAAAACTTACGAGCTAAATATATGAGCAATTTATTATATATCCGTTTTATCAAAGTTACATAAACACTGCCTTCTTAAGTATCGTTTTGTATATGGTCACCATCATGTGCCTATATGTAACAATATTACACAAGCGATTGCTAAATCCAAAATTTTATGATTTTCACTAAAGCCAAAACCATGTTAAGTTACACACCCATCCAATTTCCTAAAATATAGTTCGTAAATGAAGGGGTAAAGATGTGCCTACTCAATGGCTATAACTCTTAGATTTTAATGCACTTACAATAAGGCGTGTTCTACGGAAACTATCCCACAGGGAAATGTATTTAACGTGACATTAAGCGAGTGCCTCGTTTTCTACTTCGTTAATTATTATTTTCCGAGTCCACAATTTTGCACAGTAACCTACTTATTTTAATGTATCATTATATTCATTATGACAGCCTCAAAGGATCTTCGAGCCACTTAAATTGTTTTATGGACTTTTTAGTTTTAGGAGGAATTTTCATGTTATAATGAACAAGCCTTGTAGATTTAGCATTACACTTTTCTTCTTATAGCCCCATTTATTGACTAGTAGGGTACTTACTTATAATAGGCAGTTTTAAAATGACTGATAATAAGTAAGTCTATAGTGGGCAATGTGCAATGCAATGGTAGGTACAGTATGAGGCCTTTGTTGCTTTACGACTACAGTCATTATGCAAAGCTGTTATCATGCACACAGGAAGATGATTTCGAACTCTTAACACGATAGCGTATTATTATTCAAGGAAATCAAATATCTATATCTATTGGCTCGTTCCCCGGTATAATTTGTAATACTTTATTGCATCATTACGATCCACTAAATAAGATAGCATTTTACATAGTTTAATCTTAATCTTAATGGGAAATCTTAGGACTAGATTATAAATTTAGTTTTTATTGTTTTAGGTATGTAAATGGTGAAGGGGTAATAAAAACGATTAACAGCAATTAATGGATTTATCATGTGCCCACAAAAATCAATATTATCTAAAAATGTGTAGAATATATATAGTTAAAAATATTTCAGAATCTTGTTTTTAACCAAATTCTATTAACGCTTTGCACAGAGTAAATGAGTAAATAAGATTGCAAACCACATTGAGTTAATATTTTGTTAAGCGTATTACTAGTTCGTGTGCCTTACATGTGCCAAAAGGGATTTTGAGAGTTGAAAAGATTTTTGTTGAAAGTTTGGAAAAATGTTGAAGAGGAAGGAAAAGCAGATGGGAGCGTTTAAAGTTGTCATTAACACAAGATGATTGAAAGCCGTTTTTAATTAGTTTAGCAAGAATAGGAAAGTAATTTGCATACGTAGTAGTAGAAGACACATTTTGGGATAGAAAGGAGAAAGTCTGGAGAGTGGAGGATTGGTAAACGTATTAGGTGTGAATGAATGGGATTATTTCTGCAAAAGTAAGAAGGAAGGGGATCCGACAATGGTAAATCGAAAATACACTCAAGCAGAGTATAAAAGTGGAATGAGTGCCTGGAGAAAAAGACTGGAGTGAAGAGTGCAGAGGAAAACTGTGCGTGTCGAAGACAAGAGTGCAATTTGTATTTGTACAAGTTTCTTACGACCGAAAGCTAAGTTTATTCTTGGAAAAGTCAAGTTTTAGATCAAGATTCCCATCCCAGTCGTTTAATAGCATAGTAACACTACTACTTCTATGTACTTGCTATTACTTCACAGATAGTGATGCACTTCTCCCAATAATACTACGCTGTCCTTTCTTTTCGTCTTCAAGTGAGAGTGTGAAATCGGATTTATTGTTCTCCATTCCCTTACTTCATTTTATCCCTCTTTTCTTCTCACTTTTCTGCCTTAAAATATTTTTTCCCTTCAATTCAACTTACAAAGGCTGATGTTCCACTAAGGGAATTCAAAGTGCTCTTCGTTTATTTGCTATGTCGACTGCCAAAGAACCGTAATATCCAGCAAAACTATTTTAGGGACCATACATGATGTACGTAGCTAGTTTTGGGGCCTTCAGCAGTCCAAAGCAGATTCACTCCTTGTAAAAACTATTCGAAATCCAATTTCCCTCCCTAATAAGTTTATGGGCAATAACAGTTATTTTCTGTCTTACATAAGTGTTTTTACTTAGATGCATTAATGACGTCAGTTATCAGGAAACTTCAGAATGCTTCTCGAGTTTAGAAAAAACCATTGTCCTAATAATTGAAAATGTGAAGGATGGGTATGGCACTGTCATTTTCGTGTATAGGTATTTCAGGAGGAACTCCTAATTAATAATAGGTGTATCTCAAAACTTATTCTTTTGTAAAGGGAAGTTAAAATCCGGCAGACACAAAAGTTTGTTTTCGTCGTCCCTTTTGCTATGCCTATAACTCTTTAGTATAAAGCATGTAATGTGTACGTGAGTGAACTGTGTATAAGGATCCTCACAAAATATACTTGACTTGTAAGTACTTTTGTTACAGTTCGGAAGAACAGATTTCAGCTCAAGTGTTATTATATTTGACTTAAACCCTTGCAGCAATCCGCTTACAGTTACAATGAGTATCACGTAGTACGAAGATGGTATTCTGATTACTAAGTTATGTTTTCAGATTTATAACATGTTTATTGTTTGTATATTGTAGAAATGACAAAACAATGAGTGTCTTCTAATAGTATTCCAAATTTCAGGGACGCTATCAATGTTGAGTACCTTAAAATTAAAAGTATGTCAGTTGGACAGGTACCATGAAAGGGATATATTATTCTGTAAGCATTTGTAATTTCCAGAAATATCCTGGAATCGAGCTTAAAAGATGTTGAAACTGCATCCCTTAGTGATATTATTAAGAGTAGATAATAATATAATGGGCTTGTATTACAAGAATACTAATTTGGCGTGCTTTATTGTCTTTAGGAAGCATGACGGAGGCTGAGAGTTTGGAATCGCTGAGTTCCACGTCTTCATTAGCGGCGCAGCTTCGAGATGTTCGCTCTAATAGTTTGACTCAAGGACGAATTACCAATAACCAGAGAGACACAAGCCCATCACGAAGTCCAAGACTCAACCGAAGTAATAGTATCAGGTCAGATCACTTTTTAAATTCAATGAACATTCATTCGTGTCTTCTTCAGTGACGTGACTTTCACACGGTATTATGAACATGACAAATGACTATCTATACCAAATGATGCAGACATTAATTTCATTTGTAATCTGTAAAATATAATCTCAAAATATACAGAAACTCAGATTTTCGTCATAGAATTTTGGGTTCTTATGTTCGTCTGACTACTATTCGAGCATTAAAAGGCAATTCTTTTGTCAAATTATTTAAGCCACTTAGCGTATTCTATAAATCAGCTTTGCATTTCATTAATTTCGCCTTTTAAAAGATTAGCCTATTGTTTTGGCATTACATAATTGGAACAGTATTAAAATTGAATCGGAGATTACAACTGCAAAGACATTTTCTCTTTGAAACTTTCTATTCTGTGAAAGTCTTTGCATTTACAAATGCATGGAGCTTATTGGTGAAGCCTATTACTAACAAAAGTTCACGTTTTCTGTTGTTTGTTGTTCTATGATTAACATAGATACCTACTCACACGTTTATTTTAATAATTACCTACTCGAATTGTGTTATCGAATTCTGACTTGGAGTCTTTTGTTTTTGTCCGTGTTTATCCTTGTCATTTCGGATTTCAATGGCTACTACCACCTCTACTACTTGCAAATCTCTGCTCTATGTAACTGGCCTCCAACTATCTGTATTCTCTTCCACTTTACATTATAGTCATTTCAGAGAAAGGACTTTTCCAAGGTAATTCAATTATTTATGTATTTCGAATGTTCTATCCTTTACTATTATTCCATTATTTCAGCAATGTAATATCGTTATGAGACATTGTTTTAGTTTCTATGTATAGTTAATTCTAATTAACTCGATCATGTTAAAACTCGTTTGCGATCTTCGTCCAATTATATTAAATGAAACGAAATTATAAATGAATGAAACTTTCTCTTGAATGCTTTTCACTACTTTGATGGACAGCTTTCATAACTAACCCAACTAAAATTCTGCAAACACACAATCTAAATTAATTAACATTGACTACGTTATGTATGTAATTCAGCTAATGATAGTCAGAGTAAATAAAGGCTTTCAGTGTCATTAATAAATAATTCCATGGGATCTGCCTTGAGGGTTTCTCTATGAAAACTAATTTGCTTTACTAAATATTTTTACCTTTGGGGACATGATATCAAACCGTAGTAGTAATGATAGTAATGAAATAATAAGCAAAATGCAACCTTAAAAACAAAGGTTTTTTCTTTTGCGGAATCAGAAAATAAGTTCATTCAGTCTATTCGACATATTTTTGTGGAAATGTAAGCAAACAGACAAAAATTTGGATTTGCTTGAAATGTCTAATTAAATTTGTTTATAATAATAGGTCAACAAAGTCTGAAAAATTGTATCCGTCGATGCTGCAGAGAACAGATGATTCCTACTACAGTTCACCAATTTCCCCAAATTCGGGTAACTTACCTACATCACCAGGTCAAGCAGCTTCTTCTCGGTGAGTTACCAATAAATATAAAAATACAAAATTACTTACATTTGCTGTACGCTAATGTTTTTATTTTTTTAATAGAGCGTACAATATAGATGAAACAATCCACAAAAAGGATTTTATATTCACCAGTATGTGTCAACCAATGTAATTGAGATATTTTGATTGAACTTTTGTGAAGTTGTCTTATTAATTATTCTTTCTTAAATAGTTAAATCATGTGACACACGGTCAAATAACTCTAATACTGTAATACAAAAGTTACAGATTTGATCACCTCTTTTTGCAAATATTCAACTGAGGGTTTCATTGTAATTAAAAGTATTTAGACAAGATAGAATTTGAGAAAAGCTGTAAAGCTATAAAATTTTAAACCAATTTTAAACCAATGCCTAATTAAGTGGACAATGGTTTTTGTATAAAGCCGTAATAATTCTTAAATTTTAATAACGAAAGGCATTTCGATTATTCGTCCATCATTTGCTAGCACCACAATATACTGTTCAAATTAAAGCTGTAACTTGCATTCTAAGAGTTACAAATTACAAAGGCAAAATACCTGGTGCTATTCAAACCACAAGTTTAAAATCCGATCACGAAAAGATAAGATTTTTGATATGCTGCTTAGCTTATCGTGGTAAATGGAAGTGAGTACTAATCAATCAAAAAGTATATACTAAGTATCGCTTGCTTCCTTCAGTTATAGAGAAGTTGATTCAGAAATCAATTGATTCAAGTATTCAAGTGCAGCATCACTTTTGTATTTTACTAAAGAGTGAGAGGCCAGAGGCGTATTTGAATTCCGCTCACCTTATAAGGGCTTACAATCAATAAACTACGAATTGTTTTTTAGTGATAGGGATGGACGGGATGTATTCTTGCAATGGTCATCTTCAAGAATTTAAAATTCAAAGAGACGATCGGGGCTAATATTTGTATTGGTTGAGCCACCCTATTAATCTGTAGATAACTTGCAATGACTTGAAATAATATGACAAAGAAAATTATTCCTGAACTATTCCTAATTCCTACTTCTTGTTTTGGATTTACATCATTACATTATCTCAAGAATAGAATACTGAATACCAAGTACTTACAAAAAATACTTCTTGTAGCGAATCACATTTAAAATAATTCTATTAAATTTGTACTGATTTGTAATTATAAATTATCTTCTTATTGTAGTTTTTGGATATTTGTATGTTAGCTACTCTTAACTAAGAAATATTACCAAAGCAGTATAGTGCGCCTAGTAATGCAATGTACGGTTTAATGCATGTATTTTCCAGGCTGCGTCAAACAAACGATTACACAATGAGTCAATGAAACACAATTGCAGGAGAGATGAATGAGCACAATGCATAATATTATAAGATGGTTTGCAGTGTGTCTCATCTAGTCATCTTGAAAAATGTACGATGTAATAACTAGGCAATATTTCTCTTTTCTTTTGTAGAATTTGTGGTGTTGGACAAGGGCCGTATTCATCAACACCTGCAAGCAGTCACAGTGTGCGTCTCAGCATGTCCCCTTATTCTGGATTCTTAGCCAAAATTGCCACCAAAGAAGACGAGAGTAAGACAGCAATGCAATGTTATAACTTTTGAATTTATTGCCTATAATCTCCACACGACATTCTATTATTTAAAAAGATTTAGCAGCAATACACACTGAAATTTTATAACAGTAGATTCTAATAAATCTATTGCAGTGTTAGAACACAGCAACAATTTATTACAAGAACAATTCCATTTACTACACTTAACAGGTGTTAAAACCTTATTATTTTTAATGTTTTTTCTTGGGTACTTTGTATGTTCACTTTGCTAATACTTTCGATTATATATCATTTATTACATGTGATGCTCCTTTATTGCCAGACTATGACCATTACTTATGCAGCTAATGCACACGTATACAAAGAAATTAACTGTCTAATGTCCATTAATACAAACTAATGCTATTTTATGAATACAATTATTTTTTATCGGTTGTAATTTTGTTTCCTTGTATAAAATAAAAGTGCATTTCGTTTTATTTAGTGTTAGAACAAATCCTATGGCTATGCTACGCGAAATATGTGCAATTTAATCACAGTTTATGCCATCGTCATTCATCTACTATATATTAACTACAAATTGTGTAGAATTTACAAACCCAGAATTAGCTGCAATAATTCATTTATTGTTTTTCAGTTCCTAAATGTCCATGCTTCATAGCATTACTTACTTTGATGTGAATGTTGCAAAATTTTGTAATAAAAAATTGACTTTTGCAGTTAGTGGATCTTCTCTGAGCTTGGTATCAACTGCGTCATCCATCTACAGTACTCAGGAGGACAAGCAAGCTTATGAAATAAGAAAATTGAAGCGCGACCTTAATGAAGCTCAAGAAAAAGTGCAGACGCTTACCAATCAACTCTCAACAAATGTAAGTACAAAAATTTATGGCTTAATTATTATAGTTACTGCACAGGTCAACTGCAAAAAGTTATTTGACACTTAAGCAGACCAAGGATCATCAAATCATATAAAGGTCATCTTATAAATGTGATTTGTAATCATACTAAACTGGAGCATATTTGCATCATTATTGCAATTTAAAGCATAACTCTTTATGATATTCAAGTAATTATCTCTGCTGAGGTGCGTGTTACAAATTTTCGTGCAAGGTTTGCACTTTTTGCGTTGCGTAATAGACATCAGTAAGTAAGTAGAGAAATAGTAATCAAGATAGTAACCTTGATATAAAATAGTCAGCTTATTTGTAATAGTATTTCTTCCATAATTGGCATAATATGTGTAACATGTAACAGTACATGCATGTATTACGCAGGAAAAGCAAAACTATCCATACATTTGCATAGTATGAAGGATATTAGATAAATTAGATAATTCCTTAAAAGTAAAGTTAAATAGTATTAACGCACTTTCAATGAATCATTCACAGAGGAAACTGAAATCTTTAGTGTTCTTGTGATAGAAAGTTAATACGAAAGTGAAATCCGATGCGGAGAGAAAAAAATAGAAGTAACTTTAAATTTAAGATTGGGTTCTGTTGTCCAGTGATTACCTTTAGATTGAATGGTGTCATGTCCTTGAGGTCAGATTTATATCCAATGAAGCGTAAAGAGTCAGATTTACTCATTATTACAAGGATGCACCATGCACCTTCAGTGCATATAAAGTGTTAGCCACATTTGCGTATACTGATTGAATGTACCATATTAAGATTGAATGCTGTAGAGCGTAAGACAATCCGGATACTCGTGTTTTAGTGTAGAACACGCAAGACGTCTCATTTGAGGAACAGAATAAAGAATGCAGTTACTCAAAAAGGATGTATCTCCTCAGGTTTAATTTTCCATTGAGAGTGCAATTAGACACTTTTCGTTCCACAGCACAGAACAGATTATATTACGTAAAATGGTCTTAGAGTGCATTAAGGACTTCCCAAGATACAATTTGAAAGAAAGAAGGGACCACATAATAAGCCATTAATTCCCTACGTTAAGCAGTGCACAGAATGCAAGTGTTTCTACTTGGGATCTCACAGTGCGTAGATTAATTACACTTTCACACGTTGATTTCATGCGTGATGTAATGTAAACTGAAAGGGGAAATCTGACCTGTGACATGTCCATTCTTTTCCCGTATCCCAAATGTGAAAATTCCTTCTTTAAAAAATAAAGTCTGAATTGTAAATAGTCTCCGACTATGTAAATGGGATATTACCAAACTTGGGTTGCAGTTTTGAATTTGAATTTAGGTTGATATTTATGACGAATTAAAATATTTCCGGAGGTGAAATTCTCTTTGTGCAATTAACCTGACAGATAAATAGTTCTCATTTGGCTCGGCTGTAATTGGTTTGGAATTTAGAATGAAAGAAATATTTTCATTATGTAGATACTTGAGTTAAGTGGAGATAGTTTCTTTCTTTGGAGAGCCCTTGACTTAAGTGCTGTTGATTGGTTAAAAGTGTAAATCCAACAGGTCGTGTTACTTATTACTCCTCAAGTTAATTAAAGCTACAGCTGAAGTTTGAAAGTCAAAATTGGGGCTGTGTTCTGTGAGTGACGAGAATTCCTATCAAAATTGACTTTATGAGAGGCGTGGCTTCTTCTCTCCTCAGTTCCTCTCTCTCTCTGAATCACCAACTTCTTCGTGTTCTCTTGTCTCTTTTCAACTCTTCTCTCCATCTCCTCATCTCGTGTACTAGTTGGTCCACTATTTAATATTTACACTCGATTGGTACGGCAATTCTTTATCAGCAGAGTACTTAATGTTAGCATTTGAAGGTGAGTACTTACTACAGTGTAGTTTTCAGCTCTATTAGTAATTGTAGATTAGTTTTCAGCTTATCTCACTTTCGTCGCTTATTGGAGTCAGGGTCATAGCTTACAGGGAACTTGTTCCACGCACACTTAGCAATGTGGCTCGGCACATTGTTACATGTCAACAAAAACAGTAAGGCACTAGAACGTACTAATTTTCATGGTGTGCTATGCAGGTGAATCCTATTAAGGAATTCTAGCCCTAAGTGCCAAGAAAGCCAGCTATATTATTAACTCACAAATTTGCAATTTCTACGCAGGTTTATACTTAATGAATAAAACATGGGTAGGTAGGTACTCATTATTTTTTATCGTAAACATACAAACAACACAAGTAGCATAGAGCACAGCATTTAGCATTCTTTTAATTATAGGAATTATTGGATTAGATGCCTTGTAGAGATTACCTAACATTCTACCATCTATAATTTATTTGCCTCTTCAGATCTATAGTGTACTGCTAGTAATCTCTAGTAAATGCAAATAATATTTTCCTACAATTGAAATGAAAAGTAATGCTTTTACTGATGACGAGTCCGGTATAACAAATTACAGTCTTGTAAAACGCTATTATATATAAATGCAAAATAGTAAAAGTAAACTAAATCAAAAATAATATTTTTTGCTATTTTTAGTATGTATTAATTTTTTACGCTTTCTAGTACAAAGAAAAATATTAAAAGCACATGTCACAGTAAATTAATCAAATGGAGCTAGTTATAACACCTAAAGTAAAATTGACATGATCCTTATTATGATGATATAAAGCAGGAAGTGTTATACAACCCCATTGGGATGTTTTTATGTAATGTAATGAAGTGTTCCAATATTCAAACACATCTGCAGGATTTGAATGTATTTTCAGAAACATTTCCGTTTGCTCATCTTCAAGTACATGATCATTGCATACCTGCACTAGTTCGTGTAAGCTAATCGTTAGCAATAAATATGTGGACTGACGATGAGTTGCTGGCGGCGGCAGTTGCAATGTGTCTAGGTTAACCACAAAAACAAAACATTTTAATGTAAAGTAAAGCTTCTTAAAATTGGTGTATCGTGCATTGATATTAGAGTCAGATATTTGATGTTAGATAGAACACCTAGGTATGTAAACTATACGCAAAAGATAATAGAAAGCAGGTACAGTGTATATATGTGCATAGAAGTATTTTGAATGTATCACATAATGTAAATGGAGTTTTGTGCTTATCTGAACTTTTTGTGGAAGTCACTTATACTTACTTTTGATAGTAATTCTTCCCTTCGCGTAGATAATAGAGCAAATGCTTATATTTACTCACTCGAAGCAGTCAGTATGTTTTATTGCATAAGTTACATGTGCTATTAAATCAAATGTGTAATACCTATATTACTTGTCTTTCGTGCATATGCTTAATTATAAGTAAACTAACAATAACAAGACTAGAACATTTGGAGTGCGAGATGTTCAAGTCTTTTCCTGGTTCGTGGCTCAAGCCAAACTGAAAATAAGCAATCTGGCGTGGCCGGGTGCGAACAGATTGGCAGATGCATAGCAGAAGATGCTTGCAGGCTGTCATGTCAATTCAAAAGTTAGGCATTAAAAAATTATCTCAATTTTTCAGTTAATAAGTGTGAAACGTTTATGCTATAATGCGTATACCTAAATATTGACAGACAAAGTCCCGGTTTTCTGTGGTCTTTGATTTGAATCATGTTTAGTATCATCAATAGAAAATATTGCTCTCTAATTACTAAGTGCGGATATTCAAAATATATTTTGACAACTGTCATTTGTCTTTAGTAAATTTCAGTTTTCCAATTTTCACTATTACCCTCAGCTTTTCATCAGTACTCTTTGTCAATAAATTGTGGTATTAAATACGGTACACTTGTGTTCTAAGTATTTCTTCCAATTAGTTTTACTCTATAAACTTGATGTGTTTCATATATGAAAGTTATAGTGCGGGTGGGTGAATCCACAGTCCAATTATTTCAAGTGGAGCGGAACAGCAAAAACCAACAAATAATCTGTATGTTTTAGTCAAATTATTCGAAGCACAGGCAAATTAATTCAAAACACTCTGTATGTATTGCAAAATAATATTAATAGTGTAAAACCAAATATCCTAGGGCAGTAAAGTCAATCAAGTAATTCTGCGTTGCAAACATTGAGCAATCTAATTAACTGAACTTAGTGAGCACCTCCTTTGATTGAGTCTATGTGTGCAAAGTGTGTCCACACATTATTTGTAGGTTTGAACACGTTGTACATATTGAATACTAGATATATCTAGGAGAATAATTTCTGCGATTTTTTACTTGCTACATGGTATTTTTGACGTAATTGCAGTTTATGGAAATACTTATGACTTGTGCCAGTTAAAGAAATGGCTTCATTGGCTTTAAACATGCTAGTATAACATGGAAAGTATGTTAAGCCGTGAATTTTAACTTGGATATTAAATAAATGAATTGTTCACTTATTTCTTTCCTATGTATGCTCTCTACGTTTTTAGAAATAAATTTTAAGGGTAATTTTACTGCTGCTCTTTGTAATTGCATGCAAATTAGGTCACTTGCAATAGTTTTCAGTTTTCATTATAAACAAAAGTTCATGTCTTAGTTGTTGTATGTGTTTGAAGATGGTTATTTCGTGTATTCGTTACGCATAATGCATTTAGAATTGCCAAGCAAAATATGCTAAAGACGTACAAATTGAATATTCATTTTCATTTTATTTCGTTGCACACCAAGACTGTAGGTAATCAGGTGTAAACTGAGCAACGTAAAACTGGCATGCTCTTTTTCAAAAAATATATTGAGACGTCGTCCATAAAACTGAGCATGTAAGAATAATTGTGTCATGAAATAATAATTACAGTTATTTTCTATCATATAAACGAGGTGTGTCTTTACAAGAGTATGTTAGTTTGGCGTAATTATAACTAGGCCTGCAAATTGTTTGTAAATAAAATATTTCTGATCTTTGAATAATTTAATTTGTTTTCTAGTTGGTTTATGTAGGTACTTTTTGACAACAGAATTTAAGTTTTTTATTATGTGCATGAATAGTTGTGAGTTACTTTTACTTGTACGATTTCTTGAAGGTAGATGTAAAAAGTTGGATGGTGTCCGTAGTTTAGTGCAATGATGACTGTGTTAGATATTTTTTATTATGTTCGAATGCTCATATTACCAGGAATTGCCACATAGGAGGAGGGCTTAATATACCTTTTAAGGAAACAATTATCAGTTGCAATAAATATCGCAGAACTGTGCCATTTATTTAGGTATAAATTTGCATGCTTTAAATTCTGTGAGTGTTGCCAATTGACCAATCTAAAAAAACGAAAACCTCGCACAACCATTTCATTGTGGAACAATATTTATTGCGTTATAATAAATTCATCTAGTCATGCAAATGTGTAGCTTAGTTAGGTGGGTGCGGGTTCGCTCAATTATCTTGTTTGCTCTTGTGGTGTTCTGTCTCACTTCACTGTCATGAAAGCGTTGATGTACAGAAGAAACTATTTTGTGTGTTCGTATTTTAGATATTTGTCTAAATACATCACCAGAATTGTTAACACGTGTAGTGTACACTGACCAGTGACTCTTCTGTTTAACAAAAATGAATTTGAAACTGCAATCCATACCAATGACAATTCCTGAGTCATCTTGAATGGTAAATGGATAATGTAGGTACTCTAATAAGATGTAAATTACAAGAGACCAGATAAGATTTACAATAGGTACATTCTTTTTGCACGAGTTGCTCGTGCAAATGCAAAACATCATTGTAAATAGCACACTCGTCCTTGTTTCTTAAAATTATTACTTACCTTCTAAACTGCACATTATTTCAAGTAAAAAAGTGCCTAATGTATCTCTGTATACATTCACGATTTGTTTGAATCCTGGATACTGGAAGATGTAAAATAAATTTAACTTATTCAAGAATTTAATCATAAATGCAAAGCTTTTGTTCTTGTGATGTCCAAGAATGTCCGATGAATGAATTCTTAAGCGTCAGTGTACCATTATTATTTCTATGATCACGAATATCCAATTTTATTTTTATCCTGACTAGTGTTTACTTATATTAGGATAATGCTGAGTCTTTTGGTAATGGTTGCAAATTATAAGTGTTCTTGACTTTAGGTATATTAATGTATTTTAGCTACTGTTCATGCCGTGCTTTATTATAAGTACCTAACTAATGACTTTCCATTTCGAAATCTGCTGCTCCCTTATATAGACACTTAAGAATAATAACTACTTTCTTTAGTTTTAGTATTTGGTTTTAAAATTTATGAGGATTTGGTCTGTGGGTATTTGTATAATTGTTGTCTGCAAAGTTGAGTGACTGTGAGTAAGTTTTAATGTAGCGTAACACAATGTTCCTCTGTAGTCAAAAAGCCACCACAACGTGAAACCTGAAACGGAAACAAACAATATGCCTAAGCTATTTCGCACTTTTATTGCTTTGCATTTTAAATTACAAGTAGGTGCAGCATAGCCAGTAGTAAGATAAAGGCTGAGAAGGTATGTTGTTAATTATGTGTTTTAGATTTGCATGAGACGAAAATAGAAGATTTCACACAGCAGCAGACTTACATTATGATTCCTCTGCTCTGTGCCTCTATTCCTTTCTCTTGTTTTGTTGTTTTCGTTCCGCCTCTCTGTTCATGTTTCGTTTCGGCTTTTGGGTCTCTGAAAGCATTCGCAATTCACATTCCATCCCATTTTCATAGCAGGATGAAAAGTGAGCTTATCTGACTAACGACGATGAGTGCGTATCAGCAGTTCATCATAATATGCAAAGCAGTGTTGTGGCGTAATAAGTATGCACGAATACAATAAATAGTCAGATCAATGATTGAGTAGCCGAGTAAAGGCATGATCGTATTATGATGAATTATCTTGGCTCGTTTCTCTCTCAGTCGCCTAGACCATCAATGGAAGGGTGTGGAACTGGAAACCTTTATTTCGTATGCTAATTATCTGCACGTATGCATAAAGTGTCAATTATTGGCATTAATCTCACCGCTGTGTTCCTCATATTCGCAACCAGCCACCACACTCACTTACAAGAAGCTTTCCCATCATCCTTCATTATTATATCTTCTTCGTCTATCTAATAAAAACCTGAATTCAACACAAATGTACTCAGTGCTGCACAGGTAGAAGTAGGGGCCTTTCTATATTTAAGAAGTAACAAGTAGTACAACCTACCAACTGCAAACTGCAAAGAACATGCATAACAATTGTTCAGTACATCGCTTCTCTTGAGTGTTTCTTATTTTACAAACATGGACTGTCCTCACGCTATAATCATTATTTATTGTTATTATGTAATTTATTACTATGGCTATCAGCAAGGGCATCGTTCACCAACAAAAAATGCAGATTCAATTTCATTTTATACACACCTACTAAATACGTATTTATAACAGATTCTTTCCAATTTACTTAAACACATTGGACAGCTTGCTAACTATTTTCACAAACATTTCGAGAGGCAAATGCAATAGATGTGTTATTATGTGCTCCTCAATATTTATAAGTACTGTGTCAATCCAACCTAGTTTGCCTAGATTACCAACTTGGTGTGTCGGCTTTCAAAAGTTACGGCAAAACACTTTTTGTTTATTCTTCTAATAGGAAAGTTTGCCCAAACTCTTGAAAATAGTCTGTGATATCCGGTACGAGTTCGACTGTGTAATCTTTACGCCTCGTACAGTTTTTCTAATTATCTGCAGTAGTTTAGTTCTGGAAGGGGAAAATTTAGAGTTTTTACACAGAATTGCTAAGCATTTCCTTTTTGGTAGATAATTGAGAAGCCTACAAACTTGTAATAGCTACTTACATTGTTAACAACTATAACGCTACGTTCGCGCGAATCATGTTTTTGCAGTTGTCAGTTGCAAATATGTTATTATGAAATTAAAGGAAGTAATAGCAGTGTTTAGCAGCTGCTTTTTTATTTGTAAAGCCCTGATGTAAAGACATCGAGTTAAACATGTAGTACATTTTCATGACCATCCTTTATCCAATCAGTTGGTGTGAACTGTGGAATTTTTTTGACACCTTATGAAGTTGTCTAGATAGAGTTGATATTTTTGACAGTTGAACATCGCAGCGCAACTTTACATGGTATCCAGTGACCTTTATGTAACACAATTCTAATATACATAAGCTGCTTTTCCTGAGATACCTGAAAACATTTGGTCCTGCCATTTTATCACAGTTGTCTCAATGACACATTTATGACACAAAATTCTTTCGGGAAAACAAGATTGAGATTGGATTTCTGATTTCGCATTTCTTACTCTATATAAAAATGACAGCTGTCTTGAGTACATCTGTAACTCAGGAAATGGTTTTCATTAAAGTTTAAAGACTCTTGCGTACATTTCCTTTAGTGTTTCAGATTTAATGAAGAATCGTCTTAAAACTAGGTTTGAAATAAAATAATTAGGCAGTTGATTTCTGCAAGTGAGGAGTGAGAGGCAGGAGTCAGGACTAATTAATGATAGTAGTGAACACAGTTTTGATGTTTTCCTAGAACAAAAGGACTGAGTGTCAGTAAAATGTTGCAATGTGTGTATAAAAGAGTGTATTGCGTTTAATTAGAGACGCTGTTTCACTTTTATTAGTCATAATACACAGAACCTATACAATATTACACTTTAAGTCTCATGATGATTTCCGCAGCCTCCGACTTAATAGATACGCATAGGAATGGTGAAGATCTGATAAGAGCGGTTGGCCTGGTATGAACCTGCTATGCTGCTAAATGGACACGGTGGATTGAGTTACAGATTTGAGCGATGGAGATAAGTTTTGTTAAGACACGATATCTTTATCATCTTTTTAATTTAAACTGCGAAGTTACTTAAGAACTGTATAGAGGAGTTACTGTATGCGTTGTAGAATATTTGGAATGGAATTGAAATATTTTTGACGATATAGTTGAAAATGTGTGTATAAGTACAGTGTTTAGATAGAGGACTTGTATTCTCAGTATGTAGAAGCACCAGCACCCAACCATGATTCCGTTAACAATCGTAATATTATAACATTTCAGGAGATGTTAAAGCATGCTACATAATTCAGCAGAAGTGAGTACCAAATTATAAGGACTTTAAAACAACTACTAATAATATAATGTGATTATGAATCTTCTTTGTAAAGGTGCTCTAAAATGCGAATTTCTCTTTTAACAGATTACTTAATAGTGTAGTCTTTGTTATTTGGTATCAGCTACAGTTAAGTACACGTTTTCACGTTTTACAGTATGACTCATTTGTCGGTCACGTTAACTGCTGTTAATGGATATTCTTATTATCTATTGGTAATGATTAATGATTGATTCTAAATACATAACCCTCAATCTCATTATCAGTATCTTCCATTTGTTGTCGCAAGTAAGAAAAATATGTATATATCTGAAATATTTAAGTAAAAATATTTATCCTGTAACATCTTCTATAAAATATTGAGATTTAGAAATGAGAGTATGCACTCTATGTACATTAGTGATTACCTATTATACAAACCTCAGTTTTCAATGTTCAGTCTTAATGAGCACTTTTGATTATCTTGTCACGGTTCTCTTCGCATTATTAGTATCTATGGCATTGTCATTATCTGTTACGGTTTTAAATGATATGAACTATATACATACGTAATATTAGTACGTTCTATTTTATCCAAACTCGTTTCCATCAAACCAGTACTGTTCTTGGCAGTTGTAGTTTTGTTATACATCTACTAATGACATAACACATGAGATATTTTAGAAGAGAAGGTACTACTACACAATTCTCAAGGTAGTGTAATATGTATTATCATCATGATGCTCAAACACAAAAGCCTTCATATCACTGCATTGCAAACACAGGCTGTAGAGGTTTTATTTTATGGCTATAAAGTATAATATCGTGATTTATATCAAACGTTATATTCAGGTTCAATGTCACTTTGTCTTCCCTTCCTTAGCCTTTTATTTCTGTGGAATTAAACTGTTCTGCAGTAGTAGTATAAGACATACTTTCTGTTGTACATTATTTGTTTATATTTCTCAGTGTTTTTCCATTTTCATTGTACATTTTTCTCTTTCTTGTAGCCATAAAATTGAGAATTCTGCCAATAATTTACTTATTTATTCGTTAAGGTTTCCTGTAGTTGCGGAAACATTGAGAAATGCTTAAAAGGAGTAATAAAGGTGGATAGGGTCGTTTTTATGTAAAATATTTGTGGCTGTAAGAGTAAATGGATAGAAATAAGGCAGCATTACTCACTCCAAGTCTGTTAATGGAAAGTGTGATAATATTGGTTGGCAATTATCGCACTTAGTACAACAATATTAGGGAAATGTTTGAATGTAGAGTTTATATGTGCGTAGGTACATGTAAAATTAAATTTAGAGTCCATTTGTAAGGATTTTAAGTCGTCAGTCATAATCTGTCTACTGTCGTTAGCATTTTGTGGACTCGTGGACTAGACGACTCACTTTTGAATACGGAGAGCCCAAATGTAAGTGAATGTTGTTCGGAAAATGTCTAATTTTACATTTAAAAGGTAAGAGTTACTAGAAATTGAAGTGACTTGTTTGTTCGGCATTTTTACACAATCTATTTTGTGCGTTATCTATTCTGGGAGGCTAAAAAGGCAAAATCCATGAAACAGAATTTAAGAACATTGCAAAGGTTAGCTGTTTTTCAATATTGTCTACCGGACTAGAAGGAAAATCAGTGATAGCATTCTAAAACCTTTTACGCACTTTTTATTACGCTTTCAAGTGTAAGTCAGCTAGTGATAAGTCAAGTCACACAGACGTCATATTGTTATTATCTACGTTGTGTCTAATGCACTGTCTGCCTGGGTGTATATGTTTTTGTCGTGTGTGCCCTCTTCTCCTCTGAGGTACTTAATATTTCTCTATGTCTGTGGATCGTACTTGTGCATGAGTGTAGTAGAGTTGTAAAACTGAATCTCAAGTGTAGTGAGGATTGACAATTGAAGTATGCTGGGCTGGTGCATCGCGAGTCTTATTTACTTTTATAGTGTTCGCAGCAGAATAGCGTTTAGGTGCTATTGCGAGTTTTCTCGACCATTGAATTGCTTGGATTGCATTGATAGAAGAGTCAGAGTCAGACTAGCCAAGCCAGACAGAGAAAAGGCAGGCTTTGGCTTAACTGGTTTTATTGGCTTTAAAACTGGGAGAGATATGTTTCCTCCAGAATGACAGCAAGGAGACTTTCATAAAATAAATGGGAAAGCTTGTCAAGTTATATCTTTCTGGCTCTTTGCTTTCTGGACACACTTTTGACAGGAATTTAGTTCCAGTGCAAATGTACTAACCATAAGCAAAGAGGATATGTCTAATGTGAATCTAGTGTTGTGATATCATATGCAAGGAAATATCCTGTAATAATTCATATTACTCAAAGAGTCCCAGTTAACGTTGTTAGCTTACATGCGTGCGTGATTTCAGCTCTCAGGCTTACAGGGTTACCACAATCAACTTGTTATGCGTTATTAGCAAAAACCAAGTCAGCATGTGCATTTGTCTGCCGTACGGTACTCAGGCTTGGATTTCCAGAGAGTAGATCCTTTGTAAATACTCGCTAAATAATCATATCAAATGGGAGACTGACAATACGTGAGTAAGTTCAAGAGTAACTGAAAGTGAAATAAATGAGCTTCATGTAAATGAAAAATCGTGCCTTGTACGTTTGCATGCAATCACTCTTCCTTGTTTCCTTTTTTTGTAAATAAAGTAAACCGTTTTCACACTGCGATCTTCGTTTTCAAAACTTTTTTGGAACCTATGTACCCTATCTGACCATTCGGGTTAATTTATACACTTGGTCATATAAACACCAATAAAAATTTAAGGAATGAATCTGCTTAAAGAATTCTATGCACTACGGGTTACAAATAAAATCCAAAATTTATTATATACTTTCTTCTCACTAATAATGCAATAATTTAAGGGAAAACTTTAAAAAGTGAACTCTATACGTAATGCTTATGTATATAATAAATGCCGACTAAAAGACGATGTGTAACATTTCCTTTTATGTGTTCTTGCTAGTGGTTGTAGTAAACGCATATAAGTCGTAAAAAGTATTACCAAAAGCTACGGCATGCTATGTATTCTATTAACTGGGACTTACGCGATATACAGTTACAAAACAGACAAATCTATACAACTTCGCAAGCAAATAACTGCTTACAGCTATACCTTTGTAAATAAAGAGATTAGCAGTTGGTCCTTGTTTTATTCATTATACTAGAAATATGTACACAGAATAAATTTTAGAAGTTGAGGAGTATGTTTAAGGGTATACGCCTTCAGTCAACCAATACAGTAAAGGTTATATGACTGGAGGGTATGTGATGTTTGCATATTAACATGTGCCATCATAAGAAATGCAAACTAAGGATTACCCTTCCTCCCATGTAAAATGAATGACTACCCATCAGAGAGAAATCTATGTAAGTGGTTTGCTTTGCAGCATATATGCCTCTCGTTTGTGGATTTAGCTTACAGAACATGGATTATTTTAATAAATAATTGTTGGCACAAATGTTGATTTTACATTATATATCATAAAGTGTAGAACATACAAAAACTTTTCTATTCCTGAATCATTTTATAATATTTTTTACACACAGTAATAGCCTGTTCAGCTCAGCCATCACTTAAAACGAAGGGAAAATGCAGTACAAATGTCAAATAGGAATTTAAATTAGTTAGCACGTATACTTTTTCCCGAAAAGTAGACTTAAATCCTTGTGGCAAAGTGATCTATTTTTAGTTAGCGGAGATATCATTATAAAAAAGGAAAAAAAGTTAGGTTTGAATCAATTTATTAATTTTGTATTCCTTCTATTTACGTCCGGTAAATAGAAACTACAATATATGGTTCGATATCTGTAATGGGACTTTTTTGTAATGTAATATAATGTATATATGTGTTAGAATCGAATACTTGATTGAATACAAAGTTAGACTGGATTGGATTGAGATGGGAATTGTGAATGCTATTTATTCAAACTTGAACTTATGTAATGAATAGAATGGAGAGAAATTGCATTAAGCGTCCCACGATTCATGAATAAGTTAGCAAGGTACATATTGTAGTTATGTACTAACAATGAGTCCATATTGTTTGAACACGACGACATTAAGTCAGCAATTTATGATTGTATTGGTATTCATGTCCACACTAAGTAGATTCGTTTGCTTTAATAATATGTGGTGTATTATCAGAATTGATGTTAAAATGTACTCATGAGTCTTCTAGGTCGTCATTACAAATTTTGATGCCGTCTTTTGCCGTAATGGTGTCGTATTATAACTGTTGTCTTTACAAATCGGATTGTGAGTAGAATTTTAAGGTAGACTTTTAAGGAAAACTGAGATTTTAAATTTTGAAATAAGAACGAGTATGTTCATATGATAAAATGTCTGAAAAACATGACTACCCTGAACACAATGGGGTTTGGCTTATTCTTGTCATCGTTTATGTTTAGTTTGCTACAACTACAACCTGCATATTATTTAGTTGGCAAACCAAATATAACTGCAATATGCCCTATGTGCATACGATATCAAAGTATCAATATTAAAAAGAGTGTCCATATCCGAGGGATCCGTAGATAAATAATTTATTTACATAGCTATGCTAGATACGTACGCATTAACAGTTTAAGTTAGAATCCAATTTACATCGTCTTGCGTAGATTTCTACATTCACGTACTAATGCATGCACATATTCATAAACATGAATAACCGTTAGACTATCAACTGAAAGCAATTGCATCATCATGGTTTCTTATGTAATTGGAAATGTAATGCCTACTTAATGCTATGTGTTTGTGTATTGTGATGTGCATCTACACTCTCAAAGTACAAGCAGTACAGTTTTGTTCATTTACAATTTTACATTGAAACCATTACACAATAATGGTTGTCATCTTATTGTTAGTGTTGTATTGTATTTGAGTATAGTTGGGTTACCGATAATAATACACGATTGTGTCTCTAGTCCCGACTCTCCTTCCAAGAGTCATATCATAAAGCAAATAGTCCAAGTATTAAGCATCTCTAGAATCGTTGTAGCAATGTAGCATTTATGAATATCTACACAATCTGTGTACACATAAGTCTACACAATTACAATTATCCATACAATCATTTTTATAATAGTGAAGATGAATGTACAAATAATTCAGCCTGATATAGTAAATGGTAAAATGACTGACAAACTGACCTCTGCAGTATACGCGATACATTACATTCTTCTCAAGTATTCTATCACATGCAACTTTATACTAGAACAGAATCTACAGTATACAATCATATACTCATTATTATGCCATAGAAACGTAGGTTACTATAATCCATTACGGAGGATTAGTATTAGTGCTTATTCTCTTCTTTCTAAGCAATCTCAACCAATTCACTGAAGCAGCTCAACTGAATTGAACTGAACTGACTATGGAACAATCAGTTAGCCATAGGGAGATGCAAAGATAACATATTATTACTATGTAGATATGTGCCATTCAAATAATTGTGTGGAACATGTAGTACCACGGTTGATCTAGTGATCATTTATATCTGTAATTCTATGAAAACGACTGATATACAGTGCATTTCGTATTTGTTTATGTAAAATATGGTTTTAAGCATGACTGATGGGGTTAAGTATTGCTGTAATGAAAATGAAAACATATTCCATTGAGAGAATAATGCTCAGTCCAAGAAATATCAGCTAAACTGTTTAAACGACTAACAATAGAGCACAGGTGCGTAGTTTTCATTTTCGTGCAATTATTTTCAAGCAACTGAAATGTTTACAGTAACTCAATCCTTAGAAAAACTATTGACATAATACGATTACTCTGGATTAACTTTGAGTTCTACTCTACGGCACAATGAATGAATCAACGAAATGACATTGGAAAGTATAATGGATGGGTGTTATTGCTGTATTGTTAGTGTTGTCAGACGTATTCAGAGTTCGTTTACTTTTCGACCAGTGCAGTCACTACCCATGCCTACTTCTATGAAAATTCTTACAATGAATACAATATGACTTTCTACTGTTTATAGAAAAACATTGATTGGTATTTATGAGTTTTAGAATGGAATGTCATCGTCACTGCAATTTAAGCACAATAGCATTCTGACATTTTTCAATTATGTCTTCCTGAGTTTTTGTGGTCGTATATTTAGTTGGCTGGCAATACTTACAATGAAGAAAGGGAAATTTGAAGGTCCAATCCAAAACATGTGTAATATAAATATACATGTTTAATACTAATGTGTATATAAGCAATAAACACATAAAATGGTACAGCAATGTGTTCGTATGCAAGAATGTCTGTAAATTATATTTTTATGTTTAAACTTAAACTTGCTGAACTTTCATTTACCTGGAACTTGCGTTGCTTTTAAACGGTATGCTGCACTCTAGTCTGCGTAGCCAAGCTGCTTAACATGAAATTGTGAGACGTGCTAAGATTATGGAATTATTAAATTGATATGAGTATCTGTAGAAGAGATATTACAGTATGCCTGGTAAATATCAGATTAGGAGATTAAAAACACGAATGAAACTCACTTCCCCATCAGAAAAGTAAATCCTTCTCTTGATTTTACGAATAACCTCAGCCATCAGCCTAAATGCTTTTTTAAGTTTTACGGTTACCCAACTCTTTTTCACTATCAACTACATATAAGTGTGGTATGTGATTCTTGTGATGTGATTATTGAGACTGGATCGGTATTATGCTACATTATGCATTATTACATGCAGTAGATAGTAAGTACAGGTATCTGATTGACCTGTGCTATCGCTTCCCATACGGTGGTGAGTGGTTATGTAATATGAGTTGTATTTATATACGTACATAATATCTACTGAGGATGACGTATCCTCTGTGTAGTTAACTCTTTCTTTGTGTAGCAAGAATTCCTTAAGGCCTCGAAGAAGTGGAAACAGATCTGGGGCCGGATGTGTTCTGTTCTTCGTAAATGTGTAATCGTAGGCTTAAGTGCGTACAGCTTGAGCTGCTTACCTCTAAACTGTAGGTACCTCGAAGTATGATAACTTTTTTCTCCAGCCATACATAGGAACTACATGCTTTTATCTGTACAAGAACCAGTACAAGTTATATAAAGATGAAGATTCTGCAGATAATAGGCCTCAAGTATTTTCTCTGCTGGATATGACATAATGATATTAGGTGCACGTAGTGTATAATAAGCGTAACATGTTATACGACCTTGTCTTGATATTGATATCGCCCATTTTATACAGAGTAATTGTATTAGGGTTGTATCCATGCTAAATATACTGGTATCATTATTATCTCCTCATCACTGTAGTACATATTCTTCTTTTTTGTTTACTTGTTTTACTAAAATTTGTATTTAACGTATTCAAACTCTAGGCAGTTCAAGTTGGTATGAAATTGAGGCCAAATAGATGCATGCTTTATTGGCGTGCAGTAATTACTGTAAGATCTGTACGTTTTCTTTGAGGTTGTATAATTTTACTTGCAACAATATTATTGAACGTGAGACTCGAGTGAGTCGAGGTGGAGGATTACCGTAATATTTACAAGTGATTAGAGATTTATACGTATGAATTACGATGATTACTCTAATCCTCTTCCAGGTTTGCATTAAAGGTTTCCCCTTAGAATTTACTGTGGTGATTTCTCACCGCAACAGCCTCAATGCAATGTACATTACAATGAAAGAAATATTGCGTAGATTTCTGTATCGTAGTGACTAGAAATGGTATAGAGGACTTGATTCTGGTCTGCCTGGAATCTTTCTTAGGTTTTGTTAGTCATGCATCGAGTCCAGGTAGATTGTATACAGACAGACGTTACTACAATAGTAATACACCGATAGAATTCGGGCAAGCAGGGGAGGAGAAGGTTGCATTTGCTCAAGTACAAGTTAATGTAAGAAAGTTTCATTGTATATTTTATTCTGTTTTTGTACATATAGTTTATAGCTATTGTACCAATAGAATTTGTGTATCGTTGGAGACTCTGGAGGGATAGTCAGTTGAATATCATTGAGACAGAATCTTCTTGGCTCTGCCTATATTAAAGTATGTTGGTTGTACTAATGCATCCAGCTTATTTGAGTTCAGGTAACTTTATTATCTACCAATATATATTGCTTGACGAATGGTGCATAGGTAATGCCGACTGAAGATAAGTAAGCGAGTGAGCCAAGCCAGAATGTCTGCTCCCTCGCTGAAACCAGGGAATATTATAGATGCTCCTCTTCTATATTTTAGCAGACTATGTCATATAGAGTCAGACTCATAGCAGCCTCCCTCCGGCACTTTCATCGCTTGCTTGCATGTGTTCCTTGTGTTTTCTGTTATCCATCCACCAAATACAGACAGACTGACAAGATACCATGTTCTTTAAGTACTCTTCGATGGAGTGAGTATACCTACACATGCATAAATACTTAACTAACATTAAGATACATCCTCACGCATGCATCAGGATTCACTCATAACACAGAAAAGTACGTGTTTCTTACGTAGCTAGGCATATTTGTAATAACACACACAACTTGACAGTAGTAAATATATAACAAGTAACGTAAGATACGTATGGAGAGGTATCAGAATTCATGGACATGGACAATACAATAACATTCATTCTGTGTGGTGTGGTAGCATTGCATAGTAAGCAAAAGTCAAGTATAATGCACCTTTGGAAAGGCAGTTGTGTATACGGAGAGGAAGCCAGTGAAGTTAAAGCTAATATAATATTATATGAATTGGAGTGATAATATGCATTGGGAAGGCAAGGCAGTGCCGAGCAGGCCAGACCAGGCCACCAAAAGAACGAGTAACTTAACAACAGGGAAGAATAATAAGAAAAGCGTAGCGTAACTTAGAACTGGGCTCCATGACCGTGTGGCTGTGTTGTATTATGTGTATGGTGGTGAGTTAGGCGAGGAGAGACACATACAAGTCGATGTAGAAAATACAAAGCAGTCAGTAGTCGTGGAGACTTGTCTCAGAAAAGAACTGCTGCTGTTGCTTTCTGACTCTGTCAGACTTTTCAATTCTCAAGTTCACAGCGTGCGAGAGATCCTCACTTCTCTGTCAACTTAATAAAGTTTTCTTTGAAACCCTATTCCGTAGTTATTTGTGGTTGCCCGTACTTTAGTTTAGTAGGATTACAATACAAATTCAAATGGTACCAGTTACAAGTTCTGTGCCGATACTTTCTTAAGACTAATGTACACCATATCGATGGTGATACACATTTTTGTACGCTAACGTGTGCATCTAATTTATTTTCGTCAAAATGTACACGAGTACTAATATTTGGTGGGTGTTGTGTTACCACGGTGTGTATTTCTATACGACAGTAACATATACTTTTCAAGAGACATGGTGAACATGAACTATGGATACAATACAAGTCCTCGTAATGGATCGTAGATGCATTTATACGTAAAAATATATCGTAATTCAGTAATGCGGGATACAAGTACAACAGAGCACAACAAAAACAAACGAAGAGAAACATGACATATACAAATAGAAACCCTAAGTTGAATTTACTCTAAAAATCTTCTGACGGTCCATAAACATTGCTTTTTGACTGCATAGAACTGCTGACTACGAGAGAGTACAAACACTGATTTAGTGTGAGCTTTTGTTTCAGTGCTATCATTTCTTCTGTCTTCTCCGAGTATTTTCTTTCTTTGTTCGTAAACGATATACGAGCTTCTTTGACTACTCGTATCTAATATTTTACAAGTTACAGTGTCAGCTCGAGTCAAGTTCAGAGTTGAGGTGCACGGTTTTCGTTTATGCATTTTCATTCCTTCTGCACCATCAGTTATCTCCTTGTAAACATTAATCATAAGAAAAATCCCTTTGTGTATTTAAATATTCACATCAACATGCTTACTCAGTACAGGTAGGTGGGTTCCCTGACTGTCTGTCAAGATATTTTCTTTCTCCAGCTTCCTCTCACACTAGAGTTGTCCACTCTGACTTGTACTGTACCCGACGAAGATTCCGTTGTTCTGTCGTACACAGAAATACATACCTGGGCTCAGTTCATGCAAACGCTGTATAGAAATACTATGCGAACAATAATGTGAATGTCTCACATACTTATAAATAAAAACTTACGTAGCCAGGTTTTTATCTTGTGTAAGTTTTACTATATAAAATATACATTAAAAGGTACATTGTCTTGCATTAGTGTATTAAAATAGCGTTAAATGCAATTTGATTACATCCTACATGAGATATGTTAATTCTATGGAAAACATAGCACACCTTTGATAAATATGTGAGATTAAGAAAACGACTGTCTTAGCTCATCACCTTAGAATGACATCAGAGACATAGAATACTACCGAGTACTTCGTATTGTATTACAGGAACGGGTTACGGGTGTAAAATAGTGTACTTTGGCTACTGTGTGCTGTGTTTTGTCAGTTTGTGGTTCTTTACTGGCATTACTACAGTCTTCCTTTTCTCACAATACTAAAACCAGACCAAATAGAATTGTTGTGGAATAATTGTTATGTTTCATGAGAACTAACATCGAATATAACAGTCTGAACTGAACAAGAAACAAAAGGGAGTGCTGATTTTTTAGTAAGTCAGAGTTAACTAGCTGGAATTGAAGTTACCATTAACTCTGTACTATATGTTGAGTTGGGCTTAGGAAAAGAAATGTAATTTAGAACTTTTAAATGGAAATGTGAGTTGTGATGACGTTGAACTTATTTCTTTGGTTACGGAAAAGACTGGATTATTATGTTGCAATGCGATAGAGTAGGATAGATTACCACCAGTGATGTTTTAATATTAGGTGCATTGTATTGCATTTATTGATAGTGATAAGTGAGTCTTCGTGATGGGTTTGGCATTGTATTCTCTGTATGCGTGTCCACCGTACCTTTGCACAAACCGAATGTACACGAACAGACGCAATTTGAAATAAACTTGAGATTCTTCTTCCATGAAATGAAGTACATGTGAGGGAGATGGGGAAACGGAGCAATACTATGTGATTCCGAACGTGAACAACAACTGCGTATGTATTCTATTATATTACGAGTATGACTTGTGAATATTTCCCCTAGAAACTCTAGCGTGGGAAAAGTGGTCCTTCGGGTTCCTAATATAAAGGTTGAATGCAATTGCAGCCAAATCGCTAGACGGATGTATTTGTACGTTAAGTAAACAGAATCGGAGGCAATTAGAATTCCCGTGCGATTGAATGCCCAGAAAGATGAAAGTCCGGTTGAATCGAATTGGAAAGCCTTTAGGAGAAGTTGAACTATTTGTGCCGCAGTAGTTGGGAGAGGGATGGAGTTATGCATGACAGCAAATAGTAGTCGCCCTCCAGCTTTAGTTTCCAATTCCTCGTCTACATCAACTTTCAACCCGAAAGCGACAGTTATTCCTGTTTCGACTGAAAATAGTCAGAGTGGTCGTGAAGGACATGCTGCCAATATTATAGCGACAGGTGCCATTGCCAAGTCAGGACCCTTAGTAGTCCCAATACCTTCAGTGGGGTGTTTATCCAGCAGTGGGAGCATTAGTATCCACGTGAATGGAAACAGTGGACCCGCATCCTCAGTCTACCAGATCCACGACGGATTTGCCACGGTCAGGAAAAGGAAGGGACCCAGTTGTGCATCTATAGCCATGAGACAACAGCAAGAGTGCTACGACCTGGCCACTACGGCTCCAGGTCACCATCACCAACTCAACCAACGCAACGACAGCAACGCTCGATTCCTTCATGCACAATCCAAAACCAATTCTCACAATCAGACGAGTTCAGCAGCAGCAAAGGGAAATAATAATGGTAGCTCTAGCAAAGGTCCTTTGAGTCTTTTCTCTTCTCATAGATCCGTGAGATATCAGCAGTCAAAGGGAAATTCTAGTTTACCATTCTCACTTAATGTGATTCCAACGAAAAATACAAATGGCAATGGAATCAGTAGTAGTAACAACGCGAAATCCAATTTTTCTTCCCGAGGCTCCTCTATGTCTATGACCAGGAGTAAAAGTATTAACACAGCCATCGGGATACAGGAGAATTTTCTACCAGGGACGGGAACTAGAAATTCCGCAAGAGTAATTAATAGCAGTGGCATTACCAATGGAAATTCCAATAATAATTCCCACAGGCTGTGGGGCGAATCTTCTACCTCAAGTCACCTTCAACAACAACAACAACACAGTTTGCAACAATTTAGAGCCAAGTCAAATTCAAATGTCTTTTCCACTAAGCAAATCTCCAGTAGCGGCAGTCATGAAAAAATATCGCACTGCGGGTGCTCTCCACCGGGAAATTCAATGCAGAATACCACACCGTTGTCACCGAAGTCAAAGGGAACCAGACTAATGAAATCGGCGTCTTCGGCCTCAACATCCGCAACGTCAAGTCTAACTAGGAGGATTCGGAGATTCGTTCTTCCTAATAAACTCCAGCCACCACAAAACCAGAGCGAAGGTCCTCGAGGACAAAAAACTGCCCATAGTCATCACTCACGCACTTCACAGCATAATTATCATTCTGTCAATGGACACAATGCTCTGGTGGACAACAATAAGGCTCCATGTCGTTGTTGCCAGGATGAAAATCCTTCTGTGGGCTATAATAATTCTACGGGTTCCTCCATTGCCAAAGCCACTTCCAAAATGCGTAACTCACTCTCAGATAACAGCATTGCTGTTCCAGGCACCTGTATCATCACAAATAGTCATAGTAATGGAAACCTTCGTGGGGGAGTGAGTAGTGATCCTAACCCAACTGCCACTTTGTGTCAGCCCAATGGCCACTCCAGACATTTCCATCGCAGTTGCTTTCTCCCGAAGGCTCCTTTGGAACCTGTTATGGAGGATGGCATTCCATGGAGACCCAGAAGTAAAGAAGTTCCCTGGTGGGAGTTGGCTACTCGACGATATCGATATCGCAGCTGTCCTGTTCTTCAGGTTACCCAAAAGGTACACCTTATAAATCATTATCACAAAAAATACGTAGCCAACGGTTATTAGGGACATTGCGAAGCGTCTCACGAATACGAATACATTTACGAATACGAATGCACGTGATGATTGCGTCATAAGTATTCGTATTCGTTGAAATGAGTTTGCGAATGGAAAAAACTTTTCAGAATAAATAAGCTGCGAAAATATGCGCGAATTTTAAATTCTTGAAATATTTTATATATAAATGTATTCAATGTAAATGTAATTGCTAATTGGATTTCTGCTATTTAGGACTAAAGAAATCCAACTTTTTTATCAATTAAAGGTACCACTGTTTGAAATTTAATTTTGAAGGCTATTCTGATGAATTTAGCAAAGAACACTTGGCTTTTATGGATGAGTTACTTCATTTAGCTAACTTTTAAATGTACTTTTCTGAAAATATGTTTGTTAAAACTGAAAAAAGTACACTTGTAAGTGGTCTGAAAGTATTTTGTATCCTTAAAACATTATCAAATTCTACCATTAGTTTTTCATTGTCATATCCTAGCAGTTAAGAAAGTGTATTGCTGATTCGAAGATTAAACTTTTGATTTTGGACTGATATTTGAGTTTTTTAAATGAAAATTTGTATTGCAATAAGCACTTTCGATGTAAATGACGCTATAATCAATACAAAAGTTAATAAAATTGATGTTTTAATTAAAAAACTGGATTCGTAAATCTATTCGTAAACACACGAATGATTTACGTGTAGAATGGCTTTTTCACGTATTTGATTCGTTCGGCGTGTTTAAAATTAACGCGAACGAATAGGAGAAAGTTTTGGAGGCGGAGCTAAACAGCTCGACGCAACAATTTTCTCCCTTCGCGTATTCGTATTCGTATTCGTGTGCCACTTCGCAATCTCCCTATTATCACTTAATATTATTACATCTGTCACTGTTCACTGCATTACTCAATTACATTCATTTCTCCTTCATTTCTATTCAAAAGGCCTACCCACCTTATTAAGACCTATATTTAATTCACAACTCATTTTAATAGTCAATTGTGTAATCAGTTCATTCTTTACAACATCTGCCCTCACTCATCGTAGTCAGTTTATTAGGTGCATTTAAATTATAGGCATTGTCAGTTACAACTGGAATGTTGTAGTTGTAGTCTATGAATAGGCAATAATATTCAATACAACTGTACGTACATATTTGTTAAATGTAACTTCAACCATTTCCTCTTTTAATGTTCATTTCATATCTTGCGGATAAATAACAAGTTAGTAGTTAAAAAGTCAATATAAAAATGCCGTTACTTGTATAGAAGTACATGATGGTTTATGATTTAAGATGATAATTAGGTAAATTATTGTTGCGCTATGCGATAATCACCGTATGAAATGATTTTTTGTATAAAAGCTACTTACACTGTTGCATCATGTAATTTATAATTCTTCTCTTTCTTTCTGCAAGCATTATATACCAATAGGCATTGCATTCCTCAATTATTTAGGTTTCTATTTCTCTGGGACAACAAAATTGCAGTGCAATTCGTAAAATTACTCGAAAATGTGGCCTTGCTACTTACCAGTCCTTAGTATTTAAAACATGTTATTTGCTTACTTTGCGCAATGTACGTTTGGAATAGGTAAATAGTACTTGTCAGTTGAAACCATCTGTGTCGATTTTTACAACATCTTTCTTATAGGAGAGCGTTGCTAATTGTGAATGGAGATAAAATCACCATGTTCTGTGGGGATTAGCACTTAGGTAATCCTTTACGGATTAGAGAGCTGCTCTTAGGTAATGTTAATTCTTTTCATTTAAAGATGTGCAAACGAGTAGGAAAATAAAGTGTCGGGTTTGCGTTTCCACTATTGACATACTAAATTTGACGGAAGGGAAAGAATATTTAAATCCGTAGGTGTTATTTGTATTATCTTATATAATTTGGTTTGTACGGAGGTGTCAATTGTCAGTGCCTTGCTGAAAGGAATGACCTTTTATTAAAACTCGCATTGTAAAATGCTTACACTGATAATGACATGCACATATTCAAGTAGATATAATAAATTTCAATTGTTTAGCACAATTACTACGCATGTACAGCATTTTTCTTCAAGCCACTCCTGAATAAACTAAAATGCTTACATCAAATTGTTTTTAGAAAATAATTACGCTGTTCTGGAGAATTGACTGCAAGGTGTGATCATGGGATTTCATCTCAATGAATCCCCAGCCAATATTTTATTTTAGTTGGTAAATACTTCTGAAAGTAATTGTTAACTCCTGTAATGTATTTGCATTGCATGCTTAAGGACAACTTATTTTAAATTTCTTCGTCAATATTCTATGTATTGTGGTTACGAAAGGAGCTATGAAAGAGGCCTCTGGTCCCTCACTGATTTTTGTCTGTTATTATTGTATATGTAGGTGTTGGGTAACTCAATGTGACATGTCGCTTCACATTTTAGCATTGGGTAAATCAGCTTTTACTGATCAAACATTGGATTGTGTACATATAGTTAGTTGCGTTATTATTTTCGTTTCCCTTATAATAATCGCATGCATAGGACTGCATAAACTGCACTGCATACATGAGTAAATCTATCTGTATGGGATTTTATGAGAAGGAAATGGAATTTTACTGAAGGCAGATGTGATAATGGTAATAATGTAACAGAAATACAAGCAGAAATCGAATGTGTCTGAGCAGACTGAACGGGGAGTGTTAGGAAATAGAGACTCTTATAATATAATCGGTATCATGTCGTGATGTGGATATGCATTACATCACATCAGTCAAAATAATTTGCTGCAATCGTCTCGTTTCATGAAAATCGACACGTGGTAGTGGAAATGTTAAATGGTACAAAATTATATTATATGAAATATGTCTATCCTAGTCTTGCCTGGTCGTAATTATGGTTCATATCATTTCCACAGTCCCAAAAGACGGAGAAGATACTATTATCTACCTACTAATAGCGTTCCCTATTTTATCTTATACGTACGGTTTATTGTTCGAGGTTGACTAACGTTATGTAATGTACACATAACGCAATGCATGATGGATAAGGGTGAGCAAATCAGTTGCATTGTATTTTATAGATGGAATTGATTATTGATATCGAGTTTGAAGAGTCGATAGAGAGGAAAAGTCGCTATTTCCTTTCCTTCAACTGAATACTAAGATATGCAAGCTGACAAGACAGCTTACATATTGCCCCTAAGTCCCTTCTCTGCCCTATGCTGAGTAAATAACCCTCTCCGTGCGTCTCTTATGTAGAAGTAGATAGCGAACCAAACCAAGTCTGACGTTTGGCTCTGCTGGTTCTATATATTATGTAACACCCTCCTGCTCAGCTCAGCTGAGTATGGGTTTAGACCTATCAATTCTTTGGAATTTAACGAAAAATATATTTCATTGTGTTTTATCAAGTTGCATAGTAAGGGAAATGTTAAATGTGAATTTTATGTGATACACAACCGTAGTAACTTATTATTATAAAGGAAACATATGGATGGAAGATGTCTGGTTAATGTGCATGTAGATATATAGCTATCCTTACATTTAAACACTTACGATTAGGGTGTGGAACTTAAGTGGACGGATCTTTGACTGCTCTATGCAATGGGTACATGAAATCTGTATTTATGGAATAAGAAATAGAAGCAATCGCTTTCAGATCTGATATTTAGTTCAGAACTGAGCTACATATCATACTCATGTTGACTGGAAGAAGCAAAAGTGTTTCTTACTTCACTGGACGTTAGTTGGTGTAATGTTACAGTTAGGCAATCCAATCCCGGTCCCTTTTACTCAATCCCGGGAAACGGGAATTTCCCGGGAATATCCCGGGAATTTCCCGGGAATTCACTACATTATACCAGCATAAATTGTAGGACAAAACCATTACTTTTGAATAAGTTGCACGCAAATTTATTTAGCTATATCCTAGACAATCAATTTTCATTGTAAAAAGATCAATTAAAGCACTATAAAATGTGAAGAAAGTTTATTATAGATTATTATGCACTCAGAAAATAAAATCGAAGAAGGCATATGTAATGAAGCGTATCTTTTTTTAATGTAGGTTTTGTCTTACTACACAAGTAACCACTTGAAGAAAACACCCTTTCAGACTCAACACTTATTGAAAAAAATGAAGTCTTTGTGTCGATTTTACTTAGTCTTTTTAGTAAATCAATATTGTGCTTTGTGTGTTGAGTGTCAATGTAATGTAATGCTGAGATGTTTCCACCTATATATTTTATAACATGGTCCCCTACGGTATATTTTGCAATATCTCCTTCTCTAATGAAGTAGTACCAAACAAATGATTTGTTTTCCGTCTTATTCTTCATTTTAGCGTTTCCAAATTACTTTTTTCATTATTATTGCATTTCTCAGTCGACATTTTGACTGATAGAAAAAAATACAGTACATTAAATAATCGTAGTACTACAAACGTTTCAGATTAAAATGCAGGATAATGATTTTGAAATGTGTGCAGCAAGTTTGGCTCAAATACAACCAAAATATAGATAAACACTGTGTTGTATCTCATAATTAATGTATTTCGGGACTGGTCCCGGGATTAGATTTGACAGTCCCGGGATTTCAGTCCCGGGACTCCCGGGAATTCCCGGTACCCATATCCCGGGATTGGATGCCCTAGTTACAGTTACTCCGGGTGACAACTTAAGTATATGGCAAGTGGGAAGATTGATACTGCGTCAAATCATTCGCCTCTGAGGAGAATGTTGGTGTATGTGAATGATGCTCTGCTTTACAGTGTGAGGTTTAAGAAGCGTACCTATTATTACATAAATTTTAAAACTAACGACTACCTACCTGCATATCATTATACCAGTGTATGTTACAGTTAATTTGCTAAAACATCTAAACAAGGCCTATTAGTAGCCAAAAGCTGAGGTTTTTCATTAGTTTCGCTCTTATGTAAAAAGTTTTTACGTGGCATTTCAAAAATTCGCGTTTTAAAATATTGTACGAAATATTTTTCGGGTTTGCAAAGGTTGTTATTTAAAACAACGTAAAATAGGTGGCAAATTTTATAAAAAAAATTCATTTATTGATTTTCCCAAAAATACCTGCAGAAATTATCATTTTGCTGTTTTAACATTTAAAGTTTTGATCCTATTCATTAGTAATTTGGTGTATTAAATGTCTTTGCCAACTAACTATAACTTATTGTATCAATGTTTCATACGCAGTTTACGTTGGCCTTAGGATAACTTCCACTTTACTCTGCCTATCACCTCTGCTATGCTTAGCATACACGGGTGTACTTATTAAATCAGGTATAAATATTACTCCCCTACTCTACGGTTACAGAATACATTGTCGTGGATTGCTTCACAGATTTTGATTGCTTTATGCTTTACTTAGTGGAGAACATGTAACGAAGTTAGAGTATTGTGTAATATATTAAACAACCATTCTATTATATTACTGTGATGTTAGGTAACTCTTTTGCATTAAAGCTTTTGTATGTTTAGGGAAGACATGAGAGCAGTAATATTCTATTCAACTTTACATCACATTAGTTCATAATAATGAAATGCATAGGTGGTTGTGCGTATGCAAGCACACGCACAAGTTATTTAATATTGATCAAATGCGAGTACATTTCCCAAGTCCCCTTTTGAAATTACACAATGTACTACTTCGGTACTGCAATTACAGCTGGTACAGGGTCGCCACGAATGTTTTCATCATTTATTTTCTTTTCTAAATGAGTACTTACTGCCCGGTTACAAAACGAAAAGTTTTTCATGATATTTGAACTGGGTAGTGCAACAACACAACTTTTAGTTAAAACTTGTAATAGAGAAACAACTTTTTTAATACTTTTCTGTCCTAATTATAAAAGTTGTCCGCAATAAGTGCTTGGCGTTAACCTCAAAGAAAATAATTATTTGAATAAACCAGATGATCAGTGGTACATGTTATGAAAAAACGTTGGTCGCCCTGTATTGGGGGAATACCCGTGCCAGTGTCTCACTCAATTACTGTAAGGCATCAACTTGAAGACTTTCCGTCTCATTGTCAGTCAGTCATCCATCGAATTTTATTGTGGCTGATATAGTTTAGCAGATTAGTGTTACTGTTGTATTTATGCAGTGGTGAGTTCCTTTTTTCCGTCGATATAAATGCAGACGTAGAATTAACGTTACAATACAAGTACTGATTGTGAGTACGTATTGTATTTAGTGCGGAGGGAATGCACGAAGGAAAACTGTAGTGTGATATCATTAAATACGATTACGGTTTCAGATATGTTGTATAATGTAGCAGTGTGTTTATCAATGTATTTGTTAAGTAGTTCATCTGGAACGATTTTATGTGTGTAAACCACTGTTAGGATGTAATAGGAAACGAGAATTTCTTTGTTGAGAAAATTTATTCCCCTGATCCTCCGTTGTGAAGACAAGAAAGAGTGTTCGACTAATCTCCTTAGTACTTCTGCGTATGTATAAGTAGTAAGATATGCTAATTGAATTAGAAGCTTTATGTTAACATGCAGAATGAATTGGAGAATTCTCTGATTAATGTTTCACTTGGAAGGTAATGCGTGAAAATGTATTTGGTAAGCAGCAAAGGGGTTATCCATTTAATGCGTTTCGCACTTAGGGGGAGGGTTGGTTAGCCTTTGTGTTACGTTCAGCACCTCATACATGGGGTGACGTCACGTTTTGCATGGGGTAGGGGATGGGGTGTCAAAATTTTTCAAAATTGGCGTTACGTATTAAATGGACGACCCCAAAGGTGAAAACAGTTCAAACTGATCTGATCTATGCCTTGTGGTGGAAGGATTTAATGAACTTTGAGATTAAATAATTCGCACTGCATACATAATTCAACTAACGTAGCCACTAATACTTAGAGCTCCGGTAGTACATATAAACACAGCAGAATAGGAGTCACCATTAGCACAGTGCATGAGGACTGCATAATATTTCATTCCGGTGTGTAGGAGCTTGGTTATTTACCATTCTATTAAGTCCATTACGTAAGTAGTTCGCTTTTCTATGATAACTGGTTGTTGGCTGTGGGATGAAGGTGAAGCATAACATGATTCCGATACTAATTCCTCTCTACCTCACTGTCGGCCAAACAAACGAAGTACATTTGCCTTATTATAATATTTAATATTATGTGTCTGTATGTGTGAATGCGGTTTTGTTATTTTAGATATGCAGCGGATTATATCATGTAAGTAGGTGTAATCAAGACGCTCTGCGTGTAATATCATAAGTGAGCAAGAGAAAACTATTAAAAATTATTTATTGTTTCTATTACAGCCAATAATCTGATTTATTCTCGAAACGTAATTAAAAATGTTTTCATAGTGTGTTACAATTTTTTTACTATATGTTACGTGAATACACTTTTACAGAGTCTTTAAAATACTTATTTGTTTACGTAGTCAGCATATTAAAATGCATGTAGCATATTATTATTGAACTTATGAATGTTATCTTTTGAATACGCATTTGCATATCTGTAGAACAATAAAATGAAAAGAATAATACAAGTTTGCATAGTAAGAGGCTAGTAGTATGTACTTTACCAATAACTGCATTCATTGTTAAGAATTGCAGTTTTTTCTGACTACTCCTTAGTCTGCAATTATTTGCCGGCGAACTCGTGGGGTGATGCATTGTACACTTTTGTTGGTTGTGTTTCTACGAACCTTGCCCGTGATTTTTATTGAGGTGTGTATAAACCCGTAAAAATTACTTTTATGCACCATGGATGGAACATTAGTTCCGTGTCGTTGGCGGACATGAAATCAATAGGAAAAGAGGATATTCTAGTGCAGTATAATATTATTCTTCCTTAGCTGTTAGGTTTTGTTTGCCTTATGGAATCAATTGTGTGGGTAAAATTCTTTAGGTTCAGTAATGTAATAGAGCTACCCCTGACAGGAAGGGGAAGTTCTAATGTAAATGAATGTAAATTCGGTTATTCACTCCAACACATCCAGGCTTCTTTGAATATTCTTTCCCCATCAGCTTTCTCACTCCGTCATTTTCTGTTACACTCTACTCTCCTTCCCAAAATCTATTTCTTTATTAGTAAACACTGCCTTCAGAGTTCCAGATATAGCCGTAGTCAGTCATCGTTGTTTGTAAACTATGTATTGTACTGTACTGATATTCTATTTGTACAGACTAAACAAACTGCCTTCTTTCCTCTATGCCTTTGCGTTTCTTTTCTTATAGTTAGCATTTAATATTTCTCCTTTCCTTTGCATACTTCCGTAATAATGCTACTTACGATTTGATGGAAATTGTATTTCTTATTTTAAGAGACTTTTCTAGGTACGCAAAATTTATTTTCCTTCTCCCCTTCCAGTAATTTTGATTTCCTTTTCATCGCTTTGTACAGATTCCATTTTTGAGCTAGCTCTATGCATTATGTTTACCCTACCTACCTATATAAAGAGCATTTTAACACCTTTCCATAATAATTCCTCCTTCTGCAATATTCGTGTAGTCAACTGAAGCATTTACAATCGGATGATATAATACTTATTTAAAAGCGCAGGAAATGCATTAAATCTTGCAGGAAAGAACGATGATTGAATCCCGTGTTAGCACTGGTCATCAACAATTATGTAGCGTGTAGCTTCATCAGCCAGTACTTACGTTTTTCTGGTATGTAATAATTTGATTGTAGTGGTGTGTACTATAGTATTGTGGTATATTTCTCTATCATTAAAGCAGCAACAAAATAGAGATATAAGGACGAAAGGGTAAAAACAGGACAATGTTATCATTCAATGTCACACTGTCATGTAGCATATGTATTAAATTGTTGAAGAAGAAACCTAGACCTTGTTCTCATCACTGTCTACTGGAATTATCTGATATGTAATTAAGGAAAATGTTTTCATGATGAATATATGATTTTGTGTTGATTGGGTTGATTTTGATTTGCATTGTGATTCATCATCATTCATTCATTAAGGAACAACGTGCGAGTTTTAATGCGTATGATGATTTGTAGGTATACGCAATCAATATTCTTTGAATTCATATAAACTTGAATCTTGTTTTGGTTGCCTTGAGTTATAATAGCAAATTTAACTTTTTCAAAGTAATTTATGCTTGGGATATGATTTTATCGCAGCATAGACACAATAAATGCGTCTACTTTTGTGCGTAGTACTTATTTTACTCCCTTATACGTGTAGAATTGAAAGTACTAGATAGGTTCACTTGTGTGTTCTGCGTATTTCTGAGGATAATATTTGTTTCCATTGCATGCTGAGTAGATGACTGGTTGTGACTTTTGGTAATTCCGGTTGACTTCAAGCTGTATTAACGTAATAGGTTCACTTTTTGGGGTTAACCCTCACTCATATTGTTTGGGATAGGGAAAGTCAAAGTATTAATGTTTCAGTAACTACGAAAACTAAGCCAGACTAGACCAGGTAATGTTAGAAATGTGATTTCGTCGTGCTGAACGTAAAAGTAACATGAATATGACATAGAGTATAAAGAATGTATCTATTATAGTAAAATACATTGGATAAATCGAATACTCTGTGTAAATATATCGGTGAGTCATCTCATGACGCGAACTCTCATTTACGAGCGTATACTTTTAGTTTTAGTACATAAAATGACAAAGCGGTCGTGAGTCGTGTTATGTAGCAGTAGCGAAGCAAGTTTAGTAAACCCTGAAAATATTTAATATACTTACCTCCGTTCCTCTAGACATATAAGTCGTAAGTACTTTCACTCTCAAGCCATCATAATCAATGATCATAATAGTTTGGCATGGTGGACTCGACTCTCCACTTTACTTTGAATGCGAATGGTGCAAGACACACATGAACTAATTCCATTTATTTCTTTCCTTTGTGTTGTAACTATAGAGCGTAAACTTTTAGGAAGGAATAAATAGTACATAAGGATCCCATCCATTAGATTGCATGTTTGGAATCTGTAACGAAAGTTTTTAGACCTCATCAGTCTAAGCATCAATGAGGAAAAAGGAAGATTTCTAGATTTTCGTGGTCAGCAAAGAGAAAAATCCAATGGGATACAGTAACATTACATTCGAATTACTAAAGTGCCTGCTCACATTATGCACACTCCGGAAAACTATATTCCAAATCTAATTTAAGATGTCTTCTCAATACAGAGCATGCTCTAGTAAAATTGGTAACTCCGAAATAATTTTCTTTGCGGGTTATTACTGTAATTCACTGTATTGTATAATTTGCTATACTTATTTACTATTTACAGCATGAGGGCACAATTTATGAAAGCCTACCTATGAATGAACGTCTATGTCCTTAAAAGTGCATACTACTGTTTTCTATAATACAATTAAAGTTAATCTAATATCTAAGTTTTCCCCTTCCTCATGTGTATGACAAAGTTTGGATTGGCTGCAGGTGAGGCAGAGGGTGAGGTAAATAGTAGATAAACTGAAGAGGGAAGTGTAATGCAGCCCTTGAATGAATTGACTTCACATACTTGACGATGTTTGATCCATTATGAGATTGTCTCGCGATTTAAACCCGTAGCTAATTAAGGGTGTGGCAATCATTAAGTCCAGTAGAGAAGAGTCTGCGGTATTAGGTAACGCATTCAAGTGAACTATCACAGTTGGATATCTTCAGTAGGTAATTCTGTTTTACTTACGTTACTTGTAGTAAATTTTCGTATCTGCAAAATGTAGTTGTTAATTAATGATTGCAAGGGAAAAGGTGAGTAGCTAAATGCATAATATAGTGAAGTAAAACCGTAAGTCGTACAATAAAATTGTAGTATCGTACACTAAATCATTCACTCAATAGTTGTGCAGAACGTAGGAAGTGATTTTGGCAATTGATTATCTGAAATTCAATAAGATAAGGCTACGTTATAGAGTTCCACTGTGGAGAGGTATCTGAAATACGTCTAGATGGACTGTACTGCACATATCCTTTATCTATGATAAATGCGCCAGGTCATTGACTGAAGTTTTGCTAGCGATCGTAATCCAATTCAATTAACCATATTTATATGTGATATCAGATTTATATCATAAACACTTATTTCCAAATATTAATGTTTTCGGATATTTCATGCTTTACGAATCACATCGCTTTTTGCGTTACTCTGTGTGTGTACAACGGTTTTTGAACAGGAATTCTTGTAATTTTCTGTTTCACAAGAATTTTCTTTGTTAGACTGGTGAAGAGCAGAGATATGGCAACTAGAAGAACGGTGAGTAGTCTGAGTCTGTCTGGTGCAGTGTGGCCGCGAATGTGTTGATAAGGGAGTTGAAGTGCATAGAGTACAATGAAAGTATCTTCTTGACATTTTTGGCTTGGCACGGAAAGTGGCAAGGATTAATGCACATAGATATAGCGTATTACACAGGAGACTAGCTTATCGTAATGTTAATGACCACAAGGTGATAAAAAGTACATAGAAATAAAGGATGTAAATCGAATCTAGACTAGAGCTAAGCTTCTTGCCAGAAAGATAGAAGAAACAAATCGTCCATGAAAGGCTTAATAGTTACATACAATTTATTTCTTTGCTTATACCTTTTACCATTTACCTTAAGTTCTAATCGCTGATGGCTTAGAGCATCTACTTAAAACATCTTTCCAATGGCATTATCCGTTCTACAGAGTCACAGTCGCCTCTCGGGGAATGATGAACAGGATGAGAGAGAATCTAGTTTAAGTACAAGTAGTTGACTAAAGTAAAAACTGAAGTGGATCCTCTTAGAAGCAATCATTCACTTGAAAATTCATTACATCAAAATATTATACGGGTTCCTGTCTTTTTCTCAAAGATTGGATTACACTGCCGATTGGTTTGAAGTTTCTATTGAATTCAGTTTCTGCTTACTATTGCTAATTGTTTTACTGCATGCAGTAGCATCCATTCCTTCAGCAGCGAACGTGGCTTTTTACTAGTTTCAGTTTCTTTAATTTGAATTCTTGTTTCACAGAGCTAGTATTTCTTTGTGGACACATATATCTGTTCTTAGTTTCTACAGATCTTCAACTTAAACGTGATTGGACCACATTATGTTCTGTCAGTCTTGGTCTCTAGCTCTGTGTGGCTGCTCCATATATTCTTTTAAATAGTTTTTAGGATAGCATTAATCAAACAGATATTTCCATTGTATGATAAATGCAGGAACACGCATGATTTAGTGTGGAAGAGTGTACAGAGAAAGATTCTGGTGTGGTGACTGAGAAGATTCTCATTGGGGCCTCATCCTCAGTTTGTATTCAGAGAAGTAGTAGCTATTAGTAAGACGCTAGGATTGCCGATGAAATGAAAAAATGTCTTTGATGAAAGAGAGAAGGAGGGGAAGATGATAGGAGCGTAGATTGTTGACTGTATCAAAGATCTGGTTTTAAAAGTACGTGCTGTAATCGTATTGTGATGTAATGTAGGTAACGTAGTAAAGAATAAATTATAAAACCCTGAGGGATAATAGAACAGGGGAAATCGTAAAGTCAGAATGAGACCGGACACTATTTTCCAAAGTGTTGTGCTCACTATGACTAGCTGTATCTCTGTTTCCATTGAAAATCTTTAAGGAGAAAAGTGAAGGCCTTCTGCTTATTGTTACAAGATTAAGGGTGCGTTTTAAGTTGTACTTGTGGTGTGATCTCTGATGTTTTTCTTTCCAAAGGAAATCATCCCTTCTTTTCTATACTTAACAGTACAATACTCTTACGTCCCAAATTGCTTTACCTCACCATAGCGTAAGTGCTAATATATATTTATGTAAGGCTAACATTATACTCGAGTACCTGGGTCGATACATACATACTTAATAAGGGAGCGCCTTTCTAGTGTTGCTGACTTCAGTCCAGTGCATTACCCACAGAACAGTTAAGGTGTGTTTTATTTATAAGGACCAAAGATTTCCTACCTTATTTTCCCTTCCCTCTCATCTTCATCCGTCCATCAGCCTTTAATGTCTAAAAAACACTGCAGCATAGGTATGGCCCTATGTTCTCAGGCAATATCGAGGTACGACTTACATTACCTTTCATGTATTGCCCACAAGTCAGTTGTACCTTCACAAGTCTTTACTCTGCTACCCACCTTCTGCAGCTTCGGAAGTCAGTTATGTAATAGAATCCTCTTCTTAAAAATCCTTATACTGAGGTAGATGGTCTGTACTTTGAGAACGTCAAGTCAGATTCTGGGTATGTACAATGTACTTTCAAGAATGAAATGGAATAACATAGTTGAACATTACATATATTGTTTTCTTCTGCACAGGTAATGGTAATACAATACGGGTACAAAGTACAAAGGTGCATATCCTAAATGCTTCTGTGTTATATTCATGTTGTGTAGTAGCAGTTTTATTTGAGTATACCGGTGTATAATTTGACATACTTCATTTGTATTTAGGTGTTTCAATTTTCTACTTTATTATACTATTACTATGCATTGCAGAATTTCAAAACAGGATATAGCAAGTACAAGTAATGTATTTACTAACTGTCGTATCTGCTGTGTGCTTATGTAATATGTACTTTTACCCAAAACGATTATGTTACCTTGAGTTTCCCATTTCATATATCCACCTCACCTTTTGTAAGTATTCCACAAACCATTGTACTACTTTAACTCTAGTGAAAATATGCAGTGTGCTACTACGCTACCTTAAAAGTAACTTGTTTAAGTAATGGGTAGGTACACAAAAAGTATAATATAATGTAGCTACTTGAGTGAATTTATAGTATGCTGAGGAAACTACCAGTGTTTAAAAGTTATCTTTTTTTCTGTAAATAGTGGAGCACAGCGCACAGGTGGGGTGTTCACTGAGAGTTCAGTTTAGCATAACAGCATAATTCACTTTTAAAAGAGACATCCTATATTAGGGACTACAAACCCAGAATTTATTCCTCGTGTAAATAAAGGAGGGCAAGAATTTTATCTGTTGTTGGTGAAGAACAAGTCAATTGGGTTCGCAAACTTCAAATAGAATTGTAATGTAAAATTTAAGTGGTTAAATAAACTAGTTACATTATGCCTGTGTAGGAGCAATAAGTAAAACTAATATTAGAGATATAGCTGAGATTGGGGATTGAGTTGATCTCACGATCTCATTGAGCGAGACATAGGAGAATAAGTGGAGAGTAGAATGCACATACGCCACGGCCACGGCTCACTCAACTGACAATCTCATCGCTCTGTTACTTTCAGCTCAAGTAGACACTGTACTGAGGCAAAAACTCCAAGAAAAACATAATACAGCTGGAAAGGTTTTCTTTGACAGAGTTTTGTCGGAGGAACATCGCCGTGTTAGCGCTACTTCTTCATCTTCCCTAATAATGTTTCCAAGTCAAAGTCGTCATCAGACACAATGTTGTATTTTATGCATTGCAGGAAGGCAATCATGAAGTGACTATCAAATTTTTTCTCCTCCATCCACACATTACAGACTTTATGATCTTGCCTACGATTCTACACTATAGCTGCTGTTTGTATATAATTTTATTACATTGATTACGCTACGTGCTGTAATACATACACGTACATACTTACTGTTACTAGACGCTTCAGTTTATTTATGATTAGCAAGTTTGTTATTGTAGCGTAGACTGTATTTACAGGGAGGTGAACAAAAAGTGATTTCGAGCTTGAATTTTGACTGTTGGCTTTGTCATGACTGTTCTGTTGTGTCTTGTGTTCTGTGAGTAGTCATGACTTGACTAAAGTGGACAAGATTTTGCCATTCAGCTTCATTTGCTTCTCAATAAATAACAAAAGAATTATGCTTTACAGAAGTCGAGTACTTGACAAATATAATCCACTTTATCCTATGCAGTTCACAATACACATTCTTAGTCAACTGACCGAACTCTTTGTTATCTCTACTACACATCTCTTAGTTGTCCTTTAAGTAGGTATAACAAAATCCACTCTTCTAAGTTTAAGTCAATCTTATTGTATAGTTATATGAAATAAATTAATCTCATTATATGGTACAGATGCATATTTAGAATGATGAAGAGGAATGCATTTACGCATGGAATATTCCAATGTACTTAGGTATTATGACCTTTTGTATTTTCATTTATCTCTGGACACATGTAGAGGATGCATGTACTATTTTGCTTGTAGAATTCGTTCCAGGTTTCTCTTTATGACTTTACGATAATATTTTATGTGTATTAGTATCTATGTGTTTCACAGCTAGTAATTAGGATAAATAATATTATTAGATAGGGAATTGAAATTTCTCGGATGATTTCAGCAGCCTTTTCTTAGTTTATGGATATTATCTTTGTTGATTAGCTGCAGCTACAGTTAGAGTAGGTAAACGTTTTTCATGGAGTGTGGAGGTTTACTTTTGCTGGAGGAATGTGGACAGTAGAATAGAGATCTTAGTCTTGAGCTTAGTTTTTTCATTGTTGGCGTGCCGTATTGATTGTGTTGTGTTTATAGAGACAGAGGCGAGTGGGCCGAGCACTTGAAAAGATTCGTCGGCTGTTTGAATTCCTTCACTGCTACTTTTACTTTCGATTCATCTTCTTTTCTCTTTGTTGTGCTCACGAACCAAGGAAAGAGAACAACACGTAAAGCACTTAACTGGCTTTTTCATAATCTTACAAAACATTATCTAGCAACGGTAACTACACGTCTCTCTCTGTAGATGTTAGGCATGGTGTTTTAGATAATAGAAATCCGACCTGCAGCATCTGCTTTTTCTGCTGTACTGTCCTTTTATATCCGTTTACTGCCAGAAAATGTTTCCTTTATATCTACACGCTTTTTACTAGGCAATTCTGACTCAATCAGTTTGTGTTGCGCTCAGCAGTCATATTGGTTGCTCACAAATTCTGCTTAGTTTACTGTCAATCGCTGTGTATTGTCCTTTGTTCATATTCGAAATAGAATTGCTGTTTCGGTTGAAGAGTCACCATTGTACTCTCTATTTTACAAGAAACAGCACCAAAATTGTATAATGCATCAAGACTCAGTTTTGAAATCAAACCTCTTGAAACTCATAAATGTACTTTTTATTTGTATCTTGAATATTTGCATGACTTACTTACACAATTGTCGTTTTCTTGTATGTAGTGTTTTTAATAAAGCATTTCATTTGGCTCAAGTAAATTAATACAAATACATAGATTTTATTTTCCATTGTGCAATGATTTATGTTCTGGAGGGAAATCGCAGTATTTGCTTACGTTTTCTACTTTCAGCTTTCCTGCCTCTCCTTTGTTAGGATTTTGTTTAGCAGGCTGTGATACAACAGCTAAATTAAAATGGTTTTTAAGTGTCTATTTGTAGTTGTTTGGTTATAGTAAAAGGTTATAAGGTGACCATATTAGGCGAACAAAGTAAATTTAGTTGTTTATCTGCGGTGCAGAAATTACGTAATGATAAGAAGGGAAGCATGCCTTAACGATTTGAAAGGAGATTGTGAGTTTGCAAAAAATGTGTCCCGTCGTCAGTTGGCAAGTCTGCTTAGTTTACATTAGGATGTGGTGATTGTATTAGGTTGTAACGAAACAGAAAATGTGCTAACTAAGGATAAGTGCGATTGTATAGAAGGCATCCGAAGTTAGTGTGCAAGTATAATTGTGAGTTTACTCGCGAAGAATTGCTGTTTTTGTGGACGTCAGAGAGTAATAAATAGTACCTGTTTGTATTTGTCTACCTTAAACTTTAAACACACAAATAAATGAACTCAAAGCGCCTCCGATACAAGTCTGACTACTCAGAGTTGACGGCTAGCAGCTTGTTAAGCAGAAACCGCCCTATGCAGGCTCTGTAATTGACAAAAATAAGTTATACTTTTCAATACCTTCAAACGACGACAAAAGAGAACATAGAAATTCTTTTTGTGGACAGCTTTTGTTTCAAGTTTAATTGCAGAGCAAAATTAGTTATCTCATGACTCATGGTGCTTAGTAGTTGTGTTGTGTCTACGCACTATAGTGTTACCATCAGTCGCGTTTGCTAACCTAGACCTATGTAATAAGCTCTCTAATCATGTTTTGTCATTGACAAGTTTCAGGTACATTTCTTAGCAGTGAACAAATTCCTTCCAAACTATGTAATTTGTGACCTACCTAGTGAGAGAGCCTCATTTCATGCATTTTATTCTTCTATTGCAATACTATTACATTCTCAACAACTAATCTCTTCTCATTCGTATTGATGTATATTGGTCCTCTGTACTTAACTATTTATTAGTGAAACTCTTTGATTGATGTGCATGCCATTCATGTTAAGCCAAGTCATTGTGATTGCAACCGCAGAGGCTGAGATAAGGATTTACGATTGTTAAGCTTGTACTTACATAGTGTATAATGGGTTAACATTCGCATTACCGAAAATTATTTCTTTTTGGAATACTTACATTAATTAATGCTTAGTTAATATTTCTTAACATTCATTTATATATGCAATCCCTTTTAATGCAGATTAATGCTTTATCAAAAATGATGGGCAGATGTTCTGCGTGTTGAAATTCGGTTATTTTCATCGCAGTTTTATATTCAAGGTAAACACTAGGGCATGAAATCAACCTTGTTATTGAAGGCCTTCATTATTTCTTTGGTGGTCTCTTTTACTTAATTTTTTGTCAACCTGCATTTTGTAGATATGTGATACTTTATAACCTGGCTGGTAGTGAGGAGTGATCATAAGCATTTGTGGAATGCTAATGGAATGATACGAAAGATTTTTTGCTCATGAAATGGATTGGAGTACATAGTAGTGGGTAACCTTTTACGTGTAAATAGGTTAAATAGTTTGTTTAAGCTCATGATTTTTGGTTTCCCTCTTGCAATTATTTTCCACTGGTTGGAGGGCTTTGTTGTTTTAAATGTGTATTTCGTGTACGACTTTCGGAAATAGTATAACCGTTTGTGCATCTGATAAAAAGTATTTGTGGTTTTTGCTCCATGAAAGTTGAAATCATTGTTGTTTATTTAATGCTAACATCGGTATAGATTGTAATCTAAGCAGTGTAATATGCTTTGTGTAGGAAATAAGAAAATCCTTATGAACTTGAGTTTTCATTCCAACTTATTGTTAGCAAAAACGAGCAGGGAAATAGTAATGAAAGTTAAGGCAGTATTTTCATTGCCTATTACATTGCAGTTTTTCTGGAGTGAGACCAATGCCAGAATGCCACTGACAACGAATAAACTCGTATTACGGATATTAAGGTGATTACCAATGGGTGTATTTTATACAAGTATAGGTGTGCAAACTATTATTTCTTTTGATAAGTAAGCGATTGTTTGCTCATCCTTAATTGCAGTTTATGTAACAGTGCAATCAAGTTTTTCATTTTTAAAGGTCCACTTTGGTGCAACTCATCCCACTTATTCCGATTTGCATTGAAATTCACGTTTGCCGTTCTCACGCAGAGTTAATTTAGCGTTTCTACTTTTCTCGATTTCATTCTATATATTCATGTCAGTTCTAGAATAATGCTATTTGTATCTATGTGAATTTCTCAAGGAAAATCCAAAAACTTCTCCACGATTTTTCTTACAACTTACTTAATAAACTACACAGACAATACAAATAAAAGTTTCATAACTCTACAGAGACTAGATACATATCTGTTGGCTTATTATGCGTTGTATTACAATAAATTTTTAGTATTTCCTATTTCAAATATTAATTGTTCACTTCATCGTTACGTGTGTGCACAACGCTTCAGTAATTACTGTATTGCTAAGTAAATACACAAAAATCCATCTTCCGTGCCACTGCTTAACAAATATTGTACATACATATATCATATATGTATTTACTTGTCATTGAATATCACTGCAAAATTTTACTTATGCTTAGACAACTTAATACATGTATTGAGTACAGTGTTAATAAATTTTCGCCATGTCAGAAAAAACTTTTTTTGAAGACGTGGTAATTTTTTTGAGGAATTCTGTATTTATTTGCGTAAGGGTACCGTAGATGATTATCTTGATTTGAAGAGCAGCAGTCTTTGTTTAGTGTATTCATTCATTGATTTTTTATTATTAGCGTCTGACGTAATGATAGGTGTAAAACATTCCATTTTCAATAAACACTAGGGGAATATGTGTATATTTTGTAGAATTGGTCGTTGTGTAAATGCCGTAGATCTAGTTAGCAATTGCCTTTACCTTTGTACCATTGGTTTTATTGCAATTGTTAAAATAATGAGCATCTTGGAAAGATAATTGTAATATATTATGTGCATTATAAACAAGTATTAAGTCTAGCCGAACACGGGAACATGTTACACAGCTAAATGTATTGCCGTATTACTTGATATGACTTTACCAGTGTAGGAATATTAGAAGGATATAGATTTTATTAGCGAGAAAAGGAGCATCTGAGGATTGCACTGCTAACTAGGTATCTACACTGGAAAGTAAGAATTTGTTTATGTTGAATGTGCCATTAGTGAATACGCCAGACTATTTAACTATTATCCCCTATGTACATGTTTCGCCTTCACTAATTACATTCATCATGTGAATCTACAAAATATTGTTCAACTTTTTATAGCGAAAGTGCAATGTATTGTGTGTTCGATGAAAACGAAATAATAAAATGTTTAGTAATGTTTTTGTTTCTTAAGGCCAGGTCTAGCATTTATACTTTGTATCTGTATCTGCAGAAGTGCATAATATAATGTATTATTGCTCTATAAAGATAGTAGAACTTATAATATTAGTTAGCACTAGACTAAAGGACTAATAGAATAGGAGTAAGTGTAGAGGGATTGCGTTTCTCAGGATTATTGCATTGTACGCATCGCATGTTACGTAGCAAGTGTGTTTTCTTTGTAGTTAGCATTCAAAGGAGTATTCCATCAGAAGATGAGTTGGGATGTTTCGTAAGATGTTTGTATTTTCTACCCAACTTGACAGAACAACTCTACTTAACCTACAGCCATTTTTCTCCGGTAATAAAAGCTCATGAAAACCATTTGACATTGACTCTTCAAAGCTGTTGCACTTAAGTGAATACGGTTTAGTCCTAACGCTCACTCCTCTCCACCAACTTAATTATCATAAAAGGCAGTCCGTTCCATTGCAACTCAAGTATTTAACGCTCTTCCTATTCATCTTCTCCAATCCACAATACATCTGAATACTCATCTTTTTCTAAACACATTTCTACGTGGTAACTGCTAAACTCAACCCTGATTAGTACATAGGTACTTACTAACAGTGAGATTACTCGCAGGATACACCGTGCTAAGCATTATGCACAACTGAAGAAATTCCTCCTTGAGTGGACCTTTCCTATTTTATTAGACCGGTCCAAACGATAACTTAAAATCTGATGGAACGTGTACAAACATTGTACATTACACAGTTGTTTGAACAAGGAAAACGAAGGCGGAAGATAACAGCTTAATAGAATTCTCTGGGTCTAGTCAAGTCTATTGTAGATTTCTAAGTTTACGTTATAATGGATACTGGAAATGTAATACTCCACATATCGGGTACAATTAGCACTCAGCGTATAGTATATCGATGACTGCTCTTCCTGATATTTACTTTCAGTTTCACATGGCGTTGTGCATTAGTCATTAAAATACAGCTTTTTCTATATAAGCTTTATTTTACTATGTAGGAAGATAAAAGGATTTTCCAAAGATGCTTATTGGGTTTATGTTCCTTATTCGTAAACTTTCGTGCCAAAAACTACGAGAAAAGCAGGATTTCCGTTTAAGGCAAATGTCATAATGTCATAATATATTAACGCTACACTACTAACATTATCAAATTCAATAAATTATTACTTTTCCAACTTTTTACTCTGGCAGGTTTTTTGTCCTTCTCTGTCACTTCAGTCATGGTTTACACTCGTTTAGTCGTACAACATTTTTCAACCATTTGGTAATATTTATGTAAGCAGATGTCATCAATCTTATGCTAAGTAGTTTTTTCACCAATTATTCAGTGATAATTGGGTATTTATGACATGACAAATCTCTACCTGTCATGATTCATGATCATATCAGTAGTCACAACTTCTACTTAATTGAATGCTTAACATTTTTTGAAGTGATTTTTATTTTCTTCAATGTGAAAATATTTTTCAAAACTGCAGACTTTCACTTTAGATTAATTATTGTACACAAAAATCAGAACACGTTAGAGTTTAATTCTCAAAAATTTTTGCATGATTATTAAAATCTTTATCGCAGTTTTAGTCAGTACCTTAAATGTTTATTTTTGCGTTTAACTAGCAGATATTTTAGCCAAGACCTTTTTATTGTAAATTTCTTCAATCATGAGAAGGTTTCACAAACGCACAACCCCCATCAGGTTTGATTTTCTTGACACACTGACAGATAACTTTAAGGAGTTAGTAATTACCATTCAATTATTCCAATTGCGATGCTACAATCGACAAGACTTGTTGAAAATAGATAACTTGCTTAGAGGGATGATGATGAGATGATGTATTCATTGTTAGGAAGATGAGAATAATCTGTAATTCAATTGGAACTTGAGGAGATTGTGTTAGATGTTGATGGAGAAGATAATAACTAACTAAATATAATAAAGATGAGAGGATGAGAGGACCCCATGCTACCTATATTATTGACGTAGTTGTTTTACCACTGTTCACGAATATACTTTAGAAGGTTTCATAAATAATCTGCAGTTATTTTATTGCAATATTTCTAAAAGTTATTAGTGTGTGCTAGTAAATGAAAAGTTGTAGCTACTTGTCTATCGTGTCTAGAGCCCACTTATGTATTGGTAAATGAATTGAAATAAGTATAGAATATAAATAATGATTTGACTACTACTTACTACTGGTTGAAGTATGGTTATTACCTATCATATTTACTTTGGCATAATGAAAGAAAACATAGTAGAGAGTTAAGCTGATCTATTTGCAACTATTTGAAATGATGAAGTGTTAATGTTCTTTTTTTGTTGTTACAGGCACATGTAGTGGCAGCATTTGAGCAGTCGCTGTCCAACATGACGCAGCGTCTTCAATCGCTTACTCATACTGCAGAACAAAAGGTACGTGTTCTTTAGCGCTAAATCTTTTTTTAATGAAGATGACATTGTCCCTTTAAATGATATGGACTGCTTGCATAATCATGCATCAAAATCAGAAAGTACCAACTTAGTGCTGATCTAGGTGCTGTACGCATTTATTAGATGATAAAATCGCTAGTCTTTAACTTTAAGTAAAAGAATAATAATAATATCATTATTAAGCAGAAAAAGACATTAAGTAAAAACGCAGGTGGTACTCGAGATATTCAGTTTTTAAATTATCATAATTTATACTAAACTACATTTAATACTGCGTACATCTTAATGAAAATTGTTCCATCTTAGCGTTGTGTTAAACGGTTTCTTAATTTGAAATCTAAATTGGCTTAGATATTTTCTATTCGTATTTTTCCATATTCAAATTGGATATCATATATATCCAATTTGTGTTCCTTAATATTTACTTTGAACAAAAGACTTGTTCTTTCGATGTAAAATCACTGTTTTATTTATGTACCGAGAGTTAATTCGAATAATGCATTGTAAGCAGTAAAAACAAAGCCTTGCGTGAATTTTTCAAGACGTGCTTACATTAACAATTTGCAGATCAAACAAATCTGGTAGTTTTGGGGTTTGTCAGCAGAAAACAATGTTAAGTACGACAGATGCTGATAAATAATGCATAAATCAGGCAATATTTCACTTTCGGGTGAGAATTACAGAAATTAGCTTTAAGAAAAATAACATTTATGTCCGTATGAATTAGAATGAAGGGAGGTACACCCACGGTTGTATTGTCTGTACATATGTGACTTTAAGTGAATTGTGTTTCTTGCAACACAACACTATTACTTATCCCCTGTATGTCTGCACAATTTTATCAGAACATAAATTTTCATTTTAGACATATCTGTCAACTTAATTATATGTTTTATTACAAACGATCTTCTATTTCACAAACGGAAAGCGTTAATTGTGAAGAAACAAATTTCTTAACACTTGTCAGTCGCACTCGCACTTCCACGTCAGAATAATTACTCAGTTTTTTAAATATATTTAAAGTCACTCTCCATATATGTACATTAAAATTCAACTGCCACCATCTTTTTATCATGTCCATGTCAAGAAATATAAAAATTATCGACCTTGCTAAAATACTATTGCAGAAGGTTTGGCATTCCTTCCGAGAATTTTTACACTTTATCCAGAATGATTTATAGAAGAACATTACTGTAGCTTTACATTTGGTTTTATTTCTTATCGTTGGAATTAGATTCATGGGCGCCCAAGGAGTTCGGGTGTGATAGAAAGTGTTGTTTCAAATAATAATGCATCAAGCAAGTCACTTTTTACTAAGCTGCAAATCTCTAAATATTACCTTGGCGGATTACTAACACGTCTTGAACATAAAAATCTGCTAATTGTGTATTAATTTGTTCGAATGTTCACTCAATCAATTCATTGTGTGAAACTTGTCTATTTGAACATGACGATACGATTGTCTAAACATGTCCATTCATCCTTAATACAATTGCTACAAAACGTTCTGCCATATAACAACTATAAAGTAGGCGATTAGCATTATGTCATTAGGCACAGGCAATTTCGTTGTGCGTGGTGTATTAAATTGATGATAAATGTTGGGTTAAACGTACAATAGTGAAAAGTTATGAAATCAAGCATGAGAAGCTGATATATTTTAGCAATGGTTAATTGTGAGATTAGCGTATATACAAAGAATTTTTTAATATCAGAAATTTGTGAGAATAGTTCCCAAAATAAAATGTTCCGGAGATTTTTAGTATCCCTTCGGAGCAGGGGCTCACTCTTGTCAATGCATTTGGGGTTGCTTTAAGAAATAACACGTCTAACATGTTTTGTTGGAGAAATGTAAAAAATGCATTTTCTCCCTGGACATTATGAAATTCTCCACTCTCTCTTAATGGAGAATAACTCGAAATAATTTTTATGTTTCTGCAGAAGACGATTCTAAAAATGTGAACATCGTTTCCCCTTGAGAATTTCTGCTAAGAAATGAGTTCAGTAGGATTCAGCGATTCTAAATTAATCCATTAGTCGTGAACGATTTTAGTCGTGACTTCGGCTGAATAATTTAGTGTTGAAGTGTAGTGCATAGGTTAGCCAATGTTGTTAGCGGGAATTGTTGGATGCAATTAAGTAGTTGAACTACAAATAATATTTGTCATTACTCCATTTGTAATTCATTAGAGCACTGCCTCTAACGCATCTTGGAAAGACATACTCACATCTTCATCAAACATTTCTTCATCATCCTCATTATGTATTTTATGAATACAAATACAAAAGAAAGTTTACTTAACTCTACAAAGGGGATGGTTTCTGTTGCTGTTCAATTTACTGCACAAACGTGTGGATGTTGATTGCTGCTTTTACATTTGTTTGAGGTGAAGTCGATTAGGAGGAACTTATGTATTCATGATATTCAGTTAAATTGTATTTAAATTCTATGAATTAATTAACATTTCTTCATCTTTGCATACATGTGTATAATGCGTTTGAACTGTTTCTCAACTCACTTAACTCATGCTATGGTGTTCATTTCTTCAAAGTGTTAATTTGAGGTGGAACCGGCTTCAAATTGTGGTTTTCCACCAATACTTGTGTGAAAGGTTTACTAATCTTTGTTTTTACATGCAAGAGGCATTCGCCGTGTGAGTCTTTATATACAACAGTATCGTATAGCTAATCGCTTGTGTATGCAAATGTTATTGTGTCCGGAGTGTAGTAAATTGTTAGTGATTTTTGGGCTCTTTGTATTTTCAATAGAGTGCGAACATCGTAATAATCCTGCGTATTTTTTGCTGCTATATGTTTCTTTGTACATCCTCTTGATGATTAGTTTCTTCGGTTTCTATATCAGTTACTTTATACACCAATTACACTCCTAAGACGTGAATTTTTACAGTTTCACGTAACAAACTCAATTTTCATGCAGAAATTTCTATCTTAATGAAAATATTTCCATTACATTAACGTCTTACTGTTTTAATATATTTGAACTTGGGGATAGCAGATAAATCGGTGTAGAAAAGTGGCGGAAATTGGTCTGAATATCTGGTACTGTCTAGCTGACTATTATAATGCACAAAAGACAACTGGCGTTGTAATATGCATAAAGCATGTTTAAATATGAACTTTTAAAATTATTCAAGTGTAAACCGACAGTTTCATCTTTTTTTGCTTAGTGCGTTTTTGTTATCTGACGAACTTAATACGATTTTTAATGCACAAAAGTAATGTGCCATGTAGTATTATGACCTAATTTTCTAAGCCTTAAGCATGTTATTATATTGTAGACTTGCAGACGCTTTTATGCTTAGTTGACGAACTTTAAGTAAGGTTGCATTTTATTACGGTTTACAGTAGCTCTGCAGTTTGCAAGATGAACATAGGTACATACGTTGCTTAAAATATTAGTTAATAAGCATATTATCCAAGTTTTCTACTTTTGATATACCGCTGACTGCATCCTGGAATTGAACAGCCCAGGATGCATCCAGCATTCCAACGATACAGTTTTGCAGCAGGAGTAAATAGTACTTATTTATTCATTTACTAACCTAATGATTTGATTGGTACCTTGAAGTAGTCAGCTTTGATTAGAAAAAACATTTGATTTCAAGGTTATTTTTTTGTAAAATTATTCAAGTTAAACAAACTTTACACAAAGCAACATGTGATATTTTATAGCGATCGCATTTTACAGCATGCATTTTCATATTTTTCTATTTGCTGTTAATCAGTCTCTTTAATGCCTACCCACATTTTTATAAATTGAGTTGAACTCTGTTGTACGTTCTCTAGACCGGTACCCCGTAACTGAATCCTACTCATCAGTAGACAGTCTCTGAATAATACTTTATAATAAGCAAAGTTGAAATCCGTGAAAATATATTATTGTTCTTTTCAGACTATAAATAATTTCTAATTGTTTGGCATCAACTCTTGTAAAAATGTTTTTGAATTGTTAATGAAGCATAAATACTGAAGAGGAAGAGAATTAAGATTTGTATGCATATCGCCCAAGGAAAAATTAGAATTTGTGACAGTCATATCATAAATACTTTTCTTAAATTACAAGAAATAGTGCAACCTCACAGAATTTTACTTTTGAAAATTTATATATATATATGTATTGTTGACTATTTTGCTATGTATTGCTATTTTTGTTGTATTTGTATATGTTAGCGGCAAATCGAGAAATTAGGCAATTTCAAAAATGCCTAGGCATTTTTGGAAATGCCTGAAGACAGCCCGGCTATATTGATTTAGCCGAGGCAATTCTGGAAATGCCTAGGCATTTTCGTAATTGCCTAAACTTCACTCGGCAGAAGCCGAAATGATTTTCCTTTCTGCCGGGTAATCACTCGGCAGAAAAGAAAATGGCTCCACTTGTATGCTATGGTGGTGTGTTTAATAAGGCAATAGGTTGCTAAGTCATTTATTTCCTAGAAAGGCAAATTATTGTCAACATTGTCTATCCTGGAACGCTGTATGCTATGATGGCGTATTTTAATAAATGGAAGGGAAATGGGAATCTACTGTAGTGTCTCACTTCTACGTGATGTGTTGTTAATTTTCTACCGGAAAAAGTTAACAACTGCTGACAAAAAGGGAAATCGTCGTCTATGCCTAAATTTATGGCAAATTTTTATTCTGGCATTTTTTGTGTATAAATTCTGACTGCGTCCTCGCAGAGACGGTGACATATGTACGCTCCCGCACGTAAAGTGCTAATATTAAGCATAGCTGCCGATTTTTTAAATTTAGGTGCAGAATTGCAGAATTGCAGAAAAAAATGCCAGAATAAAAATTTGAAATTTCCATTTTTATGCAGACATATTTCTGCATGCACCTTACATTACAGTGGTGACATTTGCTTCTATCAAATTAGTGAACGAAATCATAACAGAACGAGTAATCATAGCCATTGCCTGTATTTTTACATTTCTTTTTGCTTCTTGTCAGAAGTTGTTAATTTTCTACTGTACAAAATTAACAACACAACAAGTAGAAGTGAGACACTACAGTAGATTCCCATTTCCCTTCCATTTATTAAAATACGCCATCATAGCATACAGCGTTCCAGGATAGACAATGTTGACAATAATTTGCCTTTCTAGGAAATAAATGACTTATGCAACCTATTGCCTTATTAAACACACCACCATAGCATACAAGTGGAGCCATTTTCTTTTCTGCCGAGTGATTACCCGGCAGAAAGGAAAATCATTTCGGCTTCTGCCGAGTGAAGTTTAGGCAATTACGAAAATGCCTAGGCATTTCCAGAATTGCCCCGGCTAAATCAATATAGCCGGGCTGTCTTCAGGCATTTCCAAAAATGCCTAGGCATTTCCAAAAATGCCTAGGCATTTTCGGAATTGCCTAATTTCTCGATTTACCGCTAACATATACATGTAATGATAAGGGAAACAGTACAAAGAGGATAAATGTACATACAATTTGATTATGCACAAAATTGCATCAGACTTCTTACAGAGAAGAAATTAATGCCTAGAGACTTGGGATGGTTGCAACGATGGTAGTTAAAACCCGTAATTATGATAATCATAGTAAATGAAGACTGGTTAGAAGATATGATAATGAAAGTTGTATTTTCCGCTCATGTAATCTTTTGTGTAGCCTTTGTGCAGAAATGCGAAAACACGAGAACCCAAAGTTTTTATGCTTCTCGCAGATGAAGAAGTTTATTTTTCCGTTCTCACGTCTTTGTTTACTTTACTCTGTTCACCTGTTTTGACCTGTTCCCTCTTTGGAACATTATATCTCTTTTATTCCCTTAATATAGACCTTAAAATGTCTGAGGCGACTGCCATTTATTCTCATAGTGTGTGTAAATTTTTGAGTATTTACTATCTACACCTGTTAAGCTTCAAAATTGTGAATTAACGCAGTTCAATCTCTTTATGAAACTCAGGATTTGTAAATTGATTTATGGAAACTTAATTAGGCATTTGTATATAATGTTTGATTTTATTCATTATATTGATATTGCTACGAGAATCTTACAAAATACAAAGAACATTTAACAAATCTTTAATTTATAAGTACTTTCTTAACGGCGTTTTAAACTTTCATTGAGTGTCCTTAATAAAGAGAACATAAGGTTTTACATATGAAAAGCATTTGTTTGTAAATTTTCGAAATGTACAGAATAATATTATCATTTAGACAAGGAATTCGATTAACTTATCACTATAAAAGTCGGGTATGCAGATGGAAGAATTACAAACATGTTGACGAGTTTAACGAATAACGCCGTGGTTTTATTTTACTGCTGGACACCTGTGAGAATCTTTGATAAAACTCCGCTAATAAGTATTAATAGAATGAAAAATGAAGTTAACATCTAGTACGTATTGAAGAAAGGGATTTGCTCACCTACGTATTAGATTATTTTATAAGCATGGATAATACACACTGGTAAAGCATGCAGAGGTTGGTGAATGCCAAATGCATACAAAGATCCATGATTATGATTCAATTAGGTGCCCAGTGTCTATCTTAATATTCATGTTACCTGTTGGTGTGTTGTTGGCACAAAAATTTTTATTAGATAAACAACCTGATGTGATAAAAATACTTATGTGCCTACCATATAATCATATATCCGTAGGTTAGAATGTAGACAACTGAAATACACCTTACTGGGGCTGTTGTAAAGGTGGACTAGGTTACGCTTTATTGCACAGTGCAGAAAAGTGGCCAGCAGTTTGCACATTGTCAGTTTATTTCCCTCCCAAAACCAGTTTGGCTGTATTGTAGCGTTTTTATTGTTCCTAGGAACGACGGTTAACATTTACAATAGGAACAACTGAAACTAAAATTGATAGCACGAGCTGTCTATGGCTAATGTGGCAGGTACCTTTTAATGTTAGTTTCCAAATCGAACTTAACAGGTATCTATCTATATTTTTAAGTAAGCATAAATAGCCACATGCAATATTATTCTGTCATCAAGTGCAGAACATCTGTAGTCAAGTACTCTCTTTCTAAACGATTCTAAATTAACAACACAGCAATTAAGGAAATTATACCCACGCTTGCAGTCGAATTTTATAATCACATAATTAAATAACCCCATGCCAAAAACATTACCAACAGTTTTAGGAAAAAAGGAAGTCATAGGTATTGCGATCTTAAGCGTCGTACTGGACATCTGGCATTGTCTTGAATCGTAATTGGCAAAAAATCCTTTCTAAGACTCAGTCTCACCTCTATTTTATATCTTTAAAACGGATTACCTTTCAAAAGAAAACTTTATGGCGTAATTGAGATAATGAATAATGAAGCATGTCACAGGGAGAAGGATCCTTTCACAACTTCATGAAATTTGTATGAATTTCACGTCTTTACTGCTTAAGCTTTCTATGTATAATATCTGTCGACTGCCAACAATAGAAATGAATTATAGGAAAGCGTTTGTCTTCTCTATTCAATATTGTATAGGAATTTGACAAACATAACCCCTTCGTTATGTTTTAGTCAACGTATGCACTTACTTATAAAATTCCTAAGAATATGATTTTTAATTTCTACTAAACCCGAAATTTACTTTAAGTGACTAAGTGAGTAAGTGAATCGTATCCCAAGTATTGTACCGCGATAGAATAGCATGCTTCATCAGTATACTAATAATGTATTATATCACGTAACAAACGCAAAGATTACCCTTTTTAGAAAAACCCTGCTAAATACTTTTCTTTATTAAATGTTCCTTAAGAGAGGGGGAATGGCAAAAGAGCTAAAAATTTTTTTATAAAATTGCATTTAATGTACAAATATTGTGTACCATATTAACAAATAATTTATTTGTACTTATTGTTAAAAAATTAATAAATACATACATCAATGTAATCAAGAAAGCAGTGCATATTAATAATAATGGTATTTAACCCCTTTCGGCAAAATAAAATAATTAAGCAAACTTTGCGAATATTTCCATCGTAAATTCAACAGTAATGTGTATCGTTGGTGTTTAATATAAATAGGTATTGTAAGCTGGGGTAATGGAGACAGGCTGATATTAATATATAATGTAAATTAAATCTGAAAAAACTTTTATAAAAACAGGATTTGATAGTTCAACAACGAAACAAGCTTCTTAATTTTCACTTAAGAAATAGGAAAACACGCAGCTGAATCTCATTAAACTGATAGATCATTCCCTCAAGATTATTAAGTTTTTACTTTTTTACTCCCTGCTGCTGCAAATCGCTTAACGTGTGTTAAACACATTACCAAATGTGTTTTCCGCACAAAATACATGTTTTACTATCATCTGTGATACTGCAGTAATCGTTAAGAAATTAATGACTGCTAGCTGTGCTTGCATTGCATACTGATTGCACTGTGTAAACATATTGTAGTAATTTTTTAAATAAGAATTGATTACCTAAGTGTAAATATTAAATAAAGCGTCATCCAACTGTAAATGCTCTAAAGTAATTAATTTTTGCAAATCGTACCCTATATCTCATGTTTAGAAGGTTAATATTTGCTAAAACAGCTTGTGTTGTAAAACAAAGAAAAGTCAACTTTGTAAGTTTGCTTGGGGACAAATAATCTCCGATGGCGGAATGTAACGAGTAGTCGTTTCTGTGCAGACCTTACCTGACTTGGAGACATTGGGTTCTAAAATTAGAAAAGCAATTAGCCAAAAGTGTTTCTTGTTAAATCTGGAACAGTGTAGGTGAGCGCATAAATTAAGGATGCATATCTATCACTGACAGCGTATAAATACAGGGCTGAATTGAGCAGGCTGAACAGATGTATTATTATAGCATTAATTTGACAATAAATCCTTAATGACATTCCTAAAATAAAGCTTAGGCAAGTTGAGCACACGACAAGGTTGTGGCATGTTACATGACGATGCATGATTTATGACTATACCTTTTGTGAGTTCAAAAACTGGTTCCGCAGTTTGGTGCATTACGTTATGAACTCCTTCCTCGGTCCAACCGAACTTTCTTAAAATAATGGAAGAATATTTTAATTTGTAATTGCATTTTAATTACTAACGTGATTTATTTGTGAATACCTTCTTCTTATTTTCCGCAGGATTCTGAGTTAATGGAGCTGAGACAAACAATAGAGCTGTTAAGGAAACAAAGCATCGAAGCTGGTCTAACTGTTTCTAGCATGACACAAGGTAAGAATTGTCATAGCCATAGCCTGACTAATTTATGTTACATCAAAAGTTTATTTGATTATTATCTAGTCACAGGTATTTGCAGTTAAGAAATTATAAAATCAACAAAAAGCTTAATGTATGTATATTAATTCCATACGTTGTAAAGAGAACAGTGAATTCTTAGCATCTTTTGTTTTACAAGTTTTTAATAAAACAGGACGATTTCATTCATTCTACCGTGAGTTGTATTTAATAGAAGGTTTACATTGTAAATACCTTGGAGGCGTATGGAAAACCTTCTGTTCATATCTTTATTTTCTTCCTTTAGAGAAAAGCACAATAGAATGTTGATGTAGACGATGATATGATTTATAATACTCATCTTGGTTTGGTTCAGGAGCTTCTCGAGATGGTAGTCCCATAGCCAGACAACTGTCTGCTGATTCAGTGTCGAGTATTAATTCAATCTCATCAGCTTGCAGCGGAACTTCCCATTCTCACACATCTAGTCCATCGGGTCAAATACAAATGACTCCGTTGGGAACACCAACCCATGGAATTCACGCTGCACCCGACAGTCCTAATACTAAAAAGAAGCATTCAAAGAACAAAGGCTGGGTAAATTTTCTTTCGCATTTCCAGCATTTACTTATAATTTCCTATGTAAGTAACATCAAGAACCAAATGCAAAGAAAAACAAAACGCCATCCATACTAATATTCTAATACTTTTAGTTACGAAGTTCGTTTACGAAGGCATTTTCAAGATCGAAAACGAAGCATCGTAATGGATCAGCCTCGGACGATCAAGGAGACCTGGACAGTTTGCGGAGACCGAGCAATTTAAACGGAGATGTCCAGAATGGCCACGGGCTCCACGGGAGTCACGGACAAAGTGTCACTCCACACGGACATCAACATTTGAACAACAATTTGAAGCATGTAGAGAATTCCATTCCAGGGTCTCCTCTCATGGGCTCTCCTCATGGACACAGCAGTGGACAGAGTAATGGCTGTTCCAGCAGCAGTGGCTCCCATTCTCCACACTCTAATGGAAATGTCAAAGGCAGCGGATCTAACTCTGCGTAAATACTTTTCTATTCTATTACGTTGCTGGTGCCACTGGCACCAGTTAGTAGATCCTCTAATGCAGTACTAAAATTTTATCTGTCATTTTATTTTTCGACCTACTTCCGTAAACCATTCTACCCCTGGGAATCATTTGTTTTTGGAGCAAAAATTATGAAGAATGCATTTAATTTTCTATTAGACTCTGTGATGACTTTATCGAAGAACCGAAATCAGTAGATGAACTAAGGAAGCAACTGCGAGAAAAGGAAATGGTGTTAACAGACATACGGCTAGAAGCTCTTACTTCCGCTCACCAATTGGAATCCCTTAAAGAAACTGTTAACAAAATGCGGGTGAGATATTATGTATGTGTTGCCTCACTAATTGCACTAAGCTCATAGGAGGACTTGATTCTCATGGAATAGACCCACTCCGAGACAAAAGTGCAACTATCTTTTAAACCTAGCTATAGCGTTGTAGTGTTTCTTCTTTCTTTTATCATTTTAACTCGTAGTCTTAGTTTCCGATTAGTCTCTGCTGGATTTTTAACATTGAGGATTGAGTACCTTTCAATGAGCAAATTTTTTTTGTTTTATTATTTTTGCACCGCTTGCAGTTATAAATGCTACAAATTAATGAAATGTTTGTTTTCTCTGTTCAGAACGAAATGGTGAGTTTGAAGCAGGACAACGAACGACTTCAAATGATGGTCACCTGCAAATCTCTAACATCCTCTCAATCATCTTTGCAAATGAATGCTTTGGAGGCTTTGGACAGGAGATTGAGCGGCGCTGACATTCCGCCTACCAGCAGTCTAGGTGACATTTTATTCTGAAATTCTTATTCATTTCCTTTCACACCACATAATGGTGGCAGTAGTATTAATTTATAGTATACAGAAGGAATATACTGTAGCAGAAAAGAATTAGGTGGAAGTTGTAGACATTTACAGGGAAATAGAAATGTTTTTGTCATAGGTCATAAAGTTGCTATTCTCAACTCTAGCATTTAAAAGCTGCAAGTCTTACTCTTCGGAATCTTATGTATGAGTAACGGTATTATGACTATTTTTGACTTTCTTTGTTGTGTTGTGTAGTTTCCCTCGTTCATACATAGTAATAAAATTGAATTGTTTTCATCTGGAGACACTTGAATCTTATTTTCGATTTTGCCAATAATATTTACTCTGGCCGTGAATTGGTAATTTCTTGACCACGACCACTTCATAATTTACAGTAGCTGTAAACAAACAATTACAATTGCTAATTAGGGCACACACATTAAGCATTCACACATGATAATGCAAAAGGGATTTAAAATACGAAGTAATTGCTTAAATAATGTAAAGTAGGCATCGAGGGTAGGTACATATACATACCAAAATGTTACACCATAACATTAGTTCAAACAAGTGCTCACTATTTATATGTAAGGATGTACATTAGCATAAAATCCAAAAGATATGTCACACAGAAAAAATCTAATTGCAATACGGTCTGTAATTTATTATTGTTAGACAAGCAGTAAAAGAATGTAAGTAATCTCAATTCATCATATAGGTAAATATTATTATGCTTTTGTCATGGATAATATTTAATAGTGATGTTAATGTGGTGGTGAAATGCGAGGAAAGGCATTATCCAAAAAGGTCACTCGATGTTGTGACATGAGTACGTTTAATATATCAATGACTGTGAATTGTGAGTCTAGGGGAGGAAGTACCTAAATATAGTGATAACATTTAATTATGGCTCAAATACCTACTACTAAATTGCAACCAAGCAGTACGTACATACCAAATATAGGTACGTATTTTTAGTCTTGAGAATGATACTGTGCGTATGCGATACGCTTCTGTAGTGTATTCTGATGGACCATTGTAAACCGTTGCATTTCCTATAACAGCTACAAGCTCATCCGAAAAGTATATCCTGTACAAGTAGAAATCTACTTTCAGATCAATTTGTTTGTCCAAAAGTATTACTCACTGTCTGTCTACTCTTGTCCATTTGCCTGTGTATACAGTAAAGTTAAGTATGCATTAACAACCTAGGGTTGGCTTGAAGAATAAGAAACTTATTAATCCACACATTATATTGTTGGATTTTGAACTGAGGACTTCTCTCTAATTCTGTGCTCAACAAATTTGTGGTTCTACTTACTCAATAAAGGTTTCCGAAAGGAAACATTAATGAAAAACAAAGGGAAATGTTATTAGGGAGATTTTGTTCTATTAGCCTCAAGGAGTTAGAATACCTAGGTAGTATCTATAAAGTATTGAATTTACGTTTGTTATTAGGTGTAAAGGAAGGAATTATTTTCATTACCCTTGTGAAATATTTTTTTAAAGATTTGCTCTTGACCGAACCAATGGACAAAGAGGGAAAGCGAATTACTGTTACAGTATTTCTGGGTTGTCATGGACTGTATGACAGATATGTCAATTCTCATGAAGGATTTCCATCTCAAGAATGTTCAGTTGGAACGGTGCATGTTAGTAGCAAAACTAAATGGGATGTCCTGGACGCTCATGTTAAAAGGTCGTTTAAGGTAAGAACAATTTGCAAAGAGTATTTATATTATAACTGCTGTGCTAACTGTAGGATTCGCCGTGCACAACGCAGTGTCGTAGTGTCACTCACATTGTAACTCTTGCTAAAATATATTTTACAGGAATATGTGATGCGTATTGATCCAGTAACGAATCTCGGGCTGAGTGCTGATTCTATTTTGAGCTATAATGTTGGTGAGATAATTAGAACAAAAGATGAACCTGTTCCAGAGTTACTTCCATGTGGATATTTGGTTGGCGATGTCAACAAGATCAGAATATGTCTTAAGGGTGCTTCCCATAATGGCGCTGTAGATGCTTTGGCTTTTGAAACACTTGTTCCGAAATCTATACTGCAAAGGTTAGTAAAGGATTGTAATTATTTGCAAGCGTATTTTCTTAAAGTACAAAATTATCGACTTGTTTTGAAATGACTTTGGGGAAATGTAAGTGGAATGAATATCATATTTGCTTTAATGTGTTGACAATTTGTTTGACCTATAGATATGTGACATTGCTTTCGGACCACGGTCGCATAATTTTATGTGGTCCAAGTGGAACTGGAAAATCTTACTTGGCCAAGAAACTTGGGGAGTTTATTGTGGCTCGGACGGGAAAAGACCCTTGCCCAGAAGCAATAGCAACGTTCAGTGCTGACCACAAAAATAACAAAGAGCTGAAGCAATATCTGGCAAATTTAGCTGAACAGTGTGAAAGTTCCAGCACCGATTTGCCCTCTGTGATAATTCTGGATAACCTACATCAAGTTACGTCCTTTGGCGAGGTCTTCAATGGATTTCTTCATTCGAGACAAGCCTCTACCAGTCCTGTTGTAATGGGAACAATGAGTCAGTCCACGGCAAGCACTGCCAATTTGCAGCTGCATCATAATTTCCGGTTTGTTCTTTTTCGCAAAACTCATTCCAAGGATTTTATTTAATTTTTGCCATATATTGGAAATTGTTACATATTTTTAGGTGGGTACTATTTGGAAATCATATGGAACCCGTAAAAGGACTTCTAAGTCGTTACCTGCAGCGTCGTTTGATTGAGGGGGATATTCACTCGGGAATGAGGAACTTGGAATTAGCAAGGGTGATGGATTGGATCCCAAAAGTTTGGTTGCATGTCAACAAATTTTTAGAAACACACAATTCTTCTGAAGTAACTATTGGGCCACGCTTATTTTTATCCTGCCCTGCGGACGTTGCCAATTCACAAGTTTGGTTTACTGATTTATGGCACTATTCCATTGTCCCGTATCTTATTGAAGCCATGAAGGAAGGGCTGCAACTTTATGGAAAAAAGGCTGCTTGGGAAGACCCTTCTCAGTTTCTACTGCAAACTTACCCCTGGACAGAATCTCATTCTCTGTCTACTGGGAAGTCTGCTTTGCTGAGGTAATTTTCGTCTTGTTTCTACTCAGATGTTTTACGACGGTCCTTCAATGCATTCTCTAAGCTAATAATGACTTCACTTTTTAGACTGAGACCTGAAGATGTTGGCTATGACATGAAATCATCAACTACCGGAAATTCTGGTAATGGAAACAAATCAGTTGAAAACAGCGATCCTGATCCATTGGTAATTACATTTCCGGTATCATAATACCTTTTCATATATCTCATGTCTTTATCAGTGCCGTTCGCACTTGCACTGGGTAACTGTTAACTATGGGTATATAGTATTGTTCTGAACGACAAAATAACCAAACCGCAAAACATAAAAATCAAGCTGTGCAATAAATATATATATTATATTTATTGTACAGGCAGGACATATTTAATCTGTTGTGCGGTTGGTTATTTTGTCGTGAAAGTACCTTAATTTGTCTGTTAACTTGGCCGTCTGATGAAAAATCTAATATTTTAATTTATTTTTGGTTTCAGATGAACATGTTGATGAGACTCCAAGAAGCAGCAAACTATTCAGGTCCTCAGAGTAACGATTCTGACAACACTAGTCTAGATTCTCACACAAGTATTGATTCAAAAGATTATATTGCTACAAACTGAACGAGAAATTCGACATTTATGAAGAAACCTTTTTTAAATTAAGATGTGGCATTGTTGCAGAGACTAAAGTCTATAAAGAAAATCTATAAATACATGAATTTAGAATAAGTAGAACGCGTTTGTTAGGTGCTCTCAAAGCCAGTCATTTATTGTTAACACTAACTATTGTATTATATGTATTAACAAACAGACCATTCGTCTCGTATTTATCGTTCGTATCGTTTACTTTAGAGAATTTATTTATCGACTAATTGTAAATATGAAGAAATAATTGCATTATTGCAACCTGTACATGGCTTGTGCTATTAGTAATCTTTTTCAATTTTGTTCCAGTAGTTTTATTGAGCTGAATATTACGTAATGTGTAGATTATTATGATAATGAAATTCTCATGGCATGATGACTATCATAATGGCATCGTTCAAGAAACGCATTCTGTAAGCTCCTTACGCATTATAAATGCACACCTATAATTCAGAATGCAGAATAGTGTTCAAAGACTCTTGGGCAGAGCACACAACGAGTTAAAATGTGCATTGAGTTGCAGAATGTGGTGGTGTGCGGTGCCATTACTCACAAAAATACTTTTGTACGGTTTCTTTTAAAGAGTTTAACAAAATACAGATAACCATTTAAATTAACTTTACATTTGATTTGAAAACGTTCTACAATACACATGATTCTGTGTGTGTGGTTGCGTACATGCCAATCAATTCTAAGGATAAAGCGAAGTGACCGCAGGGAAGTCAACAGATCGAATTTTAAAATACATTCCTACTCTTCTGGTCACCCAATGACCAAATGCGGAAAAACGCATTAGATTAGAAATAGTATATTGTATGAGATCTGCACTGTACAAGTATCTGTGTGTTACTGACAATTCGCTATTACTTACTGTTACTTATACTATCTATACTTGCAAATTAAGATTTGTCTAAACTGTCATTTTCGTCATTTTGTACTTGTCTGTCGGTATTTCGTGTATGTCCTAATAATAATATTCATAGTATAGTAATAAAACTAGATAAATTGAAACAACATTTGGAGTAATGTGTGTCTGCGTATAGTATTCAATATTTTTAAGAATTATCTTTATTTTCGAGCACCATTCTTTCTGGATTACAGTATTTGCATTTGTAGGCCTAACCTACACTTTACGACCGTTACGTGTAATTTTATTGTGCGCATCTATTTAGTGTTAGTGTTGCTGAAATTAACTGTTTTATCAAACTTATTTTCCAGACAATAAATGATATTCCTGACCTAACTAAACAGCGTCTAGTCTACTTCCGTTTTCATCAGATTTATTTATTGCCAAAATTTACCACCCGTACTAAAAGAAAATTTACCGGCATTATAGTTTTGCTTTATTACAAACCACCAAAGAAATTGAAAATCAACAATAAAATATTTCTTGATTCTTCATTCTATTATAATTCTATCTTTGCTGCAATGAACCACGTTCCTATAAAACTAAAAACTACACTGTTGAAGTTGTATTTTTCTTTATTTATTTACACAAAAGTTTTATAGCTCTAATTGTAAGGAACGAAAGTCTTTATAATAATAATAATAATAATACTTTATTCAACACCTCAGTAGAGTCATTACGTTGATTGCGTCATTCTACACGATTAGTTGGCAATTAACAATGAGTTTTAGATTGACAATTAGTTTCAGATACATATAATTCATGATTAACGATTACATGATTACTAGAATTCAGTTACATTAGAATAGTTTATCAAATAATGTTTTAGCACACATATTCATAACTTCTATTAGGTACACATCAGATTACATTTTCATAGTTTGGGCTATTAACACACATAATAGCAGCATCAATGCATGAGAGGTTACATACTTTTTTATATTTTAGGTCTTTGTTGATAATTATTGCATTAGTTTATAGATCTCTACAATTTCATTTCCAAGATTTGTGAAAATTTAACGGCGCTTTAAAATGAATTTCAACAACTTGTTGAATTTGCTTATGGTTAAGCACCAAAATAAGTTTCTTTAATGACGAACCTTACAATTTACCAAAACCTAACTACTTCGACGGCATTTGCTCACTCTCACTACTCACAACATGCACCATATTATTATGCATAGGCATCATTACAAACACGCACTAACTTTATGACAATTTTTATTATTTTTGACACTACGCTTCTAGCTGCAGCTGTTTCCTTTCAAATTGAATTTTATATTTGCCGCCAAATAGCAATTACTCATCCTATCTGAAATGTACCTATTAGAAGAACGGCAAACTAATGTCACACCTGTTAGTGTAAAAGTAATAGTTTCATAGAACTATTATCCAGTCTCAAGTATCACTGAATTACTCCGAACCGAACTGATAATTTTATCCTTTTCCTCGATTTTAATGCAATTTGCTAACTCCTAAAACTAATGCTTGAGACTATAAATATTTATTAGCTAAATTTATGTGTATGAGGTAAAGTAAGTATTGTTCTTGAGGTAAAGCGATTATTTTTGAGGTAAATATAATTTTCCCTTATAATTAATGGCAAAGTTAGTTAGTAAGCGTAAGTTCTGAGAATGAATTTAATTCCAGATGGTATTCTGGACTGGCTTTGGTGCATAAGCTTCGTTCTCGCAGCAGCGCTGATAGGAAATATTTCACTATTATCAATGAGCAGAAAACAATGCGACCAAGACTGTTTCATACAGCCCCTAATATCGGAATTCAGTCTCCTACAGAAATTGCAGAGAGATGGAAACATCGAAATACTAAATTGGGAAACACGTATTATCTGGTCGAAAAGAAAGAACTAATAGCATGTCGCCACAAAATAATATCTTCTTTACTTTGTAATTAGTAAATAATATGAGTATTGGAAACACACTGCTTTTTTGAAATAAATGTCCCTTTATTAAAGGAGCGAAGAAGTCTCCTTTTATGGAAACGAGAGGTCTGTCTGTTAGTTAGTGAGTTAGTTAGTGAGTATATCAAATATCTCAGGAACGCTTTAATGAAATATTTGATGAAACTTTCAGTGGGTCTTCTAGGGACTATGTGTAGGTTACCTTTCAAAAATGGGGTCAATCGGTAACACCCTTGTGACCTTTAACCTGGTTTATGTCTAAACGTATGCTGTGTGTGTGTGTTGTGTGTATATTGTGGTATGTGTCGTAGACTGCATTGGTGACCACTATATGTCGTAGTCTCCTGAAAAAATTTAATTAATTTATATGTATATTAAATTGTGACTGGCGTTAAGAAGTTTTTAGTATTTTGTTTGTTTTGCTTCCGATAGCATATGTGCTCTTCTCTCCTTTTTTTATATGCGTTGCAATGCTTTATTTTCAGTAGATATTACGTAATAATAATGATTTATACAAGTAACCTTTATACAAGTTGAATTACCTATTGCAGTTACATATTATTTTCCACACATTTGCCATATTTGATTCACAATCAGAAATTAGAAAAACATTAGGAGTAATTTTTTCCTACAGTTAAATTACTTTCTGAGTTTGCATGGAAAATGCACTTACTTACTACCCTTCAGCATTAATATTGTAGGATGTAATATTACAGGTTATTTCTATCTATAAATCCAAGACTGTATTAGTGCAACATAAGCTACTGAGTACTGAGGTACTGATAGAGAAGCTTCTTTATCAGTATCTCAGTAATTGAGTAGAGTATGTGTACACCTTATACATCACATTAACAAGACATACATGTTTCTGTACCCTGCACATTCTCTGTTCTCATTTCCTCGGTTCGAGCTTGCCAGGTAGTAAATGAGAAACCTTCTTCGGATTAGTAATCTCTAAAACAAAGGAACGCACAGACAATGGATCGCAAATTCTACCAGACCTCTTTTGAGATATCTTTCCCCAACTCCATGTAATATATTGGATCTAATGAAAATGTATCCCCAAGTTATATTTAATAAGAATAATGGGACGCGAATGATTATGTTAATTAATTTCTGCATTTACACCGTGTTTCAATATTAAGGTGGCCCTATGTAGCGGCCGAACCGGAGGTAGTACAGAAAAACCGTTGACACCGTTTGAAAGAGGGGAAAAAGTTACATTGAAATCCCCATTTTCATCAGCGTATCTCTTGGTGTGTGTTTACACCAGCAATTCTCCTGAAAAAAGTGAGATTCTGCGTTATTTTACAGCGGAATTGTTCATTATTGTTCTAAATTTTTATGCCAATATTTAAGCAATAGGATTGTCATTCTGTCACTTCAAATTTATCATCAGTAATCCGTGGTAATGTCCCTGATCTCCTAACACCGTTCAGACACCAAGGAAATGCCCACAAGTGTGATTCAAATAACTTTGTGTTCTTTTCATCTCTCCAGTACCGAATTTAGCCTTTCCAAAAGCGCAGTAGCACCGAAATTGATATCTGGAAGCGTCTGAATGATCGATAACGATTTCGGGATGTCAAGAATGACATTATTTTTATAAAATCTCTCTAACAATGGTCCACTCAACAATTACGATTCTGCAGAACTTTTGAAAGGGCTAACTTCGGTACTGGAGAGATGAAAAGAACACAAAGTTATTTGAATCCCATTTGTGGGCATTTCCTTGGTGTCTTGACGGTGTTAGGAGATCAGGGACATTACAACGGATTACTGATGATCAATTTGAAGTGACAGAATGACAATCCTATTGCTCAAATATTGGCATAAAAGTTTAAAACAATAATGAACAATTCCGCTGTAAAATAACGCAGAATCTCACTTTTTTCAGAATTGCTGGTGTAAGCACACACCAAGAGATACGCTGATGAAAATGGGGATTTCAATGTAACTTTTTCCCCTCTTTCAAACGGTGTCAACGGTTTTTCTGTACTACCTCAGGTTCGGCCGCTACATAGGGCCACCTTAATAATGAAACACGGTGTACTATGGTCAGTGTAGACTTCATGAAAACTGTATGAAATTCTTAAAACACATTATTACGAACTGTGCACTTAGTGTTTTTAATGGACATGTATTTATTTTCTGGCATCTAAATCAAAACAATTATTTTCACTACATAATCATTGAAATACAGTTTCCGTCTCAAAAGTACGTAAGTATTATATCGACAATAGATTGTATTTTCCTTAACGAAAATGTTAATGAAAATACATAATACTTTCGATATAAAACTAGTCCTGTTTTGGAACACAAATATATTGCTATTCTAGAGGGATTACAAAACTCCTGGGGAGAAAGTAGATTAAAGTATTAAATACACAGTAAAGAGAAAATCTATCAGTAGAGACACATCGTGGTTAAACCTAAACATCAAATTGTGAGCCAATGAACTCTAAACTATATACAAATGAACACAGACAAGGTACGACACAATAAACGTTATGAATCACTAATAAATATAATCCATAATTCTATGTCATAATTCAATGTAAAGTACCCATATCCTGTACGTGACACAAATACCTAATAGTAGAGTGATACGAATCAACTAGATGATGGTTTACATGAAAATTGGAGCACAGAGTAGAAATAATTTCACCTGCAAGATAAAAATCAGCACTGCACAAACAAAAGGAACAACTCTCACCATTTCGAATCATTTGTGACAGATAGGACAACAAAAATAACAAAAAAAGTGAAATGAAGAATACAATAATTCACAACTACAAATAATCATTGCATATGTATGCATTTCTCATCTACCTGAAATCTCACCAAAAATTTACTAATTATTGTTAGTATTTACTTGTATTGATCTAAGATGTGCTCTGTACTACTGATTGTTGCCATTATGCAAGCCATACATTTAGTTAAATGTGCCACAATGAATATAATTCCAGAGATGATCCGAAATACTATTTGATGATCTTTTCGCTTCATCTTCATCCTCCTCTTCTTTACGTGGTCCTGCCATGGTTCGGCTAAATATTCCACCTTCTGTCAAATAAGGTGTCTTCACTTTGTATCGTTCTTTTGTGTCGTGTTTCTCTGCTTTCAACCTCAATCTCTAAATTATTAAATAATTATTGTGCTTATTAATTCACGTAATACTTTCGTAATTATTGTAAAGCATAATCTAAACAACCTAAATTATTGATAATATCTTTAATTAACAAACGGGAAATAAAAACGTGCCTAAAGTCTTAAACAAATTATTAAAGAAATTGATTTACGTTGAGTTTCAATTTAGTCTCCTGAATTACAGAGTGCATTTCCAAAGGACCAACCAGTTCAGGAATCGTGAATATAGGTTGATTTGTCTGCAGCTTCATTGTGACTACTGGCGATAGTACATCGAGAAGTCCAGTGTCGACTTTAAGGAAACGAGGAATTTTCTAAGGAATCAGAATTTAACACTTAATTTAAATGAAAATTGGGTTCTCATCATAATGATAATAATAAACACCAAATTAAAGCAGACTAAAGGAAACTAAAATTTTTACAGATTTAGGGTAATGTCGGAAAAAATTATATGCCCTCAAAAAATGTCTAAAATCCCTAAAATAAAAACAATTTTAACACTTCATTGCAGGTACATGCAGTAAATGGTTTTTTCTAAATGCAACAGGATTAATAAATACCGAGCTCCTTTGAAATTGCCGTTCTAATAAGAAATAATTAAGGAAAGAAGGAATGAAAAGGTGGAAAACTAAATACGTATAATAAAGAACAGTGAACGTAATCTATCTATTCGTTGAGAAGCATTAAATAACTAAAAATCACTTGAAAACTTTTTCTTGTTACCGGTTTTAGAAATTTGGATTGCTTTCCATCAAGTTTTGCCGATTTTTTGGTCTGAGAATGAAAGAAGTTCTGATTATCTACTTTCTGACGAAATCGTCTTTTCGTTTCACTCAAATGATAGAAAGATCCCTGGACGTTTGGAACGATGGGGCTTACAGCCATTTCATCGTGAACACCTTGTAAGCTATTCATGATGCGAACTTTGGTGTTTTTTGAAATTCGTAAGCATTCTCTTTCCAAGGCAAGAATGCCATACTGCAGAAAAATAAATGTAATGAAATTACCACGTATGTAAACTTATCTAAAAGTTGAATACCTATCGTGGTAAAATATACTTGATTAAAATAATTTTCATTATATTTAACTACAGTGGTATACAGAAAAATAGCGTACTTTGTCGGCCCTTAAAGAAAACTCAAAAGCGTCATAAGAATCCAGAACTTGAAGAAGAAAATTTGCTTCCTCTTCAAACGTTGTGCCGGTAATCTGGTTTTTCCATTCCAAACCTTCCGCTAAATCATCCATCCCCAAAGATATTTTGTATTCATTAATTAGCGGTTGTTTCATGTACATCAAATATAGGAGGTAGAGTCCACCAAGTTTGCGTTTCAATCGAGTTGACGGCTTACCACCAACGCTTCTTTGATCTATATGTAAAATGAAAATCCACTCCTTTAGATTTATTACGGGAAGATAACTGTATTATTTACCGCATCAGGACTGTCATTTATTGGTAGAAAAATGTGAACATGGAACCTATGAACTTACAAAATACTATATTTTAAAAATGGTTGGTAATAAATAATGGCAATGAATTCAGTACCTAAGTTTAGTTTAAATTATTGAACATTTGGTATCTTAATTTTACATTTCTATTTTACTTGCTTGAAGTTAAAAGCTTGTGTAATGTGTAGGTATGATATACTAAAAGTTTGTAATCTGGTTAAACTGTTGATAATAGGCAACTGAGATTGCAGCCCAGTTAAGTATTCTAGAAGTCCGTGACCGTTAAATATTAGATTGATCATGTTCTCTTGTTTTAAAGATAGTTGTTTTACCCTACCATGAAATTGTAATACTAATTTTTATATTTCTTATTTCTATGATTATAGAAATCTTACATATTTCTTCATCGAGGGGTTGCAACCATATTACCTTGGCACAATTAAAGATCATATTGCAAACGATTCGATAATGCTGCTCTTTAGTTTTTCCGGAAGTCAATGTGCTATGAAGTCAGAAACAAAACATTTATGTTCATGTAAACTATTGTATTTGTTTAACGTACCTTTGATATTTAGTACAAACAAATTCAGGCATCTTTGTATGTATTAAAGTTCATATTAACTTACGTGTGCATTATTAGCGTGATCCCTCGACTTTTGCACAACATAGCAAAATCTTCAAATGTCCATCCCACTTCTTCCTTTGCAAATAAAATCAGTATTGCATCGAAATCACTAAGTACCGCAGCCCAAAGTCTTCTCAAATTTTTTTTATTGCTTACGAAGGGCATTTTGAATTCCCTATTTTTAATTCTGTACTTACAATTTCCTGAACTTACAGTTGTACAATGAATTTAGACAGTCGGTTGGAGGGATCTCTTCTTCAAGGTGCATATAATTTATTTCCAGTTCACAGAGAATATGCTAGAATATCAAAGCCCAAATCAATTCATCCTCAACGTTTTGAATACAAGCACAGATAAACTTTGTACCAGAGAATAATTCGTTGGAAAACTTTATTCCTCTAAAGTAATCGACACGAAAAATCAGAAGGTAGATAGCAGAAGAGAATTTAATGCATATAAATACAAGAAAAAAGATCGTTCCCTGAGATTGTGAAATGGTAAAGATTAAAGTAGCATATGCATACGAATATGAATTCCTTTGCATTCCCTTTAGATAAAACCTAACCAAATCCTATTCAGTCAGATAGGCAAGCCTTCAACATTTAGGACTGAGGGGAGATAGGTATAAAATTTTAGATAAAATATCTCCTCGCCTCGGCCACATAGCCCTGTTCCTGTGTCTGCTGTAAAAAGGAATCCTAAAGCTACATACGACTTTTTGGTTTGACATTATAATAGCTAAATAGCTATCTATACTTTGAGCTATGAAATGCAAATACTACGCATTGAATTAATGAATTATAAAATATGGTACTATCCTACAATTCATTGAATCATGAATAAAAATTAACAGCGCAAGACGTAAAAGAAGCGAACCAGAAAATAAAATTAGATATATTACAATGGTGCTACTTTCAGTTGTTTTCATTTTACCACATTTTCCCAGCCTCCAACTTTTAATTAGGCAGTAGACTTTCTCTTTCCTGCGGATACCTATCGTTGACATGGAAGGATTAAATTACGACCTTTCCATAACCCCCTCATGCCATACACCCCTTAGAAATCCATTTTTCCTCCAGTAAAACTGTCCCTCGATACCAGAAGAAGTAAAAACGTTCAAAAAAACTCCTAATAACAAAAATACTGCTTAAGAATCCTTGTCAACTTGTCATTATGTCAATTGGGAAAAAGTATTCGCCACCCTAGGCTGAAAATAAGGTTTGTCTGTCTCTTTTCGCCATGAAGAAATGCAGAACAGAACTATGAGATGTTATATGAATAATACATACGGCATAATAGCATCTGCTACTGCATACACAGTTTTCTAAAATATGATGCATCCATCAGTATTCCTATTTTTTAGTTTACATCTGAGTAAGATCATGCAAGAGTGCTCTTAGTAAATATTTCATGAAATGAAAGGTCTGAATGCCTTAGGTATTGTTGTGTCATCTTAAGTTTTAGATAAGGAAAAAATTAGCCGTCACTAAATCAGAGAAACAAAGAGTTCGCTGAATCTCTAATTGAGGGGTGATCCACATTTCTCGGTCGAAGAGTAATAACACTCTTACAATACTACAAGCATGCTTTATGTAGTGCAATATCTAAAATTCGCAGGTCTTAAGAGCCAAGCAAATATTTCCATTAAAGAGTAAAATTAATATATGTAAGTAAAGTAAATCTATGTGAGAATCAATTTATATCATTGTTTAATATTTCGCAATTTAAATACAATGTAGACAGTGCATATATTTTCTAACACGTAATCTCCTGTAACATCATCGTTTTCCATACATGCATACCTATATACATGCGGTGCATATATTATGTACCTTTCTATAACCCTAATTGGTTAGTACCAACACGCATCTTTTATTTGTCTACATAAACCAGTGTACACGAATAAACTGTTATCGCCTGTCGGTGCAAAATTTTTGAAGGAATTACAACTTGGTTCTACATTTTGATCACCGCTACTTATTTTATGATCTTTTAAGTACATACATTAAAAATACGTGCAAATACATAGTTTATAGGTTTTCATATTTTACGAAAATTTGGTGGAAGCAAAACTTTTATATTTGGTTTCTGCTTATTTTGATGGATTCCTTTCACTATTTTAAATTAGTAAACTACAATAATATTTTCGGAGATTATTTAACTTGCAACTCTCATTACTATTCTATCTGTTAGTTCGATTTTCTTACTAAAAGTAGCGAAGCCGTGTATAATGTTATAGCTTGACGATAGTACAATATTATAATATGACATTCTTTCATAAATACTGCCATTCAGTTGTAACAATACTGGAGCTGTGCTCAGTGACTCGAGCTATTTCTTCAGGAATCGCATGCTGCAACCAAATACGACGATACACGTCATATTTCTCTTTGCTTAGTGTCATTGGATTTCCACGACGGAGTCCTTGATCAGTTTCCCCGTATTCGTCCAAATAAGGGGGAGACATAAAACAACCTGCAATTACAAAACCTATATTGAATTCATGATAGACTTATATTTACATGGGTGGTAACCTTTAAATACTTGGTAGCAAAAACATGCAGCATTAAAGCGAAGCCATAAGCTGTACAGTTTTGCATCATCGGTGCAGTAATACAGATTAGGCGTTTATTTCGTATGTTTCGTTTAGGAGGGCCTACAAACTGTTCGTTTACTAATGCATCGTTATCGTTTGAACTAACGAAATTGAAATTACTGCCCCATCTACTTTACATGGTATTGCTTTTTTGATTTCTAATATTTGAATAAACCATTGCAAAACGCATATAATACAGTCGCGAAAGCAAAACAAAAAAACATTTTGACAGCAGTGACAGGTAATGCGCGATGTATTTTGTTTAAGCTTTGAGATATTCAACTTTTATTCGGAGGTAATAGACCAGAAATGGCCCGTTTTTGAAAGGGAGCCTAAATTTGTCCCAGGAAGACCCACTGAAAGTTTCAATAAACGTATTTAAAGCGTTCTGGAATTACGTGCGGGACTCACTAAAACAGACAGACGGACAGAGCGTTTCCTACAGTAGCTTTCGTTTCTAAATAATGACACTAGATTAGAAAAATGCAGTACTGCTACCTCAGGAATTTTATTACCTTTACTTCGACCACCCAGGAAGAAAACTTTACATTCTCTTATTCTCAAGAAAATTCCATTTCCACTGCCACAATAATAAGCGTGATAGGTACACGCTCCAACTGACATCTGGCCTAATTCAGACTGGCAGCAATAACTCTACAGTACAGATTTAAAATAATTAAAAATGAAGTTTTATGGATGGGTAGAATAATAACTGACAACATACTTGTGAGCACAACATCATTCCACAAATGAGGCACATCGTTGGGATGCGAGCTTCATGGAAATCGCAATTCACACATGTGAAGTAAGAAACAGAGTTAATTAATTCAGTATAATCCTCTGGTAAGGGGAAAAGCTGTTCAGCTATTCGAGGATATTTAACTACAAGCATTTTTGGATTTGTTGTTGAGGCCGGCAAGCGTTTTACTGGCGTGTATTTTTCAGTCTCCTCAAGCATTTTTACAACCGATGGATGACTAGCCCATCTAAGAGAAATAAGTTCGTATTTCACATTTAGTATCATTTTTAGTCATTTACTTGTGCCAAAATTTGAGGATTATAACGTACTTGTACGGCATTTGCCATGCAAAAGGTTTATCAAACATATCTTCAAAGGTAGTCGACAGGCCCAAATATCCTACTAAACTCTCGAATGTATTTTCGCTCACTTCTAAGGATTTTGGTGTCGGAACGGCAGTCAAATGTTCATAAAATTTTGCACAACACCTCAAAAATGGAATCCTGCAATTCAAAATTAAGCGTTGTAATATTTTTTATTCAGCTGACTTAACCGAATTGGTCTTAGTTAATAGAATGGGCTTACATTGATTCACACGTAGCGGTCCAGACACCATCAAAATCAACATCTGCCCAAGCAACTGATTTGCCAACTTTACGCCAGACTTCACTGATCATATGCGACCTTCTTGTTGAACGGTTTTCGTCTACATTAGGTTGAGATTCCTCTGGAGCATCGGTCTCCATCTTCGCGTCGTCTTGACTGTTTTTAATGAAGCGTCCATAATCTCCAGTAATTAAAACTTGAGTTATGTGAAACATGTACACCAAACGAAGCAAATGGTAATCCTAAAATGGCAGAAATATGTCTTATATCAGAGATTAGTTAGATTGGTTATGGGAGACCATGTATCGTAAATTTATCACTATTCCATTGCACAAAATATTAAATACATAAAAATAGATAATATTGACTATAACATAATTTTTTTATTTGAACAAGAAAGATGAGATTTTAGTTTTCATCTGTACTGAAAAGTATTTGCTTCAACTCAATGTGAACATTTCTACTCGCATTAAATGTTTATGAACACTTTTGTAATGGTGTAAATAACCAGTAGGTTCACTAAGTAATTTTCTTAGTTTTAGCGTACTATAATTGATGTCTTTGAAGATTTAATTTACTAACACAGTATATTAAATTTCGGCCAATGTTAGTGAACTGTCGAATATTTTGTGCAATTTACATTTGGGTGAAAGAAATAATTCACTTTAGGTAAATAAATTTAAACATTACCCTCATATTTCCATTAGGTATAGCCACATGAGCATAATCCCCATTTATTAGTCGTTCTCCCCAGTATAGAGATGAAATTGAAAACGTCAGCGATACCAGTAGAGTAAAAGCGTCGACCTCCAGAATGCAAGGACCGTCAGCCGGATTTTGCATCAAAGTTATTAATAATTTCAGAAAGTGTGACCTAATATACTGAAAGGAAAAACAAAATGTTAAATCAATATATCCATCCTGGCCCAATCATTTTCAAATTGATTTTGAGTTTAATTACTTGTGCACTACTATCCCGAAATTGTTGCGTAATCACTGCACAACCACGAACTAAATAGCGCAAGCTTAACGTCTTTCTTTGAGGAACTTCGTCTCCAAAGAAAATCAAATTTTGATCTCGGTGAAAAATTTCCATTGACGTGATTGTAAAAGAAACAGCCTGCCAAACCATTAGCGGCTGGCGATAATCTTCGCTGTGAGGCTGTACATCTAGGCCGATCTATAAAAATTACACGCGTAGTTACACGTATGTTTATCTTAGAATAAAGAAATCTTAATAAAAGTCGAGAAATAAAATTGACAGTGATAGTGTCTTTCAAGGTCACCAGAATAGTTAGCTAAATATAAGATTCACAAAAGTTTAAATATAAATGTATTATATATAAACTGTTATATATATATATAGCAGTTTTGTTACAATATCATTTATGCCTTAATTATGCATATCATTTTGGAAGAAAAGATGAGATATTTTTAAGTAGATCTAATTTTTTTATAGTTGATGTTTACGAAACTGTAAATATTTGAAAATGAAAAATATTAACAATTAAAATGTTTTCAAAGTTTCTTCAAAAATTTTCAGATACCTATTATTAACTCTAATATTACCACTGTACTCAACCGTTATTATTATCAACATTAAGCTTTTTTTATGAATAGTCACTGGTGTATTAATAAATAAAGATTACCGTGTACACCATTTGAGTAAACACATTCATCAGTTCCAAGAATGTGGGAGAATATGGCCCATCTTCAGACTGTAAATATAGCACCGTTGGAAAGAGCAAATCAAAACTTGTTCCATCGTCGTTCAGCTTTGTAGACAATTCTTCATGGCTCAGAGATTGTAAGAGATGTAGTCGCTTTAGATCAGCACCACTGCCAAGAAACGACAAGTGTTCGTCTCCAGTTTGCATATATTCAGGTTTACCATCCTTCATTACCTGCGTCTGAAATTATTTGGAATTACAACAACTGAGACCTAAGAATCGCAGAATTTCTATTACGCAGAAATCCAAATACCTTGTTTTTTAAAAGTATTTGCAAAGCATTGACGAAGACATCAAATGAACATCCCCCATCAGGGGGGAACGTGCCATAATTCATTATGGAGGGACTAGAAAGTGGAAGAACAGCGTTGTTAATACAATCACATAAAGGACAAAGATATTCGTTTTTGTCCACATCGAAACTAAGAGGATGCCTCAGCCTGTAAAGAAAATACGTAATATTAAATTTAAGCCAATTAAGTAGAAACTACGGAAAGAGAAGAATGATGTATTAGTACCGATACGGTCGTCTTCGTTCCTTCAAAACGACTCCTTCAAAATGTTTTTCCCAGCAGCTAACGTGCATAACATGTCCACAACAGGAAACCATTGGGGCAGTCAATAAATCAGGAGCCAAAAATAAAGGATCTCGTTCTTGTAAAAATCTGTTATGACTTTTACCATGACACTATACAATAAAACTCATTTTAGGCAAACATTCCACATTAAGCACACAAGAACACATAAATTGAGAAAAGTATTACCTCGACCAGCAATTTATCTCTATACTTGCTTTGAACTGTTGATCTTTGAATGAAAGTGGCAAGGACAAATGGTTTGTTGTCAGTATCAACTCTTCTTTCTTCTTGACATAGAATACAAATTTGTCTGCAAATAAAAAATGATCAAGCAATAATTAGTTGCAAAACTATTTCTTGCCTAATTTGGATTACAACAAAATTATTATCCATTCATACTTTTCAGCACCCAGGTAGCTTGGCGACCGATTAGGACCAAGAGCGATGTAAGAAGACGGAAAAACGTCCATAGTTTCTGGGGCACTTAAATCGCTAGTTGAGTGACTCAAAGACTTTTCTTCTGAAAATAATTTAACAAAATTAACGTTTTAATCGAATTTACCACTCACCAGCTGATTCTTGTTCAGATCGGCATTTATTACCACTCTTTTATCTAATTTATCAATAATAAAAGTAAAATAAGTAAAATGGAGGGATAAGTTTTACTAGGATAAAGGGACATCAACCAGAAATAATTACCTCCAACAAACAGTTCCCGATTTTTAGCCATAAAACTATTTTGAGCTTGCTGCATTTTTTCTAAATAGCGTTTTTTAGCAGCTTCAGCCTTTGCCTTTTTCTCCCTTATTTCGTCATCGTTTGTTTGCTGAACGTTGACGTCCATGCTGTCCTGCGAAGGGACCATGTCCTTTGGCTTAATAGTGTTGTATTGTTGTCTTATCCATTTAATCATTTCGTGGTGCTGAGACAGCGAAGCGTCTTTTAGGACCTCATCAAGTAGCTTAAATATGTTCCACCGTTTGGCACATTCAGCGAATTGGAAAAAATGTTCTTCTTCTTGTTCACTGCGAGCAATTTCTTCATTTAATCCGTGTCCTATCAAATGAAGAACTTTTCTCATTTGCGAATCGGTGTAACTGCGGCTCTTTTTTCTAAGGCATCTGAAATAAACAAATTAGTTAATAGAAAATGCGTTTATTGGGAAATAATATTATACTACACCACAATTAGTCACCTCTGAATAACGATTGTCATGAGATGCAGTAGAACGTCGGACTTGAGTACATTTACGACTAGGTTGAATGCGGAAGAAAATAAGGGAAGCCTTGGTGGGGGAAAAACTTCTTTTTCTCCCTTTGCCTTCTTCCGCTCTCTTTGTTTCTCCTCGGCTTTAGATTGCTCTTCTCTTGTGTAATGGTAATGATATAAATCATACTCCTTATAATATTCTGTAAGACAAAGCACATTGAAAGCATCGGTCATAATGCAGCACAGATAATAAAACTTAGAAAACACTAATCGGAGCTAAAGGCAGGCTACGCAATAGGTAAGTCAAGAAATACAAAAATGGTGAAAAGATTGAGCATGAGAGAAAGAGAAATGTAGATTACACAGAAGCAATCACGCCTTTCGTGGAAAACTAAAATTCTCTTGAATTCAATGTTTTTACAAATAAAAAAAACCTGCCTTAACTAAGAACTACAAATTCGTATAATATGAGAACATTTAGGTAGTATAAAGTGATAGCAAATCATAGCAATTTAAATCACCCACCCAATCTTAACCCGTAAAGCCTGTCTTGTCGTAAAACCTTAACCTAAAAATGTGTCGTAACATTCAAAGTTGTATATAATACTTTTATTAAGGCTTTTTGGGAATTATGTTTTACGGTAACAGCTGCAACCAAAGCAATTTTCCTAAAACTCCTTTAAGAAAACAAAAACATCTTACCCTCTCTTAACTCGTAGGTCCAACTTGCTCCTGAAAATTTTCTAAAAGTTGCCAGTTCTTCAACCACAATTTCTAAACCAGTCTCATAGTTCACATTTTCAACCAAAGCCTTGTTTAAGTTTGAGTGAGTCATTGAATCAATGCAAAGTTGCTGAATGATTTCTTTTTTAATGCTGTCTACTTTGGAAACCTGTTAGAAACAAATAAACATTTAAAGTTGGATACCGTATCGAGTTCCGTAACCATTCTCTCACTATATAATGATCAACAGCAAAAACAAAATGTATGTTGAGAAACATGAAACTGGAATTTGCTTAATTTATTGGCAAAGTTTGTTTTGAAACGAGAAGAAAAATAGTAGAAATCGAAAAGAAAGAGAAGTATATCGCAGTTAGTATCACAAATAAAATTGGTAGTACTTAACCCTGTCCATATTTTAGTTACTAAATTTTAGAACAGTATTAAGTTTAATGAATATATAGAAGTCAAATATAGCTGGACTAAAGAGTAAAAATGAGTGTATAAGATAGGCAAATAATTTAAAAAATATTATTTTGCAGATGAATATTTTTTTAATTCAGTTCAAAATATTAATGGAAATCTCGACTTCGGTATTTTCTTTGAATTACTAGCTGAAGAGTTTTGTCTGTATAGAAATTCATTACTGCGTTCTTAATGTATCCTGTTCGTGTATCATTTGTGGTGGTAATTAATTAGATGTAGAGAACAACTAACCATGGCTACTCCCGGTGTAAATCGAGCCGAGACAATAGTGATGATTAAGCCAAAAAATTCTTCCACCAGAACTATCGTATATTTTAACGTGTCGTCTTCCTGTGATTCAGGTGGCTAAAACAAGTTGTTTTAATAAAATTCCCCTTTGTTACCGATTATATTCAGTTTAATGGAATGACCTTTTACCTTCTCATCGAAATCCATTTCTGCCCATTGAAACAATCCGAATCTGTTCAAAATATGCAACAGAAACTCGTTGCTTTCAATTAATGAAGCTCCCATTTGCAATGCAATAATATCTTTATCCAACATGTCACTACGACATCTCACGTTGTGGTAGAAGTAAAGCTGGTTAAGCAATGAGTATCCATTTCGTTTCCACATTCCAGCATGAACCTTCAAACCACCATATTTACTGTAGTTGTGACTTTTTTAAATATAAAAAACATAACTTCTTTGCATGAATAAGGATATTTTGGGTTATGAATAATTCAAATGGAAATGATTGACTCAAACATTGCAGTAAGCATCTATTCCAAAATAGACTTATAATAATGAATTAACTCATCGTTCAAAGAAAGGTTACAATTGCTTACTTATTTACAGATAATTTTTGACATTATCATTATATAATAGTAATACCTGGGATATCAGGATTTGAGTTCTTAGAGCTGGTTCGATAATTAGTTCCGGGCACGGCTTCTTCTGAGTATCAAAGTCACGAGAAAAAAAGTCTAATCCAAAGGTTTCCAAATGCAAATGAAGTCCTGCTAAAAGTCGTGTAAGAGGCAAATGAACGGAAACGGCTTGTGACGAGACATCGTACTCATAGCAGTTGGCTGAATGATTGGCTAGCTCACGAGTTACAGTTTTCTGATTATCCAATTCGTAAATCGATCCCAAGTTGCTAAGACATTCTCTAAATGAGCAAATAGTTTTGATTAAGACACCTAATTTTGGGTAAATGCTTTGATATGTCTGTAAGCATTACGAAATAAAATTATGAAAGGATGAGATAAATTTTGCTCTTCTTACAATGGTACACATTTCATCGTTAATTTAAGCAATGTGTAAATATCTCTTATTTTAAATTCATGATTTACAGTTTGCTATGATCATTGAAATGGAAAATTAAACTGAAATTGATTCGATTTCCTTTAGGTGTTAAGTTTGCAATTAATCACCTGTATATTCTCCTAAGGACGTCTTTGTCAGTGCCACACCAATCCAAGGTAAGTGATATAACGGGGGCTAATTTAATATGTAGGTTAAACGCTGATTCCCATTCGGGTTCATATTCCATATGCTGCCCCGTCTGTCTAGTCACAGAATCCATACCCTGCAAGTAATATTCAATAACATTATTGCTGAATTACAAATGAGGCACGGAAAAGTTAATGAAGTATTCAAAGATAGTCGTACTTGCATATAGGAGAGCAGCTTAATAAAATCTCGAATTCCATTGCGAAAGTTTTGCTTCAGTTTTTCCGTCCACAAATTTGGTGGACTCGTAAGAATATACTTCAGGTCTAGGATGGCGAAATTCGTACGCTTGAAAACGCCGTTTGTTGTGCCTCTATCAAATTCTAACTTTCTCTCTGTAATATTATAATAAATATTTCTACATTAAACATCTTCACAATCTTGGAGTATTAAAAATATTTACGTGACACTCACCAGCATTAAGCTTCATTTCGTATTCTGAAAGAACGGTTCTCATAATAGTCCATATCACATCATGTTCTTCAATTAAATAATGCGCAACAGTGGGTACAGTAAATATCTGCACCGAAAGAGCAGTAACAGAGAATGCATGATCATGATCATCACATATGAACTCCTTCATTAAATCTGCGTAGTTTCTGGTGAATATCTGTGACGAAATAAAAGTACGCAGTAGAGTTATAAAACTGCATGTCACCCACAAAGAAATGCGATTTTGTAAGTGTCGTATGTGTTGTACTTACCCGAGCAAATTCCTTCTTCATTTCGTACTCCTTTAGCATACCAGTAATGACTAAATTATGCCACAGGCCTCTAACTGCTTTCCACAACTGAGTATCTCCCAACATAATTCCTTCCAAAATGGACATCCTACCTACCTCACTAAAATTACATTCCTTTACAACATCACAGAAAATATATCTGAATCCACTCGAATGAGTTAATAGCTCTTGCATCCATGCCAGCAATCGCATTGCAAAAACTTGATGAGCCACCACGTGAGATTGCATTACGGAAACCCGAAGAGCCTTTCCACCGTTACGGGACGTTTGCCTTTCGATTATTTGTTTAACCATGTGACAAGACTGCATAAGGAAATTTATGACATTTATTTACGGTTGATTTTAACAGGTGAAAGCTATGGTCAATTCTTTGAGTAAATATATTTGGTTGAAAAATGGTTACCTGAAAATCGGAACACTTTACAATACTTCGCCCCTCTCGGTCTATTATCGTTGCAAAATCAACAGCGTCTTTCTTCGAACATTCAACGGCCCTTATTAGAGTTTGGATTACAAGCTCAAATGTATGTGTCTCGTCGTTGTACAGAACTGTACAAAATGTGTCTAAGCTAGGTAATTCCGATAAAACGTTCATATCGGATGAAGTTAATTGAAACGAAGCTGGCAGTTCTGTGTGTAATTCCGAATTTAACATGTCGTAGCAATATCGCAAAACAACGTCAAATAGCAATTTAGCACGACTCATCACAGCTTCAGGTAAATTGTGAACCCGTTGAGACGTTTCTTCATTCTCTCGTGCGGTTGGTTCATGAATCTGACAAAATACACTGGTTTTCCAAGCTTCATTATCCCCGCAATCGCAATACCCGCCACCACCGGAGGTAGAAATTTTGTATCTGAAATATTTTTGTTACTTTTGCATTTAGTATGAACATGTATAGTCGGTATTCAAAAGCGTAAGTTGGCCATAACGAATTCGAAACCTGTGATGTCGATGATCGGAAGCTTTAAAGCAATCAACACACAAAACACAAGTGGGGTCCATTCCACAATCTCTACAACTATAAGTAGGCTCTCCTGCCTTGAATACTCGGCCACAAAGAGCTGGAGGGTCTTCGAATTGCGAGAGTTCCTGAATTAAATTCAATCAGCCATTTATCCAAAAACTTAAAGTAACTTTCTAGCTGGTATAAGTCTGTTTTAACCTTCAAAAATTTATCAGGATTCTTATTATCAGACAGAAAGCGAACCAATGGTTCGAATAACATAGTTTTTGCTTTTTCTTCGTCATATGTCACGTTTAAACAGTTACACCCGCGTTGGGGGCTGAAAAGTATAGGTACTGTGATGCGCCAGTGATCTTTCAAAAGATTTTCTACACATATCCCCTTTTGCACTTTGTCCAACCACACTTGGGCAACTTCCTCTGGTTTATCTATATTAGAAATTCTGTCACTGTGTTCCCCAGTTCCCACGGGTGTGGACAACGTAGGAGGGACTTCGGGCACTTCGTCGTCTAGAAGTGTGTCATTAGTGTGGACTTCGTCCAAAGGACTGTCGGGAGGACTATCCATTTCACCCAATTAAGACAAATATGCTATTGATGCTGAAAACAATAAGGTCATTTAGTATTACTTGCATTAAAATGCCCTGAAATTTAATTGTAAATTACATGTCTTTTAATAACTGGCATGGCCTAATTTTTCTGAATACACACCACTCGAAATAATCTTACATGTACAGTACAACTTTAGTACAACTTAAATGACGGCTAATATTGTCAAAGTTATATATCCAGTAAACAAAGTACTGTCAGCTAAAATATGAATGGGGTCATGTTTAGCATTAGTAATAGTGGGGGGTTAGAGTATGAGTAATTTAATTAAAGTTGAAAATTGAGCACATTCAAAATATGTCCTGATGAAGTATAAACAATATTCTATAAGCTAAATACCAAAACTTTGTTTACACAGTCGCATATGGGAATATTCATTTAATCCATACAAAATTGAGAAATAATATGTGCAATACGCAAAATTGTATATTGTGTGAATTACCAAGAATACAAAGATTTCTGTTAATTTTGAAATGGAGTAAATCGAAGTAGTCTTGTCCACTTTATTTTTTTCTGCTTCTTATATTGAAATATGAAATTAAAACAATCTTTTTTCGACAATGCAGAGATGAATGTAATAATTCTACGATGAAGACTTGAAGACAGACAGGACGAGTAAATCTAGGAAAAAATGGAACTCAAGAAATAGTAAGAAAACATTCAAAAGTTTGCACACTAATAGACTGCACTGCGTAGATATACTGCTTGTTCCTATTTCCCGCCCTGTAAATACATTTTATAACATGCTCAGAGATGGCAAATTTATTAAGAAATTGCAATTCTTTGCTGAGTCAAACTTACGGCGAAGAATGTGAAGAGCACTACAAACAATCTATCAGCAAAGCTAAAAGGTTTCTTAAGCCTGACATCAAGGAATATTAGCTTAGTGCTTAAAATGACATCTAATATTCTAAAGTAGTATGACTTAATCATGTAGAGTGACTTTCAAAGTTTTTCTATTAATAGACTTTCATAATACAGAGACTTTCATGCCAAATAGGGTAACATAAGTAACATTATTTGTGGAAATGTTCATAAATGTTGTCCTTTTAAGAATATATATAACTTAGTATAACAAACTAAAATAGCTTGCAAATCCAGATTATTTTTCCATTGCATTCCATTATATAGTTATATAGTATAAGTTGGGTAGAAGTAGTAACTTTTCTTAAAACTGTACTCTTCATATTGCATGCTTTACTATACTAATGATTGATATAAATAGTCCTTTTTTTCTTATTTTCATTTTCTTCTGTAGTTTAATGACGATTCGAAGATGTATTCGTTCAACTCCTTTCAATAATATGTAACTTGTTGGAATGAGAAATCTGTGTAGGCACTAGGCTGATAAGTTAATAGTTTAATCTAGAAGTTGCGGATTTTGTAACTCACAATCAGTCGCTGTTCGTCTGTGCAAGCTTTCGTTCCCGTATTTTTCTTTTGCTTATCACTAGGTGCAGGCATACGGCTGTCCCAATGACTACCTAAGTAATGCAGCAGCCTATTTCGAAACAAGAGATAATTCCTGACTTATCAATTGCAAAACCCAATTATATTTTTTCGTTCTTCAGATAAGATAACACCATCCCATGAAATCCTGAATAGCTTTGTAATATTTGGCTGTAGTTACTTTATCGATGTATCTTTCGGGTATCGATTAAAAATGATTGATAACACCGTCATGTGTACGACATGACCACAACCCTCTTTTCAATAGCTTAACAATGTACTCATTTGTTCTCTAAGGTGTCTATGTGTGTACATTTGTTTATGCCCTTCTCAATGACATGCGTTTTCTTCATTTATTCTCCTAAAGTTATATACACCACAGTTAGCTTTTGCTAGTAGTAATGAGCGACGGAAGTAGAGCAAATTGTATATGTAAACTGTATATGAAAATCATAAACCCTTCTTTCAATTCCAAAAATTCTCAATTTTAGTTGTCTGGAACATTTGCTTTCACTAAAAATAAAATTAAATGGCTCAATTCAGACACTCCTCCAACTTAAAAATTTTGGTATATGAAGCGATCGGCTTTCAAAGCTGCTTTCTTTGAGCGAATATTAATTATATGTGTTTTACGGGAAATGAGCAAACAACTCTACTTGCAATTTGCAATTGGTTAGTATTTATGGATACAGTATGTACCATCTCTTGGTTAGTGGCCTCCGGACCTTAACCTATGCCCTGTAGAATAAGTATTGCATATTTTATCTAAAGTCATTGCTTTAATGTGTTGTAATTGATGTGCACATTTAATATCTGCCTTTTGCTATATTTAAGATTACGTTTTGATATCTCCTATACCTGAGCTCAACACACTGCGGTCGTTTACTCACTTTTTCAATAAAATGAGATATAGAAATTAGCAATACAAGTGAATGATTTACTAATTGCATAACTACGAACATCAGGTTGCATGCAGCAGACAAGTAAAATATAATCTAATAAGAAAATGCCGCAGTCAACGTATACTTTAAGTCGAGTTTCACAATTTGATTAGAGACTTGCGTAATATGATTTACTTATATTTAAGCCAATTAGAATGACATCAGGGATTCCTTTTCCATATTTGACACTGTGAAGTTAATCTCTGAAACTCTGCTTACTGATCATAGGCATTATTTAGACCTTTTACGAGAACTACATTCAAGACAAAATTGAAGGCTGCAAAACTAATTGAATTAAATCACCTCCTACAGTTTTAAGTAACAATTGCTTAAGCATTAAATAGTGAGCGCATAAAATTCTTGACATTGTGCTGGATTGAACATTTTTGTCAATTATCGTTTTACCAATTTCACTGACAGAATGGGATTACTTTCTTCAGAGTGTGAGGATCTAACATGGCCGACAACCAAAGTACTGAATTTGAAAACAGTAAATCCTTGTATCCGAGATATGAACTTTATTATTTCATGGGCGTCGTTTCGTCGTTCACAAGAAATCGAAGAAGAAATTAAGGAGGTAATGTATTATGTATTTATCATGCATTTTACTCTAAATATTCTAAAATATTTCATCATTGTAGGCTACGGAAACAGTAAACAAAAGCTAGGGAGCATATACGTATTTATATATTGTTGTGCACCCTGGGGAACATGAAAAAGTTTTCAAGGCAAACAAGGTTACTAATGTGTTATCACCCTAAAAATAGCACCCTAAAAATAGCACCCTAAAAATATCACCCTAAAAATAGCACCCTAAAAATATCACCCTAAAAATAGCACCCTAAAAATATCACCCTTAGAATACCGCCCTAAAAATAACACCCTTAGAATACAACCCTGAGAATACCACCCTAAAAATAACACCCTTAGAATACAACCCTAAGAATACCACCCTAAAAGCACCTCCCTAAAAGCACTACCCTAAAAATAGCACTCTAAAAAAGTTATAACATACCTACTTCAATTTTTCATTGGCAGCGTAATTTGCCAATTTACTGTCATTACGAGCGCTATCATGGTTCTTTGCTTTTTTATGAATTTAAATTTAAAAATCATTTGTTTAAGTATAAAAACGATATCATATCTTTTCATGGATATGTTAGCTGTAAATCGAGAAATTAGGCAATTCCAAAAATGCCTAGGCAAATCGGAAAATTTGTACTGAATTTTGGTTTTTCTGGTCAATTTCATAGTTAACAGGTCATTGTACACAACTGGCTTAATTCAAAACTCACTGATGAATCAGAAAAATCTCACTTCAAATATGTGGGTCATTTGAAATGACCCACATATTTGAAGTGAGATTGTTAAATTTCATTGTTAAATTATGACAATTTGCCATGAAGATCGAGCTACGTCATATTAAATGTAACTTAGAAGTGGCATGACCCACATATTTGAAGTGAGATTTTTCTGATTCATCAGTGCGTTTCGAATTAAGCCAGTTGGTGTACAATGACCTGTTAACGAGCCTTCTATGAAATTGACCAGAGAGACCAAAATTCAGTACAGATTTTCCAATTTGTACTAATTTCCCGATTTACTGCTAACAGATATACTAGATCAAATAGATTCTAGTAAAATCCAAATAATGGGATCCAAATAATTAAGTACACATTACGAACGTAGAGTTTTGCCTGTTTTACGGAGTTAGCCTTAATGGGATATTATTTGATGGCAGCCAATATAATTATTTTTAATGTTATTAAACCAAATGTAAAAATTTTTGTCCACTTCTCATGTAATGCGTAAAAATGGTTAGAGTGAAATAAGACGTTACTAAACAAGTAAGAGTTTAAACCAAATGTAAAAATTTTTGTCCACTTCTCATGTAATGCGTAAAAATGGTTAGAGTGAAATAAGACGTTACTAAACAAATAGAACGTTATAATTTAATTGTGTTGTAACATTAGGGTATCAAAAAGCCATTCAAGAATGTCATAAAAGCACATATTGGAGATTGTCATGCAATGGGACAGAGTGCCATCACTTTCATTAGACAGGTACAGTATTTAATATTCAAATTCTTGTGTTTGTGTGTATGTATCAGGATGCATCAATTGTATCTGTCTTATTAGCAGAAAAAATCAGTTAAGTCAACACTGCATTTTTGAAAAATTCAAAATATTTTATTGATGTCGACGATTTTTTTTGCTGTGGTAGTTTTGGGTTTGTTTTTTTAATGTTGGTGTTATCGTGACTTAAGCAATATAGAATGTTGTAAGTGCATATATGTATAATATATCTATAATTATATATTTAACCTCAACAAAATGTTGTATGCTCAATATAACTAAGCGAAGGATACTGCAGATGCAATATGCCTGAAACACAGGATAAAAATAACGAGTACATTACTGTAAATGACATGTAAATCTTATGTGATCTTTGTATTTATTTCGGTGTAAAGGTCATGTCGATGGTCATGTATCCCGAGCTAGGCGAAATGAATATGTGTTTCCCAATCGATGTAGTTCAGAAGGCGAAATCTATATTATATGAATGTGAAGGGAGAAGCACTGGTAAGTAAAATCGCAATAAAGCGTTGCAAAACGGTGGTGGTGATAGTAGCGAAGTAGCTCTTTAATTGAAATGAATACTTTGTAAATTTGAAAAAGGGATAGGAATTTACAATTTATGTAAGTATGAGGCCTTTTCTAGAAACCATTTTTTCTCCAAAATGTCGAAATAGTTCCTCGTATTTCCTTGCATGCTCTTTATTTATTATTTCCAGTCACTTCGACTACTTTGCCCAAATACTCTGCGATTCTTAAACATTACTCAAAAGTTTTCCTCTCGAGAGTATTTTAAGCGCCCCATCCATATTTTTATTGGGTGAAGATTTATTAGATTTAATTTTTAATTGGATTTATTTGGATTTAATTGGATGAATTGGATTTGATTAAAAATACAATTGCATTAGGAGCGTACACTGATGGTCCTGGAATTGCAATTATTAGAAAACATGCCGCAGCTTACCTTGAGCGACGTGATGGATTTCCGTCTCACTACGAAAATATAATTTTGTCTACAGGAGCCACGGAAGCAGCAAGGGTAATAATCTTTATGAAATTCATTTTAAAGACTTTTGTGACCAAGGCTTTAAATCATGACAATTTTTACAGCAATTTCTCAAATTATTTATGAGTGTACCAGGAAAGAAGTCTGGAATTTTGATTCCCATCCCACAATATCCTCTATATTCTGCTACAATAGAAGAGTTCGATTTATACAAAGTAATGTGCATAGGCGCTCGACATTGGTATTCTGTATTTTCTCAATTGACTTCCAGAGTATCCAGAGGAAGAATTTCGTGCATTAATGCCAATTTTTGGGAATTTTTTTGATTACCTAAACTCATACTGCAAGGGGCTTATAAGCCCCTTGTGTGAAGTATGAACCCCTTCTAAGAAAATCAAAAATACTCTGGTACCATATCCTTGGGGGTATGTTGAGAAAGTACTCAATATTGTCATAATTAATTATGTTTTATTTAGTTATCACATACCCTAATTGTACACACTATTAAGATTACAATAATTATAATTGCATAGATTGATTACTATTTGGATGAAGATAATGATTGGTCCATTAATATTAAAGAACTAGAGAAGACTTTGATTACTGTCCGAAGAGAATGCTCTCCAAGAGCAATTGTGGTAATAAATCCTGGAAATCCTACTGGTATTATTTTTTAATTTTTGCATTCTGTAGTGTATAAAGTAGTCGTTTAAAATGTAATTATAGTGCAATAGTATTTATAATATTTAGCAATTTTTTATTCTCCTATATCAAAAACGATTAGTGGTTGTCCTGTATGGAATCGTAAAATGTTATTGCTCAATATTACTGGTTTGAAAAGTGTAGACTCAATGATACTTATCTGTAGTGATTCCAACTAGTATTACTTATTTGTCAGGTTTTTATAGTTTCATGTTTAAATACTTTTGTCATAGGACAAGTACTTTGCAGGGAAAATATTGAAGAAATTATTAAATTTGCCTATCGTGAGAAATTGACTATCATTGCCGATGAAGTTTACCAGCAAAATGTGTATGGCTGTCCATTTTACTCATTCAAGATGGTAATGATGGAAATGGGAGAGCCGTATAGTAAAATGGAGCTGGTGTCCATTTTCTCTGCTTCAAAAGGTATATAAAATTCATGGGTGCTTGTGATACTTAAAATAGGAGGTTTAAAAGAAGTTATTTTCCAAATTACGTACGTACGTACAGATTTCAAAACAGTTTTGCTGCTATGTTACTTATATTAATAAAAAACCTTTACGTCACAGTCTTCAAGCCATTAAAAGCCTTTCATTCATTCTACTTACTAAATTAAACATTCATTTTTGTCTGTTATACTACGATAATTTTGAAATTTATTCAGTAATGCGTATGTACACATAATACATCAATAAATTATCGGTTGCAACTCTACAAGATTATTATATTGCATATTCAGGATATAGTGGAGAATGTGGACTGAGGGGCGGATTTAGTGAAGTCGTCAACCTAGATCCTGCCGTTCAGAAAATGTTGATCAAAAGTGTAAATGCTAAAAGTTGCCCTACAATTTATGGACAGGTAATTCGATACGTTTAAGAGTATTTTACAATAATTAACTCACAATCAGTACCTTTACATTAGTTATTAGTATTAATACTAATAACTAATTCTTACGCTAATTAGTGTAAGAATTTTTCTTGTAAACTTATTATTTCTATATAGATTGCCATTGATTGTATTACTGCTCACCCGATAAAAGGAGATCCTTCGTATCCGTTATTTGAAAAAGAGACAGCTGCAATCTTACAATCATTAGCTTTAAGAGCAAAAAAGATGACGCTTGAAATCAATAAAATAAATGGACTTTCATGCAATGCTATTCATGGTGCCCTGTATGTATTTATAAAGGTAATTACCAAAACGGAAAACCTGAAAAATATTTATTTGAGCTTTGGAAGAATATATTGAGAAATTTTTATTAAGGTAGTCAATTTTTTCACTTTAGATAAATATGCCTATTAAGGCCATTGAAGCAGCAGCGTTGAAAAATGTACATCCAGATGCTTTATACGCTCAAGAACTACTTGAAAGAGCTGGCATTTTTGTACTTCCTGGGTCAGGTTTCGGTCAAGTTTCTGGAACTTACCATTTTAGGTGAGAATTGCGAAAAGTTTTACTTGTCCATCTTATTACACGTCCGGCAACAAGTTACTTCAAGGATTTCGCAATTAGAAATTTTGTTTTGTAATGCTTCGTTCATTGTCTTGCAGGTCTACAATTTTGCCAAAAATGGAGCAAATAGATGATATGCTTATAAGATTGAAAATATTTCAGGAAGAGTTTCTTCAAGAATATGCATAAACATTGAAGCATGTATGCACTAAGTCCCTGGAGTAGGAATTATATAATAAATGCAGCAATGGTTATAAACAACCGCAGTAGCTATAAGACATTTTGACAATAATGATATTTAGCTCTGTAATAAAGCATACGTGGTGCAATAAAAAAATGTGATTTTTAAGCTGCAAAAGTTTTCCTTCCGAAAGCAAAGGTCGACGTTGTATTTTCCCCTTAATTCTGCGAACAAAATGGAGCTAATTTTGGTAAGCAAATGAGCACACCTGCCGAATTTATTACACCAGCAAAAATTAAGCTTAACTTAGTAGGACTTGGCTAGGTGACAACTTTTGCATTCTTTGCGAGGTGCATGGTGCATCACAGCACATCACCACAATGATAGGTGAGACTTACTATAAGTTGTGTAGGAATGGATATAATTATATTGCATACATGTATGCATTACTAAAAATAATGAACTCCTTAATAGCAATCAGAGGGTGAATGAGAAAATAATTTCGAAAGGTTGTATGGTTATAAGTGATATAAAATGATATAAGGCAGAATAATCTTTATATAAAAAATGTTTAAAACGATCTAACAAAAAGTGAAAATGCAAGAAGTTTTAAAAATGTCCTTTATCTGACAGTTTTATGAATATTTGTCTCTTAGTTTACTTAGTTATTGGGTGACGTGTTCCTTCCAATAAAATTTCACTTCCGCAATTTTCTAAACTGAGGTTAAAGAACTTCAGAAATTCTTTTAGTAATAACCATTTGCTTAGATTGGGTAAGTAATTAACAATATTGACACGTGGACTTAAATTATTACAGGACTTTGTTCTGTTTTAATTTCTTGGTAGTTTTGAGCATCTATAAACTCTATTTTGATAAAGCAACTATTTAATCCTCAACTCGAACTGTTATTAAAGAGTTTCATATTTTACTTTAAATATCACCACTAACCATTTAAATTAGTAATTATACTTACCTGGGAATTGTGTGGGAGAGTTCTGGAGAAAATGTGGGCACACTTCTTTTCGACTCTCATGTCGCTTATACATTTGGTATGAATTTTATGACTAATCATTCTGCTTTGGTAGTTATTCACACTTAATATGAAGATCTTACTTGGAATTGTGGAAATCTGATTCTCTCCTTTATTCCAAGTGTCAAAATGAAGAAATCCATATGGAGCTGCACAATTAAGCTTTTGAAACTTAAATCATAAAGTTACTCGCTAGATTAAGTGCTCAACCATAACTTCAGATGATATTTTAGGTAGGGACATCTTCATTGTGGCTCTTAATGCAAAAGTACTGTCATCCTGCTAATCGAAATATTGTTGCAGAGGCAATTGAGGTAATTATCATATTTAAATAAATTATTTAAAAAAGTTGTAAAAACAAATGATTAATAAAAGCGTTATACTTAACTTGTCAGTTCGTGACGGATTCTTCCAACATCTATGCTATTCATCAACTTAAGATGCACGTCTTGTGTTCTTGCATCATGGGACTTTTATGCTTGATGGCCAACTTATCTGTAAGAGTGTCAATTAATCTTAAGTCCATAAAATGCAAATTTTAGTACGAAAGTGAAACTCAACATTTTTTATTTTCAACAATTCTTTCTCAGTTTGGTCCATATGGTAAGTATTTTGCCTATATAGCGCATTAAGACCTGTCTGGGGTCATTTCACTCTGCACGTCAAGGTTTCTAAATGCGGAAGTATATTATACTGACAAATATATTACGTCCAACGCCTTGCATTTTTGATATGTATGTCTTGATATTCTTAAGTGGTGGAGATCCTTATATTTAGATTTTGCAATAAAAGATCCATTGCACTTCTAACTAAACAAGTATTTCCGCAAAGTAAAAATAATGAAATGTCTACTCGTTTCAGAAACATTACTATGGAGTCAGATTTTGTATCATGTTGAAACTTATTCTTCTGGCTTGGGGACTTGTGGGATTAATTCTCATTTTTGCATACGACTTCGATCCCTCGCAATTACTATGCTTCAGTAGCGAAGGCTTAAAGGTTCTAAGTGGATACTTGGCTTCTAATGTAACTCATTTGGCGACAACTACATGGCACTTCAAAAATATCACAAGGGAGTTCCGTCGTGAATATCGTCGTCGACTTGTTCTCAAGCCAAGGACCACCGTCACCAACAACAACAATTCGCAAGAGGATAATACACAAAACTTGGTTGCAGTGGAAGTAGATCCTGCTGGGGGCAATGGAAATCAACTCTGAGAAAACCAAATGGATATATGAATCGCGGGGTATTTATTTCAAGTTGTCTAATCCTTTTCCATTTCTAAGTTATTGTCATTTACTTTTAAAAGTAATAAAGAATAAAACAGTAAAATTCAAAAGTCAAAGGGATACTGTTTAAAGTAGTTTAAACGCACATATAATATAAATGTGATTGCAAAGTAAATCATTTTAAGATTTAAAATCACATACGAAAAGTGAATTCTGTTTCTGGAAAGCAAGTCATCCTTTTACAATTTTCCAACAAGAATCTCGAACGGGGTTCCCTGTTATATTTTTCATTTTTATATGCTGTAGATTATCCCTTCCTGTGTGAACCCTGGGGAACTTGAAAACATTGAAAAGTTGCAATTTTATCTGTAAAGTATATATTTGTAGATTTGAGGCATACACCAAACATTTAACTTCACTTTTAGGAAATCATAGTTGTGCGCCTCAGGCATCCTTTACCGGCAAAATAGCAACTTTTGATGTTCCCCAGGGGTCACACATATTATTGTTTTTGAAAAATTTCCCAACCAATATTTGTCAAGAAGAGATACTCTACAGCATATAAAAAATAAAAAACATAGACAGTTAAAACGTGATTTCATGTTTAACAGAGAGACCCGTGCGAGGTTCAACACATGTAGATGTAGTTAACTAAATAAAGGGGAAATTGAGATTCTAAAGCAGAGAGAGAAACATTCAAATGGTTTGCCATTTCATTGTCTTATTTACTAAATTTTAAACTCCAGGGTTTCTTCTGCATTCTTCTGCACCTTTCATTCATACTTTATGCAAAATTGGACATAACATAAGATAGCACAGTTATATTACTAAATATTTTGAGCCCTACCAGAGATTTTAGAGTTCCTGTTAGTTAAATTAGTTATGTATTATGTGTCTATATTTAAAAAGGCAATCTTCATTAGTATTTTTCAGGTTTTATTGCAGAGATCCTTAGAGCAGTGAATGTCGCATCTCTTGGACTTGGCAAATTCACTATTTTGAATGTTGATATTTTGACAAACCTCTAATACCTGTTGGAATTGGAATGTATACAGATAATGTAAGACCCTACATCTCCGTGTCCTCAATACTTAGTGACAGTACTACCGCTGGGCCAAGATATGGATATGTAGTTTAATCTAGTCAAAATAAGAAAACTAGGTTCAGGGGTACAACTACAACTGAAATTATATTGACAATTAGATTTACCGTTTTAAAGAATACCTAGTTATGTTTTATTGCACTTTGATTGCGTGATATTTTTGTTGTGTTGAATCAACCCTTTCGGAAATTGTAAGCCGTTTTACAGCGTAGTAAAACTGTACTTAACCTGCACTCACGCACAAGCATGGCATAATTACTGCCATACTGTACCGGATTCTATAAAAAAGGACACTCTCTGAGCAAAGTGATATAGCACGCATGTTAAGCAAAGTAAATACTCAGCTCAATGAAGGGGTTTCATTATGAGCGGATTGTAGGAAAAGTGATCTTTGAATCCTCTGTGTGCAGCATCACATTGGGACAGAATAATGACAATAAAATCTACTTTCGTGTCTACAATCTAAACTAAGCTATGGTGGTCTTTCTTTTTATGTCCGCAACTCAACTCCCGTGTGAACCGGAAAGGGTCCATAAGATTTTTTGCACTTAATTAGTAAAATTGGCTTACCAAAATTCCAATTACCTAAATGTCAGAATAATCACCAAAACTTTTTTCCCGTTTTGCACAAATGGTAAAAGATAAGCATTTTAATATTTGTTATTCTCATCCGCAGCAAACATTTGATTTGTAAAAGCTATGTTTTAGGAGGCAAAAGCTATTAACTTTGAAATGAGTAGTAATTTGGAGACCTTGTTGTTGGCATTCATAGAAAAAAGTATGGCCTTACCCAACTTTTTACATTACCAATGTCCCAAATTGTTCTTTGAGAAAATAGATCCGTTGAAAAAGGAGTTATACTGGGACCCCTGCAATTAGTAATGAATGTGCTTTAGTTTAGGTTGAATGAGCACGATTAATGAAAAGTCAATGGGTTACAAAATTTCGTTGGGACAATTGCTCCTGTGTACTACAATGAACAGCTAAGATTTCTGTATTTAATCAGTGCCTTAATGTGTAACAACAACTGGTGTAATGCAATACAGCAGAATACCATAGTTAATTAGATACATATCTTCTTATTACCTAGTAATAATTAAATTCTGCTCAACCCTAAAGAAAAAGAACTTAAATATTGGTAATCATATTGATCTTCAGCTCGCAATTAGGAGCATGATGTTAGAATCTGTGCGCAAACAATAATTGTGATATAAGAAAATAGATTTAAACCTACTTAAACATTTTTCAAATTCCTCAGACATGTTTACCTTTGTCCTAATCTAGTAAATTGGAATTCTAGATTTTTTCTGTAATTCTTCTCAACTTGGAAATATGTTTCACCTTAAAATTATTTAGGTCTTCAGACGATGATATCTAATAGGAAATTGTTGCATTGCATTGATTTCTGGTTTCCAGCAGTGGCCACACTTGTCACTTGCCCACGAAACATGAAACCCGAAATGAAATGGGGGTATGTGCAATATTATTTAATACACTCGCTTTTGGGGTTTAGCTTTCCAGTCCCAGTAATAATAGTTTCTGATGTCTTAAGCATTCGAGCGGTATAAGAATTTCCTTATTATTTTAAAACTTTCTTTGTGAATTTTGTTGTAGACTTAAAAATGTAGAAAATGTGATTTAAGGATAAGGTCTCACAGTTAATTGCTGTAGTCATCCAATTATAATATAACACATTTGATATAGGATGTGATAGGTAGAGTGTAGGATAATTAGGTCCTTGTGTTCTGCAAAACAAATCCTGTGTTTAGTGAGGTTCTCCACACGTAAACTGCAATGGTAAATGTGGATTTGAGTGTGGCTTAGCTTCAGGTTAGCTGAGAGACTCACCTCACAGTTTGAGAGAGTAGCTTGGAAGTGGAGGACTCAGGTGCACATTGCAACGGAGTGAACAAAGCAACGAAGGTAAACGAAGGCAAAGTCCAAAGGGAGAGAAGAGTGAAGAAAAGAGCATCAGTTGAAACACTAATTGGTGTTGCATGCAGTTGGACTCGTTCCTACTCGCAGTACTTTGCTAGTAGCTTGTGTCTGAGGAATTAGAATCTCATCTCTCTGTTTACCTCCTTCTCATTTCTAGTTTCTGAATCGCGAGCGACACTAACGCATCTTAAACTCAACTCTTTAATTCTGTTTATAATTTTTAGTCAGGTAGGTTCACTTGTACTGCAGGTAGACCGTAGTCAAATTTTTGTTTCTCTGCAATCGAGCTACAAGGTAGTCCAGTCCAATTCAGTGCAGTCCTCGCATCGCATCTCAATTCATCTCATTGTCTCAAGTGTTCCGTCACTTGTAGGTTATTGGATTTTTTGTTTAGTCAAAATAAAGATCTGCTAACCAAACCTTCAGTGAGAATGGAGAAACAACAAAATCTTAGTAACTGTGATTCTATGACTTCGGTAACCGTTAAGGATTATTCTCCTGCACCGGAATACCAGGACCCACCTCCGGTAAGAATTATTTTATTCGACCTTGTCTTTTTCACAAAAGTATTTTAGTACACTCAGCTACTAGTGTTATATACAGTCAATACGGAAAATAAGTATGAAAGAGGAGTAAATGAGGATTGTAATAACATAAGGAATGTTATCATTATCAGTTCACTTGTTTAAGTTTCTAGAGTAAATAAACATGTATACCTAAGTAATACAATTGCATTATACATTCTAATCTAGGATTGCCACAAGGAAGAATGGAATCATCTTATTCTTTTTGTTGGTCTGGTGTAGATGCATGTATTTCTACTCTGTACATAGAAGTAAGACATGTAAGGGAAGAGAAGCCACTAGATTTTATTGCCAAAAGAGTAATTGCATGGATGTCTAGATAAGCTATCTCGCAAATAATAATAGAACAAAGATACGATATTTATAAGCAATACAGAAGATATAGTTAGTTCGTTAGATTGTTAGTTTATTACAGCAACTTACCTTCATTTTTTCTCTTCAATTATATCGTAATCTCTATTTTTATTTACATTACCTGATCAACTAAGATAATCTCGCCAAATGGAAAAGATAGATGCATTTCCAACAAATTACACCATACCATACCCATCAATTATGCATTAAATAAACATATTTACCAACTTATCCCATAGGTAATTTAATGATATCTATAATAGTACTAGGTACGTTAACTAATTGTAAGAGTGAATTATATAAATTGTATAAATAAGTATTTTAGCCAACATTTTATAAGAGTTGGTTATAACGAGAGAGACTAAATATGTTTTGGTCAAATTTAATTTTCTCTAACCAAAATGCGAGAAGTAAGTAAATAATTGGTTCCTAAGATGTTTTATGGTTTCTTGTGAAATGCATTCTACGGTTCGTGTTACCTAACCTAGTAGAATTTGGAGTCAGGGTAAGGTACCTTTGAAGAAAACATTATACGTCTTTACTTCTGTTAAGGTAATTGACTTGCCGTCTGTAATGGAATAATGCTGACATCAGTGTTATGCTCAATGCTGACCATTGTGTATTTTCGTTTACATTTACATTACATGATCGATTTTGAATGCTATAAGAGGTTATTTTTTAACAATGAGAGTTTAACAGCATTGATGCCACAAAAAACTGCAATTCACATAAATACTTTTCACATCAACGGCCATAAGGATCTACAAAAGTGAATAACCTCTCTCACTCTCGTCTATTGACAAAAAATAATTTTAAGTAACTGCAAGTAACCACGTATGCATGTTTACTACTGTGTGGACTTACTTAGGGCTCTTTCAGGATTCAGTTATCTTCACATCCGCAATTGCAAGTCGCATGTGCAACTGCGTTCGGCTTTAAATTCAACTGACTGAAGATGCATTTCATTTTTGCTATTTTAAGACACGAATGTAAAACTCGATTTTTATTTTTTTGTGAAATAACGAATGCAAATTCGAATTGACAATAGGTCGTTTTGAGACTAGCGATTGTGTAGGGTTACCTATAATTTTCATTGTGTACGTGTGCACACGTTCTCTAAGAGACTAAAAATATTCCAATATACACACATTAGACGCCGAAGTGAAATACTTAGAATAATTGGGGCATAATACATTAAATAAAAGCGACGTGAATATTTTAAATTTTTAAGTTTATTTTGAAGGTAAGCATGAATGTTTTTGTGTAAATGAACAATGTTTATGTTTGAGAATTTGAGAAAGCGTGTAATATTTGTGTAGGAGTTTAGGTACCTACCCTAATTGCTCGAGCTCTATTGACGTTTTGTAATTTATTTTTGCCATGATGATGTATGAATTACTATTATTTAAAGCCTTTATTTATTCTGAATATGGACAGACTGTCCTTCATCCAAGGGATTCACTTTAATGTTATTCGCTGTACTGAATCAGTAAGTTAAATAGTGTCTCTATTATAATATTGCTTAGTATTTCTAAAGGATGAATATATGTATTGCACGTTCGAGGTATGTGAGGTCAGAACTTAGGTATGAGAACTCTGCACACAAATGGTTACACATTCATTCGGTCATAGTAGTATTAAATGTCTAAAATATTGTGTATTTTATGTAAGTAACACATATAGCAGAGAACTCATGCATATCAATTTACGATATTTATCTTTAGAGTTGTGTTTATTCAGTTCTGCATTCCCATCTGAAAAAATGAGACTATTTTCTTAGAGCAAAAACAAGGAGCTACTATATAAAATACAAAGTTTTTTTGTTGCGGTAAGCAGCATAGAAAAACGAACACATAAGAAGGATTTTTATTATTTCATTCAAACGAAACATTAGAAAAGGCTTTCAACCGTGAAACTATGTATACATGCATATTTATGTGTGAGAGATTGGCTTATTGAACTAATTTGTGTTTTAGCATAGTATTTATGTGTGATCGTCATTTTTTGTTACTTAAAGATAATCCTAATGATAAAGAATCATTCGTCGAGAACGGAAAGAGTTAAATGACGACCAAAACTAAAGGTTTTAAGACATTGTTTCTTTCCTGCATACATTTGGAAAGCTGTTGTAATACTTCGCATAAAAATCCCATTTTTAATAAATATGAAGTAATTTATACTGATTTTCCATTAGCACTACATGTAAGTGTTATAAATACCTACGCAAAGCGTGCAAATTTTATTACTGATACAGAAAACCCATTCAAGGAAATTAGAATTATCTAGAAATCGTTATTTACAACTTTAGTAATATGTAAAAGTAGCTGCTACCTTACTAGGTGAATTGCATTACGTGCTAACTACCTTAAATATTAAAATAAGATACTTTCGACTTTTAAACCAAACGGACAAACAGTGAGGTTCAACGTTCACCTCAGAGGAATGGTATAGTAAATGGAATTCATGTATCAGTGACTGCATTTTGTATCAGTCTGCGTCATGTCTATGTCATTCTGATAATTCTGGTTGGCTTACATCACTACTGATTTGTATTAGAGATAATAATCAAGCGTAGCATCCAATCATAAAGATTTTCATTTTATTAGCGTACGCTTCAAGGTGTAGGTGTGCAAACGTGTAGGTGTAGCTACCTAGAGGTATTTACAGACACAGACGGTTTAATAGAGACTAATATGCATGCAAATAACTGTAGCTTTGTTCAACTAATAAGTATTTGTGTACTCTTTGATCTTTATATGGTTCATATAATATAGCATGGACTGTTATACTTATGAACAGTTAGGTTTGTTCATGTACTACATTACAGGTATGACTATGAGAGTGAAAAGAAAAGAAATCGACTAACTAAGCGATGCGGTACTACACGAGGAGAACTAATGAAATGAATGGATTGAGATATTTGTGAATAGTGTGGCTAATTTTGTCCTCAGGTCATGTGAAAGTGAAACTTTTCTATTCCATCGTGCATCCTGAAATCTTTAAACAACATGTGAATACATGGCTAACATGTAATATTTATGTACAGCTACTCATCATTTTGACTTTAGAAACTCCTTTTATAAGAATCTTTAAGTATCCTAGCAAGGTACTCTCTTGTTAAGACACAATTGCAACATTTGCCATCCTTTAAACAAACACAAGGATTTTTCTCAAGTACTAAGTACATACATACCATAATACTACCTACGTACCTATACTAAGTCACTCACTCAACTTACAACTCACAAGTATGCTAATAGTGAATGTTCACAGTGCAAATGCAAAATCCATTGGATGTACCTTTGTGCCTATACAGTTTCATTCAATTCAAACCCTATTGCACGTAGATTATTACTGTTATTACTACATACAAAAGAAATTCAATGATTCTGTAATATTGATGGCGACAGCATTAAACATGCATTACTCACATGCAGTCAAGACACTGCACACAGAGACACTATCTGTTTTTGTAGCAAAACAGGAAGTAAAGGGAATGGATTAGAGACATTTTGCACAATTTGTCTATAAATGGAAAAGCTAAGCTAATTGTAGAGAGTTCATTTTGGCTTTGCTTATATTATCCCTCAGCTTACTTTTTTCAAATAGAATGGAACATTTATTTTACATACAGTGACAGATTATCTACTATATTATTGTAACTGCAGTACCTTTGTCATATTTACATACATGATATATATATATTTACACTTTTATAACCATATTATTGTGCAGTAGCACACAACCATATACTTATGTTTTACTATATTATAGGGACATTGATATGATATATGTAGAAATGTACCTACTATTGCTACCTATTTGGTTATGTACCATTTTTCTCTTTTAACAGTGTTAGAGATGAGTTTTAGGTAGTTGCGAAACTGGGACTCTTACTCAAGTCAAGAGAATGAAAGTGAGAATTGCGCCTTAAGACAGTTATAATTGCCAAAATTATTTATGTTAAATCTTAGTTATTCCTAATTGTTTGATATTCATATAATATTTAATTAGCAAAAAAGGAAATTAAAATATCTCTCGATATTTTAATTTCCTTCTCGATATTTTTTTTGAAATTGTAGATTTGGAAAGGATTTCTTAAATATTGCATACAATAACAGAATTGGTACGGTAAACCAAATCCTTAAGGGATCATTCCTGTTTTGCTGAATATGGAATTTCGAGTTATTTCTGTATTCAAGGGAAAGGCATTAGAACCTGTTCCAAAAGCGTACTATTATTATCCCACTTTGAGTCCTATGTTCCACTAGTAATATGAATTGTGGTTGTGGCAATAGCATTGGCTAAGAAACGGAGAACAATATTCTCGTGATGTGACGGTTTGAGTCGGCGTTATTGTTAGGAGTAGGAAAAAATCTGCGTCTCTACTACAATGTAAAACTAGAAAAAATTGTATTAGGATTGATAGATACTAGAGTGGAAGTGGTTAGGTAGTCATAAATAATGTGACATGTAAGCAAGGTAGATGAGGTATAGAAATAATGAAATTTGAACAAACGGATTTGATACAAGGATGGGGAATAAGTACATCTAACTAACTAAGATAAAGTAGAAGGAGAGTAATTTGAAATGCAAATGAAATGTAAAGTGTTCACGACTTGAGTGACAAGAAGAGAGAGGGATTAGAGAACATTAAATTTACGTTAAATCTTAGGTACATAGCTACCTAATTTTAAAGTTGAGGTATTAGTCAGGTATTCCTAACAATATTTTATTATAGAGCTATAGGTCTGTAGAATGTAATTGGGATCGGCTTATAGGGCTGCACCATACCAGCCAACCTAAGCCACGGATAACTAACCATGGTGTTTAGTTTATTTTGAACCTAACCTATTCTATCACTTTGCTCTAATTTTTTGAGAACGCTTTCACTTCCCAACATCCAATATATGTACCAATAGAATCTATATTATCCTGTCTGTACTACCTAACTACACACTATGCAATTTCAACAGAAAACTTAAACCTCAGTATTGCCTCTTTGCCTCTCTATTGCATTGGCATGGCACATCATTCATTCCATGCATTCTACTCCGCTCTACTCTAATACACAACCAGCTCTTAAGTTTGTATCTGATTCTTTCAGTTTCTGCTGCAAGATTCAACTATGAATAAGAATGCATTTATTTTGTACACTAATTCTAATTCTTGCTACTTATATTGCATTGCCTTTCAGAGTAGCCTAAACTAAATACGACAGTTTTTTCTCCTCTTCTCTCAGGATACTTAATACATTTAAATAATGCTGTACAATCAGAAAGGTGTCGTGTCGTGTAGAACGTATTTCATTTCTGTTCATAGCAGATATTTAGGTAGGCGAACCATCTAAACTCACTATAACTTATAGAAATAATAATATAAGTGCTAAAGAACGAGTCAGACTACAAGATTTCTTTGTATTTACATTGTATTGTGCTGCCTTGTGATTTTACATGAAACGACGAATGCGAATACTGTAGATATACCATGCATACTGCCTAACTTAGCTGCACCATTTTCTCCCATGATGAACATTTAACGATAAGTTGAGATTTTCAATATTAAAACAAAGGAACTGATCAAATGACGGAAAGTACAGGAATGCTATGCATCCTGAACCCTATAATATGTACTAACTATACACTTGCAAAAAATACTTTACACACCAAAAATCTTTTCACACCAGTAATTACGTTTTATTGGCTTTTTAAATCTACGCTGCTGTAGGTAATTGCTGTATCTTACTATTGCATCTTTAACCAAGTTTCAAAATTTTAAAGCACAGCATATCAATGCAAAATGGCCGCTCTTAAAGGAATAAAGATTTAGGTATATGTAATCGTGTAGTTGTTATAGGTAATGTATATACGTACGTGTTTCATAGATTTCTTTTAGAGATTTGGTTTACGATTTCTTTGATTTTTCTAACCGCTCAAATCAATGCATCAGCAGATATAAAAAAGTAACACAAAAGTCACTTTTCTTGCGCTACATATTTAATGCATTTATTACTAGCTATAAGTAGACACATAATGTATAATACGTAAGTACCTACGCATTCAAATAATGAATAAATAAGGAACATTCGTAACATCCTATTGTTTTGTGGTGGATATTCGTCATTTGTCATAATAATAATTCACTTTCGCAAATTTGAACAAAGTGACATTTGTAGTTTTACATGTAGTACAATAGTTCAAAAACAATTGATTCAGTATAAAAATATTCGAAGGACTTGTCACTCTATTGTTATAAAGTAAGCTATTACATTTTTGAAATAATAATGAAATTAAGTAGCAAATGACTTACTTATATTTGTATTGTTAGAATCATCATACGTAATTCAATGGCGTCAGTAAGTAGGTAGTCGGCATTTACACAACACTTAAATATGATGACTGCAAATATTTGCATACGTATACATGCCACACTTATTCATGTATGTGTTAGATGAGCAAACCTAAGCTTCACTTTACTACTAGCTATAATGTGGTCATAAAATGATTTTGCCTTGGATTAAATACTTAGCACACATAGTACGTAATGATTTTCTCGAGGATTTTGTTTATGCAAATGTGTATGTCTTTGGCAAAATGGAGATTCCATGGTGTCAAGCCTGGGAACCCCTAGGGACACTAACATTATAAACCTTAATAGTACCGCATGTTACTCATTTTGGACATTGAGAAACCCATTCCTCACCGAGTTTACTTTTGAAATTGCAGCTGTATTATGTAAAAGGTCACATGGCTTTCGGGTAACGATATCACTAGTCTAATTTCAATACCAATGGAAAAATTAAAATACTGTTGTGAATTCACAAGATATTTGGTCTTTTCGGTAAAACATTCTTACCAAATACAGGAGCATTGAATGTGTACTTTGTTGAAGAAAATGACTACAATCGTTTAAAGTTGCAAATACAAATGTTATGGTCAAAGTGTTTCAAGTACTTCTATGAAGACATTACTTTAGCGAATTCATACTGAATATTAATGACAAGAATATTTAAGGTCATTTTACAGCAAACCAGAGGTTAATTATTTCGAGTTGTCGGGTAATGTCTTCGTCGCATTTTAAGTATGCATATGTATAATACAGTAGTAAAGACTACAATGCAGTGACATACTATTCCCTTGGCTAGATTCTGCCTTAATATGCATTGAACAATTAAAAGTGTATAGTGAACTGTATGATACATTCCTATAGTAATTAATTGGTAACATTTAGTGAATGTATTTAATCGTAGTGACTGTGATAACAATGGTAATTACACATAAAATTGATATTGTTTTGCTGAATTTGTGTGACAATTGACAATTCATTTGTTATTTTTGCAGGCGTACAAAAATGCAAGTCTCAAGTCATCCCCGATGGTGCAAGTAACGAAGATTGTGGCAGTGGCAGTCGTGGCTATAGCTGGGATGCTTTCCTTTGCTCTAGTTTTTTCAGCATGGCTGAGCTCTTCAAATTCAAACAATACGGCCTGCCAATACCAGCAGTCACCGGTGCGGAAAAACTAGGCCTTCTTTCTAGTCTCTTGCTCACTTCACTTTTTCTTTATACACCAACTTAGTTTTACATTGTGGTCTATTATGTTGCATTCAATCAACAACAATGAAACCCTCGACTATGTACTTATCTTCGTATCTTTACCATCTCCACTTTTGCATCTTTCTTACTCACTTTATTATATGCCTACTTAAATACCAAAAGTAGTTTGGCTGGCTTACCACTGCAGTATATGTAAACGTTCAAGGCTCAGAATAATGTGTAAGCAGCTAGATTCTCGTAACTCTTGCTACAATTCCACACTAAATATTTGAATGAAACATGCAACCATGACTTACTCACTAGCAAATACAAAAGCCAAGACTTTACACTCACTAAGACTCAATTCACCTACATACATTAGTTTTATGTTCTTCTACGCAAATAAATTAGTACCAAACATAAAAATAAAACCAGCGTTTTATTAAACCCTAATTTCGGCAATTAGTACGTTAACTAAACTGAAATTAGACACGTTATGAAATACTTTCGTGCATTGTAAACATTTCTGTTCCCTGCCTGGCTAACTCTGTGGTTTAACCTGACTTTTAATTTATGTATTCGAATTGTCACTTCATTTTTACTATATCTTTGGTTTTCTGAGAAACTTAAAAACCCAATTTTAAAAATAGGGCCTCAACTTTAACGGTTATGGTTAGTTTGGTTTGGCTAGAAAAATACGCAAAAAGCCGTCGCCTCAGAGTTTAAATTAGGGACTGGCATAAGTATACAGGGCATACCACCGAGACTGACCTATTTTTATACAAGATAGACAATCCCTGTCCTTTAAAACTCACGATCCAGGTATATAGTTTCCTGGAAGGAATACATATGTACCTAATATCATTGCCATTGCATTCAAAAGTATGTTTAACTGATTAGGAGCAAAATAGATTTACTCGAATTACGAGTCTCATTTTGAGTAAACGTGACTTGTTACACAAGTTACTTGAGCTTTGACATTGATTTTTCCCTTAAGGGGTACGAAGTACTTTTATTGTGCTCTGGACACCTCAGTGATATCCCCCTATAAAATACTTTGCGTAAGTAAGGAGTTCAGAAAAAGTTTGGCTTAATATTCTTCCACTTTCAACATGAAACCATTACGTAGTAGAGCAATCACACAAAGCATGAAAATAAATGTCTATTCACTAAAATAATTTTTTCAGTAAGTACATTCTTACATTAAAGAGTTTAATTTACAAAACTAAGTACTAAAATATAGTTAGTACACTTTAGCAAGAACCTATGATAAAAAATAAAAGAGTCAGTTTGAGTACCTCATCATAACAAAGAATATTTTTTCTATCTACGTAAGTGGTTTTAAGGATGCCACGCAATGCAAAATGCAATAAAGGCTATCTAACTATAGATGCATTGCAGTATTCTTTTCAGAGTTTTCTTTTACTAGTCAGAAAGAACACTTAAATTATAAGGATGAGTCTTACTCTACGCAAGTTACGTTGTATTGTGGTACTTTTAATGTTCACTATACAATTATACAAGATTGTTTGTTGTGCATCTTTACCGATACGCTACTAGCACAATTTCAACATTTCTACTACCTAGCTAGATAATAGTGCAGATATTCAGCAGAGTACATGCATATCATGTACCTTGGTACACATATGTTATTAACTATAAAATAGCATAAGTATTGCTGTACTTATTGCATCTTGTTTCTAGAGTTTCTACATAACACAACACACTAATATACCTATAGTACCTTTGGCCTATGCATGCCTGATGTGAAATATGAGTTTTGCGTTGATACTACACAAATAGGTTCACATGTGTATTAAGTACAATTAAAATAGCAAAGCAGAGTTTGCACTGCACGTCTTCCTTGCATAGAAGTACGTACTACGTACTATGCGCTATAATAACAAAAACACGAGAGTGCCACATGAATGCAGTAAGAGTATATACATGTACTGCATACGATGCGAAGGCCTATCTGTAATTTATTATATGTAAGAGAAGACTTTTAGGTTAGGAAATGTTGTTGTTATTGTTCTGTTGGTTCTCATCCTCTCAGATTCCCATACGCTAAATACTTTTACAGTCTTACTATTATGATTATTTTTGAAATTATGATTGTTACCATACTTAAGCTTGAGTTCGCTCGAGCTAACACAAACTATCATAATATGTCATATCATATCACCTACACTAACCTATCTGCTTACCCATCTATTTCTGCCTGGCCATCTCTCTCATCATTTGCACTCTTCCCTTACTTAATGCTGAAGTTTGCGAGTGAATGGGAGTCTTACAATTTACAAGGTACCAGCTCCATTCCACTCTAACTTTTTATGCTGCTGTGGAAATGTTTCTCTAATGCACTCGTACACAACTCGAAATATTATTAGATTTATTATTTATCAAAATCATTAAGCATAAAACACCTCCACATCCAAATAAGTAAGAAACTACAACATACTTCTTTGTCATGTGCAGCGGTGTTGCATTTTGTAGTGAGCTTGGTGTGTAGAAGTAATAAAAATGTTTTCTATTTATTGAAACCATATACACAATGGTATAATGCTCATATACTCCCTAGTATCTAATTGCACCTAGTCTATTCTGCCCACATATGAGTTACATTTATGTGGTACGATAAGTTCCTTAGTTAGCACTTAATGTTGCAGTACCTATTGTAGTATCTTTAGCTGAAAATGAGGACTAAGACTGCACCTGTGACAAGGAGAACATTTCAATGTACAAATAGCGAGTACTTCGTTTGCATTCGTCTCCGTTGTATTTACTATTTGACAGCATCCGCTCACTATATGTACAGATACACACGAGATAATAAGTTACTACCTATTATAATATTCTCACGCAAAACTTTTACACACTGACTTGACTTTTAATTTTACTGCATAATTTTTTCTCTGACATATAATGTGGTTTCTATTCCACTGACTTACTGCCTTTCATTCCGCTGCATCTGCAATTGAGACAGTCATAGCCATGCATACAATATAAATAACGCTATGCAAATAAATGCCATCCGCTTAGAATAAGACATGCTCTTTTGCAGTAGGTAACGGCTAAATGAGGCAGTGCAAAAGTGGATTAACCAAGCTGATTGTTGGCAGTTAACTTAAAAATCTATGCGTGTATGTACTCTCATTCATACCATCTCCACTCAATATCGCTGAGAATATAGCGCTGACTTTTCATGGGAAACCCATGTAACTGATTTGCAATTACCATTGTTACCCACAATTACAATTGTCAGGAGTTGCACATCAAATAAGAGATAGATTGCTGAACCCTTGGGATAAACATATCTAAGTGTTTCTCACAAAGAGGATCTTCATTTTCATTTCCTCTTCACCTTTCATTTACTTTATGTGACCTCTCCATTGCCCGACAATTTTCTAAAATCTCGGACGGAAAATAACGAATATCCTCTCCATTTATTACATATTTATCAACTCAAACTGCTTCCTAAGCACGAAACTTTGCACGTAATCAATAATATCAACAAATCTATGCAACGTATTATTTACCAAACAATTAAATAAGAATGTAATGTTCACAAATGCTAAGCACTAAGCAGAATTATGTGTAGAATAAATACTGCTTTGTTCTTCTTTGACAAATGCGTTACAGAATGTAAGCTATAACGAAACATAAATTCATTCCTTTAATTGCTAATTAATCTCAGTATACGATTTATTTTAATATAACACGACAAAAAGATTTCCTTCTTAGTCAACAGCCACATTACCGTATTTACAGTTTCATTAAGATTAGGTATGATTAACCACAATGTAAAATGTTGGTTTCCTTCTGTCTAAAGAAAATCATTTTTGAATTGAATTCAGTAAGTAATTCTGATTGAGAATGCAAGAATATTTGTGGTTGAATGAATTCAATTCATTCTATAATTTTGCAAATGCACTTTTCTCAAGCTGAATTAACATAAATTGTAATTCTATGCAATGTAGAAAAAAGAATATAAAGTAATTAATGTTTTCACTTTTGTTTAGCTCGAGGCTCTACTGCCCCCAGAGGCTCTTAAGAGTATGTTAGTCCTTGGACAAGGACTGCCTCAAATGTCTGCAGAAGCATTAACAGCCTCAAATGGAAATGATTTAGAATCCGCTGAAAGCAAAGTCACAGACGCTTCGAATAACAAAAAAGATTCATCAGAAGAAGACAACAGTAACAGTGGGGAAGATACGGGAGACTCAGCTCTTTTCAAGTTTCCAGTTGAGCTTAATCTGCATGAGGTAAATTTCCCTTTCCATTCTGCCTAAAGCATTTGCATGACAAATAATGCATTGCATGATGAGCATTACATCTACATTGTGGTTATAGCTTTGTTCAGAGCGTAACAATATGATAGGAACTTTTATATTTATCTTATGTATCAAGAACCACAACAGATACAGTTGCATGCATTAGTCCGTTAGAAAGCCCAAATCCAAGTGCATTTTTAGAAACTAAAGTCACAATTATAAATATTAAGACTACGGCTAGCAATTAGCGCTCATTGCCATGTATTGTAAATACTAAATATTTTTTCTAATTTCTTACATTCAATATAAACACAATTGTTTTTATAGCGTAATATTTTGTAATTGAAATTTACGGTGGTTCAAACAGTAAGTGCTTTATTGTTACTTGCTCTGTATGCAGTAATAGACGTATCAATTTTTATTTACAGTTGTATTAAAGGAAGGTTTATAAGCATTTAAATATATCATAAATACTTTAAGCCCAGAAAAATTATATTAAAAAATCTTGATAGTTAAAAAGCAGGCGTGCTCATATGAGGCTTCTATTCTTTGCAAAATGGCCAATGCGGAAGACACTTTGAGTATAAATTATTCCATTGAATGTTTTTCAGCATATGTTTGAAAGAAACCACCGTTCCCACATGAACTGCATTATTGAGAAGAAAAAGGCTGAAGAGATTGTAGACGAACAAGCTAAACCATTGCCACCGCTTTTGGGGATTAACATGAGCACTGATCCTCGCTACTTACACTTTACTGGAGAGAAAATGGCAATTTCTTGCGATTCCGGAAATGATCACCGCCAGGCTCCTCCCATGTCTGGGCTAGAAGGACGATCTCCTCCCAATTTGTCGATGAGAATGGAACCTCCACCACAAAACATGATTCCCATGTCTTCCTCCGGTTCATCCTCCATCCCCATTCACATTATTGGACCAATTCCTCTCACTAAGGCTGAATCTCAACAATTCCAAGCTCAATCTCAACAACAACCTATGCAACACTTCATGCATCAACAGTCACATAACAGTCCATTTGGCATCCCACCAATTCATATGATCCCAGTTCTTGTTCCCAACGGACAAAGTGGCAGTGTTGAAGAGTCTGACAGAATATACTTAGAGCCTCAAGGACCACAAATGCCACCTCATCTTATTCATCCTCAACAAGTTTCCGTAGGACCTCAGTCCAATGAAATTCGCGAAAGAGCATTACCGTATCCCATCCCTATTATGCCAAGGCAACACGCACAGCATAGTAAGTCATTTCATTTAATAATTTCGACTGTCAGAAATTCAACTTGTCTTCAATGCACCAACATACCAAAATTGCACAAGTTTGTGCAATATGAAATGTTTCTAAAGAAAGGAGAAAAAACCAAACATATTATAAAACTTGGAAAAACAAAGGTTTTTTCAAGAAATCAGAGAAATGCATTAGTATTTAAATTTTTTACACTTTTATTCTCATGTATCTATCAGTCGTCTTGTATTTATTTGGCTCTACAATACAATACGTACTATATTTTGAAGGTTTTTATTAGTCAGGGATTCAAACTTGATCACAATAAGTCTCTCTCTTATAAAGCTTATTTAATGGTAACTGCTTACATAGCCCATATCAGTATTCAACTACTCAGTTTTTGAGACTTACATTGTACTAATGAAGTTATTAGCTATGCATGTGTACACTATCTTGAATGTCCCTGAGAAGATGCAGTTGCATAAAAAATAAGTACCTAATCGGTTTGTACATTGAATTACTCAAAATGCTTGCACGAATGCAATAGATTATTGTTCGTTACAAAAAATCGTTTTTTACAAAATTGTGGACAAGACAAGTTCGTATCTTCCATATGATAATAATAGTATAAGATATAAAAGGCAGTGCGATTTACTGTAGTGGATGTAGAAGGAATCGTCTTCGCTTAATACACAGCAAGGTCACTTACCAATTCTACTTTTATTCTTCAAGTTCGACCTTAACACTAGGGATGCTTGCAATTACTGCTTTTATCAGCTTCAATAAGGAGCATCGACAATACTAATTAATACCTACGTATTAAGTATTAAACCAAAATAAAATATAAGTAAACACCACAAGGTAGTTTTATTCGTTTGGTGGTGTGCACACTTCATGTCTTTTTATTAGAATGCAAAAATTATGTTTACATTATGATAGTGCAGCGTAAATAATAGTTTTTAGTCATTGATGTTTTGAATTTTTAAGACAGGCTCTCATGGAATATTCATAGTACAGTGTTTTAGGATACCCGTCTAATCTAAAAAATAGCAGGTCAATTTATCTAATAGAAATAGTGGGAATTTATTTACACTTCATTCAAATCTTGAGACAGTTGACTTGTCAGAGTTGCAGCGAGAGCGAGATAGAATCAGTTATTATATGTCATGGTTCCCATTAACTAGAACATGAAGGCCAGCTGGCTAACTTAAATAAAGTTTCTAAAAGCAAATTAAATGAGAAATTAAATTACATTGGTGCCAAATAGAAGATTTTTTTATTCCAAAGGTTGCATGTCAATATGCTTCCAACTTCTATAAACTACACTTTTGTATATAGTGGGAAATTTTTGGAGGATTGGAGAAGTGAATTTTCTATCTTCGCAGTTTTGACGAGGATACTCCCAGTGATCTTTTCTCAAAAAATTATTACAGCCCCAAAAAATGACTAATTATGAAAAACGTATGCTAGAACACTTTCTAGTCAACTTGACTTTTGGTCCAGGAAATATAAGCCAGTTTTGACGGTACAAAATTGCATTGAGTTAGGATTTACCCAATTTATCAATTATCAGCATATACTAGCCCCCAGATCCTGGGGCAAACCTCATTCCTCGCCCTGTGCATACGTTCATAGTCGAGTAAATGAAGTGCTGACAGTGCTGAGTACAAATATAATAGTACTTCTTCAGTTTGAAATGATTTTTACCAATTGTTTGTTTTATTGCAGTCATCCGACCTCGTTCTACCGACTCAGTGATGGCAGCTGCTGCTAAGAAGAGAGTTAAACGGTGTGCCTGTGACTGTGCCTGTAAGAATCAGCAGCATGACTAAGACAAAAGCACGATGTGTACCAGGAAACTTAAAATTTTATATCATGTCTATCATAAATATGTAATTTTCAATTTCTTTAGTTAAATTAACTTCGTTGTCACAAACTGATAGTGATAGGTATTTACTTAAGTACATAATATTGTTGTCTTTCTTGATAACTTACAATCAGGATCTGCGAAATCTTCATATATAAATAATTAAACTGTCAATGACATTTTGTATATTCTGTAAATGAGTAAACAAGGGACTCTCATTTCACTGTACATTTGTCATTTATACAACTTACAGCCTATATAATACCTATACCAATTATAGATGTATTCTTATGTACATTATACATGGAATGATTATGTATTACTATGTAGTATGTTTTGGAAAACTATTTTAGTGTCCTTCCTACCGAGTTGGCTTTTACTAACATACATTACATTTTATAAGTCTTGTATTTTTACCTATTAATTGTTAAGTACATACATAACAGCGCATCACTTGTATAAACGAACGAAAGAGGAGTATAAAGTCAGTATTTTCTGTATATGTACGTAAACAAACTATTACCTTTGTCAATAAATTCGTTTAAAATACCTTACAGATGATTTGTGCTTACTTCATTGAATAGGTCAAAGTTTCATGCACTAAACTATTATCAGAAAGCAGAATATCTTTGCTACCTGATTATAATAATATGTAGATTAGATGGTTTGCCAATTGTCTCACAATGTTTAAAGCGTTTATTGTCATCATCATGAAACACATATACTTAGAGATATACCACAGATATAGATATACTATTACTAAAGATATACTAAACTGTGACACTAATTTATTAATAATATCTTTAGTTCTTATGTTTTGTGATGCATTTCACATGCTAGAATTTCATGAAAAATACAAAATGTGATTTAGGATTCCCTTGTGGTCATCTTGTTGTCATAGTTTTATTAGTTGTCTTTGATGGTGAGTTTATGATCTAATGCATCTCTAATGGAATTCCTTCAACTTGCTGTATATCATGTTGTACTAACCTATATAATATTAGAAGCAAAAATACGAAAATATTTGTACAAATATTTATCTGTAGACAAGGAAAAGTTTCATTTTTGATTTTTCGTTCCCTAAAGAAATTTAAAATTTATGTACTTCCAGGATAAAACCTCCTAAAGATGTACTACCAATATTTTCACCAAAGAAACCCTATTATACCCAGATTGTACCTGAACTGCGATGGCACTTTAGGATTGACTTTAAAAACATTGCGATAAAAACGCAACCTGGGAACGAAAATAACTGAATCGCAATGTACTTAAAAACGAATTTGTGAAAGGCACAAGGCACAACCTTTTGCGTCTCTTGCGATTTCTCTACTCTATTCAAATTTAATAATTTTCCCCCAACTAAATGCAAGATTGCGAGGAAACTAAAGGGTCCAAACATTACCATGATAATAAAACTTTACACATTTGACTGTTTACATGTAGAACAATTTTAATTATGCGATATTCTAGACATTAAGAAAAAAAGGAAAATTCCAATAAAGGTAGTGAAATTTAATACATCTTATCAATCCTTTTTCAAATTATTCTAAAATTAAATCAAAACCCAAACCCGGCAAATGGATTGTCTCTGGCGATATTTCCGAGCGAAAGTAAATCAGTCGATGCAGAAAAAAATGGAAATCCTTTTGGAGTAAAATTGTCTGATTCTGAGCTAAGAGAGCCTAAAATTTTTTGCATGTCCATATTCGCATCTGTATCACCCAGAAATTTCGAGGTAAAACCATCACTGTTTTTGGTAAAAAATTGTTGAGTCCCCAAATTGTTAGCACCACTGGCAAAACCTAATGAGGGAAAAATTTGGGATGCTCCAAACCCAAAAAATCCTGGATTTACAACAGAACCACTAGCTCCTGTCGCGTACGATCCAAATGCATTTCCCTGAGCAGTTAAATCATTAGCTCCAGCTCCGTAGGACCCCGCAGGAATCCCTTGAACATCCAAAATATTTCTTCCTGTTGTGTAAGAATTTCCAGCAGCAATTCCTTGAGCAGCTAAACCATTAGCTCCCGCTCCGTACGACCCAGCAGCAATTCCTTGAGCAGCTAAATTATTAACTCCGGCACCGTAAGAACCAGCAGCTATTCCACGAGCAGCTAAACTATTAGCTCCTACTCCTTGGAATCCGGCAGCAATTCCTTGAGCAGCTAAATTATTAGCTCCCGCTCCGTACGACCCATCAGCAACTCCTTGAGCAGCTAAATTATTAGCTCCTACTCCGTAGGATCCGCCAGCAATTCCTTGAGCAGCTAAATTATTAGCTCCCGCTCCGTAGGACCCAGCAGCAATTCCTTGAGCAGCTAAATTATTAGCTCCTACTCCGTAGGATCCGCCAGCAATTCCTTGAGCAGCTAAATTATTAGCTCCTACTCCGTAGGATCCGCCAGCAATTCCTTGAGCAGCTAAATTATTAGCTCCGGCACCGTAAGAACCAGCAGCTATTCCACGAGCAGCTAAACTATTAGCTCCTACTCCTTGGAATCCGGCAGCAATTCCTTGAGCAGCTAAATTATTAGCTCCCGCTCCGTAAGACCCAGCAGCAATTCCTTGAGCAGCTAAATTATTAGCACCTACTCCATGGGATCCGCCAGCAATTCCTTGAGCAGCTAAATTATTAGCTCCCGCTCCGTACGACCCAGCAGCAATTCCTTGAGCAGCTAAATTATTAACTCCGGCACCGTAAGAACCAGCAGCTATTCCACGAGCAGCTAAACTATTAGCTCCTACTCCTTGGAATCCGGCAGCAATTCCTTGAGCAGCTAAATTATTAGCTCCCGCTCCGTACGACCCATCAGCAACTCCTTGAGCAGCTAAATTATTAGCTCCTACTCCGTAGGATCCGCCAGCAATTCCTTGAGCAGCTAAATTATTAGCTCCCGCTCCGTAGGACCCAGCAGCAATTCCTTGAGCAGCTAAATTATTAGCTCCTACTCCGTAGGATCCGCCAGCAATTCCTTGAGCAGCTAAATTATTAGCTCCTACTCCGTAGGATCCGCCAGCAATTCCTTGAGCAGCTAAATTATTAGCTCCGGCACCGTAAGAACCAGCAGCTATTCCACGAGCAGCTAAACTATTAGCTCCTACTCCTTGGAATCCGGCAGCAATTCCTTGAGCAGCTAAATTATTAGCTCCCGCTCCGTAAGACCCAGCAGCAATTCCTTGAGCAGCTAAATTATTAGCACCTACTCCATGGGATCCGCCAGCAATTCCTTGAGCAGCTAAATTATTAGCTCCCGCTCCGTACGACCCAGCAGCAATTCCTTGAGCAGCTAAATTATTAACTCCGGCACCGTAAGAACCAGCAGCTATTCCACGAGCAGCTAAACTATTAGCTCCTACTCCTTGGAATCCGGTTGCAATTCCTTGAGCAGCTAATCTATTAGCTCCTAATCCGTACGATCCAGCAGCAATTCCTTGAGCAGCTAAATTATTAGCTCCGGCTCCGTACGACCCAGCAGCAATTCCATGAGCAGATAAACTATTAGCCCCTACTCCGTACGAGCCAGGAGGAATTCCTTGAGCAGCTAAATTATTAGCTCCTACTCCATAGGATCCGGCAGCAATTCCTTGAGCAGCTAAACTATTAGCACCTACTCCATGGGATCCGCCAGCAATTCCTTGAGCAGCTAAACTATTAGCTCCTAGTCCGTTAAATCCAGCAACAATGCTTTGGGCAACGAATTTATTAGGTCCCACACCATAAGCTCCTCCAGCAATTCCTTGTGCAGCCATATGATTAATTCCGCCTCCGTAAGTTCCTCCCATCATTCCTCTTCCTGCCAAGTGATTAGCGGCACCTCCATAAGATGTTCCAGCAATTCCTTGTGCGGCCATATGATTAACTCCGCCACCGTAAGATCCTCCGATCATTCCTCTTCCTGCCAAATGATTTGCTCCTGCTCCATAAGATCCTCCAGCAATTCCTTGTGCAGCCATATGATTAACTCCGCCACCGTAAGATCCTCCCATCATACCTTTTCCTGCCAAATGATTAGCGGCACCTCCATAAGATGTTCCAGCCCATCCATTTGGAGCCATATGATTAACCCCATTTCCGTAAGATCCCGCTAAATGATTACCTCCTTTGCCATAAGCTCCTCCAGCAATTCCTTGTGCAGCGATATGATTAACTCCGCCTCCGTAAGTTCCTCCCATCATTCCTCTTCCTACCAAACGATTTGCTCCTGCTCCATAAGATCCTCCAGCAATTCCTTGTGCAGCCATAGGATTAACACCATTTCCGTAAGATCCCGCCAAATGATTAGCTCCTGCTCCATATGCTCCTCCAGCAATTCCTTGTGCGGCCATATGATTAACTCCACCTCCGTAAGATCCTCCGATCATTCCTCTTCCTACCAAACGATTTGCTCCTGCTCCATAAGATCCTCCAGCAATTCCTTGTGCAGCCATAGGATTAACACCATTTCCGTAAGATCCCGCCAAATGATTAGCTCCTGCTCCATATGCTCCTCCAGCAATTCCTTGTACGGCCATATGATTAACTCCGCCTCCGTAAGTTCCTCCGTTCATTCCTCTTCCTGCCAAATGATTACCTCCTGCTCCGTACGCTCCTCCAGCAATTCCTTGTGCGGCCATATGATTAACTCCGCCTCCGTAAGATCCTCCCAGCATTCCTCTTCCTGCCAAATGATTTGCTCCTGCTCCATAGGACCCTCCAGCAATTCCTTGTGCAGCCATATGATTAACTCCGCCTCCGTAAGATCCTCCCGTCATTCCTCTTCCTGCCAAGTGATTAGCGGCACCTCCATAAGATGTTCCAGCCCATCCATTTGGAGCCATATGATTAACCCCATTTCCGTAAGATCCCGCCAAATGATTACCTCCTGCTCCGTACGCTCCTCCAGCAATTCCTTGTGCGGCCATATGATTAACTCCGCCTCCGTAAGATCCTCCGATCATTCCTCTTCCTGCCAAATGATTTGCTCCTGCTCCATAGGATCCTCCATAAGATGTTCCAGCCCATCCATGTGGAGACATATGATTAACACCATTTCCGTAAGATCCCGCCAAATGATTAGCTCCTGCTCCGTACGCTCCTCCAGCAATTCCTTGTGCGGCCATATGATTAACTCCACCTCCGTAAGATCCTCCGATCATTCCTCTTCCTACCAAACGATTTGCTCCTGCTCCATAAGATCCTCCAGCAATTCCTTGTGCAGCCATAGGATTAACACCATTTCCGTAAGATCCCGCCAAATGATTAGCTCCTGCTCCATATGCTCCTCCAGCAATTCCTTGTACGGCCATATGATTAACTCCGCCTCCGTAAGTTCCTCCGTTCATTCCTCTTCCTGCCAAATGATTACCTCTTGCTCCTGCTCCATAAGATCCTCCAGCAATTCCCTGTGTAGCCATATGATTAACTCCGCCTCCGTAAGATCCTCCCATCATTCCTCTTCCTGCCAAGTGATTAGGGGCACCTCCATAAGATGTTCCAGCCCATCCATGTGGAGACATATGATTAACCCCATTTCCGTAAGATCCCCCCAAATGATTAGCTCCAGCTCCATATGCTCCTCCAGCAATTCCTTGTGCGGCCATATGGTTAACTCCGCCTCCGTAAGTTCCTCCGATCATTCCTCTTCCTGCCAAATGATTACCTCCTGCTCCGTACGCTCCTCCAGCAATTCCTTGTGCGGCCATATGATTAACTCCGCCTCCGTAAGATTCTCCGATCATTCCTCTTCCTGCCAAATGATTTTCTCTTGCTCCATAGGATCCTCCAGCAATTCCTTGTGCAGCCATATGATTAACTCCGCCTCCGTAAGATCCTCCGATCATTCCTCCTCCTGCCAAATGATTTGCTCCTGTGCCATAAGCTCCTCCAGCAATTCCCTGTGCAGCGATATGATTAACTCCGCCTCCGTAAGTTCCTCCCATCATTCCTCTTCCTGCCAAATGACTTGCTCCTGCTCCATAAGATCCTCCAGCAATTCCTTGTGCAGCCATATGATTAACCCCATTTCCGTAAGATCCTGCCAAATGATTAGCTCCTGCTCCATATGCTCCTCCAGCAATTCCTTGTGCGGCCATATGATTAACTCCGCCTCCGTACGTTCCTTCCATCATTCCTCTTCCTGCCACATGATTACCTCCTGCTCCATAAGCTCCTCCAACAATTCCTTGTGCAGCCATATTACTAACTCCGCCTCCGTAAGATCCTCCGTTCATTCCTCTCCCTGCCAAATGATTAGCTCCTGCTCCGTACGCTCCTCCAGCAATTCTTTGTGCGGCCATATGATTAACTCCGCCACCGTAAGATCCTCCGATCATTCCTCTTCCTGCCAAATGATTTGCTCCTGCTCCATAGGACCCTCCAGCAATTCCTTGTGCAGCCATATGATTAACTCCGCCACCGTAAGATCCTCCCATCATACCTTTTCCTGCCAAATGATTAGCGGCACCTCCATAAGATGTTCCAGTCCATCCATTTGGAGCCATATGATTAACCCCATATCCGTAAGATCCCGCTAAATGATTACCTCCTCTGCCATAAGCTCCTCCAGCAATTTCTTGTGCAGCGATATGATTAACTCCGCCTCCGTAAGATCCTCCTATCATTCCTCTTCCCGCCAAGTGATTAGCGGCACCTCCATAAGATGTTCCAGCCCATCCATTTGGAGCCATATGATTAACACCATTTCCGTAGGAACCCGCCAAATGATTAGCTCCTGCTCCATATGCTCCTCCAGCAATTCCTTGTGCAGCGATATGATTAACTCCGCCTCCGTAAGTTCCTCCCATCATTCCTCTTCCTGCCAAATAACTTGCTCCTGCTCCATAAGATCCTCCAGCAATTCCTTGTGCAGCCATATGATTAACCCCATTTCCGTAAGATCCTGCCAAATGATTAGCTCCTGCTCCATATGCTCCTCCAGCAATTCCTTGTGCAGCGATATGATTAACTCCGCCTCCGTAAGTCCCTCCCATCATTCCTCTTCCTGCCAAATGACTTGCTCCTGCTCCATAAGATCCTCCAGCAATTCCTGGTGCAGCCATATGATTAACCCCATTTCCGTAAGATCCTGCCAAATGATTAGCTCCTGCTCCATATGCTCCTCCAGCAATTCCTTGTGCGGCCATATGATTAACTCCGCCTCTGTAAAATCCTCCCATCATTCCTTTTCCTGCCAAATGATTTGCTTCTGTGCCATAAGCTCCTCTAGCAATTCCTTGTGCAGCCATATGATTAACTCCGCCTCCATAAGATCCTCCCATCATTCCTCTTCCTACCAAATGATTTACTCCTGCTCCATAAGATACTCCAGCAATTCCTTGTGCGTTCATATCATTAACTCCGCCTCCGTAAGTTCCTCCCATCATTTCTCTTCCTGCCAAGTGATTAGCGGCACCTCCATAAGATGTTCCAGCCCATCCATTTGGAGACATATGATTAACCGCATTTCCGTAAAATCCCGCCAAATGATTACCTCCTGTGCCATAAGCTCCTCCAGCAATTCCTTGTGCAGCGATATGATTAACTCCGCCTCCGTAAGTTCCTCCGATCATTCCTCTTCCTGCCAAATGATTTGCTCCTGCTCCAAAGGATCCTCCAGCAATTCCTTGTGCAGCCATATGATTAACTCCGCCTCCGTAAATTCCTCCGTTCATTCCTCTTCCTGCCAAATTATTTGCTCCTGCTCCATAAGATCCTCCAGCAATTCCCTGTGCAGCCATATGATTAACTCCGCCTCCGTAAGATCCTCCCATCGTTCTTCTTCCTGCCAAATAATTACCTCCTGTGCCATAAGCTCCTCCAGCAATTCCCTGTGCAGCGATATGATTAACTCCGCCTCCGTAAGTTCCTCCCATCATTCCTCTTCCTGCCAAATGATTTGCTCCTGCTCCATAAGATCCTCCAGCAATTCCTTGTGCAGCCATATGATTAACCCCATTTCCGTAAGATCCTGCCAAATGATTAGCTCCTGCTATATATGCTCCTCCAGCAATTCCCTGTGCAGCGATATGATTAACTCCGCCTCCGTAAGTTCCTCCCATCATTCCTCTTCCTGCCCAATTATTTGCTCCTGCTCCATAAGATCCTCCAGCAATTCCCTGTGCAGCCATATGATTAACTCCGCCTCCGTAAGATCCTCCCATCGTTCTTCTTCCTGCCAAATAATTACCTCCTGCTCCATAAGATCCTCCAGCAATTCCCTGTGCAGCGATATGATTAACTCCGCCACCGTAAGTTCCTCCCATCATTCCTCTTCCTGCCAAATGATTTGCTCCTGCTCCATAAGATCCTCCAGCAATTCCTTGTGCAGCCATATGATTAACCCCATTTCCGTAAGATCCTGCCAAATGATTAGCTCCTGCTCCATATGCTCCTCCAGCAATTCCTTGTGCGGCCATATGATTAACTCCGCCTCTGTAAAATCCTCCCATCATTCCTTTTCCTGCCAAATGATTTGCTTCTGTGCCATAAGCTCCTCCAGCAATTCCTTGTGCAGCCATATGATTAACTCCGCCTCCGTAAGATCCTCCAATTCCACGTCCTGGTAGTGGACTAGGCAATCCTGCTTTGGGGACTCTTGTAATTCCTTGCCCTGGTAGTGGATTAGGCAATCCTGCATTAGGGACTCCAGCGATTCCATGTCCTGGTAGTGGATTAGGCAATCCTGCATTAGGGACTCCAGCGATTCCATGTCCTGGTAGTTGATTAGCTAATCCTGCATTTGGAACTCCAGCAATTCCATATCCTGGTAATCGATTTGCTAATCCTGCATTTGGGACTCCAGCAATTCCATGTCCTGGTAGTGGATTAGGCAATCCTGCATTTGGGACTCCAGCGATTCCATGTCCTGGTAGTGGATTAGGCAATCCTGCATTCGGGACTCCAGCAATTCCATGTCCTGGTAGTGGATTTGCCAATCCTGCATTGGGGACTCCTGGAATTCCTTGCCCTGGTAAAGGATTAGTCAATCCTGCATTAGGGACTCCAGCAATTCCATGTCCTGGTAGTGGATTAGGCAATCCTGCATTAGGTACTCCAGCAATTCCATGTCCTGGTAGTGGATTTGCTAATCCTGCATTTGGGACTCCAGCAAATCCATGTCCTGGTAGTGGATTAGGCAATCCTGCATTAGGTACTCCAGCAATTCCATGTCCTGGTAGTGGATTTGCTAATCCTGCATTTGGGACTCCAGCAATTCCATGTCCTGGTAGTGGATTAGGCAATCCTGCATTAGGGACTCCAGCAATTCCATCTCCTGGTAGTGGATTAGGCAATCCTGCATTTGGGACTCCAGCGATTCCATGTCCTGGTAGTGGATTAGGCAATCCTGCATTAGGTACTCCAGCAATTCCATGTCCTGGTAGTGGATTTGCTAATCCTGCATTTGGGACTCCAGCAATTCCATGTCCTGGTAGTGGATTAGGCAATCCTGCATTAGGTACTCCAGCAATTCCATGTCCTGGTAGTGGATTTGCTAATCCTGCATTTGGGACTCCAGCAATTCCATGTCCTGGTAGTGGATTAGGCAATCCTGCATTAGGGACTCCAGCAATTCCATGTCCTGGTAGTGGATTAGGCAATCCTGCATTCGGGACTCCACCAATTCCATATCCTGGTAGTGGATTAGGCAATCCTGCATTAGGTACTCCAGCAATTCCATGTCCTGGTATTGGATTTGCTAATCCTGCATTTGGGACTCCAGCAATTCCATGTCCTGGTAGTGGATTAGGCAATCCTGCATTCGGGACTCCAGCAATTCCATGTCCTGGTAGTGGATTGGACAATCCTGCATTTGGGACTCCAGCAATTCCATGTCCTGGTAGTGGATTTGCTAATCCTGCATTTGGGACTCCAGCAATTCCATGTCCTGGTAGTGGATTTGCTAATCCTGCATTTGGGACTCCAGCAAATCCATGTCCTGGTAGTGGATTAGGCAATCCTGCATTAGGTACTCCAGCAATTCCATGTCCTGGTAGTGGATTTGCTAATCCTGCATTTGGGACTCCAGCAATTCCATGTCCTGGTAGTGGATTTGCTAATCCTGCATTTGGGACTCCAGCAATTCCATGTCCTGGTAGTGGATTAGGCAATCCTGCATTAGGGACTCCAGCAATTCCATGTCCTGGTAGTGGATTAGGCAATCCTGCATTTGGGACTCCAGCGATTCCATGTCCTGGTAGTGGATTAGGCAATCCTGCATTAGGGACTCCAGCAATTCCATGTCCTGGTAGTGGATTTGCTAATCCTGCATTTGGGACTCCAGCAAATCCATGTCCTGGTAGTGGGTTAGGCAATCCTGCATTAGGTACTCCAGCAATTCCATGTCCTGGTAGTGGATTTGCTAATCCTGCATTTGTGACTCCAGCAAATCCATGTCCTGGTAGTGGATTAGGCAATCCTGCATTAGGTACTCCAGCAATTCCATGTCCTGGTATTGGATTTGCTAATCCTGCATTTGGGACTCCAGCAATTCCATGTCCTGGTAGTGGATTAGACAATCCTGCATTCGGGACTCCAGCAATTCCATGTCCTGGTAGTGGATTGTACAATCCTGCATTTGGGACTCCAGCAATTCCATGTCCTGGTAGTGGATTTGCTAATCCTGCATTTGGGACTCCAGCAATTCCATGTCCTGGTAGTGGATTTGCTAATCCTGCATTTGGGACTCCAGCAAATCCATGTCCTGGTAGTGGATTAGGCAATCCTGCATTAGGTACTCCAGCAATTCCATGTCCTGGTAGTGGATTTGCTAATCCTGCATTTGGGACTCCAGCAATTCCATGTCCTGGTAGTGGATTTGCTAATCCTGCATTTGGGACTCCAGCAATTCCATGTCCTGGTAGTGGATTAGGCAATCCTGCATTCGGGACTCCAGCAATTCCATGTCCTGGTAGTGGATTGGACAATCCTGCATTTGGGACTCCAGCAATTCCATGTCCTGGTAGTGGATTTGCTAATCCTGCATTTGGGACTCCAGCAAATCCATGTCCTGGTAGTGGGTTAGGCAATCCTGCATTAGGTACTCCAGCAATTCCATGTCCCGGTAGTGGATTTGCTAATCCTGCATTTGGGACTCCAGCAATTCCATGTCCTGGTAGTGGATTAGGCAATCCTGCATTAGGTACTCCAGCAATTCCATGTCCTGGTAGTGGATTTGCTAATCCTGCATTTGGGACTCCAGCAATTCCATGTCCTGGTAGTGGATTAGGCAATCCTGCATTAGGGACTCCAGCAATTCCATGTCCTGGTAGTGGATTAGGCAATCCTGCATTCGGGACTCCACCAATTCCATATCCTGGTATTGGATTTGCTAATCCTGCATTTGGGACTCCAGCAATTCCATGTCCTGGTAGTGGATTTGCTAATCCTGCATTTGGGACTCCAGCAATTCCATGTCCTGGTAGTGGATTAGGCAATCCTGCATTTGGGACTCCAGCGATTCCATGTCCTGGTAGTGGATTAGGCAATCCTGCATTAGGTACTCCAGCAATTCCATGTCCTGGTAGTGGATTAGACAATCCTGCATTTGGGACTCCAGCAAATCCATGTCCTGGTAGTGGGTTAGGCAATCCTGCATTAGGTACTCCAGCAATTCCGTGTCCTGGTAGTGGATTTGCTAATCCTGCATTTGGGACTCCAGCAATTCCATGTCCTGGTAGTGGATTAGGCAATCCTGCATTAGGTACTCCAGCAATTCCATGCCCTGGTAGTGGATTTGCTAATCCTGCATTTGGGACTCCAGCAATTCCATGTCCTGGTAGTGGATTAGGCAATCCTGCATTAGGGACTCCAGCAATTCCATGTCCTGGTAGTGGATTAGGCAATCCTGCATTCGGGACTCCACCAATTCCATATCCTGGTAGTGGATTTGCTAATCCTGCATTTGGGACTCCAGCAATTCCATGTCCTGGTAGTGGATTAGGCAATCCTGCATTAGGGACTCCAGCAATTCTATGTCCTGGTAGTGGATTTGCTAATCCTGCATTTGTGACTCCAGCAATTCCATGTCCTGGTAGTGGATTTGCTAATCCTGCATTTGGGACTCCAGCAATTCCATGTCCTGGTAGTGGATTAGGCAATCCTGCATTTGGGACTCCAGCAATTCCATGTCCTGGTAGTGGATTAGACAATCCTGCATTTGGGACTCCAGCAATTCCATGTCCTGGTAGTGGATTAGGGAATCCTGCATTAGGGACTCCTGGAATTCCTTGCCCTGGTAAAGGATTAGTCAATCCTGGATTTGGGACTCCAGCAATTCCATATCCTGGTAATGGATTAGGCAGTCCTGCATTAGGGTCTCCTGCAATTCCGGGTAATTGTATTGGATTGCTCAATCCAGGATTGGGGACTGCAGCAATTGCATTTCCTGTTAATTGGTTAGCCAATCCTGCATTGGTGACTCCTGGAATTCCTTGCCCTGGTAAAGGATTAGGAAGAGGATTAGGATTAAGTCCTGATCCTCTTGCAATTCCTTGTGCAGCCAGACTATTAGATTTTGCTCCGTATGGCGTTCCAGCAATTCCGTAAGAACTTCCAGCGATTCCTTGGGCTGCCAAATGTGGAGCTCCTGCTCCGTAGGTTGCCCCTGTAATTCCTTGTGTAGATAGTATGTTTGTTAGGTCTGCGCTCATTCCTCCAGCAATACCTTGTGCAGCCAAATTGTTTGCTAATTCTTCGCTTGGTAATCCATTATTTTTTAATATGGCCAAGTTATTGGGATCTGCAGTATTTGTAGTTAGAGAACCTGAAGAGGACATTTAATTTGTTGGGTTAATTTACGTTACATTGTAGTGAAAATGATATTTTATGCCAAATGACCTGATAATCCTGGAAACATTTCCTTTGAACCCAACTTTCCATACGACCCAAAAATGTCTGCTATACTCTTTATATTTGTTCCCATTACAGGTAACCCTGTCTCCAACCCTGGAACATCCGATAAGCCAGCTGGTATTCCATTTGGTGACAAAATATTGTTTTGTAATGCATACGGTCCAGCAGGGATTCCCGGAACTGTGTTGCTACCTACCCCGGGTGAACCTAAGTTTCCAATAAGAGCAGGTCTGTTAATATCTGCATTATGGTTTACCTTGAGAGGAAACATACCTGTGCTAGGCCACAGTCCTTCGAAAGGATTTTTGCTAAATGATGATGGAATAGCATCAAGGGATAACGGAAATTGCCCAAAAATCCAATCGTCCTGAGCTCGACCTGAAAACAATCGCCATTAACTAACTAATGTCGCTTTCTAAGCATGTTTACATTTTAAATTGGATTGCCAAGGCAGCATTTAAACATTTTAGTAAATATTTAAAATTTTCTGGAGGTATTTAAAGCATTTTCTTCAGCTTACCTTTTATGATGAAGAAGAATAGAAAGCTGAGTACAAAATTAATTGTATTCATAATTTATCAGGTAATTTTTAAAATGATGTGGATTTAATTATATCCAGTATTCCAGTATTCTGAAATGTCCTGGGATAAACTGCTTAGTTGAAAACTTTTATAAAAGTATTTTTTTGTCAGAAAAAGTTAGCCTATACTCGTACCTTGTGGAATATGATTTGAAATTGGAAAGGGAGACCTATTTCAGTATTAATAATTACAATGGATAATTTAAAATTACAAGTACATACTTTAAAGACTTTTTATGGCTCTATTCTTCATTGTACTCCATTATGATTTTATGATGTACCACATGACAAAGAAATCGTTATTCCAAGTACGTATTGGAATGTACGAGGGCGCGTTTTTATATTAATTTAGTTTACAAGTATTCCAACTTTCCTTTAATTTCTCTAATTACATCTATTGAAGGACAATGGCAGTTGTATAAATGGTAAACTAGGAATTTTCTGACATTGGTTGAAAATGATGACGTCAAAATAAATTTGTAAAATTATAATTAATCCATTATTTTAATCTACAAAAATTAAGTCGTGTCTCTAGTCATATGGAAATTAATAATAGGCACAACTAGGTTTGAACATGAATTTTCATATGGTTGCTAGAAAACCCATTTCAAGGTTCATACATTTATGGTGAACTTAATGGATTGACAAACCAGAAGTCAGTTTACTAGCTTTACAGCTATTTTTAATTTAATGTCCAATCTGTTTTAAACTGGTATGTTGCACAATTTTCGGGATTTGGAATTTTATTCATAGATTTTTCTCACAGTTTGCAATTAACAATTAATCACAGATAATTTGTTAAAATATGTCGACGGAAAAGTTTCAGAGCTATTCATTCTTCGAAGCATGGTTTTTACTTGAAGTTATTGCTTGTTCCACGTCATTTTTTGAAATTATCCGACGTGAATATAATGATGCAAGTAGTTGTCCTTTGGAACTGCCGACAAAGGCATTATTAAGAAAAGCTGGCAAGCCGCGATACCCGTCATTCATAGTATATAGTGGAACCCGGAAGATACCCAATACTTCTTCAGGAAAGTCCTTTGACTGGGTTGAATTATTTTCAATTTCTTGAATTACAGAAATATTTACCTATAGTAAATAAATTTCCATATTAGCACAAAAGTCTTAGTCGTAAGAAATTCGTAAGAAACACGAAGTACTTGCTTTGAATGCGTAGAAGTGCAGGTACCCAAATTCCCCTTTATGCGTAAACATGTAGTCCTTATGTGAAATCCAGTCCGCGTCTTCGCTAATATTCATTTCTTCAAATAATTCTCTAGCAAGAGCTTGCAAAACTATTTTACTAGCCACTTCGGTCGTACAGCCAATTAGAGAATCGTCAACCACACCGCCAGGAAATCCTAGCTGACCATCGAATCTCATTTGCATCTGTCAGAAAATAAGAAAGAAATATTTACCAAAGTAATATTTATAAGCAACAATGCCCATCTATACATACATACGATACATACCGTATATTAATACAGCCCCGTATAATACACCCCCTCTAATACTAAACAACCATGTGTTCATTAATCTAATCATTAATCATTACAGAGGCCAGAACAATTTTTCCGTTTTAAAATTAAACGTCGAACGAACTTATCTCTATACATCTGCTTTATTATTTTGATTTTGAAACAAAATGTGTTATTTTAAAAGACAAATAAAATAACTTAACTATTTTAATTTAAAAAATTGCTTAATAATTTTTATTTTTATTGCTAAATTACTCTGCTTTAAGATACCTCTGTAACAGTATACGTTATACGTTACATTTGTAACAAATTATTTATGCGGTGTAAAAATTAGCACTTTGTTTATGCCTTTTCTGAAAACGCTTTTAATCAGTTTTTTGCTATATATCAGTCGCATACATATCATATCCCAATTTACCAGAATGCGCAATAAGATAATAAAATGCATTATTGCATTAGAAAAAATAAGTAATGACTTTACACTATACATAAAAGACTTTGAATACAGCATTGTTTAAATCTTTCAATAGCTTTGCGTATTTGAATTAATATGTTTTGTATCTGAGACGCTTTCTAATGTACCGTTGAATAATGCGTCATCAAGTCTTCACTTTCTATTATTTATTATAAATCACGATACAAATTCCAGGATATCTGTTCACCAAATTGCAATTGGTCTGGTTAAAACCAATGTTTAACGTCATTCAAAGGTTGACTTGCAATACAAGACTTGATACAAAAATTATGCATTCACTTCACACTATTAAAGGAGCGAAGTCTCCTTTTATGGAAACGCGATATCTGTCTGTCTGTCTGTTAGTTAGTTAGATAGTTAGTTAGTACTTATGTTTGTACTTATATCGCATATCTCAGGAACGCATTGAAATATTTTAATGAAACTTCCACTTGATATGTAGCCACTGGATGAAATTTGATATCTTAAATATTAAAACATGACTATTATTATTTACCAAAACAGCAGCCTTCGCCGGAAATCCAAGGACTTCGTCTCCCCAATCGGCATAAACCATACAATGCACGGCATGTCTACTGGCTTTATCTGAGATGGAATCTTCAAATGGTACAAAGGGAGATCCAGACAACTCAGCGATGAAAGGTTCATCAATCGTTTCCATAGTTGTCCCAAACGGAACTAAAATTATTTTACAACAAGTAGATTAGCATGACATTATAAGCGGAAAGTAATAAATATTGGTATGGATTTTTAAAGTGTGTACACAAGAGTGAAGTTGGGTTTTCCACGAATTTTGGTATGTATAATAGAAACTAAAACTAGCTAGTAATCTCATCAGGTTTCTACTTATCATGTCCTCAGGTACATTACATGTATTGTGCATTTTGACTGGTATCCTAAGGGTTATCATGAGTATTTTCATCCTTAGGTGAATTGCATTATCTCAAGAGAATTTTGACATTGGACTTTTGACAAGCTAATAAATCAAAAATGAACTGAACTGAAATGAGCTAAATATCCACAAATCCACTTACCATAAGAAAGGAATAATGAAATATTGAGCCAGGTAAATTCATTTTTTTCGGGACTCATTTCCTTCCTAAGTTACATTTTCCTTTCTCGCATAATATTCTTTATTTTCTTTGAGTAGAAAACTTTTGGTTAGCAAACTGCGGATCTAATTGTTTATCTAGTTGTTTGAATTATTTTAATCGACAAATGGCATGGCCTGGGAAGACTTTAAGGCCTTGGCTAAACATTAAGTCAGACAATTTTTAGTATCACTTCTTATCGTGTTTGAAAATTCACGTGAGACAAAGCTTTGAGGCTTAAATTTGAATTTTTTAAAATTATATACGTGACCTATGAATTGAAAATTGAAATCTTTTGACTTACAAGTACCGTGGGGTGACGTGCGATTTGAAGTGTTGACTTAAAAATGTCGTGATTTGTCTTTTGACTCAAAAGCGACGTGAGGTAACTTATGGTTTGCAAATATTCACTCATAAAGGATGTGATGGTAGGTGATTTGTGGTTCAGTGGCCTATCTAAAAATACATATCAATCATCATGTCATAAAATATCAAAAATTGATGACTTTGACAGAAATATTGAATTGGTGTATATAAGGCTCCTCTTGACAATACAATAGCACTGCGGCAACTTATTATCTACAGATACATTAACAGCTGACCCCGATAGGAAAGAAACGTATTTTTATTTCTACGGCGTATTCAAATAGATCTTAATATTCGGTTTTTATACCTTCAACTTTTGGTTTTCACGTCGTAAATGGAATAAATCCAAATACCTTTGCAATACAAGCTACAGAGCTATTAATGACAATACGTCATGTATTACACGTTTTCAGTCAGGTAAATAATACGGGGTATACCAGAGAAAGTCACCTGTTTGGAAAATAGATGCTTTAGTATTATTTTATTAAATCAAAAACTATGGCCAGTTGATCATCATGGAATAAGGCGTTTATAAGAACAATACCTCTTAAAACTGTTATACATACCCAATTAGTGGCACATTAGCGCTGTCATAGATTTCAAGTAACCACATGAAAAAATAGATCACCAACTCGGTCAATCCCTGTACAATTTGCTTATACTTCCCTTATACGGTATAAGTTCCATTTTGAATCTTTGGTTAGCCAGCCAAAGATTACGCGTTGTACAGTAGAATGCAATGGAAAGCACAAAGAGTGGTAAGCTGGCTGAGATTAGATGGTATTTTCTAAAGCTACTGAGAATTTATTTATTTTATTCTCCAACTCCAACTACTAGTCAATTAATTTGTCATTACGTGGATTTGGATATGGAGTTCACCATACTTACCACAAAGCAGGGATCAGAACTTTGTTTCCATAAAATCCCGAAATATTGAAATGTATATTTTCTTCGACAAGACAAACAATATTTTCCAAAAATTGATAAAAGCCTATATGGTAATTTAGTTTATTGAAGATTAGTATTTCAAGGACGTTATGGTAAATAAAGTTTTCTTCTTGGTGTTCATGAACGCCAATGCCTGTGGATACTTTGATTAGCCTTTATGCATGCAATTAAGTAAGAATAAGAATCTTGGGCCTAGTAAGCTTTAGTCATACTTTGCACATACCTTGGGGCACTGTGAAATAACGGTACATTTGAGATGACTGAGACGGGAATGAATAAACCCGCGCTTTTAAGATGGTGCCTTGCTACGAGCAGATAGTAGTGAGAGTATTGAAAGAATAGTCAAAAGTAATGAGTTCACGTTTCTCGCTCTCGGTAATCGGTAACTCAAAACCAAAGTTCTGTTAACGATTGTTTTCCATTTAACATTTAATTCACTATTTGTTACAGCAGATCTCTTTTCGTTTTAGTGTACCCTTAAAAAGACTGAAAACGGGAGGGGTCATCATCAAATCAACATCAGTAACCAAGCATTGAACTGTCAGCCGTGTGCAGATGCTAGAGTATAGATTGAGTGAATGGGAGAAGTTGGCCCCAGCTGACTCTGATTTCGACAACCGGAACCTCATGTTCCATTGTTCTCGCTAATTTAATATTCAACAATTGTCTTTTCATCGGATACCTACTTTTGCTTTCTTGTTCATTTCTTGTTAAACAATATACCTGTTCAGCAAAGAAGTCTATCAAATCGAGGTACTTTCAAATTCAAATTTAAAATTTAGTTATTTGAAATGTGCATCTGCTAATTGAGTGTCTGGCAATTAATGGGCATTTAAATGTTTGGAAAGATATGGGCACTACTACGGTCGATACTACATTTTTCGAATATCCAAAAATTGTATTGGAGATAGAAAATTGTGTTTTGCTTCAGCATTTGCCATTTTTTGGTTTCAGATATCATTCTCTGATTTTATTTGTCTTTTCAAATAAAATCTTTTGTGCTGCTGCGGCTTAGGAAATGCATAATATTTTCAAAATTTTCAATTAATTATCGTGTGCTGTAGACAATGAAGACTTACCATGGACAAGGGCTACGTCCCGTCGCGCCTCAAATTCCCGATCGCAAACTCAGCCCTTGGTGCTCAATGAAAATATTGAATGGTCCTGTGGTGCGAATTTGCAGTGTGGATGAGCGTCTTAGGGATTATTTGAAAACTGTCTGCGGGAAGGAATTAGGCACTGGCCCTTTACTTATTTTGGTGACTGCTAATGGCAATATCGAAATATTCAACGTCATGGTGGGTAATTTTTTGATACCAAAGTAATTAATTTCAATTAAATAAGATTTCAAGGTACAATACTGTTCTCGGTCAGCTATTAAAAATGTAATTTAATCGTTCACATTCTGGAGAGAAATGTGAACTTGTTCCCAGTTCTATAACGTTTTTTTTGGATGTCCTCTGAGGGACCGATTCCCAATATTTGTACACATAAATATGACATAAGGAGGTTTAATGTAAATTTATAAGACGGAGAAGTAGTTTACAGGAAGGATGCCGTTGACTCAATTACTTGGTGTTTTGTTATGTGAAAATATTGCCAAAAATATTTGTGTTTTGCTAAATTTAGTTCTTTTACTTTTTTATAGATGAGACGGGCTACAATTGCATTTGAGAGTGGCATCGAGAAAGTTACTTGGGGAGACATTTTCTTCCCTCAGGCTTTACCAGAGCCTATCCTACTTATATATTCAAGAGTGCAAGGATTTTACGGGAAACCTCTTGTTAAATTAAATAACGTAACTAATTTTATACAATTGGAGAGCAATATCCACATGGGTTTAAGCGTTCCTTCGTGCTTAGATTCGTTGCTAATTCTCCCATGCGGAATGCACTCCGTTAAGTTCTTTAAGGACTTTTCGTTGGAACAACAAAATGTAGCCCCACCTTCGGGAAACATTTGGTTTGACAGTGCAGTAGCGGTCATAAAGCCGATTGAAGATGGTTCGCACATGGCCTTTATTGGCACAGAAGACGGTCGCTTGACTGTCGTGGATACATTCTCCAAGAGTCCGTCCAGCGTGTCATACCTTGAGCTTAACAAGCACACTGAAGAGCACAAAAACGAAACCAACGTTGTCCCAATTTCCATAGATGGAGATACCACTGTTGGAACTTTTGTGATTGGCACCGATTGTAAAGCGCTATTTGTGGTCAAATGGAATCGTGAAGATTCGTTGCTCGTTTTTCAACATCGGTTGGGCTTGGTGAATCCTGGAATTTCTACGATATCATTGCGGCCAGATAAGAGTATAATTGTACTTGGAGGGTGGGACGGCCAAGTTCGATATCTCTCCTTCCCGCAAATGACGAGATTAGTCACTCTAAAGGCCCATGCATCGTCTCTTAACTGTTTTCATTTTTTCGTTCTCACAACTCCAGAAGGAAAGATGAAGCATTGTCTTGCATCGACGTGCGAAGGAAAATTGCTAACGTTTTGGGATATTTACAATAGATCCTGAAATAGTAACTGTTATGGAATATAGGTTAAATCTGAAGTACAGTCAAATGAAGTAAAACGAGCTCAATCACCGTAGAATAGTATAAACTGTTGTTATTGTTGTTATATATTGTGTGTTGCTAAATTCAAAATTCATTAGCTGTTAAATAATGGTAGCCACGGTAGTAAATACGCGTTATTTTGCTATCTCTATTGAAGCCATCCATAATAGTAAGTACTATTTTAATAAAATTTCTGGTGCATTTTATAATGTGATAGTTATATAATGTTGACATGATGTCAATTAATTTAATAATGTTATGTTGATATACCCAAATTAATAGTATAACCAAAGTCAATTTTAAATGCACGTAAGTTTTAATGGTACACCGTTCCTTCTAGTTACTAAAAGCTATATCTATATGTATATTATATAGAAAAAATGGAGTATTTCGCATTATGTATTACTAGTATTACTAATCCGTCCATTAGATTGTTTACTAATATGTAATATACAACTACCTATGTGTAGAATCTCCGTATTTTTATATGTATGCTCATCAACGTGATCAATTTTGTATAATAATACAAATATGTAAACTAAATTAGCAAATTACTAATCTACATTATGTATATTTTATAAATATATTTGAGAATCAAAACGATTTTGAAATTTACTTTGAAATTATGCATAGAGTCAGTTTATAAAAACTGTAACAGAAATGGGCTGGTGCTGTCATGTCATGTTAGTAAATCTGTTCAATAATGGGTAGCTTGTCTTCGAAAAGAGTATTCGTGTAAATCATGAAATCTACTATACATTGAGAGTGGAGACCATAGAACTATTCGAAATTATTTACAACCTCCAATAGCAAATTAATGCAGAATAATATAAAAGTATTGTCCGTAATGTTATTAAATGCATTATGAATCCGATTGTAGATATTCTGTATTACCAATAACATGTAAATTGTAAAGTCATCCAGTTTCATTAAAGTAAGTGGGGTATCTTTATATTATGTGTATTGTTAAAAAAAGTCTTCTTTGTAGGAGGGCTTGTTAATACACTACTCCTTTTTATATGTGTATGTGTATAATGATCACCAAAGTAATAGTGTATTCTTTACATAAGATAGTGCTATGTGCTATGAATAGCGATATTCGGTATGTGGTTGTGGGGTGGTGTAAATAGAAACGTTAGAGAACATTTTTATAATTTTAATCGTGCACTGTACATTGGGTAGGTGAACGCGCAAGCAAAACATTAATTTAGTGTTTCAAATAATAAAATGCAAATCGATCTATTGTTATGAGCTGACTAAATTATAAAAAAATGTCATTGTCTTCAACACTGAATGGCATAAAAATCAATTAATTTAGAATTGTTAATTGTTATAAACAGGCAACTTCAAGAAATACTAAAACAGTATCAAGCTATTTTTACTAGTATTATAACTGTCTATCTGAAATTTAGGAAAATAATTGTAGATAAGCATGTATTTCTTGAGTGAATTAAGAGACTAATTTTTGTAATATGTGAAACAATGATCTCAATAAACAAAAACTCCACTTTGAAAATGCGGTCTCTCAATTTTATTTATGCACTTATTTATTTATGTGGATTTCCTTTTCCTCGCAAGCTCACTCCCATGGAGCCAATTGAATATTACAATTTTTAAAATAATTATTTTAATTAGATTGCCTCACTAGAGGACTTTGCTTAAGTACAATTTAATGTCCTATCCTTAGTACTACAACTATTTAGCCTTATATGTACTACCTAACTACGTCACAAAACCATATTTTGCATATTCTGTTTACCATCGTTCAATGCCATGGCTTACTGTGTGATAAATTATTGTGTTATCGGGAACATACAATATAGGTGCCTTCCAAGCGCTCTCTGAATTATAACTTTATAATATTTTATATGCCATAATAAGATAGTAAATTCACGAGTCAAAATAATACCCCTAACGTAATATGATAATGCAATCATAAATTATAATTACTGTACTTATAGGCAACATTTAAACAGAACTACACTACAGAGTTATTTGGTATACTAGGTGATACATTCGACAATCTGCAACTAGTGTCGTATATGAACTAAAATATTTATTGATTTATATGATTTATATGATTTAGAATAGGTGTGTTTGGTACTTATTAAGTGAAATAAATGCATGAATGCATCATAAGGATATGTAAAATGACATACATTAATTGTGTTGTCAAAATAGGAACATGCATGGTTGTGTTCTGAGGATAGGCACATGCATGATTGTGTTATGAGGATAGAAACATGTATGATTGTGTTCTGAGGATAGGCACATGCATGATTGTGTTATGAGGGTAGAAACATGTATGATTGTGTTCTGAGGATAGGAACATGCACGATTTTGTTGTCAGGATATGAACAATGATTGTGTGGTGAGGATATGAACAATGTCTGTGTTGTGAGGATATGAACAATGATTGTGTGGTGAGGATATGAACAATGTCTGTGTTGTGAGGATATGAACAATTATTGTGTGGTGAGGATATGAACATGCATGGTTGTATTGTGAGGATATGAGCATGCATGGTTGTGTTATGAGGATAGAAACATGCATGATTGTGTTACGAGGATAGGAACATGCATGATTGTGTTATGAGGATAGGAACATGCATGATTGTATTGTGAGGATAGGAACATACATGGTTGTGTTGTGAGGATAAAAGAACATGCATGATTGTGTTGTGAGGATATGAACTATTGCGTTGCGTGTGTTGCGTCCGTTTTCAGTAGATAACCACAATAGTTTGTCAATTATATTGGTCATTTGATTTTATCACATGCAGGAGTCAGTAGTTCTACTGGATGTAAAAAGTAATGTGATATATCACATATCATATCTGATGTACGTAGTAGTAGGTTGGCTCTTGAGGGGTAAGCAAAATAAAAATTCCCTATTTTCGCGCTGGCTTCAAATTTGGGGAATTTGAAGCCATTCTTAGCCATTTGTACTGGATCCAAGGCAGTATCTAAGGTTACTCGACAGTGAGGCGAACTTGGCTGGCCAGGCTGGTTTCAAATTCGTCAATTTTGAAACCAAAGCAAATTTTTATTTTGCTTACTCCCCGCAAGGGCCAACTTGACATAGTCAGTACAATAGGTGAAGGTGAGTAGTGTTTGCATACTTTACTCCTGTCGTTCTAGTTTGAGCGAAGGTGTATCGCTGTATGCACCGACAAGTCATTTGAGTCATGTAAATATATGCATAAGCGAATATCAAAATTATAATTTACTGATAATGCTAATGCCAATCGAAATCGCAATTGCCAAAATTGTGTACATACGCCTGGATATCTAGTAGATACTCGACAGATACAACTAAATGAAATCCCACAGAATATCAGATCACATCTAGCATCTCTTCTTGCGCATGCATTTCTTTGTGAATACAAACTCACGCTTTCATTTCTTAAGTAATTCCTATGCAACAGCAAACAGTTGCTTGTTAAACTAAGGCTATACATATTCGTTGGCTTTGCAGCAGAAACCCGAGTCGGGTTTTTTAGTTTCGGTTACATCTTCAGAGAATGAACATGTGGGATTTCCATAGTCGGATTCACTTTCCTTATTCTTTGGTGCACCAGTTCGCAAAACAAGACCATTAATATTGTGTACTTATTTCACTACACTCTCATACATTTAAATATCTGTAGAAATTGAGTTCGTTCTAATTGAGCTTCGTTGTGAGAATACATTTTTAGGGTTCCTTAAACACAATTATACTATACTTATACATCACACTGTTAATTGTGCAAGTTGAAAGTGTGACCATTGTCAATCAGATTAAGATACTTGCCCATTGTGCAACAAGACCGGACAGTTCATATTCATATAAGACTTTATACATATACATTTTCAGTTGCGTCCATGCTGATGGATGCAGGTATTTGTGATACTTAAGTTCTAAAATCAAATCGCATACTGAAAAGTCTTGATGAAAAACAACTTATACGTATATAGACATATTGCAAATACTGACCTATGGTGACCGACAAATGCACCAAGACCGAAAATAATCACCTTACTCGCACCAAGTAGTTAATAAATATTTGCTGCAGTTGGACTTCTACTTTGATCTCTCAGTTTGGGTATGTACTTATATACTGGATAATATAATTACACGCAACGTATAATTAATGAATTAATCTGCTTACTACTTACTTTTTATGGATGGTTACATTGAAAGGTTACATATACGCATTTTGATATTTCTCTATAAGTACTTAACCTACTACTTTACTTCTCAACGCTTACCATCTTTAGTATTAAACAGTCAATTTATTAATATTATAGACAAAGTCTAAGTGCACGCTCGAAAATCACGACGTTATAAAGCTTCTTAAGCATACAAGCTAAAACTTTAAAAGAAACTTTATTTACCAAATACTACTTTTACTAAATCCTTCAGAATCCTTACTCGCACTGAGGTATTGAGAATCCAGACTTTCTTGAACAAGAGAATGGTATCTTAGTCAGCGTTATAGTAGCTTGTAAGCTTAACGCACGTGAAAGAATCGTATTCCCCCACACGCGTGCTGTAATTTGTGCGATCTACTGCGAACATAAAGATCCGTGTATATTAGGTTAAACTGTTAATAATAACTCTTAGATTATTGATTGTTTTAATTTACTCCAGTTTTGATGTAATACAATTTAGGGAAGTATAGTAGGATTGATCAAACTACGTGAGAGTCCGGAAACCCGGAATACACTGGCATAATACAAACTTTGAAAAGAATACATTATTTTAGCAAAATGTTATAATGTAAACTATTAGCAATTTAGTTTCATAGATTTACTTTGTCTGTCAGTCGAATTTGTTTATTTATTAGTAGAAGAAATTGTGGTAAGCAAGAAACTGAGAAGATTTTTCTCTAAATAACAGAATAAATGCCATTCCGTGGAAACACCAGCAATGTAGGTGTAGGACTGGTGAATATGACTTTTATTTAAAATAGTTATTGAAAACCTCCAGAATTTTAAAGATATTAATAATATGCAATACAATAACTACGCAGCCTTAACACCTTGTCTTGTTATTTGTAGTTCACATAGTACCAGTAAGGAACAGATTGTGGAAGATGTCTTACCTATCAAGCAAAGCTGTGAATAATTCTCATCCTAAGAAAAAGCAAAGCCATCATTCAAGTTCAGATGTAAGTGAAAACAAGGTTTTTATTCTTCTTAACGCAAAATATCAAAACCGAAACTAGCTTAATTTAGCAGCGTCTAATCACCTACATCCCTATTACTAACAGTTACTTTTACTATTCTTTACCATTAAGCAATTTTTAGCTATTTGCTACACAGTATTTTGCCTGAATTAAAAATGCAGGCTAAATAATTGTTCTACTGCTAATGCAACCATACTTATAGGTATCCTTAGTACTGATGGACAATTAGGTAAGGGTGTCCGAATTGTTCACTTTGATATACATATTGAAAATGCATGTTTACACTGAGCGCTTTGAAAGTATTGCGAAGCAATCTGCAAATGATATTAGCAATCTATTAATAGTGAACAGGTTCTATCTTATTTATATATTGGACTCGAATAGAAGAAATACACGAATACAAGAATATCTTGGTGTGTTTTTAATGACATTGTTAAATGCTATTATTAAACAGATGGATTATGTAATTACTACCTTAAAGAATACACTACAGAATATGTAACTGCGTTCGTGTGTATTTCCACGTGCCACCTACAGAAAAATTACACAATTATCTATATTTAGGATCATTAAAAGAATATATCACGTTGTGGCGTCCCATTTGGTTATTCCAGAAAGATTGTGATTCTTAGAATCGAACAAAGAATCTATAAATACATAGGATTGCTAGGTTGTTATATAAGGGTGGAGAAAGTGTTATGTAACATACATCAACGGTGGACACTGGATATGACGTCACTGCAGCCTAAACTAGGGATACGTAACTACACTTAATTTGAATTTTCCCTTCCCCACATATGAAATGTATGTAGCTATAGATTATGTTTATCGACTAGGTACATTACATAAGCACTGCGTTGTAGGAAAAGGAGAATCGTGAAGTTTTGTGATTCTTTTTTCCTGTGACCTAATCTAATTGATTGAAATACGGACAAAAGTAAATTCTGAGAAGAGTGGTATAGCCTGAGCAGTATTAGATGGCGAGATTAGAATTATAGTCCCCAGACTGTGTGTTTGTATATTTTGATTGCAATTTACTAGTGTTAATCTGGTAGTTTTAGAAACCGGGTTGTACATGGTCGTCAGGTAGAATAATAAACATTCCTAAATGATATAATAATAAGCGCCCAACTAAATGTGGAGGGACTGCCTTGACTGAAACTAGTTAATAGCTGCGTCAGTGCTCCTGTTGCGTTGTGGAGTTGTGTTTTAATGGTTAGTATCTCTTCTGGCGTAGCTTCATGATTTGGGTTTTTTTGGTTTGAGTAGTAGTGAGACTTGAATTGAGTTGTGTTGTTGAGTTAGTATGGCTGAGTGTAGTTAGTTAGTGTGGATATGAATGAGAGTATAATGGAGTGTGGAAATAGAGTTGGTTGGTGCATATGACGGAGAAGTGCGGATCTGCAGTCGACGGAGGGAACCTGAGTATATATAATGATATGTATGTGTGTATGTTTGTATGTTGGTGCCTGTAATCGGATCTAAAAATGGAAAGAAGAGAGCAAGGAATATCGAATTGCACGAGAGATGAGAGCATTTGTATATGAAGTTAGAAATACAAAACCCGGGTAGGAACACGATCTTCGAACCGAAATAATAAACCAGTGAAACACTATCTTCCTCTCGTTCCATCCATCCAATCCTACAGCTTCGTTTAACTTCACTTTTATACTACATAATAAACTATCTAAGTATGTGATGTAAATGCAGCTACCTACTGCCCTGTCTGCTCCAAACTAACTTTTACAAATCTTCTGCTCCACACACACAACTCGTCTGCACTCTCCTTCCAATCCAAGACACATATACCTCCCTAGCTTGTAAAAATACCAGAGTGTCTTATAATACACCTTCCTTACGTTACATACGTAAATACGAGAGAGCCAGAGGACAGAGAGCACGACGAACAAGTGATGAGAATGAGACCAACTTAAAAGCTCCTTTGTTTTCCCATTCTCTGTCACTTCATCCCAATATACCTTTCAAACGACCTAACATTACATACACGCTCAATCCAAACTTAAATATGAACTTACTCTCAAAAGTCTCAAATGCAATGACTACTCTTCTGCTCCTCTTTTATTTCCTCTGTCTCTCCTGACTCACTGCCTCCTCCGAGTCTCTCCTTCAAAACTGTTTCTCTAATCTTCCTTTACTACTATACCGTTGTGTCACCAAAACCTGCCAAATAATACTCGGCAAAATAATCCGATCCCTGTCACATTCTCTCCTCTCTTACTCATTTCAATTCAGAATAATACCCACTTATCCACTAACATAATACCCACGCTTCTACTTACTTACATATTTCTCACCTTTCAAGTACTTATTACTCCTGTCTATTTCAATGTCCTTCCACCGTTACTTCTGTATTATTAACCAAGTCTGCCACTACTTTTTATTACCTTCCATTAAAACCAATCGTGGCCAGAGTCAAAGGTTAGCATTCTTTACAGCTACCTAAATGTTTCATGAAAATATTTTCTTATTTAAGTACATTAATGCTTTGATGACACGAAACCTACAAATTTATGTAATGATAATATTCAGGCCCGCAGAGTTAGGCTCCACACTTGGATCCCCTCGGGGTTTCCACATTTCAAATGTAGTAGTGTTTACATGATCATTCCTCTCCGTTGAAATGTGGTAAGAATTAAATGCCAATTCTATCATTTCCTGGGATTACACAATATTAAATCAAACAGAAATAAATTATTTCTTATGAGTTATTTCAGTGCTTTTCTAAGTATTTTTTGTTTTTCCTCGTTGCTTGGTATTAGTTCTTCCTGTGGGCAGAGTTATGAGAGTATAGTCTAGTCACCCTATATGATTATTATGTAATTAGTTGTATTAATAATATAAGAGTTGAACAAAGGAATCCTAAGAAAATCTTGAGACTTTCTCTTTGAATTTGTTGTACAAAAGAATAGAAGTGCAGATGAGACAGAAAGAATACATACATGAAATTATTACGTTATATGGACGGTTAGCTTTGGAAGTATGATAGAAGTGAACTTTGTTGCTCCCCTTAAATACATAATAGGTGTGTTACACAAGTAATAAGTGGACTTCTCTGTTTTGTAACTCCAACTACTTTATTGACTCAATGTAATGAATCCAACCTGGTTTCCTCTGAGAAATAATGAAGTCATATATAATATTGTCATCACATAATATTATTACATAGTCTGCACACTATGCTTATATATTGAATACTTACAATGATTTGTGCTCGGCAGCAAAACCAAATTGATCTCAGTTCTACGCTTTACATTCTAGGACTTTAATAGAGCATTCTCAGATGTTCACGTCCAATCAGATACATAATTTCGTTGTGTTCCTAATACGACATTATGAATTCTCATAAATATCTTTTTGTTTACTCCACGTAATCCACCAGAATTTTTCGCTTCTACTTTCCCATTCTTCCCATCTGTGTACGATATGAGAAGGTAGAAATCATCCATGTATTTGTTCACAATGGTATAATCACCATTCATAACAGGCTACCGGCACAGACTTATGTAAATGTCCAGTTTTAGCTTTCTACAACTGTTTTACATTGTCAATTTGCTTATAATATGATGCAAAGATTATGACTGCAATTGTTTTACTAGTGCCAATGGATTGTTTTTGCCGCATATTTGGTGATAGTTGTCAAGTTAGCCTTTATTTTTATTGTCAACTATGTTTTATTACAAGAAAATACAAAGCATTGAATTTCAGAACTGCATTAATTATCTTTAAAGGATGATACTCATTGCTCCCGATTCACCATTTTTCCCAGCGAGATGAGATAAGCTTCCACTCCAATTCTAAAACTGTGAATTTGTAGCACACTAGAGATCGAGACATCGCCTTTCAGGCGGTAGGCCAGTACCAGTAGCGGATATCCAGTTACGTTTCTTCGAATCGTCGTATTTGTTGTCAGCTACTGCAATTAGTAATCAATATGCATTGACGTAATCTTTGAGGGAAAGCCAATAATGACTATATGCCAATAATTAATATTTAGTTTATACAAAAATTACTTTTTTGTGTCGAGCATTTGAAGGGGCAACTGCCAAATGCGTAATAATATTTAGGAATAGCAGAATCAGTTAGAGTCATAGATAGTGAATTATTTGTAATGTAAGAAGACATACAACCATTCGTCACACCAAAAAGACAGCAACTTATTGCACTACACAAGTCTGGTGTCGTCGAATAAGTAAAGACAAAAATATTCTAGTTAGCATAGAGATGTGTAAAGTAAATGCAGCAGGATTTTTTTGCATTTTTCTTCGGACTTGTTAATGTTTCAGAAAGAAATTTGAGTTCTGACTCTTGATTTGTTATGCCGCAATACTTTACAAGCAAATCTGCTATATAAGCGGTTTATTAATGTAACTGTAAATGGTGACTGACAAACTTGTAAATAGAGAAACATATAGTTAAATATAATGAACATGCAGTTACATTAAACGTCAGTTGAGAAGTAATTTTTGCACATATGCGCAGTTTTATTTGATCTCCTAGCATATCGGGATCATTAGAAATCTAATCCTATTTCTTGAATACACATTCAATACGGAGGTTTAATTTTTACAATTGAGGACTGGCGTCCGATGGCAATTACAATGAGACAATAGTACTTTTATGTGTCGAGTTCTACCCGCGCAGAACCTATACTCAAGTCAGGAGAGCAGATATAATTGAATTTCTTTCTTAACTAATTAGTTTATGAAATACGATATTGATATAGAAACCTCTGTTTCATAATGAGACTGAGTTTGACGGTTACGCTTCCAATCCAGACAAGTAGCACAATGGGATGAATACATCCTACACGAATATTAATACATGAATCACCATCTCAGATAATCTTCCATGTCACATTCTTATTTGCCTTCAGTAGTGAACAATTTACTTCTGGGTATTCTTCACTGAACGACTTCTCTGCATTGTGTCGCAAACTGATGTGACTTATGATTATATTTCTACCTATTAGTGGGAAGGTTGTTGGCATTAGATTTATCCGGAGAAGATTTGACGTTCATTTAAGGACACTATCTAATGTATTCTGGACATTATTATGTTTCATTTGGCATATTCACCTTGAGTTTAAACAAATACAGAAAATTGCAGTTAAATGAAGCTCTTAGACTATTCGACTTTTCTTAAAAAAAGTACATTTAGGAAAAGCGAAAAATACTAGGGTTTGTTTTTAACCTTGCCAAGTTTTGTTTGTATCCTTTTAGTAAAATGAATAAAGTTGAAGTTATGTTGAACACTTTACGAGAATTCCGTTTAGCTGAAGACTTTATAGTAAATGTAAATCGGTGTGTTTTCTCCATCAAATAATATCGTGGTAACTCAATGGGAAGAAAATGTCTATAGAACCACAAGTAGGTAACTCAATGATCATGGGTTTGAATACATGTACATGAATTACCTTTTTAAATATAGGATGCAAGATTAGGAAATTGCCGATGCCGATCACTAATAGAGAGGATGATGAGATACGGATAGATTACGTACAATAAGGAAATCTCATACTTTGAAATGTCCACAAGATTTTCACTTCAAATTGGATTCTGAACCTAAGCTATAGGTTAACAGTGGAGCGAAAGCTATACGTAATAAGACAGTACCCGTAGTAGTAATCATCCACGACAAAGAAAATTCTTGTCTATTGTGAGTATAATAATGTGTATGAGTAATACAGTTATCGAATGTTGGCTTTGATCTTCTATACTGAAATTGGTTACAATGAAAGAGATCTAGATTTAGAATGTCATAGGTCGGTGAACTTAAACTGCCATACATTTTGTAGGTTATCTAATCAGTAATCACCTACAACATTTGCGGTTTTTAATTACTTCAGCTTAAGTACACTTATTTGGCTAATTAGCAATTTACATTTATGCCAATCAAATTGTTTACTAAGTGCTTGATTATCACTGTTATCTTATATTCATTAATTTTCCTATATTCTTAGCATTAATAATCTAAGTTCATTATCCTTGTAAACCAAGCCTTGTTTACAGCTTTCATTATTATCACTAAGAAATGTAATTGCACTGTTCTGTATTTATAGCAGGGCCCGGACGAACCTAATGAAGTTCTCGACTTGAGAAAATCTAATTCAGGTAAATTTCTATTACTTATATCTGTCGAAAAATAGATATATTTATAGGTGTCTCTTCATGGCGATGCTGTTCTTGCTTGACTAAAGCAAATCATTTTTGAAATCACAGAGAAATTATGCTTCTGGTGTGGGAAACAAGGATCCTTATCGGAAAATGGTATAGAAAGCGACTTTTGTTCAGAAATATGCTTTGACCAGTTTCGACGTGATTCATTCAAGAAAAGGTCATCATGCATCTGGTGCAACAATTCTAATCAAGGTGCTTTCAATGTGAATTCGTTGAATAATTTAGATGAATCACGATTCTGTTCAGAATATTGTCTCACCCAATTCAAGGTGCGACTGTTCTGCGAAGAAACTTCTGCCCATTTGAACAAACTTAAGGTTTAAACAAACACGCATATAATTTTCCAAGAATAATATGTTAATATTTGTATGGAATAGATTTATTAACAGCGAGGAAAATTCCCAATAATGTGATTATATTTTACAGGATGGAAGTTTGAGTGTGATGAATGGGCTGACTTCAACGGCATCTCAGTCTTCAAATAGGTCCCCGCTATCAATAGCAAAGGTTCCTGCAGAAAGTACAGTTGGAATAGCTGATTTGATAACCCCTGACCTGTGGTTGAAAAAGTCTCCGAATAAGAGCAGTTCTACATGCACAACAACATCTCCGTTTCACAATTCTCACTCTCCCCGAAGAAGTTCAACAAGTCCTCCTTTCATATCAGCTTCGCCATCCTCAGATGTAGAGACGCTAACTTTAGGTGAGACGGCACATGGAAAAGGAAGTGGATCTGTATTTCTTAACCGTTTGCAAGGCATAACTACAATGCCATTGTCCAGTTGTCCGAATAAATTATCTTCCGTGATATCCACACCTGGAAGTAGTGTGGGGAGCAAGAAGAAAGGTCATAATTCAGGAAACGATATGACGAGTGGGGAAATCTTGCAAAAACGAAGCAGAACAAACTCCCAGCCATCAGGAAGTGAATTTTCCAATTGGAATACTGGAGTGGCGCAACTTTCCAAGGGATCGAGTAGTAAAGCTTCTCATTTGAAGGGAATTAGGGGAAGAAAGGGGAGAATTATGGAACGGAGAGCAGAAATTGTAAAGGAAACACCAATGAGTGTTGCTGCCAGTGCTAAAGGAACAAAACAATATGGAAACATCAACAGCGGTTTGCCATTTCAGCATGCAGGGTCCATTCCCCAGAACAAGCCGTGTCAAATTATTCCTCATCCACCGAATATTTTCATGGCGAATAGATACAGCAACAAAATCAATTTCGGAAATTTAGGATTAGCTTTAAGCGGTGGATATGGCTTTGGTGAATTTCCAACTAGTTTCCTTCCTGGAGACGATAATAGCACCGAAAGTAGCAGTAGCTGCAGTACAACTAGTCAAGTCTTGGGGAATGTGACGAAACAGGAGTCGTTGCCACCGGGACGCAATCAGACGATCAGTCATGGTCTGCAGAACAGAGAAAGCCAGACCGATGCAGATACGTGGACACAGTCACACGAGTCAGGTCCACCAATGACGAATGCGTCATCGTCATTGCCTCAAGTGACAGTTCTGGTACCATTCCCCATAGCAGTACCTATTCCAATTCCTATTCCTATCCCTATAATTTTGGGACCCGGATTTAATATGACTGAGAAACCCTTTAGCAGTTTTAAGGGAACTAATGATGATTTATCTAACCCTACTTCGCCGGAAACGAGTACAAGTCAGATTAACGGAGACTGCAATATTTCATCAAACCAAACAGACGTTTCCCAAGAAAATGACACGGATGACAACCAAATTAATTCCAGCAGCAATTCTAAAGCTGCAGAAGGCAAGGAAGGGAATGCAAAGCAGGGTGTTTGTGGATTGGTAAAAGTAGAAGACTCCCTGTCTGCAGCTCGATAGGGTGATTGAGATTTCCACGAAAAGGTTTTCATTTATTTTGTACATATGAATAGACTAAGCATACAAAATATTGAATTGTATATGTAATATGTATATGAATTGCACAACTTTTATTAATCTCTGCCTCAGTGAAGTAAGTTTTTCTGTCCAACAGTTCAACAGCAGCCCAACACAGTGAAAATAGATTTCTTGTGAGATAATTATGTGTCAGTAATTTACCATGTATAACGTACCACAATAAAAATACCTATAAAATGATTATTTTATTTTATTTTACTATGCAATAGGTATATAAAAATACTGCTCCTAGAGCAAAGTGCTAGTGTTACATAATGCAATGTGTACAACGGTTTTTCACAGTGGTCTCCATAATCATTGACATTGTAAGCATCAAGCAATAATGGATCCGCTTTTCTCGGCTTTTGAAATTCAGGAGTCCGTAGTTTGGTTTTTTATTGCCGTCCACAAATCCGTTCATACTATTTTAAAACTACCATGCATTACTTTTAGCTGAATAATATTATTGTTATGATATCGTATTTGTTAAGTATCGTCAGGTACTTTATTGGATGACCTGGCTATCTGTCTGTCCGTCGGTGGGTCTGGCGGATAACTCGAAAACGGTGCATATTTCGCTGACTATACTGGGCTACTAGTGTTAACTGGTTACTATTAATGCATTCAATTAAAGTCTTCAACTCTGACAAATCAAGCAGATCAAACGACAGCAAAAGAAAAGCAGGAAATAAACTGACAAATGATTTAAAACCAGATATCTGACGTTTCTTGGTTTGCAAAATGTCATTCCGCAGGGGAAAATGGATTTTATAAGGGCAGAAATATAATATGATAAAAGTAGTTTACTCATTGACCAAGACGCTTTGACTTATCCCCTCCACATCGACTGCTGCCTTCTTAAATACCATGGTACGGTAGTTGTACTATTGATAACGACCATATTACGAAAATGTTGCAGATGCCAGTCATATTAATTTCAGCAGCCCAATTTCAATACTGGAATAGCCAAACGGGTCTTAGAAAGGATGGTATTGTTTGTGGAATGGTGAAAGAGGAAGACTCCCTGTTGGCAGCTCCAAAGAGTGATTTAGACTTCCAAGAAAAGGATTCATTTATTTTGCAATTGTACATTTGAATAGGATGGACATAAAAAATATTGCTTTATGTTTATGTGGCACGAATGCTTCCTTTATTCTAGCCTCGTTCTCATTGTGAGAAATAATTTTACTTATTCATCGGATTATGTGCATGAGGGTCGCTTAATACGGTATGATTATGTGAGTGAAAAATTTGCCGTGTTGAATGCCTCAATGAATACGCTCATGAACGTTTAATGTATGATTGATTATTTATTGTTTTTAATTTAATTTTGTACATTTATTATATAAAATAGGAATACAATTTTGTCTTTCAGAGTGCAGTGTACTACACACAAGTAGTACATATCGAAAGTGTGATTTAATTTAAGGTATAATTTGGATCTTAGTAATTAATTAGCGTTGTAATAATAAATATTTTGGATGAAATGAAATCCGACTTTTTGATTCCATCTGAAATATGACTCTAGGAGAAATTTTTACTACACCTAACTTAATGCTGATGATTGAGGATGAGGAATATTAAAATGACAGCTTATAGGTTCACAGGAAACTACACCGTACAATACTTAAAATTAAAGAGAAGACTATGTAAAGTCCGTGATCACGGAAAGCAGTCTAAACTTCATTAGCAGTGTGAAAAGGGGGAAAGTTGAAAGTTCAGACCGCCTTCATCATTTTTTTCTTTGGTTTGTTCCCATTCCCACCAATCAAGGGGGAAGTTAAAAAGACGAGTTACTCTCATTCAAGTGGAGAGTCACGGTTACGTACACTATTTTGAAATCGACTTACATAGTACAAAATCAAATTAGAAATTATTGTTTTTGGCCTCGAGTATATTAGACAAAATATTTTCCTCTCTTAAATGACTTACAACTAGTTTGAATATTTTGAGCCTAAGAGTGGATTAGGTCAGGATAATAATTATGTGGGGAAAACACTTACACAGCTACAAACATAAGGCATTGGTGTTTTTACCATCTATTCCAGTTTTACTTTATTACTGAAAATTTAGTGACGACTATCGAAAATGTCTATCAATAAGCTTTCCAAACACAACACCACACTATTAAGATTGAACCAACGAACGACAAAGCGACTAGGAGGGTGTAAGGGAACGAAAGGTAAAAACCAACTATAAAACACTTTAAAATATGGGTTAATAGTCAGGTCTCAAATTAGGACATTATTTATGAGTACAACATGGTAACAATTGAGAATATTAGCACATACGATTGAAACCTTAAATCAGTCTAGCCAAAACCAGGCAGCTTTTCTGACTAATTCGGGTATGCGATTTCACAGTTAATAAGTTATGATTCACTCAACATTCATTTCCAAAATCAGCGTAGCCTTATTAGTCCGAAAAGTTGTATGTTTTGTCTAGCCAGAGTTAACACCGAAAAGGTTTCTCTAGTCATTCATAAATTATAACTGCGTAACACAAAACAACAAAAGGGCAACGAAGACGTGGTGTTGTGATTTGGCGAAGCGACTTACTAAACGACTGACTGATATTCCTGATTGTTACGCATATAAATTAAGAATACGTCGAATTATTATACCAATGATTAGGAATACCACGATCCCAACAGCTATCATCGAGTTACAAAGGCGATCTGTTTGATCATGCTGAGGAGCTATCAGATTTACATTCGGCTGTTGGGCTTGCGGATCTGTCTCTGCAGATGAGTTACTTTCGATCTCTGTGCCACCTCTGCCTTCGTTGTCGTCTTTCACTGAAGGAACTGGATTCGGATCCAGATGAAAAGGTTGGGCAGGTAAGGCAGAAGGGCCGTTACTAGCTGCTTGCTGTCTGATTGCAGCTACTCTCTATTAGAAAAAGATTTCTTTTTATTCACTCGAGCACTTCTTACGAAGGTAAAAAATTACTTTAAAATAAATAGTCGTACGCAAAGAGGATTGTTAAAACTAGGGCCACATTCAGGGTCTGGACACGTCCAAAAATGCGATTGACGAGCCAACCTCCGTTTCTCTTCATCAGGATAATCCAAGGATCCAATTGCTCCTACAACATTATATATACAGTTAAAGTGAGGATATTACTACGGTGACATTTACATGCATCCTATTATTGCTATTCCGTATTACCGTATTACTATTCCTTGTTCGTTTTCGAGTGGAAATGTTTAAAAGAACAAATAAATTTACCTGGAGAAGATGTATCCATATACGATCTCAGGCCTAGCAGTGCTGTTCTAATTGACCAGGATGGTTGCCAAGTTTCTGGATGAAAAGACGACATGGATAAGCAAATTTTCACGTTTGTTTCAAATCGTCCGCTCGGCTGTTTTAAAGTATAATTTTGTAATTCTGTTTCTTGTTAAGTAAACAAAGAATACGTATTATTTTTGCGATAATAGTATTTGAAATTACAGTCAACATAATAAAGGCTGGAGGTTTCATAGGGTACTCGGCAGGCAGGATAATTCTACCGTGATAAAGGCCATGCTCGAATGCAGTCTCGGGAGTCCCTAGAATGGTAAAATGCCATTCAAAGATATTCGACTCCAACGGCTTTGCGTATATACCATCTTCAGTGCAAGTTCTCATCTCCTGACACTCCTTAAAAATCCGTTTAACAGCTGTAAGGAAACATTAAAGTGCAATTTAGTATTAATCATCATAAAATTAATTGAAGCCTATAAAAAGTGACCTGGGCTACGCACGAATCAAATTACATAATCAGTATTTATAAGTTACCAGGGCTTCGAACATTGTAATAAGAGCAGATGGACCTCTTTTCTTCGAGAAGGGATACATTTCTTGACATCGCCGAAGATTCCTCACTCAAGCCTTCTACATCATTAACGCTGTGTTGTTGAGACGCACTGTGGTTTTGATCCATTGCATTAAGTAGCATAAACTCTGCAAAAACATAATTTGAATTTGAGTTCTATTCAATATTCTGTACAGCTGTTCACACACTATTTATGTATTCGACACATACGGTAATAAATGATAAACAAAAAATTGAATACCTTGAGCAGTAAAGAAAATAAAAAGAGTATACGGATTTGAAGCTTGTGACGGGTTTAAATTACTATTTAAATAACAAATCGAAATAATACAAGGTATTAGTTGTATAGCTGTAAAGACAAAAACAAAATCCAAAGTAAAAAATAGCGAACTATTATACTACAAGAATGATTATAATTGATTATAGATACTTATGTGTGACAATAAACAAAAAAATTGTATACTGTGAGGACGGGATAAAGTTGAAAGATACTGTTGAACGTTGCTCTAATCGACCCTCAATAACTACTTCCGGAATTGTAAATTGTGAAAATGTTGCATCAGCTGTTTTCCTGTTAAAACAAAAGCATAACAACCTGTCAAATGACTGCAATAACTGAAAAATCATACACAATTCTGTTCAATACAGTACTTTATGCATTGAAAACAGAAAGCAGTCGTAAGCACATAGAATTAAATACCTTGTGCACAGTAGGGAACAAACATTTATGTTTATCAGGCTAAAGAAAGTCACCGGATAGAATATGTACTGATAAAATGGAGCCAAGAACCTGTTATGTCAAAAACATAATTAATAAGCTGTACGAAAATTACTACGATTTTACAACCTGTAAGTCTAGTCTAATGACAAAAAAGATGAACTCTACAATGACCTCTAAATAAAATTCTTTAAATGTGAAGTTTCTTACCACTCTAGAGATATTAAGTAGTATTATGATGTTCTAACGAAAAACAGTTAATAACACCCAGTGTAAGAGAGACAAGATAAATGATTAGTGATTAGTATTGGTAGTGAAGTAGTAGTAAACTCACTTCAGTTCAGACGTTCAAACACTTCACTGAACTAAACTCTAAAATACACATATATAGGTTTTTTCTTCCTGTAAATTACATTGGTGAGCACCTATCCCACAATCCAACATAAATACTGGTTGTGGCTACCATTAATATATTTATTGGGTGTTATACGATGTGCTGATATGGTTCACATGGTTCTACTGCTAGCAAATAGACTAATCAGTCGAACTGGTAATTAAGCAATCTTTAAAGTCTTAGAAGTTTTGGTTGAATTACGAAACATTATGCAGTCCCACAAGATCGAATTTCAAAGCGCCTTAAAACCATATGTAGAGCAAACGTTTTGCCCACCTTTGCTGATTACGGTGTATTTTGTATCACATTCATTTGAATTAAATCTACGTGTACCACAATCACAAACATAGTTCATGATATAGTCTTTCCCAATGGTTATTCTTTGTTCTTTTCATTTAATGTATAAATAGTCTACACGCATTCCAATTCCAATTACGTTCCGAAACTTCAGCAAAATGCAGGTCCAAGGTCTAATTGCCATTTCGTTTCGCAAGATGTTTGGGAATTAATAAGTATGCACACATAACTAAGATCATATTATTTCTATGAAAGGCAGAGCGATACCAATAATATTTTCAATGTAGAACTATTCAATATTGATATTGAGTGATATTTTAGACTGATTTTCAATAGTATAAACGAAATGATTAACTAATAAACCGGTCACAAGGTCACAACTGCAACTGGTGTACTGAGTATCGGATATGCGAGTAATGTGTATACATTTGAATAGTTCTGTCTTGCTGCTCTTTATATTACCATAATATTATTATATGCCTTGCTTTAGCTAAACTGCAGTACACATAGACATGGTTGTACTTTTTGAATTTTTGCAAAATTCAAACGTCCGAGGGTGGTCACTTTCAACAGGGAGCAAGGTATTTCAATGACTGATGTTTTAAAAAATCTGGAGGATTTATGTAAATGCGTTCTGAAAATATACCACCCACAAAATTTTCACCACGGACAGACAGACAGATAGACAGACGGACGGACACAGTTACACTTCGTACCCAGTAGTATCTCCTACACTAATAAATTTTGGGTTTGCTTAGCTGTGCTCCTTGGCTCGCAACCAAAATTCTAGATTCGAAGCAATAATTCCTCGGGGAAGATATATTTGCTAAAAATGCAACTACGTTTGTTTTACAGTAAAATTTGCTTTTGTGCTTACGTTTACATAGCAGGTAATTTCTGCCGCAACCTTAATTGTTAGGCGTATTAAGTACCAGCTAATTATAAAATAAATGATGTAAATACTGATGTAGGTATTTTTAAATAGTTTAATAATATTTCAATACAAGAACATAACACTAAAACATGTTTCTGAACATTTAGATTGACTTAGTCGAAAGTCTGTTTTGCAATCTATCCCACTCTTTTTCCATAGCATCATAAATCAGACAAGGAACGGACGCAGGATGTTCTTTATGAACCATGGCTTTGTAAAACGTAAATGATCCCCAGGAGATGACAATAAATGAAGTCTTCCTGATTCTTTAAGCACTTTAAGCCCCAACCAATCCTTGTAAAATATACAAATTGGCTTTCAAAATTTGCACTATACGCTATATAAATTATGAAATATAAGCAAAAAAACAACCTCTTTGTAAAGTCTTGATTCTTCTAGAGTGAACAGATTTTTATCCTGTCCTGCTTCATAGAAGCCAAACCAAGCACTCTCCTTGGGTTCAACCATGGAGTCTTCGTCAAACATTACTAACACAAAGTTTTTGAGCTTTGAAATGTTTTCCTTGTAGGTTTCATTGCGATTCTAAAGAATAACAATGACATTAAAATCCCATTAATTCAATACTATTATTTAAGAATTAAACGTTAAATTCAAATATTCACCCTTTCGTTATTTATATCGGCAAGAAAAACACTACTTTGAATATATTCGTCATTTTTGAAAGGATCGTGCCAGTACTCAGCTTGTACTAGAAACTTCTGTACCCAACTGCATAATTAATAAAATAAAAAAATAATCGAGTTTGAGTTAATGGCTTACAATTAAATCGCTAATTATTAATATATAACTATTTCCTAACCACTCATACGTAATATGACAAAGCCATAAAACAACATAACACAACCATGCCTTAACACGAAGTACAATATAAATAATTATGTTATTCACCCGGCATAAGCAGCATGTGTCAATAATTTATCAATTATTTCACACCATTCTTGCTTGGGAGCTGAACATTTAGGAAGACCAAAAATTCCTTGGTGTTGACCTCCAAGGGAAACTAAATTACGAATGGGAGGATCTGGACATCTTTGTGCAACGGCTCTCCTATTTGTAGAACGCCATAAGGAGATTAATACTGTGCTTGTAATTTTCATTAGTACAACTACAAAGCTAAATATTGCAGCACGGTATTATACTTTGCTCTTGAATGTATGACAAGGGCAATATTCTTACAAAAATTGACCTCCTTGTGAAAGTCCAATAGCATTGTATCCATTCTTCAAATTAGTATCATTTTTAATCATACTGCAGACTAATTCAACTTGATCGTTTGCATTCACAAAATATCCACTTTTTGTATCCTGTAATACCAAATACATTTATTAGCAGCGAACATATTTATCATTACTGCTCATTAAAATATTCTGAAGCTCAAAACCAGATTGAATAGTCTGGAATGTAGTATATACAAATATACATCTTAGAAATACTGATAGACGTTGTATTCTTTTAAGTACCTGTACGCAAATGTTAGTATTACTTAATATACTGGGCAATCCTAACAAACTTGTGAGATACCTATATAGATTTCCATTTTGGCGTAAATTTCGATGATCTTAAACGAGGTTAAACATTAAATTACATTAAATAAATATATTGCTAAAGAAGATTTATTAGTGTATGGTAATTGTATTAATTAGTGCTAATTAAACACAGTCGTCATTCACCAATTTTCCTTAGAGTAAATCAATTTGCTAACCCTGATTACTACACCTTGTATATTATATTGTCAGAACATATTAGTGAATTAACTTTCCAACGGAGAACTAAATTCATCTAGGTCCAATGCTACGATATTGCTAAATTTTTGCAATTCTTACCTCAACAAGGTTGCTGCCTATCTGTAATGAATGCATATAAACTCCTGGTAATTCGTCCCCAATGAAACTAAAAGCTCGTTTTATATTCCAAGCGTTGTCACCTTCACAATAATTAAATCTGGTTAATTAGGCATGCACAAAATTATTTCCATTGTCCTTTTCGACTTTTCAAGTTATGGAATTAATGTCTTTACCCATTCCATGCCAGAACACAATAGGAGTGTAATTTTCAGATTTCTTTAGTGGTTCCATAATGTCCTTAAATGATCCAAATATGGAATTTGTTTCGATTTCCTTCAATCGCAACATTTCCTTTTCATATTCTTCATTACCAGTTGGAAAAGCTGAGATTTGTGTTGCAAACAGCATTAGGCATATACATAGCCACAGCATCTCTGTCATCATAGTGCTAAATTTGTGACACATTTTAGTTCTGCAAACTAAGTTAGTACAGGAAAGTCTTCATCCAGTTTTGTTTCTAGAATTAAAAACATGCTACAAGAATCACATTTACGGTCAAATTAATTTGACTACAACAACGGTAAAGTATACAAACTTAGTTGGTTGGAGTGTAGATAATGGGGCCAGGAGTGAAATGGGTCGGTGGCAACGGTTGCAACGGTTGCGACGGTTGCAACATTTTTGGGAAAGAACTTAGATTTTATTTTCCGGTTGCAGCGGTTGCAACACACTGTAAACAAAACTTGGTGTCATGAAAATTGATTAGCAATCCTCTTAATACCTTCATACTCCTTCAATAATACCCCCTGAAAAATACCCAATTTATAATACCCACTTAAAAATACTTAAAAATGCCTTCTCAAAATACAAATAATGCGGTTTTGAGAATAGATTTTTTAGATGGGATTCATTTTTGAGATGGGATTCATTTTTAGGTGGTATTTTTGAGGTGGTATTTTTGTAATAGTATTTTTCAAGTAGTATTGCTAACGGCGGTATTTTTAGGGGGTATTTTTAAGGAGGTTATTATAAGGGAGTATTTTTATGAAGTAGGTAGTATTTCTAAAGGGGGCATAAGACAAGAAAGCATCCAAAGCATAAAAGTGGGTTGTATTTTCTAAAGTATTTTTAAGTGGGTATTATAAATTGGGTATTTTTCAGGGGGTATTATTGAAGGACGAGTATGAAGGTATTAAGAGGATTGCTAATCAATTTTCATGACACCAAGTTTTGTTTACAGTGTGTTGCAACCGCTGCAACCGGAAAATAAAATCTAAGTTCTTTCCCAAAAATGTTGCAACCGTCGCAACCGTTGCAACCGTTGCCAACCTGGCCCCATTATCTACACTCCAACCACTTAGTTATGTCCCCAACAAAAATATTATATCACATTTATACTGAGGGATAACATCAAATCGACTGAATCTGCTTCCGTCAAAACATTGTGATTATATAAATTTTTTCTTTTAATTTTAAGAAAGGCAATTTTAAGTACTATGGGAGTTACGAGTCTTAACTTATGAATGTGCATGTTGTACCTTTAAGTTCCTGCCCGGGGTGTGTACAGTGTGTTTTGTCTTAAAATATAATAAAATCTCAAAATCTTGGCCAGAATCAAGTCAAGAGCCAAAAACTGTATATATGTATGAATATATAATTGGTTTATAAGGACAAGATGAAAAATCAATCGAAATTTTAGAAATAAAATAATATCGACTACCAAATTAAAATATAATGGTGAACTTTGTTGTTAACCAAAGTGTAATTAACTTCTGCTTATAGCGTTTTCCATGTATACAAATAAACCAGCAATTACCCGTTTGAATAACTTATCAAACTGGATGTTTTGTTTCTTCCTCTTCAGATCCAGGCTGTTCTATCTGAAATGTTCATTCCCGCTAAGCTAAACTGTATTCACATTTTAGCAATTTATTACTTCGTGAGTGTTCCTACCTTACCCACAATGCCACAATAATAATATTATCTTCATTCATTCGTTTGAATCGAATGTATGCATACATTTGTCAATGGATCAAATGTCACGATATGCTTTTCAAGCTACATATTTGCATAAGTGAAGACTTCACTTCTTGTTTGCTTTTCCTATATCTTTGTAACATTAAAATAATTTGCATATCACAGTTTTTGTTTTGACAAAAATGACTCAGAATCATTGAACATATAAAGAGTAAAGCCAATGTATGTGAATTTCAGATGGAAATCGATACCCACAACTAACTTAGCCCAGCAAATAATGCTAATAGTGAAAACAACCAACTTTCCTATTTTATGCCGCCGCCAGTCGCCGGCTTATTTAGTTTGGTTGTCATATTTGAAGCAGGGATTATTCAGCTTCGCAGTTAATTCAGGCCCTCTAGATATAGTACTGCCACTGCCCCTAAGTTTAAAAAAATAGATTTTCTGACTTTCTTGTACTATGAAAGAAATCTAAAAGGAATTCTTTAAAATGTAAAGGAAGAGATTCATTTGTATTCCAGATTCAATTAATGAAGCTTTTTAAGCATAACTCCTATGCTACTTCTACTGTAATGGGTTTACAACGTAAATAGTTTACCTAATAACCATCGTGAATGAATTAAAATGAAATATTTCGCACAAAACATTTGGCATCTTTTCCAATGCGGGTTTACAAGGTTTACGGTTTACAATGTGTAGTTTATGTGGACAAATTATTGTTTTAGCTCTATTACATCATAATACTACAAATTAAATACGTTAAACCAACACCATGAAACTTAAGCAACATAAAATATCTGCTTATTTACACGCTGAACTAGACTCATGAGTCATGAGTAAATAACTTACACAACTGCAGTTTTTTGTGTGGAATAGAAAATCTACGTGTACTTTTTCCCCTAACAATTCCAGCTTGACCTTGCGTGGGTTTAGTTAATATTATGAAGCTATTGTCAATAATACATAAGTAATACTTAATTGTCATACATAGGTAATAATATTACCTGAATGAGTAATACACGTATGAGGGTATAAGAGTGTATTAATGTTTTGCGTTCCATTGTACTAGCATACATCTTTTATATAATTATGTCACAAGCAAAAAGTGTAGCCGGAAGCAAAACACTCCGTTTGCATTTCATTGGTGTATTATGATGAGTAAATTCAGGGTGACCATCCGTCCCCTTTTTAAGGGGATCGTCCCCTTTTTCGAGGTGGCGTCCCCGCGTCCCAAAAACGTCCCCTTTTTGACCAAATTGTCCCCTATGTCCCCTTTTTCAAAAATTTCCATTTTGTCCAGCATTTATCGTCATTTTTGTCCATAAAATGTTAAAATTAACAGAAAAATTTTGCGCTTCGCGCAAGTTTTATCTTCACATAACATTATCCACCAGTTTTCTTAATTAAAACTCAAGTTCAGGTTAATTCTTTTCTGTTCATGAGAGGAAACAAATTGCCAAAGTAGACATAAAACAATAAAAAGAACTACAAAATAGTTTTTCGTACATGTGTTGACATTCTTTTCCTCTTGTTTATATTGTTTTAGCGTTGTCAAGATGAAATTTTTAAATAGAAATGTCAAATTTTGTGGCGTTACGTTAATTTGCTCAAGTTTTTGCATAACGGTCTTAAGTTTTCATTATTCTGGAGTAAACTTCCTTTCAAACACAAATCTCAAAATATATTTGATTTTGCCAATCTTTATGAAAATAAATTTTTTAGGGCTTATTTGAGGAAAAAAATTTTCGCGCTACGCGCGAATATTTCTTTCTTCATCTGTTTCCATTAGGTCGTTAGTAGTTTATGCCGATTTTACAAAAATTTTAGCTATTTTTATACATTTTCTGAAGTTGACTCCACCCCTAATCTTTGTGTCAAAGTGTCCCCTTTTTCGGCTGGGAAAATATGGTCACCCTGAGTAAATTGTCAAATATCTTACCCATTCGTTTGCGAAGTGACGATAATAATGAAAAAATAGCTACATATGGGCAACGCTCTGTCTGTCTGTCTGGACATCTGTATCCACTGTAACTGGAGAACGCATTGAGATAATAAATTCAACTTAGAAGACAACAAGATTAGGTCCAGTGGAAGGTCAAGTTTAAAAAATGGGGTCAATCGGTCAATGGTTTCCAGAAATACAGTCTAAAACATGGAGCCTGCAGTTCCATGTATTGCATGGCTTAATGTTTAAGACAACCGATAATCAAACGGATTATCGACCGATAAACAACAGATTATCAAGCGATTATCAAGCGATTATCAAGCGATTATCAAGCGATTATCAACCGATTATCCACCGATTATCAACCGATTATCCACCGATTATCAACCGATTATCCACCGATTATCAACCGATGATCGAAGACTATCTCCGCTACATATTTCCACCGTGTTGCCCACGGTTTATTTATATAGGCATATACAATAGTATTGAAAACCTTACAAATAACTGAACTTGAAATCGTATTTAGTGTTGGTTTCTTGAGCATGTACTACTGCGTACGTGTATAACATACAATGATGTACAGATAATATTTATAAGTCATGCATATTATTATAGGTACAGCAATCAATACACTCTTTTAATAGTAATATTTTTATTTTCAGCTACCCTATGGACACCAAAATTAAAATGTCAGTTGTCTCAGTGAGACAGAAGCTGCTTAAATGGAAAAATGGATGTACTATTCAAATGAGCTTACAGCAAATTAACTGCACATTATAAATATTTACCATATTTGTAATATCTATAAATATTTATAAAAATGCGTTAATGTTTACGACTACTTTCCTGCAATGAAAAAATAATATCCCAACGGCGAAATAAAGTCGCTTGTAACCTTAATTCAGTACTTTGCGCAGAAAAAAACACTTGAAACAATATTTCCGCCCGCAACTATTCCGTCATTTACGGTAATATCCATGTTATCTGTAACTGTAATTTAATTTGCTTAAAATTTAGAAAGCCAAAAAGTTTTAGAATATTATTCAAATAAACAAATGTACTATGAAGGTAATGTAGAATATCCCTTATTGCACTAACAAAAAGCTTTCAACAATTTTCATTTCAACAAAATGTAAAATTTAATTACCTATAAAAATAGAAAAGTAGAAACGAATTAGTACATTAGCAGGATATCTTTTGCTGCTTTAATTTTCATTTAAATATTTATTATGAACATTCCTATTAATAAATGGTCCAAAAAAACTTCTATCAAGTTCATGCCTAAGGTATCTTTTCAGAATAATGAGGAGGCCTTGGAACAAAGAATTTAGATGAAGGTTTGAACTTAAACCTTATTTGAACAAAGAAGTATCCAAACAAATACCAATTTTCTATTTCACAAACTGTTTAGCTTTATAATTTTATGTTTTATTTAAACTGAAGACAATTTAATCAACAATGAATACTGTTTACTAATAATAATTTATTCGCGAAATTAGTAAATTATATTATATTATATTGATTCCATCTAAGAACTTTCATCATATATAGGAAATAATATTACTTTTCTGTAAAGTTTTTGCAAAGTATTGTTGTATATATACATATATATTGATAATTAATATTGAACATATCCAGAGAATTGTTTTTTGAATACAACACAAATGGTACACAGCACAAATAAAAGGTCGAGCTAACTGTTTGCCAATGAAAATAAAGGCCCCGTATCGGTTGAACAATTTTAACGTATCCCGAAGCATATATACAACTCCAAATAAATATGCTGAAGATATCATCAATTAAAGGCAACTGTATATCAATCAGCAAAACATAACAATAGCAACTTTTATCATCGCATATGATAAAATGCTTGCCGAATGCATATTTTCAATGAAAAGAAGCTACAGTTACACATTGACCACAATGTGTTGTACTTGTATGCTCACTATCTCATGTGTAAATTAATTGTTGATTCTTTCTAAACAAGGGCAGAATTATACAAACCCATAATGAGTTATTCAAATACACGCTTGCATAGTTACATTTATATGTAATTCTATACACAGCTACTACATAGACATCAATCTGGTGCTCATGGTCATTTCAATAATGTATGGGTGATGGATTCGTAATCTGACTTTCAGCATCATCCAAATTCTATGGCTACCTATATGCATAGATACTGTAGATTATAAAGATAGGTACTTGTGTGCATTTCACAATTTAACGCTAAAGAGAGGGACAAGGAAAAATAATGTCCCATCTCGTTTGCTCGAAGAAATTAAAAAATTCTATAGTGTTTAATGTTTAATAACCTAAACTTTCATTTTACAAACTAGACTTTACTTAAACATCTTTTGTAAATGCATAAAATTATTGTACAGCCTTTAATTTATTTTGAAGAAAAATTCACGGCTACATTTGGACGAAAATATACCGATGAACAGTCTTCGTCATTTATGAATAATCCCCAAGCATTCAAAACTGGTAGAAATAATGCACAACTCTGTAATTTAGGAGTTACAGTGAGAGTAAGCATCGCGAAAGATAATTATATCTTATTTGCCCCTGACACTATAGGGATTTGCTATTATATTTCACTGTACCAACATACTCATGTCCTGTTAAATATCTATATCTTCGTTTTTCGATTAGGACTCATAGACTTCCCATGGTCACTCCATCTCAATTAATTTTCATTTTGTTCGCTTTTCATTTGACCGTATGCCGTTGCCAGTTAGTTTTGTTGTAGACTTTGCCAGTATAGCAGTCTGTAACTATTGTTAAGTTGGTTAAATCATAATCAGCAACTTGTGTAAATAAAGCAAATATTTTTATTGTTTTTTACCAAAGGACAACCTTATTAAAGAATGTAAGTATCCGACAGATCCTTTTTCCTCTTTTAATAAATAATATTATTCAATCAAACTTTTGGGTAACTTTGCAAATATGTATAGATTGACTTTCGTGTAAGTAATTTGATAAAGATATAGAGAAACAGTCATACGGATTATTGGGGCAGCGCAAGATGCATTGGTTTATTAACATATAATTATAACTCTGGACTATTATGTAATGAGAACGTGATTAAATTATTTCATAAGAAACTTTAGGAAGTTGTTAATTTCTAAGCTAGCTGCTTTTGAAATAGGAACAAATCATTCAATTGCACCCAAACATTGCATCATAAACACTATATACAATAGGTTTAGGCAAATCAAATCTACAATTTAGCGTAAATATTATAATTGTATATGCATACGGATTCTGTATATAAGTTTTGCTGGTGGCTTGAATGTTTGTTGGATGTATCAGTCATTCAATGACTTGAAGTTGGTAGCAAAAAAATAGTACTTATGAAGACTACGGCGTACGTCCTTGGCGAATGCTTTATAGAATGATGCAAAAACATTTCCTATTGACGCTATACAAAACTAAGCAGAATTTGGGCAATTTCTGAAACTTTTGGGTAGGATGGGATTGGAGACCTTAATATTTTGTTGCAGTTACAAAGCGCTTTTGATTATAGACCTGAATACCCTTTTATACCAGTGTGTTGATAGTAAATATTTGAATACCACAATGATAGTCAGGATACGGGTTCTGAATAATTGTATGCTTTTGTAAATGAAATAATGACGTATCTTGCATATATTATACTGTCGTGATGTTCTTACTTAGAACACCACCATTCCAGGAATAATAGTGTTCGTGTGTTTAACATCAGTAGTTGTCGCAAGGAAATATAAAGGGTTTTGAATACATGATCAAAGGCTTTTATTGGTATTTTAAGAAAATTTACTATTGTTATTTTTTATTGTGCATTGTAATTTCAATATCAACCATCCCTAAATATTTTGTACCATACTTTGCAAGGCATCATCTAAAGCAGTCTTTTAAACAATATTATAATATATGGGCATGGTTGCTTCCAGTACCGTACCACTTTCCATTTCCCATTGGGAAAATTAAGGTTAACGTGGAGTGTTTATGCCTCCTTGTTGAAAGGTTTGTGTGTACGTGTAAAATCGTTAACCAGGAAGCAAAGTGCAACCATTTCTGAGAAAGTTTAACAATGTGACTTATAATGAAACATTTAACTTTCTATGCCTAGTCACCACTAAAGAATTAATCATCCAGTAGTGTCATTTTAATTCATTGTTTTGAGATTAAAAGTCATGTTGAATAAAAAATCTATTCATTGCAATTAAGTTTACTGTTGCGAAAAGATCTCTGCTGTAATATTCAAGGATATGTAAGTGTATATATGGAGAGACTCGCTAGTTTTTATTATATTTTACATTAACTTTAAAATATTTAATACAGCCAAAAGTATTCCAAGATGTCTGGCGAAGAAGCGAAAAATGTTGGAGCCGAAGGTGCCGGAGGGATGCAGCCACCACCAGAAGAACCTTTACCGGCAGTAGACGACGTGGTAACGAAAGAAGTTGTCGAGGCCATTGTGAACGGCTATGATGACAAGTTGGAGTTAATTGAATACTCAGCGGAGCTGGGAACGAAAGCAGGAGACAATTACATGTCTATCATGTACTCAGTTAAAATAGACATGAAAGATAAAGCAAGTGGAGTCTTTGCAAATCAGATCCATGTGATGTTGAAAACTATGCCAAGAAACGCATTGCGTATGCAAATGATAAACGAATGTCTTGCGTTTGTCAAGGAGATTAAAATGTACGAAGAAGTTCTGAATGACTTTGTCAATTTCCAAGAGTCCAAAGGATTGTCAGAAGAGGAGATCTTTAGAGGTTTTCCCGAATGCTACGCTACAGTTCAAAATGGGACAACCGATTATTTGGCACTCAAAAATTTGAGAATCGAAAAGTACGTCACAATGAATGTTAATTAGAAGATAAAGTACAATTGTAAAACGATATAATTACTTATTCTATTTAGATTTGGTATGGGGAATCGAGTTACTGGATTAGATCAGAGTCACACGGAGCTGGCTTTACAAAACTTGGCCAGATTTCATGCAATATCCTTCGCAATGTTTCATGGCAATTCAGAAGAAATGCTACAAAAGTATCCGTATCTCGAAGAGAAAATGTTTCAACCTCCAGAAAAAATCCAAGAACCTCACAAAATGTTCATGTCTCAGTCGTATAAAATGCAAGGGGATTTGCTACGGAAAGAAAATTTTGTAGAGGAAGGAGACCTGGTGGAATCTGTCTACTCTGACTCCTACTGGGATGTGATGCATACTTTGGTGGGCCCTAATACCAAATGGCCGGTGATTGGTCATGGGGACTGCTGGACAAATAATATGCTTTTCAAGTACGACAAAGTATCAAAGAAACCCGTCGCTCTCAAGTTTATTGACTTCCAGCTGACTCGTGTCTGCTCCAGGGCAGTCGACCTCGGGTATTTTCTGCACACGAGTCCGACTATCGAACTTTACAATGAAAAAGAGGAATATCTTCTTAGAGTCTACCATACTGCTTTCAATGACTTCGTCACTCGTCTTGGAATTTCTCCAGACGAATATGAATTGACTTTTGACAATTTACTGAAGGAGTACGACGAGCATCGGATTTACGGAGTTGCAATGGGTTTCATGCTAGCTCCAATGCTGGCTGCTGACTCTTCCGATGTTCCTGATATGGAAGGAATTACTGATGACATGTTTACTGAAGAAAAAACGGAAGAGTTTTTCAGTGGCATGTTGAAATCATCAATGGCTTTAAAGAAAATCAAGAATTTAAGTCAAAAGCATTTGCCTAGGTGTAAAGGATTCGGTAAACGCTCAGACAAGTAATACCGCTTTAATTTAATCGGACATGTGTATACCCTGCCTTATCTTTTAATTCTTTTTAATATTTATACACATATGGGAAATTTTATGAATTTCGGCAATTGTGTAATTGCTGTCGACAATAACCACTAAAACTCACCAATCGAATTCCTTTAGCTATTTTATGAAATTATTACTTTTGGTTGTTGCGTAGGTAGTTTTTATTAGACCTGTCTAATATGTTGTACTATCATTAGAAACATTGCGTTGTAATAAGTATTATCGGTATACAAACCGTTCCTCTACATTAAATATATGCAAATGCACATTATATTATTCATTATGTATTAGATGACAATATTCTCAGTAACCAAAGGTATTCCCAGTGCAGTTTAATGTAGGATGTATGAAACACGTATCGTATTTTATCGCACGACATATATTAATTACCTAATCTAATGAAATTATGCGAAAATAGTAATAATAATAAAATTGAGGACCGCACGCAAATATTTCACCAGAACCAAATAATATGCTGTTCTTTATGATGTTTATAACATAAGTTTTTCATCCAAATAACCAAATTACCAAAAAATTAGGCTATAGTAATCAACGTAAATGAACTATGCTTACTAATAGCAGGTAATATAATTAAATAAATGCTCACTACTTCACTACATCTTCTTTGTCGTGCACCAGCGACATGGCATGCATTTAGTTTCTTTTCAAACATTTCGCATGGGCAAAATTGTAGCTTGCATGTATCTCATTAAATCCCTCTAGTGTGGAATATAGTTTAAATTATTCGCATAACATTGATACATAAAAGTCAGCATTAGAGGAAGTCATAATTTATAGATTCCAAGCCAATACACTTTTCATTGGTTCCGACTATTGAAAGGATTGGCTATATGCTGACTAACATTCATTTGCTGAAATCTTTCCGGAAGTAAGAAGTTTATATTCAAGTAATGAATTTGATATTTCCCAAGTTATATGAAGTTTTGCATAAATTTTGCTAAAAATATAAATTTAATGTCAGCAACAACTACCTAAGCAAAATACCCTTAAAGTTAAAAAGACGACTTGAAAAATGAAATGAGTATAATGAGTCAGATATTTTACGGTCATGCCCTGGCCGTCTGCCCTCATGCATAAGTGTAATAATAATACATGCTGCGACGAACACAAATTAAAATACTACCCATTTATTGTGTCAGTTATATCAAAAAAGGCAAAATAATTATGAAGTAATCTTATACCTTATATTATTGCAAATTCTGTAGATTGTAATTTAAATATTAACTAATCGCGTAATGTAAAAAATTATGCAAATTACATTTGAAAGAAGAGTACTGTTATTACTATTATAAGAGTACGGTTACAATTAGTAGTGGAGCATTTCACTGGGATTAGTATAAACACTTCGTAATTTCTTTGCTTGGAAGTAATAATTTAGGTAAGTACTAAAATAAGTATGCATGTGTTACTCGTAAATATTGTTTTATGACATTTGAACTGTTTTGATAGAAGTGCAAGAGATTCAGGTTTTAGACACACAAATGGAAAAAACAAATGTTCGTAATAAACTAGCACAACACACAAAGCAGTCCATATTTAGTTTAGTTACTATAAACACTCAGAATTGACACAGCTGTACTGATACTTAAAATTTAGTATCATGCAATCCAAAAAATTAAAAGCATCATTTGCTTTTAATTTAATTTAGTCACTCGAAAATGCTTACATAAAGATAGAGAAGAAATTATAGTACATACATGCCACCACATATTATCATATAATTTTCTTATTAATATAATTTGGCTGCGAAAAAAGCAACTTTACTTTTTAAAAATAGCTACCGAAATAGCACACCTTGAATATCTGGTCATTAGCATTCTTCATACGTAAAATAATAACGCTTTCGATGTAATTGGGTTAGGTTTCTAATTTATTCATTACGGTTCCCAATGAGTAACAAAATAACTTTTATCTAAAACAGCTATATAGTGAATTGTTTTCACCAGAAAAATTGATTGCCAAAATTATCATCTGTACTTTAAGAAAAGTGCCTTACTACAATATAGTTTTATTTTATTAGGAAATATATTATGAACTTTTTCAGTAAGCAACAACAGAAACAAAGAAATTGAAAATGAACACAATAAAATATTTCTTATTCACCCTCCTATTCTAATTCTACCTTTATAACATTGAACCTTTTTCAAACAAAATTACACTGTCAACATTGTATTTTCCTTTTAACCCAACTTGTTTACAGCTCTAATTGCAGTGAACGAAAATACTTTATAAATCACTGGAATTTTATTTAATTTCAAGTATAGCTAACGGTGAATCACCGGAATAAATTTCATTAATAATGTTGCCAAAAATTTGGATTTACCACAAATTTGTTTTAACTATAAACTCATTAATGACGTTACCCAAAATGGGAATTATCAAAAATAAACGGCACTTTCTGTTATGCATTTCGTTAATGATGTTGCTCAAAATTTGGCAATACTTGTAAAAATACAATTTTAATTAACTACTTGCTGAGTTTGCTTGCGGTGAATCACCGGATTAAGTTCTTTAATGACGCTACCCAAAATTACAATTACAGTTTACCTAACTACTTGGACGGCCTTGGGTCACAATTCACAACATACGTTATACGCACTATTACATCACATTAAATTCATACAATGCAAGTAACTACTGTATAAAACAATAACTAGATAATAGTAGCAACAATTTATGGCAATATTTTGTATTTACCTATACATAATTTTATAGACAGGCTAACATTCAAAGTTTGTGTACTTTTGGAAAACAGTAAGCATTCGTTTTATACTAAGTAGGCACGAGTACATTATAACTACTCTGATTTCATTACTGAAGAACGTAGAGTCGAATTAGAAATCGACAGATAGATCAAGAATCATTAGACGGATTTATACTTGTACGATTGCAGGCGATTGTAAACTAACGATAAGTCCATTGTAAATTTGGATTACTTCATGACAAATGCTTCCTTCAACCAACTTCCAAATGGCTTTGAACCTTTCATAAATAATTTGGCATTTTTCAATGAAAGTGTACCCGCAACAGGAGAATTCGATTGAGATTGCTCACTTTGTTCCATTATTCGCTGTTCAAAGATTCCTGCACGCAAAGGCAACCATTATCATCAAATCAAACATGATTCCTTATTTAAATCTGGCACTCCTTATTAGTAAATTGTAAATGTTACATTTAATCCAACTTACCATATTTATGAGCACTTTTGAGTCTCAATTCCAGAAATTCGTGAAACATAGAAGTCTCAGAAAACCATTCCAAAAAGTTTTGAGTGGCTTTGGAGTCACATTGCTTTGTAAAATTTTCTCGCTGCAAATTCAATAACATGGCATGAAATAAACAAAATGTTTTGAATTCGAATGGCAATTTGTAATATGCTGTACTAAGGAATGTTTCTACAATATCGAAATGTTTTCTTAGAAATATCAGTATCAGAAAAGTCTTGGTATACATCTCAGCCCAGATACACTGAATCAATTAATTATTACAGACTAGTAAAATTACCCGTCCTAATAGGACGGCAGTAACAATATTCTGCCTTTAACAAAACGGTATGTGTTTTATTTATAAAGAATATTGTTTACATAAAATTCTAAAATATAAATTTGCTTAAAATTTATGCGGTGCTATGCCTTGAAAGGTAGTGCCCACTCTGCCCACCCACCAACCGATCACTTTTATAATATGCAGAGCTATTTGCAACACCTTCTTCTGCTCCCCAGTGACGATTGTCTCCCACTTATGCTACACTTTTTCTGTTTCCTCACACTAACAGTTGTCCCGCACTTATACTTCACCCTTTTCTGTTCCTCGCATTCACAATCGTCTCCGACTTATGCGTCATGGTTTTTTATGTCCCAATCGATCAGTCATCTCACATTTATGCTTCCTCCATTATTTTTATCTCACAAAATTATTGCTTACTGGAAATTATTCAAGATACTTCAGTTGACCGAATGATTAACAAATTACTCAATGCAGTGCGAATAATTTAATAATTTCCAAAATCGCAGATATAGCGTTTCACAACCTGCAGTAGAAATGATTATTTCATTTTTGAAATAGCTGTGCGGAAAGAACGGATGTTGTATACTTAAATATTAACGGCTATCATTGATTATTAGTGTGCCTGCGTTTAGTAGGAAGCACTTCTCCTCAAAAAGTTAAGTAAAAGGTTCTGTAATAATAAAATTCCAATTTTAGATTTTAAAAAGTGTAGTTGATAATATTAAAGCACAATTACGTTAATCAAAAAGGAAACAATTTCATTAAACACAGAAAGGTACATTTATAATTAATAGTATATTTGTTTGAAAGCAGCTGAGTGCATAATTGTAATTTGAAATCTTTTCTGAATAATACCCCATTCCCTAAAAAGCCCAGGTATTTTAATTAAAATACGCAGGCCGTTTTAGAAAACGGAGTTTTCCATAACTATTTACCTTCAAAAGGAAAAAACAATTGTAATGTAGTTTATCTATCAATCACAGTAAAGTTAATTAACAGATGTTGGAGACGAAACCAAGACCAAATAGAAAATACACAACTTTCAATCCTAAAAGGGATGGAAATGAACTCGATAACGAAATACAATTTGTGCATTGAAGAACATGCGGTTGCTTCGTACAGATTTTGTAATTCGCGTTGTGTAGAGTGTGGCACTTTTGAATTTCATGTGAGATTTGGTATTTTATTTTTCAATTTTGATTTTTAGCTCAGCGGTCAAAGGTTAAAAAACACTGATATCCTAAACTGACTCTAAGTTTAGGAATATCCTAATTTTTGAGATATTTTTGAAGTTTCTAGGTCTTCAAATGCGGCTGTAGTTGTTTTATGTTACGTACAGACACTGGCTTTTTAGTATTAAGATATTTGAGGTAATATCTGCGGTTTTTTCGACTGATATTCTAACACGGCCCGTATAATACACCTTATCCTTATATTAATGTCCTTACTAACCGCATAGGAATAAAGTAGTAACTTACATCAAAAATTTTCAAGCCGTCCTGTTGTACAACAAAATGACTGGCGAAATGACCCAGAGTCTCAGCAAACATGCGAATGAAACATTCACTAATCAGTACATTTTTAGTTGACTCCTTTTGATCTGCTAAATTAAGAACTAGTTGGAGAGCATCTTTCAGTTTTCTGTTTATTCGCTTGGGAAGTATGGTAGCTTCATCCCCAACACAACTAAGTACTTTATTTCCATCCAGATCTACTACGATACCCTGAAATATTTTTGAAAACCATAATAATTGTCTGCCAAATATGTACACAAAATAAGATTTATGAATAGATAATGAACTTACATCGTCTAATGTTTTATCCCAAGGAGTTTGAGAGCTGCGCAGAACACCAATTAAAAAGGGAGCGGGTGCATCTAATACGTCGGTCATACTCAACGGCAAAATAGGTACAAAAGTGTGCTGCCATGTAAATGGATATAGCATTGATTCCAACGCCTCCAAACACAGGGATAAATTGCTAGAAAAATAGTTAAACTTACAATAAGGAATTGAGATATTGGCAATGATACTTTTATAATTAATGCAATAATTACCTTAACGCTCGACTAATAAGAACAACTTTTCGCTCGAGCAAAAGAGAACCAAATAATTTGATGACAATAGACAAGTCAATTGTAGACAGCAAAGTTACTAAATCTCCTTCGTCTAATCGATGATCAGCTCTACGTCGCAAAGTGACGGATTTTGGAGATACAGTCAAATTCTTATAATATTGAATGGCACCTTCATGATAAATTTCTTCTACAATAGGCTCTTGAACAGTTATGCTATCACCGGGATTTGGAAATGGTCTTTTATACAGTTCTTCCATCCAGAAGTGCTTCTGATATTCGCTTAAACCATGTCTTGAAGTTATTTCTCGCAGAACCTTGGTTATAGCAAAAAATTAAAATTTCATTCAACCGTACATCCTCTTACAAGATTTTTATACAACCAGAAGAAATGCTTATAATTAACATAGGTTGCTTTGCTCAAGCCAATAGCACGTTTTTCCTTCATCTTATAAATTGCAATATTTAAATTAGATCTCACAAATAAATAAGTATGTATGATATCAACGCTAACCTCCTTATAGAATCCAATGGCACGATGTGAACTGATAAGGCAGTAAGTAATTGGTATGCAAATTGTTGCACCTTCAGGAAGAATACGATAGCAACACCCATACTTCCTCGACCCTCTTTGATCGGTTATGGCTAGAGTATAAAATTGAGCCGAGATGCCTTCATGACAAGGCCACTCCAAGGAATCAGGGAAACAGAATTGCTCAACTCCATCCGCCAATTTTACCTATTGAACAATGATATTACTATTTTAATACATCTATTATTTAAGACGGAATTTTGGTGAACCCTTTACTGGCATGTTAATATTTGATATTGCAATGCATCAATTATAAACAAATAAGTCAGAGTCCATAGTTAAACTGAAGTTGTTATAAAGTTTACTTACATTTGAAGGATATATCTCTTTAATGTAAGGATGATAAGACCCTTTGTACGGATCCCTGTTAAGTCCAACGACCACAAGGCATTCAAATAAAGGTTCTCCAGTATGTGGAGGTTTCTTGCTGTTCTGAATCATACGGTGAAGGGAAGCTCCTAACTCCTGCATTCGTATGCTAGAAACTCTACGAATATATCCTTTCCGAGCTTCAACGACCTACAATTAACAATGAAATGAGATTTCAGAAAATTAGAAAACCACACGGGAGTCATTAATTAATTATTGCAGACATCATTTACAAGGAAGTAATTAGTAAGATAAGTAAATGACAATGGATTAAAGCAAGAATTGTAAATTATTATTAATACCTGTCTCGCCACATTTGATATTTCCATATCGTTTTCACAGTCACTATCTCCTGTATCTGTAGTACTGTCTCCCATTGGAGTGTCACAGGAAGATAAACTGTCTGAACCTAATTGTATGCCGGAATCTGTACTCGATGTGGCGTCTTTACTTGAAGGGACTGCAGTAGGAAAGAGCTGGTTCATTAAATTTTGGATCTACAACCACAAATAAAAATTTACAAGAATTGGTAAGGTTAACAACAGTTCAGTGTACTATTATTACAAATTGTCTTTGTATATTTTGTTCATTTTAAATTACGGGTCTTACAGAGTGCTGAATTCCAGAACGGAAATGTTTATTAGGAATGGACCCATTGCTGTTTTGCGTGTTTGTGGATGAATTGCTGGATATGGTTGAATCTAAACTAGGATAGCCTACATTGGGCATGTGTGGCACAGTATTTCTTCGACCATTGTTGACACAAGCGATATGGTTAAGAGCCCATTCCGATTTAGATTTTGTACTCATTCGTTCTTCGTTTTGAGATTGGCTGACGTTGTCGTTGCTACTACTTTCCCGTAAGGTCATATTGGCATCTACATAAGTCTGCGAATTATTTTGGTACTCGTGTGGAAGAATAGATTGAACACCATCCCGTTCACCCGAATATTTTACCCAGTCTGCAGAGGAAGCTTGCTTTGCATGTTTGCTATTTACATTCGGAGGTGTAGCTATCATTGTGGATATGTCACTTAAATTCTCTAAGCCAAACTGAGGATTACGACTGCTATTATTATTATTTCGTTTTGCTTCTAAAGGCGGTGGCGGATCATTAAAAACGAATGCTGCTATTTCATTTCCAATTGATTGTCTCAAGCGACCGTTGGGACGCATGTTGGAAATAGAATTTGTCATGTCGGTGTCCATTGCTGATGGTCTAAGACGATTTTTGTTTCTGATTACGATTTGCGATTCTGTTTTTGAACGTGTCAAAACAGGATGACCCGGAGGATTGGACACTGGTGCTGCAGGACTAATATTATGGCATTTAGAACTTTCAAAACTTTTATTTTTAAGAATCTCAGCTTTAATTTTCTGATTGTAGTTTTTGCTTATTTTGGCAGAATTAGTTGCTTGCGAAACATTGGCTGTAGCGAACACATAAACATCTTCAACGGTGTTTGTTGATTTCCCTGTTTTCACATTGTTACTTTTATTGGCATTACTAGAAACCTTATTTTTATTGGGCACATTGACATTAAATGGGTGGTCGATATGAAAACGTGTATTGGTGGGCGTATGAAGATTGCTTGGAGTAACTGTCTTTCCTGCAGTATTTCCTGAATGACCATAAATATTTTTGTCCCCCGGTGAACTTTTATTTTCTTTAATTTTTCCTTGGCTGTTGTTTTGATTATCCGACAGTATATCATACAGAAAAGTACGAGGAGGTTTCTCGGGAGGTTGACTTTTGGGAAGCACAGGTGGTTGAGGTGAAGAAATGTCTTTGTTTAAGACAGTTTGTTGCTTATCAGGTTTCTTATGACTCATATCATAATTCGCAGCGTACCTAATTTGATTTTCGGACAAATGGCCATATTGGGCATCAGCCATAATCACACCACTGTTTTGCGTGGTTAGTCTTGCCGTAGACGGATGGGACGGTGGCGGTGTCAAAGTTACAGGGGGAGCTCTGCTCTGATCTCGGATATCAAAATGTGAGGGTACGTAATTTCCTGAAGTACAATTTGCTAATTGAGAAGGATCTAATCTTTGGTAGGAATTTATGTTTGGTTCCTTGTTGCTGGTTGGCAATGATTTAGAATGTTCGTAAACCTGAGACTGAATTTGGGAATGAGTGGGTCGCAAACAAACACTGGCCGCCCTTTGAGCAGATCTCTCATTTACACTGGTGTCCCCAATTCCTGGGGAAACCGTAGTGGCACACGGTGCTGACGCATCTAGGGATTTTACTCTTTCTAACACTAATTTCGTTTTCCCGAATCTCGAATCTACACAGTCAACTAAATCCTTTTGTCTGAAGGCATTGCTTCTTTTAACACGACCGTAGACTCCTGAGGAGGAGCATGTTGAATTGGAGGCTGAAGACTGATGAGTATTGGAATGGGACTCAGAATTGCTTATGTTGTGAGTATTGCTAAGATCGCTTTGTAATGTATGCTGATGAATATCATTTTCTACATTGCTGAGAGCCACGTATGGAATGCTATTATTATTAGTGCAAGCACGATTTTCTATCTCAGATGCTAATGCATTATTTAAAACATTTACGTCCATTCGCAGTGCAGAATCGTTTTGAACTAATGAATATCGCGATTCCCTTTGCATTAATGCACTATCTGTATGCAAACTAACTGCGTTGCTTACGTAAATCCCATTCCGTCTATTACCACTCACGAAAAGGCCATCTGAAGATACATTATTTTTCTGTGATTCATTTCTAATCTTCTCCGCAGAAATGTTTTTGTTCCCATCCACCATTGACCCGTTGTGAATCTTTGTCTTCCGATTTTCTGCTTTACATACAGTGCGGTTCTCCACGCTCCCATGATTGTAGACAGATGATTTTTGATCCATTTGGTACCAGTGAGCGCTTGAAGTTCCGGTTATCTTTAATGACGTCGAGGTTGCATATTTGTTATCACCCTTTCCAACCACACCGTTTGCGTTATCATTGGTATAATTGCTCAGCACTTCAAACTGCTGCCGAAGTGACTGCACTTTGTTTCCATCCATCAGGACTCAATTCATTCACGCAGAAGGCTCAGTTCAATGATCTGTTTGGGCAAATAAAACAATCATCGCAGATAAATAACCAGGGTAAGATTATCCATAATCCATCCATACCTATTACAGTGACATATATACCAAACTATGCATAACAAATGTCCTATATAAAGCAGAAATAAATTCATGTATTGTATTCGATTCCTCATTTTCAGAACTTTAATTGCTTGTAGGACACAAAATTTTATTGTGCATCCATGCGAAAATGAACTGCTAAAAATATACATGCTTTTCAAAGATAGATTGTGCCTAAATCAATTACCACACAAAATACAACAAAAACAGATCATTGCTATTTAGTACACAAAAAATGCAAGACAATGTTTTACCAAGTTTTTATGTTATAATAAAAATTATATCTATCTATATTACGTTTATCTTTAAAGATGGCCAGTGAAGCCTTTTGAAAGTGTGGTCAAAATATTATAAAATTTCAATTTGAAGCTCCGCATTCTATTTTATTTACAATACCAATAAAAATAACCAAAATTTCACGGCATAATAAGCTGTAACCCATTTACCTGTAGTACGCACAAAAACCCTAATGAATTTTCAGAATTTAATTTTGAATTAAAATTTAGTCGTTGCGTGAAAAAGAAATAATATTATTGTCTTTTCTAGTCATAAATTGTAACGCCAATCTTAGCATAAACAATGCAGGAAAATGGCATACTGAATTTCTATACATCCATTATTACTGGTAGAAAGAAATGTGACTCACAAAAGTGATCGCGTTATAACACTTACTTATCCAATCTTTGACTATTTAATTATAAATGTAAAAATATTACGCCAGTACACATAACTTAGTTTGTTAAAAAAATATTCATATGCTAAAATTTTTCAACGAACTAAATACCAAGCTACCGTAGCGTAGAGAGATTATAAGATTAGCTATCAATGTTTGGTTCTTTTTAACAAACCAGTTTAAGCAGCCAAGCTAGTGCTCACTGCCGCATAGATGCAACAATAATTTCAAACAGACGGCTCAAAAATGCCTGCTCCTTAAAATAGAACTTATTAGGATGTTGTAATTAAAGTTTGTTAAAGTTATATCAAGACGCCACACAGTGCCGTACATAACCATTATGTTTAGATTGGGATTACAATATTTGCTTTCAAAGATATTAGAACTTACAAAGTATGCTACATAAACAAAAGAAAAAACACGATTAAAACATCTGATAAGCATTGTAAACCTATGACCTCCTAATTGCATGGTATATTATACAACCCAAGCCAACAAACTAAACTACGTTGCAATTATATTATAGGTTAGATATTGAATCAATGGCTTAAGTCAATTAAACAAAACTCCAGTAAACCATTTATACTTATAATTGAATAAACAAAATCAATCCTCATAGAAATCACAGTCAAAGCGTCTGCATTACCAGACCAAAACTGATGGCCAGTAAATTGTATATAGATAATTTGGGTACTCCTATTAATTAAGGGTCAACAGTGAATAATTCCAGAGTGTCCACGACAACATATAGATAAAGAATTTACGTTTTTTTGGATGCATGACTTTAATAATGAAAAAAATTGTCCTTGATAGTAAAAGTTGGAAAGTCATGACAAAGTGATATGAAAATATGGTCTTACTTCATGAAAATTACAAAACTGCTTAGAGAAGTCCCCATTTTTTGAAAGTTTGACAGCTTAGTACATGCATATGTACATGTACTACTATATTCAAGGGCAGAATTAATTAGGATCTTAGAATAATTGCATTCATAATCAAGAATATTCTTCACTGCAAAATCTTCACTGTAAAGGCGAAAGCAAATCATTAACCTTGAAATGAATTATTAATTCTATTTTCCTTTCATATATTGTACTACTAATTATCCAGCACCAGCACCATCACGTTTGGTGATATAACAATAGAGATATTAAAATTAATTGAAATGGAGCCATAAAACTTAACGTTATTGTCGGAAATATAATTTATACGAGCTAAATAGCTCTATAAATAAACTTTCTTTGTTAAGTTGGCTGTTAAGTTAGGTATGGTATTAATAAACGACTATGTGATGCTAAATCGCCCGGTTTTCTTATTGAAACATAGGTCGCCACCACTTTTGACCGGTTTTAAATTCGTGTATCGTAAAATGCATTATATAATTTATAAATATACTGCACTACGTTATGAACATAATGCAAATAGGTAGTTAACCTTATGTATTATAAGAGATTTTTATTTTATACTCACGCGAACAATGGCATCTTGAACTGAAAATACGGGATTCAACAGAGAATTCCCCAGAGAGGAGTCAGGCATAAGATTTGAAAAGTTGATGGAAATGGGGCTGCCAGAAAATTGAAGCTAAGTATACGTAGTTGGTGGTGAAGAGGTCACTAGAGCATACAGTATACCATAACTTGCCAGATTATTTTACACTCATTGATCAAGTGTTCACAAAGCAATGATTACTCTTCCGATTGACGATTACAAATTGCCGATCAAAAGATAATGTTAACAACTGAACGGTACAGAGCAAAACGAAACGTGGAAATTTTAGTTGGACATCAGTGTTATAAAATCAGTCGAAACTGGAGAGCAGAGTTGCAGAATTTCGTTTTCCCAGTTGCACATCTCTGGATGATGAGTAGAAAATAGCAGACACTAATTTTAAAATCAGTCGATAAATAGTTGCACACAGCAAGGAGTAGGTCAGCATTGAGTGTCGTAAGTAAGCAGAGTTACTGATAAGAGAATTGATAACGGTTATTTAGTTATTGATTGGAACTGTGGACTGAGTCTCCATTTTCAATGGCTTATCAGTCATTTAACAGTCGGTGTGTAAATAAAGTAAACGGCACTTTTAAATTTGGTCTATGACCACCCATAATTGATAATAGAATAAATACTATATAAATATTGGTGAATTATAAATTGTGTAAAGTGAAGATGAATTGATCTCTACTGTGGAGTTACGACGCAACAATGTAGAACAATTGACAACATTCAGTGATCAAGCTATCAAAAATGTAATAATAGACGATAGAAGATGATAGTTGTAAGTGTTGTATTTAATGATCACAATCAACAGTGATTAGGATGTAGAAGGGTAGCAGAAACACACGGCAAGAGTCTATCAGCCACAACATTCAGAACATTACACTGCATATCAACAACATATGAACAATGATGGTAATTAAACGATAGTTGATATTGATACTGGGATTCATTAGCTTCTAAATGCTGGTAGTAACAACTAAAAATTAGCAACAATTATTACAATTATCCTCATTTATTTATCTTTGTAACGCTAGAATTAATAAAATACGCCAAAGAATCATTTTCGATGTATTGTTGGAGAGGAGGAGAAAAGAAAAACGTAAATATACACTCACAAAGTCACAAAACAACATGCCTAACGTGGTTTTACCCTCACACGTATATCGTTGCAAGTTACCATACATTGCATTACTTTCTTACATATCAAATACCATCACCAATGCAATACAATACGAAATATAATATTTGCATTATTACTACGGATTGTATACCTACACATATTATTATTATAATTTAAAGCCCTCACCTTGTATACGTACTTCAGTACAGATAACAAACTACATTCTATGCTGTAGAGGTCTAACGGACGGAAGCATAGTCTATCAATTCTGTGTAGGTCGCTAATAAATACCTAAAATACCCACATAATATACAAGACAACTGGCGTAGTTAGTGTGTGTAATCTACCAACATAGTAGCACATACAGTATGCTAATGTCGACAGTTTCCATACCCCTAATCGACTATTTAGGGTGAATTTATTAGGAGGGGACAATTTTCGAAAATGGAGGTTGGGGAAATTGGCCCCCCCTTTTAAATTGACTCCAAGTTGTGTAAAGCGGAAAAATATGAAAAACAAATTGAAAAATCAAAATCTTTGTCGAGTATGGATATTACACTGTTCATAAAGACATACTGTAGGTAGGTAGAGGTAGAATCTACCTGTACTGCCTGTGTGTACAGCTTCTATCCTCTGTTCTGCCTTCTGCCTGTCTCTTCTTCTTTAATAGGTACATCGTGTTCGTGTTTTATACTTGAGCAGATTCTATTCGAGTCGCGCTTCCCTTCAAATACTGAAATATTACAATAAATGAACCAAAGCTGTCAACATTATAATATTATACCTTGGGATAAGTAATCCTTTTAGTACTTTTTAATTTGAATAAACCGATACAGTTAGCAAGGTTACGAGATCATGTCATTGAGCGATTATTTATTGAACAGATAAAGTTAACCCATTTCAGTAATTATTCACTTTCAATTCTTGTTTTTGAGTTTCCAATAAAACAAAGTAGTGTAAAGTGGAGGAGCTATTTAATTGCGAAAAGGGCTAATTATTATTAAACTGTTCACGACAAAAAGTTAGGGTTTTAATATTTTAAAATTTAGGATCTCCTTACAAATGGCAGGAAGTGAACAACAAGTATCCTCTTTGCCCTTGCCTCCGAACTGCTTTATAGGACTTTTCAGTGATGAAAATATTAAAAGAGGAAGATCTCCTAAACCCCCACCACCACCCTCTACTCATGATAATTACTTAATGTTTGGGGTTCCTTTTCATGCTGATGACGTCATAATTCGCCCACTGGAAAGCCAGGTATGTCTCACAGCTTGTGAAATATGACCTTTAGCATAAAATATATTTTGACGAATTACTTTTTCTTTTACTTATTAGTGCCTATTGGTGTAATGTTTTGCTATTCGTGAATTACTTTTTGTTTTGCAGGGTATTAGAAGACTTTATCCTCAAAATTTTGACCATAGACGAGAATTGAAGAAACTTAATCACTCCGTTTTAGTTAACTTTCTGGATTTATTAGACATTATGATACATAGTCCTGAATCTTCCAAGAGACAGGACAAGATAGATGATATCAGTTTGCTTTATATTCACATGCACCACTTAATAAATGAGTTTCGCCCCCATCAGGTGAGAAATTATTCATATTGATATTAAAATACTCTGACATAAATTACTTTATACATCAATTATATTTTAATATGTGTATTTTAATTTAATTTTATTTATTTATGCTATTTAATATTTATAATATTATATAGTAACATATTATTTAATATATGTGTGTTTTAATAGGCTAGAGAAACGCTTCGTGTTATGATGGAAGTTCAGAAACGACAGACTTTAGAAACATGCGACCGATTCCAAAAACACCTGGAAAAAAGTGTAGAAGTTATCAGACAAACACTTGGCAATCTTCCAGAACAATTTGATGTCGAAAGCAAACTTCTTGCCGCAACGGAGGGATTTTTCACAACTCGTCCTTCAGCGAATAAAAAGGCATTGGTGAGTAGTCAAGATCAAATGATGTGCGATATAGTGGATTCATTGTAAAAGAGGATATTCGTTTCATATTTATGATTTTAGTACATGAAAATAAATGTTCAAAGCAAATTTTTTAAATTCATTACAAGTCTCACCTTTAATTTACATAGTAATTTCATTCCTAAAATCAAGTAACAGATAACATAAGCAACCATTTTAACTTCATGCAATAATAATTTAATTACCAAATGGGATTAATTCCGAAACAGAAAATACATATGCAGTGATTTTAACTATGGGTTTACCTGCTTTCACTTCCAATTTCAGAGTACATTAGACTTTTAAACAAAGTTATATTAACTACTTAAACATTTTAAAAGCTACTATATTGTGAATTACTACGCTACTATCATCTAATTAATTTGTGAAGTTGTACAGATAGCTTTAAGTATTGAAAAGTTATCTTTCGCATTAGTGTACTCGTTAATTCTACAAAACTAAACAATTGTTCCTTTATGTTGAAAAACTGTATTCATATTACAAAAACAATTCAAAAACAGTCATATTTAATTGGGAAAATCAACTAATATCGTCCTCGGAAAGGTCTCCTGGAGCTTCGACCCCCTCCACGAAATCTGAAATTGCTACGACCACCACGTCCACCTCGGTTTGTTGGTTGTGAATCTGTTGATGCATCAGAAAAAACAATAAATAATATTTGTAAAATACTATTTATAATGATTAAAATGCAATGGTTCCCAAATCATTCGATGTACATAGCAATACAATTAAGGAACGGTATGCTTACTGTAAACACCAGCACGAGATGAAAATTTTCCACTGGGAGGTTGGTATCGAACAATGTCTCTTTCAGCTGTGCGAGGGGTTTTGGCTGCAGGTCCAACAATTGCGGTAAGTTTTCGTTTTTCTGGTGCACCACTCATTCCGCCTCGCTGAAGGGGCTTCCAAGATAAACCTACAATAGAGGTGTACCTCGGGGGGTTGTGCCATGCATCCTTCACAATTGTACTCACATTTGCACAAAGTTTCAAAGCTTGAATCTAAATCAAAAATAATTCTTAAGTATTACCTTTACTATTGAAGGTTGAATTACATGTTACATGGATAGTACATACTAAGAATGAAGGTTAACAACAAATGCATCCCAAATAACAAACAATATAGGTAAGACGATATCCAGGACATTCCGTTGTGTGCTATTTAAAATATTGTTTGAATACCTTATATTTGCATTCGTCAGTTTGGAACTGCTCTCCCTTCTTCGCTGCTAAATCTTCGCGAAGTTTTTTCATGTAAGCTTGCACCATGCGGGCAAAATACTGAAGACGGTTTCGGAAGTCTTTTAATTTGTCTGGATCCGCGCTTAAGAATTCTGGAGCGAAAGCTCCAAGTTTATGGACCACGAATAATATGCACTCAACAAAACCGTAGTTATAGTCAACATTTTGTCCATCAACTTCTGGAGGAATTGGTAAGAAATCCTGCAAACATGAAATATAGCCGAATGATAAAATCATGATTATTAAACAAAATGTCAAAATAAATAATAATTAAAGTAAAACATACAAGCAGAACTTTATACACCACTTCCAGACATTGTAAAGCTACATCATGGCTAAGCTGCTTCACATGAAAAGTAAAATCTGCAAGGGTCCGTAATGTTTCATTTTGAAGTCTCTTTCCGTCATCGAGCAAAATAAAGTCGTTTAAGAAGGGTAAAACTTTAGTGCAGAAGTACTTTACAAATGTATTCGAACTCATGGTTGGTTGCTGTAAATAAAAGTTTTTAAAATAAGTTTTAAAATATTTTGGCTAACTTTTATCTTTCGTTTAAGTATTTATTTAAAAATTGGGAACTGCTATTACAAGCACTAGAGGATACGCCGATTTCGAGATGGCTAATAAACGTTCAACGTATTCAACATCAGATGCATCAAAATCTTTGTCGATTTCCAGCAGTCCAATAATCATATCAATTACAGTCTGTTGTCCACTGGTGGTCTTGAGAATACGGGTTTCCAACAGAATGTCAATTAACGATTGAAAGTCTTCGCCAACTAATGCCTGAAATATTTAGTAATTAATGTATTATTTTTGCATTTTTGCAGTATTTTTTTGTATTATTCTAAAATGTTTCATAAATCTTAGCATACCGCAGCCGCTCTCTTTGCTTCAGAAAGTAGGGTCTTTTCAAATTCAGCATTCACTATTTCTGGACTAAAATCTTTTAGTTTGGTTGCTAAGAATTTTAGAGCTCTCTCCTTGACAATATCTTCACCTAAACCGATTTGAGAAAATAAACCAACAAGGGCAGCTAAAAATGAAAATTAAATGCATTCGTTTTAATTCTGCATTCTGTGAAAGGGGTACGAATAGACTATAAGAAAACTCAAAATCCATTGTCAAATAAATTACCTTGCGCATCAATATGAAATAGACTCACTATACACGTTTGGACGCCATTCAATTCACTTAAATCTGCTGTTTGCATTAATTGGGCATAGACATCCGCAATTTTTGGCACAAACGTCGTTATTTTTTTGCAAACCGTTATGAGATCTTTAACAACTTGCTTGCGAATCTTTAAAAAACATAAATCAATTGTATTTGTCAATAATTCAACTTTTGGAAGCGGGTCAAAATGATTCTAAATTTTCGCTTACCGATATGTCATCATCTTCACACAAATCTAGCAATGCGTCAATGGCATCATTATACAGTAAAGGAAACATATCTAAAAACCTGGTGATGAACTGAGACGCCAAGCGTTTCTCCTTATCCGACCTCTTTACAGCAGACAATAAATCCCGAAACTCTGGTTCCAGCTTTAAAGGAAAAAATATGATTTTGTTTACGTACTCGACTGATAAGACGATTGACAACTGAGATAGAAGGAACGGTTCAAAATAACTCTTTTACCGTTGTCTTGTCACTGGCTGAATTGAGTTTTTCGTAAATCTTATACATTTGTTCTATACCGGCGGCTTCTTGTTGTAATTGCAAAGCAGTTTTCGATTCTTTTCCTTTCGATTTGGTTGCACTTCCAGTTTGTTCAGCAGAAACTTCTGCTGCCGTGGCGGCAGCCCCCGTTCCTGGCATCTTTGTGAACTGAAAAAAGAAAGGATGCCATAAAACCTAAAACCTAAATTATTTTCTCCAACATGGCAATCACAATTTTAGCCGCTACGGCATTTTTAGAAAATTGTCGAATGTTCTCTAATTCGACGGGTAGCTAATTATTACCATTATACGATAAGTGCACATTTTGTCCCCGGATTACTGGGATTACAATGTACAAAAATTACATAATGTTCACCGGTAAACCATTGAGCTATCTAGAATCATATAGCTTAGCTTAGCTCATGTATTCACACTACAAGTAATGAAAAATTCGAAACATATCTATTATGGATAACTAACATGATATCACATTTTAAATATTGAACATAATTTTTTATTGTTAAACAGTTAAAAATTAATATTTGTACTAACCTTTATAGTATGGATGAAAGAGAAATATTGCACAATTTTGTAATTCTAAACAATTGGGCACTGTGATAAAAGCAGTGGTAAGGGTTATCACTAGTGTAAAGTAGGGACTATCAAAGTCGAGATTTAAAATTGAATGCCAAAATTATAATTATAAAAAACAGTTAAATAACATCAGCTTATCAGGATCCCAGAGCAATAGTGACAGTCTGACCGAACTTCACACAACAATAAATATGAGCAGCAGTCGCCGTCGCCACTACACTACACATTCTCTACGCAACTCTTGCTTGCCCTGTTGTAGATTATGGTTGTATACAGTAAAACACCAAATAGGGACCAGTGCCATAATATTTAAAAACAAATAAAACTTGTCTGCTTAACCTTGATCTGGAGTACTTTCCTATAATCACTTTACAAAAGCGTGTTTTCCATCAGCTTGATGCAAAAAAAACCGCAATAGATTGTAATGACCGTCGCTTGATTTGGCAGTTCATTTATGGTGGTCTTCGTTTAAGGTGTCAGAAAATGTGGTTAAAAACTATTTTCTATGATATGTGTGTTCTACCATGTACTAAACTTCCATATAAGTCTTTTGAATATTAGAGTGGTTTTTAATTACTGGCCAATGTATTATAAGATGGTTCCAAAATCAAAATCCTGCTTAACTCTGCAATACAATAGAGTAGTTTTCTCATTTTGGCTACTATGGAAAGGTGGCCTTTAGTTGGTGTTTTCCGGTATGCTGTAATGTTTATGGGAGCAGGGCTGAATATGGATCAAATGAGTGTGTTTGTGTTCGAATAAGAACTGCCTCGACCAGCATTTAGGCTTCAACCATAGCTCTGTGAAGTAGCCTTGAAGTGTAGCCAACAAAAGTCTGGAGCCCGGCAACAAAGGTTGCGTCGGCTTGTGCGTGGGGAAGCTAGGCTTCTCGTTCTTCAAAATCGTGACTTAAAATTTCTACACACGTATAAATAATAATATACGGAAGGAATACATTTGTGATTTTATAATTCACAGCGGAAAGTACACTTTACTCAGTATATGGAAATGCTTGTCCGTCCCTTGATTGGGAAAAAGTAACCAAAATGGATGTATTCATTACCGGACAGCGACACGTCTACTGTATGGACATTTTTCTCTGCTGATTTGAAAAAATTAAACAATTCCAGTTCAAATATTTACTTTTAATTATCAATATTTTAAAAGAAATTTGACAACAGCAAATTGGTACTTTCTATAAACACTATTTGGTATTTAGATTGACAATAAACTATTGTTTAGATGCAGGCACTCTCTCGCACTAAACTGTCATGCATACGGTACATACCCAATGCTACAACAATTACAAAACCCTTAGCTAGTTCTATCTTAATGACTCCTAAGATGTACTTTAACCATATTTATAATAAACTGTGGTAAACGCTGTAGTAAGGTGTACGAGATAACTTTAAGAAAGGGTACACGGTTAGGGGTCGGGTACACTGTCTGACTGACTGTTCACGGTAGGGGAAACTGTGGGGAAAAGTGTCTGACTGGGTGTTGGAAACAGTATCTGATTGAGTAGCGGAAACAGTGACTGACTGGGTAGCGGAAACGATGTCTGACTGGGGGTCGGAAACGGTGTCTGACTGACCAAAACGATGGAAGATGTCGTTTTTTAAAGTTGACCGAGGTATCCCACTTGAGCCGAATTTTGACGGCTGAGCAAATACTAGGGTTATGTTTAACATTCTTCTAGTTTCCTTTGCGAGCACTCACTCAGTGTCCCTCCGATGCCATAATGTTGTGCACTTGCTCCAATTTGTATGCCAATCGTTGCTTTTGAGAGAACTCATCTTCCTCCAGAGTCATCATCAGTTGATCATTGTATTTCGAGGCGTAGTTGTACAACTCCAGTAGAGCGCTCTCAGTACTAAACTCCGCAGCGTGCAGCTAAACCACAACAAAGTCATGTCACACCTCCATACAACCCAAATAACCCAATTCTCACAAACAATAGTCAATGTCACTTACTCGAGATTCTTCAGCCAACATTGCGTTCATATCTTGATCGGAAATGCAGGGCATGGCTTTAATATCCGCGTAGTAACGTTCCACCCATTCTTTGTAGCTTGGAATGTCTTTGGCGTACAACAGTTTACTACTAGGCGAGTCCTTGCCTGAAATCCCATACAGTACACTTCTCAAATATTCATCCACCATATCAATAATTTAAAACGTTCACAACTCGGCTAATCCAAATCCAACTCCTTTTCTATACAAGCATCTTACCCAGACGGTGCTCCGACGTTGAGCAAGCGTCCATGAAAGTTTGTGCAACGACAGAGAGACAGGAGTCAACGATATTCGACTTATGTATATCGAACACGAAGTTTGGGTTTTTGATCAGGTTCACCCAGAATCTTAGTCATTACACTGCAAACACAAATGTCATTTCACAATTATCAATACAATTAAGTAAAACCAGTAGGCTAGGTCCTCTTTAATATAATATCAAAATATTTTAAAGAATTTCCCTGCCTGTTATTTTTCCATGTGTGAACCACTTCCGGATCTGTTAAGCCATGCTGCAGGGCCTGATCGTCCAAAAAATCAAACATGTACTTAATTGCCAAAGGAAGTGGCGCGCTTTCTCGGAGAGTTACACTGAATATTGTCTCAAATAAATCGTCCACAAACTTTTGAAGAGTCAGCTATTAAACATCAAAAATGATTACTACTTTTTTCTCAATTAGCATCAAGTGTCACATTCATGCACACTATTTTCCTAACAAGGGGACTTAAGTAAATATATGACGCTATCATACAGACCATACAAAATTGGAAAGTGAGTTCAAAAAAGTATACCTTAGTAGCCAGCAGTCTTGTGAGGAAAATTTCCGACACCATACTGTTTCCCTGTTCTCCCTCATTTGTATTATCTGAGTCTTGATGCTTTCCCAAGTGCCACACCTTACAAAATATTAAGCAAACGCATACACAGTCTCAAGACAAAGGTAAACTTCATTTACAATAAAACTCAGTTACTTTCGTGGCACCCTCATTGCTTAATAGTAAAGTTGATCTGCTGGGAGTGGGATTTGCTGATTTGTTGCTAAAATTGAGCTTCTCATACTCAGGAGTCTTTCTAGAGCCTTCAGAGGGAACGGGCATATTGTAAGACTTCTTTGGAATCAAAGTCAGACAAGCTGCATCAGGCACCTATTTTCCGTGCATACAATATGCCTATTAAAAATATGCGGCACTTATACATTTATTTAATATTCACCATGTAATGACTCAATGTGTTGAGCATCTTCCATTCTCCCGTAATCTTAGTTGTACTGTCTTCATCGTATAGACAAAGTTGAACTTTGTTACCGGTACGCCATTCTATTACATGTGGACAATAAATATCCGGTTGAAATTCAAATACATAGCCCATTTTAAATACATAATTAGTACTATGCTTATTACCAAGATCCAGATCTTCTTTTCTGGGACGTTGACTATAATGTTTGGCTCTGTAAATGGTATCGAGAGCTTTCTCTTTCACTTGATCTATTGTGTCACAATCTAAGACTTTCACAGGAACGTTTGTGTTTTTTTGGTTTACGTCGAGGATATTAGTGTAAGTTGTTTGGTGCGGCATTGATACGAACAGAGTCTGAAAATCAATAAAATTACTGGTAATTGAGAAAAGCTTTTTACTAATAGTGTATGCATAATTTTCTATAGGTTTTACCATATGCTTGTAGTTAATTGATTGCCGGAAAAGTTTACTCTCTGTAAGTGAATATTTGGCTTCTGAAGTTACTGCATCAACAGGGCCCTTGTCTACTTGTTGCTTAATAGCTCTGTAGAGCATATAGAGTGGCTCTCCGGCACACTCTTTCAAGAATTTATGTAAGAGAAAGGTGAACCATGCTGACAACATCTTTTCTGCCACGCTATCGGTTCTGATGGAATTGCAATAATATTCGATATAACTTAATTATCACTTTTCCAAGACTAACAATGGTTTTTTTAAGCTTGCGTACCTTCTAAGCAAAAGCTTTGGCTGATTTTTACCCAACATGGACTTTTCGATCAATTCCGCCAGAAGTTTCTTGAGTATTTCTGTGCAATATTCCAATTTATCTTGCAAAGACACCATTAATAGTGACGCAACGTTGACCCTGAAAATAACAGTACATTAAGAATGCAGATGCACGTATTCGATTCCCGGTTGACAATCTCAGTACCAGTTCATTTAAAAAAATAATTCACTAAATACCTGTCCGTCATAGAGAAATTGCTATTATTTTCTAATGTGTGGATAAATTGTAAAAGGAATGTTTTGTTTGCAATAAGAGTAGAAAAATGACGGAGGCCCAACGCTTGGTAATGCAAATTAGCTGTATCTAATTGTAGGATTGCGTGGTCTTCTCCATTAGGAAATAAAATCTTCATGGAGTAATTGCGGTAATCAAGGAATGGGATTCCAGCAGAGGAAACATCGCCAGTTAAATCAGTCATTTCAGTCTGCAGCTCAGCAAAAGCTGGAATAAATTCAATTTGCAGATTATTAGTACAATTACATGCATCAGCTTTTAAATTTAAAAAATTGCCTTTTTTGCATTCAGCAGCAACTTTTAATTCAAGTACATCCATTTTTTCTTGCATATTCTTAAGAATGCGGTTGCTGTCTGTGTATTTACGGCGATATACGACCAGAATAACAACTAAGACCACAAGAAGTATGCAGCCGACTGAAATCATTGCATACAGTATTGCTCGAGGAGACTCTGCTTCAGAAGCATGATCATATTTTAAGCGACCAATAATATAGGTGAGATTCTTTCCAACTTTTACCTATTTAATTCAATCACATGAAACTGTATTACAAAGCAAAGAATCATTTATATTGTCAAAAATGTTACCGTAACAGTCGGCGGTTTTGACGAAACTAGTCGACCGTCTTCACCAATATCTGGAGGTTGGACAGTTGGGGGTTTGCACGTCAACTGGTTTTTCGACAGCGATGTTACATTGCACACGCTATTGCCAATATAAACAACTACATCTGATTCATCACAAGCAGAATCCAAATATCTTCCCTGTGTAGTTTTTCAAAAAGAAATACGTTTTGCATTTCTCCTATTAGGTAATATGATTACTAAATGTCTGTACTCACATTAATTGTTAAGTAGTCACTTTTTAAAGCTTTGGTTTCTTCTTCAAACTGATTGTAGTGAGGATTAGGAAATAAGAGAAATTGGTGATGCTCTTGTGTGAAATTAAATATGTGATAAAATACGGTGTCCAAAATGAAGCCATACTGCAGTCTTAGATAGCCATCTTTGGCCTCCGCGTCCGAAAAGTTTGGATAAACGTCAAAAGTTGGTGTCAAGCAAAACATCGTTACATTTCCAGATATACTGCATGGCTAAAACAATAACATTAAGCAATGCCATAATTATGTACAATAATCATAAATGATTGTTTAAACTGAAGTATTTGCAACTTACGCTTATAAACTTGGTATCATTATATATGACATATATGAATGGTTCTTGAACAACGTCAAAATTTCGACCTTCAACTGTTACATTTATTCCTCCGGCAGGAATTCCACGAACCTGCTTTTCCTAATAACAGTGAAATAGAGTTCCATTAAGAGACAGAATGCTATATTTCACAATTGTTAAGTGCATCTTGATACTGTTTAACTTTTGCTAAAAGAGTTTTATCAAACCTTTTCGAGAATTATCTCCGGATTTTCTACGTATGTAAATCCAGTTTCAAAAGTTCTGTCTCTCTGATCAAATTTGACTATTACATGTCCTTTCCCTTTTCTTTTATTGGTACCAGTTCGGCATTCAATTCTCGACGCTTCTTTCCTAAAATATGCAATGGAATACAATGCTAACACACCACTACTATATAAAAGATGCAAACTGATTATACTTAACGTAGTACGGATATTAAATAATTTGGTAACAGCTATAATAGCTTTTGCAAAATAACTGTCAAAAATGCATTAATAATCAATGAAAACACTTACAGTAGTATAGTACACGGAACACTTTCCACAAAAGCTTTTATGTGACTCCCAGAATTGAGGTGATCTCCAAAAATTGCGAGACGGGTACCACCAGCTATTGGTCCGCGTGATGGACTAATTCCCTTGATTTTAGGATCTACAAAACTGAATTTTCCAGCTGATTCAGCTCTAAAATCAGCGATTTTGACAATTATTGGTCCAGCTTTGGGTTCATTTATTCCAGGTCCGTCTAATCTACAAATTATTTTCCGAGTTTGCTGATACAAATGACGATATGGCTCACATGAAACTCCAGCGACTGTAACACCACTGTAGATATCCTAAAGAGTGAATGACAAAAAAATCACTAATAGTATTATTTTGGCAACATACTTAGAACTTAAAGTCCTTAGAAGTGTCAATTTATATGTTAGACTTACATCAGAGACTATAATAGTTAAATTATTTATATACTATTATCCAATATTTTTCTATGGACTTACATCAAATGTCTTCCCAAGATTAATTCCTTCTATGGTAACGTTGGTACCTCCTTCCCAGGGTCCTGAAGGAGGACGAAATGAGCGAATTTCTGGATTGGGACAAGTTTGATTACGACTCAACCAGACTCCTTGGCCGTTGTCGCATTGTTCCCTTACTTGGCAGCGATTAGAACTTTGACACCAGCCGCAACCATACTTTTCGTCCATTGCCCAACACATGCCGCAATTATTGGCCATTGCAGGGCATCGGTACACCATTACTGTTTCACAAAAAATTGCAGGCAAAGTTGCATAGGCAATGTTATAGCATTAGTAATACAACAACAATGTAAATAATTATAGTACTGTGAATATTATCTGGGTTGTCCAGAGACTTGGTTTCCCCTCCGCCCCACACAACTGCAAATGGCACTGTTATGTTTGAAACTGGAGAATTGTAGTTAAATGGAATAGGATCGCAGTAGATTGTGTTCTCCACAAGCTGAGCATCGGCAGTGGTCACTCGTCCCACGATATTGAATTGACATGAAAAACGGGTTTGGACAATTATTTGTTGCTGGAGAAAAATACAATTATAAATGTACATATCTGTGTTGCATATATTTGCATTCTTCATCGATTACGTATTGTCACTTACGGCGATATTATCCACTTTGACTTGAATCCTTTTGAGTGTTCCATAAGGAACTAAAAGCTCAGAGGACCCATTTGTAACGTTTATTCTAGGACAAAAGCTAGGCCCACTGCGTATGCTTGGACCAACTCTCTAATATATGAAACCAATAATATTTCAATGTACACGAGTAAGTAATTTTTAAAGTAGCAGAGTGATTATTTATTATTAGAAGTCAATTCAATTCGCATTAGTATTTCTATTGAAATTCATATTCAAACAGTAGCTTAAATAACTCTTGATAAGATTAGTGAGTACAACGACTTACATTTAGACCGGTGACTAAGATATCATTTCTGCAATTTTCTGCAGTATCATGCGTACATCTATGTTTGTCAACACACCAATCACAGGGAAACGCTGAAGTTACACAAGAAGTGCACGTCGTATAAGTGTTGCAGTCAAAGAAGACAAAATCAGTTGCCACGAAGTCATTAGGTGCTGAACCTTCCTGAGACATCCTTACTGACAATGTGGCAGTGAAATTATCTAAACCGAAGAATGAAACACAGCAATAGGTATAAGGAACCCGATAGTGTAATTACTATCTTTGAAAAAACTTGTATATAATTACGTTGCAAAGCTGGAATAGGTGGTAAATCTGATGTAGGCGGAGTGTAGCATGTGACGCCATTATTAGTTAGATTGGCATGTGTTTTTAAAGTTTTTCCATTTTGAAAACGGAAGACACACCAAAATTCCCCTGAGCGTGTAGGAAGGTGATCAATATTTAGTGATAACTGTAAAATATTGAAATCAGAATTGCTCTAGTAAAGTTTTACTTCTAAAACAGCCTTGTTATGTACAGTGGTTATATTCTTTTTAACAGCTTACAGTGCGAGCAGTTGAGCTTTGAAGTTGACTGGGGTTTACCATTGTTATTCTAGTGCATTGGCCACTTTTATATGAAATCCAATAAAGAGATAATTCCGATGATTTAGTACCCTTTGGACAATTATTCTTTAGTGTACACCTTAAAAATGGAATAGAATTGTTAAATTTTCACTTATGCAATGCTAGAAATGATCCAACATTCGCTGAATGGCTCTTGAAATAAGGAAAAAAGTCCATACTTGTTTTGTAGCGAACACCATCCACAGTACGGATCACCAGCTTCAACACATTCATTACAAGTAGCGTACTCCGAACAGTTATGCACTAAAACTTTGGAAATCTAAAAAATAGCATTTGGTCAGCAGTCATGTAGAATTAGAAAACTATTTTATTCCTTTTGCAGTCGGAAATTACCTTTCGTTCAGTCATGACATAGAGATGAGCTTTTTGGGGATCAAAGTGCATATCGGGATTGACTCGGCTGCCGCCGTCAATTATAATATCATCGTATTCTGATCCAGACTTTCCACTTTCAACAACCACCTGATAAATTGGAGTCAGATTAATGATCTCTTCTCTTGTAAACCATAATATATGATTTAACGCTGAACCTTTTTCAAATGACCGTCATGTGTACCCAGAAACACAACGGTATAATTCCCAGCGGATGTAGCTGCTACTGCAGTGAGAAGAGTTGTGAAATTCAATACAGATATTGCTACAGCCGGTTTCTCTCCCCCAAGCGGTGTGTTAACATCCATACCGCAAAAGTCCTCTGCAACCTTTATTTTCCGTGAAATGGAAATTGGAATAAAGTTAGAAGCGTCGACATGCAACCCCTTTTGAATGGTGTGTTTAATTCGATAAAGTGGTGAGCGAATTCAGCGACACCTAAAATTCATTTTGAATAGGTATGCGTTCTAAAAGAAAATGAAGTACCAATATTATACTTAACATAAGTACAAAGTACAATTACCAAAACATGTGTATTCAAAATTAGTACATAGTATGCTTTGGTAATTAGTACTCAGTTTACCACCAAATTACTCCTCTTACCAACAAATTATTCTTCCTACCACCAAATTACTCCTCTTGCCACTACCACCAAATTCGTCCCGGATCGTTCTTGTAACAAAATTAAGTACATGTGTACTAAAATTTAGGTACATTTGTATTGGTGAACTGTACTTATTTTTGTAGTGATCATTTCTTGGGACTATAAATGCATTTGATGAAAAAGAAAGTTGTAAAATTTCAAGACATGATTAGTGAAAGGATCCCTTCGTTCTCACTTTTGACTATATAAGTAAATGCAAATTAGGAATATCCTAATATCCTTTAAGGATAATTTATTTTTTCGGACGCTAAACGAGGTCTTAATATTGATTTTCTATGATTGTAACTATTAATCCTTGAACTTGAACATTTGATTATGAAACTATCCTGGCATAGAAATGTATTAAAAACAGACTAAGACTAACCGTTGAAACACATGGTGCGTTTGTTGCTATAAACCCAAGACCACGATTTCCTTTTCCTTGGAAGCACAATCCAATATTTTCCACAAACTTTCTGCGAATATCTTTAAGGGAATAAACACAAAGTGCACTTTCCCGACCAGGGATGTAACTTCCAGGGGTTTCTGCACGGGCAAATACAGCGAAAAGAACGGCGTCTTGATGAGTAACGTCTAGTTTATTGGCTAAATCAGGGCCCGGTTTTCCAACGAAAGCTGCCTGAACTAAGTTAAACTTGCTCCCTGTAGTCTCACTGACGCATTCAATTGGAATTTCGGTATATGAATAGTAATTAGAGTCATTTTGACACACTCTGACAAGTTTGGAGATGAAGGGAGAGTTATTTCCCGCTTCCTTCTTTTGGGTAGTCATAAAATACGAAAATCCTTCTGAACTAAATCCGAAGATATAGTTGATAGTATATTGCTCTCTCATACTAATGTGCATTTTGGTCCCCGACGAGACTCCTGTTGTTACAATCCCAAAGTTGTCATTTTTGAGTAAACTCCGACTTGAAACTGCGGGGACCTCATGTCGATATGGTGAATTTCCAGTGTAGGTTACTCCAACGTACAAAACCTTATACAAGAAACCATTACATGATTTTAGTCAACACAAGGAGTCTGGACAGTGTTTACCCTTTTGATGCCAATGCAATAGTTATGTACAAAGCTAGACATCAAAGCAATTAAAGAACACAAATATGAGCACTATGTAAAACACTAAAATGCATTATAATTGGCCGTTAGTCTTGTTGACAACATAGAAAGGAGGCGAATTTTTATTTACTGAGCATCCAACTGCATTCGTTTGTCAAAACAATCCTACATAAACACACTATAGCGAATACACTCTAGTAAGACGCTGTGGTAAAGTAGCGGAAATAAGAAATTTTAAAAATTACATCTACATAACTGTACAATACAAGGTCAACGGAAGTGTATCATTGTATTTACAGAATGACTGCACCACCCTTGGTATTGCCCACTAGTACCGCAGGTTCTGAAAAACACCATGGTAGGGTAAGTGCTAGTGTCAACCTCAACAGAGTCTGTTCCATTGATGTGGTGTCTCTAGATAGTAGATCGGGGCATTTGGAATTTTGTTAATCTATTCATGCGAGTCACTAAATAGATGACGAGAGGCATTAGGCTACCTTAAGAGAGTCTCACTCGATTTGATTTGCGCATGGTTGAGTTTCTTTAATATTTTATTCGAAGGTCTAAGGTTATAGAGTGCTCATCTTTGAACTAGAAGGTGCTATCTGGATGCCCGATTTATTTTAAAAGTTATTCGAATTATCTCAAAGGGTTCTTGAGTTATGGACACCACAGACAGGTAGACATAAAGAGACACACAGGCAGACATAGACAGAAAGACAAAACAAAGCAAAAAGTAGTAAGCTTCCGCTACTTAATTTCATTTTACTACTTATAATGCTTATGAAGAATTCGAATCTGTCTGAGAAACGTAATATTTGACTGCAATAAACTATTCGCCTATTGATGCTTCTCGTTCCTGCTTTATTCAAATATTACCAATTTTTATCAATATTTTAGTGTATTTATTTTGCTTGCAGAAAAATAACATGCATCTACATTGGCAGTAGTACTAGAATTGATTACAATAGTAATTCCATGATATTTTGATATTGGTATTGCTAACCAACATTGTTGGACTTGAGAATGAGGAGACTGGTGGGCTTATACGATGGTAGAATGTAAAAGATAGACTTACGGTAGAGGTTGGTGGAGTGGGTGGTCCTGGTGCAATAAACGCCACAGTGCTAGCTGCTTCATTGTTGGCCACAATGGGTTCACTGATTAACTCATTTTCAGTATTGGAGACATTGTCGAGACCGAGGACCCAACAGATGCCTTGATAGAGACTTCCACATGAGATCAATTTCGCTCGACTATAATCTACGACGAGAGCCTTATTCACATTGTTAGTTAGTGAAACTTGAGCTTTCTCTGGACAATCTCGGTAGCCAGAACATTCAGTAGAATCCTCGTAAGGTCCCGTCTTGTTCGAAGCGATTGGTCGCAAATTTGGATCGAACTGGTATATTTTATTTACAGCGCCTATGTACAGTATTCCAGTTTCCTTATGGACAACCAGGTGGTTGTTGACAGTGCTATTGCCTTCGGAGGTATCTACAAACGTAGCCACAATATGGGAACTTGGGGAGCACAAGCCGAAGCTTAACAACTCAATTGCAATTATCCACAGAATTCCGAATCTCCAAACGGAACCCATGGCGGTAGATCTCTACTTCCAGCAAACTCGTTTCACGATTCAACTCATTCGAAACCTACAAATTAAATGGAAACAATTCATCATTTTTCATAACGCAACGAAATCCAAAGGTGGTAACTTCATTATGGTTTGCGGCGCTCGGTTGTAACAACGCTTATGATTTTCCTATGACTTATCATTAAACCACAAATCGTATTAATATTTACTTTTTCGATGGATCTTATAATAGGAAAAGTATTGTCGAAAGCGTACCTTGGTAAGACTCTGCGGTTGATTTGAAAGTGGCAGTGGGTGACAGTGGCAAAGCAAACGGCATACATAGGAAAAATTTCCATATTTTTTCCGGTTAAAATCTTTTTGGAAGAAAGTGAGATAGCACCAGGTTTACACCACACAAGACCTCAGGAGCAATTTTAAAAAATTGCTTTCTCCCAAAAAAATTTAACGGGAAAAAACTTGAAATTTTTGCTATATATACCGTTTGCCTTATAGTCACCCTGTATAAAACTACAGCTAATACCGTATATGGGATTCAACTTCAATACAGCCGAATACCAAAGACAGGAGTAGTCTAGGAACGTGCATGAATAGAACTATTTTACTAAGTTTTTAATGGTCATATTGATAACTGATAATTGAAATATTAACTGACCGGACCCAATAACCACAACAATGGTGTTTCTCTACTGTTTAATCAATAGGCGAAATACCACAACCTAAAACCGCAAAGCAAACATTATCAATCAAAATGTCGTTCATAAATATTCCTCCTTCTCATTACATGAATTGAACGATTTACATTCCTTAGTGAAAATTTAGTGTATTTTTACCTAATAAATGTGGGTAGCATTGTAAATGCATACTGCCTATATATCGACGTATAGCGGTCTGAAAAATAATTACATCCCCATGGGTCCTGGGGCCCAATAGTGGTAAACATCCTTCAATAGAGTATTTTAAATCACTTGGCCCCATCAAAATCAGTCAAATTTTACTTGAAAAATCTCCAGAGTAGACAAAAATGACTGATCATCATAAAAATTATGGAGATATTACTATAATGATCCTCTTTCAAAACGTGACAAGGAAAGGTTTTGATATATAATTCTAAGAAAGCCAAAGTATATTGCAAATGATACATTTAGTTGTCAGAACTGCAAATTAATGTCGTTTCCTATATACTACTCGGTGAATACTTTTACTTAGTGTTCCACTTCCCTCTGATCCGATTTATGGAGAGATACAGGACTATGATAGGGTAAACTTAGTGGAGATGCCTTGTAGGTTGATAGATGCGAAATAAATGTTGAGAGGGGTAAGTTAATCATGTATTGCATTTTTATTATTACACATTTTATAATAATACTAGCCTCGTAATACTTCGTTTAAAAAATAATAAAAGTCGCCATCTCATTAGTTTGGTTACATCCAGGAGCGGAAGTTAATGTAACTTCAAGTAAGGAGATAATTTAATTTATAATAATTACCCACACTACACGACAGATACACAAGCCAGGAGGAGTTTGGGAGCATGTGTACAGTACATAGAGAATAGAGGCTATTAGGAAATACATAAGAATATACATACATTGAAATTTTGCATGAAAACGACAGTAACTCGAGAGTAATAGCAGACAGAGATTTTGGCTGAAACGGTCCATGATTGTGTCAGCCACTGACTACGGAATGATAACCTGGGAGCTTTTCAGCACTATGTCTCTATTCTATACATAGTAGGAATGCTAACAATAAGATAGGGAATCGCAACTTACCTAGAGTTTACATTTATACTTACTAACTACCTAGCTTATAGTTTCATATAGCTGATAATAAATATCGTAAGTATAACTGGAGCGGGGTAAAGTAAAAATTCATTTTGAACACAAATTCATTTTCGGCTGACAAATAGTATTCTAGTCAAAATTGAACAAGATACACAGAGCCCGTTCATTTGTCACTATTCTGTTTGATTGAACAATCGTAAGTTTATAGTTAGTAGTCATATAATTCATAATATCGTTGCATATTGCACACATTAAGAATTGGCCCTTTATAAGTTAGCAGAACAGAGCAATCGACTGAATGAAATGACGGCCATTCAACTCGACTCAACAAACTGTCCACCGTAAGAAGTATAATATTATATGAATATCGAACCTTTATTTGAAGCGGATTGCAACTTTGCAACGAAGAGTTAAGTGGACGTAGGCTGCCTGCATACTTTCCTCTAATATTAGAACTACATTACATTCATATCCTAATCACTAAATACATTTATCAATATCAGTACGCGACAATAATTATATATGTTAAGCATCAGTACAGTACGCACTTTCCTGCAGGCTGCAATACGCCCCGCTCACCAGAATGTATCAAAAGAGGGGTCACTCGGAATCAGAGATTAAGTCCTCTCCGTCCGGCAACAATAATGCCTTCGTCGGGAGGACACCCAACCGTGGTTACTTTGGGCAATGAAGTGGGAAGCAGACATGGGGTTGGGAGACCCACCCCACTCTAGCTAAATAACTTAATCCCACCCCAAAATCTAAATGCAATAATTAATTATATTCATATAAAAATTATTTACATACAAGTACAAAAACTGTGTACACATAAAAACATTCTGTCTTTGTGACTGTGACTCATTCATCCACTCTTGCAACCACACGAAGAATATACATCCAACATTCCATACAAATTGAAAATGACTCATTTAGCTGGAGAATACCACTGGTGCAATTGTCGCCTGTCTATTGTCCCATTGTCTTGACTTTGTCTCCAGAAATCTTGATATTTTTCATTTTCTGACTACTAATCCTTTCATTTGCACAAGTATCTAAATATCTACTACATGATAGAGATCTGCACGATTATGACGAGCTGCATGCATTCGTAAATCGTAAAGCTTGGATGGAAGTTTCCAAAACAGATATGGAAGAGAGGAGAGACAACGGATATTAGGATTGTGTCCAACACAAAGTTCAACGGACAAATACGACCACATGATGTAACTGCCTAACGAAGCAACAAAAAGTCCAACCGGTACGATACACATTTTTACACAACTCTCTCGCTCTCTCGCACCACACTTTCACGCATACGGTACATACACAATACTACAACAATTACAAAACCCCTAGCTAATTCTATCTTAATGATTCCTAAGATGTACTTTAACCATATTCATAATAATGGAGAACAATTCAGTTACAGTTGTTTCAATGCCTTCTAAAATAGTGCTGTAGAGCCGAATCTTGACGGCTGAGCAAATACGAGGGTTATGTTTAACATTCTTCTAGTTTCCTTTGCGAGCACTCACTCAGTGTCCCTCCGATGCCATAATGTTGTGCACTTGCTCCAATTTGTATGCCAATCGTTGCTTTTGAGAGAACTCATCTTCCTCCAGAGTCATCATCAGTTGATCATTGTATTTCGAGGCGTAGTTGTACAACTCCAGTAGAGCGCTCTCAGTACTAAACTCCGCAGCGTGCAGCTAAACCACAACAAAGTCATGTCACACCTCCATACAACCCAAATAACCCAATTCTCACAAACAATAGTCAATGTCACTTACTCGAGATTCTTCAGCCAACATTGCGTTCATATCTTGATCGGAAATGCAGGGCATGGCTTTAATATCCGCGTAGTAACGTTCCACCCATTCTTTGTAGCTTGGAATGTCTTTGGCATACAACAACTTACTACTAGGCGAGTCCTTGCCTGAAATCGCACACAGTACACTTCTCAAATATTCATCCACCATATCAATAATTTAAAACGTTCACAACTTGGCTAATCCAAATCCAACTCCCTTTCTATACAAGCATCTTACCCAGACGATGCTCCGACGTTGAGCAAGCGTCCATGAAAGTTTGTGCAACGACAGAGAGACAGGAGTCAACGATATTCGACTTATGTATATCGAACACGAAGTTTGGGTTTTTGATCAGGTTCACCCAGAATCTTAGTGGTAGACTGCAAACACAAATGTCATTTCACAATTATCAATCATTTCAATGCAATTATGTAAAACCAGTATGCCAGGCGCAGCGGTTTTTAAATATTTTCCCTACCTGTTACTTTTCCATGTATGAACCACTTCCGGATCTGTTATACCATGCTGCAGAGCCTGATCGTCCAAAAAGTCAAACATGTACTTAATTGCCAAAGGAAGGGCGCTTCCTCTGTGAGCTGTGCTGAATATAGTCTCAAATAAATCGTCCACAAACTTTTGAAGGGTCAGCTATTAAACACCAAAAATTGCTCGCATTAGGCACAAGAAAATATGTTACACATATTTTGAATTATTTAATGAACAGAAAATAAGACAATTATCAAAATATTCCAGTTATCCATCCGAGAGTGCTGTTAACATAGACTATTACCAAGTGAGTAAAACTAGGATTACCTTAGTAGCTAGCAGTCTGGTGAGATAAATTTCAGATACCATTTTATTTCCCCGCTCTCCCTCCTTCTGATTATCCGAGTCATGATGCTTTACCAAGTGCCACACCTTAAAAGTGGATAAAATACAAATAGAATTACAAAAGACTGCACAGTAAATATAATTATTTAAAAGATTAAGTGTTTCCCTACTTTCATGCCACCCTCTCTATCATGGTTTAATGGGGAAGTTGCTCTGCTGAGAGGAGGACTGGCTGAGTTGTACTTGCTCAAATTCAGTGTCTCGTACTTGTGCGATTTTTCGGAGCGTTCAGAGAGAATGGACAAATTGTACATGGACGATTGCTTTGGAACCAAAGTTAGACAAGCTGCATCTGGTACCTAATTTGATCAATTTAATCACATTGAATGATTGTCGTACTTACAAATCTTTGTATTACATGTTAATTCGAATATTTACCCGGTAATGACTTAGAGTGTTGAGTTTCTTCCATTCTCCCTCAGTCTTAGTTGTACTATCTTCATCATAAAGAATAAGTCGACCCTTGTTGCCGGTGCGCCATTCTAGGAAAGATAGCAATATTAAATGTCATTAAATAAATTGACACGATTTGATGAAGTGCAGATTAGGTTAAGTTAACTGAAATACCAAGATCTAGATCCTCCTTCCTGGGACGTTGACTATATTGTGTGGCTCTGTAAATGGTGTCGAGAGCTTTCTCTTTCACTTGAGCTATTGTGTCACAATCTAGAACTTTCACAGGAACGTCTGTGTTTTCTTGGTTTAAGTCGAGGCCAGTCATGTAAGTTGTTTGATGCGACATTGATACAAACACGGTCTGCGAAAATCAATCACATTCCAAGGAATTTAGTAAAAGATTTTACTGATGTGCAGGAATTATTTTGTGTTAAGTTACCATGGGCTTGTAGCCAATTGACTGTCGGATGAGCTTTTCCTCACTGAGTGAATATCTGGCTTCAGCAGTAACTGCATCAACAGGGCCCTTGTCTACCTGTTGCTTAATGGCTCTGTAGAGCATATAGAGTGGCTCTCCGGCACACTCTTTCAGGAACTTACATAAGAGAAAGGTGAACCATGCTGACAACATCTTCTCTGCAACACTCTCGGTTCTGTTGAAATTGTCACAAAGTTCAGTATTTCGATAACTATGAGTTATGCTATACACACAAACTGTTATCGAGGAAGAACGTACCTCCTAAGTAAAAGCTTTGGATGATTTTTGCTCTCCATGGATTTTTCGATCAATTCGGCCAATAGAGTCTTGAGTATATCTGTACAATATTCCATTTTCCCTTGTAAGGACACCATTATTAATGATGCCACGTTGACCCTAAGAATAACATTCGGCAGTTTAGATATGAACCCACATTTTTGGAAAATTGTTCAATCTTGTAGTCAATAAATACCTGTCTCTCATGGAGAAATAACGATTATTTTCCAATGTGCGAATAAAAAGTAGAAGGAAAGTTTTGTTCAAAATAAGAAGACCAAAATGACGGAGGCCCTTTGCTTTGTAATGCAAATCAGGTCTGTCTAACTGTAGGACAGCGTGGTCTTCTCCATTAGGAAATAAAATCTTCATGGAATAATTGCGGTAATCAAGGAATGGGATTCCGGCCGAGGAAACATCCCCAGTTAAGTCAGTCATTTCAGTCTGCAGCTCAGCAAAAGCTGGAATAAATTCAATTCGCAGCATTAGTACAATTCCAGAATGTCACCTTTAAAATATATTTGCCACTAAAAATTGAAATTACCTTCTTTGCATTCAGCAGCAACTCTTAGTTCAAGTACATCCATTTGTTCTTGCATATTCTTAAGAACACGATTGCTCTCTGTAGATTTGCGACGGTATGCGATCAGAATAATAATAAAGACCACAAGAAGTATGCAGCCGCCAGCTATCATGGCGTACATTATTTTCTGAGGAAACTCGGCTACTGACACATGATCATATCGCAAGCGACCAATAATATATGTGAGATTCTTTCCAACTTTTACCTAATACCACCATTTTAAACATTCAGTGAAAACTTTCAATTTCAAAACAAAGTATCATTTATATTGCCCATGAATATTACCATAACAGTCGGCGGTTTTGACGAATCTAGTCGACCGTCTTCACCAATATCTGGAGGTTGGACAGTTGGGGGTTTGCATGTCAACTGGTTTTTCGACAGCGATGTTACATTGCACACGCTATTGCCAATAAGAACTACTAAGTCGGATTCGTCCGAAGCAGAATTCAAATTTCTTCCCTGTATAGTTTTTCAAAAAGACATTAATAAAAAGACATGCGGATTCCCAATACTACGTTTCTATTTGTGATCAAAATATTTGCGCTTACATTAATTGTCAGGTAGTCACTTTTGTACTTTTTTGTTTTTTCTTCGAACTGGTCGTAGTGAGGATTAGGAAATAAGAGAAATTGGTGATTCTCTTGTGTGGAATTAAATACGTGATAAAATACGGTGTCCAAAATGAAGCCATACTGCAGTCTTAGATAGCCATCTTTGGCCTCCGCGTCCGAAAAGTTTGGATAAACGTCAAAAGTTGGTGTCAAGCAAAACATCGTTTCATTTCCAGATATATTGCATGGCTAAAACAATAACATTAAGCAATGTCATAATTATGCACAATAATCATAAATGATTGCTTAAACTGGAGTATTTGCAACTTACGCTTATATACTTGGTATCATTATATATGACATATATGAATGGTTCTTGAACAACGTCAAAATTTCGACCTTCAACTGTTACATTTATTCCTCCGGCAGGAATTCCACGAACCGGCTTTTCCTAATAACAGTGAAATAGAGTTCCATTAAGAGACAGAATGCTATATTTCACAATTGTTAAGTGCATCTTGATACTGCTTAACTTTTGCTAAAAGAGTTTTATCAAACCTTTTCGAGAATTATCTCCGGATTTTCTACGTATGTAAATCCAGTTTCAAAAGTTCTGTCTCTCTGATCAAATTTTACTATTACATGTCCTTTCCCTTTTCTTTTATTGGTACCAGTTCGGCATTCAATTCTTGACGCCTCTTTCCTAAAAAATTATTTAAATATCACAATTATTTAGATTTATAAAACATATCTGCATTAAAAAGGTTCGGTGACAAATAAGACCATAACAAATTATCAAAATGTCTTGCGAGATTATCTACAATATTGAGTAGTAGGGTAATATTCTTATAAAGTAAGAGTCATAGAAGAGTAATGTAAATCAATGTAAACACTTACAGTAGTATAGTACACGGAACACTTTCCACAAAAGCTTGTATGTGACTCCCAGAATTGAGGTGCTCTCCAAAAATTGCGAGACGGGTACCACCAGCTATTGGTCCGCGTGATGGACTAATTCCCTTGATTTTAGGATCTACAAAACTGTATTTTCCAGCTGATTCAGCTCTAAAATCAGCGACTTTGACAATTATTGGTCCAGCTTTGGGTTCATTTATTCCAGGTCCGTCTAATCTACAAATTATTTTCCGAGTTTGCTGATACAAATGACGATATGGCTCACATGAAACTCCAGCAACTGTAACACCACTGTAGATATCCTAAAGAGTGAATGACGAAAATTGTTAATATTCTTGCATTATGTCATCATGAAAGTATAGTAGGATGTAAGCGTCCATTTTGTATTAGACTTACATCAAATGTCTTCCCAAGATTAATTCCTTCAATGGTAACGTTGGTACCTCCTTCCCAGGGTCCTGAAGAAGGACGGAATGAGCGAATTTCTGGATTAGGACAAGTTTGATTGCGACTCAACCAGACTCCTTGGCCGTTGTCGCATTGTTCCCTTACTTGGCAGCGATTAGAACTCTGACACCAGCCGCAACCATACTTTTCGTCCATTGCCAAACACATGCCGCAATTATCGGCCATTGCAGGGCATCGGTACACCATTACTGTTTCACAAAAAATTTCGCAAATTATGTAACGCATGCCAAAACAGAAATGCAAATAAGTAATTAACACTTACTGTGAATGTTATCAGGGTTGTCCAGAGACTTGGTTTCCCCTCCGCCCCACACAACTGCAAATGGCACTGTTATATTTGAAGCTGGAGAATTGTAGTTAAATGGAATAGGATCGCAGTAGATTGTGTTCTCCACAAGCTGAGCGTTGGCAGGGGTTACTCGTCCTTCGATATTGAATCGACATGAAAAGCGGGTTTGGACAATGATTTGTTGCTAGAGATAAATATAATTATATAGGTACACATTTGTGTTGCATATATGCAGTCACCATCGATTACGCATTGTCACTTACGGCGATATTATCCACTTTGACTTGAATCCTTTTGAGTGTTCCATAAGGGACTAAAAGCTCCGAGGACCCATTTGTAACGTTTATTCTAGGACAAAAGCCAGGCCCACTGCGTATGCTTGGACCAACTCTCTATTAAATGAAAATGAGCGATTGTTAAGGTGCCAATATGATTACATATATATATATATATATATATTTATATATATATATATATTTATATATATATCAATACTAAGTTAAATAATTCTTGACACGATTAGTGAGTACAACGACTTACATTTAGACCGGTGACTAAGATATCATTTCTGCAATTTTCTGCAGTATCATGCGTACATCTATGTTTGTCAACACACCAATCACAGGGAAACGCTGAAGTTACACAAGAAGTGCACGTCGTATAAGTGTTGCAGTCAAAGAAGACAAAATCAGTTGCCACGAAGTCATTAGGTGCTGAACCTTCCTGAGACATCCTTACTGACAATGTGGCAGTGAAATTATCTAAACCGAAGAATAAAACACAGCAATAGGCATTAGGAACCTGAGAGTGTAATTATTCTCTAAAGTTTATTACAGTTTTATATCTTTAAAAAAACTTGTATATAATTACGTTGCAAAGCTGGAATAGGTGGTAAATCTGATGTAGGCGGAGTGTAGCATGTGACGCCATTATTAGTTAGATTGGCATGTGTTTTTAAAGTTTTTCCATTTTGAAAACGGAAGACACACCAAAATTCCCCTGAGCGTGTAGGAAGGTGATCAATATTTAGTGATAACTGTAAAATATTGAAATCAGAATTGCTTTAGTAAACTTTTACTTCTAAACAATCTTGTTATGTACAGTGGTTATATTCTTTTTAACAGCTTACAGTGCGAGCAGTTGAGCTTTGAAGTTGACTGGGGTTTACCATTGTTATTCTAGTGCATTGGCCACTTTTATATGAAATCCAATAAAGAGATAATTCTGATGATTTAGTACCCTTTGGACAATTATTCTTTAGTGTACACCTAAAAATGGAATAGAATTGTTAGATTTTCACTTATGCACTGCTAGAAATGATCAAACATTCGCTGAATGGCTCTTGAAATAAGGAAAAAAGTCCATACTTGTTTTGTAGCGAACACCATCCACAGTACGGATCACCAGCTTCAACACATTCATTACAAGTAGCGTACTCCGAACAGTTATGCACTAAAACTTTGGAAATCTAAAAAATAGCATTTGGTCAGCAGTCATGTAGAATTGGAAAACTATTTTATTCCTTTTGCAGTCAGAAATTACCTTTCGTTCAGTCATGACATAGAGATGAGCTTTTTGGGGATCAAAGTGCATATCGGGATTGACTCGGCTGCCGCCGTCAATTATAATATCATCGTATTCTGATCCAGACTTTCCACTTTCAACAACCACCTGATGATAAATTGGAGTCAGATTAGAGATCTCTTCTCTTGTAAAACATACCATATAACATTTAGCTTTGTACCTTTTTCAAATGACCGTCATGTGTACCCAGAAACACAACGGTATAATTCCCAGCGGATGTAGCTGCTACTGCAGTGAGAAGAGTTGTGAAATTCAATACAGATATTGCTACAGCCGGTTTCTCTCCCCCAAGTGGTGTGTTAACATCCATACCGCAAAAGTCTTCTTGGATAATTTTTAGTTTCTGTTAAAAATCGGAAGTCATTAATCATTGAATTTCGAAGTACGGTATTGCAGACAATTGTGGTAAGGTAGACCGGAGTTATAGACACGAATTAATTTAAGCTAACCGTTGAAACACATGGTGCGTTTGTTGCTATAAACCCAAGACCACGATTTCCTTTTCCTTGGAAGCACAATCCAATATTTTCCACAAACTTTCTGCGAATATCTTTAAGGGAATAAACACAAAGTGCACTTTCCCGACCAGGGATGTAACTTCCAGGGGTTTCTGCACGGGCAAATACAGCGAAAAGAACGTCGTCTTGATGAGTAACGTCTAGTTTATTGGCCAAATCAGGACCCGGTTTTCCAACGAAAGCTGCCTGAACTAAGTTAAACTTGCTCCCTGTAGTCTCACTGACGCATTCAATTGGAATTTCGGTATATGAATAGTAATTAGAGTCATTTTGACACACTCTGACAAGTTTGGAGATGAAGGGAGAGTTATTTCCCGCTTCTTTCTTTTGGGTAGTCATAAAATACGAAAATCCTTCTGAACTAAATCCGAAGATATAGTTGATAGTATATTGCTCTCTCATACTAATGTGCATTTTGGTCCCCGACGAGACTCCTGTTGTTACAATCCCAAAGTTGTCATTTTTGAGTAAACTCCGACTTGAAACTGCGGGGACCTCATGTCGATATGGTGAATTTCCAGTGTAGGTTACTCCAACGTACAAAACCTTTACAAGAAACCATTACATGATTTTAGTCAACACAAGGAGTCTAGACAGTGTTTACCCTTTCGATGCCAATGCAATAGTTATGTACAAAGCTAGACATCAAAGCAATTAAAGAACACAAATATGAGCACTATGTAAAACACTTAAAATGCATTATAATTGGCCGTTAGTCTTGTTGACAACATAGAAAGGAGGCGAATTTTTAATTATAGAGGATCCAACTATATTCGTTTGTAAAAACTATCCTACATGAAGATATAATGAAAATAAGTTAATTCTAAAGTATTGGAATACTTTATTAATTGGAATACTTATAAAGTATTCGAATCTGTCCGAGAAACGTAATATTTGACTGCAGTAAATTATTCGTCTATTGACGCTTCACTTTCATTGATTTCGTTCCTGCTTTATTTAAACATTACCAATTTTTATCAATATTTTGGTGTATCCATTTTTAATGCAGAGAAATGACATGCATCTACATTGGCAGTAGTACTAGAATTGATTACAATAGTAATTCCATGATATTGGTATTGCTAACCAACATTGTTGGACTTGAGAATGAGGAGACTGGTGGGTTTAGACGACGGTAGAATGTAAAAGACAGACTTACGGTAGAGGTGGGTGGAGTGGGTGGTCCTGGTGCAATAAACGCCACAGTGCTAGCTGCTTCATTGTTGGCCACAATGGGTTCACTGATTAACTCATTTTCAGTATTGGAGACATTGTCGAGACCGAGGACCCAACAGATGCCTTGATAGAGACTTCCACATGAGATCAATTTCGCTCGACTATAATCTACGACGAGAGCCTTATTCACATTGTTAGTTAGTGAAACTTGAGCTTTCTCTGGACAATCTCGGTAGCCAGAACATTCAGTAGAATCCTCGTAAGGTCCCGTCTTGTTCGAAGCGATTGGTCGCAAATTTGGATCGAACTGGTATATTTTATTTACAGCGCCTATGTACAGTATTCCAGTTTCCTTATGGACAACCAGGTGGTTGTTGACAGTGCTATTGCCTTCGGAGGTATCTACAAACGTAGCCACAATATGGGAACTTGGGGAGCACAAGCCGCAGCTTAACAACTCAATGGCAATTATCCACAGAATTCCGAATCTCCAAACGGAACCCATGGCGGTAGATCTCTACTACCAGCAAACTCGTTTCCACGATTCAACTCATTCGGAACCTACATATCAAAATGGAAACAATTCATCATTTTTCAAACGGAAACCAAAACGACAACTTCTTATCATTTCAGTGGTATTTACATACTCAATGTGCAAACAAATAATGAGTCAAGTAATGAGTCATATGCATTTCACTTTTGCTATTGGAACTTAATCGAACCTTATGAGCATAAACACATGTCTGACTATTGAGAAACAAACAAGCTATGATATGGCATGCAACTTTTATTATCTTTTCCGGCAGTTTGCATTCGTATACAAACAACACAGGCGCCTGGCTTTTGACTTGCTTCTGTGGTTTATAGAGGTTCATAAATCATTCTTTAAAAATGCAAAATTTCGTTGACTTAAGCTAAATAGTCAACCCCCGTAAATATTGGCTTATAATAGTAGTATAATGTGTACTATCGCTTAATGGATTAAACTATCTGCTATCTACCTCACTTTAATTAGAATAATGTCCTCACATAATGACACATACGGATAAATAGGGTAGAGTCACAATAAGCGATATTCGTAATAGCAACCATTGGTATTGAAGCCAGCCAGCAGTCGGCTAAGTCATCCAAACGCGCAAATGAAGGCAGCCAACATTTCACATACCGCCAACCACACGTATGCTGATGTTGCGTCAACCAAATTTTTCTAACTCAGTCAGCTGCCTTTGATATACACTTTCCAGCGTCAACCAAACGTTGGAAAAAATGGTTGACATTACGAATAAGCCTTATTAGGCATTTTGTGAATTTAGCAGGGGACTAGTACTACGGTTTCTTTGGATTTGTGCGCAAGAATTTTAATACAGCTAAGCTAAACATCTATCAGTAGGTACTTAATGAGTACACATAGAACTGAGTAATTTATTTTGTAAGTAGTATAGGTTAAAAGAAGCATTTGTTTATCAATATCAGCTATCCGGATAGGATGCACTAACCGCAACCTAGAGTTACTCATATAATATGACCTTTTAATCAATGGTTTACTAAGGATGTATTGCTATGAATAACAATGTTTATCAAAACATTGGTAGTAGATTTCTAATTATAAGTAACACATTCTAATTTATTTCAACTGACTGAAAAGGCTAATATGATAATCAAAATGCCTAAAGCATACTGAATGAGCAAGTGATTAAAAAATAATGTAGATTCAGTAAGATTTAAAATGAAAAGTGACAAAAATCAATGACTAACAAATGAAGGGAAACCGACTTATAAACAGAAGATAACTAATTTTAGCATTGAGAATAGAATTGCTGCAAGGTTAATTAAACATAAATACCACCACTATAGTCCTGAAGAGTATTGCACTTTTACTATTTATTTACAGATATTCCTCAATAATATCGGTACATAACATTAATTATATTAGTCATGCATGGTGATTTGTATACGATATCATTTCTATTTATTATTATCCTCCTTTACTCGCTAGTTTGTAGCTTTAATTTATGATTGTCCATCAGTAGCTGCTAATTAGTCAAGTGAGGAAGGTCAATAAAATACACAGAAAATAATTTATAGTGCATTGTGCGTTATTCGAAATTTGTAAAATGGATTAATTCCAAATATAATGTTTGGTAGAACCCATCTAAAATGACTTGGACTTTCATATAAGCACTAACTGTACTTTATACTAACGAATAGTGCAATGAAATTAACAATATTACGTAACCGTTACTTAAAAATTTAATACAGGTGTCAAAGAACACGCTGCAAAAAGCAAAATCATAATTTTGATTGCGACATTACAAAACTGACTAACAAAACAAGACTTCCTGACCAATTTACAATGGAATGTTTGATATATATAGGATTTCCTGCATTTTTGGCAATTTTAGTTTTAGAATAAAGTTTTTAGAATTGTCAGTGGTTGGAGAATTGTTGTCATTTGGCATCACCTGTATTGTCTAGCCTGTGTTGCCTGACCTTTGAATTTATGTGATTTATTTGTAATAAACCCCTATTCGTATTTCTAGAACGACTAAAAATACAAATATAAATTATCAAGTGACAATAAACAACAATGGAATTAGTTTGAACCCTACTTTTATCGATTTGTAATTAGGGGAATATAGTGACTATAATATTTTAGGTTTACACTGACTGATAAGAAAAACAACAATTAGACAATAGGAGTATGGAAGAGATAATGAGTAAGTACTTGTTCACGGATTGGTGATAGTCAGTAGAAATTGTAAACATTTGCATTAGATAACAAAGGTTCGTTTAACTTACTGAAGTGAACTGGAAAACTGGGTTTAGCACTTTACGATTGCAAACTTATAAATAACAAATAGATTAACTGATAGAGACAGGGAATAGGTGACTACAGTAATAAGTAAGTAATGTACGCACCTATGAAGAAGTGATGATGAATGAAATGGAGCGAAACATATGTAGCAGCATTTGGCAAAGGAAGTTCCTTTTCAAGGAGAATGTCAACGTGATATTAGAAGTGACAACCAATTAACATTCTTAAATTATTTGTGTAAATTTTGATTTCATTATATTATACGATAACAGTGTTTCCTAGTTAAATAAAACTACATTCTTTTTTCTGGCTGTCACTTTGTGTTGTGTTGTGTAGTACTTGTAGAGTTCAGTGCAGATTGAATGGCGTCCATGAACTGTAGTCGTCTTGAGTGAGAAAGTGAAGGCATGTCCTGCCACCACCCTTGCACACCTATTATTGTCATAGTCGACTCTGTAGTCTCCCTCTCTATCCAGTCTCTCCTCTACCTCTATACACATATACGCTAAACACCATACACACAAATACATACTCAAGATATAATAATCTTCCCAGAACCTAGCAGTTCTTTCCGAACTAAAAGGGACCGTCCATCGGTTGCCACCTCCGTGCTCATCCCTGCGGATGCCCTCGCCACTTCACCCTCCCCAAGAAACACTATCGCATATCGAACATCCTCATGTACTAAATTGAGTCGTTTTGTCAAATAAATCTTACTTGAGGACTCTTCAACAGAATTCTTGTAAAAATCAGTAATAAAGTACAAATTTTGGTACATATCTGCTTAAGGGTGCGTTGTTTCTTAAATACATTATTATTGCTAAGAGTTTTGCATACAATTTTAATGTAAGGTAATTATATGTAGGGTGATTATAGATGCATATGGTATAACTTTTTTCTAACATTCACTAATTATTAATTGACCAAGGAATTATGGAACTTCCCTAAGTAAGTTTGATGGGCAAATTCATTACTCCTTTCCCTGTGAGCTCTTTGTTGTGAATGAAGGCTCCCTAAAACCGTCCTATTCCGTCCCTGTACATTTATGCTGCTATTTTCTAGAGAGCGAGTGTAGTATGAGTCGGATCCTGAGAACTGGCGTTAGAACCAACAACATACAACAGTGCACTAGTCTTTGCAATCCAAGCAAACCAAACAAACGCAAACGAAAATCATGTAACACAGAACATGCAAGAAAGCAACCTGAGCACTAACAGCGTAGCATCCATATAGTAGGAGTTGTAGGAGAGAAGGCGACACCACCATCATGCTCGCTGCAGTCGAACAGAATAACAACACAATATTTTCGGATACGAATGAACAAGAAACAAATGATTAACATAGAAAGGTATGCTGGTTTTTGGATACTTTTCAGGGAATTGTGAAAATGTTTTGACCGGGACCTTGTAAGTAGCAAATGTAAATGAGAAAGATGTGGGAAATGAATCTGGCTGTCGAATGAGGTATTGCCCAGTTTTTTAGGATGAGTAGAAACGAAATGGGATCGAAATTTCTAAAGAGATCCGGAGATTTGTTGCTGGTCTTCCACATCTGTGTGCTGTTTTTGTGGACATCCCTGTACGTTCCTGCTTATCCTTTGGTGTACTACAGCAAGGTAACACTGACAAGCTGGAGAGCAAGGAGCCAAGTTTAAATGCACTTGCTAGCGTGAAATTTTCGTCATCACAGTACCCATTAAAAGTTAATTTTTGAAAAGTTTAACCACTGATCTGGTGTCTACGCCGTCTTCAGAGCTACCTAATGTCAAATGACAACAAGCTACAGGCTTGTGGTAGCGTACAAACGGCATTGTTATAATGGCCACCACGAAATTTCTATTCAATTTTAGACGCTGTATCAATAATAACCAGAAATAACTTTAGTGATTCAAAATTCTAATCAAATCGGCTGTAGAATTTCGATGGCGGATTTCGAGAGACGTCACGATTCTTCTCAAACTTCCCAAGTCCCCAAAAAGCCATCTTTTGTGGCCTACAAACTCCTTATTGATCCCGTCTTGACCAAAACTGGACTAAAAGTCTACAGATTTGATGGGTCCCTACCGGACGACCCGCTATATCCTCCAGTTTCTGTTAGGGATCCTAGGAACCCTAACATGAAAGCTAGAATCTGGAACAGGATCGAACCACTGGTTTTGTCAATACCCCATTTTAAGGTAAATATACAAACAGATAAGTCTTCGTTTTCGTATTTCCTAAAAAGAATGGGCCGTCAGAGCTAAATTAAGGGATTTTTACACATACACCTTAAATACCTATTAAAGTTGCTCTCCAACTCTAATAATTGTCATGCACTCAGCCATGTAGTAGCTCTAATCGTTGTAGGAAATACGAAAATCAACAGTTGAGTTACAAGTAAACACATGATAAACAATTGACTCGTGTTTTACATTTTAGATCATTTATTTCATTTTCTAAAGATGGAAAAAAATGAAGTCTTCTTTCAAGTTATGAAACCCAAAAAAGATTTATTTTATCTCTTGTTATGCAACATTACCACTAAATATATTTAGATGGCCTCTTAAATGAAATGGATAATTTATTAAAGCCACAAATTTAGTCACAGTATTTTGGGTTTTTACATCCCCTATAGAACAACAGAGTTGACTAGAATTTATCTGTCTCTCGGAAATTATAATATAATATTTCGGAAGTCAAAGTGTACTTGGAAATAAATAACCTGCTGGGTCTTTGTTTCAGTATTTCCTAAAAATACCCTGGTATACAATATTAGTACATATGTACACTGAATTTTAGTTCCACTGTAATGTAATATGTGTTATTATTTTAGATGTAATTTAATGATAATAAAATTGTGATTGAATTACTCATTTAGTTCACTCTTGTTGATTAATGTTTTTAAAGAAATATAATTTATTGTTTTAATGTTGAAACAGGTCGATGCTAATTATGTTGGAACTCCCCCACCACTAGAAGTCACTATAAAAAACGTGAATGATAACATAAACAAAAATTTTCTACGGGATGTGGTGAGTTACTAATTCATTAGTGTGTTCTTCTATTCTAATCCTGCATTAGAATATCGAAGCTTTCAATATAAACCTGAGGTATCACTTTTGCGTAAACTGAATTTTGTATGGTATACGACAGCAAATCAGTACCTGTGAGGTCTGAATACATTCGCCCCAAGATTATATTGAAAGGTTTCCTGTAAGACAGTTCTAGTGTTTTGAGTATATTAGTCTGAAGGAATGTAATCATTTTAACGTTTAACTTTAATTTCAGCTTACAAAATATGGAGAATTAGAAGAATTATGTATTTATTACCATCCTATTAATAAAAAACATTTGGGACTTGCAAGAGTTATATTTGAAACTACCGGCGGAGCAAAAATGTGCGTCGATAAGCTTAATAATACGTCAATGATGGGCCAAATCATTGAAGTCTTCTTTGATCCATTTGGGAAAAAGTGCAAACAAATTTATGAAAATTTAACAACTGAGCGAAAAGTGGAAGTTCCTAGAATAGAGAAACGATTAAGCGCACCGGTTGAAGTCGATCGAAATGTTAAGAATACCTTAAATGTTGATTCGACAGCTTCAAAATTAGGAAATATGGTGAAAAAACATCGAACTAACAACACTCATCCTCGATCCGAGTAAATTGCATTTTATGTTTATTACATAATAAGATTAGAATATAAATATTTGCATTTTTTAATTTTCAATCATAAACCGGTGACATCTCCTCTAAGGATTTCTCATCAAGTGCCTATCAAGCAACCATACTATTTTGTAAAACAATTTTTTGAATTCCCTGAGAGCTTAGAACAATAATCAAAAGTTTTTCGCAAAGCTAATTTTTCAATTGCTTTTTAATTATTTTAATGTCAATCAATTTAGAATATATAAACGGCTTAAAAGCGTCAAATAAGTGGGGGATTAATGGAAATGTTGGGTACCTAATTTACGAAATGGCTGTTAGAGGAAGAATCAATTAATATTCTAGAATTACAGTATTACAGAAATAATTAAAATATGTAGATACACACCATCAAGCGATTTAGGTTATGGAACTACAAGTGAGAGAGGCTCAACCTACAGTGAAGCAAGTCATTCATCGTTAGCTAACCATTATGGATCTTATCAACATGATCTTTATGACACTCATAGTGGAAAACATCCTGATACGTATCTAAGTAAACCGTACATTAGTTCCTACCAGACTGGTAAAGACCGTAACGACTTCTTTCGGGCTCAAACCGGTAATTTTAATGTCATTTAAGTGAACACATTATTTTCTCACGTGTTTTTACAACAAGCATCTGTTTATTGCAAATAGACTTCTCCTGTACTATGGTTAACCAAAAACCTGAGTTTTGTTTATTTTGTAAAAGATAAATATCATCAATAATTTTTCTTTTAAAAAATGGATTAAAAGGAAATATCATTTACGATGTTTCTGTGTAAATGTATTTTTGGTTGGTTCAGATTGCTCTTTAGATTTCTATTATATCTATTTCAGAGCTGTTTGCGAGTAATTAAAGCTGTACTCATTTTATTATCTCGATATCTGACCTCGATTACTTAATTATTCATCAATTTCTTTTTTAAATGATCAAAGGTCTTTAAGAAAATTTCATTTATGCTTTTCCGGAATTAAATTGCTTTCGTAATTATCATTTGTTTAATGTCTAATTTTGGTGCGGAATTTCATGTAGAAAATGTCGTTTTGGAAGAAATACCATTTCCGAGAGAGAATAATACCTCTGATGAGGATTCTCCGAAAATGGATTTGGACACTCGTATTAAATTGATGCTGCAGGACAAAAAAGATAATCAATTCGGGAAAATAGTAGGACTAACGTCCAGTGATAGTGAGTCAGATGCAAAATCAACTCCCCACATGAGAAAAAGAAAAAACCGACTGTCCTTGAGCAAACGCCAAATTTGGCTTAGCGGGAGTGAGGAAGAAAACGTGGAGACCGCATTTGCTAAGAAATTTAAGAAGAATACATTTGTTCCGGTGGATGACGAAAATACAAAGTTAAATAAAAAGTTTCTATCTCCACCACCATCTCCTTTCCTAAGTTTACGTAATTCTTCAAGTCAAAAGCAATTAAATAAGGTATGGATTTCATTCATTGTTATTACGAGTTTCTTAAGAATGAGTTTTCCAAACAATGCACAATTTTTTATTACGATTCCAGGTCATTGTAATTTTGTTATGATTACAGTGCACTGTAAATAGACCTATCAGGCTTTAGGTGATCAATTCCTGAGCACTTTTTTGAGGGCAAAGGAAAAGAGTTATATTTAATCAGTCGTCTTGAATATTTAAATTTTCGTTTTATTTGAATGAATATTTCGTTTAATGAATGTTTCGTTTTAGTATTTAATTTTTCGTTTTACATTTAAGTATTAATGACTTATAATTAATTTTTCGTTTTACAGTTATTTTGTGTCCTTTAGTATTTTGTTTCACCACTAGCTAACATTAAGGCGGTAGGGTGAAATTTTTTCCTTTTATCTATTACACCAAACACAAATAGTGGATAACCGTTATAGTTGACTTTGTAAGTGGCATCTGTTGCAATATTTTCTCCTCGAGTAGACAATTCTATCAGTCTTTTGGTTGACATCATAATTTGGAACGTAGAATTTTCCTCATTTATGCCATATTTCACAACGTAGAACTTGTCATCTTCATATGGTAAGTCTAGGTTGTCGATACAAAACTTTTCCAGGTCTCCGTAGTACAGTATATTGTCATTATTTTTCCGTTTGTGGTAAGCCAGAAAATTATTCAGCACAGTCTTCGGTGGTATAGTCATTTGGTTATCCGCTAACTGGCGAAGTATACAGTTCGGTTTTTGGATTCCACTTTTCAATATCGTAAGAATGTCATTTTTAGTTTGCTCCGACAATTTTTTCTTAAAATGGAAATGGGAGCCACCATTAAACTTCAAATCACACTTATTCACAAAGACTTCCATCTTCATTCTTGTGGGGCAGTCTTTCCCACCGAATTTACAGTACAAATAGATAACTTTGCACATTGTTGTGTTGAGATAAGAATCTTTGGTCCAATGATGCTTTGTGTACTCCAGGGCTTCTTTCTCACAATCAAAACTCCTCACAAAACTCCACATGTATGCCACTTTACCTCTTTTTGATTTGGCTTTAATGTCACTATTGTCTGGTTCTGATTCCGAAAAGTCACTATCAGATGAGTAAGTAAGGCTTTGTCCGGCCATGGTTCTTTCTTAGTTGGAACACCTCAGAAGAATGATAGCTAACATTTCTCTTTTGCTACTACTAGGTACACACACACTTATCATATCTTTATGGTAATTTACCCAAACTATCATGTTCCCAGTGCATGTTCCATGAGAATAGGTGAGATGTACCTACGTTAACATAGTAGCTTGTCGTAGCAAGGCCTATCCATATTACATAGTATGGTCGCTACAAGCAAGGGCAAGACGAAATATTAATTCTGGGAGTTATTTAATCTTTCGTTTTAAAAAACCGTAAAACGAAAAATTAAATAGAAAGCGAAAACGAAATATTCCTTCAAACAAAACGAAAATTTAAATATTCAAGACGACAGATTAAATGGTTCCCAAAGGAAAATAATACTATAATTTTTTTACTTTACTATTATGATAGGCTCCCGTCTTTGATAATGAGCTGGACCTTGTGTCTGATGAGTCAGGAGGAATGTCACCGAGAAATAAAAAGCAAGATGAGGATGATATGAGCTTGTCATCCTTGTCACCTGATGATCCTTCCTTAATTCAGCTTCCTCCTCAGCCTCCTCCGATGCTTCATAACTCTGCTCAACCTCCACTGCCGGCATATCCGCCACACCAGTCATATTTCTCAAGCTACTCGTGTATGCCTAATAATCAGCTGCAGTACGATCCCTACTCGTACGCACCTTGGAATTCTCAAAATAATGATTCAGCAGTGTCATTCCAACCCCAACCACCACCACTAGAACCCTTTTACTTTGATGACATACCACCTCCTCCTCCGGAGCCACCGAACCCTGAACAAGATAGAAACGCATTTATTAGCACAACTATTCGGTAAGATAATAATGATCCCAATAATTAAAATTCAAAACGGATTCTTTACAATCTTATGTATTTATTAATAGAATTATGCTGGATCGCTTGGTTGATGAGTTGAAACTTATTTTGAAGAAAGACTTTCAAAGGAAAATTATGCAAAATATAGCTTACAAGCAGTTTGACGTATGGGTGAATGACAATGAAGAGAAATATAAGGTACCATATTTAAAGAGATGCACATCTTCATGTCCATTTTTGTTCATACCTTTATTACCATTCATCTATGTATTTCATTAAACTGAGGAAATTTGTTTTCATAATGGAATTACAGAAACAAGAGCAAGTTAAGAAAGAAAGAAAGTTGAATACAGAGATTAACCCGAAAGTATACGCGCCGCCTGTACCCAGAGTGAACGCCGGAAGACTTGCGTTTATGACTTCTGTTTCTAAACTTCCAAGTTTTAGGGTAGCGTTGCTATCATTATTACTTTATTACATTATTACATTGCACTATGTATTACACATAAACAGCTCTTGATAGAACCTTTGACATAAGCAAGGCAAATTTTTTGTTTTTAGAAAATCGTTCAGGTTCCAGTAAAACGTGAAGAACTTTCTGCTAAGTCTGGAAGCGATAGCGAATCAGGATCGGAATCCGATAAAGAAGTTAAGGTAAAATATGAGAGAACCCAAAGTCTTCAGTAACCACCTATTGATATATTAGTTATTTACTTCATTTTTAATTGATGTTTCTTTTTTCGTAGCCTCCAACGAGAAAGCGAAAGAATAGGAGACTCACAAGTTTATCATCAGCTTCAGTTTCATCAGGTTCGCTATTACTATTTCGGTGGCTGTGTATCAAGATGCTAATGTTAAGTTCAGGAATGAACTATATTTTCTCCATTGCCATTTTATTATTTTGTTCTGCATTCCAACTTATAATTGCTAATTTATTTGCAGCTTCGTCAGAAAGTTCTGCTTCCGATAACGAATCTATTGCAGAGTCTGTCCAGTCTGCTCCAGATTTAATTTCCGATGAAGAAATTTTGTTTTCTGAGCCAGAAGTCAGCAAAAAGAAACCTAGTGTACTTTTATCCGGAGCAGAAAAGTACGTATTAAATATAGTGTCAAATATCTATCATAAAAATTACGAAAAATTAATATAATTTTGCTTATTACCTGCAGTATATCTGACGAGTCGTCAAACGAAGCAGTCATTCCCAAAATTCAAAATAATATAATAGAAAAGGATGTAATAGAAGAGGTAGTAAAGGTGAAAGAAGAAGTCATAGAGGAGCCTGATTTCGACATGGTTATAAAAGAAGAACCAATAGAACTAACAGAAAAGGACATAATTGAGCAGAAAATACTAAGCAGACCGTCGTCACCAACGGCTCACTTAGTAGACCACAATTACTGTATCCAAATTCCTGCCTTACCTTTACCCACCACTCCACTGATAGACAGGCTTGAGAAATCCCCCATTCATATCAAGCCCCCAAAACGTGTTCAGCCTACATCTGGTCCAAAAGGTCGCAAGAGAAGAAAGGCCTTCAAACGTCGTAATGAAGAGGACGAAAGGGCTATCCTGTTTCAATTTCTCACCCTTGGAGTGGATGAAGAGGACCTTCAGTTCCTTAAGAAGGCATATGAAGGAATATTGGCGGAAGATCACTCACAGGTTTGTGCTTGCATTATTCATTTGTAATTTTAATATTAGAAATAACCGCAATGACGCAATTGTTTGAAATACTTTCTGTTGATGGCTAAATCTGCCGTGTATATAATCTTAATAACTCATTTACTCTATGACTAAATTTTCTCTGCTGATGATCCCTGTGGAAATGTCAAACTGCAAATACGCTTAAGAAAAACCATTGCTAATGCCTTAAACATTATGAATTTCACTTATTGAAAGTAAATATAACGGTTTTTATTATAATGCAACATTATAAAAAACAATTTGCCTTTTGGTTTTATCGATTTTGATTGAATACGCGCAAATCAAATCAAGTAATATTCAGAAAATGCCTATTTTTGATTGTTTATGCATTTACATGCATCAGCAGTAAATAATTTCTGAATTATTAACTTTTAATCTGTATTTAGATTGATTTAATGAGTGGTGACCAAACATCACTTTCCATTTAATGTAATCCATGAATTATTAATTTTCAGGGTTACTGGCTTAACGCAACTCACTGGGTAGACTACCCTGCAACTTATAACCATAGAATGAAGCCTGATACGTCCAGGCGTGTTCACGCAACCGGAAGTGCCCGGACAGAAGGGTTCTACAAGCTCACTAGTGAAGAGAAGGGCAAACACAAACGACAATGGGGCATTCAGTCTACGGCCAATAATATGAAGTCACTTGCGCTGGCTCCTGTGGGCGTGGCCCACGAGCGACCACAAGGGAAGCAGGCCCTGTCGAGGGAAGCCCGCTCCAATCAAAGACGCTTACTCACAGCGTTGGGAAATGAAGTTGATTCCGATCTCTTGAAATTTAACCAATTGAAATTTAGAAAGAAAAGCTTAAGATTTGCGCGCAGTAGAATTCATGACTGGGGTCTTTTTGCATCCGAAACAATTGCCGCAGATGAAATGGTTATTGAATACGTGGGGCAGAAGATACGACCGTTGGTTGCTGACGTCCGAGAACGAAATTATGAAGCTGTTGGTATAGGAAGTTCGTATCTATTTCGTATTGACTTGGAAAATGTTATTGATGCCACTAAAGGAGGGAATGTTTCCAGATTTATTAATCATAGTTGCAACGTAAGGCTAATATTTTTATGATAATATAGGGTGGCATACATTCATCCATTGTGTAAAACCTTCACACTAATTCATTTTGGCAAAATTACTTTTCATTACATTTACAACTTAATTAATAGTATGCATTTACAATCTTTGTTTATACGTATTTAAACCAAGTATGGTACAGTATACTTTTTGATAAATATTCGGAAAGGATAAATGTAATGACAGTGATGAGTATGGTAAAAATGGGGGCCACAGTGTATGCTTATGCTGTTATAAATTTCTATATTTACCGTAGTTATCTCGAATTTACAAGTATACAAATAATAAACTAATTAGAATTACTTTTTATTATTGACATTTCTTAAAATAATGACTAATGTACGCCACCCTTGCGTAATTGTTTTAGACACATTTCTTGGAAATTATAATAATTGCTATATTTTTTTCAGCCCAATTGCTATGCTAAAATTATCACAATCGAAGGACAAAAGAAGATTGTAATTTATTCAAAACAATCCATAGCTGTAAATGAGGAGATAACATATGATTACAAGTTTCCAATTGAAGATAACAAGATTCCTTGTCTCTGTGGATCAGCACAATGTCGAGGAACTCTTAATTAATGAAGTATATTTAAATTCGCATAGAAACTTATATATCGCTGTTCGTTTTGATTGTACTACGTCAAGATTAGAATTAGAATCATTTAATCGTCGCTTTCGGTATTTACGAACAGGTAAACTAGGTTTTTACAAACCCAGTTTTTTCTTGTACAGTGCTCTTCTCATGAAATGTAATTCATTCTTACAGTATGGATGATATTTACAAGATTACCAGGTGACACACGCAATCCAGAAAAAATTGTTAAATTAGTTATTCAATTGTGTTTTTGCTTTCTAATGCTCAATACCGGGCCCCTTTATACAGTATAAATTAGAGGAAGTTGTTTTTACTTAATTGATTTCAAAAATTGAATACACTATTAATGTTATAATAAGGAATAAGTTTTGTGCTTTACCAAGAGCAGAGACTTTGTTATGGTTGTCACAGATTTTTTTATTTTGAGACTCATGGATTGGGATTGCTTTGAAATACTTCTTGACATTAGACCTGTTAAATAGGTTTGTAAAAAATTTATGTGATATTTAGCAAACACTCGGAATAACCCTTTCTTCACACTACTTTTAAATTCACTTTTAACATTATTACTAAAAGATAGTATATCTTTAAAAGGGTAAATTTCTAATAGGCCTTTATTTGGCTTATGTTTATCCCTACAAACAAGGACTGTTTTCTGCTAGATAAGCTACCATTTGTGTTTGCCCTTGGTTTCAATTAAGGGCTTATTTCCGTCAGATATGCTACCAATTGTATTTATCTCCTCAATCAAGGACTGTTTTCTACTAGATATGCTACCAATGTATTTATCCTTTCCATCAAATGGTCTTTTCAACTAGATATGCTACCAATGTGTTTATCCTTTAAATCAAATGCTCTTTTCAACTAGATATGCTACCAATGTGTTTATCCTTTAAATCAAATGCTCTTTTCAACTAGATATGCTACCAATGTGTTTATCCTTTAAATCAAATGCTCGTTTCAACTAGATATGCTACCAATGTGTTTATCCTTTAAATCAAATGCTCTTTTCAACTAGATATGCTACCAATGTGTTTATCCTTTAAATCGAATGCTCTTTTCAACTAGATATGCTACCAATGTGTTTATCCTTTAAATCAAATGCTCTTTTCAACTAGATATGCTACCAATGTGTTTATCCTTTAAATCAGATGCTCTTTTCAACTAGATATGCTACCAATTTTGTTATTGTAAATTTAAATTGTATTGTAAGAACACTTCCAGGAAAATTAAAATGTTCCAAGGTCTTAACCCATTGGAAATGATATTATGATAAAATATGATCTATTTAATTTAACCAAGTCAGGAACCCAGATATAAGTACTTTGTATTGAAGCACAACCGGTGTATTTGACTATTTGCAGGACGAGTGTTATAAAGGCGATTTAGTCAAAAATGTGCTTCCTATTTCCACGAGCTAATAGGGGATAAAAAATCACTAAATGTTCACAAGTCCTGACAACATAGAAGATTGTTGTTAAAGTAATCTAGGTTTAGGTTTAGGAATTTGGCGTGCATTAAAACCCCGAAAAAGTTTTCACTTTCTCGTATTATTGATTTCGTTCTGCTAAAAATGACTATTAATTCTACATGTTTTGATATATCCTTTAGTGTTTAAGATTTAAGATTTCATTTTTCAAATTTGCTCCCTGTTTCCGGCCTTTTAAGTACGTACATGAGCATTTTTATCAGCGACAACTTTATAATTGTAGGAAACGCATCTTCCGGTGTCACACTGTACATCCCTTGACATATAGACCTCGTAGCAACCGAATTAACACTGTTGTAGTTCATTTAATAAAAATTTTAAAAAAATTTGAAATTGTACTATTATGATTTCTCTATATAGCTAGCCACTCGACATTCCAGATTTTTAAATCATAAGCGGCTCATAAACGGTTATGTTAATGTGCAGATTCTGCAGATATATCAAATCTTCCATATACGGGGAGTGCAAGCAATTATTTCTAGTAAAATAGTAAAATAAATGTCGCATACCAATTTCAGTATGAATAGGTTATCTTCAAATATGTCTTAGTTGGAAATACTAAAATATAGCCTGCAATATCTCCAAAGGTTATTTCATTGTTGGTTTTTTATAACAGAGTAACAATGTTACCGAGCAGAAAAAACTGTTACATAGTAAAATAACGTTCTAGCAGTTTTGTGCTGCATTTGAAAACCATAAGCTACTAGAATCTGTAAATAGGTCCTTCCATGTTTGCCACGGTATCGCAATAATTTGTTTAATTTTTTATTGAGGTTATACTACACAATTTAACATGCATACATAGAAGCTAAACCTTGGTGTTGGTGGTTCAGTTTCGCTGCTAATAAACATAAATTGAGAGCACGGACTAGTTAGCACAGTTAGCTCATTGCACTTTGACTATGTAAATAGAATAATGTGATTGTAATAATTTACAATAGAACAATGTACTAATTAATTGATTGTCTAAAACTTAGTGGAACTTTTCCAGTTGGTTTTAACACGTCCACTTTATTGCTATACAAGCGTCATACTCTTACTGTATAATATAGGTGAATGTAAAAAAAATTAGTAAATTGTATAAATTTTCAAATATTGATATATTTATCGCTCGATTTGCTGTCGAAATGTAAATATTTGTTATTCTACCAAACTACCAACAACTTTAAACAAACATAAGATCTACGCTTCCCCTAACACTATAATATAATGTAAGATAAGATTTTACTAAGCAAGTACTTTAGGTAAATATGTAGTATAATTCTAATGCACTTTAAGTAAGAAAACAGAATGTCATTAAATGGTAATCTAGAATCTTGAATGTTGTTTGTATTTAGAATTGAATGGCTCGAAATTTTAGATGTGCATTTTAGTTGCACTGTATTCAAGGAAGTTGTTTTCAATGTATGTTACGATCTGGGCATATCGAACACCTACGGATAAAATTCTTAAAGGAGAAAAATACTTAATCTTTTGTTTTATTTATATATGTAGTTATTTCCTTCGTTTGTGTGCCAAAACCCTTTCATCTATGAACGTTATGAAGTTTCCTTTTAATGTGTACTCTTATAAAATGTAATTACCTAACAATATTAAGTACGTAATGTTTCGTTTACAATTAATGACCTGGACAAATATCAATAAAATAATTTATTTATATTATAAAATTATAAGATGAACACTGATTACAACTACCAAAGTCTGATTCAGGGCACTACATCTTGTCGTTTTCAAAAACTTTCACGCGTACGGGAACCTTTCTTCTTTGCTGTACACATGCAATACATTTGCAATGCAGCCGTATGCACATATAGTCTTTACAGCTTACGGGATTTTTCACAAAATTTCTATTTTTTGTAACAATACTTCCCTGGCGAGTTGTGACAACGTAGTACCCTGCTCATAATATTCATGAATACAAAAATTTATTGAAAATGACATCATTTTTTACTGTTTTGAAACTTGTGCATGTCAATCTGAGATTGGGAAATATCTGACAAAGCATTTTGAACTCTTTCTAGTAGAGCTTCTCCCCGGACAATGACTTCCTTTAGTTTCAAGGAAACATCATGATTTTCTTGCTCCAGCCTCCTCAAACTTGCAAGCTTTAATTTAATAAATTTCCATTAATGTCAGATAAAGCGCTAAAATATATGAAAATATTTGTAAATAAGAAATATAAGCCGAGTGGAATGGTAAACATATATTTACCTGTAGTTCTGTGGATGAATCTTCACTAGGTAGTGATTCAATGAGGCAATCAATATCCTTTGCACATCTTGCAATCATTGACGCAAAAGTAAGAGTATAGTCTACAGACACATTTAGAAGTTGATTAAAATTAAGTCAGCAGTTTAAAGGTGTATTCAATAAGGTGGTGGCTTTTCTAACAAATCTTAATAGTTTTATAAAAGTGAATGATCTACCTTCGGGTGGATTTAAGGAGGTTTGATTTCCACTTCGATCGGGAAATTTGCTGGGAGTAGCAACCTGTTGGAGAACACCGACACTGTTGCAGAAGTTTTCCGCTTGCTAAAAATAATACAAAAATGAAATCAATAAGAATTGAACATTAAGTCACTCATTATCATCAACCTTTGTGAAATTCAGTGTGAAACTTCTTGGTTGTTGATGATACTTATTTTAATTATAAGGATTGCATATGGAATCGTTGTGAACATGTGCAGTAATTCGAATAATTATGGCATAAACGTAAGGATAACAATAAAAATAATATTGCTTACAAAATTAACTGCATCTTGAAGTTGTGTTAGTCTGTCTGCCATGAATTTTGACGTAAATTGATATGAGTGTCCAAAACAACGTTATTGGAACAATGGTATTTCAATTCAGGTTTTATTGTGAATAGAGAATGAGCTTAATAGTGTGTTGAATTGTTTTTCATCCCTTAAAAGCGTAGATATTAACAAATACAACTGCTTAACATTGACAATTTTATTCTAAAAAAATTTCTACTAAATCTGTACTTCGGAAATGAAATCCTAAAACGTTCAACTGAAGGAACAAATGCTACTGGGCCTCAGTCGCTGGTTTCCAATAGGCGACTTGAACTTCCCACGCCATAATTCGCAAATTGTGGAAGACGAATGAAATGCACGGAAGGAGGGCAGAGTCTGCGTAGAGCTTACCAGTTTCCTCAACATGGCACTTGGCTATGGAATGGTTCGTGGCCCAGCACAGCGGAGCAGAAAGTTGAACTGTCTTCTTGTTTAACAGACTTTCAGTGCAGGACCACGCGGAAAGCAGCCAAGTTCACTCCATTCTTGGAAAGAAATAACTCGCTCTTTCGTCGCCTGACATTTTGGAAGTTTTTCCAATAATTAAATATTTTTCAGGTAAGAAAACTTGTTTTTCGCATATAATAATACATTAGATGTAGTTATTTTGTTAATTTAAAAGTTAATTAGTTGAAAAAGTTCCGAATATTCAAGAAATAAAGTGATGAGCACCGCATGGTAGGGTGAAGCCGGACATGGCGCATGGCGCTCAGTCATGATATGAGCCTATACCTTGTATTCGTACTGTCTGATTATCTTGAAATTTAATTTTGAATTCTGTTGTTCCGATTTTAATCGCTTCAATAATAATTATTTTATAGAGAAGTGATGTGATTAATCCATATATTTATTAATTTACAGAATGCGGTACGTAGCTGCTTACTTATTGGCAACTTTAGCTGCCAAATCTAACCCAGCAGCCGCTGATTTGGATAAAATCCTTAGTTCAGTTGGTATTGAATCTGACAGTGAAAAAGTTAAGAAAGTTATTTCTGAGCTGTCAGGAAAAAATATCGAAGAAATCATTGCCGCCGGTACGTTCATCGTTCATTTATCCACATTAGATATTGTATCAATCTCAAAAATATTTAATTATGATGATCAATCTTTCACCATCTTTCGACTGAATATTTTGATGTTACTTATTGTGTCTGATTTACATATTTTTGCAATTCTAAAACTTTATTGTACGGAAGTTTTTGATAACATACTAATTCTAATTAATTTCAATTATAGGAAACAGTAAACTTGCTTCAATGCCCTCCGGAGGTGGTGCAGTAGCCGCTGCATCTGCCGCCCCAGCAGCTGGAGGTGCAGAACCTAAACAAGGTAAAAATTTGTTGGCGTTATAATTATAATCGAATATTCATTCATGATGATCAATATGATCACCATCTTTCGACTGAAGGTTTTGATGATAGTATATATTTCTGACGACTGACGACCTCATTTCGTATTTTGTATTATCATTTATGAAAAATACTTATACCTTGATTTTTTTATTACAGAAGCTAAGAAAGAAGTAAAGAAAGAAGAGTCAGAATCGGAAGATGATGACATGGGTTTCGGCCTCTTCGACTAATAATTATTTCGAATTACATAGCGACTTCTTTTCTTATGGTATAATAAAAGATTCATTATAATATGCTGTGAATTTGGAAATGTGACTCTGTAACTTTGTATTTCATTATTTTTAAAATGCATACCTCACCTCTCATAGGTCGTTTAACATTCTTAAGGTCATTTATTATAATTTGAAAAGTTTAAAGCATCACAGCGGTACTTCTGTTTCAGCGTTTCTCTGTAGAGCATTATTATTTTTTACCGGATATGTTTCTAGCATCCCCAAAACTATTTATTTCCTGCATTGTAAATGATACACAATTTCAACTTTAATTCATATTGGTGGCTTTGGTGACTATGTTTTGATCTCAAATAACTAAAATCCTATAAAGTAGATTATAGGATTTGAAATTAGTTGTCCCTGGAAAGAGATATCAAGGAATATTGTAGCCATTATTGCATTATTAAATGGTGCAGCAGAGAGCAGACTCATTGCAATCTCAAGAACAAAGAAAGAAAATTGAAATACTTATGCTTAGCCTTTCCTTGTCTCATCTTAATTTGCTATATGAACCATCATAATCACATTTTCTGCTTTAAAAAATGTCTCTTAAGAATATCTAGTCAATTATAGTCAAACAATATTAGTAATCTATGATAATTCATGTAGTTCAGATTTACGGTGAAATAATCTCACTACCGATTTGTATATAATGTTGTAAATATGGTATAGTATTCCTTTCTGTGGGGTACACGGATGCGCTAATAATAGTGCCAGCAAAACTTACAGAGTTGTGAGTATGCAAAAGTGTCTATAGGTCATATTTGGTTCTATTGTAAATGTCAAATACTTTTAATATTTAAATATTCTATGTATCATTATGTATATGGTCAGCTTATCATTTTAACTGTCAATAGTGGAAGCCGAAGGACGATAGTGACTATTATATATCTTATAAGACAAACAAGCGAAAGCGAAAAGTTTTCAGGATCGGTTTAGATAAAACTCTAATATTATATTAACCGCTGAAGAATTATTGAAACAGGGCTTTTAAGTGTGCAACTTAAGATGTAAGTCTCAACTTTTTTACTTTTTTGAGTATAAGAATCCAAAGCGGATGATGAATGTATGGCCTGTTTGGGCATGAATTTTTTACGTTCTTTATTTAAACTGTGGTTAATTAAAATTATAGGTATTTACAATTATATCAATTTTGCATTGTTTCAATACGCTGATTTTACTAACGTAAATTGAATGAATTGGTCCCGTAAAAATGGTAGTTGAAGTAGTAAATCTTTCAGAAAACATGAGATTTCAGTTGCTAATTCTTGCCACATGCTGCAAGAGGAATTCTAACTGGTTCGCTACCTCACATATTATTTCTGTCTAATTGTCAACATCTTCATTTGAATATTTTTGAAATGTGAAATCAATATTTTAATTATATATTCCGGAAAATGACTTAATTCTTTTCTTGCTACCTGTCTTACCTGCCTGTTTAAATTTGATTACTTTCTTCTTTAATTTTTTAGTATTTTTCCTACAGTTGCTTTTCCATATATTTCATCACTTTTTACACATTTTACAAATCCCGAGTGTAATCAAGTATAATAAAAATAGAAACATGCGGACATGGCAGTAATATTACTATTTCGATGAGTGGTTGTTGGGGCATAGTACTATTGGTAAAGCGACTATGGTTGTGGAAAAGATGACTTTTCATTTCATTTTATTTGTGGAAACAGTGGAAAGGTATATATTATTATAGGCAGTAGCAGGACCCATTAAATTATGAATCTCACTTTAATTTGCATCACATGTCTCTCCTTTTTAATGTTTGCTTTTAATTTCATTGACATCTTACCCTCTGTCGTCTGTCCGGATTCTGCATAGTATTATCGTATTATACCATATCAAACACTACGGCGGCTTGTTACGTCCATGCAATTCAAGGATGCAGATGCAAAACACCCATTTTGCATAAACTGTAATTTGGTGCTTAATAGAGGGTGCGTTTTGTATTTCCGTCTAGCAAATACCCAAAAAATGAGTTAAGAAAGGGGGTGGGGATTTTGCTGAAAACTCCCAAACACCTAAAACCCCAGGGTCGGGTCGTGTCCTTATGTGGGTTAAAAATATATCTGAATATTATACATTCCTTATCCTTAAGAATTTCCTTTTAATGATATATTTTGTTTTCACTAATCGCAAAATTACCTGAAAAGGGGAAATACGGGCTAAAAGTCATACATGCATTAAACACGGGACTAAGGTTTGGAACTTCATGACAACCATAATATATTACGACCAGTCTATTACATTCGCTAAATAATATACATTATATATATAATGTACACATACACTAAATATATAATATACATTAAAATCGATTTGTAAAAGAAGCATGACCTTTGCAACGCTTATGCTTACAAGTGTTTAAAAACTACAAGGAGAACAAATAATAATTTTTGACTTCAAACGGTGGAAAATGGGTAATATTATTTCGTAACTTTGTAGTACAGATATCTGCGGCTCTCCTTGCATTTTTTGGAGCATTTTAAAGGTTTATGCCAAAAAAGTTGAGACGCTTTAAAAACTTTAGAAGACATTTGTGTTGTGGATGCGAAGGTGCCGAGGAGTTTGGGTGATAGTTGGTGGCGTTGGCGGCGGTGGGCCTCCGGCGGCGGAGTGGAGGAGCTTAGTATTTACGTAACTGTGCGGGCGTACGTTACGTAGGGGTCACATGGTAGGAAGGTGAGTAGCAGATGAAGTCTCCACGTCACACGTATTACTCCTTGGCTGAATGTTTGGTGGAAAGGGCAGGAACAGAAGGAGTTAGTAATATACACTAGGAGGTTTTTAGCTTTCTCTGGTTTTCTTATGTTGTTATCATCCCATCACAGTCAGTTAGACAGTTCGACATTAGATATCACATCATAGGCATTGTTTGAGCGAGTTCGAGCCGATTCAGAGTCTTTAGTGTTGGAAAAGTCATTGTCAGTCTTTGCGGTGGTGGGGGTGGTGAGTTGACGTTGAAACTGAACTGTATACTGACCAACTATTTTATTTTCTCCCGAGCAATTCGAATATTTAGTTTCTTCCCACAGTCAATCTCCTCTCCATTCAGTAGTATTTATCTCATCATTACGGCAAAATGACGTCCAATATTATTCCAATACGCTTTCAAGAGCACCTTCAGGTGAAATATTTCAACTTATCTCTAATAATTAATTAAATTCCGTTCTAATTCAGTGCCCACCTAATATTCACTCATTTTGTCAACATATTGACGGGTAACAAGATTTATAGCTGACTCATGGAAAGCTTTTGTTGGGTGTGTCCAAGAATGTTGTTTATTGGCAATCACGGAAGTAGACAATTGTCATATGACACTAGTCAAGTTATCTTTCATTAATTAACGATTTTTCATCATATTCATGAATTCGTACGTGTTTAATTAGTCGTTCTATATTGCCGCCGCACTCGCAAATTCAAAATATACTTCCAAATGGTCAGAAATTCCATTTGCATTTCGTCCCAAAGGGTGATTAGCCTAAGCCAATACATTGGACACGTCCGCCTACCTTTCTTAATTGCTGTACAACGTGCAATTTTCAATTTAATGCAAAGTCCATTGTTTTTATGATTCAAAATCATTAACGCTGCACAACTGACGTTCTCCTTCCGGTGCTCAATGTGTTAAATTTAATGTGGCAGAAAACTACCTTGAGCTATGAATAAGATTTATAGCTTTAATTTTGTATTCCATTAACCACCCCATTTAATAGTGGTGTTTTTTTTTCAAATTGTGTTTTGGATCTGTCTGTCTAATATCGGTTTAAGCTGAAAATCTTCGGATCCTTCAATGAATTTCGATTTCGGATCGATGACCAGGCTAATTGAATTACAATTGACTATGGAATAATTGTGGGCCTGGATTAATATATTACAAAGTTGTGGGAATTGAACGCTAAAATGAAAATAGTCATTGCTAGATACACTTAGTCCTGTATGCATAAAAGTTAGTAACAATTCATTTGAAGCGACAAAGGTCGATCAAGGGAACTTCAGAATGATATAGGTCAGCTTAATGTAGTAAACTTGGGTTTTGCTGACTCAAGACTTTTGTCACAATATGATAGTGTCATTAGATTGATATGACATTGAATATAATATTCGTGAAGGGGTGATATGAAATAAATCACCATATGAAACAGTATAAACGTTCTATATAGATTGTTGTGCTTGTGCTATTCCATATTTATAACTGATTTTATTATCTATTGTATTATACGCGAATTGAGGACTATAATGTGAACTGCATTACTGTGTTATCATTATTACGAATTGAAAAGTCTTAACCTATATACATGTAGGTACAGTACAAGTCCTTTCGTCTAGTTTTGCTGGTTCATAAAATGCATGATTCATTTATTTATACAAAGAAAAGATAGTTTAACGATCTGTGTCATTCTATCTATATAATGTTTTTGTCGTCTGCAATGCTGCAGCTCTACTGTCCATACACGCTGGGTTGTAATAGCATTAAAATAGCACTTCCATTGTCTAGTGGCGTATACTCATTCATTAAGATAGCCATAGAACGGAATATGAATGTGACACCAACATAACATCATTTGTTTTCGTGTATCCAAGAACCGAGTTGGATTTACTACAATATGCCAGAGAATCTGAAATACTATCAACTATTGATCTTGGTTTCCTGCGTTCGCATATTACTATGTGCATACTACAAAATGAGGAGCGCACTTCTTCAGGTGGTAGGTGGTTTGCTTTTGGTCGTGGTATTGAGTCATTAAATGAGCATACTCCAAGATCGGCGTATGTGAAATGAGAGCCACTGACCCCAGGCCAGGCTGCAGTCGTATTTTATACGATAATGCTCTACTGCTTATGTTATGACACATACATAGATTTTGCAGTTAGGGATACATTTAGTCTTCTTGTAGGTGTTTTGTGTGAATCCGACATATTGTCAGTGGAAATGAGCAAAATCGATTAGGTATTCCAACTAAATATGATTTTGCCCCTATCCTTATCCTTATCAAAGGATGTGGATAAGATACTATCTCGGCCTCTGAGCCTCTGTCTGTGCATGATGTAAATCTAAATGGTTTTGTCGCTTCTAAACACTTAACCTGTGCATGAAACGTATACATTTGAAATGTTGGGGATGTGTTTGTGGAATTTTCAATTCAATATAATAGATATGTACCCGAACAGTTTTATCTATATCTAATTGTATTATGTTGTTTGTTGCATTGAACAGCAGCGCAGTTTGTGCATTCATCTCATTAGTCTCATTCTCATCCCATTCTATATTAAACTGAGTACACACGCAAAGTCAATCGCTTTTGGTTGCTTTACAAGTAGACAGACGCTAATTTAATATGAGAAGTCTGTAAAATGTTAAACATGGAGTATTTCATGATAACGAGCGTTACTTTTACTTTATGGGAGGCGTATACGACCAAGAGACATCCGATTCATCGTCAGCAGAATCCTTCTTTTGATTACACTTTTAAGTTTCGATACTGTACTGTATTGAAAATCTGTTTCAATTTATTTACTTACAATACTGACGGACATGATGGGCTTTTCAGCTCACTTCTTTGATCTCTGCTGCTTGCAATGCAAACAGACTGGAATAAGTATCTCGTTCAACTTATGTAGCAGTCGTTCTATGTAGTTGTAAGTGAAAGATGATAAGTTAGAAGTAGGTGTATGCGTCTCACTCCATGCAATGCTAGTCAGTACGCAATATTTGTAAAAAATCATTTTTCCAGTTTAAAATTCATAGACGACAGCTTTAGTTACAAATAGAATTTACTAGATGAATAGGATCTTCTTTTTTCAATCTGTATGAATCACTCTATTGTAATTTCATGTGTGGGTATAAAAGTAATTTTATGTACTCACACATTAACCATTGAATTCTCTGGCAGCATAATATTAGACATGGGTTTAAAATTCATGTTGGAGTTAGAAGAGAGATGTCAAATCATGATTGTACGTGCTTTTCTTTGTAGCGTCTATTATTTACAGGATCAAAGAGAGAGCCGACGGAAATGTTTATGTTTTGCTAAAGATTGGTTCTACATTTTGCGATTATGTTTATTTTTATAGGTGATTATTTTTAAATGCTTAATTAAGTTTTGATGTCTAAATTTGCAGCTGACGAACATTGGTATAAACCAAGCGAACATCAGCTTCAACAACTTAACGATGGAATCGGACAAATTTATTTGTGTTCGAGAGAAAGTTGGCGAATCCGCTCAGATTGTGATTATCGATATGAGTGACCCGAACAGCCCTATCCGAAGACCCATAACTGCTGATTCTGCAATTATGAATCCTGCCAGCAAAGTAATAGCTTTAAAGGCGCAGAAGACCTTGCAGATCTTCAATATTGAAATGAAAAGCAAAATGAAGTCTCATTCACTACCTGAAGAAGTCATCTTTTGGAAATGGATATCCTTGAATACAATAGGGCTCGTCACAGAAAGTGCGGTGTACCATTGGAGTATGGAAGGTGAATCCATTCCTCAAAAAATGTTTGACCGGCATTCGAGTCTTGCTGGAACTCAGATTATCAACTACAGAACAGACCCTAAACAGAACTGGCTCCTTCTGGTGGCTATTTCTGCTCAGGTATGCATTTCATACTTTATAATTCACTTATTACGGAAACTCTATTTGGGTACTTATTCAAAAAATTTCCATTTTGTGTTCCATAGCAAAATAGAGTTGTCGGAGCAATGCAACTTTATTCCGTTGAAAGAAAAGTGAGTCAGCCTATTGAGGGTCATGCAGGAACATTTGCCCAACTGAAAGTAGAGGGAAATCCAGAACCTTCAAACATTCTATGCTTTGCCGTTCGAAATTTACAAGGAGGAAAGGTAACCATTGGTTTTTTACAGAGCTAAACATTCGCCTACTCAAATTTCAACAAATAGTAAATAACGTTACGCTTACTTTAAATTTAGTTACACATCGTGGAAGTGGGAAGTGTTCCCCAAGGAAATCAACCTTTCCCTAAAAAGGGAATGGACGTGTTCTTTCCTCCTGAAGCTCAAACGGATTTTCCTGTTGCTATGCAGGTAATTAAGCAAAACTTTATTTTAAAAACTCTTTATGATGATATTTAACTGTCGATTTACTTTTCAGGCCAGCACGAAATATGATGTCGTTTATCTTATTACAAAATATGGATACATCCACCTGTATGATTTAGAGAGTGGTCAATGTATCTACATGAACCGCATCAGTTCAGACACTATTTTTGTTACAGCTCCTCATGAACCCACTGGTGGTATTCTTGGCGTCAATCGAAAGGGACAGGTACTAATATAAACTAATTATATTTATATTCTGTTATAAATTGTATACAATATATTACCTCACATACAACTGTTTCCGTAATTTATATAGGTCCTTTCAGTGACCATCGACGAAGATACAATTGTGTCTTACATCGTCAATAATTTGTCCAATCAAGAATTAGCCCTTAGGGTAGCTTACAGGAATAACTTGAGTGGAGCCGAAGACTTGTTTATTAGGAAGTTCAATTCGTTGTTCCAAAATGCTCAGTATACAGAAGCAGCTAAGGTGACAAAATGATTTAGTCTTGGCATGACATCAATCAATGAAAACCAAATTCTCTGTCAATTAGCGGAGCAGTTATTGCCTTTTGTTAAATGACGGATTTTAGACGAAAATTTGACTACATCTTATGAATTATCTGAATTATGTAACTGTTTATCGACTAATATATAATTAATGTTTATTGAATGTCAATTTAGGTTGCCGCTCAAGCGCCCAAAGGAATACTGAGAACCCCACAAACCATACAACGGTTTCAACAAGTCGGAACGCAACCTGGACAAACATCACCTTTGCTCCAGTATTTCGGGATCTTATTGGATCGCGTAGGTTTTCTACTTTGTCTTAGCTTTTAGGATCTTACAAAACTAGTTATAAAAGCCAACAAGTAATTAATGTTTTTATTCATCGAAAGTTTTATATGTTGATAATTACTTAGTTTTGTTCTCATCAAGTGTCTCAAAAGGCATAATATGGACACAAATGGAGTATTCAATTTCTCATCTTTTTCTTGTTGTGTACTGTGTACCTATTTCGGCTATTATTATATGACCGGAATTCACATTTAAAAATTATGGTCATCGTCTTATTTGTTTAATTAACAGTACTTGTTTCATAGTTTTGGTACATAATTCGTAATTTAGTTATAAGCGGAAATTATTGTGTATTTTTTGAATATGGCCTCCACTCTGAAGTTTTAGGTTATGCAATGATCAGGTCTTGTCTGGTTCCTTACAATGCAATATATTTTACAGGGCCAGCTGAACAAATACGAATCTTTGGAACTCTCGCGACCCGTTCTTCAACAAGGAAAGAAGCAACTAATGGAAAAGTGGTTAAAGGAAGACAAGCTGGAGTGTTCCGAAGAACTCGGAGATTTGGTTAAACAAGTTGATCCCACTTTAGCGTTGTCTGTCTATCTAAGGGCAAATGTTCCCAACAAGGTAAGGATAAGGATGTCTTTAATAATAAAATGCTGTGTACTCCATCGTGTTATAGAATACACACAATAAATTGAGTTTTACAAAAATTCTTTGATTATATACCTTATATTATCTTTTGTAGGTCATCCAATGTTTTGCAGAAACAGGCCAATTCAACAAAATCGTTCTGTATGCCAAGAAAGTGGGCTACACCCCTGATTATGTTTTCCTTTTGCGCAATTTGATGCGGGTAAATCCTGACCAAGGGGTCGGCTTTGCACAAATGCTAGTGCAGGATGATGAACCTTTAGCAGATATCAACCAAGTAAGATTTCTGCTTTCAAAATTGTTATCTATTGTATACAGATTTCATCAATGTTAATTTTTTATTTAGATTGTTGACATATTTATGGAACAAAACATGGTCCAACAATGTACAGCTTTCCTCCTTGATGCACTAAAGAACAATCGTCCTACCGAGGGACCCTTACAAACCCGGCTTTTAGAAATGAATCTTATAGCTGCTCCTCAGGTAAGAATTATTTTTAACAAACAACCTTTCTACCGGTGATAATGATTCTACGATTCTACCTGTGAGAAATATTGCTTTAGGTTGCAGATGCAATACTTGGAAACCAAATGTTTACCCATTATGACAAGTCGCACATTGCCCAGATGTGCGAAAAAGCTGGATTACTTCAGCGTGCCCTGGAACATTATACAGGTTTGTTAAATTTTAATTACTTTGGAACCCCAATTCAAAATTTGAAATGTGATTATGCTTGTTAAAATCGGCTGTTTACACGCTGCATATTACATGAAGATAATTTTAACTATGAAACTATAGATGTATTAAGATTTTCTATATATAACTTTTCGGAAATTAACGTGTAACGTTTGAACTCAGATTTGTACGACATAAAGCGTGCTGTGGTGCACACCCATCTACTTAATCCGGAGTGGTTAGTATCCTACTTTGGTTCCCTGTCCGTCGAAGACTCTGTGGAATGTCTTAAGGCAATGTTGACGGCAAACATCAGGCAAAATTTGAACATTTGCGTTCAGATTGCTACAAAATACCATGAACAGGTGAATATTAACCGCATACCTAGTTACTGTAGCTTTAAGCGATGTTTAATTGAATTTCAAAACAGTAATGAATAAATCTTTATTATTTTTCACAGCTCACAACAAAAGCTTTAATCGACCTATTCGAATCATTTAAAAGTTACGAAGGATTATTCTACTTCTTGGGCTCCATTGTCAACTTCAGTCAAGATTCTGAAGTTCACTTCAAATACATTCAAGCGGCTTGTAAAACGGGTCAGATAAAGGAAGTTGAACGAATATGTCGAGAATCAAATTGTTACAATGCGGAGAGAGTCAAGAATTTCCTAAAGGAGGCCAAACTAACTGACCAATTGCCTCTCATTATTGTCTGCGATCGATTTGACTTTGTCCATGACTTGGTTTTATATCTATATCGTAACAACCTACAGAAATACATTGAAATATACGTTCAAAAGGTATTTAACATTGTCTGAGAATTATAAATTAAAACCTTTGGAATATGTTTCTAACTTTATTTACTACGTGTTTAGGTTAATCCATCGCGTCTTCCTGTAGTGGTTGGTGGGCTACTAGATGTTGATTGTTCCGAAGATGTAATTAAAAGTCTAATAATGGTGGTAAGGGGACAATTTTCAACAGACGAGTTGGTTGAAGAGGTAGAGAAAAGAAATCGCCTGAAATTATTGCTTCCATGGCTGGAATCTCGAACACATGAGGGTGTCGTCGAACCTGCCACTCATAATGCCCTTGCTAAAATTTACATTGACAGCAACAATAACCCGGAACGATTCTTGAAGTAAGATCCACAGCCACTTTCATAATTTTTGATTGACAAATGAAATAATTTTTCATGTATTGTTTAGGGAGAATCAATATTATGACAGCCGTGTAGTGGGAAAATATTGTGAGAAAAGAGATCCTCATCTGGCCTGTGTGGCTTACGAGCGAGGTCATTGCGACAGAGAACTAATTAATGTCTGCAATGAAAATTCCCTATTTAAATCGGAAGCGAGGTAACTGCAGTTGGGATTTATAATAAATAATATTAGATTAGTATTTATATTGTACTAATTGTGCAATTTGACTGTCCAGGTATTTAGTAAGACGCAGGGACCCCGAACTGTGGGCCGAAGTATTAAATGAAGCGAACCCCTTCCGACGCCAGCTGATAGACCAAGTGGTTCAAACTGCACTGTCGGAAACTCAGGATCCTGAAGACATCTCTGTTACGGTGAAGGCCTTCATGACAGCGGATTTGCCCAATGAACTAATTGAACTTCTGGAGAAAATCGTGCTAGACAATTCCGTCTTCTCCGATCATCGGTATTGTGGTCGTTCGTTCTTGTTACACACCAAAGAGTTAGGATATTATATCAAGATACGTTTCTCGTTATTTTGTACAGAAATCTTCAAAATCTGCTCATTTTGACTGCAATCAAAGCTGACCGGACAAGGGTCATGGAATACATAAATCGGTTGGATAATTACGACGCTCCGGATATTGCAAACATTGCTATCAACAATCAATTATATGAGGAAGCGTTCGCAATTTTCAAAAAGTTTGATGTGAATACTTCTGCCATTCAAGTCCTTATCGATCACGTGAGCAACCTGGACAGAGCGTATGAGTTTGCCGAGAGATGTAATGAGCCTGCAGTGTGGAGTCAGTTGGCCAAGGCACAGCTTCAAAAGGGATTGGTCAAGGAAGCAATCGACTCCTACATAAAAGCAGATGATCCGTCAGCTTATGTTGACGTTGTTGAAACTGCCCACAAAACCGGTTAGCTTTTCATTGTAGTCTTTCACCTTGTTTGAGTTGCATTTTTAAACCTTAAATTCACTTACAGGAAGTTGGGAGGATTTGGTAAGGTATTTACAAATGGCACGGAAGAAGGCAAGAGAATCGTATATTGAGACAGAACTCATTTATGCCTATGCTAAAACATCCCGACTTTCAGACTTGGAAGAATTTGTCTCTGGGCCAAACCATGCAGATATTCAAAAGGTTAGCACACTTCGTTCAGTGTTTCCACCATGCAAACTAATTAAGTGATAATGGTCGTAACATGGGAAGGAAACAGATTTTTAGGGAATCTTTGCAATTATTTTTGGGCTTTCATGCTAGATTGGAGATCGCTGTTTTGATTCCGGAATGTATGATGCCGCAAAATTACTGTACAACAACATCTCAAACTTCGCGAGATTGGCTATAACACTGGTGCACTTGAAAGAATATCAGGGAGCAGTGGACTCTGCCCGAAAGGCTAACAGGTAAAGGAAAATTGTTAATGAAGTTGCATTAAATGCAGATATAATATGAGAATTTTCTAATCGGATAAAAATGTTTCTAATCCTCAAATTCTTATTATAGTACGCGAACCTGGAAGGAGGTTTGTTTTGCGTGCGTGGAATCAGGAGAATTTCGCCTGGCCCAAATGTGCGGTCTTCACATTGTGGTGCATGCTGATGAATTGGAAGATTTGATCAATCATTACCAAGACCGTGGGTATTTCGACGAATTGATTAACCTTCTTGAAGCAGCATTAGGTCTCGAGCGAGCTCACATGGGCATGTTTACTGAACTCGCTATTCTCTACTCAAAGTACAAGCCAGAGAAAATGAAGGAACATTTGGAGCTATTTTGGTCTCGTGTCAACATTCCCAAGGTACTGACAAATTTTTCTAGATTCCTTTGTTTTCATTTAGAGACTAATTCAGTGTTAAAATGCTTTGCAGGTATTAAGGGCTGCTGAGCAGGCTCACTTGTGGGCCGAGCTGGTGTTTTTATACGACAAATATGAAGAATATGACAACGCCGTCACTGCAATGATGTCACATCCAACAGAAGCATGGAGAGAGTCTCATTTTAAAGATATAATAACCAAAGTTGCTAACATTGAGCTTTATTACAAAGCCATCCAATTTTATTTGGATTACAAACCAATGCTTTTGAATGATTTACTTCTTGTTTTGGCTCCCCGTATGGACCATACTCGATCTGTCAACTTCTTTGCCAAAGTAAGTGCAAAAATGTTAAAAATATTACATGTTAAATACGGCAACAGTAAATAATGAAACTTTTATTGTTTTAAGGTCAACCATTTACAGCTGGTCAAGCCTTACTTGAGAGCTGTTCAAAGCCTAAATAACAAAGCTATTAATGAAGCGTTGAATAACCTTCTCATAGAAGAAGAAGACTATCAAGGGCTCAGAACTTCCATTGATGCTTTTGATAACTTTGACAATATCGCCCTAGCCCAAAAACTGGAGAAGCATGAATTGATCGAATTTAGACGTATTGCTGCTTACTTGTATAAAGGCAACAACCGGTGGAAGCAGTCGGTGGAGTTATGCAAAAAAGACCGCCTTTACAAAGTTAGTAATTCCTTTGTGGTTGTCTATCAGTCTGCAAGGAATATAAGAAACCGCGAATGAATAATCTGTTGCTAACGATAATATATGTGTACGTCATAGGATGCCATGGAGTACGCTGCCGAATCTAAAAACCCTGATATAGCAGAAGAGCTACTTATGTGGTTTTTAGAAAATGGCAATCACGATTGTTTCTCAGCATGTCTATTCCATTGCTACGATTTGCTGCACCCGGATGTTATTTTGGAACTTTCGTGGAGAAATGGTATTATGGATTTTGCAATGCCGTATATGATTCAAGTTCTACGAGAATACAGAACTAAGGTAGTGCGTTTTGATTAATTTTGGCCGTGATTTAATCCTTCCATGCAAATGAATGATATCCGCAGGAAAGAGAAAGTCTGCGGAGTAATGAAAGTCGCAGGCGGCCAATATATATGCAAATGAAAGTCGCAGGCGGCTAATATATATGCAAATGAAAGTCGCAGGCGGCTAAAATATGTGCAAATGAAAGTCGCAGGCTGGCAATATTTGGGCAAATGAAAGTAGCAGGAAATGATTTAAATTAGCATGAAGTGCAACTGTAGACTGAAAACAATGTAGTTAGTTCGATTGTTTAGCAAGAAATATTTTTCTCCCACTCTCTCAACTGTCTTTATATTCCTTTTGTTATAACGGTTTCCTATAGAATGCATATGTATAGAAAATGCCAATGTTTAATGATAGTATAACAGTATAATACAGACATAAATGTCTAATGTCGGGTAATGTGGCAGTGTATTGCACATAGTGAGCTTTACTGTTTTCCAGTAAGTCAGGTCTTGTAAGTGTCAGCAATATGGTAATATCATGAAGTAAATAAGTTCGTATTCATATTTTAATTCAACTATTACCAGGCTTCTACAATTATTGCTGCTGCCGAAAATTCAACGACAATTTCTGATTAAATATATGCATTGCAAAATTCATGCTAATTTAAATCATTTCCTGCTACTTTCATTTGCCCAAATATTGCCGGGCCTGCGACTTTCATTTGCACATATTTTAGCCGCCTGCGACTTTCATTTGCATATATATTAGCCGCCTGCGACTTTCATTTGCATATATATTGGCCGCCTGCGACTTTCATTAGTCCGCAGACTTTCTCTTTCCTGCGGATATCATTCATTTGCATGGAAGGATTAAATTTTAGTCATTAATTTTTGGGATAATACAAGTCTTAACAGTCTTATAGAGATTACTGACAACTTGTTTGTACTTCAGATCGATAAACTGGAAGAAATAGAAATGCAGAGAATGGAAGAAGGTCCTCCTAGTGATCAAAAACCTATGATTATGGGTGAGTAGCTCTTGGAAAGATTGCGGTTGTTTAATTCAGTATAATAGCGATGGGATGCATAAAAACATTTATAAATGTGCTTGCAGAGCCCCAGCTTATGCTGACTGCTGGACCAGGGATGATGCAACCTGGATACCCAGCCGCCTACCCTAATGCCTATGGTGCCGGTGGTGTTCCATATCAAGGGTACGGTATGTAATCGGCGACTGATCCATATATACGTTTATGTATTATGTGGCTTTGTTGATTAAATTACTATATTGTCGTAAGAACTACCTACATCAAATTCCACACATGGGAAATTAGTTAATTGCATTGATGTTAGAATTAGAGATGTAAATAGAGTTATAAGCGGTATGATTGACAAATTTAATGTTAAGGGGCAACCTGTGGTTGCTTATAAATATGTGTATGATGTCTGGTAAATAGTAAAATCCAATGATTAAAAGTGCATTATGGGATGGTAAGATGGATGTTCGTCGTTCTCAGGCGTGTGGGGAATAAAGCCTATGAAATCTAGGTATATCCTACTGCCTACTTGTGTCTTTTCTCAGCCATCACATAATAACGTATATGCTTGCATTCCCTCATTATAATTGAGTTATCAATTTACGATTAGCTTGTGTGATCATTATCTGTATTTGAATGACTGATTGTGTTTGTTATCTTCATTATTCGTTAACTGATAGCGCTAAATCTAAACAGTAGAGCAAATAAAATCTTTGAACAATATTATGGTTAACAACGTTCCTTCATCTGATTTTTTCTTTAATTTTTAATAAAATGATATAGTACACGTGACTTAAGCATTCGTAATTCCAACTGCATAGTTGTAGTAAAGACAGATATAAGTAGGTATGGTATAAAATGTTCAGTTATATTCAGTAATTTATCTTACTCAGTATTTCTTGTAATAGAATTGCAGTCCACGTGTTCTACGGGTTTCTTACTAGCTACTGTTTCAAGAACAATCTATCAGTCCAATCACTTAGCTCCAACGAAACCTTCCAATTTTTGCAACAGATTAACATACAGTTGATGTTCGTATCCGGTACAATAGTCAGACAACTTTTCAACGAATTCATTCGTAACTCCCCGTTCCTCCAACATGTTCATAAATAAATCATACAAATACTGCAAAAATCATTACATATGCAATTAAAGCAACTTTAGGGTTACAGATACCAATTTACTAATACATTAAGTTTATGTAACTTACGCCGTCAAGAATATCTCCTGCTACAACGTAAGATTTATCTTCCAATTCCCCTTCGAAAAGTGATATTTCATCAACGACGAAAATGTCATCTAAAATATTAATCAGTACATTTCATAAAATCATGAACATCAATCATATTATGCACATAATTATTCAGAATTACGCATACTGTAATCTTCTTGATTATCGGGTGCCGCATCCTCCCGAATGAATGAACAGTTAAAAGTCAGGGTCTGTGAGCCCTTCTTGATGTCCACATTGAAATTTGGCTTAGAGCGCATCTCAGAGATTTCCCCCTCCTCACCTCTCTCATTCTTCTGGGCAGGGTTGGCGTTAGGGTCATCGGATTGATCTGCATCCACACTGTGGTTGACGTTTAAATTCACAGTAATTCTGTACAGAAACAAATCATTTAATTAATTGACATTTGCATGTTTTATTTGTAAGATGAGCTAGTTCAGTAAATTAGTAACTTACTCTTCCTGATTGAACTTCTTAGTTAAAGTGACGTCAGCACCGTCAACAGAAATGCTGAACCCGTCTAGACTTGTTGGTAATTTAACAGATCTTTGTGCTTTTTTCTCTGTTGAAATTTCTTCAGCTAGGAAACTTAACAACTCCTGGTCACCTAAGAGATTTATTATTAAATTAACAATAAATTAACAATCCCTATTAATCATATGTGGAATTTTCAGTCTAGAATAAGGTGATAGGTGAGTGAAAAAACCTTTAGTGTGTAATTCATGTAAAGTCATAGTTTGCACAGCGCCCAAATTTCCTATGGGATGTGTCATTAAAGCAGGAATCTTATGTGCAGCTGCAGGCGAAACAGTCACCGCAGATTTACACCAATGCCGGGTTGTGTGTCGTACAACATTTCGAAATAAGGAATTCATCATCTATCAGCAAAAAGAAAAATTCACAGAAAATGTATTTTTAATCCCTTAATTAAACCAGCCATAAAATTTAACCCTAATTTGGAAAAATGAATTTTTGGCCGGCGACATTTATTGAATCATTGTCTACAAGAATGCGACAAAGCAAATTATTGGCCACATAAAAACACCCAACGAATGAAATTATGATGCATAATGGCTTTTGCAGCAAACAAGACCGGTAACCAAACGAAATAGTACAAGATATTTTAATGACTGTTATAAGATTGGCGATTCAAAAGAACGGCACGCTCTATAAAATTACTAATAGATAAGGCAGTGCATTGCTAAAATTGTAACAGGAGAGCAAATAAAAAATGCGCACTATTTGCAATGCGGGATGACGACATAAGCAGAAAACTTACAATAAAAATTCAGTTCTGAAGAACGTAAACCGGGATGAAGTTGTTCAATGGTCCAACTGGAGTTATCAACCGGATTAAAAATAAGAAAATTAACTTTTTAGCGGTCCGTTGTCAGTGAGCGGTAAAGTGCCAATTCCAACACGAAAAAGGTCTCCAATGTTTGACAGTCTTCAGAGCAGAAAAATGAATGAACCGACTTAGAGTTCGGCACACCGTCCTCATGCTTATTCGATCACCGAAATTTCAATTGGCTGGAAAGTCTTAGCGCCAAATTGAAATTACTTTAGCTCCGCTGCAGGTGTAATAGAGGGAATCTAAATATACGAATTACTTCTAAACGAAACCATCGTAAGGGAAGAGCGGGCGAATTTAAATTTCGAACAATCATATTCATTTTCCAATATCTTGTTGTGCCAACATTGGTTTGTATTAAGAAGGGAGTCTTAGACAGAGAAGAGATAACATTCTCTTCTTCTGTGCCTGTCTGGAGACCTTGCCAGATCAGTCAGCTCTCGGCGCACACAGATGTGGAAATTAAAGTCGTGCCGGTGAGGAAGGCTGTAGGTGGTTTGGTTTGGTTTTTGTAATGTCGAGCATTTGAGATTATCTGATCTGTCTGAACTAAAAAGTGTTGGCAATTGAGTATCCAACGTCACATAGGACTTAGACAGATATAAGACAGATTGACAAGTCACTGCGCCACATTTTACGTTGTGTAACGTTGCTTTTGTCAGCCGTCTCTTCCTCATTTTGTCTCATTTTTAGAACACCTTCCATATCAAACGTTACGAGAATATTTAAAATTTCGTTTTGCTTCTTGGGCACTTCCATCAATCAGGGTTACAGACAGAACTAATCAAAACCTGCTAAAATACTTCTTCCTCGTGGTGACTATTCTTTCCATTTAATGGTGGCTGGTGCTAGAAGAAAAATGAGATTGTCATTGTTGCATATATCTACTGCCTGTGGCAGTTAGACTGTTAATTGACCGTGTAGTCGTTTTTTAAACGGCCTCAAAACACTGGTTTTCGCTAAACGAGTGTCATTGTAGTTCTAACTCAAGATTTGTTTTCGACATCAGGATTTAGGAACATTTTCATTTTGGATTTCACTAGGTTGCGTTATTGCGTAGTACGAGCTACCGAGGGCTGACTGGTTATTTGGTAAGTTTTATACCACATAAATGAACATTACAAGTTTTATCAGTGTGTCTTGACAAAAGTCGAAAAATATAATTAAGTCCCCGTTGATGTACTTTTTTAGGTTATCGTTTTTTGAATCTCTTCCATACTGCCCTGAAGTAATTTATAGTTTGTAATTAAAATATTCGTCGGCTCCCAAATTGTAAAAGTATGGATTTAGATGTCACTTCCTGCGTCAAGGACTTTGATGATTTGACCGGTGAATTCAAGAATCTGGTGGTAATTTACAATTTTGAAATATCTGGGAATAGACATTTTCAGAAATACCCCAACCCAAAATGATTGCCTAGGATTTTCGATTGTTTAATCTTAACTACGAGACCACCTTATATCGTCAGTAACCTAGGCAATCATCTTGACCCTAACCCAAACTGAAATATGGCTACTGGAAAACATTTTGTAAATCGCTATTCCAATTCAGCTAATTTAAAGAGGCTGTCGGGTTAATTTTCGCAAATGTTTAGCCATTTCTGTTTGGATTAGCCCCTGAAAATGGTTAATTAAGTCTAAGAAGAATTATAGTGATGTCCGACTGTTTGGGTTTCTATTTTAGACGTTACATAAAGAGTATGTTGACAAGCTGGAAGAACTTGGAAGTTTGCAGGCTAAATGCGTCAAAGAGCTTAATCACCAGAGGTATCGGATAGGCGTGATCAAGAAATCCATGAAAAAGTAATTGACTAGTGAAATATAATTGCAGTTTGACTACAATAAACAAATTTGGTATTAAGTTGACTTTTAGATACAAATAAATAGATTTTGATATTTTCAGGGAATCCAAAAAGACTGATTGCCGGGAGGTAATGGAAGAGCTTGAAAAAAATATAACGCGGAGAAAAGTTCAGCTTTATGATATGGAGGAAGCTCTTCCTAAGAAGAATGGATTATATTTGCGTATAATATTGGGTAACGTGAATGTTTCGATTCTCAACAAAGATGATAAGTAAGTAGTTATTAGCGTAACCTTAAGTCTCGCATAATTTTTTCCCGTGTAAGCTGTAAACGCAAATTGGAAATTAACCATTGCTGTAAATGACTGAAACAGGTTTAAGTACAAGGATGAATACGAAAAATTCAAGTTTATTGTCAACGGAATAGGAATGCTGATATCCATCATTAACATCGTAGTAAACTCAAGGTTCCATAACCTATTTCAACGGAAAACTACTAAAGTATATAATAAAGTTAAGAATTAACGATAAACATTTTCCGAATGCAGAGTACTGGATCTACTTTTTATGTTTCTTTTGGTGTGGTATTACTGCACTTTGACAATCAGAGAAAGCATTTTGAAGGTAAATGGATCGCGGGTCAAGGGATGGTGGCGTCTGCATCACTTTATCTCAACTGCACTTTCAGGCGTCTTACTGATTTGGCCAAATAACAGCGTCTATTATTCTTTCCGCACGCAGTTTATGTGGTTCAATGTTTACATAAGTAAGTCATTATTTTAATGGCAAAATCAAAATCATCATTGCTATTTCTATGTTATCCTAAATTTTGTTTTTTCAAAGGCTTGGTCCAATTTTTACAATTTCGATATCAGAGAGGATGCCTATATCGATTACGGGCTTTGGGCGAGCGACATAATATGGATATCACAATTGAAGGATTTCACTCATGGATGTGGCGGGGTCTAAGCTTTCTTCTACCCTTTCTCTTCATTGGTTACTTGTTTCAGCTCTACAATGCTTATGTTCTGTATACTTTAAGTTCTCATCCAGAAGCTACTTGGCAAGTAAGTTGAGGAAAGACAGAAATAAGGTCATCATATATTTTTCAAAGTTTCATTGGAACATTTGAGACTAATTTGTATGTAATTCCTGCTTTTAGGTCCCTGTACTAAGCGTAATGTTTTTTGTCGTTTTTCTGGGAAACATGATCACTCTTCTGTTAATAATCCCACAAAAGTTGAAGGAAAAGGTGAGGCTAAAGGAACGATTTGCCAGTCTGGATAAGTATCTAAGAGGCCAAACCCGTGAAGGTGCAGAAGGAGCTTCATCGTCAAAAGGAACGTCTCCAAAAACAGAAAAGAAAGATCTTTGAAATTACTACTACATTTGTAGCTTCAATCGCACTGATTCCAATATGTTCTGAACCTGTATTTTGTAAAAGTACAGTAGTTAGTAGACAGTCGCAGATTAGATAAATTCAATTGTCAGTCTGATTGAAAATGTATTGAGATATATATCCAAGAAATTAAAGTTAATAATATTGGCTAAAACCATTGGTTGTGCTGCCTGTCAGAGTAATAAGTAATGCAGTTTTGTGATAAATGTGTAAGTGTAATAATAAAATTAAAAACATTTAAATTATCATATAACCTATTTTTTCAATTTGTGATAGTTCTTTCTTTTAATGTCCGTGAGATAAATATGGAAAAGGTTTCCAAAAGTGAGGCACGTTACTCTTGCTTAATTAATAGTTCCCACTCTTTTGTCTTTTATAAGTGAGGAAATGCAATTTTGGTCAAATTTTGAAGATTTACATTTATGGGATTTTAAAGTTGAACATAGTTGCTGTCAACGCCGTAGACTAATTCATATTCGAATTCCAGTGTATTAAGAGCCTCGGTCCTTACTTAGTTTTAATAAGTACTTGAAAAGTATGCACCAAATACTGTTAACTGTAAGAAATTCATGTATCACTTGGATTTTGGGAGCACACGTAGGTATAGATCAGGGGGCACACGTAGGTATAGATCAGGGGGCACACGTAGGTATAGATCAGGGGGCACACGTAGGTATAGATCAGGGGGCACACGTAGGTATAGATCAGGGGGCACACGTAGGTATAGATCAGGGGGCACACGTAGGTATAGATCAGGGAGCCCACGTCAAATTTTGTAGACTGCAGAACACGTGTAAACTACAACAAATGTGCATGTTTACATGATTTCCAATGATAAATGTCAATATTGTCCTATTGCACAGTTCAAAATCATACAAAAGAACAATTGGCAATATCAACCATGAAAAGTTGACAGCAGGAAAACAAAAAGTATAGGTTGCAAAGCTAGGACAATAATCTCATTGCCATTATGTCCATTTTTATTAAAAACTGCACTTAGGTATTATAATTCGCAGAACACTATATTCCGTTAACAATAAAGATTACAAACATATGCTGGTAAACAAAGTTTCGGTTTCTGAATTTACATGATTATTTAAAATTGTTTTAAATATCTAAACTTAAGCTAACAGCTATATTACTTTGGTAAATAAGTGATTAGGGTTCAGTCGTTCATCATAATAACATTCGCTTTAATTTGCATTTGACAATTCTATAGACTGTATTAAATTGTAACTGCTAAACTCCGAGCATACAGGTATATCGGTAGATGAGTTTTGGAATGCAATAGAAATGCAACAGTAGTACCAGATAATAATTCACGACTTAAACTATACTATGTACGATATGTACTATATAGGACTATGGAAACTTCCATCATTAGAGTTCGCCGTGAAAGATTCGTCTGCAGCGAAGTGTTCAGGCTGTGCTCCTTCATGCATGATACCATCTCCTATTTTTAAAATGATTTATAATACATTAGCAGGATTATGTAATTCTGTAGAACAGATATATTCTACTTCTAAATATATAAACAAGTAAGCATGATTGTAATTTTAGCCTTTTAGAACTTAGAACTCTTTAAATCTACATGCAATGGCTCAGTGAGTGTATAATACTTGTCTTACCTGATGTAATTCTGGCCGCTAGATTTTTATCACTTGTGACATAAAAGCTTGTGAGAAGAAAGAAAGCACTTCCTATTACTTGTACAAAACAAGTTATGAACAAAGCGTATTGTAAACTATGAAATTCAACATTGGGATCATTTTCAGCAGTTGGAGTAGGAGTCGTGTCAGTTCCATTAGCTATAATGATAATGACCGTTGATTTTGAAAGAATTCCTTTCAAGGCATCCGAAACCTAAAAGAGAGCAAAATTGTCGTATTAATATGTATTACAACCTGCACTAATATTTAACAGGAGAATAAGAGTAAAATGAAGAACAGTGGATTAACCCACTTTTCCAATGAGGTAGGGGCTTCCAGCATCTCCCAATGCATGAGATAACAAAATTTGGAACGCTGCGGCAGTAGATCTCCGTGTGGGCACAATTACATACTGAAAAACAAATTGGCTTATTACTTACTACCAACTGCATGTTGTTTCTATCTGAAAAATGCTTTAACCAAATAATAAGCTAGTTGATCTCTTAAAAATTTACCATCAGCATGTCCGCAACAATTGACCAGTTGAGATTTACAAACAGTTCTCCAAAGAATATTAGCGTAAAACAAAGTGCTGTGTTGTAGTTGGCAGCCAATGCTCCAAAGAATATCATAGGAGTACTTGCAAGTAACCCGTAAGCACATATGAGAGGATCTGCGCTGCTATTAAACTTTCTGTATTTTTGGGCAAGAAAAGATCCCAAAGGGACTCCTATGAGTCCAGAAAGCATAGTGATGATGCCGAACTTGTAGGCAACGCTAAAGAACGGTTATGAATGAGTTTGCAATATTGGACAGATAGATTAATAGTAATGTGATGCTTTGTTACATGTACCACTTACTTCTTAATTGGAATTTTTGAATTTCTTTGAACCATTTCACCATATTCAATGAATTTCGGTCCCCACCAAGCAATAGCTCCAACAACGAAGGCAACACATGTAAATCCTATAGTTGATGTGACAAAGCTCCGACTGAGGAAATAAAATGTATAAGGCAACCGAACTAGGTATGTTTAAATTATTTGAATGCAAATATACAGTTTTCCTTACTTTTTTGTTAAATATTTGACATCCTCTATCCATGGAGTTGGCTTAAGAGTAGATTGTTCGCATTCTCCCCGAGCAGGGTCAATCATTACGAATGCTATAAGCAAAACGGCAATGATTCCTAGAGCGGGAGTGATTCGAAGTCCCCATTTCCAATCGCCACCTGCTAAAGCTACAGCTTCAGACCCGATAATGTATCCTAGACCGCTATATATAAAGATAAAAACACGTTGTAAATATGTCAGCCATAATTTTATAAATTACACACGATGGAACATGTGCATATTTACTAAACAGAGTGACTTAGGTCACGTATTAAAGCTGCAAATGCATATGTAAATTTATATTTATTTAGGAATATATTTTATATATCAAAGAGATTGTCAGCGTATCAATGCCACCAACCTTCCAACTGGAATTGCAAAGTAAAATAATGCAAGCATACGAGATCTGCAATCATTCAAAAACATATCACTAATGATAGTTGGGGCAATAGTTGAGTAACTGGCTTCCCCGATGCCAACAAGTGCTCTCAGGAATATAAACCACCAAAAAGATTTCTGAATGAATACATTTTACTTATTAATTGACTTTCATCAAAACCAATTTTATAATTATGAGATGAATACAGTGACTTACGCCTACACATGACCCAAGGAAGGTTGTAATACTCCAAAGAAATACTCCTGACCCCATTATAAGTCTTCTAGAATACCGATCCCCCAAATATCCAAATAAGGGGGCAAACAACATATAGCTCATTACGAAAGCTGTCTGAAGAAGTCCACCAACACTATCAGAGATTCCGAAATGTATCTGAATTTCGCCTAATATTCCTGTGAGTATTTCCAAATCCCATGTTTAGTGCAACTAACATTTTTATTAAAACAGGACAGAATATTACACAATGTTAGAAAGGCATACCGGCTATGGTGAATCTGTCCATATAATTAATCGTATTTACGAAGAATAGTATCAACACTGTTCCTAATTGTCTTCTCGTAAATGAATTTTCATTAGAAAGCGTTGTTAGAGGCGCAGCATCGCCCAGCAAACTGGATTCCTGATACCGGTCAGAACTATGTTCGCTGGGATTATATGATTCGTCCGTCTCCTCAATGACACTTGCAGTTAAGCGCTGAAATTGGGAGCGTTGGTTTGCCATTTTGTTTATTTATATAAACTGGATTAGCACAGCTAAAAAACAAAGTAATTATTACCAAATTGAGTAATAATGGATGTTGATCCTACTCATTCTTTGATGAAATTAGTATCAGTTAATAGCTAGTTATAGTTACGGAGTAAAGAAAGAAATACATGATTTACTTTTACAATTTTTAAAGAATGCCTTTACAAAAATAAACGGTAAACTGAAAACTTGGCCCCGTGCAATCAACAATATTAGTGAAAAAACCAAATATGTGATTTATCTGCTTTGATGCACTTTAAAGTGCACTTTAAATGATAACACATTTATTGGCGCATTAACTCCCACTACAATTCATGACGTAATACTTATCGACATCAGCTGATTAAGTCAAATTACGCAATAGAAGTTTGGAATTATATAAGATAAAAGGCAGAATATGCTTTTCTTTTAATTCTTCCACACAGGATGGCAATTAGATATGATTGCATAAATTTCATTGAATTACTTTTCATGAATTTTAAATAATTACTAATTATAAAAGGCTTACCTTTATTTAAGACCACTAAAGCTCTCCGCTCAAACTAATTCAGCTTTCAATTAGAAAACAATTGCTGTACGCGACCACGATCGATACGCTGTATTGATCGTATAACTGAAAAAATAATACATAAATTATGTAAAATTTTATTTTATTAATATTCGTTTGCATACAATAAAATAGTAGTTAAAGTGAGAGAAATAAAATGAGCCAATTGCTATTAAACCTTACAATGAGCCTTAAAACTTTATTGTCCAACTATCTGCGACCTTCACTCTACTAAAATTATTGCCAGTTGTACTAATAAGCAAAAACAGTAGGTGGTATTTAGTATTTAACGTATATAATCTATTTAATTGCCCAATTGATCAGAATAAGCGTATTTAACTGGTACAAGTCATGTATTATATGACAATACAGACAGATTATAAAATCTTTCGATATTAATTACGCAGCAATTGTTCTCATTGAATGATGTACCAATATACTGTAGCAAACAATTAACAACCACGGAATAGTCAAGCATGAAAACTTCAATGACATGACAAATTTATCTACAGCTAAATCATACAGTGTCAAATGTAAAAAGTCCAAAAAAATTGACAAATTGTACTGACCTTTCTCGCCGAAACAAGGTCCGAATGTTTTTAGACCACCCATTCCATGGTTAAAATTGAAAACCAAGAAAATTGACATAAACCAACTTCTCTATCCATAAGAATGTATGTAGTAGGAAACTGAGACTGAGTTATTCACCTTTTGTCAACAAATTCAATTTCAAAAATCCCGCATCTTCACACTATGTTTACAAGACTTTCACCAAACTAGTTTTCACTTAACTTTCTCTCATACATTATAATCTTCTACTTGCTTTCTCCTTTCTACTGCCAGTAATTTATCATCGTTATTATAATTGAGATGAATCCAAAGGAATCCATCACCCATCATGAGATGAATTTCTTTGGTCAATACCAACTGTATCACTTTACCCTAAAATGTTCATATAAGTATTTATAGAACATTAACATTACTATACCTTTATTGCTGTAATATCAATAGTTGGAATTAACAACGGGGATCTATTTCTACTGAATAATCACCCTTCTCAAAATTTTATGGCCTTTAAAATAAAAATTTCGTTCTAATAAAAATAAATTAACTATTAAATGAAAAGGAAAAATGGGAACCTTTTTATTGCTTGCTTTAGAAGCTAAAAAATTTTGGAACTGCTTTAAGGAAGCATTAAAAAGTCTCACTAATATGCATACTCCTGAATTAAAAAAATGAATGTAGAAACTTAATGTGTTTAGAGGAATCGTGAATTTAGTTTTCAATCCTGGTTCCGAAGAATATATGCAATTAAAATGTTCTGTAGTTGATGCATATAAGACATTTACATTTACATGTGAAAATGAAATGCATAAGGTAGTAGTTAGTTAGGATAGTTATAGTGTTGGTGACTGAGCGTAATAAGTGAGTAAGTGGTGTTACTAGATTTGCATGGTTATTTTTTGGTAAATGAAAGAAAGTGAGTTAGGGTAGGCCATAGGAGTATATGCGGAGTTGAGGGAATGGAGTTAGTATTAGGAGATTGGATGTTAGAGTTTTGGACAAGAGACGTTGTGTCTCCTTCCTATCACCTATACGGCCCCGTCGGAAAATTCGTTAGATCTTGAAGCAGGGAATAGTGGAAGAGATGGAGCTGACGATGAGTTGCGTAGCGGCAGGAGAGGATTATTGGGCAACCACCCATCATGTCAACTACTAGTACAATGCCTGGCTTGGTGAGGGCCCTTGAAAACTTATTGTTAGTTGCTATTCGCTGGTTGCATTGGGATCATCAAACAAGTAGTGTGTTCCGTTTCCCTTCAAAACCCTTATGTACAATACTGCATAACAACACGGAAAGAGCAAGGAAGAACATTTCGACAAAACTCATTTAACACAAAGAGTCCCTATGCTCTGGTCATCAAACCGCTAAAAGAAATCCTACTATAATAATTATAAGCAAAAGTAAATTTCGGAATAAGCTCTTCGCTCTTTTGTCAAGCTTAATTACACAAGAATTTTCTCCTCGCTAAACTGACTTTGTTTTCATCTGTATTCGGTTTGTGTGTTGAGTATAGTTCCAGTCACCAGTGCCAGGCAGATCTGTCTGTGTATTTGGAGTTCCTAAATTGCTTTAATTTCCTCGCTCCCAAAATCACACATCTGTCAGCGAATCGATATTAGAAAAACTGAATTTTTAAACTTCTTCCAACTATTGCGTACTAGTTTGAAATTTGTGTTTCCGTACGGCGTAACTATTTTTAATTGCAGAGGAGTGAAGCAAACGGAGAAATAGCCAAACTAGGCAATCCATCAATCAGCACTGTTGTCAAGCTGGAATTTGACTTTTCTCATCTCACGAGACGACATATAGTACAAAAGCCACTATTAACTTTCAATATTTCCTAACTACAACTAGTGTGACTAGTGAAAGTTGACGTTTGGGGAAATCCAAATCTATTCAAACAATTATCTTTCTTTTGCAAAACACTACCAGACTCATTCCTTCTCATTTACGGTCGATGTCAATAATTCACTATTACAACTAACAGCCAATGCAACTTTTCTTTCTATTTATTGCTTAGACAAACATGGTACAACGAAATGACTCTCAGTAATACCTCTCTCAGTGCTTTAGTGACTCTTTACACGATTAAAACCAATTCAGTTTAAAAACTTAGTAGCTACCTACTTTTCGATATTATAAAGTGATTTCAACAACTGTTACGCATTTACCGCAGTATTCTGACTTTCTGACAGTATTACCAATTCAAAGTTCTAAACAAGTATTAATATTTACCTATATACCTTCAAAAGTTGACATTCATTTATTTCGAAATAAAAACAATCATTGCCATTGTTGCAATCCATTCATTTTATGCCAACTACATCCCAGCTTTATATAATAGCAATTCATTTTAATTGAATTTCCAAGTTTTAACCTTTCTTTGTTCGTCCGCACCGTAAATTTTAACACCACTCATTTTACCCATACCAATAAATTCAGATAAGTTTATTACACATCTCGGAAAATTCGAGTTAACGAGAATACATTACAACAATTTTATCAAGACAAATTCGGATGGCTTAACCAAAAAACCAAATCATTTCTTCACAATTAAAATATATTCACCGATTCAACAACTAAAGTAACAATTGACGATTATTGAAGATATCAACTTTTAATATTAAATGACAGTTGTCACGTTCGGCAAAGTAACTTCTATAGCTTGTGCCTGATATAAAACATTTGAGTATTGTTTAGTGCATGTATTCAGTACAAACAGATGCATTAACCTAAAATCCCCGATAACTCGATAAAAATTTTGGCAGCTAATTCCAAGGTAGCAACCGCTGTCCTTTGTTTTCAAGGCATTCTGGTTGACAATTGCCGATCGGAGTTTAAGCCCTTCAAGATAACTCCCACGTTTATGCAAGAATTTCAGTTACGTACGACATATCACTAATAATAAAGTAAGTAAACTCTCACAAAATACTTTCTAAGTGTTATTATAACTTCTGCCAGTCTACATATGTTTTTGCTTCAATAACTGTCATAAATAATATTATAAACTTATCCAATTACTGTCACAACGCTTGTCGTAACCTCTTTTTTGCGCGACATAGTGACCCTTCATATCGCCAAACATTCGTTCGTGTCTTGTTTCATTTAATAGATTGTAGCTGCACTTCTGCTATGTTATATGGGTGGCTTACTAATACATCAAGCCGTAAATGGCTTTTGAAGGAAGAGCATCGTCAGCTTTATTAATGAAACGCTGTGATCAATCTATCTATCTGATTGCATTAGACTCCTTTCTTGATTATTTTGCGATTAAAGCCAGTCTTTCATTGAGTAAATGTTTTTGTTACACATTAGTATACGCTATGCAACACTTATTTATGAGAAATGTCTCAAACTAATATTTTTGGCTTTATTTGTCATTCATTTTCATCTAATTCTACCCATTATCATATCAGATCAAAGGTAGAAAGAAGCTTTACTGCATAGGAAAATGAATCATTCAAACCAATAATAATAGCATCTTCATGTCTAGAATTTTTTAATTTCCGGAATGTTGCTTGTAATACAGCGTGTTGTGAATTGGCAGGACTTGCACTGTACTGTATACTGCTAACATTGTTGTTTAACTCCACAGAAAAAATTGTTCTCAGCGGACTAGGTATCTACAGCATGTTTTCTGGTGTGTAAATAAATTTGCTACTACTATATAAGGCACTCGATAATGAAATCATGCACTTTTGTTGTTAGGTCATGAATTAAAAGAGTTATTTTTAAATGTTACGAATGTTAGCATGTTCACCACTTAAGCTTTTTTCACCAAGAGCATTCAGTAAGATTATGATTCAACTATTTAAGTCTCAAACCTACCACACGTATAGTAAATTTAAATAACTCGGATCAGTGCCATTTTCCATTATGAAAGTATTAGCAGCATTTGTATGTAAAATTGGTTTTTTTCCATTGCGAAAATATTAGCAGCACTTTTACATGTAAAATTCTGTGAAAATAATAGCAGCCCTTTTAAATGTAAAATTGGTTTTTTCCATTTAAAATATTAGCAGCACTTTTACATGTAAAATTGGTTTTTTCCATTTAAAATATTAGCAGCACTTTTACATGTAAAATTGGTTTTCTTCCATTTCAAAATATTAGCAGTACTTTTACATGTAAAATTCGTTTTTAATTGGTTGTTGTTGCAGTAGTTGTTGTGTTACCCATTAAAAACGAATTTTACATGTAAAAGTGCTGCCATAATTTTCATGATGGAAAACATCACTGATCCTAGTTATTTAGCCTTACTGTATATGCTACATAGATACTACAAATAGAGATAGAAATGATGTTACGTGCTGTAGCTGAACCACACTATTATGTTTGTTGAAGCAAGTGCAAAGTATGCATAAATTACCCCTGCAATTCGACCTCCGATATCTTTCTAAGAATCATTCATTAGGGCAAGACCTATGCGTGGTACACTTGCTAACATAGCCTCGAGATTGGTGTAGATCAGGTCATCTTTTTATATAAGGCTTTGATAAGTTCAAATTTCAAAGATAACATAGTTTGAATGGTTATAGCACAACATCAAAATATTACATAAATGGTTCATCATTCTGCATAAGTGATAGACTGTCAAAAACATTATTGGCGAGCTAAACAAACAATTGAAAGCACTTCACAGCGCCGCTCTATTTGAGCATTCTTTTAATTCCTTAGCTTTGATTTGAGAGTTTTTCAGAGAATCATTGCTCAGATTATATTACACAGTACTTTAATGTAACGGAAAATGAAATAGCAACCTAAACAAACACGGTAAAAGTTTTCACAATGGCTCATTTAAGTATTCTTAAACCATTACGTATTTTTTAAACTGTTGTAATTACCGCAGTTAAAACGCGACTTGTCCTATAAAACCTTCCTGCACTTTAAAATCAGATATTGGCAAGAAGTCGTAAGTTGACAAACACGATAGAAGGATTTTTCCCAAATAATGCGAGGCCCTGTCATGAGAATATACAGTTACGTCCACAAATTAAGATTGATTAAGCTAGCTATTAGTAAATAAATAATTCATCTTATGGATTGTTTCAATTTTTGTGTTGCTCGCCTACAGAGCCATTAGGGTATTTAAAAATTAAAATCCGAATGCATTACTATATTTATGAGGTAGTCAATAGTCAAGTACGTTTATCAGCAGCCAAAGGAAAACAGGAGATCATTGTTAAGTAATCCACGTAGTAGGAGTTTATAAAACTAGAAACTGAAATTGATTAGTGCTATTATAGGAACAGAAAACCACAAACCGAATAACCTAATTTTTTACATTGAAATTTTTATGCGATTTTAAACTTGTTTGTTTAGCTTTCATCGATTTTTTCGTACATCCGTTGGTTTCCTTCTAAGGCGTGTTTTCTAAACAAGAAATCTTAATAATGTAGCTGGCTATTTTTCTATCATCTGCATTCTAGAGTGAGTTTAAAAAGAGTTCGGCGGACACGACTGCAAAGAGTACAGTTTACAATTCTCTTAATAATGCCTATCGTCATCGTGTTTCTAAGAACACGTAAGTTATGTACCGTGTTGTAAAGAGTGTGTACACGGACGCAAGCAGCCAGAGACCATTACAATACTATAGTCAGTCATTTATGGTCTACAGCACTATCGATATTTTGAATCGATATCTCCTATTTCACACTATTGCAAAGCACCCGAATATATTCTTCAAATTACCAAAATCATTTCCACAGCAGTTTTTCCTAGACTCTATTTGTTCCTATCCGCCGTTTTCAACAATTTCACAAATGCATTTCCCCCATTATTGATACTGTTTGCAGGAATTGTATTCTTATATTTGAAATCGGTTTGGTTCATTTCCAAGTCTTCAACGTAACTACGTTTTTTCTCCTTTTCTTTTATTTAATTGCATCCTTCTGTTTACTTATTTACATTTATTGTTAATCTTAAGATTCATTTACTTAATTCCAATTCTACCTTATCATTTTACTTTCTTTGCACCTTTTCTGAGTTTGGCATACCCTATTTCCTTCTCTAAAAAACGCTTAGGTCATAAATTCGTAAAAGAGCTGTGTATAATCAATAATCGATACGGACGCCACTATACAGAGCAGAGGTATCCCCTATATGAACGACTATCATGCTGTTTGGGAACGCAGAATGCATAAGCAGTTGTGGCTATCAGCAATCAGAAGCAATGGTCACATAGCAATATCACAATCTACTTTACTTATCTTTATTCATAAGGATACATATTTTTAACTTTAATCTTAATTATATAATTGACTATTCTATGCTATGAATTTCAAGTTTCCCTGCTCACATTTTAACCCATCTTTACAGTTCAACGCACATCTACTTAACTCAATTTCCTTATAAATTTCATTACAATCGTTTCCACTCCTTTACATTCCTAATTCTGTACTAGCTCCTCATTCCAATTCTATTCTATTATCTTTTCTCTTCGTCTCTCATTTTTTGCAGCCTCCACATTGGCATTCAATTCTATTTTCCACGTTTTGTTTTCCTAATTGTATTCAGCCCCCTCATTTTCTTTCCTCCCTCCAATATATTTTCTGTCCAATTTATCTTTTTCTATTTTGACTTTACTTTTCCTTATACTTATAGACATTGAACTGTGCATTCAAAAGCAACCCAATCCTACTCCAGACTTTTAACTCCATTCTTTTTTAAATGCCAGCTACGATACTTGAGTGATGAACAAAATGAGAAGCAACGTAACAATCAAACCTATTTAAGTAGGATATTTCATAGCCCAGTCTTTATTTGTAGCCGTTAATCTATGTTAAGTTCTTTTGACACACTGTGTTGTAAGTAGTCATTTATAAAAGTTCGGTTTAATTGGGATTCTCTAGTAGTGGGAGTTTTTTTAAATTCATCTCGATACACAAACTCTTTACAAATGAGACATGAATAAAAGTTTAGCAGCTCCTCATTAAAAATTTACGGTCTAGAAGTTGTAATTTGTAGTTTAAATTTTTCAGTCTACACTTCAACGTGTCACTGCCATGAACTTTGAAAATATTCGGCGTACTACTTATGCAGTTTCAATCTCGTGTCATCATACAGTAATGCTAACACTGTATTGAATACCTCTTTCTGACATTATAGATTTTTCTAGATAAAATTAACAATAGTAAAATTGTACTATAGTTGAATTCATTTAGATTGTGTCACCCACAGCACAGCCATAGGACATGAAAATGTATTTTGAACGGATATCTACTAGTAGTTTTCCTTAATGGCCACAATGTGAGTAGCCATCATATCCCACACTGTGCTATACTAGAAATGATATTACATCTAATCTCATTACATCAAGCTAATAGTTGCCTGCTGTCGCCTTGCGACTCCAACTTTAGGTGGAGAATTGAACGTGAAGTCATAGTAAATGTGCATAGCCCACTTCACTTGTAAGGTTTCTCTTTGTCGATGGTTTTTATCCTTGTAAAATCTTGCAATTTTCATATAATAAGGAGAAGTTAGTAAGGCGAGAATGGAGATGTATATTTGATTTAAAATTACAAAGCGAATTGCATGCTACCTAAATATAGGAATTATTTCCGATAAAGATTTGTACGTTGTACACGGCATTATAGAGCAGGGATGTGCATAAAGCGCACGTACATAGAAGATATGTAGAAAAATAAAGCATCTGACTAACAATGAGCTGCAGTGTACACTGGATATAGTTGATAGTGACTGCTGTGAAGTATAACAAAAATAATGGTACAAAAGTACCTAAGGATAAAAAACTAGGAAAGTGCATTCTGCTTGAAGCTTTAGCTTTACCTTTAATACTGGTTAATGGAACGACAGTTTTTTACTAAAGAGAGGCAAAAGAATGAAGTGTATGTAATGTTCTTACATATTGTACACGAACGTTGTATTATGTATTCTAGTGGTGATAAATATGTATGTCTACATAGAAATATGAGAGAAGGACGACGAAACATCATCCATTTGTCCATTCATAGTGTGTAACTGTAGAAATAGAATAATATGAAATAAGAGAAGCGGAGCACTACACAGCTCTCGGAACAGTACATAATACACATTCAGATTTTTTATTATCCATATAGCCGGAGAGAGAAGAAGGGAATGAGTAGAGCAGAGAGGCAGAAAGCCAACGACAACCTTGAAATGTGCAGCTTAGCCATACATTACATTACATCTCTGTGTTCACCTGGCAGAGAGTACACAAAAACGATTACTTGAGTAACTTTGTCCGTGTTAGATTCATTGGGAGCGAGCAGGCAGGGTTGATGTTGATGCCAGTAGGTAGTTCATGCATGATTCTATGTGTACTGAGATGACGGGGACAAGCTGATACAAAAAATAAGTTACGTTCCTAATATTATTATGTAGTAGGTAGGCAACTTATGTACTGTACTGCACTCCAAGCATCTCTATGTACGTTCTTCGGATAAGCCAGAGCCATTCTGTCATTCTGTCTGACTGACTATTCTGTGCAATGCTTTCGTTGTTCGTGGCCTGTGTTTTATTGCGTCCAATGCAGCCGTGCTCTTTTCTGCAAATCTAGCTCGACTACTGAAGCAAAACCAAGCTAACAATAGCCGTTGAGAAAGGAATCGAGTAATGCTAGGCAAATTAAGGAGATCAACTCCAGTAGACAACCAGAATATTTCTCCTCTCCTCCGCTCTGCATATTGTCTTATTATACAGGGTATTCACAAAGCAACCGTGTCATAAAAGTCAAAGCACTAACTTCTGGCTTTTATGTCAACCATTTATTTCCCATGGAGCATTTCAAATAAATTTATTGCAACAGCAGATTCAAATACCCACCAAAAATTCAGGTTATCAACATACAAAAAATATGCCACCGATTTACTTTTAAACTAATAGCTCATCTCACTCATACTTCTTCTTCCAGTGGTGCTACAAAGTACAACGTACTTCCTGCATTTATAATGCTCTGTATTAAATTACGGGTCAAAGTACTTTTCAAAGGTAGAAGAATTCGGCAGATGTCGCTAGTGCAATAAGTACGCCTTTGAAACCGTTTTTAAATCATCTTTTTGTAGCTTTTTGGGAAATGAAGAATTCAATATTTTCAACTTCAATCTACTTCTAACCTAATGGTTATACCAAATTAATTTCACCGTTATGCCCCTTCATTGGGCATAACATTTGTTTTAAGTTCTAAATGTTTATCTATGACATACTATTTTATGCCTTGTTGATAAAAAATCGTGTCCTGTCCTTATGAAACGGATGTCAAATTTCAAGCATTCTAGAAGCTATTTAAGTGTATTTAAATTTTGCATTTCCAATTTTTAAGTTTGTGTTGATAATTATATGGACATGCACTTGAATGATGCATTATTTATTGCTCACCCTGTATTCAGATAACTATTTTCTACTACAGAAAATCAACTTTAACGAAATATAGTATTTTCCTTATAAAGTATTAAGTGAATTTTCGCTATTTTCTTTCCGGATCCTTGTTTCATATAGATAAGATATTCATATATATAATATAAAAGCAAGTACTGTACACTAGTACCTCTACTGCTCACAATCAGTAGCAAGGAAATATTTTCAGACGTATACACGTAGGCAAAATACTTTTTACAGCTTTAATACTAAGCCAAAAAACAATCGTGATGATTGTACAGGAAAATAATGTCCTTATGTATATCTTCTGCATTTGTATCCTGTGAAAGGTTGCGTTTTTGCTAAATCAAAAATATATAGTTATATAATGTTGTGGAAAATATTAACAATAGATGAAAAAATGACTCATAAAATGCTACATCATTGCAAAAATTTTCCACTCTGAATAAATATTTACATAGAAAATCTAACATTTTTCAGTTTTGTAAAAAGGAGAATAGAATGTTCAATCTTGTATGAATGTGATAAGTGCATTTATCATTATCATCCCATGAACACATTTCTACGGGTGTCTGGAATGAACATTCTTATTTAAACGTTGTGACATACCAACCTTGATTAATTGTCTTAGCGCATAATACATATGTACACGCACCTTATCCAAGTCTATTATCAGCTTTTAGCACACAAGAATTGTAAGTTGAAACAGTTGTGTGGATCACGCACCAAAATACCAAAATTCTTTCAACAAAAGAATTAAGAATCAAACTACTCACAAGTTGTCGGCTTATCTTACTAACTCAGTTACATTTTCAAAGGAGGTGTTTTATTCTCGTATATATAGTTTACATGTAAACACGAAGTAATTTGTTCCTTAATCAAGTGGAAAGTAATCAGTAGAAGTCATGAAGAATTAGGGACGAATCATTAAAGATTATTTCACATTAGAGATGTATTCCCAATAGGTAGCGGTACATTTGGGGTGAATGTCTTGGAATTGCATTCATTCTAATGGCACTCATTATTGTCACAAAAGATCTGATTTTAGAAAGCTATTGAGTTGGCTGTTACACATACGAATTAAATAAATGGGTATGATTTTTTAAATTTTGAGTCGTTTCCAGTTTTGGTACTTGATCATTTCATGGGGAGGTTAAAGAATGTGGTCATGGAAAATGCTTCATATGATTATACAACATATAACAAATGGAGACATAATAAAAACTTAAACATTCTCATGCCCCAGATTTGTAATATCTTAATCTTACTCATACTTAACCAAATGCTGTCAATTTATAAAAAAATTGAGGGAATGATTTGTGTCTATAACTGGTGTGATGGTGTGACTACAGTGTTATGGTAGCAAAGCGAATTTGATATTTTGGTTATCTGGTTTAACAAGGTGGAATGATATAGCTAGTGGATGTATTTTGGAAGACACTGACATTACCTGTCTGTATTTATTTAGTCGGATCTCGAATGAGCTGATCCCTATTGTATGTGCATATGTTGCTTATTATACTAAGCATGCATCTGAAACACAGGAGAGTACACAGTTAATGTTCTGACGAGTGCTCGCAACATTCTCTTTACACAGAAAGTTTACTCTTTTTGCATTGAATATTGAAATGAGAGCATTTTTGAAGAGGGAGCACATAACATACATTAACTAGTAGACAAAATACGATGGTATGCAGTTATCTTGGAGTATATTTTATGTTTATGTCGTAGTATACACATTCTAAACAATTCGTCGTGATAGAAGAAGTGGAAGAAATGAGGCTACAGAGTCGGCAGTCCAAGATTCAGCTTTTCAGACTAAACGGTATGACTGCACCGGTGAATGGCCTCTAAAACAAGTGTGAGAGAGGTTGTTTGTAAAGAAGTACAGTACAGATGATAGACGAGAGAAATAAATGTTGTAAATGTGGATGAGGAAAGCAAACTTCGTAAGTATGCACATTCTATAATAATATTATATTCTGAACGAGTGAAGTTTACTTGAAACACACTCAAAGTGTATATAACACTCCTCTAGCTCTGGCTGGGTCTCCATGTGTTCTCTAAGTGAGTCTGAGTTTTGCTATGGTATCCGTGTGATGTGAGCGAAGGGAAGGAAAGAAGTCCAATCCAATGAAGATTTACTCATGCATATTTAGAAACGTGATATCGTCAGAGCGTCGAAATAATTTTTGTCTCATTCGATATGCATGAGCGACGACAATGTCAGAAAAAACACGCTTCCTTTTGAAAGTTTATACTTATTCTCTCGAAAAAATGGTTCATGGGTCTCTGATGACAGACTTTTTAGTCATTGAACTTGTCTTTTGGTGGTTGCAAATTAAAGACGCATTTTTGAAAGAATCGAGAGGTTTTGCGAATCTTGCAAATGCTCCTTCCATGTATCAACACAGTGTTCCCTAATCGCTACGTTTCGCACACTGTAGTAAATGAGATCAATTTACTCTAGTCACACAGTAGTAACTCTATTTTTTATCTATTCATACCATTTAGTAACATTAACATGATATCTACATGTCCCTCAGTGCAAAATCAGTGCCTACTCTATGCTCTACATTGCTGCCATTTTTTAAGTGCACCATAAAAACCATTTTACAGTAGCGTGCACTACGTACACTCATAAATACATCTCCATGCTCATTGTGTAGTATGAATGATAGTAAATATTATTGAAATGCGATACCAATGCAATAAAGTACGTAACTAATAGGCTGACAATGACACTGCAGTATAAATATAGAGTAATATTATATAACACTAAAATACCGAGTCGCAATAAATTCTGCAACTTTTTAACGCCTGATTGAACCATATTTTTATGACTTCACACCTCTTTCATTCATTCGATTGCAAACTACCTAAATTTGGTAAGTGCTTGTCTACTACATATTTAGCAAATAAACCTATTCAACCCAAGTCCGCTGTTTCAAGAAACAGTACATCACACAAAAGATGAAAGCTTGCCACTCAAATCAAACTCATGTCAAAGGAAATTGCCTTTCTTCTCTCAGCAATCACTACACACAAATAGTACAAGCGCCAGTTCATTACTACTTACCTAGATGTAATATTATATTCTCATTATGTGTCCTATTGAAGTAGCAATTGCCTAGCATTCACAAAATCAAATAATATCCTTGCACGAAGATAATGTTCTACCTTTACGTAAGTGGTCCACTCGTGGCGTAGGCGCCTAAGTAAATGCTACGGACATAGAAAATAGCCTGCTATTTATATAAACATCGTTTTTGTTAGAAATGGCCACCCTATCAAATAACTGTCTTTAAAAAACTGCATTTATAATACGTTTATAATTACCGATACAATCACTGAATGACAGATGCTGGTTATGTATCGATTTTATTCACTCTTAGTTTTACTTAAATGGAAAATATTTTTTTTAAACGCTCAAAATATTTTGTGTATGAGTAATATGAAATATAGTCGGGTTAAATGTGAGTTCATGTTAACGATTGATAAATACAGATTTGGTAGGGAGACTTTTCTATGTACGGGTCATTTTACTTTACTATCAATTAATTGCAGAGGAGAAATTGAAACTGACCGTTTGTCATTTGACCACGTCCGGTGCAGAGAACCTTCGTGAGCACAACTGAGTAAAGAACCAACATTTTCCAGTGAAATATCTTTTCAACAGTTTCGATCTCATATGCTAGTAGTACATCCACTCCTATTTTCTTAGGTTTCTTAATGATATCACGAACGGCTTATATGTCTAAAGTTCCGTGTCTGTTTATGAAACTTTATTCATTCCAGTTCACTTCTTTCTTCATTTCCTATAATATTTCTTACGATTAGATATAAAAATAGCTAGCTTGGCAATGCCATTATATTCGATAACATGTATAAATGCGCTATTTTAAGTGGAAATCTTAAATATACGGAATATTGTATACTAGAGTATTCAGAGAGTAACTGCTAGCACAAAAGAGCACTTATTACTGTTATAGGTATCATATTGCAGCAGACCCCTATTAGTATCAAATGTCATACAAATGAGCTTGATAGCTCAATTCTATTTTCTCTGAAAATGTGTTGTAGTTGTGGTACATGCTTACTACATTGTTCTTGGAGGCCATAACATAAACTTAGAGTCATAAACACACGTGACCAGTTCTTTGTCTACAATAGAAAGATATATTTTAATCAATAGTTAGACTTTTAAGTGTATCTTTAAAAGCACAATGTCCTATTTCTAATTATACTCCTCTTAGAGATACTATCTTAATGGAACATGAAAAAAACAAAAATTATTGAAGCAAAATTAGTTTTCCTATAATTGACAAGTCTACGTCATCACTAAAAGTAAGTAGTTCCTTTCAAAGAAATACATGCTTATAAAGCATTTCTTAAAGTAATCCATATAAATGTTTAAGAGGAAATGGAAACACAAATATCTTTTCTTACTGCAAACACCAAGAAACCTTTCTTTCTTAATCGATATCACTACAATGATAATCTCTAATGCAAAAACATTTGCATATTTACTGATGAAACATAAAACCGTCTAACAATTTTATGACACGATGTAAAGATGTAAAGCTTTACAATTTTAATACTTTACAATTTGCAATTACTGTTTTTACTGATGTCATAAATATATTGGAAAATCTTTAAAAATTTAATATTTGGAAAAATGAATGAATGATTGCGAGATTTTATGAAAATATATTACTTTTCGTAATGGTAAAGTAAAATCTCTGTGTTCTTAAGCTGTTCCTGCAGTTTGATAAAAGTTTAATTAGGTAAAATAATTTAAAGGCCAAGAATTCTATCGAAAGAAGTATAATTAAATACCTATGGACTATGGAGATTTGAATGGTCTGGAAAATGGTTGTATAAAATATATTGCAAAGATTGTTAGGTTGAACCATGTTGGAGCGTTTATAGTACTAGAAATACATTCTGCGAGAAATATGAAGCGGAATTATTGTTTATATTCAAAGCACGGTGTATTAGTTTGAGTTATGTTATTGGCCCCACCAACACAGAATCTATTTGGAAGCTTACATAGGTTTGTGTCGCTTTTCTACTGGGGAACTCAGATATCACATTATTTTAATATTGCATAAGCGTACATAACTTCCTTTGTATGTAGGGAAGCAGGAGGCATAGATAGCCACAGTTCGGGCATTTCCCAGTTCCCCTCTCTCCTTGGTCACACTCGCATAAGAAACTGGAGAAATGCAAGATCTATAGTTTAGGAATGAGGGGAGGGATCCGCTTCTGCCCACTAGCTTTTCCTTTCTTTTAATATTCTCACTGATTGAGCATCTTTTCCCAGTTCCCACCCACAACTATTTCAAAATTATTGCTCTAACAATTTCGCATCAAAAACCTTTCAGATAGAGAAAATACGACGCTTTCCACTCAAAATCAGCATCGGCGGAGCATCATTTGAATTAATGTTTGTACACAAGTATACACGATGTATTGCACCACTACTTATGTGACTAGAGTAGCTTAGGAACTTATTTATGTGTAACTTATTTATGTGAACCCAGTAAAATATTCCTAAGCTCTGAACTGTCGGCCAAAAATGTGTACGTTCGCTTGTACTTTCATCCAATGTTATTAATTTCCTGCGATACAGTTCTTGAGCATCAATGTGGAAGAATCATGTAAAAGGTTAGCTCATGATCCAAGTCGATTCCATCCAAACACATGCCGCAAAAATTCTGATTTACAATTTATACAGTTCAACATCTCAGTTTACAACAGGGCATTGAGCGTATAAAGTATAAGTATAAAGTATAAAGCACTTCAGTAATGTACAGCTCTTTCCTTCAGTTCAGTGTACACAAGTGAATAGGAGTCATTATGGAACACGACACACAAGCATGACTGTCTTCTCTCGATGACAGAGATATATGAATCCACGCTCACTCTATGATTAACAAAGTAAATAAAATGCGTAGGACTATAATTATAAAAATAAATACTTGAATATTGAATTACGTATTCTTATATTCAGGATCATTTCACAATCATTTATTCACCTTGCTCCCAGATAAATGCTAAGCGTGCCGTTTTCTATTTATCCACACTTGCAATAAACCTTACAGTAAAAGTCGGTTAAAGGTAATTAAATATCGTATATCAAATGATACTAACAATATGCAGGAGAACGGCATGGTTTCTCGGATTCAATGCTTTGATGTTTCTTTCGGTACACTCGGTAGTATTAGGCAAACTTGTTTTTCATGCTTTCTTTTGGATTTACTATTTTCACATTTCAAATCGAAATCTGAATTTTTCACTAGTTTACCAACCTAGCTAAATATTGTGATGTTTTCGGCAAAAATATTTCCGACACCAAGCGAAAAGCTGGGCGTTTCATGAAAAAGTTTTCCGTAATGATTGGAGAGTAATCTTCTCTTAATAGTTATTCTCTGACAGGAGCACAAAAGTTTTTTACGTCATGGAATAATAATTAGTATACTCAAGTAGATTTCATGCATCTTTGTGTCTGAAAGTTACACTCGGTTGTTTAACAACGTAGAATGACGGTGAATTACGTAAAGCCCTAACTACTTACAAGACGTACCTACATTTCTTGTTCTTCCATGATACGGAAATCTAATTATTTCAGATAAATGTCCCTCTGGAAATATTGAGCAAACAGTTGTCGATTTCAGAATGGCTAAAATTAAGTTGTCTTGAATGACTCTAGTTTTGCATACGTCAATGGATACTCAAAAAAAGTTTGTTAATTAAAGGATAAATTGCAATTTAAAAAAGTTTTAATGCTTCAGTGTGTAGGGAAAAAAGCCTGCACGATATGCTCAATATTCAGATTTAGTGCTTTATGCAAATGTATTTCATATTTAGCTTTAACTTGAAATGAGAATATTTAAGCTGGGAAACAGATAGGATTTATAGAAGGAATAAAGAATATCCAATTAAAATACAATTTACCTGTCTATACCTATAATAACATTGCTCTGTACAAGTTACTTACACAAATATTTACCTATTATTAGCATGCAATCATTCTACTCCACCATAATACAATATGAAAGTGTTTCCATTTTTTATTCCCCTTCCTTCACCCAAACAACTCTTATCATTCTACCATTTAAGAAAGCAATCAGTATATTTTTCTTTCAGAGTGTTAACATCATAAAATTTGCACTTTAGTACCAAAGGGTTTTCCAACCCATTACGTTTTTTAAAGGAAATTCACATTGCCAATGAAAACATTCAAATTATACATATATTGAGATCAACGCCATTGTTGAAAATGAAATACAACATGATGAAAGTGGAAAATTTATATCGTATTTTTGTCAATGGAGAAAGGCCAATTTTCGTTATATTTATTTGCTACATGCTGTTGTGCAAGCAGTATACTATAGTAGCCTAGAGAAGGAGGAGAAATATAGTCGACTTCCAGATTACAGATAATCCTACAGTGTATACAGCGCTTCCTGAAACTGACAGAACAATGTAATAGTGTTTCTTTTCTTTCAGTCAGCATAGTATAGTACCAATATCTCAGCTATCAGCTAGTACCTCTACGTTTACATTGCCTGTAGTTGGTAATGTACTACTACGAATTTCACGATGCTAGGGATGGAAAGGTTTTACATTAGATTTGGCATGAACAGAATGGATGAAAAGAAAATGACTCTAGGCCCCTTCGTCTAACTAGTATAATGGTAGAATGGTGTCTTGTGATCTTAACAAGACTTCTCTTCTCCTATATGTTGGTAGAAGGTATATAAATAACCGGATCCGAGAAAGGAGAGTATATCTTGCGTCTTCGTGTACTTCTAACTATAACTGTAAGTCTTAATGACGAAATGTATATATATTCAAACATCTTTAATCGTCATTATTATTCTACCTGCATTTCCCAGCATTCTATTTCACATTTTACCATTTCATTTTAAATATGATCTACAATGAGCAGTTCGGACTGAAGTAATAGTTATGTTACAATAAAAGAAATTGAAATTGCTTTCGGCCATTTTTATTTGCCGTTTATTTTCATTTCGAGCCAAACCCTCGCCTTTCGAGTATAAGTCAACGGTTTTTTCATCAAGATAAATAATCTAAATGCACAAATTCTACCATAAAGTATCATCTTGGGTCAATTATCAAACCATACCTCTAATTTCCGAAGTACTACAGTCATATGCCTTTTACGGTCCAATAGGTTGCTTCAGTTGATTAAATACTGTATAATATACCATATTTTTATGGATGATTTGCTTCTTTCAATTTAAATATTCTTAGACGAGCAGTACGGGTTAGCCAGCATATTATTTTATTCTATTAGAATTGCTTTACTTACTAAATGTGGATACAATGAATTTTCTTATTTTCAGTCCTGTATAGTAATATAATATATGCAAAATAACCTTAGTTATCTAGATAACAATGCCTATACGAAATAGATCAAAGTGAATATGGAAATAATTTATTGAAACTCGGCAATTTGTATTCTAAATATAAAATTGTATTAATATCTCCTTGCATAAAAAACTGGAAACTAACTTTTATACATTGGTTTTTAATGTGAAAATGTTTTCCCAATAAAAATATACAATAATCGGTAGTAAAAACCTTAGTAGAAACCTAAATTCTACTGTACATTTCTCTTCGAAATACAAGTAGACGAAGTTGAAAACTTTACCTAAAACCCCTAGGTAAAATGCGTATGAACTACTCTGAGAATAATCGATTGACTAGCTGAAATGAAAAACGAAGCAAAATACATTGTTACATCTGAAAATAATTATTATACAAGACATGTTTATTTTCAATGAACTGAGCCTTTTACTTTTTAATGCTTAACAATAATTGTTCTATTTAGTATTACTAAAGTTATGAATTAGGTAAATATTATATTATTACAATGATTCGAGAAATATTGAAGAGAATTTATTGAGAGTGGGATGAAGACCATCATGGAGGATAAGACGATGGAATGAGTTTGTAGTTTTAAACATAGCTGGGGATATGTCCCAACACATCAGTAACAAGAAATCAGTACTGCTGTGACAGGACAATATCCTAGCCGTGTTTGTTAGTTATTGATTAGTATTGGTCTAACTTTGTGCGAAGACACAAATTTCCCATAAGGCGGTAAAAAAGGAAACTTTAACATTGTTAAATCACTTAAACTGGTTTGGTTACTGTTAATGAACTAGAGTTGCTTATTATTTATTGTTATTTATTAGTAGTGTATATTGAGTTTGAATATTTCTGGATGGAGTAGCACAAATCACAAATATGTTTTAGGTACTTGAGTATATCTGTTGGAATGTACATATAGTGCATAGTTGAGGACTGTCGATTGTAGAAAACCGTGTATATATTGAGGAACGAGTTTTTTAGAATCCAGAGAGGCGTCTTGGTTGGGAATGGACGGACAGATTGTGTCTACTGTTGAGAATGTTGAAAATAATGATCACTGGTAGGGTTAACTGGAGTGAATGGTGTTGGCCAAGTGGTGGTCCCTTGACAAAGTTGAGGTCCACAGCCGTGTTGTAAAGTGAAATGAAATGTGAGGAAGGAAAGAAGTTGAGTTAAGTTGGAAATGTAATGTGTCATGTAATGTAATGCAGACTTGGCTGGTGGTTGTGTAGACCCGATGCTTTTATCATTCACCCATCGATCGTAGGCTTTCCTCAACAGCGCCCCACCCTCAAATCCCGTGATTCGAAACACACTTTCTCTCTCTTTCTCGGGTTCTTCTCCGCTCTGGCCACACGCTCCTCTCGGTTCTCTCGTCTACGTCTACTCTGCACCAACGTCGTCTACGTACGAATGCATGTACGTATGTATGCACTCTATCTCCCTATCGTCCCTCCCTGTGTGAGCAGATAGAGGAGTAGAGGAAGGAGCAGAGTGCTATTATTACCGGGTAGTAGCAGTGTGTATCCAGACCAGACAGTCTGATTGTGAGTTGGTTGAGCGACGGATGGATGCTGCCCTTACCGAACCACACCAGACCACTACTTCCCTTCTTTGTCCTCCAGGATATCTTCTATCCAGCCAGGCAAACACAATATGCGTAGCTATACGGCTATACATAGAATTCTAAACTACGAACGCTACCCTGCCTTCCCTCTCGCTCCTTAATCCAATCCTATGTCTGCAAAACCACCCGAATCGGGTATTTCTTCTATTCTAGAAATGAGGAGTTCCTCTCAAGCAGCTATAAGTGCGGGCCTATTATATATTTAGTGTTGCACCACCGAGTATATGCTACACGGTCTTCTATAACTACGCTCGCTTCTTCTAATTCATAGCTGTCTATTTCTGCGTTAGTTTCCCCCTCCTGCCTCCTGGTACAATATTGTGTACGGTACGCGTATATTCTACCCTGAGCTTCCTTAGAGAGAGAGAGTCTTGACACATGTAACAGTGCTGAGGAGATCCACTGCAATTCTTAGTCTGCGATATGCGCCGTCATGTATAGTGCAAGTTTCTTAGAGGAGTGTATTGAATTACTATGTATATAAATTGGTTTGGCGACCTAATGGGTGTATTATAGCAGTTCGGCAGAATGGAGATACACTCCTAGAAAGATACGCTGTAAGTATCAGATTGAAAGAAGGCTTTTACTGTACTTTCGGTGACTGCTATCTCGACGAGAGAAATAATGTATAGTGATTTGTGTCTGGCGGTGGCAATGCATGTACCTTGTGTATAGGAGTAGTAAGTAGGCAGGTGTGTATGGGAGCATGTGCCTAACTCGTAGTATCCATCGTTATCTTATAAGTATCATCTCCCTTCTTACGCAACACTTACTCCACAATAAGCCTCATCTCTTTCATGTCTCTAGTTACCTACTACTGCACTATACTGTACAACTACAACAAACCCCACAATTCCGGAAACTTTGTTGTAAACGTTGGTAGTACGAAAACCTCTGTCCTCAATGTACCTATGTAAAGTTACACCTTATTAACTGTTCTAAGCCTGCTGCCTTGGCCTGTAAAGCTATAATTTTCCTTTTTATTCCTTTCCCATTGACTTTTTCACTGTTATTGCAGTCTACTATGATTTACCAGTGTGTGATGTGGAAGAATTTGTTTTTGGCAAGAATTTCGGTTGTAATGCTGTTATGTATAGGTAGTTATAGTATAGGTTGTGTGTAGTTCACGAAAATATGGATAGTTAAACGGTTCAAGTATTTGTACATGTTCACTTTTACTTGAAAGTATGTATGTTATGTCGTAATGTAATACATATGTCAGAATTCAGGTAAGTGGCAAAATGGAAGTCTACGTATAAACTTAAGTATGTTGACGTGAGTAGGTATTGGCCTATACTTGAAAACAGCTGTATCTATTAATATACTAGGTACGTTAGTGAACCGTGTCTTTAATTTTGATCGAAGTGGAATCGAAGCACACTTTCAAACAAGTCTAGTCTGAAATGAAATGCATTCCGACAACTCAGAGAGAGAGAGATATGGCTTATAAAACGCGCACTGAAAAACTATAGAGAGTGTGATCAAGAGTGTAAACATGAGTGGATCTGAAAAACTATGCAGATAGCTTGTTGTCAAATGATAATATGATGCCGTTGCTTATGAATAGAGAAATACTGGAAGCTGCTCTTTGAATTTCTTACGAATTTAGAGTTGTGTCAGCTCGCTGAAAGCTGTGTTTGTGTGTAAAAATACATTTTGGTAAAATGTGGCGTTATTAGTGATAAAATATGAGGTAGCAGTGGACAAAAGACAAAGTTCACGGGTTTTGGCGAGGACAAATAACGGAAGTGCACTGACTGGGTAGTGACACTCTTGCCAAGTGTGGAATATGAGAAGAGTGAAGGAAAGGGTGCACGGTACAAGCGAAACACTAATCGATCATGATGGAAGAATTGAACGCGGGTGCAGCGCCGGCGTCCCTCCCTACCCGGCATCACCTCCATTTCCAGTGCGCACACAACAACACCGAATTCTCATCCAGCCACTCTGCTCTTGAAAAGTCGGATTGAACCGAAACAGCAGGACAGGCACTCGTCCTCTCTCCTCCAACGTACCTAGTCCTCTGTGCCCACCACGGCAGCACTCCTCCACTCTCAAATACATCTCCCGACTTTGTCTCTCTGCCCGATGCCCGCTATAACTTCACCTTAGCTACAGCAAAGTAGCAACTACCCATCTGTAAGAGTAATAGGGGACTTTCTCTTTCTTTCCTCGCCATGTGCACTTTGTATGATGGTCACAAGAGTGCTCAACCCTGAGTACACATTTACAGAGCAATATATAGCAGTCTTAGTACAGGAATGAATACCCAAGTGCTCTACTTGTACACACACTGTTTTATTCTATTTTATTCCATCACATCCAGCCACGATCTTCCAGTAGTGCCCTCAATCCAACTCTGATACTCAACTCTTCCCTAAGTTTCTCCTGCTCTGGCAAAACGACTCTACCTCTATAGCAGGTACCTATATACATCAAATACATGTGCTAGCCTATACTTCGCTAAAAATATAACTTTTTAATATACCAACTCCACTAACTGTCGGCAGTCCCACTCAGCCTCATTCGCACACGACTCGATTCTATTCCAACCTGCAAATATTCACCTTCTCCTACCATCCAAACATTTCTCTACTTCTCTTCTCTGGCCCTCCAATTGAAATTGTTCCACCTAAGCCTTTCTCTCGCTCCCTGCATTGTAAACTTAACTAAACTACTTACACTCACATGTTTGTCCGTGTCTAGTCACATACTTGACACTAGTGTGTGCCACACACCACTCTATTCAATTATGAGTTAAATTCCTTTAGCCCTAGGAAAGCATTCCATTAATCGCAATCACAATAGAACCAAACAATGGATAATGTTTTTAGTTATGTTCACAGAGGTAGTTTCCTTGGTTCAGATTACACATTCTTCTTTTCATACCAGGTGTAATTTTCTTCTGCTTTAGTTGCTACTGTTATTGTATTCACTTGAACATGGGATTCCCCGCTCCCGTTTATTATAAAGATACAACAATGATCAACTACGCAGCTCAGCTCACTCCGAATCTCATTAGGTCTTCCCCTACAAAATTCAATTCTCACTTTACTTTGACTCAAAATTCGATCCGCCTTTTCATTTCCATCTATCTTAGACCGCATCTTCGTTTATTATGCTTAGTCCTCTGTCATAAATGCCTCCTTAACTCCCAAGTACGAATTCATTTACTTTATGTATCTAATCTTTCCAGAAGTTACCCATATCAGATCAAACAACAGATTAAAATACTACAACATCACTTCCCTCTTATTTATTAATATTAGTTTCGAAATAGTTGTGGGTGCTACACAATGTTAGCTTATTGTTAGCTTTACACATCTAGAACTACGTACTAATAACTCACATTTATATTAACATTAGCATCAACATCAGAATTCAATAGAAATTGCCATCGGATGTTTAGCATTGCTTTTACTGGATAGCACAAGTTTCACTTTCCCTTTTACTTCCAAATAAATGATAAGGGAATGTTCGTAAATAATGTTTTGTCGCCAATAATCCATTTATACTCGCTTCTTATCACAGAAATTTCAACAATAAAAAAGTTGTTGTAAAGCCTAAATAAAATTTATGTAGGAAGGGGAAAGCATTTCTGCCCAGGAGCAACCATCATCATCAAGCTCTCCTGATTTATTGGCCGAGGCGGTAACCATGGGAGACATGGTGGGAGACATGGTGGGAAGGGTGGTGGATAGGATGGTGGGAAATACGGTGGATAGGGTGGTGGGTATGATGGTTGGGGACATGGTGGACAGGATGGTGGGTAGTGGATAGGATGGGAAAAGATAGTGGATAGTGGATAGGATGGGAAAAGATAGTGGATAGTGGATAGGATGGGAAAAGATAGTGGATAGTGGATAGGATGGGAAAAGATAGTGGATAGTGGATAGGATGGGAAAAGATAGTGGATAGTCGATAGGATGGGAAAAGATAGTGGATAGTGGATAGGATGGGAAAAGATGGTGGATAGTGGATAGGATGGGAAAAGATAGTGGATAGTGGATAGGATGGGAAAAAATGGTGGATAGTGAATAGGATGGGAAAAGATGGTGGAAAGTGGATAGGATGGGAAAAGATGGTGGATAGGATGGTGGGGGAACACGTCGAGGGTGGATAGTTCGGGATAGGTCGGTTGATAGGACTGTGGGGGACATAGTGGGCGGGTGGGGGGGGGGTAAATTGGGTGGTAGGGGCCATGGTGGGTAGGATGGTGGATATATAAAGCAACCATAACCATCCCTCCCAGATTTTCCATATTATTTACGCTGTTACTGAATGCTCTCTGGGTGATGAGTCAGCAGAGTGAAATGCATAGACAGAGAGACATAATGTCTTTCACTTTACTTCTTCCCAAGTACACTTGATATCTCACTCATTGTCTCACAGTCCCTCTCTTCTCTCTACCTTTCTCCTTTCAACTCATGCTTTTCACTGTCTTCCTTCTCTTCACTCTCCTCTACGGCCCAGGCTACTCTCCTAGACATATTACTTCATATTCACACTGATATCGAATTCGAACTCTGCATCCCTCCTCTCCCGAGCTACATAGCACTACTAGATTCCCTTCCTACAAAAATCTACACCAAATGGAATGCTGCACAGTCTACAATGAATAGACTACACAGTGTTCCTTGTTTCCACATGACAAAGTATCGGAAGCTAACTTGATAACAATTTTCATACTTCAAGTTACCAACACTAGCTTCACTCTAGGCCTCCTACTGAAAGCTATTTCCTACAGTTTATCTATTTTCATAGATTTTCACCGCAGGGACATCCAAATACTAGAACCCTGCCATTTATCTTAAGAATGCTTTATTATATTGTCAAAAATACATCAAGGAAATTGCATGTAAATGAATTAGTCCTTGGTTGCACAACTTTGATGAAATAAACAGTTTTAATAATTGTTCAAAATATGTAAATGGTCACAATTATCAGAAAACGTCATTCAGTAAGTTCGACCATGGGATATCTTAGTATACTAATATGGAAATGACTCAAACTTTATGATGGGTAGCAGAAAAATTTACTGCATTTGAAACTACCAGGCCACTGCTATTAATAAACACTTCAACTTAACACATCATGTTGTCACATTTTATTCTGACCTAACCTCGAAATACGATTCCGAAGTCATGATTATGCAATGGAAATTGAATGAGAAAATAATATTTTGGAGGTCCCCTTTGCAAATGTTTCAACTAAGAATCGAAGTCTCTTTCTCATGCAATTAGACATGTACCAGGTTATGTCGCGAGATGATAAGATTTTTTAAAGGAGTGAGAATAACTGCTACTACTATTATTTACCGCATTAAAAACATCCCCTAAGCATTTCTTCCATTTCGCAGATAAAACACAATAGCCTAAATTTCAGGATTTTCAATTTTTCTTTTCTAGTGGAAAGCTGATATTTAGATTTCTTTAATAAAATAAACATTTGTAAAATACAGCAGAAATTGCTTATAATTTTTCCAGCCTGTAATGCTGTAATGCATTTCCCTCAAGATGTAGGGATTTCCTAGATGGCTTTATGTATAGTGTAGGTAGCACAATATAAACCAATAGAAAATTAATAGGTGATAGAGTTAAACGCTTAAAGGCATTTTAAATAGGTATCTGTATATTTAAACTCACCGTTAATACTAATGATCGCTCAAAGAGAAACACAAGTTTACTTTTAAGGAGATTTGTTTTTGAATCTCCATTTACACATAATTTATATTCATTAATATCTCCATGCTTAGTAAAATGTGCTTTTCTGAACAATTGCAGCGTGTAAAACTGGGAAAAGTGTGGGCTTTTGTTTGAAACCGTATTTTATTACCAAAACTCTGTTACTTTATTACTGTGAAAAACAATACCGTGATATATTATTGTTAACGACAAGCATTTTAACCGTCGTTAGGCATATCATGATGTAGAGAAAGCTTTTAGTATCATGAGTGCGATTTGGAAATGCACAATAGAGTTCACCTGTAATGCTGTAATGTGAGTAGCGTTGTACTGTAGGAAACAAAAAATAATATTTATAACACGCAGCCTATCTTAATGAGTACATAGTTAATTGCAGTAGTTAAAGTAGAAACCACTCTGTACTTGGTATAAGAAACATAATGACAATGTCAATTCAAATGAAATTTGTAAAAAGAGTCATTAAGGCAACTTACCTAAGTTTGAAGGTGCAGTGAAACCTTAAAACGATGTCATTAAGAATGCATTCTTGATAACAATACGTACTTTCCTAATGGAGATACTTACAAAGAAGCTATTCATTTACAGAGAAGAAACAAATGTAGTCTGCTTTACTTTTGTGCTGTTAGTGGGATGAAAACTACAAAGCCATACTTTGTACGTGCACAAGTACAACATGCCTGACGGATATTTTAGATAGAAGGAACAGAGACAAGAAGGGGCGTCGTTTGTGCTTTTTCGTAGTGTATACTCGCGCTGTGTTTATAAGTCTTTACCAGCGCCTAACAATAACAATAGCTATCACTTACTAGGTTAGCGACCTGGTAAGTGACATGTAGAACAGTAATTTTAAGCTTTTCGTTGTTGGTTGGAATTGAAAGGAAAATAGTTTTAGGCAAACTTAAAATAAAATAATGCTCTATTCTTGTTTTATGGTTGCAAAATTGGATGTTAAGTAGCATTGACATTCGGGATTTGTGGAGTAATCGTTACAAATACGTAGGAATTGATTGTTGGTTGTGCGGTACCTACTACTGCGTGGAGATTAGTGTGAAGTATGGAAAATTGAAGTAGGTACATTGTAAATTGTGTGAAGGATGTTGCGTAATATTTTGTGTATCTATTTTTACATTAGAACACAGAGAGGCACTTTGAGGATGTTTACATAAGATTTGGATGTTTGAAATGCGTTATCCACTTTTATTGGGCCATTATATTTTTTGATCAACGATAACGATAAAATATGATGTTCATAGATACGTTGTCCCTGGGTATGCATCATTTCGTCATGTTGAGTATAATTTCCATAAATATAATATTAGTAAATGATTCCTGTGTAGTGTACGTGAGGAAGTTGGATTAAAGTGTGAATTGACTACTGTCCTGTTATTTTTGGAGATTGTACTTGCGGTTATGCGAATGTTTTGAGTGTCTTGATTTTGGTGGCAACTAAGCTGAAGATGAAGTATGTAGAATGCCTCTTTACATCACGTTAAATAGATAACAAAAATGTAAGGAGGCTTTTGGTTGGGTTGTGTGCACATATGTTACCTTGCACAGACAGAGCCGAGTGTTGGCGTGGCGGAAAGCTCTTCATCCGACTTTTTATTCGGTTATGCATGGATTTTTTCGCATTAGCAATGCTGGTAAAGTAACTATACATGCAACATAACATAACATGCCACACATCTGGAAAACTAAAATGTCTGTTTTATCAAATGGATAATAACATCAAGTTTTGGCTTTACACATTTGAGGGATAGCTTAAAAAGTTACAGCAGCGTAAGTATTCTATCTCTCCGCGGAGTCAGAAAGTCAGAACTGAGAACTCCAAAAATATCTTTTCTAATTGTAAGCCTTTCTCAGTCTAACCGAGCTATCGCACATCGTGCTCGGAATTCTTTTTAAAAGCTACCAGTAGGCACTTACAAGTTTTCTACTACTTATAAGATTAAAATTAAATTAAATATATCACTCATATTAGTGCAGCCAATGAATTCGTATAGAGTCACCTTATAGCAACCTTAAGACTTGGTCACATACCTTCGCAACACATTTTCCTTGTTCACAAACTCTATTCAGTTAAAAACTCAAGTAAATGTTTCAAAACTTATATTATTTCTAATTCCTCTCAGAATAAACCTAGATGCATACCTTCTTGGAATCATAATATAGAGCTTGCTGTACTGTAATAATACTGGGCTACTTACTTTTTCCCAATTTTAATTGCAGAAGAATCAGGGAGCAATAGCTCTACGACGACTGCGTTGTTGGAATTTATGACATCACAGACAATGTATGAGATGGATAAATTAGACAGTGAGACGTGAGACCCTTAAAAAGTCTTGTATAACAGATATTTATTCAGTTCCGACTTCCCAGTCAGCCTAACTAACAATTATTTAATCTAGATACGTTGCTCCGCTCGGCCTTAGACGACATGATTAGCTTCCATTTCTATGGCTTCCCTACATTTCGTATTTATTCCACGATCAGACTCCGAGTGCTTGGCTAATGCAGTCTGTTCCATATGCATGCAGCTATGACCCAAGTTCTATGACCCAAAGGGGCACATTATATGGCTAGTCTTACTTTTCAACATTTCAACTGTCTGTGAAGCCAAGACGGCAGAGTCACAGTCAAACTTGAGAATCAATATGATGTTCCCAGGCAACTGCTAATAACCCCCTTTCTCCCACTACTGCTTACATACGTTTTGTAGCAACATTTTGTTTCCTCCATTTAAGAAATGCAATGGATGGATGGAATTGAATAGAATGAATGACTCGCTCCTCCAAATTGACTGATGCTATGTGATGTGGAAGAGTCTCCGTAATATTCCATTCTCCCGACACACACCGCAACACACTCACAACTTACTTCTGGGATCACTACCTGAACATAAGTCACTCTCATTTCAATTGCTTCGAGAATTTATCTAGAGTCGACGGAAAACTATTCATTTGCCAACTGACACAAAACTAGCAAGCCCATATTCCTCAAAGCACCACATTACATACACCAGTACTCATTGTCAGTACACTTCTCCTACATTCTGACAGTTACTATCAACACGCCTTAAAACACCACCACAACCATTTATTTTAAATATGCTGCGCAAATAACCTGATTAATTTCAAAAAATTCAAACCTATTCACTCTCCAATCCAGTAGGGTATATAACAAGTAAAACCGCCAAGTATTTTATGCTGATATGATTTCATGCAATTCTAGTTAAAATATCAGCCATAATGTCAATCGTAATTGTGAAAGCAGAAAATTAAATATGGATTCCTTCTATTAACCCCTTGAGGGCTTTGTCTAATCGTAAAGTACTCAAGCTGAAGTAACCTTTTTCTTAATCTTACAATTAGAATGCACTGTTCCTAGTCTTAAAACCAGATTTTCTATCAAATGCTATTTGCAATCCATTAATATGCAAAATAGCCAAAAACAAAAAGTGTTTCCAATCAATGCTAAGTAATTACATAGGAGGAGGTACAAGGAAAAAACTAAGACAGCTGTAGTAAACAAGTGTAGTATCGAGAGAGGTAACTTAAACTCACAAACTTTTTTTGCATCAAGGATAAAGTTAGTTTGTTTGTAAACTACTAATGCATTTCTGTATTCAAGGTGGATGCATCTTACGGTACCTTCCTTTCTTGGTTACCTCTGGTAATTTACAACATATTTATTTCTACTTCCATCCAAACAAGTTTGCTGTGGTCAATTTATGCGCCACATTAGCTGTAACGACCTTACAATTCTAGAAAATTACAATAGGGATAGTGTTATCTTACTAATGATACGTTAGATAAAGTTTAATTATAGATTACATACTAAGTACTTAGATATAGCATATAGATACTTAAGCATTTTATTTAATAATGTCACACCACTCTGTGTAATTTTACACCATAAATAAAATTCGCACCAAGAGAAAACAGAATATTCATGTCGAAAAAATATTGCGCCCAAGAAATGTGGAAATTCATGGTACATAGTACATACGAACTTGGTGTACAGAAAAGCACATTAATATTGTAGTGTAGTTATGCGAGTAATAATATGTGATAATCTGATGCAATCCGGTAGCCATATAAAAACGTGCGGGTAGTAGGGAAACTGTCAGAGCTTTTCAGGAGCTTCCTCCTTCGTGCATACTCACTAAGTCTAACACGCTCGTTATTTCAGGAATTCCATGACCGACAGTTAGTCCGTCTGACTGCCAATATCAAAGAGAGAGAGCTAAAGTTTCGTTGCAGAGGATGACAGTTATCGCTTTTAATAAGAAATGTCAACTACTTAGTAGGAGTCATTATGAAATGTTTAAATAGTGTAGAATAGTAGAAACATTAGTTACAGTGCAGTAATATAATGTTAAGTGGAAGAGAGACAACTGCCAGACATCCCTATCACAATATAGTGAAATAAATGGCTGTTTTTCATAGATTAAATCAGTTAAGGCAAAAATAATTTCTTAACTCATTATTGTCAGAAGATGTTGACATAATGGCATCCTTGTTTTGTTTTATGATGTGATCAACAATGCAAACAAAGTAAGAAGGCTCATTACTATTGCAAGACAATTTTACGCATTGGTGGTTTTAATGTCTTCTTTCAATACTTCTCTGTAACAGATGCGAAGCTTCGTTTAATGGCATAATACAAGTAGGTAGCTGCTAGGAAATTGAAATGCAGAGAAGCCAAGAAAATTCAGACAAATTGAATAAAGAGTGGCTATATGCATTTCGGGCTTTTACAAATAGTAGATTGGATTTACCCAAATAGAACTCAGAATTACTCGTGCCCTGACACACTCACTCTATTATCAAAGACTCTTTACTATCGCATCTCCAATCCCGATCCTGTCACACCAATACCCATACTTAAGAGTTACGATCCTTATTATGTATGTATGCTCGCAACAGGCAAGTTATTGGTTTTCACTCGTGTAGGGCACAGCAGTGGGCACCAATGAAGATGGCATGTGTGTGATCTGACTGAATTAATTGTGAACCTACTAATTGTTAGAGTGCTTCAGTTCACTTGCTCCTTTTTAAAGTTCATAGTCTTTGAACAGATTCACTGTTCCAATTTAATTGATTGCCAGTGGAATTATTATTAAAGTAAACTCATTCCCGAATTTGTCCATTTTATTGCCTTCCAACTTTCTAATGTACTCTGCTAAATAAATTTCAGAGAATCCATTATTTCTGTAAACACTTTAATTCGTAAGTATTCTGAATGTAAATGAACTTTTGTGTAAACTTAAACATACAACTTTCTTAGCCTAACGCAACAGGCAAAGATTTAATACACATTGCACATTTCACAATAATTATCTTGCCAGGTCATCTGCTTATCTTTAATGTCTTTCTTGTATTTTAATTAGACATAGTTTAGTTGAAACATTAGTTCTTACTTCGGAGACCAGATTTTCTGTTTTATTTGTATACTACAAAACTAAACGTGATGCGAAGCTTTTTATAAATCTGCAACACAACATCAGGTTTATATTTCAGTCGTGTTTATTCGAAACCTTAGGTGGACAGCGAGAGCATTGGCAGTTTCGGTAATAGTTTCGTCATTACCACAAAGTGAGTATTTACGTCGATGAATGCTAAATTCCAACGAATTTTTAAACTTAGCCATGATTTTATGTCTATTTAATCTTTGAAGAGAAATTCATAGAAAGAAGGCGGTGAACACCTGCATTTCTAAGTTCTCCTTTTGTGACTATTGTCTGCAACAAACAAATACGTAAGAGTATTTTGACATTGTTAAACTGCGTAATACTCTCGAACACGTAAGAGTTTGATGGATGGAATATTTATTGGATATTACGCACGAGCAATCCATAGCTAAATAGATTTTCCCTATTTATGGTTTGAATATGAATACGTAATCTACTTGCATATACTTAAATGCTATCGAATACTTGTAATAGCCATTAAGCATAAGTACGTCGCTATTAAGGAATATAAGAGCGCTTGGGTTTGGTATACTAAGTATATATTGACTTTATTGTTAATTATATTTGTGTTTACTGTTTCACCTATTCATTTTACTGGTGCAACTGTTTTTCCGTATATATTGTTATACGGCTACAGAGCAGTGACATGTGAAAATGTAAAGAAACCACACAAATGCAGACTAATGAACACTGTAGGGTTGTTTGTAACGATAAACTCACAGTTTTAGTTTGGTAAAACATTATGTGTCATTATTGTAGGTATGTTTGTTATTTGGTAATTAGGTATTTGAATGGTTTCAAAATGCTCAGAGGGAGCACACAAATGGAAGAAGATTAAGAAATTAAATGACTCAGGATACTCGAAGAGACCAGAGTTGTAGAACTCATTTCAAGTCCCAATGGCCCATTACCGTGTAGTTTACATTGATACATATTTTCCTCAGAATTCATTGTTACTAAAGATATTCAAAATTTCTAAATAACACAGTTTACAAGACATGAATGAATAAGTCACAGTGCAGTTAGAAGGCTTCTTAGTCAGAGCAACTTTTCTCATTTGCATAATTAATTAATGTAGAAATAGCAAAAGTCCTTATCACTCCGAGTTTATCCTTTTCAGAAATTGTGCATAGTTTGATTGTGTTGCATTCGGCGAAATAAAATGTAGCAATTATCATATGGACGTATTAAAAGCCTGTTATCGTATATTTTACTAGGCTGATGGTTTTTCCCTAGATCGTCTTTGCTATTGGTTCTAGCTTCCATTTAATCACTTACCTTCTTAAGAGATAGGTCATTGTATTTGAATTGTTTCCAACATACCTTTTCTGCCTTCAGTAAACACATTGTGATGGGGATAGTACCATGTCTACGTTTACTTTGCATTATACGACTCATTCTTGTACAGGGTGTAACATGAAGAAAAGCGCTCAGCGCTGACGCTAGGGCGCTGTTAAATTTTTGGTAAGTTTTTCCTAGACACTACGTGAATTAGGCTTTCTAACGATGTGCATCTCAAGGTCTGTTGTATTACGGTTCCTGAGATAGAGCATAAATAATAAGTATCTTCATGTAACACCCTGTATATATTTACGTAGTATTTCTAACGATAATACTATTATCTATAAATACCCCTACTTTGGGAACTCATGTGCACCAAACTACTTAAAAGCAGGTACACAATACAATGCATACCTTTCTTGTACGTAAAACCACTGGATAGCCGATAGTAGGTAATAGAAAGTATTCTACTAGACTTTGATAACGAATGTGATTGAAAGAAATAATGGTGTATTGACATGGCATGTTACGCTATAGGTCAAACGTTTTGTATAAATGTTTTGAGGATCCTGCTGATAGTACAACTCTATAATCGTATATAATTAGAATCTACGCTACCTTCAGTCTGTTCGGAGGTATTTTATATTTTCTAATAAAAGGAAATTCTATGTATCCCTGTAAACTTCAAAAATTCTGCTGCACACTCAGTTTCTTCTTACAGTGTATATCATGTGCAAGGTAGACTCGAAAATCTTTCTGTAAGCAGTATATATTTATTTTTAGTTCGCAAAGGTTTCAAGTGTGTAATTTAATGTCAACGTATGTGACAAAACAGTACAAATCAAAACAACTGATATTAAATTGTTTGTCCGTTAATTTTACAAATTATAGTTTCACGAAGTTCTCAAAACATTTTAATACGCATATCCTGGATTTTGACAGTTCATCTCGACTCTGTTCTGCCATTTCTGTTGTTTTAGTAAGTAATTCAAATGTTTTATAAATACACAATATAAAGGCATCCAACTTTTATTACTAAATACATGCGTAAAATAATCACAGTATATCTACCGGTAAAATCGTATAGCTTGAATCGTTTGTATTATTCAATTTATACATTTTCGGTGTGTCGTAATTTTATCTCACGATTGCTTTTCTTAACAATCTGCAGTGTTGTTTCCCAAATAGTGCAAGAAATAATGATTACCAAACAAATTTTTATCCCATTTTTGAAATAATGTCAGTTCAATAGCTTATGTAACTTTTGTCAACTATACAGCAATATTTGTCTTCATAGAATAGTAGTTCGTTTTAGCTATATTAATTAGTACAGCACTGAAATAGTCGATTCTGAACGCTCATGGAATAGCATGTAAAACAGATAAAACGTCTTGTTCGCTGTGGGAAATGTCAGATGTCGGATGGGAAACAAAGCTATACATTCCATTGCAAATTCGTTATTTAAATCATATAAGTTTTCAACTGCCTTGCAAATCTGAGATTAAAAATGAACTTGTGAATGCACAGGAGCTACATATAATATATCTTCCTATCTGAAATACATGTTATTGATTTAACAAGCTTAGAGATACGAAGTGTGTTCCGATATGCACACAAATATACTGTTATACTGAGTCCATCTACAATTTACATTAATTAATATATAATCCGATTTCTTCTGACATTTCATTAAACCTACCGCCTCATAGTAGTTTTCAATTATTTTTCTCCCTAGCCCTAATGCTATTTGATTATCAATGGGAACACGTAGTAATAAGGGATTATTTAGATGTCTGTAGAAACCCTTGAAATGCTAAACTTGGGTCAAGAAACTGAACAAAAATTTGTAGCATTACTTAACACTACCACTCACTCCCTCTCCCTTAAATGTGGAATGTGCCTTTTAGTGATATCTGGTTCATGATTTTGATTTATTGTAATGACGTAGAAAGATATTTGTTGTGAAATAAGGTAAATGCCTATTGAAAATCCACCATTATCCTGAAAGCCTTTAAACTTCAATTTTCGGCAACTTTTATAGATATTTCTGGGTAGCAACACCGTTTCATATTTATATGTTTATGAAAGTTTTACTCTGTGCGCTCTTTAAAAAGACAACTTTAAAAATGGATGAACTGTAGAAAATTGTAAAATATACCCTAGTTTTTAACCGTTCCAATTAAAAGACCTATATGTAGAGAAAAGAAAAATTGTGCCTTTACCTATATATAATTTTGTCTTGGCAGTGAGGAGGATGGTGCACCTGAATTCCGATGATAATAATTTTTGTCGGGGGTTGGTTTTGACTTATCGTTGCAACTCCCTGCAATATGAACATAGCTAACGCAGATAGTTATGACAAAGTGTTTTAATCAAGACCAAAAAATCTGTCATGAAATTAAATCACTTAGCTGTGACAGTTTGTGGTATGTCTTTGGGGTCGTGAGTGACCTAGCGTTCAGATTACAAGTTCAGGTCGTCCTTCTCCAGTGACTATAAGTGCGCTATCAAATAATTCCTTCATTGCCTTTGAACAATAATTTCTCTCTAATGTTAGTCTAGAAGACAGAAAAATTCTATTGTAAATCTTCTTAATATGACATGAATGAAATCAAATCTTCAATAGCGGACATCTTAAGTTGACTTAAAATGTTACAATTACGAATTCTTCCTTTCGGGTACGACTGGCTATACGCCACATACGTATCACTCCTTGTAGATGACATTTCTGGAGTGAACGAAATTGTATTCACATCCATTCATCTATACCGGCAATAGTTACATATGTTGCAATTAAATATCTTACCTTACGTCTTTAGTAGTACACTCATCCCATCATCTGAAATGTGGTTTCGAATCACAAGGTACATGTGACATTCTTAATATTGGATGGAGCATACCACTTGTCATGGGAAACACGACAATTAGGTTTGGTTAGCAAAGGGGACGTATGTAGTAGTCATCTAGAGTATAATATATGCTGAAATAGTTACCAACAATTCTAAGACTGAAATTCTTCAATTCTGTGGTTTCAGAACATTTTCTGGAATGCATTACTTCTTTAATTTAACAGGAAGTTCAGAGTTAGATGAAGTGACCTATGTGTGGGCTGACGAATGTCCACCAAAATCTAATTGTAATTCTAGGCCTTCTAAAGTACAATCATGGAAGTTTTTAACCAGGTTTCATTTTGTCATTTCAATCAATCAAGCTAAAACAATCTTTCAAAAGCCCTTCCATTGAGAGCAACTAGGAGAACCTTTAGTTGGATGAAAAGAATTATGTATGTACCCATATGCAAGTCTTGAGTTGTCTCTCTTATTTTTAAATGTTTTTCGCATAGCTGAACCTAGTAATCAAAATTTTCCATCGTTCGCAGTCTTAAATCCTTTCTTTAGAATTTGGTTATAAGGAAAATCCAATTTCAGTATAATAATAAAGTAAGCTGACTTTTGGGGAAAAGATAGTAGCATTTGCAGTATTTGTATTACGTGAAGCTCAGAATCCAGGAAGTGTTTTCTGCCGAATAATAAAAATGCAATGATTCATCATACAAGATTGAGGGACGAATAAGATGTTGCACAATTGTGCAAATGAGAAATTTATTTGCTATAGTTTACAGAAATTTCCTCCGACATAATACCAAATAATTTATCGACAACGTGAAAGTATTATGGCATAACTTACGTTGTAAACGTAAAATACAGTGCCCCTAGGGGAACTGCAGTTTAGTGTAACTTTTGCAGGAAAATTGCAGGATATGAAAGGAGGCGGCGGCTTTTATAATGCAATTGCTATTTATAAAGAAAAATTACTGGAATAACGATAAACTAAGACTTTTTTCTTTAACAGCGGTTATCGGTAGGTATTGTAGCTACATTGTGTACTTAAGGAATGCCCAGCAGGCTTAACGGTGCACTATAATTTTAATGTTAAGGGAAGTTATTCAGTGTAACGATCAATTAACCAAAGAATAGCAACTACAATGTTTATACATATTTTTCTACTTCCTTATTTCCTTTGTGTGGGCGAAGTAGAAAATAATTTTGGGCATTCAAGCCGGTTTTCATTCTTTGTCTGAAGAATCTGCATGTTACTTGCAAATTAGCAAAGACATTTTTCCCCCATTGTGTTATTGATTAGAATAACTTATTTTCAATACCATTTACCATTAGACAAATTTGGAACGAATGCCTATAATAATGTGCATTCATCCTTCGGTATGATATTTTTCTCTCCCATTTCCTCTCATTGACATTATATTGATTCAGTAATGATGTATTGAATTCGAAAATGTAATACATATTTTTCAGAAAAGTCATTTGAAGACTTCACGAGGCCATTTATACACATCAAGTATTTTGCACGATCACTAGGACTTACATAACTTTTAAAAACATTTTAATGGCCAATTTAATGCGTAGTATTATGAAACGAAATTTAAAACGAGTTAAGAAAGTTGACACCATTAGTGTCTGTTTTCAATTATTTCTACCTTGGTCTGTGGAAATCGCTTATTGTCGTTTTCCTGGAGCAAAATGAATTGAATGGGTATTTAAATTGCACAAGTATTCAGACTACAGTAGAGATTATGCAAAAGACATTAATATGCATTCAAAACGTTACAGAACATATTATCTATTATTATCTGAATGGAATTAAGACGGTAAGTGTATCCTTCCTGCTACTGGATATTTCCTCTTTTAAATTGGGTATTCTGATCTGCATCTGTGTGGAAAAGACTGCGCTTATTGTAATTTAATAAGGTTGCGAAGAGATTTTGCAGTTTTGCATGGGTTTCCATTACCATTAATTATTTGGATCATTACTACGCGTGAGTGTGTATACCTACAGAGGTTGTGGACGATGTTACGATTTAATGGAAATATTATTAAAGCAGTGTAGCCAATGGAAATGGTATGGATTGGATCTGGTTAGTTAGCAAAGTGCATGGGTAGTGCAGACTGCAGAGGAAGTATTTCTTTATTTCTAAATGGAGGTGCAATTACATGTGGGGGCTCTACCTCATCCTTATCATTATTTTTTGTTGTGTAATTATAGTTAGCTGTGCTGACTGGAGGTTGTGGGTATTGTGTGCCCATAGGAGACAGGGAGGTTAGGAGTGAGGAAGGTATTATATGTCTACGTGGATTACATAAGTAGCGAGTTTCCTACTTTCCTTGATTTCCATCTACACGTATAGATATATCCTGTGAATAAAGCGAGTTGACTGAGAAAGCGACTAAGACGACATTTTCTATCGGAGAACAAACACGGTTTATATGAAAAGGAAATAGGAATGTGGAGGTTGAGTAGAGTTGGCTTTTGGCTTGTGTGTCCCAGTCTGGTGTGGTGTGGTGGGATAAGAAGGACTAAACCAAGGCTCCATCCACGACTCACTCCACTCCAGAGCTACTTTCAACTTTTGCTTGCTTACAGATTTTTTTGCCATTCTTATTCTTACTATTTAATAACTATCTTGGAATTAGAGGGCTGGCATTTGCTTCTGGAATTTGTTGGTTCGCTCATTCTTTTCTCCAGTGCAGCCTTACATTACTACAACTGCATTGTTATAATGGTATGTAGGCCCGGCACAATCGTAGGACGCATTCATTTGTGAGAGATTACCTTTCATTTCTTTTGGTGTATTGTGTGTGTGACTACTTACTTACTTATACTCAGTAACAGTAACTGCTTTTTGTTTGTAGCAAGTTGAGTTCGGTTGAGCTAGGTAGTTTCAGTTTCGCTTGCATTGCATTATGTAATTCATACATAACATACCCAGCAAGCAGATTTCCTATTTTGCCCCAGCCAGATGTTAACTATTCGATTTGTGTCAGGCTTCAATTCACGAATACGGAATCCAGACTTTCCTCACCGTTGAATACTCTGAGGGATTTTCATTTCACCGCATCGTATTCATCAAAAGAAAACTAGACTGGCAGACTTTTACCATAAGGCGATCTTCATTGGCTCGGCCAGTCCACTCGGTTCAGTTCTTCTACGCTCCTACCAACGCAGCCCAGGGTACGCTTTCATTATTTCAAACTTTCTCCTCCGACTTTCACCTTCTTTCCACCATTCTTTAAATTCTCTTTACATTTACTCAGTGATAAGATTACCAGTTATTGTTACTCTCCTCGCTTCCTCGCATCGCAACCCAGATACATTTCAGCTCAGAGTGATTGATACAACTATCCTACTAAACTCTCTAATAAATGTGTATTGAGTGTGTCTCACTTTCCTATTTTTATCTCCTATTGTCTAAACTTCACAGATCCCGTCTCAGGGCCCCTTCTCATGACTCCTACCGCTACGCCCATTGTGCTCCAACTTTTGTGCTTCTATCTTCCTTCTCCTCCACCGTACAGTGCACCAAGATTATTTTATGATTGAGTAAAAGAAAAAGAAGGAACAATAAGTTGATGATTGACACTTTCTCCTCCTCGTTTCCTTTTTGATCTTCTGCAGCCAACACTCAAGTGCTGACACACACTTTCCCATAATGTTCTCTTCTTTGTCTTTCCTTCATTTTTATTGATTATGCCCCTACCATTTCCATAGCCCCTTACTTAATTTAAAATACGAACAAGTGTTTTGCATTCCTACGTTATGCACTCTAATCTAGACTACGGAATGGAAAAATCTCTCACTTATAATATTCCTCGACTACTTTTGCATGTGTTTTCTAATACTAAGTAAGTGCTTGTTTATTATTTATATTTATCGTTCCTCCGCTTTTAACAATTATCTAGTATGAAGCTCGACGAATTGTTCACGAAAGTCGAGCAAAAAGTATTGTGCACCTAATTTTGTGTGAAAGTAGTGTTAGAAAACTGGTGTGGTATAAAAATGTGTTGATTAAATTAGTTAAAGCACGTAGTTGTGGTATTTATTAATTAAATGCGGTAAAGGACGGATTTATTTACTTAGCAATTGCGTTTGATTTTAGTTATATATGTGTGGATTGGTAGACGGGTTGTTGTGAGTGACAGTTTATAGCAGGAGATTTGTCGCAAGATTGAGTTGGGTAATGTGCCAATAAAGTGTGACCTTTCAGTGTATTTTATGCCTATCGGTTCGATTGAGAATGATTCGGTTGGCTCTGCGGTGGGTTTTGCATGGAAAGAGATATGTGTGGAATGGAGCTATAGGCATTTGTATTATTGAGTCTGTTTGGTAAAGTCACACGTCGTATTTGCATGGATGTAAATAGACTGGAGCAGATAGCTCTTGCTTGGAGTACTTGGCCTGGCAATAATGGAATGGAATGAATGGTGGAGAGTGAAACTAGCTGTATGATTATTATTTGGAGCATAGCTCGGAGGTGGTGGGAAAGGAATTGATAGCAATGTCAGAAAGGGATTTGAGAGTGGAAGGCAGCATGGCAAATACTAATGGCGAGGAGGAAGAAAGCCCGCCTGTCTCGTGGAATGTTATGTTGTAGCTTAGGGAAGGACTACATTACATTAGTTGAGTGGCTGGGAGAAAGAAGTGTGGTGAAAGAACTGTGTTGTGTATGAATGGATTGAGGTGACGGTGGAGTAGATTTGGAAACGTTCGCTTTTATGGAATAAGAGTCTCCAGTTGGCTCAGTGCTCAGTGTTGTGAAGAATGGGAATGATAGCGCTGGGGAGACGTTGGGACCTGTGAGATCATGTACAAGGCACATGCATAGTACGGAAATTGATTGATCAAGAAAGATTTTCTGTTGGTCGCAGGTTGCCGGGACTAGTGACTTGTGAGATGGAAGCAAGTAATGTAAACGGCTTGGCTATGGCGACCGCCCCGCTCGAGAACGGAATCAGCAGCGTCAACGGCACTGGCGACGAGAGCAATTCGGCCAGATCTTCTCCAAGTGTCGGCGCCGGCTCTGGCTCCAATGGAAGCGTCTCTGGATACGAAAACAAACTTTTCGTCGGCGGCCTCAGTTGGCAAACTACGCCGGAGAAACTTCGAGACTACTTTTCCCAGTTCGGTACCGTCACTGACGTTCTAGTCATGAAGGACCCCATCACACAGGTAGTCCCACCTCTGCTTCCTTCTACCGCCGTAGACTAATTTAATGCGATATGCACACTCCATCAATTCCAACTCACCTCTCCCTCATCAAACCCCGCTCTTCCCTCCAACCCTTCCCGACCCGCTCCAACAACAACGAACCCTAAGGAACCTCTCTCCTCATTGTCTATACCCGAGGTGTCTAACTTATTAGTCGCCTCGCATTATTAGACTCCTTCACTCCTCCGCACAACACTTCCAACTCCAGTCTCCGTCTTCATCCAAACTCAAACAGAAAACCTCGCTTCCTTCGCTCCCTACCTTTCCCTCACAACAAATAGGCTACTCTCAATGATGCAATCACTCCATTATTTTATTGCAATACTCAATTCGCAGAGTAGATTCACTAGAAACACTAAGTAAGTAAGACTCCCAAGAATTTCACTTATGGTTTTACCTATACTCAATAACAGACCCGCTCTCCCTACTATTAAATACAACACAACTCCATTCTTTTATGTCCTATGTGTGTACGTATCGAAAAATTCTTTCCACTTCTCCCTAAAAACTGTTTACGGGGAAAGTATAAAGAGATTTCCTTAATTATCCTATTTTCCTATAATAGAAATAGCGAGGTGTTTCGAGGAAATTGCTTTTACTTTTTTATATCCACTCTATGCTTAAATTATACTACTCAAGGAGAAGAAAATACATACGCTGCAGATTTACCAGGCAATGTGTATCGCATTTCTATTAGTAGGTTAGTATACTCTAAAGCTTCTATTTATTTCCAATCAAGAGCTCACTTATTATTGCTAGCCGTAAAATCTTTTTCATCTCTTTATTTTCTCTCTGATCAGTACCTCTCTTTTACTCCATGTATTTCAAGGCATCTGAATTTAATACCTTTTATTTAGTTTATTCTTATTACTACTACCGTTCAAAATACATCCAGAAATATGTTTAACTCTCTCGTTCATCATCATATTCCTTTTCTTATGTTAATTTAGAGAATTAATAGTTATTATAAATCCTTTCCTTAAAATTTCCATTTACCTTAGGAAATAGTAGAATAGAACTGTAATTGATGATGCCTACATTTTGTTACAATTGTTTAGCATTTAAGTAGCAGATGAGGATTAGTTAAATTCGGAGCAATAAAATGGGGAGTTACTTACATGTGGCTAAAGTTAGAACATAAAGAAATTCAATATGAATAGTGATGGAGGAACAGAGGCTTCTTGATGTGCTAAGTGGAAACCGAGAGAAATGATGTATTTTTTTGTCAGTTTTGAGTAGAGCATGCAACTATCAATTAGGGGGAGAACTTCTAGAGAGCTAAAAAATAAGTAAATAGTTGAAAGAGTTTTATTGCAGATAGCTTAATTGTGATGAGGTCAAGGAGTATATCTTTTTCTGCGTTGTGCATAAGGGTTTAATTTTGCGGAAGCTTTCTGTGTAGTTTTAGGTATACACATTAAGAATTCGAGTGGAAATGAGTGCCGCAAAAAGTATTTTCTTTATTATCGTGATTTGTGTGGATTTATTTGTGCAGAGGAGCCGTGGATTTGGTTTCATTACCTTCAGCGACTCAGGTACAGTTCCTCGTGTTTTGGCAGTGCCAATGCACACTTTGGATGGGAAAAGAATAGACCCTAAGCACGCAACACCACGATCTAAGTCCGGGTAAGTTACCGTGTCATATCATGCAAAAAATAGCCACAATACTTCTACTCTTGGGCGGTTAACAACAATACAACTCACTATTGTACTTCTGAAGATAGCTCACTGTGTTTCCATTCAACTTAACTTGCTCTTTGTTGCCAGCTTTTGTCTGTCCACGAATCATAGTTGAAAAGGGAGAGTTATAGCTACCTCACAATCCAACGCAGTACCTATCACTTTTCATTCATTCAGTCTGAGTAAAATATTTTCAAAAAGAAATCTGGTTTATCATGAAACTGTCTACTTTTATCTTCTCCAGCGGCTGACGCATCGAAGAACGTATTTTGTGTTTCTTTTATTTTCTATGGGTAAATATTTGTAACACTTGAAATGCATTTCACAAAAACTGTTCAGTAAGCTATCTCCTTAGTGAGGCCGTATTCAAATAGGAATATTGAACCAGGCAGTTCGATTCTTTCAATCGGAGAGTTAAGGTGGACTCAATAGGCGGGTATTGGTGTATGAGTTTTTTGGGCTCATGAGAGAATTTTTAAATATTAAATTATTTCACGTCAGCTGTAATGAATGAAAAGTAAGAATTCGCAAAATTTAGTATGGTGAGAGGATAAAGATGATTATCATCATTATTGCTTCATCTTGTAATTGATGAAATGAAGAATTAAAGTAAACGAATCATTATAAAATAAACATTTTATTACTGTGCAGCTCGAACAAGACCAAAAAGGTATTTGTGGGAGGTGTCAGTCAAGAAACATCGGTGGAAGAAGTCAAAGCATATTTCTCACAGTTTGGGAAAGTAAGTTTTCTGCAGTAAATGTCAATTCAATTCTAACTGAACATAAAAGTCGTTATGAAACATTGACTGTTATTTACGTTCCTTGGAAAATAGGTTGAAGAAGCTGTAATGCTCATGGATCAACAAACTAAACGTCATCGTGGGTTTGGATTTGTGACTTTTGACACCGAGGATGTTGTGGATAGAATATGTGAGATTCATTTCCATACGATCAAGGGGAAAAAGGTAATACATATGTTTCGCTTCAATCTTCTGACCTGAACGGAAGGAAATCCCAATTTTCATTCGTTTAGACTTCGCTGCTACCTGTGTCATGTTTAGTTAAATCAGCTGTAATGGTTTTAATAGGAAATGCACATGTTCAAGCTTTGAGGATTTTATGAACATTTGTTTACTATTGCTAAAGGTTATTTTTGTTTGAATATTGTTTGAATATTGTTTGCACCACTTAAAATTTTAAATTAAACTTTAGGAAAATTTTATTATTCAAATATTATGTGTATCAATGTATCTATTTTGTTTCAAAACATGCTGAGATGTACATAGCATAATATCAAAATTGCTTCTCGTTAAAAACACTTACGTAGTTTTGAGTCTTCACCAAGATCGTATTCTTTGAAGCATGTTGTAACCAGTGAAATTATTCATTCCGAAGAATCGTAGTCGCATGAAACAGAGATTAGTTTAAATATAAATGATATGTTACAACTTTGCAATCTTCAAGTTTTTTTCTTTTTCTTTTTACTGAAAGTAGACATATGATGGTAAATCTTTCATGTCTTATGCTAAATGAAAGTGTCATTAATTATATTCAATGTGTTTACAGGTGGAGTGTAAAAAGGCGCAACCGAAAGAAACAGTTGCCAGTCTCAATTTATTGGCCAAACGAATGGTTCTTCCTCTTTCTGCAGCATCTACACTGGCAGCGCAAGGTTTAAAATGTAAATTGTAGTTTCATGTTCCTTTTCATTTAGTGTCTAAACTTCATACTGACTTGAAGTATATCTCTATTTAAACTAGCTTTTTAAATGTCATAAAATTGGCTTTACATTGGTTATAGTAGAGCATTGTTTACAATGTATTTTTGATATTTAGCAATAGAGTAATTGTAAAAATGACAGAGTTGCTGTCTGACAGATTAAATATTTTTCTCAGATGATAAGATGTGATGCGCGAAATTAAGCCGTTGTAAGATGTAAATCAAGACACCCCAACTATGCATTGACGACACAGAGTCTGTCATTCCTTTGTATTTCAGTCCATTCAATACTTAAACATTAAGGAAATGTAATGACGCTATGCAGGCAATGAGTTCAAATGTATACTTTACAATAAAAGTGCAGCTGGGCTGCCGAATAACTGTAAAGTTAGTGATGATGGTTTTAACCTACATCATACTTATCATTTTAAGTTTGAAAATAGTAACTGGTGTTAGGAGATATTATGATACAGGATTTAAATCGATAATAGGCTTGGATATGCTGCATTGGTAGGAGCAAGAACGGCCGATGTAGCAAAAGAGTAGAAATGATTGCACTGATATTCATAAATAATTTAAAGTTTAATTAACTTTCTACGGTGGAGATGAGCGCCGGGCTACAGTAATTTTGCAACTTGGGTTGTGCAATGGGAGAATGAAAGGAAATTTGCTTTAGTATTATATTTAGCACATGTAGAAAGGGTTGAATTTGGCTATGTAGTATTTGAAGGTGTTTACTAGAGAGAGAGGAATGAGGGAATATGGCGAGTGGTAATGATTTGAAAATTGAAAAATTTCAGCTGCAACATTGGGAGGTGTTGCAATGGCCCCAGCAGTAGCAGCAGCGGCTGCGGCGAGCTATTCAAAGCTAATGGGTGCGAGTATAAACTATCCTTCTCTGGGGAGTTATAGATATACGCCTTATCCATTGCCAAGCCTGGTAAGTGTCCTTTTCGGTTTCCGTTTTTGTAAGTGAGTTGTAAATGTAAGCACCGCATTGGAAAGATTTGAGTGCATAAAGTTCTCCATGGTCTCTGTGAACGAATTGAGGAGATGGCCGCATGCTCACAGTTTGGAGTGATAGAGGGATAATTACAGGTGACTGGAGAACTTGTGTTGCGTTGTTCTATTTAGTGCCTTGTATGTACGGTAACTGTAAGTATTTACACAATATTTTGTTTGTATTTAGAATGCAGCAAACTCTAATGCTATTCCCAGTCTTTCAACCAGCCCCGCTTACGGGACTTACACTCTTCCTGCTTCAGTTGATGTCTCAGGTCTCCAAAACATAGACTGGTCTGGAGTTTACAATGCGTACGTGTAGAAATTTTTATTTGCTAATATCCTGTCAACGGAAGATGATCGACAACACAAACTTGTGTTTTAAAATATTCCAGGGGTTTATTCCTAAAATGAGCATCATCTACACGCATTTTCAAAACCTATCATCATGTATTTTCCACTTCACATTGCCTATAAGCGCCCTACCTAATAGGTAGTTTTTGTTTATCGTAGTTAACCGTATTACAAAGGTAATTTAACGATTGATGTCAACAACCATTCATGAATCTCCAATATTTTCTTATGATTTTAAAAGATGTAGTTACGCAGCTCTGATTGTAATAAATCATGATATTCTTATTAGTTTAGTTACATTATGAAATGTAAGTCGCGTCGTAATAATTAGAATTGATAATTATTTAGCTGTCACACTTATGTCTTTGTTTATGTAAATTATTGATTAGCTCCATGTACTGTTGTAAGATCAACCACATTTATCCAATTTTAAATGACTTATTTCTATTTAATTACCTAGTAGTAGATAAATAAATGGTTTACAATAGTGATATGTTAAATATACATTATTATTTGTTAGAAAGTAATTAGCCATATTTTAATTACTTAGTAGTGCTTCAGTTGTCTGTAAGACACTTTAGGAGGAAGTGCTAACATTTATTTATCTGAAAGGCATTCTATTTTTTAGCATTCAAATATTATAAGATTGTCAAATAAGTTAATTTATTTCTCAAACTACTACAAGGATGGTTAATTCGGCCTATGGGTTGAATCTTTGGACGATGAACATGTGGGACCATTATCCACCTCTGTAATCACTTGGCTACAGTCGTTATGTAAATCATCCTCTCAGGTAATATAATCGTTACCTTCTGCATACATTTTGTATATGTGTAATTGTCATAGCTAATATAATCATAGTGGATTGTCATAGTTTTAATAACAATGTATTACCTGTAGAGCTGTTTTATGTTTTCTGTACTCCCATTGTGTAACTTCAATTGGAAGCACTTTATATTTTATAGTCGTTGGTCGTTGCAGTCAATTGGATCATTGGATGTAATCTTACGTTAGTTTTTCTTTCACATTACAGGTATCTAGTATTATTATTATACACATAGTTACTATATTACACTTTTAGAGACCTACCTACAGAGATAGTGTTGAAAGCTATATACTGGTATATATTGATTGTTGTGTTGTACTCTAATCTAACTTAAGGATAGCAACTGGCGCTTTTTGTAGCGATTCTTTGCAAATCTTTCTCTGATTTCCATTTTATATTTTTGGTTGGTTAAGCAAGTTGACGGAGCGTCATAATCTTACCTTATTGAAAGTACAGTTAAGACACAGGCAAAAATATTATTGCTACAAAATGAAGCAGTTGGATTTTGTGGGATTAATGAAGGGTGTCTCTCCATTGTTATAATCTGCTTACCTACGCTCAGTTTTATCATTCAGGCTGTTGCAACGCAACTTAATCCGTTAGAATCTCTAGATCAGTTCTGAGTCATTGGACTTGACAAAGGAACATTTATCATTGGTTATCCCGAACTCAAATCTATTTTCAAGAAAATGAGACTTTATTCACACTGCATATCTTGCCTTACAACAATTAGCAAACACTATAGCATAGTAGACTGTAGTCAGTAGTGCATACTAATTTTTCTAAAGTTGAAACTTTATCCTGTGAAATTGTGGAAAAGTTCAGGCGACAATTTACCTTCTCCCACGAGGCCTCAAATCAATAGGTAAAAAACCACAAATGGTTGTTAGCTATTGTTAACGCTAAATCGCAATTTGTCTAATAGGAAAAGTATTGACTCTCGGAGGCAGTGCACACTGATATGCTAATAATATACGTGTGTGCTCACCAAACTATCTGAGACACGTAGAACAGACCCAACGACAACGACAACTCCACCAAACCAGGCAGGCAGCTATGCAAATAGTTTTCACTAGACTAACCCAACTGAATAGAAGTAATAGTAGCCGTGGAATCCAAGTGACACTCCCTCACTCAGTCAGTTCAAATTCAAATACATCATCCCATTACATTATTGCCAGTCATCTTTCTTGGTTGTCATTGAAATTAGGTTTGAGGAGTATTGTGCACCAGGGAAATGGAATTGCACGACATACATCACCGACTCACCAAACAAACGTAAATATGAGCAATAGGAAAACAATACATATTAGCATTTTACCGTGTACTAGTGTACTTGTAGCCTAGCAAACGTAGTTGAGCTATAGCAGCTCAGTGTGCCGTGCGACTACTACTGTATAGTACGGCACATGTAGATAAATAGGTAGGTAGGTAGGTGTGGTGGTAGAAAACGTAGGAGATAGTTTACCATAAAGTGACTTTGATTGTTCACTCTCCGCAGACTAGTACAGAACACAAACAGACAGAAGCTATTAAGTAGAAATAATTCAATTGTATCTGACAACTTAGTGTTGTGTAGTAGGATTTGAGTAGAATGCCTTCACTGTATGTATATGCATAAGAAATAGAGATTGCTAGGACTAGGCAGGATCGCAGCTAAGGAAAGCACTATTATATGTAACTGTATGTAAAGTGTAGAGTTCTACATTTGAAATCTACTCAAGTTTCATGATGGTACTAGTACTACTTAAAACTATGTTACCATAAAAAATAAACAGATAACTGTGCTATAGATACTCGTACTTGAATGTAACGCAGTACAGTAGGATCGTAGAATCAAGACTAATAAACTTCAAACAAAATCCCACGAATCATGTGGCACCTACTTCGCAATAATATTCGCAATAATATTTTATCCGACAGTATCTCTCTGAGTGAGACTTCTGATTGAAAATGATTGTCGACGCGACTTTGTCATTCTATTCTAAATGTGTATATAAAGATACATAAACATGTACGAGTAAAACTTACAGTTAGATAAGTTTGTACTTAAATGGGAAAAGTTACTTAAGGAAATGTAGCAGTCGGGGTATGGACACCGTTTAGGTGAAAGTGGTTGACAGATAAATAAAGTTAATATCTGTAGAAGCAGTATTAATGTATTCTAAGCTGCTATATTATGATACTAGGCATGACTGGAGTATTCAAAAAATATCAAAACAATTTACATTATTGTAATTATATATAAATACATACATAGATATCTCCTACATACATTTAGTGTGTTTCTAAATAGATCGGTATAAGTAGGGCTACGTTTCATAAACATTAAATTATAACTATTTACTATTAATTAATTAAGAGAGCTAAGGGTATTCGTACATATAGAATTATTTAGGAGTAGGACGGAGGACTGATTGTTGTTGTACAGTGGAGTGGAGTGGACAGAATTATTAATTCAGTCTTTATTTCTCTTTGTTTGCATCCACGACAGACGTGAATGCCGTTTCTTATTGGTGAGAAGGTATAGGTATGAACCAATCTAATAATTAGCATAGCAGTTGATGAGAGTCTCTTTGTTTCCGTTGTGTCCCTGAATATGAATGATTATTTTACTTTCACTGAATTTCATGATTATATATTGATTCACTTTCAGGAGTGTGTTGTTGTGTATTAGTCCTTATTATGGTTTTCAGTTTTCATGGCGGCTAGGAAGCTAGGTACTGATATTTACTTTGTGTATGCATTGCCTCTTTTGCCAATGCGTGTATTCAATACATAATCTAGTTGTGTAATGTTACTGTTTAGTATTATTTATACATATATTACAATTATAGTTAATTGCTAGTAATTTATCAAAAAGTTCCTTGGTGTGTAAAGGGAGAGTCCAATTATACATTATAGAACAGGAATCAACGAACATCACTTGATTTAGAGTTAAATGGACTGGCACTGGTTACACACACTGTGATTTGTCTACTTATTTTATTTTATTGTTATCATTTTGATATGCTATTGGATTAGTAGTGAGAATGACTGGAGTTCGTTAGTGAAAAATAATAGACGCCAACTTAAATTCGAAGGCAGCAGAACAGAACAAGGAACGAAGTAGATAGAGAATACATACATCAATCACGGAATACATCTTGTTTGTTCAACCAAATTAAGTGGTGGCTTTAATTGACTTTTGTTGTAAGAACTCACCAGAAATATTAATTAATTGCTACTCGTAAGATAATTGCCTCATACTACATGCCTATATATAGTGGAACATACTACAACCACAGACATGAATTGTGAAATGATTACAGTATTGTAAGGTTAGTGATTTCGTAGTGATTGTTTATGAACAGATCTGTTGTTAAGAAGAAACTCCTATTCTAATTATAGGGACAGAAACATACACAATTATTCTAAGTGATTTTTATCTATAGGAAGCTTGGTCTCCACAAAGACCGTTTTTATTTAGCAGCATCCGATGCAACTGAAAGCATCTCAAGATTCTTAGTCATTACCTACCGTCAGTTTTAAATTCAGGCATAATATTTACCGATATTAGTACTTTATGTACACACTGCACTACAACCAATGAGTTTTTCGAACGTTATTTCTTTTTAGTTTAGTTTATGAGTTAATATCCGTTATAATTCAGTAACATTCATCAACTAATCAAATTTTGATATTCATTTTTACATGAGAGGCTGGGGCACTCTGGTGTGTTTGTACCAATAAGAAGTAAATTTAATTAAGAAACCGCCAAGCAAAAGGTTTATAATTTAATAATTAAATTTAATAGTCATTCATTTCTGCGCAATTACAATGAATACAAGTTTACATGTAAATCAATCAACAGATTAACAGAGAAGGGCACTATAAGTTAAAGTTAGCTGTATTTAAATTATTTTCATTTGGTTTAGTTGCTTACTTACTGAGTGAAAATTTTTTGCCATTGAAACAAAATTAAGTAATTGATAATTGAATGTTAGAAACGTGTTTTAGATTCTTTATTCTTATTATTAAATTGTCATTGCAGCTTATTTTGGGCAAGTCGAGAAGTGATCCAGATTTCGGCTAAGCTGGACATGGACTACAATACAATTATCTGTATAAGAAATTTATTCGTGAAATATTTCCATTGCTACAAAAATATTTACATTAAAATTATACTGGACATGGACAAATTACATAATATTGCATTACCTACTTTGTAGTGTAAATGTAAATTACACAGTCTAGTGAATTGAATTACAATTATGAGTCTTGTGTAGGTTTTCTATACTTTTCATTGAACAGATGTACTTAACTTAACTGGGGAACTTTAATAGAAGCCTCTCTCTCCATGATGACAATATTAGCAGAGACTGATCTTGAAGTTATGCATATTATAGTCTACAATACATCTACATTATACAATACATACTTACATTAACTTACATTTACATTAACATGTAGGTAAATCTAAGCTATTAATATTATACAGTTTAAAATACTTGAACCTCCATAGAAATAAATGATATTCGTTTTATTATTGGTATTGGTACAGTATCATTGTAATAAGAAATACGTACGTAGGTAGTCTGTTGTTATTCATTTAAGTTCTTAACATTTTCCTATCACCTCACATTTTCTAAGGGTTCTAATAATATACTTGAATAGGTACCTATTATATGTATTAGCAATATAAAGTGTGTATTACGGTGTGCTGCATAGTATTTATATTACAACAGGGCCTTTTATTTACGTAACATAAAATAATTAATACTATGGATGATAGTATGCAGACTGCAATGAGCATAATTCATTATTTCACTTTACCAAAGCTATTTACTACGGTATGGATATAAATTAACAATTACAGAGAGCATAGGTGTAGAGAAACGTAATGCATAGGCTTACTAAATTCTAACTAACGATAAGTGTAAAGAAAAGTCTTATACTTGTATTCAATTTACTCAACTATCTACTACTACATTAATTGGCTGTTGTACATCTGCCAGATACTAAATACTTTTCTCGTTATTCGCTCTATTTGTAAGAGTTCATTCATAAGAGGATACAAAAATTGAACAAATTATCACTGTATTTTAATGATTAAGAAATGAGCTATGAAGATATCTTTACACGGTTCGTGGCAAACCTTTATGTTCTACTGTGACTACTCTGAATCTGTTTTATGGCATTAGGGAACATCCTACAATTATCTACGTAACTTGGAATTAGGGATTCTCATTTACGCGGACATTCACCAAAGTCAAGTAAAATGTGCTCTTTTTTACGTTGTTACATTACAGTACATTTATGGTTACACATTTGCAAGGATTACACACGTAGAATGGTCAAGGGCGGAGACTAAGTGTAGCACTCCCTCAGTTCGCAAGCCAACTTCAGTTATGAATGTGTGTGAATGTTGTAATGATAGTTGTTAATTTGGAGGAATTCCTCAATACCTTAACTTGTAGTGACTTTCAAGTGCTCTGCTTGAGTGCATCACCTGATTTCACGATTTCACTCCAAAAACTGATCCCTGGCAGACAATGAGTACTGCACTAACTGAAAAGTTGTGCTCTGAGTACAAATTGCGCAGGTTCATATGGTATAAATAATATTCTTAAGGTTAGGTTAGTATTTTCTCGTGAGAGAAGGGGAAATAATCTTAGAGAGAGTAGTAAAAGTGAATTGATGGTGGTGTGGTGAGTGAAAGGATCACATCTCCAGTATGATATCAGATCTTCCTACCTTAACTACAGTAAATTGTAGCAGATAGGCCTTGATTGCTCTGCATGCATTGAGTAGACAAGGCAGTAAAAGTGCGTAATGCGAAAAAAGTCTTCTTAGAACGGGTGTATGGACGAGTTGTGTGAGTGAGGCTGTTTGTAGTGACTGAACGAGGTCTATAGTATAAAACATTTATTATGATAGGAGGAAATGATTAAATCGGGAAAACAGAAATAGTACAACAATGGGTAAACGTAATCAAAATACCTGTAGAAGTTTATGTTACTGTTTACTATTGTGTAGTGTCTAGCTGATGTTTGTATTGTATGAGTATCCGTAGTGGAGGCCGTTGGTGGAGTTGAGACAGACAGACAGTGTTTTGTGTTGCGTACAGTTGTACAAACAAACAGTGGATTCTACCCGGCAGCAAAGGACAGACTCGAGTAGGAAATTAATGTGGTCCCTTTCCATGGAATGGAGACAGATGGGGAATGGAAATACGTTGTGCCACTCTCCAGAAGGAAATGGAGCACTGCTGTCTATGTCTACACGTAGACATATCTGTAAAACAGGGATAACAACAAACTAACTACTACTATGTATTAAATAAGCACTAGTATGTACCTATTCCTGACTGTTACACTAGTAGGAAGGAGGACCTTTATTATATTAACCAGACAGACCGATGGAAATCCTCAAGCCACACCACACTTACTATTATACAATACATATACATACAATACATAGCTAGACTATGACTATGCAAGCAAACTAAGCGACAGATATATAAATTCGTACAATATCACATATAACAACCAATAAATAACTGAAGAAAGCTTTGAGAAAGATATTCGTGTATTCTTGTAGTAAAAAGAAGAAAGAAAAACAGAATTCCTGTTGACTTTTCTCCTTCTATCCGCCTTGTGCGAGAAACGGCAGTATTTGATCTCACTGATCTCTCGACGCTTCCAGTTACCTGACCTTTGCAATCCTTCAACTGGATACTTTCTATCTAACCCAAATACTTTCCCACTATCTCTATCTGTTCATCTTCTCCCATCTCACCCTTTTCTATCACCAACCATACCACATAGTACTTATTTTTTATCGACACCAGACAAATCCGTAGTGGTTCACTACATCAACTGCCCTTAACAATTAGTAATAACACATCTATGCAAATAAATTATCTTCGTAGGCGGTTTCAATTTCTGTACAAGCAGTCATCAGTCTATACCAATCTTTATTGTATAGCAACCACTGATAAATAGATGTACATATATGCAGATTCTCTGCAGAATCCAGAAAATCTCTCCACACCCGGCTACATACATCAATCACCAACTAATACACCTAGTAAGTTTAGCAACATCCTTCTAAACCTACTTTATGTCAGTGGAGTCCTAATAACTCCACTTATCTTCAGCAGTTTCACCTCTTAGAGTATTACTCGTATAACCAATCTCCAATATCACAGTTGCGATTCAAAGGAATAGTTTCTTTCCCTAGAGAAAGTTAAGCCGAGCAATAAGGTTTCTCACGTAGTACAATGAAAATGTACCTAATAGCATTCTTTTATGAATGGAATTTTTTGTAGTCAGTTCTGATCGAGGAATGGAGAGGAAAGTCACATGCAGCAATTCCATCTTTTTAGGATCAAACCAGTTAGAGTATTCATTTAGTAGGGGTTTTACACTTTTTTAAAGCTGCGTTTTCAAATATTTTTAGATTAGCACCAGTAGCTTCTGGGTTTTAGTTTTGTAGCCTCGATGTATCTATAGCACAAACTCAAAATTGATAGTTATTCTACGAAACTGTGTTCAGGATAAAATATACAGCGGAGCCATTACAAATCCTGTTGGTATCCTTATGTCTACACGAAATCCATGCAAAACACAGCTAGTAGAGTTGTAAAGTGTTCTTACTATTGGCACTACTCCGTCATTTACTTATTGTTAGTATACTTCCACACAGACGTTGAGAAATGAACAAATTAGGTAGCAGGCAGACTCATAGTACCCATTTGTGCTGGGGAACTGCCGTTATATCTCTTAATACACTAACAGGTGTTAGTTGTACTTCATAAAGGAGAATTATAATAATGTGTTGGATAATTGGTACATAGTAAGCATAGAACTTATATTTGTCTGAAGAAACATTGGAGTGAAAGTGCAGGTGCGTTTCTGTACTTCATCTCTGGCTAGACTTTCTCCGACTTTCCTCTACTTTCCCTTTTCTTGGAATTTGTTAGAGGTAGCTTAATTTTGAAGTAATAGGGGACTACCTATGTATGTACATTGTATCCGTTTTCTGGGTGTTGTATATTTGAAAGCCGTAATTCTCTATTAAAAGGACTCCATGTAGAAAGTACAAGTGAGATTTGTGTATTGCTGGAGAACAAGGGAGGTTTATTAAGTGAGACAATGTGTTTTGTTTGGAAAGCGGGGCATAAAAATGAGTTGTGTTATAGGGAATTAATGTCTGGAATATATGAGTAGGACTACTAAATAAGAACTGGAGGAAGGAAATGTGGTTTTATGTACATGTATTCTGTGAAGGTACGATTGCTTTATGGTTATATGATGCATAGTACTGTCTATACTGCCTACAGAAAATTCAGAAACTTCGAATTAGGTATTTCTAATAGCAATAATTAGGAGTAAGTCTCTACTACTACATATTTACTAGCCTTATCACATTTTACTGAAGTTAACTAGAGAAGTCCTCTCTTATTGTATTGTGCATACTGTAAGTAGGTAGTTACAACTGTACTGTACTTTCGGTAGCTCGTAATCTTAGAGAATTAATTGTGTGTGCTAATAACACACCTTGCGTTGATTGACTAGTGGACTTATTACAATACTAATAATTGGTAGGGTTAGCTATATTCTTAGTCTGATGCGCTATGGTATGATATATTATTATTACTAATAATATACACTAGCATTTAGTGGGTATGTCTGTTGTGTTGTATATTGTGATTGTGCAGTTGTTGTGAATAGTTATTGTAACGTAAGTGTCTACTAACGACGATGAATTACATAATAATTAAAATTAAAATAGTAATGACTTAGGTACTACATAATTGATTACGTAATGGTCTGTGTATTTGTTCCTTGTATACTTATCTTAGTTACCTACTTAAGTAGCTTGCGTGTGCAGCTATTTACTCTAGTACATGATAATTTTATTATTGTTAGATTACCTACATGATTCACAATGATTTTTGAAAGTAAATGGATACCTACAATTATCTAGTAAATTTACTTGTGTTAATAATTTAGAACTTGATTTGTGGAATGTACCGTACGACGAAATCGTTAATATTAAGTACTTAATGTAAATGTATTTGGTATTGTAGTAGTTAAATGATATTATACTAAAATAAATACCTATAGTATTCCCATGCATTGAATTGTTAGTTTAGTTTGGCTATTGAAGCTCTAACTTACAGTGCGTTGTTGTAACATGTGACTTTAATGCGGTATGGTATCTGTGAATGTACTAAGTACTGACAACTGGATCTAACTAGACAGTATGGATTTAAGTACATGTGCAGTCTGTGCTGTGAGTCGAGTGGATTTGGTTATTGTGTATTCTATTCGTCTTGTATAATGTAATTGATTGAGTCGAAATCGGAATAATAGTGATACACAACGTGTTACGTAACTTTACCAATTCATGTTTACTTACCATTACCAGTATCATAATATTCTAAAAATTAATGATACAGATTTAGCTTTTGTAGAGCAGCGTGTCTGTATGGAATCGTTGTGTTGTATTAGCTGTGTATTACTGTATTACATTGAACTGTACTAATAGAGTAGTGAGCTGTGTGATCCATGCACAGTTATGATACATTACTGGATTGTGTATTGTATGAGTAACCTATTTATTCATAGATGAGATGATCTAACGTATGCATAATGATAGTAATAAGCTGCTTGTATTGTACGCCAGCTTAGAATACTATGTACGAGGGGTTGCAACGAATCTAGCAATTTAGAAACAAACAGAGACTGGAAGTCAATGTGCTTTTCATAGATATAGACTCTTGCCTTCATCACTTTCACTCTCAAAGAAAGAAAGCAGCGGGTTCGCTCCCACCCAGAAAGACAAACAATCAGAGACAAGAGGAAAACCAATGTAATGATAAACATACAACAGCGTATTCTGTGCGGAGTCAAATCTTGTTACCTTTGTACACTTTACTACGATAGTTCTCCATGTACAACCTCTGCATCGCGTATCTTTCAATATTCCTACGTATGTTGACTAAATAACACTAAGAATATTTAAGTAAGTCAAAGTAACTAAACTACCTAGCGAAAGAAATAAGTCAAGTCAAATCTTGTTACAGACTTGAATTTTCTTTTTGACTGTACCCAAATTTTTACATTGTGATTTCTGTTACGTATTATTGTATGTAATTTTTATATAGTAACTGAATTATATTATTTTATTGTGGGAACTAAGATTTTAATACATATACATATGTGCAAACAAAGAAAAGTATAAATACTCTTTCATAATATTTACATGCAAGAGAAGTACCACTAAATACATGGCTAAGTGTAAGGAGAGTCTTTAATTGGCTGCCAGCGGGAGCAGAAGGGATACTATTAAGTAAGGCAGCATTTGGGAAAGTCGAGTGAAAATGATTGATTGTACAATTATGAAACGCTTTCCATTTAGATCTCTTGGATTTATGTGGTCGGATTTACGTCTGGCTGTAAATGATCAATTTAGATCCTGATCTGACTAATCTGACAATGATTCCACTCGGCGTGATTTGCTGCTGTGGGAGGAGTAGCCGTTTCTGTAGCTTGACTTTGACTTGACATTTCTCTACTCTAACTTACTTAACTTTCTTAATTGTCTCTCTTCCTATGGTAAATGCACACTACATTAGTGTCTCTCTGAATGAACCCGTTTTTAGTTCTCGCAAATACTTCTACTTAGGGACTACTACTACTACTATACTACTATACTACTATACTACTGCTACTGCTACATACAAATATGTACATACACTAATAACGGTACTTCTATGAACTAAAAGTCTACTCTACTACTTACTATAAACTATTACTAATTAATAAACATACATATTAAACATAGACGACTACTACTAAAAATAATAACTAATAGTGACTATATATAATAGCAGGTATTTACTACTAAATAAATGCGTAGACCATACTCTACATACTACACTATGGATTTTACGAAAACTAACATTTAATACATTCTTCTTCCTGTAGTTTATCCCAGTGATTAATTAGCAATCTGCCATGATGGATGTTTTACTATTGTCGATCATAGCTCTTGAAGCTCAAAACTATTCGATGCATTTCTTAGCTAACCATATCTTAACGTAAGTCGTAATAAAGTAAACGTAATGACTCTACTAAGGGGAATGTTGCTTTGATGTACTGACAGTTATGTAGAAATGCAATGCAAAGGGATCTGTATAGTACTTGGCATGTAGAGGACCAGAACCAGACAAAATGAAAAGAGGACAAACCGACAGACAATTCACTCACATATTAAACTCTGTTGTGTACTGTATTGTACGTAGGTACTGTAGTGAGTAGAAACGTGGAAAACAAACCCTTCCCCCGTTGTTCCCAAATTAAGTAAATCTTGTCATGTTGCGATGATGAAGTAATAACACAATAATACCTAAGTAGTAGACTATAGGGTTAGTAAATATGTAGGTAGGACGAGTTGACTAGCCTTGTGAGTACACTATATACTTACACCATGAACTATGTATTGTGCTGACTAGCAATAGAGTTGGGCGACTCTTCTTTCCAGTTACGTAACCAAACATCGAAGTAGACTCCACAAAGTGAAACTGAACTATGCAAATGAATTAAAATGAATTATTGTATTATTAGGTGTATAACTTGATTAGTGTCGTTAGGTGCTTGTTGGTTGACTGTAGTCCACATGGCGGACGGACTGAATTGAATTCTACTCTAATTCTAACAGTGCAATGGTTGAGCCTGCTGCGTATGTATGGACTGTCCCCATGTGAATTTTGTAATTACCTACTTAATTAATTAATTATTAATACTATTTATTATACGTAGGTGTACTGTATGTAGGTACGTTATTACAAACACAAATTTACAAACGTAGAATTGACTAGTACGTTGTTATGCGTATTGAGTATTTATATGTACAACTTTGTGTGTACCGTATGTACTACTATTTACTATATACTACCTCGTTTCCGGAGCAGATTGCTAATTGACTCATCAGTGGCTAAAAGAACAATCTCAAAGTTTTTGAATGATATCAATGTTGATGATATTACATACACAAGTACCGACAGCAGCAATAATATTTACCATTATAAATAACTCCTATAATAAAATGGATTATATTTGTACCCTCTCTAGTAATTTTTGTGACCATATTATTTATCATGGTTTTTCGTCGAGCAGACCGGAACCAGACAGACGAGACACACACACGTCTTTTCTTTCCCTCTTTCGTTTCACGTACTTAAGTAACCTTACTTGTTTCTCTCTTTAACAATACACGTTAATTTAGCTTGGAATTTATGCTCTTTGTCGTATTGTATACTGGAAACTTACAACTAGTAAGTAGTACACCATAGCAAAGTATTTAAATGCGTACAGTAAACGTTGACATGTATTTAACTCGTACCAATTATCGTAATTTGCTGTTGATCACGCGTTTGACTCTGACTCTTTCTCCCCAAGTAATTCATACTTACTTATTATTAGTATTGGTTCTGTATTCTATGCATTTTATTTGTACTTATTGACTCTGTCTTGCATTGTGTCATCATATCTGATGGAGTTCGCAAACCGAATTTATTATTATGTAGCTACAGCTAGCCGTAAGCTAACAATAATTTACTTACTTACTAAAGCCTTAGCAATTTGATATTTATTATGCTCTGTCCAATTATGTTATGTATGTATATGCACTCTATGTAGTAGTATTTACTAAAACGTTATTTATTTAGTCACCTTTCGAATACTAACTATTCCCCAAATGTAGTAAACACGAGTCGCCTCCATTGCAACGATGATGATACGAATCTTCGTACTTGCGTATTTATCAATCTCCTCCGCCGACTCACTAATTCTGACAAAGTATTGTGTTTTTGTGTGTACGTAGTCTATTCGTAGTATTCGTAGTATAGTGTATGTACCTCTAATACCAAACCATACCTATACTGAACGAAGTATGTATATTTAAATCTATTGTATTCTACTGTTGTTATAATTATTCTTCTAATGAGACACACTCAACCAGTAGGCTGAAACGCAACGAAATGGTTTGTTTGGCTCGACTCAATCATCCTTGTGGAAAGCCAGGTGTATCTTAATTTATTGTAATTTAGAGATTGTTACTAATAATGGGTTATTATTCTCTTGTAGTAGACTTTCTTTTCTGTTGTGTTATGTAATCTGTACTTTCTCTTTATTAGGTAATTCAACTTTCACTTTACTTTCACCTGTAAAGCTTTTTCCTTTTGCCCCTCTTTTTATGGTTTTTCTAACCGTATTCTTACGTATTGGTTGTAATCAAACTTTTAAAGTGCGTGTCTACTATTTCTATACATGTATTTTGAATAAGCATGTCAATCAGCTTTTTGTCAACAGTTACTTTACTTGGTTAAACATTGGTTTACTTTTCATGACACAGTTTGGCAGACTCACAATCAAAACATTTGCAAAGGAATTTTGGAATTCGCAATAATCTTTCATCTGCTAGATAATATATATGTTCGTGGTGATTTCTTCCAAACTATTGAATATTAAATAGATGAAAGTCTTAATTTTTTCTGGTGAACTGTGTCATGGCGCCGATGTAAATGATTCTAGTACCATTGGCAAGTAATTTGACTGGGCAAATTAGAAGGTTGGCTGTGACTCATTTTCTTTGTCCACTTAACTCTAGTTATAAGTTGTGTACTGTTAAAATTATGTTTCATTGAATTGTTTGCTACATCGTGACGTAAAAGTAACTGTAACGTAAAGTAACGTAGAACTAAGTAGTTCTAGAAACTTAGTGTGCCGCTACATTGTGAAATTATGTTTAATTATTTTGTTACCCTGGCCGGAAACCAAACGAAACCAAAGTAGAGCGTAGAGTTGCGACAACAAAAAGAAGTCACCGACTCGCAACTAATCTAATAAACTATGAATGGAGTAAATGTTCAAATAAACTTACTACCTATTCTATAAGTAATACTATGAGAAGCATATAAATAAATGATAACATATGCGATTCCAGTTTGATTTCTTCAACTAGGCTGTACTCTGCCCGGGAAATACGGTTTTCGGAAAACGGAAACGTTGGCGGCAGACAGATAAAAATGCAATGTCATGTCATGTCATCACATGACCTATGATGCTGTACATGTAAATTGTTTGATTCCTTCTAGTGAAAGAAAAGTCGCACTCACTTCAGTACTACTTACAATTAGTGGAATTAAAACTTACAATAGAACTGGATCGTATGTGGTGTTAAGGTGTTGGTGTCCTTTGAATGTTTAGTTTTTAGTCTAATGCAGACCATAAACTTTGCCTGCTCTCCTCTATCTCATTTATCTGTATCTATTAATTGTACTGTTGTACTGTGGTCTGCAAGGGACTGCACCAGCTTACTGTTAGTTTAAGTAGCCCCCGTATAAAGTAGTTATTTGTAGTTCATTAGATGTGGAATCCTGCTTTGTAGATTTGTACATGGAATGGAAGAAATAATATGTGTCAGTTAATATGTGTGGGAAAACTTTTTGCATGTTCGTTTTTATTCTTTTACATACATTACATTATTACACTCTATTCTGCAGCATCTCCATCTCAACACCGAAACACAGACCTAAGTAACAATTTAATGTATTTCTGGCCAGCTAATACTCTGTCTACTCAATTGTAATCATACAAGTGTGTAGTGTTCGCTAATTTTCGTATTTCTCGATTCGTTAGTTAGTTCATATGTAGTTTGATTGGCTATACCTAAACAATAATATTTGTAGGTGCATAATTTATTTAGTAGATAACTATTGCAACATCTTCACAAATGCAAAGGGGCTCATCATCCATTTTTCTTGTAACAGCACAAGGGAATCAATTCTCAATTCATAATGGCAATTCATGTAAATTCTCACATTTCTCACTAAAAAAACAAAATCAAGTCACTTTTCATAGCAATCCATTTATATTTTAATACTATTCAATAATACTTTTGGTTTACTCTTTCATTTTAATATATCACTTTATATTTAACTGTTTTTTATATGTAAATTGTACTTTTAAAAAAATGTTAATTCTATGAAGAATCGTGGACGTGAGTTGTCCGTTTGTAATTTGGAATTTTCAGCATCCAGCCCTTGTCATATTATTGCCACATTTATTTCACTGTTGTGCAATTTAGCCACGCGTTCGTTGAATCCTAATGTAAGTGTTTGGGCGTTTTGGCTTAACTTCATCATTACGTCATACTATTTCTTTACTTACATCTTGTTTGAATAAATACTAATTGTAAGTACTGCATGTTCGTAAGCATATTTGTTAGCATTTCAGAGTTTTGCATAAGGATACCATTGCAATGCCAACAACTTCTTCAACGCTCATGGCTGACCAAATTAGAATATTTTTTATTTGTAATGTTGTATTTTTAATTAATTTAATATACTTTATATTCCTCAATAATTCTATGCTGACTGATATTGTAGAAAAGGCAATGGTTAGCCACGTAGAAAGATTCACATTTGGTAAAAGTATGAGAAAATGAAGGGTTTAATTTTAATGTGGAATATAATTAAAGGAAAGTGTCTTCGAATTAAAAAATTTTTCCGCCAAGAAAGTCGTTCTTCCTTTTTAAAATAGTATCTTCGATTAACAATTATGCTTCTTCGATTAAAAATATTGATCTTCCATGCTTTCCGGGAAACAAAGGAATTTTTAAGTTTCAATGTTCTTCTGTTTAAAAATTCTAAGAATCTGATTAGGTAAGACCGTTTCCAAAGTCTACAAAATGCACTCTTTCGTATTGAGGCAAGTCAGCAATGTTATCATTGTTGTGCTCACACTCTTTTATCCACAAATAGATTGAACTTACAAATTGCCACTTCGCATTTTTTTGTCAGTTTTACCGCCTTCTTTCCGGTAATAATAGATAACCCTTCCTGATAATTTATTGTTCATACTGGACCCAACCAACACAAAATATATTATTGCTGTATTTTATTTCGAAGACGTTTTCCTTTACAAACGCTTTTACTTTAATTCTTCAAAAAAACGTGTTTTAATTAAAGACAGAAATTCCGAGAAGACACTTTCCTTTGTTTATCGCCCACATTAATTGACAGCTAAATTGAAGTAGCATTTTGGATTTATTTTCCCCGAGTAATTTCATTATATCCATATGGAGCTGTTTAATGTAATTTATATTTTCTAAAATGAATCGTTGTCATTTCCACATTGTTATCTCCTAAAACTTTTGTAATATGAGAAATTTAACTTGTGAGTACTAAACATATGATATTTTTATCCTATGCACGGCCTAATAAATCCAAATGCATTTGCCTGTGACACGTCAATATATGGAATATATACATATTTTTACCTAACTTAAAACACTAGTACAATAAAGCAAGAAAGTAGAAGATAGTACTGACGTACTTTTATAGTATTGAGACTTTTGGAATTTTATGTTGGAATTAACGTCATAAGTCGTGTTTTAATTAATTTAAAAATTTTTTTCTATTGGCAGCCTTTGCAAGCAAGATAAAAGTATCATATTCTTTGTCAAATATAATGACAATTAATTCTTAGCAGTTCGATAAGTTGTTATTGCGCATTTAAGCTTTGGATTTGATTTCACCACCCGTTTGCAATATAGACATATGTAAATATAGAGAGCACTGTAATTAAATATGATATTCATAATCGTATATCTCCAACTAATTGATGTAAAGACTAGACACCTTTACTGTACAATGGGACACTTTTCGAAAAAGGAGGCATTTCAAGATGAAGTAAAGGAGACTACGTTGTACATACAGACTGAATGACCAGAATGTGGATTCTTTTGCACCGGCCAAAATGGTAAGTTTACCATAGTAAACTTGGTATCGTTTCTAGCATACAAAATATAAGATTGCTAATACGATAGATTTCAAATTTTAGGTGTGATTCTTGGAAGCCTTGAAATGTCTTGTATTATATTTCTTTTGAAACTTCTCCTCGTTACCTTAAATTATTCGTTTATTTCGATATTAATATTACAAAATTAAATCTCACTGAACATCATTTTTACTTTAAATTATTTATGATAATTAATGTTTATTTTACTGGAATAGTTAGTTAACAAATATAAGATGGTCAAAATAATGAAATCTAAAGAAATTTCATTTGCTCCGCCGCACAACGGTAACGTATAGGTAATACACTCTAATCTGGATGCGCTGCATGCAAAATAGTAGCCGACTTCTGGGGAAATAGTTTTAACTGAAAAACTTTTTTATCGCATTCTAATTTTGGTTTAAAATCATGATTTATCGTGTGCCATTTTGGAATTTGACAATTTGCTGTTTCTTTTTCAAAATACTTTACAATGGGTAAGTGAAGGTAAGGCAATGACTGCTGACGTATTGGTCGATTTCAAAGTATTAAATCACAGACATACTTAATCACTACCAACCAGTTATGTCCAATACATTAGGAAACTATCTAGCGAACCATGTAATTACGAAAATTTCATTATAATCAGAACTAAAAACAAATGTGTCAGTATTATTAAGTGCAGCAGGAGACTGTTGATGGACATTTATTATATTAGTGCTGTGATGGATCTAGTACCGTTCAAGCCTAAAGTTACTTTGCTGAAGCTCATTCGTTAGGATTGCCAGACATTATGCAGTATGCATTTCTAATTATCAGTTCAATAAGAAATATTTGATGATGCATAGAAATGGAAAATTTTGACGCTAATTTTAAAATATTATGCCAGTTTAATTTCGCGCATATGAATTCATAAAAAATATCGTAATGTTATTTTTTAAATTATTTTATATATCTAAATTTAATAACATTTAAATTATGCTTAATGTTGTTTTTTATTTCGTATTTTTCGTTAATTGTAAATTGAAAATACAAGTTTAAGCAATAGTTGTATATGATGTGTACAATTTTGTAGCTCTGTTAATATATCTAAACATTATGCAATTCCAAAGTATACGTTAGTGAATTCAAATATTTTTTTAATTCACTTAGTTAGTATTTTCTAATTGGATAGAACTCTTTCCATTACGAAAATTAAATTTTACGAGATGATAATATAAGAGATAGGTAATGTAATCACTTTTCAGAACAAAAAGTGAAATTACATTGCACAATTAAGTGAATTATATTAGCTTCAAATTTAAGTATAGGTTTTAAATGACATTACACCCTAGTCATAAAAATTATCGGTTTTTTGGCAATGTATTCAAAATGTGTTCTATAAATGTCAAACTATAGATATCTTTGATTTTGCCTCTGTTGAAGAATTTGAACTATCGACAATTCCTCCTCTCAAACTAAAGATTACCTCAATTTTCAATTACAGATCAATTTATCCTGAAATAATTGTTATGTTTACGCCAAAATATACATAATCCGGTCCAATATCTACAGTGCAAAGCTTGATTACTGAAATGGATTTATTATAATATATTTTAACTGTGCTAAAGATGAAAGTAAGCAATAAATGAATTAAATTAGCATATACTATATATAACAAATTGAAGTTCAGGCAAATATTCTATGTAATTTTTGATACAGGTTGTGCACTATTAACCTTGGTTAGCGTATTTTATTTTACGTTAAGTATTACTAAATATTTCAACATAGGTATGCAGTATAGAAAGAAGACTTCGGGACGGGAATCATGATTTAAACATGCTGATTCGTGTGTATGTGATTTAAATGTTTCAATATATACATTTAAATGTCAATAAACTTTTTTCAGATCAAACATTGAGTAATTTCAGTATTACCAAGAAAATTATTTTAATACCATTCGATACATTTTTACGATTTCTGAATATATGTGTAGATATTAGTTGGCATCTGGCAAGATTGCTTGTATTACATATGCATGACATTTATCTTTCCTTTTCTGTATTTCACTTTCTGTAACATTTAGTAATTACAAAGAAAAATTTTGCATGAGTCATATAATTCTCTGAAACTGTTTTCCAAATTCGGCACACTGCACTGTTATAAAGCATTTGGCATTAGTGCATATAAAGTGATGTAATGGAAATTTTCTATTTAAGAAGCATTACCCACTGTATGTAGGCATATATGCAGTGGAAGCAAAAGAAAAAGCAAATTGGCAATGAAAGGAAACTCTGGCTTCTTGGATTCTTCACGGGTTCTGCGTACAATACGTCAAAATATGTCATAGTAAATACCATGTGTGTTTCAGAAGAACTGGTTGGTTATTCGACACCTGGTCTGCTCACGTTGCAATATCGCATGACATGAAATAAATATAATCTTTTGGCAAGGTAGTGGTTCAATGCATTTTAGCAGCCTATCTACCCATAATACCACCCTACAAATATACCTTCTAGCCATCCAATAAGGTTAAGTCCGAAGTATATACTATTCTTATAAAATATTGCGTTATATGTAATTTGCTACATGGAAATAAAATCTGCCTACATCATAAAATCATCCAGCTACATGATTTACGCGACTCTTGCGTTTGTATTTATTTAAATATTAAGATTTGTCCGTTTTAATATGTTATTATTTCATTTGCAAGCGTATATGCATATATCTTGATCAGTAAAATGAGTTCGACAATTTCCACAGCAAATAAATGGCTGCCCTCGATTGCCCATTCATGTTTATCTTCAATTTCATTTCTTACATGACCTTTTTAAAAGTCAGTTGGCTTGAGGATAATTTGAGGATTTTATTGTGTAGCACAGATGCATTGTATTATATCCCAGAAAAGGAAAGAGAGGGAAGGAGACCTTTACTGGATGCAAACCCGAAAAGGCCTAGACAAACCTGTGTCACGCTATATTACAATATTTAGTTTTCGTAAAATGAGTTCATCGGATGTTGTGCTGACTGGTTGCTTATTTCGTCTGTTTTGTTACTTTGGGTTCCGGCAGGTAGTTAGGTCCTCTGTCCTCCAGTTTTCTCTATCAACTCCCTTCCTACTATTTAAAACTACTCACTACATGAAAGACCAGGAGAGAACCTTAGCCATTTAAATTCATTTTGGTAGCTTCGACTCAACTCAAATGAAAAAGGGAATACTAACAAAGAAATGAGTTTTCTCTGCCGCATGAGCTCACTCGACTCCAGAATTCCAGAACGGCACAATGCACAGTACTGAGGGCTGCATTAGATGCTGCGTGTAATATAATTGGAGAATTGGAGCACAAATATTAAAGACCCTCGCTACTTAATATGTTAGCGGGAACACGTAAATCAGGCATTGAAGGAAATACCTGAAATTAGCCCGACTATTTTCGTTTACCTGAGGTATTTTCTTTAAAGTCTAAACTTCTTAAGACATTAAGCTAAATTATTTGATTGTTGCCGAGTAATCATTATTTCTTCCCTAATGGCTGAACTTCACTCTGCAGTAAGGAAAATGATTAACTTTAATTTAGTAATAGTAATAATAAATGCAATAAAACCGCAGACAGATTGTTTCTCTCCGGATGTAGAAGATATTGTTTTATATTGGGTATACCAAATGCACTGTTTGGAAAAAATGTTTATTTTGAGAAATGAAAATAAAATTTTTATTTAATTTACAATGAACTTTTCATAATCTTTTGTAAACAGGGTTAACTTCGGGCTTCCTTAATGCCTGGTTTAGCTTGCGGCCGCTAACATATATAATAAAGTCTTCCAAGGGATCTTATTCCGACCAAGAACATCGGTTCGACTTATTTAAGAGCCCTACTTTCTTTGTTAAGTACACAGTGCCGGCAGATATTTATTTAGGTGTACGGACAAAATATTATGGAAGTTTTATTTTGCCATGAGGTAAGGTAAGTAGTATTGGGTAGCGGCATTATAAAACTCTGTAATTTGTACCTAAAATAAAATCTACCTTTACCGTATCGCAATGGAGGTAAAGTAGGTAAACTGGTACAGTTCAAAGTAATCGAGTCTTGTGAACCGCTGTTGGTAAACTATTTATACCTGTGATTGAAAATATTGTTCAGCTGTGCATTTTATTTTGAATATAGTAAATTAGTGTGCTTCTTCTTTTGTCCCTTCTGACATTAAACGTGTGGTTAAGTAGAATATTTATTTTTAGAAGAATTATTATTAAGTGGACCTCTTTTCCAAACGTAATTTCGTGGCATGTGATTTATTGAAGCAAAACCTACATGCTGAATCTTGGAAATTTCATGAACCCAGAACCAATGTATCCACATAGATATTTTTTATTAGAACAGGCTGCATTGTAAACTACTTTTTACAGATCTAAATAGATGGTTGTAATTTTAAGAGCAGAATTTCTTTGGTTTGTCTCCTACAGACAAAAACTTGATACACGAAGAAGAAAGACTACCCGCCCCAGGATGTACATTGTTTCCATATAAGCTCGACAATAGAGCGGTACCGAAATACACGGATACTTATCTTTAGTAATGTGCATATCCCGAATATTCTATTAATATTGCACATAAAAAAGTTTTACATATAATATGTACATGGGCATGGGTTGCTCTTGCTTTGGCATTCATGAGAAACAGAATGTACATATGCAAGATGCAACACATAACAACCAGAAGTCAGCGAATTTTTAGATGAAGCATGTGCTTTTATACCATATTGTTCTGACACGATCCATTGAACATAAAAAGATATGGGGGTAGTTGGTACCTACAATACACATCAGATAGACAATTCAGAAGTATAAGCATGCAAAGGATATAATGAGAAAAAAATTAATTAAATTTGCAACTAAATAATTCAGAGGCAGTTGTACAGAGCCAGTTGATTATCTTTTTAAAATATGGCAACAGATAAAATAACTGACTTCTCTCCATACAATACACAAATATTGCATTATACAAATACTTTGTATAATGTATGAGAAGTGAATCTGAGTTTTCATCGGATAAGTTACTCTACATGTGGATGACTACTGAATAAGGTAAATGGGAAGAATGTGCAAACACATACACACCCTGAGTAACTGAGTAGAGGAACTAATCTAGGCATTAAACTAAGCCAAGCCACATAAAAACATTATGCAGGAGGCAGATATTCTACAGAGTGCTAATAGACAATGGTTGACTGAAGAGGAGTCTATGGCCTTTTGTTTTGTCTTTCCTAGCTAATATTGTCTTTATTCAACTCTTTACATATACATTGTTCCTGGTATTACGTATTGCAAAAATAAAAAATAGATAATGATATTATTGTAACAATAAAACTATTAATGGTCTGACAAATGAATTGTTCCTGTTAGCTTAAGTAGACGACCTGAAGAACTGTAAACAATTTACAATTTACAATTGACAATTCAATAAAAAGATGCACACATAAAAATAAGTTTGCATATGTAGTGTTTTGTATCCTGATACTTTAATTTACATATTTTCGCTTTTACATCATAATTAATTATATTAACATTTATTAGCATGTGTTTACTAAAGTACAATAGATCGGATGGTATGCTACGTAAAATGTAGAAGTAAAACATCGAGAAAGCACATGGTAGTTGTAGCACACAATGTTTGACAAATTGATGTAGCAAATGCATTACATTCATTACAGATACTTAAATTGCAATTATTAGATACCATTTCATGATAATAATAAGTTTGTTTACGGAAAATAAAACCATTACAATTTTTATTGCACTTAGGGGCATAATATTTCTAGTACTCTACATGAAAAATAGAGTAAAACCGTCTTATGCATTCTATTTATTATTAAACAATAAGATATTTTCCTTATGCTACAATAAATTCATTGCATAGAGCCTTTAAAAATGGAATTGGCGTCTAAATAAAGTTGTAAAAGTAAATTACAGCAGGTATAACTAACAAATGATTTTTGTGTAGACCTTTGCTGGTATCTAGTAAGGACGGCATAATAAAGCGTGCACCTACAACGGATATACTGGTATAACAAATAGTTTGTATAGATATACATAATATTCGGTCTCTGTCGTTTTGGTAGTCAAGTCAGGTAATATAAATAAGATATGTTTAAATCTGCAAGTTTCTACTCGATCCCTCGTTTCCATTTTAGTAGTGAGACTCGATATTTTTGATTAGGTGAGTTAAGCCGAGTTACATTACATAGTAGAGTATTATATTGTGAACAAGTTTATTACTACTAGGTGGAATGGCTAGGTTAGGTATTGTCCGTTTAAAGAACATGTGGTATAGTATAGAAGCGTAGGACATACGGACAGACACGCTCTGATATTATATAGATACTAGTAAATTACCCGTCCTACGGACTGGCAGTAACAGTATCTAGCCGTTAATAAACGGTGTGTTAGTAAAAAAATACCTACTTAAAATACTAAAATTTACATTGATTTTATGCCTTCAAAGGCGGTACCCTCCATCCGTCCATCGGACGGGCGGTAACAAAAGCCTTGCGATAACAAAACCGTTTGCATGGGTTATGTTCATAAAAACATTGATTAAATGAAATTGTAACATTTAAGTGCACTTTAAATTTACTCGACCTTTTGTGTGAAAATATCTCCTTCTTATGCTACCCCCTGTCTGTTTTTCCACATTTGCGGTCGGATTCCCCTGATGCTACACTTTTGTCTGTTTCCCCACATTTACGGTCGGCTCCCCCTGATACTACAGCTCTGTCTGTTTCCCCACATTTACGGTCGGCTCCCCTTATGCTACACTTCTGTCTGTTTCCCCACATTTACGGTCGGCTCCCCCTTATGCTGCACCTCTGTCTGTTTCCCCACATTTACGGTCGGCTCACCCTGATACTACACCTCTGTCTGTTTCCCCACATTTACGGTCGGCTCCCCCTGATGCTACACTTCTGTCTGTTTCCCCACATTTACGGTCGGCTCCCCCTGATGCTACACTTCTGTCTGTTTCCCCACATTTACGGTCGGCTCCCCCTGATACTACACCTCTGTCTGTTTCCCCACATTTACGGTCGGCTCCCCCTGATGCTACACTTCTGTCTATTTCCCCAAAATTACGGTCGGCTCCCCCTGATGCTACACTTCTGTCTGTTTACCCACAGTTACGGTCGGCTCCCCCTAATGCTACACCTCTGTCTGTTTCCCCACATTTTCGGTCGGTGCAATGGCATTTGTAATTTTAAATATTTATTTGTTAAATTCAAAGATTCTTCCACATTCTTTTTCACTGTTTCAAAACTTTTGCACTCGCTACCAATCAAAGAGTTTTCTCTGAAACCGTTTATTCTTATTGTGTATTTGTCAACAACAAAACTGTCTTTCGGATGATAAATTTTTGCCTGTTAATACAAAAAATTAAATAAGACTAACTTAAAATAATTTGAAATGATGAATGAAAATAAATACTTTATATTGTATTACCTGGTATATGATCTTTTTATCAAAACCAGCAATTGCCACCGATCCTGGACGTTTTATATTTTCTAACGTTGTAACCATTTCCACATCAAACGAAACGATATCGCTTTCATTATATTTCTTCCACCATCGTAGTTCAGGAGCAACATTTACTGGAGACACTGGAGCTACGTTAACTGTAGACACTGGAGCTTCATTTAATGTGGACACTGGAGCTACATGTAATGTAGACACTGGAGCTACATTTAATGTAGACACTGGAGCTACATTTAGTGTAGACACTGGAGCTACATTTAATGTAGACTTTGGAACGACATCATTGATTGGCAACGAAAAGGAATCTTTTTCCAATTATGATGGCTGTACAATGTCTTGGGTTCTCCTTAGTTTTGTTTTTTTCCGCTTTATCTGATTCACGATTAAATTTTGTATTTCGCCAATGTCTTCTAATGGAACACAATCCAAAAATCTTTTTAAAAATCCTCTTCGTTCTTCTTTAGTAGCCTGGTACGCCCACGACAGAACATCATCCTAATTTCAGTTAAATATTAATTAAAATGTCATTAGGCATGATCTTTTTTCATTTCAACGTCCCAGTACGATTACCAAAATGTTTAATAATGTATTTCTCCTTTTCCTCGCATATATAAAATACCCATAGGTGTACCTGTGACATGATCAGCTGTTTCGGTGAATAGTCACCAAATTTGTAAAAATAGCAGCACTATCCAGTTTCCAGTCCACCAAAAAACCAGTTTACGATGTACTTGTAAAGTACACAGGGCGATAAAGGATATTTTTCTTTTCACTCAACACTGTCAAGTTTCCAGTGCACCAAAACGCCAGTTTTTTCTTTTCACTCAGCACTGCCGAGTTTCCAGTCCACCAAAGCACCAGTTTACGAAAATCCTGTGAAGTAATAAGAGTAATCCAATAGTTACCATAAATGAAAGTACAATAGTACTAAGTAGTATAACTTTCGATTTTAAAGAAGGTTACGTCAGAATTCGACTTCAGTGGTTCCCAGTGTACAGATGACTTATGCAAAAATATGTTTGGTTAGCAAACTGGTGAAGTAAAGAGAACGATAAAGGAGTTTCTTTCTTTTCACTTAGCACTGTCGAGTATCCAGTCCACCAAAACGCCAGTTTTTTTCTTTTCACTCAGCACTGTCGAGTTTCCGGTCCATCAAAGCAGCAGTTTACGAAAATCCTGTGAAGTAATAAGAGTAATCCAATAGTTACCATAAATGAAAGTACAATAGTACTAAGTAATTTAACTTTCGATTTTAAAGAAGGTTACCTCAGGATTCGTCTTCAGTGGTTCCCAGTGTACAGATGACTTATGCAAAAATATGTTTGGTTAGCAAACTGGTGAAGTAAAGAGAACGATAAAGGAGTTTCTTTCTTTTCACTTAGCACTGTCGAGTATCCAGTCCACCAAAACGCCAGTTTTTTTCTTTTCACTCAGCACTGTCGAGTTTCCGGTCCACCAAAACGCCAGTTTACGAATTACTTGTGAAGTAAAGAGAATGGCAAAGGAGATTTTTCTTTTCAATCAGCACTGTCGAGTTTCCAGTTCACCAAAACACCTGTTTACTAAATACTTGTGAAGTAGAAGCAGCTAAAGACGACTATAATTGTGTCCGCGTCTTGTGTTGCATGTTTACAAATGATGTGCCGGGATTTGTGAGTGTGCAGTTCGGATGTACATTTGAACAGAGAGCAATCCAAGGAGTTCTACTCAATATTTTTGTTTCAAGTCAAACTTGTGACATACCCACAATTTCTTAATCTTATAATAGGGGATTGTAGTCTGCCTAGTGAAGTCAGTCAGTTCAGTTGAGTTCAGTTCAGTGTACGAGGAGGTTTCAACCTTAGCAAGTCAGTTGTGTTTGACTCACTCAGAAACTCACAAACAATCAGTCAGTCAGTGTATCTGTAACATTGGAAGCAGATATCTGCTGTGTACTAGTGTAGTGTTTATTCTGTTGCTCATGTTCTGTCTATAAAATGTAAAATAAAGTAAGCACACACACCTAACTCTGTTATGTAGTAATTATTGTATTTCTGTATAGGTATCATGTGTAGTCAACTTGAGTTTAGATAGTTTAACTCTCTGTGTTTGTTTAATTGTATGTATTATGATCTGTTCTGTCTATAGAACATGTGTGTTAATTCTTCTGTCCTCTTTGTACTCTGAAATAGCAGTGTCCCTATAATAACAGGCAGAACTAGGCATTAAATAATAAACTCGACTGGCAATCACAATCAGCTCTTTACTAGCAATAATTCTGCCCAGCGGCATTCGTATCTTATTAGTAGTTCTGTTCTAATCGGTTCTATTGTAACTGTAATCGTAAGAGATAGAAAGATAGAATCCAATCCCCAAACACCAAATCCGATACCTAAATTCAGTTCAGTCCAGTCAGTTCAATTATTTTTGTTTGCCAAATATAGTTGATCGTTGTTTAGCACAGGATACAATAATAACGTCACTTAAAATTACAGTAAGTAGTACACAGTTACAAACTGCTCACTGCCATTCTAACGTCAAAATATCATCGCCAAGCTCATTAAACCAATAAACGTTTAAGTTACTATTGCACTACACACTGTACCGTTTTGTACAGTATGCGTGTAAACGTGCTTAGAATTTTTATGTCAATTTTTATAAAGTGCACTGTTTAGATTTCTTCTATAGGGTTTAGTACAGGAGATTTCAGAAGTGCTCTTCTTTCCGGTTTTACTCAATTTTAAATTAAGACTGGCTGAACTGAACCCAATTAAAACTCTTTTCTTTTACAGAGGAAATTCACACACAGATTGTTATGTAACAGAAGAAATCAATTTTATTATGAGTTTTAGTACCTAGTGGACAAATGCTGTGAAATCTTGTGCTTCCTCAGTTAACTCATTTGTTCTTGCTTTTTAGTATGTTGAACCAGTGCTAATTCTTCCGTAGGAGTTTTAATCAATAGACTATTAATATACTAATCTTTAAATGTAGGTATAATTGCATGCAGTCTCTGTTACGTCAATGTTCCATTTACTAATCTGTTACTGACCAAGTGATCTTTCTCCTATCAACGTTTCTCTAACCTTCGCTAAAAATACACACATTAAAACTTGATTCCTTAGTCTTCGATTTTCGATTTAAACAATTTTTCAACTCTCAATCGCCATTCTACCGCAAAATCCGAAATTCATTTTCTTCAGTAAAAATGGTAGACTGTACAGCCTGCTCAAAACCAAATATAAAGGTATGTAATTAATTCCTTCCCTCCACTTTCCTAATACAATAAATATTAATTGGTGCTGTGAATGGCACCACTTTGCTTTACTACTATATAAAGACATTACTCATAATTCATACCTAATGTTAATAAAATACATTACTATTGTGTAGATGTAATCAATCTAGTATACCTCAATACCTCAAGTGTACGTTTAATAGATTTCGTTTTGGGATATTTATTTTGTGCAATCAGCTTTCAGCGATTTGTGTTACAGCTGTCATAATTTATATATATTCTTTGGATATCCAAAATTAGGAGTCAGATTATTACAGTCAAATTATAAATTCCGGTATCATATATAGTTCCTTTTGTAGAATTCAATGATGATAGTATTATTAATTTATTTAGATACGATAATATTATATTCAGTGCTTGAAATACGAATCAATTCATTTTCAAATAAAGGAAATAACGGAAGTATTATAGTTAGTGTTAGTACAAAGTACAGATATATATTATACTGTACAGAAAGTTGCATGAAAAAGAAATAATTCTGCATTTCCTTCCATGTCGTATTATATTATAAAAACTTAAAGCAAAGGATTTTTCCTGTATTTATAGTTTACTCCTGTGATTACTCCAATCATTTCAACTTTTAATTGATCTTAATGTTTTGATAAATCTAAGTAGTACAGCTGATAGATATGAATGATTTTTTGACATCAATTCATTCACCATTAGTATTCTGACTTCAAATAATACACATATGAAGATTCTAAGATATTTCTATTAAATGTCTACAATACGCAAACCAGATGTACAGTACACAAACAAGTAAAATCTTTTTTGCATCAGTGTATACGCAAACACTGATGAAAAATCATTATTTTGAAATGATTTACAACATTTCCTTTGACTCATTCATACCAAAGTAGTTACGAAATCTAACTTTATGAAAACCAATACCTTGTATTCAATATTGACAGACTTTGCATAATTTATTTCCGTGCATGTAATTTCGAACACCATTAATTTACTGCATACTAACAACATTTCGTTAAAGTTGAAGGTGTCAAGTCAAACACATTATTATTACGCTGACGATCTCAAGAGTATTCGCAATTTACTAACACCAATAAGTACGCAAATGCAAGAAACTCATGTGCCTTATTATGCTATCTAAAAATGTTATTTATGCTGTGTAATTTTTGTAAGCATAATTTCCTTTAAAGATTGCATGGATTTTTATATTATTGCCAATTGAAAATTAGTATTGGTGAATAGTGGATTCCTACATTCATTAGTTAACCATAATGATAGTATTGTTGCGTTTGCATTACGGTTGACTCGAAGTCTGCAAAAAGCATCTCATTAAAAGTGACTGGTCAGCATGTCAACGTAGAATTAAAGGTAAAGCGATATCGTAATTTATTATTGATAGCAATAACTTTGACAAACTATTAGCCTTGTCCTTGAGTTCTTTATCGTGCGACACTGTACTATGCCCAGTTCCCCATGTCGAATTTAAATGGACATTTTACATACGAGATGCAGTACTGGCCATATGGAGGGAGTCCCTTGTGTTAAAGTTAAAAGGCAATTAAGTTTGTGTGGGTTGTAGGAACCCATGTTTTGTCTTTGCATACAAATTATATGTTTGGACGTCATTTGATATCGTCAATCGCGAATGAATGATTTCCATTTAGCACATATCGTCTTTTTCCATGCATTATATACGCGCAGCCTTCCTAAGCATAGTAAGTAGCCTTCCGTAGAGAACGAAAGGATGATCTGCAGATTAAGTGAGGTTTTACGACGCGTTATCTTGGTAATAGCCAAATTAAATGCCATTAGGTTTACAGATAAATTAATGATATAGCTGGGAGGCTCTAATGCCCTGCGTATTTATTATAGACACAACCTTTACTACGTATAATAAAAGTTTACTCTGTTTGCTTTTCCTTAGTTAGTTAGTATCTGTTAACACAGAAATACTAATATATGAACAATGCAAAGGCAGACGGTCACTTCATATAAATATTTATGTATTTGAAGGTCTTCTATCTTCTACAGTGACTACGCAGATTCTTATTTAGATAATGGAAATAAAGAACAAACTAATAATAAAGATATGACAAGAAGTACCGATAAGCTATGGGATGGACGAAGATGCAGCAATATTTATTATCATAATATACAACTTTTCCATCCGCATAAACATTCACATCAAAAAACTATATATCAAGTAAAGAAACTATATAAATGCACTATACTCTTAGATAAACTTATTCGATATGAATTTCGTTTCTGTACAAATATCTTTCGCGGAAAAACATTGCAGAAAATTACACTTTCCTTATAAGTAAATATTTGTATAGCACAAACATAGTTTGTTAAGATTAAGAATTCCGAAGATCACTTTGATATAGATTCAATTTATTGTTGGTTAGCATGCGAATAATAATTCGCATACAAATTATGCCAGGAATTTATATTTAAATAGGTCAGTTTGAGATATACTGTTTTATTATTTAATATCGTTGTACCTATTTCTATTTTTCTGCGAACGAACTCCCAATTGGGCATAAATTATTTTAATGCTATGTAAATGTAAATGTGTTGTAAACATACTCACGGACACGACCTCATGGATACATTGTACTATTATCTACATATAAACATATAGTACATTGATATTTTGGTTTATGTTTGGTGCAGTATTTTACGCCCATGGCTTATGCTTGCCAAACGAGTTAAAAAATCTCCCCATGGGGCCAAAATCCTTAAACGTAATTATCTGAGAATAGTACTTTGCAGCTTGGACTACCTTGTACTTAGTTATGCTAATTACATGCATAATGCATACTTTATTGATTCCACAGCTGCAATATGCATAGTTGCGTTTAAATAGATATTTTAATGATATATATTTGATAGCGTCGGTAAATACCACAATAAGTACTAAGCATGCATTGCGGACTTGAATTAGCGCAATACGGTTGGGTTTGGTTGGTGTAAGCTTCCTTCTAGGGATTTAATCGAATTGCCAGTTAGAGAAGTTATTTGTTCGCAAGAGAGATATAGCGTGAGTTGCATTATTCGGAAATAGTACTAGTATTTTTATTTATCTATTTGTGATCTTTATTGCATTTGATCAGTCGTTATAAAAGTAGTTTAAATTTGTTTTAACGTAACTTTATTTTTATGTGTGTATTAACAGCAAAAGTGAAATATGTAAGATAAGGAGTATATTCCATAGCAGCATTTTTGTGATGTTGGATAATAGTATTTGATCATTTGGTGCTCCCGTAACCTTTTAATTACCTAAAAACCAGTAGCGGCATGCTTTTAATTACTGCCAAATCTCATACATTTCTTGGTAATTGTCGTACTGTCTGTGCTTTGTGACTATCTTGATTCTTTATTTGTATCTATATATAGGAGTGCTCGGAATGCACTGCACCTTTAGGATTCAGCGCTAGGTAAGATTGGAATTCTATAGAACGGCAGGCACACGGCACACTAGGTTAAAATCTTAAGCTGCTATTATAAACTGTATCTTTAGGTAGTACACGGAGTGCTATTCTTGAGTCTGCCTACAAAAGATGCTTGTCTACGCTTTCCTTATCATTCTCACGCGAATCGGTCTGCATGGTTGTTGCACTTCGCACTTTCATTTGGACCATTTACAACTTTTCCATTAGAAATTCACATCGCTCTTATGGTTTAAATCAACTTCAAAGACTAACTCAATCAGCAAAGCTTTACTCTGCAGTAATACAACAAGCACACAAGGAATTCCTTATAAGAGTATATGCATAAATATTTCCTCTTATAGAAATAATTTTGTAGCCAAAGCAATGTTATAATGTTATCCGATAAATTTTAAATAAAGTAGGCTTTTATATTAATTACATTGTATATCAAGAAATTAAATTCTCCAGGAAATTCAGATGAATTAAAAAAATGGAAAATTATTTTAACTGTTAAAAACAAGTTTAAGGATAACCACTAATTTTCACTAAAAGTAATTAAAATAAATACCTAAATAAAATTCTAACGATGCGTGTGTTCTTAATATTTTCTGCAAAATATGTGGTTGGCGAGTGTTGTATTTCTTGTAAGTGAGGTTTTAAAGGTTTCTCTTATGAACGGTGACTCTTATAATGAAGGTACAAAGTAAACGTAAGTGAGTTGTTGCGCTATAATACATAGAGTTCGCGTTTCCTTTGCCTATTGTGTTTTTTCAAGCACCATAAATTAAATCATGTACATAATTATTTAGTTCTTTGGAGCGCTAAGAAGTAATTTAAATATAAGTACAGTACGTGTATACCACTACTGTGTTCTAGGTTAGCACAATAGTCGAGGTCACGCTAGTCTTTGGTCTAATATGTTCACAATATGAAAAAAATGAATAACAAAGGTACTAATTTGTGTGGTAAAATACATCATGAATGAATGTACTTATGAGCCCACAACACACAATATAAGTAAAGAGGTTTCAAACAGACTACAGATAAGTAGCTTATCTTAATTTTTTATCAGGAAAATCACAATGGTTTTTCAGTAGGGAAAAATAGATGCTTTGAACTCATCTTGCTGAAAATTTTATTCTACTAAGTATAAAATTTCAGGCTGCGAAAAGATAACAGGATTACAATTACAAAAGTGAATCGCCTCAAGGAACTTTTACGCACAGCAGCTTTTCTGTACACAGCAAAATGAAACAATCCTAAAATTACCTAAGTGCCAACTAGTATTACCTTACTCTATAGTTCTGTTCAAGTGGTTTATGAAAATACTAGTCATGTCCTTTCCTATTGCATACACATATCGTACCGTAATGTCAGTTCATTGATAGAATATCACTTAAGAATTATATTCTCCTTGATGGGATCTTTAGAAAATTAATTGACACTTCAGCTTAATAATCTTTGGTTTTTGTTGACGTGATTTTATATTTGACCTTGTCTAAAAGTTTAACATTTTTGTTTTAGTTTTGATATGCAATTAATTTAACATATAATATATCTGAAATATAAATGGTAATTAACAGAATGATCATTACTTCGCATCTACCTTCAAAAGAAATTATTTTCCTTATTTCTGGGTTTTTTGTTAAGTACTTCTATATTGAATTTTGCAATGTAGCATTGAGTAACTAACAAAGAAAGCAATTACGTATAGAATAAAAACGTTAAGTAAGTATATAATGATTCACATCTTTAAAATAAATGTAAAACTAAAAATTCAGTACGTTTTAAAGATGCTAATTCCTGTACGTTGAAAATTTCTCAATATTTCACCAAAAACTGAATATAAATCGTGTTTTTTAAAAGTACTAAACTATAAATTTTTAAATGAGACACATCTTGGATGGGTATATTTGCAGTCTTTTGAATGTTCATTAACCTCAACGCATGTTAGTAAAAATATGAGTGTCGGCCAATAAATAAAAGGATTCTCTTGTATTACGTCTGTAAAAGTGAAGGAATAGTATTCGATAAAGCTCCAGGAAATAGTTGGTATTGGCAGCATAAGGTATAAGGATGTAAAGTGATGGTGTAGGTGAATGTAAAGGAAAAAGTCGACAAATCTCATGACATAAATTACCATGTAGTTGTGATAAGAGGATTATAAGTACCTTGGTAAAGGTTTATTGATAAGAAAGGCAAATTAAAGCGAATAGTGACTTATGAAAGCTGCGCTACTTGTATTTGTGCAGCAGTCGGGATTTGGTAGAGCAGTGCGGAGTCGCATTGTGTGGCAGACAGAGCATAATACTAATTCGCTATTTGCAAAAGGTCAGGTTGAAGATAACGATGTTAGCAGGCAATAGAAATGTTACAATATACTCTGGCCATTGTTAGTTAGTACATAGGCGAGACGGTGAGAGTGATGTAGTAATACAGAAACTACAAGAGTTCTGAACTATAAATGTTTAACGATGTATTATTGAAGTAGCATTGGTCTGACTAGTACCATAACGGTACTAGGCACATTATTAGCAACTGCGAACACAAATCCCTTGCAGAATAGGAAGATTGTTATAATCTCGACTGCCTTTGGAGGATGACTGTCTGCAGTAGTCAGAGATTTACTTGGCGCTGTATCTGCACATGTATGTTTATGTAGGCACACCGCATACAGCCGATAACATACAAATTAGGTATCTGCTCCCTTGATGCTGCTGTATTTTTATTACTATTTAAGTGAGTAGACAGCGTAGTACCAACCTGTCTATTAGTTGTGTTCAGGAGAGAGTTTTTCATACGCCGAACTACGTACAACCAATTCTGTTCTTCTCTACTAGATTACTTTGCTAGATTACACTAATTTTATAATGTTCCTAATAAGAATGTATCTGAGTGTAGATTGCAATATTTATACGTACTTAGGAGTGCAACACAGATTATTTATAGGTTTGTCTTATTAGTAGTTTAATAATTGTGTACGTAACAGCAGATTGAATGATTATCGTCATACCGAAATTTGACATGTTTCCAGCTATTTGTCTAGTAAATTATCTTGGCAATAATGTATGTGGTAATTAGTTATTGTCCAACTATGCTGTATCTTTAGTCGTCATGCCGTGTCTGATGCTCTTTGCCAGAACTGAATAGCCCCATATTACAAATTACATGTAAATACATATAAGTAGGTATATGTATACAAACAAGCGTTTCTCTATCTACTCCTCACTGTCACTGTCAAGTTAATATTCACAAGCAAATTAATAAATGTGGGCAATAATTTACAATGCACAGGAACTAGTTAATATTTTTAATGCATAATTAATTACACTACCGATATGAATATGTTAGGCCTTTCGAGTATTTGTAATAATAGGGAAATAATTATGCTAAGGTTTCAAGAATAATTATCTACTTTGGTAGATAGTGCAATTTAGTGGAGATAAATGTAGTGCAGTATTGGGTAAGTGAGGTAGATTTAATTAGGCACTTGCAGGCTACAGGACGTGGACACGAACTGTGGGAGTTGTACCTGAAATAAATATTGTTGGATACCATGAGAGTGTCGCATAATGTTCATTTATCTGCGATTCATGGTTCTAAGATTTCATTATCTGTAAGTAGAAGTGTGAAATGGGATTACAACACGAATGCAGCCGTTTACGGATTACATCTTATAAAGTAACAAGGAACTGCATAAAAACTATTTCTGCAGACTGAATAACAATATCATACATAATAATAGTTCATAGACTTCATTTTTAGATTCTAGCCATTTGTTTGGTTTATAGCGTGGCTCTGTTTGGTTTCTAGTTACGGAGGGATTTAACCATTATTAGGTAAACCTGTCTTGTCTTGGGCAGAATGAACTGAGGTACTGCTGTGAAGTAAAGATCATTAGCCTTACTTACTACGAGAATTAATATAAAAAGGTTTTTCAACGAATACATGGTGCAAGGCATAGATAAAGGTGTCTGTCTACCTCACCTCTTCAAGTAACTGCAGTTTAGCATAGATGAATTATTTTCTCATATTATTGTCCCTGAGGAACTCCAGCTCCTTTTTCTTCTCTGCAAATTGCAAGTTGTGTTGTACTTTTGACAACTGTGGGAATGATACTTTCTACATTGTTTTCTATTCATTACAAGAACAAGTGCTAACAATAACAGTTTCCGGATATTTTCAAATTGTTCCGAGCTGTCAAGTTTACTTAATTTCATTTTAATTATAAAACAGCTCGTTATAAATTATGGGTATTGTTTGCCCACTTAAATTAATCGTCTCATTATTAAACATATCCGACAAGGTACCTTTTACTTAATTAATAAATTAAAAGGGAATATGCAGAACGGCACTCGCATCTAAATGACAATTTGCATTTTGCAGTTGAGTACTCACCTTTACCATTAACAGAAAATCTCACTAACTTAAAGCAACACAAGAATAACACAAGGAGAGCGTTGGCTTTCTTTTATTGCATTATATCAGCGCATAAATTATGCATGTGAGTTATTTGTTAGCTTTCATTATAAATATAACAATACTCTAATAATAAAGGTTTTTACTTCAATATTAATTTCACAGATAACTATACAGTAAATAATTCTCTATCGCGAGTTTAGATAGCGTAAAGGTTGCGTAGGAAGACCAAATTACAATGGTTAAAGGGAATAAGTAATACTACGGGATGAATACATAACTCTTTTTGATCCAACAATGTTTAGCAGGCGCTGTCAAATTACGTCAAGCTCTGTGATACAGGTAGTATCAACGCAAGGAATTTGGGAGCAATGTCATTGATAATAAATACTAGTAAGACTAGGATATTAAATTGTAGCAAGATAAGGTGGGACGGTTTTATAACACTTTATGGCCATATTGTGTTGTGATTTAAGCTCTGGCGTACATAGTCTTCGTGTCTATAGTTTATAAGGTGGCAGTATAGAGTTTACTACCTATATTATTAAGAGAATACAAAGAGAGTCAACAATGGGTGATGGATAAGAGAAAATTCTTCTTTGTATCAGAATAATTGACTAAAAATTCCCTTGAAGTGTGAAAATGTATATGAAGCTGCTTTCTTAGAGTTGTGCTGTTTTGCCTGGCCTATTTTCTTCCACTGTGACTGCTTAACTCCTTTACTTGTTCGATAAAGTTGACTGGCTAACTGAAACAGTAATTGATGGTTTAAACTTTTAACAATTCTTGTACGAGCCTTAAAGAAAACATTCACTATTTATTAGTCATCCTATCTATCACCTTACCCACCACAAAATATCCAAATGTTCACTGTGCTGCATAAAAATTCTTAGAAAATATCTATTTTGTTTTTATTGCATAGGGCAACAAACAGTGTACATATTTGCTATGGTCGTCGTGGCTTGTGTAAATCTTGACATCTTACCTTTTATACATATTCAGTAGAACCATCTGCAAAAATGTAAAAAAGAGGAGACATGCATCATCATGTGTTGTTCCGCGTTCACATATTCGCATACTTATAGATCATGTCATGCCTGATTTGTATATAAAATGGATTGACTAGCTCTCTGATTCGATAGTAGTGTAGTTTATATTTGCAGCGAATTTAAACGTCTATGTAGTCAATTGTACAAATGCACTGCTCAACAATTTTGTTACGTGTGTGTTAGGAGAAATATATGAAGCGTGTTCATTTAATTAAATTTTATTTCAAATTTATGATTTATCGTACTTGTCATAACTCATTCGTAAATAAGTATTTATTATGGTGAAGTAATGTGGATACACAAATGTACCTACATCTGTATTGTAAGAAAAATGTTATGTATACGTGGAGTAGATACTTAATACCCATGTGATGCTATGTTATTATGTGATGATCGTCCAATTGGAACTCAATCATCAGCTTTTATCTTTCATACTCAGGTTTCTCATTCTCACTTGCTGCATTCTCTACAGATAACTTATAAAATAATTGTCTATTGCAATGCGCTTCTCTTTCTTTGTTTCTTCTGCTTGGAAACAAAAATGCGTTCATGCAACTCTGCACGCAATAGTTTAATAACAAAAAATGGCATGGTCAACCGCCACCAACATTTTTGGATTTTATTTGTTATTACTCTTTACTATAGCATATCTATACAGATTTCTCTGACTTTTGCACACGTACAAGTATTTATTTTAAATACCTATAGAGCTATGCATGTAATAAAGTAAACGATGTTTGACAAACATTTTTCTGCTCTGTCTAAAACGAGGTGAAGTTAACCTGGGTGACCTTTAGTAAACCTACGTGTGAGTAGATTCTGCTTCGCTTGAGTTTTTTACTACTACTGTACACTTACAAACTTTTCTTGTTTGTGTTTTTTAGTTTGTGTAATTTTTTGACGTGTAAAACGTAAGTATACTTGTACTATCCTCATGCATTTACTTTTGGTTGTAAATATTATCCTGACTATAATTTGAATATATTATGCACAACATTATACAACTTATGTAAATCCTAATATACATTTGGCAACTGTCTGTGCCAATCAGTTTGTTCCCGAAATTTAGAAATATGAGTATATGAGTTAGGATAAGTAGACATTTGGGCTTCGTATCACTATTCGTGTGCACAGATGAAATGAAAACTCATAAATATTTAACCTTTGCGAATCCAATTTTCCGAGAATTGTGTAATTAGTTCTGGGACATGATAGACAGCGCTCTAAGGCTAATGCTGCCGGGTGCTTCATAAAAATGTGATCTACTTATAAGTTCTATCTCATCTCGTAATATAATCAAAACTTCAAGCTATCTGCATTCATTTGCTTCATACTAATAATGCATAGTTCCTTTTTTATAAACTCCACATATAAAAGTGCTTATTTATGTACTGATATGAATTATAATGTAGGTACATTGCAATTACATTTGCATGACACCGGGGATAATGACTTCGTTTTGTCTATCATAAATATACGGAAAGTATCCATACTACTTAATTTATCTGTTTTTATATATAATCCTAGATATCAGTATTATATTTAGGTGTTGTTTTTTCTGGCATGGACATGACACGCAATCATAATCAACAAGTCTCCAAAAAACTGGCATGGCTCGAGCAATTCAGTTTTGCTGTTTGCTGGTTTTGTCAGATAATTTAATTTACTGAACATGTTAATTGTATTGATAGTGTAAAAATGTGTATTGCTGACTTATCTTTAGATTACAAAGCTATGTCCACAAATACAGAATACCTAAGTCAAACTACAGATATGCACGCAGAAAATATTTCTTCCAACGCAGAACTGTATGCTCAAATTAATGAATGGGTTTTAAAATATGTGAATGCGAGTTGTTCACTAATCTTAAAGTGAGATTGTTGATAAATATTTCATTTCAAAGCTCTAACTTTGCATTTAATCATATCAATAACCAGTAATAAGGTTAGTTGTACATTTTTAAGTAATGCAGACTGGGAAATCTCCTGCAATCAATACACCAGGCTATGAGTTCATTGATTCAATAAATTATGAGATTTGGCTCCAATAAACAATTTCACAATGGAAATATGATTGCCTGCATTGAAGTTTCTCAAAAAACTTAAGCAACAATAAAATGAACCGTGAATGTATGCAGAATAGAAATAATATTTTTAGTTCTGCAGGTTTTAAATTCTGGACTGCTTGCCTTTACTGCAAAGCGCATGTGTTAAATGTCACCAGATTTGACATATAAAAGTTTTATATAACTATTGTAAAAACACGACAACTTACAATGTATAATGTAACATTAGAAGTGCGAATCGTAAATATATAGTATTATTATGCGTAAGTCTGCAAAATGAAAGCGTTATCTGTAACGATGGTGTGTTCACAAATAGATGACCTTTCATAATTCAGTGAAATTACCATGTCTAACCACACCTTAACACATTGTGTAGATACACACCTATTCCACTTCAACTTATTAAGCTTATTCAGACTTTAGGCTTAGTTTGGTTTCAATGTAAAGTAAGCTGCTGTCGATTTACCTGATAGCTAAAATGTCAATAAGCTTAAGGGATTACATTCATAATCACCATTTTTTAAATCAACCATTCATCATTCTAACAAAAGGTTTTAAGCAAATGAATAAGCATCACCTCTGTAGGCTGCCTACGGCGAACAGCAAAAACAATGCATAAAACCATGAAAGAGGGGCTTTAGCAGATTGAATGGAGAAAATTGTATCGCATAGAGGATTTGCATTTCGTATTATTTTCCACCACTAAAACCTAAAATCCTTCATACAAATTTGTTCTGGTATACCATCTCACAGGAAATATGAAACCACATGGTGATTTCTGATTTTTTTATAACTCTGCTAATTGCAATTCTTGCATACGTAGAAAAGTAGCTTAAAATCTGAAATATTGATCAATTTTATACATAACATCTTAAACTACTATTTAAATGTATTTTCATTTGTATGCGTATTTATGAACTGATTCTAAGAATAATTTTGATTATTCTGTGCGTCATAATTTTTATTCTTTTTCACGGTTCAAAAAACAACAAAAAAGATATACAAGTATGGTTCTTTTGCTCACTCAGTATTAAGATGACATGAAATTTATAATCATATTTTTTATGCTGTAAGTAAAAGCCTCATGTCTTGAACAATAAAAATGATAAAGTGATTTAATGTCATAATGTCTATATACCATAAATAGGTAAATGCTCTTGGAAACATTAATAATGATTACAATGACATTTATTATAGGTATGTAATAAATAGACCTTATTTTGTATCTTGGGAATTAACCTCATGTAAACACTTAATAAGCAAGCAGAGGAAGAAAAACTTCACTTTTTTGCTCTGGTATACAATACACTGCCGTAGTACACGACTATATAATTTGCTTTAAATTCTGAGTGCCTTTTGCTTTGTGTCGAGTAGGGTTTGAAAAACCATATTATTACCTCTGGGTATTTATGTCTACAATATCTGTTAATGTCTGTTGTAATATTATACTCTAGAGTAATGGATACAAATTACTATCAAAATAAGTAGAGTGGTATTTTAATATATCTGTGTTTACAATTACATTGGTATATTATAGAAATATAGTAAGTAGGTGCTTAAGGCAGGTATAGTGTAAGTAATGGTGTATGCTATGGCTAACGGTTTTACATTTTATCGTAAATGCGTGCGTATATGATTAACTGGTAAAATCACCATTAAATAGGGCTGTAGATAAATTTTATTTTGGCTTCTACTTGCGTTTTATTAACTACGAACAAGAAATTAATGTAACGAACGGTTCTGGCTTCAACTTGTGTCATGTGTGTTATGGTATACTAACCCTTTGTTTAGTGTGATGTTAACGTTATGCGGTTCCTTTGTATTTTGTTCATCCAGTGATTTTGTTTCATTATATTTTCGTTGCAGTATGGATGATATAGCTTAATTGTATCAGTTCCTCGCTGGATTCTGTGATTTTGTTGTATCTATTGACATCAAAGCATTTTGATCGTCTTATTTTCCATGGATGTGATCAATTCTCAGGTATATGAAAAGCTATGCATTATAATTTCCAATTAACAGAATAACATTTTAATTTTGCATGTTCGATGGCAATCTACTCTCAGGGTTATTCACTAATGAAGTAATTTATAACCGAGCTGAAAAATACCGTTTTGGGGATTGTTTGATTGCTTATTTTGATGATAAGAACAAGCTTTATTATTATTACGCACTATTTGTTTTACAATTTTAAGAGTTATTTATTTTTATTATTTGTAGCCATTTTAATCGGTTTTCATATTTTCTTATATGCTAAAGGCGTTAAGCATGATATATTTTTACTGAGTATTATTAATCATAATCACATCTGCATTCCCATAACGTTGTAATGTTCACAATTGCCATTAATGATGTTTTATCTTTTACTTGCAATTAACGGTATAATAATTATGTTAAAAAAATTTGAAATACAATTGGGTTAAAGATAAACCAGGTAGTGATGGTTAACTTTAGGTTTAGTTAATGCATGTTTTAATATTTTCATTCGGATTTACAGCTGGGATTCCGTGGAGTGCGGACATCAAAGTTTAGACATATTTTCGGACAGCCTGCCCGTAAAGAACTTTGCTACGATAATATAAAGATCACTAAAAACGCACACGATTGTAATTTCTGTGCCGTGAATCCTAAGTTCCTTGCAAGTAAGAGAAAAGCAATATGAGACATCATTCCGCTTTTTTACTTTAAGACTTGAACGGTAATCTTAAAATAGATCTGTAATGAGTTTTTTTTGTTACAACAGTAGTCACGGAAGTTGCCGGTGGAGGATCGTTTCTAGTCTTACCTTTGGAAAAAGTAAGACAACCTCTCATAATACACTCTATTGCTACTACTATTTTTTTATGGAAGGCATGTCTACAGTTGAATTGATGTTTTTGACTCGATTCTTCTTTTGTGGAATTATTAGTCTGGGTTTATTTTGCATAGGAAGGATCTTACATTTATTTTCGCGAATCGTGGGATATTTTTGACTTATGGGGGATATTAACATTTCAGGTTGGTCGAATAGAATATCACAATGCGTACAAAGTAACAGGACACGCTGGTCCGGTCTTAGATGTGAAATGGAATCCTTTCAATGATAACATAATTGCTTCATGCTCTGATGACGCTACAATAAAATTGTGGCATATCCAAGACGGTGGCTTGACATCTAATCTAACAGATTGGCTAGTCGATCTTACTGGTCACAAAAGAAGAGTTGGTTTCATAGAATGGCATCCAACTGCAGAAAATATTCTCGCCAGCGTTGGATTCGACTATCTTGTAAGAAAGCAGTGTTACACCAATGAAAATTGATATTTGAGCCTTCTTAATGTATAATGCAAACAATGTATTTAGTATTTATGATGATATATTACTACTATTTAAATTTATTGATAGGTGGTGATATGGCATGTGAGCAAGGCAGAGTCCATCAATGTTATCGACTGTCATTCCGACATCATTTACAGCATATCCTTCAATCGAGAGGGTTCTCTATTGGCTACGACATGCAAGGACAAGAAACTTCGCGTTATTGAACCTAGATCAGGACGTGTTGTCAATGTAAAAACCAAACTAACTATTTACATTAAATAATAACAGATTTTGTGAAAAATTGTATTAAAAAGGGGCATTTTGAAATTTTGGATGTGTGAATTTTGTGCAGGAGGGCATGTGCCATCTTGGAACAAAAGCAAGCAAAGTAGTGTTTCTTGGGGATAGTGAAAGACTGTTGACGACGGGATTCGCTCGTTATTCGGACAGACAATTTGCAATTTGGAACCAAAATGATTTATCTAAGCCTCTAATGATAGAAACTATTGACTCTTCTTCGGGTGTTTTATTTCCATATTACGACCATGACACGAGAGTTCTTTATTTGGCTGGCAAAGGGGATGGCAATATCCGCTACTACGAAATGGTCGATCATGCTCCTTGGGCACACTACCTCAACCAATTTCTTTCGGGGTCTCCTCAGGTACGTGCACATCCATAAATTGGATTGCTTGTCAGTAATGTATTTGCTAATCTGCTCTCGTCTGTTAATGTGTTTACTGTTTACGGCTGTGTGGACTTAATATTGAAGCAATTATTTGAAATAACGTTTAGAGAGGACTGGGCTGGATGCCTAAACGAGGTTGCGAGGTCTTACGCTGCGAAGTTGGACGGTTCTACAAGTTACATGCAATCAAAGGACTTTGCGAGCCTATTTCCATGATTGTTCCACGAAAGGTGACTCAATTAACCAAATTAAAATTTAACTAGTTGCATTTGGAGTTCAATTACTTAACATCATGAGTTTTCCCTTGGTAGAGTGATCAGTTCCAAGAAGACATCTTCCCAGACACTTTAGCTCCCAATCCAGCACTCTCTGCTTTAGATTGGATCAAGGGTATTGATCGAGCACCTCTTCTGATCTCATTGCGCACAGGTAAATTTCAGTGGTGGGTGTGTAAACACTCTTTGTGGAAGGCACTGTTAAATGATGGATTTTACGATTTTCAGGAGTCGTCGTTAAGACTCATCGCCCAATTACTTATAAAGCTAATGACTTCAGTACTGGAGCTCCAGATAGAAACAGTGAAAAGAAATTTGCATTTTTGGCTCAGGAGACTGTACCCGATTATAGGACACTAGAGGTATGTTTTGTAGTAATAGATTTTGCCTTAGTGGACGGATAAAAACATTTAGAACGTGGATTTAATTAGTCAGCGTTCATTGGTACTCTATTATTTTCTGCAATGAAAAGCCTACAATAAATTGTGACACGTTTTCAAGTGCTATACTCCAATCCTTGCTTTTTATGTGATTGTGACTTGAATTTTTGCTGGTCTAGGAACTTATTATGCTACAGTTCTAATCATTAATATGCTAAAAGGCTATTTTTATTGAAATAAACTTACAACACACACTTGTCTCTATCGTGTTTCAAAAAAGAACTTTTCTCAGGCCTGAAATAGGGCTGGGAATCGGAAATTTTGTCTAACTGTGTTTTATGCATGATTATCACAAATGGAAATGCTAATAAAATAAAATGAAATGACAAACTAACAATTTGCATGTCGGCTAGCTTTTGTGTTGCATGTAATTCCAACTTTACGCTAGTTGCATGTTTGGTTGCGCAGGAAGAGGGTGCTTTTCAGATGGAAAGCGGAGGGGAAGATAGTGAAAGCATGAGTTGTGATGACCACGACAATGACGATGGAGACGAGAGTGACATTCGGGATGACGACGAGAAGGACTACGAAGGAAGCGTCGACTTTGATAGTTATGATAGTGGTGTGAACACAGACTTGAGTCTGGGAACTGTGGCCCCCGCCTCCTCTCCTCCAATAAATTCCAGATCCGCTTCCTCTAAAATTTTACAGCTCATTCAACTCTTGCAACAAGAAGCTAACAAATATGACGTGGTAGTGATTAACCAAACTAAATAACAATCTAATCGTACTACTTCTGCTAACCATTACCTCTTTGAATGATTACTCATGATAATATGTTCTTTATTCCCTTCTACCCTTGTTTTAGAGCTACAGCTAACTAAAAGGCTATTTTTCCAGTAATTACTAAAGGCTTTCCAGTAGACACTAAAGCCGTAAAGTATACGTTTGAGAATTTAATTTTCCTTTCAAATGTCTTTTTTGTTGGTGAAATGCTAACTACAACTACTGCTTTAATGCTCCACTTGTTTTCAAAACTTGCGCCAAAATTCACGTTTCTCCCCAACTCTTCTCTTTTTTGGGAAATTTTAATTAGTTTTTTCTGTGGGTACCTAAAACATACAAGAAATTATAAAAACATAATAGTATTGGTGGCAAAATAATTTGAAAATCATTGACAATTTGACACTGCTTCTATTTTTTGTTATCTCGGATATAAATAAATTTATTGTTTAGTGTGTTCTGGAATGTCGTCACCACAAATGGCTGTGTTTAAGGGGTTTATACGTAGCGGGATGTTTTGTTACGCTTTAAAGTTCGTTGATATAATTTTTGCAACGAAACGTTTCTAACCCTACAGGCACGAGAGAAAGACACGAAGGAGAAGTGGGAAAAGACGCGGATGAATCAAGCAGTACAACAGAGGAAAGTTGCATCAATAATATCTCAACTGCAAAACACAGGCTCTGCTCCCAACTTGGCATTAGCCAGTGTTGCTCCAAATGCAAAGCCGGAGTCTAAACTGGAGAAAGAAAAGAGTTCTGATGTTGGAGAACTCAGTTCTGCCGATGATGTAAGCCGAGCTAAGCTTTATTTATGAGTTACGCACTTGCATAAAATCTACTAGTTGAGTAAAAGTGATGAAATGCGCCTAATTTTGTTTTATTTTGTCTTTTTTTCTGTTTTAAAGTATCGCCGAGCGTACATGAGAAAATGCTTTGAAGTGGAAAGGCTACAGCTTATGGTTGCTGTGCGAGAAAAGAGAATACAAGAGTTGGAATCGCATATTGAACTCTTGTCTGGTGGAAAACTTCCGCAACCAAGTTATGATAACGTGATAATGCAGCACAAATTTAGATCAGATATCACTAAAGCTCTTTAAGGTTTTCCTTGTATTAGACCATAAGACCATGTTAACATTTTCAAGTTAACGGACTGCTTTCATGTTGAACTATATACAATAATCATTGTTGCTTTCTGGATATATTTTATGTGGTATAACATACCTACTTAGTGAGTTCTTACGTAGTCAAAGTTAGTTTCTCTTTTTTCCAATTCCAACTCTGAGAAAACTTAAAATTCCTGAAGAATATTTAATTGGAGCGACATACTTTCCATTCTGTGCTAAATCTTTGTAAATGTATACACCTGTTATACTTACTGAGATTTTGAGGCAAGCACTTGATATCTATCTAGTCACTTATTATAGTGAGCTTTATCCGATTTACCTTTTAAAACATTATTACCAATATTACCTTAAACCAAAATGCTTTCATTTTTAAATGCAGTTGCAATTTTTCCGATACTCATTTACCAAATCGTTTTCAGCTGATTTCCTTAGACCAAACTGTCATAGTGAATTTAAAAGCGACAATGATCATGGTGGATCAATTATCAAATTATTTCACTACGATCCAATAAATCAAATTAAAAATTGCATTTATAATCCGTAGCTGCATGGCAGAGCATCTGCACTTTCTTTATATTTTTTCTATTTGCAGAAGGCATATACGCATCTGCTGAGGCTAATTGTATGTAGATATTTTTCTGTAATATATTACGTATCTTTGCCTTTGTTTTTTAAAGCTGATGCACATCTTCTTCTGCAGCAGTTCTTTCCCAACAAAGAGAAGAACCTTTTTAAATGTATAATATGTGTAATTACCTAAATACAGAATGTGTGTTGTGCAAACTGATTACTGGATTACCTACCTAATTGTTTCGTACACTATTAGAAACTATAATGGTTTTGTAGACTTTGATTTTTCACTTGTTTCACTTTATTTCTGTTGATTGTTTGGTATATTATGTTGGTATAGATTTACTTTTAGTATAAAATTATGCATGTCAGTATGTAATTACATACTATATAGAGTTTACACACTTTACACTGTTAACATTCATTTACAATAAGTTTAATTTTGAATTTGTCATTTTTATTTCATACATGATATCCTTTCAGTATAAGTTTTTACCAATTTTGATTTTTAATCAAATTGTTCAGCTCATTAACATACATACTTAATTGTTTGTGCAGATATATAAAATAAATAGTGTAGCGTATTTGTAGTAGCTTAGTAAACCTCATAGCTCGTTGGTTCGTTTTCATACTTAACTGTTAATATTTTGGAAAGATGTATTGTATATAAATAGATATTTAAACTACTGAATACTATACTGACTAAGATATCGGCTATCTCACAACGAGACCAATGTTGTGATAAACTGTTACGAATATTGAAAAAGGATTTTAGGAAAAGGGTACATATGCAGCAAAATAAAAGTGAACAGGAGATGACTGGGAGGAATTGAAATATAAATATACACATCATATTACAATCACTGAATTTAGAAGCAGATAATTATAGCAATAAGAATGAAATGGAAAAGACCTTAAAGTTTGTCAATCCTCATCAATATTAAAGCTAAATTGCAATGCATTTGTGCCTGAGTCGTAGGCCTCGTTTTCAAAACCAGCAATTATGAATTACCGCGACTGATAAAAATCTGACTCTGAAAGCAAACTCTTCACTCCGCACATTTATAAATAGTTACTATTTCAGTAGCCTTATAATAAACAATTAAGCTTACAAAAACACTGTACTGATACAATCGCACATGATGTGCAATTTCATGGTAAGGGCCTTTCATTGTTAACTTCTTAGCCAACTCCGCTGATGCTGGCGCGATAATGCTTAAGTAATGTTTAATCATTCTTCTGATTCCACAAATCAGACGGACACAAAGTTCCAGTGTGTTTGGGATCTACTTACAGTTTTTAACAATCCTTCTTTGCAGACGTTTATCATTCCTCAAATCGCATTATTATAATAGTTAACGACCTAATGTGTGTGAATAATAGTGGATTAGTAGAGTCTAGACTACAGTTAGAACAAATAGTATTAAATTGATTCCATTTCTTTGTAAATCGTTTTCTCTTGTTGTTATAAAGCAATAAACTTGAATCATGAAAAAACATGTTTCTCCCCCTGTCGTGTCATTCAACTTGTTTTCGACGTGCATCTCTAATAAAAGGAAAGCAAACACTCATAGAACGACCAATGCATTCTAAATATAAATTCATAAATAATCATATTGCAATTTTTGATCTTTTAATCATAATCCTATTATAATCTACCCCATCAACTGCCACAACATTTCTGTTGCTAACATATCGCTCAATGCTTGTAAAGTTTTAATAAATAGTCATAATTTCTCCGAGATGAGTGACTTCGGGTTCAGGTGTTGTCTTCCGTCAGTGGAAAAGTACAGAATTTTACTAAATATAATATTAGTATTTGTGAGACATATAATACGGCTGCAAAACAGTGTTCATAAGTAGTATTATATATATATATATATTGATGTTCATTTGTGTGCATTGCATTCTGATCATCCCTTATACATAAAAGTATTAAAGGGTAATGATGCAAGAGCAATGAAACTCTTTTAATCCTTAGCATTGAAATAAACCCGTTAAAACAGCGTGTAACAAAGAGTCGCGTCTAAAGATAATAGGAAAGTCGAGAGGACAGTAGGGAGTCGAGAAAGAGATAGGAAAGTCGATGTGTAACCTACGACGCATTCTCATAATTAGTACAGCCTACGACATAGTGACTGCAATGTGTTGTTAGTATTACCTTGTAGAGCATTTCTCTGTGTGATTGCGGGTTTCTTTGCACAGCTATAACGCAAACACAAAGACGGACAGACAGACAGATCGGGCATTATTATAAAGAATCGCTACGCTCCTCTTAATAATGATAAATCCTGCAAGACCAAATTTTGTGTGAATAGACGTAGTCTAGAGATAATCACTTACTTGTTTAAAACCCTATGGATAAGTGCATGCCCTCGAGCTGACATTTTAGTTGCGTGACCTCAAGATTAGGTAAATGTGATAAAGGTAATATAAAAATGAAGTAATCGCTTATATTAACCAGGAGATTTCCACAATTCCTATAATCATCAATGGGTTCTCAAATTATAGCATTTATTATTAAAGAAATAGTAGATATATTCCAACATAGCAACAGTATACGTCAATTCTCTTGATTTACTAGTACATTAATTAATATTATGTATATCATTGTCTAACAGTAAGGATTGCTTATCGTTAGTTTTAATTTTGAAGATTCTGTTTACAGCAATGAATTAACCACAAAAATATTATTAAAGTGCCATTGAACACAGTGTGACATAATCATAATCCATGTTGCAATATTACTGCGTAGGTACAGATGTGTTTTTATTAATGTGTAGGAAAGCAAAAGTACCAATCATGAAACGTGGAAGACAAATATCAATGTCATTTTATGTAAGAGATAATGTTTTATTGCAATAAAGATATTCATGGAAGAAGACATATTTTCAAAAAAGTCAAAAACTAGAATAAATAACAAAGCTGGAAAGCGTAAAAGTTCTAACAAAATCATTTTGAAACAACATCCAAGGTGTACTGCATCTACAATATTAGTGTGCTAACATTACTAATGCATAAAAGAATTGCATTATAATATTGTAGTACTTGAACATTTTGTTTGGTTTTAATTTACATTTTAATTTCCATCAGTAATAATAGCATAACGATTTGAATAAAAGCTAATTTCACAATAAAAATATGAAATCTTTCATCAATTTAGAGTACTCCCTAGTTAATTTTGTCCCTGTATTTTAAATCGCTTAATAGAATATTTGCATCATCTACATTGGACAATATGGCAATATTACTTAAGGTAGTACCTATTATTCACACAAATAAATAACATGCATACCAAGTTTTGCCATTTGTCATATTTAATAATCCCATTTGTTACCTTATATATAATTATTTCAAGTCTCTTAGCGTAAGGAATCAGTTGTTAAAGTTACACTTAAAAAATAGTAGCTTAAAATAAGCTGATGTGCACAAAAATGCTCAAACGCATGTAAAAATAGGAACGTTATAATTTATTACTCTATATTCACCTTTGAATATTAGACACACAACGATTAACTATCTAGGTACATTACAGACTTCTCTGTTTTGGATTGATATACATAACAAGTGTAATCATTTCTCTGAACAAGGCTTTCATTATAGTTTTAACAAATAAAATATTATCATCAGCTCTCTAGAGCCCGAATAGACATAACTATATGCTTTATCATAACTAAATACAAATATATACATTCGCTCCCTCGCTCCCTTACTTTCCCGACATACTATACGGAAAGAAGGAATTTTAGGAACCAAATTGAATTTCTCTTGTGAGTAAAGTTGAACCTTCAGGATATCTAAAGCTTTTGTATTTATAAATGTAGAAACACAAATCCCGGATTTGTTGTCGTATGAATAGTTTGTATTGTACAGACTTCACATAGAACGTAAAATTTCCATGACACATCCTAGTTATCTTCTGCTTCCATAGGAGTGGGTGCAACTTCGCTGCCCTAAAATAACAAAAAATATAAATAAAGACGCACAAGGAGTTTGACGCACTTTGATGGGATTACTATTTCATTTTCATGCATGCATTCTACGAAGCGATAAATAAAAATGTCCATGTAATTATGTCCCTCAAACAAACTACCAGTTTCCTTTTCATTATCTTATCCGTTTTGGACCACAAAAACTGTGATAAGGTAACTTGAGATTTAAATTGCGTATGCTATTGATATATCGAAGTAAAATCTAAAGAAACTGCGTACCAGGAAACTATTCACCTAATTCAATAGAACAGAATAAATTAAGAAGATGAAATGAATGGCACGATACGGTAGCCTTGTTACTAAGCACTTCTATTGCTCAACATTTTCTACTCTGTTTGTCATATCTTAGATGACCTCTGTACAAACTAACGAAATCTGATCAGCCTTTTGTGTTAAATAATATTTCATTTCAATTTACTGCAAATGTGCATCTTCTGATTCTACTAAGTTTTTTCATTGCCGACACTTCTGATTCTCCCATACTAAAAATTGAAAACAGGAACGTATTTGGGTGCCAAAGTAAACACGATAAGAATATAATGCGCAGTAATTTTTGATGCTTCAATGTGTATGAACGACCTTATATGCATTTAAGAAACCTGCCTCTTTACCTTTAAAAATATTGTAAATGTTTTTTGATTAATTATTAACTCTAGCATAATATTATTACTGCAATTTAAAATTGAAAAATGCTGTTAATGAAAATGAAATTATATAGTGCTTCTTATTTTTAAGCCTCTGTATAAATCCAGTAGGAAAAACTACTGTACTTACATAGGGTGTTCTCTCTCCATACTTGGACCAGAACGTAACTTGACATTTTGTGCTATGCCCTGTTCTTTGATCAAACATTTTGCACGAATTGAATGGAGGACTGTAAAGATGGAGACTGATGGCCGGCTCTGTGTGACTTGGGTTTTCCACGCGGTGAAGGCCAAGAGAATCTAATGACGCACAAAGAAAAGGAAACACATGAATTATGTGTTTGTCCTTTGAAATTCGTAATATCAGTAATATCTTACATATCTATACCTATAGACATTGGTATTTTCATGCGTATTCTAAATTCTAAGGAATTTGTAATGTATCGGTATGGTTTGATAAGAAAAAGGGGTACGATGACAAGTTAAGACGCCACCATATCAGTACCCATGTATTTTAAGAGCTCATTTCAGGTGCAAATCTTATATTGCTGCTTAAGAGAAATAGTAGAAGGCTAAAGCTTACGACTTACAATAATTAGTTACGTCATTCAAAAGCTTACCATTGATATAGCAGATTCCATTTTTGACGAGATTAGTTCTTGAAATCTCCGTCAGACGGTTATCTTCCTCTGACTTTGGCCAAGCAAAGCGAACTTCGCTTAAGGTTCCCTCAAGCATTTTCATGAAACAATGAGCATCTGAATGATCATGGACAGCAGAACCGTGTCCCACGCCCCAACAGACTACCATTAAATTGAAGTTACCGTTTCCTTCTGCTACTAGATTTCTAGTGTATCTACAAACAAAGAAGTATACCTAGATTATTAGGATTGTTCAATTCTTTCAATACTTGGGATTCTTAATTTCGATAATTTGGAACAATGTAGAAAATATGACTAAAAATCTCGGGAATTTGCCCTAATTAATTGCAAAATATCCATTTTAGAAGCATGTTTCCTACCGGCTAATACTTCGCATTCATGTTGTGTAGAGCAGTTGCATTGATTTTTGAAAGCATGTTGAAAGATGGAAAAATAACTAGAGGATTAGTTTGTTAACCTGTTGTAAAAAAATTTCAATCCAAAGGATATTATCGATCTATACTAAATAAGTACTTCGCAGCTACCGTAGCTGTGAAAATTGTTGTCAATAAGTGTTGGTGTTTACAAGCAGAATTATCCAATGTAAAGATAGCTGCTTCGTTTAGTGTCATTTCAGCTAGTCAACAATCACACCTAACTGACCTAACTGTGCTTCAACGGTTTCGACTGTGATATATATATACAGCGAAGATTCTTTTAAATTCGTTGTTGAAAGCATGTTTGGATGCCACGGTACACAAACAAAGCATTATTTGTGCCCCGATTTCATCTCATTTCATCTCTACAAATACATCATAATATTGACATCGCCTATTAACTTTATGTGGATGTACTTACAAACGATGAGTTAGAGATGAATGTTTATTTTTAGGTGGGACAGTAAATAAATAGATAAGCACAATATTTCAGATAATACAAATACATATATTTCTCAATTTGTTGTGAAACTCCATACGAATGCAAATAAACAGTTTAATTCTCATAATTATCACCAAAGTACGCAATGAAAGAAAAGACACATTCTTAACACGAATTTACATCAACCAAAGGTTAAAAATAAGTGTCTTGTTAGATTATGCAAGAAACTATCAATGAAATAAGTTATTAATAGTCCAAGTATTTTTGGAAACCTATTTAAAGTTGTGATACAACCACATTTGTATATTTAACTACTATTGACAAAAACAACTCGTTATCAATACTAATCCCAAAAAAACTAAGTTCACAGAGAGGTGTGTTTCGCATTGTGATTGGTGCTTCTTTCACACCAACCCTATGAGATTATAATAAAAAAAATCACACACTTCACAAAGTTACCACACAATCTCCAAATTATTTTTAAAAAAGTTTAAAGCTGTTCAACGCATAATTCTGACATACTGCTATGTAATCGATCTATCTAGAAATGTTACTTGGCTAAAAGTGCCTAGATCCTTTCATATAGTGTAGTAAAAGATGACGAAAATGTGGATCAGGTTACATGGAGTGAAAAGAAAGAGCCTAATGGAAAGTGTGTATCTACGGTACATGCCATCCTCAACATAAGTCGATTTATTGATTGATGCGAAATTGCGTGTGCATTGTACAGGTTTTAATTGCGATGTATGCAAGTGGAGTAGTGTTTGATAAGAACAGCTTCCGAGATTGATGGCTTAGCTAAGGGAAAATCTATATTTTCTAAGTTAAGGGCAACGAACTGTTGTTTACCTGTATTGATCGAATTTTGCGAACTTCTTCCAGTCCTTCGGATTGCTCTTGTAGGATCTCATGATGTGTTCCACGAGTTCAATGTTAACATGATCACTTTCAAAAACAGTTTGAAGTTGGGAAATCAGATCATCTAGAGATTCTACCACGGGAAATTTCCCCTCCTCGCCGAAAGTAAGAACCGGACTCATTCTCCACAGTTTATTCGACCTGCGTAAAACACCGAAGAATTCCCTTTGACTTGAGAATAATTGAAAAGATACTAAAGGATTGCACAATAAATTGGGTAGGCTTTGTCGAAAAAGTAAACAACTAGCTGTTGATCAAAGATTGTTATTCTTGCACAGCTCGAGTTAAACTGATTGTAAATTCAGAGTTTAATTGATTCATGTACCTTAAGCTGCTTCGTTCTTTATAAATGAGAGTTCGACCCAAAAAGCTTACGAAAGAGTATGGTCAGTGCAGTTGATGTAAATTAAGTAGGTAGGTAGGTACAACATATTCAGTGCAGTAGTCGTGGCATGTTTAACCTGCATGGTGCAGCAAGTACGATGATTCCAGTTTCTCTGAGCTCAGCAAAACTCAATAGAGACTTGCTTGGTCGCAACACTAAAACTCATGTCCATACCACTGCACTGTATAAGTAAGGGTCAGGGCTTCTAAGGCTTACACGATTACTTGCTTATAGCAGTTCATCTTTTACTTTTGAGTAGTTCATTAATTGGTATCCTATTCCAGAACAATTTCTTCGAAGGATCTCTTTCGTTTCTTTGAAGACTTATGCTTAAAACACATAAATGAGATTTATTAATTATGTCTGTAAGAATAAAAATTTCTATTCTTCAAAACAGGATGTTCCGGAAGATTGCATTGACGAGCTCTCTCGGAATTGTATGCATTGAACAGACATCCTGGCAAACAAAAAGCTTTAATGCAATGAAATCAAAAAATGAAGAAAAGAAAATTTTAAGGCTTTTCTTTGGATATAATTTCCCCAGAATTGTAAAATTTCATTAAACGTATATCGTATTTCCATAGAAGGATGATTACGTCAATTCAGCGTGGCAGAGAACCGTCAGCAGAATACAAATATAACTAAGAAACCTATACTTTTATTGTGCATTGAGTTTAGAACTGGATGTAGTTAGATTTTAATGGCGATATGAAAGAAAGATTTTTTGTTATATAGTTTCAATTGTAAAACTCGGATAGGTAGACCATAGCTATTTATACAAGTTCCAAAAACATCACATGATTGCTGGTGAAACCAGCTTTATTTATGTGCAAAAGCCATATATATCGATATAGAGGTATTTGCTTAATGTGTTATTCTAAAGACACTGTACAATTCAATCGATCAAAAAATAAATTAATGTTTTCCTGGATTCCTTCCATTTAATAAACTATAATTTTTAAAGTACACAAGAGCAATGGATACATTGATACTTTCAATGTCCAAGGGGAAAGAAATTTCTGCAATACCCCTTGTGAAAAAGTCCATAATCAACCTGTTTGTAATTATTAATTAAAATAAGCTTTAATGCATAAAACTATAATAATTTGAGTTCTACTATTTTTGGTCCTGAAAGGTGTATTTTGCAGGGCATACATAATATTAATACCGGAAGGGCAGGAAGCTGTCTGAAAAGAGCGAATGCATATCCAAACGTTGATAAATATTATATATCAGGGCACTGCTTTTGTGAAGCGGTGTAGCAATTGCTTTTCTCTATATTATACTTTTTTAATAAACTGGATATTCCAGTTGACCATCTCCTCTAAAAGCATTTATATCATAACCAACAATTATATTTGATTTCGTCATCACACAGGACATGCTATCATGCATATAGCTTTTAGCAGCCTTACGAGCAATCGACCTGCTACGAAGTATTTCATGGTACGCAGTATCAATAATTAAAGTTATACTTCATATGCTCAATAAAGGTACAGTGAATAAACTTACAATTAGTAACCATTGATTTTACTTAGGTTAGTAGCGAAATACTTAGGTAATATAGATTTTGCCCAGTCTCAGGTACTGCAAGCTGGAAAATAAAATGTTTCAGATATGTCTTGAATCCTTTCGTGGCTTTGCAAAACAACTTCGGAAGAAATAGATATCAAATGATGAAATCTTGTCTACAAAAATGTGATATCTACATAGAACTGTATTTCCCTTTTCTCAGTTGAGTATTGGAGTGGAAAGTATATTTGTATTATGTGTAAGTCATTTCTTCATGCGGTATATAAACGGACTAATCGGCACACTAAAACTAAAGCCCATTTATGGACTTTGGAAATCTTCTTTTGCACTATCCAATGGGATATCTTCTCAGTTATCCAGTTATATAGGCTCAATGCACCAATCCCCAAGACACGTGCAGTCTACTTAGGGTTTTAATCATATTATAGTATTGCTTCGTCTAAAATTTCTATTTGATGAGTACAGTACAAACTAATTGAAAAAAGGAAGGATTTACAGCTATTTGTGTGAATTGGATTTTAGAAACGTTGAATACTTTATTTTAAGTACTTAAGACTTCCATAAAAAAGTAACGTTTTATTCGTTTTCTACCTGTGAAAGAAAGGCCCTCTCATATTATTCATATCGCTTACAATGTAGGAGTTATTTCCAGAATTTTCTAGGATATATGAAAACTGATTTTTACCAATAAGCGAGGAAAACATGTATATGATAATTCCTCCAGAGAAAGTAATCAGTCATCAGATATGAATTTTGATAATTATATAGTCAATAATACGCAATTACTTTCTACTATTGAAATTATTGAAAAACACTGAAGTTTCTTCAATGTATTAAAATTAATTATTAATGTTGTTTTATAATATTTTTTTACATTTAGAGCTCTAGATTTGAAGTAGACAATAAACGCTAATTTAAGAGATATTTTTGATAAGCTATTTTTGGTAATGCCATCACAAAAGAGTGTGTACCTCAAAACTAGATGTTAATAAACCTGTGTTATTCGTATTTTTGCATTTTATATCAGTAACCAAACAGGCGGTAGGAATAAACATTTTGTAAGCCATTTTCTTGGTGATGCATAATGTATGATATCGCTTTATAGACAAGGTTTCCTTATGAAGCCATGCAAAAGATAGAAACTTTAAAGTGAGCCGTATCGTATGACAACTAGATAAGATTTCTCTATCAGAGCTGTCTAAGAACTAAGAGTTGCATCATCCACGGATACATACAGATTGTTTATTTCGCAATAGTCTATTTGTGTTACAGCAATACTTAGGGATTCCATTCACTATACAAAACATTCCAACAACCAGGAACACAAGATAAATTCATAGAGAAAATTACGAAAACCATTAAAATTACAACCATATGAAAATTCAAAATTTTGGACATCGCAATAAATAGAAGATTTAAATCTTATTTCTTGCTTCAATTCCAGGATATAATCCATTTCTCCCATTTTTCATAGATAATGATCCTCTTTTAAAAATTCAAGCCACGTCCACGTAATTTCAAGGCCTTATTAATCAAGTTGACACCTGGTTGACTTACTGATTTCATTTATTTCAGTAACTAATTATTATCTAGAGAAATTAGGATGCTAATTCACATACTGTGCCTGGGCCGATAGTTGCACACTTTCTTATCTGGAACGCATCAACTCTCTTCACGGTTGATTACGGGAGAACAATGAGTCCATTCATTCGCCCTCAGCTGAGTGGACTGAGCGAATGAATGGACTCATTGTTCTCCCGTAATCAACCGTGAAGAGAGTTTGAGGTCGAATGAATGGACTCATTGTTCTCCCGTAATCAACCGTGAAGAGAGTTGATGCGTTCCAGATAAGAAAGTGTGCAACTTTCGGCCCAGGCACAGTATGTAAACGAATGTTAATTGAAATGTTGAAATAAACTGCTTGTCTGAAAGTTTGATCCACATATTTCCCTACCTAATAATTGAAGAAATATTAAGATGATTTAAATGTTACATTAAGGAAAGCACAGTAATTAAGTAATTACCACACTTTTATATAACATATAACTTAAAACCCTGTAGAATAATTCACAAAGATATCACTAGTCTAATGGCTATATATGTAATTGACTTTGTAGTGCAATGAGTAGTTTTCCATTCTTAATAATCGTTTATGATTTTCTTGAGAATGCTAGAGTTTATCAGTATAAATAAGTACAGCAAGATTGCACAAAATCATTTAACTATATGGAAGCGGACAGAGGGAACACGTTTATGGACTGAGCTATCTTAATTATAGTTTCTCCAGACTATTGTAGTATATTAGTGAGATTTTACGTAATAAACCAGAAATACACAAAAATTTCTTATTAGACTCAAGAAAAGTTAAAATAAAAGCTTCACTCTAAGCTCTCCCATTTTCCTTAATTGTTCTTATCAACGGGCTTAGCAAAAAATTAAATATTCTTAATCTTAAATTCATAATTTATATCATTTTTTTAGTAAATGTAATTGCGCTTTGCGTTCAATACCGAAATATGGCTTAACTAAATTTTATCGTTTTGATTTTTTCCTTATTTCATTAAGCGAATGAATATACGTTATTATTGGCTTATACTATCATAAATAGGCCATTCTTAAATGAAATCGAATGCATCAAAATGAAAGAGCGGCACATAATTGGAAGCATAGAAAAAGTGGTATCAATTCAAAAGTATGATAAATGCTAATACATAAGTATAATGGGACTGTAGAACATTAGCAAACCGGAATGATATGCATGTACGTAGCATTTGAAATCCATTAGAGAAAATAGATGCTTCATTAATAAAAATTTTTATTTAACGATTAGAATATAATACAGACGGAAGTAAATATTCCATTTAAGTTAAAACTAAGAATATCGAAGAGAAAAAATAAATTTCATGAAAGTGAAAGGGTTTCATTGGATATGATACCTGATATCCAAACTGGCAAAATATAGTATTGATGCAAGTAATTCATTCCATGATGAATTATATTTATGTTTACATGCAAATCCTTACTTAAGTGGAGGGTAATTAAATATATTATTTTGTTTCCAACACAAAATACAGTTCCTTGCGCGTACAGTGTAAGCTGTGAAGGTACCGGTGCATATTTTTAGGATTAATAACGTTTTTGGAAATGTATTCCATGAATAAATTGAAAAACAGTATTTCAGAAATAAATACATTTTATTAATCGTAAGAAATTCTAAAACTTCTCAGATAGAATTTTTTGAAATAGAAAAAATGGCCAATTTTTGCAGTATATACTTACTATATTTAAGGCATTTTACTACAATTAGCACCCAAAACATTTTAATCCGAAGAAGAATGACGAACGGGGATTTTGTTCTATATTTAGAAATGCACATGGTTTGTAGTGTAAAGCAATTATCTCTTCCGTGGCAATTTACATCTCCTTATCATCTAATTAAACAATGTATATGTGACTCAAAGTAAAGTACGCTACCAGCAAAAGTCCATTAGATCTTGTTTCTGTACTTTTTGCAATTATAAATATACTTGTACTTTGTCCAACGACAACTGTAAACATCTCTATCAGGGTGCACGCGTGCACGTACGTTCAATCAAGTGTTATATACAGGCTCACATTAAGTTACGGCTGCCCATTAATTTTTCTTCTTACAAAGCCTTAAAATAATAACACTGCTACTCTTATCGCAAGTTTGGTTGCACGTTTATTAATATCCCCTGTGTCCACTTTATGTCATCAAATATATTGAAGTACCTCCACAGGTATATTTACTTTTATTTGTAACTTAATTATTGTTTATTTTTTGCACTTATGCTTGCCGCTCATTCAATTTTCATTTCCTAAGAAGCCAATTTACTTGACCCTTAAGGTTGAACTTTGAGGGATTGAACAATTATACAATAATTAATAACTATTAATGTAATTAAACTTCTTTCTCTGGACGTTAGAGTAATACATTTGATAAAGTGAAAGCTAGTAATGTACACATATTTCAAATCCCGAAAACTAGAAAAACATTTTCATAAATTATTGGGATTGATAACTGATCTTCTATCTGGTTAATAGAATCACAATTACTTTTGATAGTTTTGCTTTAAACAGGTCAATAAAGGAAAATACAATATTTTCCCAGTTATGCAAGCTCTGAGGTATTGAGTCTAAACTGCAGACTTGATAAGAAGTCAAGTGAATTTAATTTCCATAAGTACCACAACAGGGAAATGAAACTTTAGAATTACAAACGGAAACAGGAGGCGGAATTCCCATGTATATGGAGAACAAAGCAATAAAATCGATCTACCTCCCAAAATGCCATTCTCATGAAACGAGTCGAGTAAACGACATCGTGTCGGATGAAATACGAGAGTGCCTTGTCTAAATTTACATAGCTAAAACCAACCTTATCTTAATTGGACACAAATTAATACACTTAGGAAAAACCTTTGAGCAATAAAATTCACTCGTGCAGAGATAAATGCAAAGTTATGGGGCATTTGAACTGAAACAAAAATTTCCAACAAGAGGCTTCCCATTGAACCTTGGCTTGTAATAATAATAAATGTTACAATGACACAATACGTATTGAATTCAACTTTTTCTAAAAATTGATCTGTAGTACATACTACAAGATTATATCCGGAATTTCATAATGACGCATGTAATTTATACATAGACAAAATTCAAATTTAAATAGATTTACAAAACTATTTCGATATTGTACGTAACTGTTGTTAGTGGAACTTTCTATACAAATGATTCTCTTTAGTTAGTTCTCGGTTCTGATGTTGAATTAAAAATGCCACAGAAAATGAAACCTCTTCCAAATTACAAGTCTAGTTCACTTTCTTTATAAATATGCATTGACTTCAGGAATTTAATAACTCCGGCACAACAACCTTATTTAAACTAAAAATGTTTTACTAAAATATATTAATAAAAGAATTTCAAGTCATGGATAGTGCAATTACAAGATGTAAACGATTATGAGAGATATTATTTATTCTTGTTATTGCAGGAGAGGTATAGCTTTGATTTACAGGGAAAAGATTAATTGTTTATTGGCTATCTGTAATTAAGAGGTTTACATTGGTTTGAGCACATTTTACCATATTACGTACAACGGCTATCGAAAATAATTTAAACACAAATTTAACCCTGAATTATTTTCGAAACCATCACTACATTGTTAGAATACATTAAAAGTAATTTTGCACATAACTATTATTTCTAATCTTTGGCATTAAAAATTTGTAACACGATTTTCAAAACTTATTTTCAAATAAGAATAACACAGTTATTACATAGGTATTAGGCAATGGAAAAAACCACGCCAAAAGTAGTGTAGAAAAATACGATATCTCTTTTATTCGTTTCGTTTTATTTATTATGCTAATAATTTTTATTTTGCATTTAGGTTACGTTGTAGACATATGAAAGTAGTAACATAAAATGCAAGTTTAAAGGAGAGGTTCTCCAGACCCCATTGATAAAATTTAGACGAGTGCATTTCTTATTTTCTGCTGTCATCCTTAAACTTGCAGATTACAACCCTACATTTTTATGTCTGCTTCGTTATCACCTACTTCATTTGAAATAGCCTTGGATTCGGAAACATTTGAAAAAATGTGAATGACGTTTTTGAGTCCGAAGAGGTAGTTACAATCAACGGAGCCGTTGGCGGGGAAAACATGCGCAAAGTCAATCATTCGAATTCTTAACCAATCTTCAAGTTGTTCTGCGGAACCCTCAATCAGGTTTTTCAGATGACTTGGGTGAAGATTATCTTGCAAATACTTTCCATCGTAGGCAATTAGAAGGGAACTGGCGTAAAATAGGTACTCTGTTTGACATTCAAACAGCTCCAGAATAGGCATTAGTTTCTTAACGATAAGATCAGCTATAAATACCTTATTGTTCAGAAAGTTACGAAGAGCTTGAGATTACAAGAAAAAAACAATAACTTAACCTACTGTTTCAAATGATATGTAATTAGCTGACAGTCTATCGAATCATGAAACATGCAATGCACGTTGGTATAGGTAGAGTACTCAGTTTATATGGTAAAAAGTTAGATTAAATTACGACGTATTCACATTTATTCAAATGGATTGTCAGCTGAAATTTAATTGAGGTAACGAATGAATGTTAAGTGAACTTGATTGTTTGGCAATTTTATACCTACCTGAATACATTAAAGGTTCTGTCAACGATTTTCCCATTTCTTTTTCGCACTTAAACATCACTTGATCTTTTATATTGTAAAACTGCATTCCTGTTATGCTGATGCCAAATTTGTTTTTCGTGCCTGCATACTTTTTCTAAAAAAGTTAGAATTTATAATTTGATTCAAGATTACATTGTTAAATTCAGTAATATGTATAGAGTAGCAATTGAATTTAATAACCTTTTCATGCTCAATTTTTTCAATTGGTGCCAATGGATCCCACGTTTGCTTACCAATTTTTATATCAATTATGCAGGGTTGTAGAAAACCTTCGACAATGTCATCAAGCATTAAATATTCTGTCTTAGCGCCAGTGTTGCCTAGTAATTAAAGAATTAAAAGTATAAATTTTTTTCAGATCACAAGTTCCATTAGCAAATAATTTAAGAGCATGCAGTAATGGTAAGTCATAACATGTTACAATGAAAATCATACCTTGCATAGAGGCAACGCCATGAAATCCCGGAATTATAGTTTTTAGAATATTGTGAATCTCATTATGCTTACTTCCTTTATTGCCAAACACGTCTTTGTAAAAGTTTACTTCCCGTTCTCCTAAAGGCATTTTCTGGACTGGCTTTAAAACATACCCTAATCTATGCTTTAAAACTCCTGCAAGAAAATCAAACACTATTACAACTGCAATCTTAGTAAATCTACAGAAGTAATCTTAAAAAACAGATTTTAGACAAGCTAAGTGCCGATTATAAATGTTGTGACATAACAAACACAAATGGAGCAAGTGCCTCAAAAACAAACAATAGGTGCAAAATTAACCAAACTTTGCACTGAAGTTTTTTAATACCAGTTCTGGAATGACCAGCAATTTGGTGTTCCAATGCTTCTGCATCTCCTTCATGAAGTTCACCAACTTCATCCCGCAAAACTGTAAATGTAATACGCAAAATCATATCATCGTCATCCGCTGATGGAAAAACCTTGGAATAGGAATCGCGAATCTGAAAATTTACAAGCTGTGGGGATGGATAGGAAGTAATACAAAAAAGGAATTAGACATTTAAAATATACAGCAGAAAAGGCAATAACGAAAACAAAACAATAGAACAAATAAACTGTAGTAATCGACGTTGTAAAGTGGCCGTAGTTCAAATAATTAAATATACAAGAAATGCGCGACGTTGCAATTCAGAAAAACATTTTTTGGATTTTTAACAAAAGACAAAAGGTCACAAAATGCTTATAGTCCAACTTGTCGAAGCTATTTCACTGTACAAACCCGATTCATTAAAAATAGTTTAAACGAATTACTCATCCTCGCTCACAGACAAAACAAATGCATAAAGTCAACTTAAAGCAGAAATAAGAGTCACGAAAAAATAAAAAAATAAAATGAAACCAGAACAAATAAATAACAAAAGAGAACAAAAAGAAGGAAAATATGTGGTAAAAGGTATAGACAAGGAAGAAAATGGAAAAAAAGAGCAAAGCCTAAAAATCATGAAATAAAATTTTAGGTTTCAAAAATTTTGCGCCTCGCGCAAACTGTGGCATCTCAAAATTCCTTGACAAACCTTCTATTCACATGTTCTTCTGCCGAAGAAGTTTGGCAGAAGTTGTGCCAAATAGCAAAAATCTACATGTTAACTGCTGACTATCCTACGAAACCCCTAACAAACTTCCAGTAATGATGAAATATCTTAGAAGAGTCAATTCTGAGTAAAAATATACAAAAACAAGGATTTTCCACCAGCGTCTGTACCCATTGCTTGGTCCTTTAAAATAAATTGCTTACAGATGGATAGTTAGTTATATATTTAAGCAATGTAACACAATTTCTGCAATTAGATAATACTGCACTTTTCATATAATATTTCATGGCATTAAATGAATATGTAGTAAAAATTTAAATCCGGGAAATGGGATATTAATTTTTTAATTTTGCTGGGTTTTGTCCCAACTTTTCAGACCAACCACGCCTACCTTCTTTGAATTCTTTTGTCTATGGACAATATAACTACAACAACAACAAAAAGTACTTTAGGAACTACTTCGCTCTACAATAGCAACCGTATCTACTAAGCGTAGCTACGTGTGGTCTGCAAAGTTGTAGCAAAACAACTATAATAATAGAAACAAAGCTTGGTTTGATAATTTTTATCTTTATAAGTGTTCCTTTATGCATCCGATATGAGAACTACTTAATTGATTCCAATTTAAACATCAAGGATCACGCACATTGTGTCGTGTAGAGAAGGAAAGCAGCTGTAGGGAGAATGTACAAAATAAAGAGACTAATCCGCAAACGATTAATGATACCATACTTTGTAGTGATGCTACTCATTGGGAAATTTTAAAGTACACCGTACCGCCTACCAGGTTAAGGATATAACGAAAATCATTTCACGCCAACATTGGCAATACTAGTATTTCGTCAATGGAGTAGGGCAAACAGGAGATGCTTTGCAAAAGTTCAGGCTACAAATGATCGTATCCGCTATCGGCTATATACAAACTCATTGGCAAACTTCGACCTCGGTTCAATTGAAGCCTAAAATTAGTGTTGAATTAAGGTAACATTTAATTTTAACTAAGGTAAAATCCGTCCTACGATGGCAACGACGGGTATTATAAATAACGAGAATCTGAAATTCCTCCGAAACATGTTAAATATTTCTATTTCCAAATTAAGAAATTATTTTGTTTTGTAATGAGATAGTAACATTTGGTAGTCTAAAAGGGAATAAATACAACTGTTGGTTATACCTGTAAACCCTTCTCAGTGACTGCCTTGAGGTTAAAGCCAAGAATTAATTAAATATAAAGAAAATAAAGAAAATTTTGAGTATGTATGGTTTTCGACATAGGAGAAAAAACTCCTGAAAGTTTATAAACTGAGTTGAGACAGTTAATCGGTAATGAAGGGGCCAAGACATTGCTGTCTTTCAATTTAATTCATTTCAATTTTTGTGTCTGCATATGTACACTTCATATGAGGTTAATTTTTGTATCATTTTTTATGACAGTAAAAAAAGTTGACGACTATTATTTTTATAATAATCTATAATAATAAACAGGAAGGTATGTCCGGTATTTGGACGAGACAGGATCCCCAGAGTGATTACAGGGCCGAGATGGTACTAGACCCCCAATCCAAGTAAAATTTGACTTACACTTGTTTTTCATCTTTTCCTCGCCATCCATCTGAGAACCTCCCCGCGGAAATTGTGCCTTGACATCTTTGGTAAAATTTTTATCTCGTTTTAAATTATTCATTCTTGAAAAGTTATTGCTAAACTGGCCATCCTGTCCAAGGAAACAAGTTTTGCTGACCTGTACACAAAAGGTCAGCAATTAATACCCTGAAAATATGAATAACACATCGATATCACTATACAATAAGGCGACTTACCTTCTTAACTTCGTAAAAGTTCCTACCAAAAAACTACTTAGGTTCTAAGATTGTTTTTAAATAAACTGCAAAGTATGCACAAAATTTTAATATAAACCTCTGAAGAATGTACGTTTAAGACTTATGTAAATTGCTTATACAGGATAATTACCAATAATATGTTCAAACCAAATGATTACCCTACGAATTCACAATAACCTTCTTTTCATTATCTAATAAATCATCGGTTGTGCAATTCTAATTAATTTAATAAGTTGAATTAGGATGCTGACGATGGTGCAAAGCAAACGGATGTGGTAAATTATTCAGAGCACCATGTGAAAATGTATCCGAAAATTTTATTGACATTTAATTAGTTTGCCTTCCCTCATAAAATGTCATCTTTTAGTTTGTTGTAGTCTCTACCTAGCTTTTGTGCCTCTTTTACCCCAATTTCCCTTATGTCAATAAAATTTTCCGATACATTTTCACATGGTGCTCCGAATATTTAAACACAACCGTAATTATTTTAATAATCCTAGTAAGCTCAAACTTACGATACTATATTAATACGCAGAACAAAATACAGAATTTAATTTATGGGTATTTTTCCATAGCTAGGAAGACCAGTTTGGAAATCAACTATGGAAAATTGTTCTGCTTATTACGTCATACCAGTGCAAATGCAATTTACACTGTACGAACACCACACTCGATTATATCCTGAATTGCAACCTTTTGCGGTTTCCGTATTTCAGGCTTACTTGGTGGTCAAATAGATTACTCTTTTTGACTTGAATGGTTATATTTGGTTAACATGTAGAAAAATGACAATGCAATAATAATATGCCTGTTCAATTACTCAATATGTTGAACAACTTGAACTTACCTAATGTATTGTGAAGTGAATAAAGAGTGAAGGCAGTTAGTGATGAAATGATACTAAATTAATACAAAATTATACATTAAAAATTCATTGCAATTCGAACATATTGTTGGCGGTAGCGCGAAACTGGTTTTCCTTCCAAATGCTACAAAATCCTGTGCAGTGTGAGCGGAGCTTTCAAGTTTCACGTGTTTCGGCATTCCTACTAACTAGGGTGAAGTTTTAACCAACGGATATTTCTACTACATTTACAAAACCGTCAACAACTAATCGACTCAAATAGAACCGATTAATCGATTTCACAAAACCAAGAAATATAACTAGATGAGACCGAAAAGGAATTAGGAAACGGTTGAAAGAGAAATCTGACTAAGAGGTAGCAGGTATAGTTTCTGAAATATATATGGATATGATTGGATTCAATATTGGGTGCATAAGGGGAGAAATTGAGTCAATTAGATTGAGTCACAATTCATTAAGAAAGTTGAAAGTTTATAGAAATCGATTTTCGCTAACTCCGTTTAAATTTCGGCTAGCGCCGATTAATCGATTAAATTTGTTAAATATATTGTGGCCAATAGCAATAACACTTTTCAAAGAATTTCGGTTACTGTATATTATTCGAGTTCGACTCGATTTGCTATAATTTCCCCCAAGTCTCAAGCTGCAAGAGTCGCGGCTTTTCTCTGTCGGCATTCATTTAATTATTTTAATGCTTAAGTCTTACTGACCTTACCATTATAGTTCAAGAACCTTACAGACAACAAATCATACATTCTAATCATTGTATGCATGCAATCCAGTAGTATTTGTGATCGGTATGTAGTGCAACCCCTATTAAACTTACTTTATCACTTTCTCTTTTACCATGTATTGCTGAATAACTATCCATTCCTTTTTTAATTTGGGACTAACTGTATGAATTACATGTGGTTTTCACCATATGCATTTCATGCTGATTGATCCATACGTCAGTTTGATACATTTTTAAGCCAAATAGTTTTTGTTTTCTGATTACTTTAAGAGGTTCACCTAAATAATACTGTTTTTTGTACACCAAGCATAGATTTAACAATATGGACACAATTTTAAAACTAAGTTTGGGTTTTTAACTTAGGTACAGCGGTCTGACGGAAGATGTATCAAGAGATTTCATTCAAACTGGAGTTCATACATCATATTTACAAATGTCCTTACAAAGTATGACCTTTTATATCATTAACGACATATCAAGTACAAGGCATTAAATTGTATAAAGACCTTGCGTCTTTTCAATGATTATATGTGTTAAAATCGGCTGTTTACACGCTGTATTTGAAGTGAAGATAATTTTAACTATGAGATTCCGCAATCGATTTATATTATTTTCATAACCAAAGGGATTTTGCATTAACCGTTTTGTTATTTGTTATGATATTTAATGGTACAGGAAAACGATGCGCTTCTGGGAGCTTTCGCTTAGCCTGGCGAAGAAGGGAAGGCCTAAATGTCGATTTCCTACTTACCATATGGAAGAATAAAGACGGGTTCTGGTTCTGTAAATGTGGCGTAGATGCTGAAAAATGTGACATCAATCTGTCATTACAGGTCTAAACTAAATGTAAGATATGTATAATAAATGGCATTGGGATGGGGCAATAAGTATTTTCACGATTTTTCTATGATTATATTTGTTAAAATCGGCTGTTTACACTCTGCACTTGCTTGATGATAGTTTTAACAATGAGAAAATCGTGAAAAATCATATCTCACATTTCTCTCCGCAATATCAAGGAAGCAAAACAACTGATGTTTTTATTAAATTCGTAGAATACGCACACAGCCACAAGTATGCGCACGATCTCAAAGGGAAACGAAGCATTGCCCAGTACTTGCCATTTAGTATTGTGACATTGGAATTGGGGTCTTAATTCCAACTGATAACATGTAAGATCTCAATTTTGAACTTTAAGTAATAATTGATAGACATTGGCGACTCGGCTATAAAGAACGCTGTTCCGTGATTATATTTGTTAAAATCGGCTGTTTACACGCTGTATTTGATGTGAAGATAATTTTAACTATGAGGAAAATAATTAAATATATTCCTGAATACTCAATGGCACAATTCCTACATTTACATTAACAAATCTTTTTGTGCTTTAGGCGTCTACTCTGGATTGGCTTAACCTGATTGCTTTTCTTCATTGAATTTCATTTTACTGATCGCCATTGGAAGAATTGCAGTATGAGTATATGTTATTGAAAGTTGTTCTAAGCTTGACTATTACTGTATTACCATATTACCTATATGTTATTAATAAATAAACAACAAACTATTTAAATACAACTGATTATCTACTCTTTATCTGTATGATTTTCATTCAAAGAAATAATTTTCATAGTTAAAATGTTAGTAGTCTACTTATGATACAAAAGTCCTAAAAGTCATACATTTCCTATTTTTGATTAAATACTAAATATTTTTGTGCATTATGGGAATGGTTTCAAGTAAAAATGAAAGAACATGGGGTAAAATGTCATTTCTATTTATTTAGTGACCACTGTGGTGTTTCTGCAACCCGCATATTTTACATTCCAATATGTACTTGATGATTTTAATGATTTGTCATGTTTTTCAATACGAAATGGTACCCAATAGCCAATGTAGATATTTTTCATAAATTAGTGACATACTATTGAAAAGTATAGTCGTATTGTACTGATAGAATGTACAAGTAAGTTTTATTCTGAACCACTTTTTATCATAGTATGTATTTTCATAGGAGTGATTCCCCTCCGGTTAGATTTCCACTTGTCCAGCCAGTCATTTTTTGATTGCTAACTCTACGTAATACTAATTGTATTAAATATTACCTAAATAGGTATATTAGATATATTACACATTAATTACAATATGGACAACCTACTGATCACGTATTTATTATTGCCTATCTATATACTATATACATACATAGTAGGTCTTGACCTTTTGATATAATAGAGATACATCTACTAGTTTCTATTTTAGTCAGCATGCGTTTTCCTCGATTACGCTCTTGATTAGTTAAATAGGTTACTTTTTGAAGACTTTTTATTATCATAGACTACATCAACTATAGATGAGAATACATAAATACGGTGAACTGGATTTCCATAACTGGTTAGCTTTCTGAAAGGTTGAGATTGTCCAGACGATTTTCCTTTTTGTCTATAATTTTTGAAAATATTAATTCTATCAAAGAAAGAATCAAATCGTGATTGAGAACAGAGTTTTGGCAAAATCCCGCCATGCGTTCTATTGTCATATCTAAGCGATGTCTTCCCCACATCCAACGAACCCACACTACAATTTAAAATTGACGATGTAGTTACTGACTTGGTTTTCAGAAACAATTCATCTTGTAACTACAGTGCTTACCTGGTATCTTTTTCTTTAAACAATTTTTCAAATCCAACTCAGTGTAGTACCCTGTTTGTTCATCCAGCATTTCAGTAGAATCATTCCATGATTTCATTGTGCATGCAAACATTTCTAAATATCCAAGAAAAGCCTCTTCAGACAAAAACATATCCAGCGTTTCCTGTACGTAATTTTCCAAAGATTTTCCACTGATGGACATAAATGCTCCAACTGAAGCTGTATGAGGTCGATGGTCGGGTAACCACAGAACATCACACAAAAGTTGAGTTACTGCTGCAGCCAGAGGGTATATGGAAGCATTTGCTTCTTCCGGAAGCGGCTCTGAGAATAAAAATTATGATGTTTAATTTCTGTCAACGAATGCTGTAGTGTTAGTTTGAACTTCTAGTAACATTTTATGCTGTTTGACTTTGGTTGGACCAGGTATGAAAAAGTCTCCAATGTGAAATATTTCTCTTTCGTATAAAATTGCCATATATAATGTCAATGTGAAAATGTAATACATATAATGCAAAAACGTATATCTTTCAACTCAAAAACTGTTGTCCTAATTTTTAAAAACTCAACAAGGTTTTCCTTTGTTCTCACTTAATATATGTGTATTACTGTTGTTATGTAGTGCATGGATTTTTAATATAAGCACAAAAAGATTGAGAATAGAAACATTGTGCCGAGGCCGTGATTATGCCTGACAACATGTGTTTTCAGCTCTTCTGGAGATTTTGCGCCCAAATCACTTCCAAAAGATTTTTCCGCCAAACCAAGCATACAGATTTGGTATTCATATAATTAAAATTCTTAAGTACTTGCAACTTGCAAGATGTCCACGTTAAACAGTGTGGTTTGTTAGAAAGCAAATCTTACCATCAGAAAGCGCTTCAGAGAAAATTGAGCTGTCTTGTTTGTCTTCCGACAGAAATTCTTCTTCTTCTGTATTTACAGATTCTCCAGATTCAGTTACCCAGTGACGCTCAACATTTTCAGTAACATTAGTTTCCTTTAAATAAAACGCATAATAATAAATAATTTTAGCTGCATTATGTACACATATCAACACATAATACTATTGTTAAAATTAATATTTCGTATAACACTACAAATTACCGGTGTAGATGCTGTAATTACAGTTTTTATTTCCTCCGGTGGTATTTTCTCACCGAACTGCAAAAACGATGAAAAAAGCTTTGAGCCTTTGGAATCCCCAGGACTCTTCCATCCTCCATCTGGAGAACTTGGAGCAGATACGCTGTCAGATTCAAAAGTTGGTAGAGCATCTCGTAAAGTATTTATAACACCAGTGAATTTCTTGGCCAACTGTGAATATAGACAGAGAAGGTTTTATGTATTATTCACCTTATTTAATGTCCGCTTCACGCTTCAACGTACTTTTTAAAAATGTATTTCTCTATCCTATCCATTAAGACCTAAGCGAACTATATTTACCTTGTCAAACCTTGGGACGCTGTTTCCCCCATCAGAGAGGCAAAATGCATTAAATCCTTCTTCACCATAGGCCATAAACTGTCTCAACTCATGGCAAAATCCAAGGATAGGGTGATAACATAATTGTTGAAGATACTTTTCTAAAAGCGTTTTTCTCTGATTTAATACCGCACTGTCGACTTTCGAGAAAGACAAATTCAGCCATTTGTTAGGAGCTTTTATTCCTTTCAAATGAGGTTTAAATATTTTATTCTCTTCCAAATGACTTTGAAGCGAAAGAAATTCTTTAAATCTCCGTTTGACCGTTGTTGTCCTTAAAACAATTTTACCGAGATGGCCATCATCGTCCTCCTCTGGATAGACTCCCTCATACTACAAGACAATACTCAATAAAGAACTTATTTTCATGTTGCAGAAATGAAAGCAAGAATGCAAATTTTACCTGGATACAATACAAAGTGTATTGGTCGCTAGAATCATTTAGTGACTCTGCTTTAGAAACCGTTACATTGGTAAAGAGACATTGAAGTGGTTCAGGATCCTCTAATTCGTCCACAATCTTTTCCATCCTGAATGGAAATACAATTGAATTATTTATTTTAAAAGCATTTTATGTTAGTCGAAAGAAAACATCAGTTTTACTTGTCAATATCCGTATTGAGTTGCATAATGCTGCTTCCTGAGCCATCTGATCCGAGACTGGAAGCACTGCTTTGAGAATTAAGACTTGGACGACCTTTGACTACAGGGTTTTTTGGTAATTGACTGTTAGGCTCCGGAGAATTTGTTTTAGGCTGATCTTGACTACTCGTCTCATCTGCATCATTACTCATTAGGTTTTTCCTACTTTCACGCTGTTCAAGCAGTGATCTAAGTTTGGCTATGGTTGCTGCAAAATCTTCGGGTTCTTCATACATGGGGGAGATATTGACTGTGTCGGTTTTATCAGTGGTCAACATCCGTTCAGTATCCTTATTACCATAATCAAATTCTTCTTGACGAAGTATAACTTGACTTTTTGATTCATCTAAGGATTTTGTTTCTAAATTATAATTGTTTTTCAATCTGGCTGATTCGTCAAAAGAGTAATGACGGCTATTGACTTTCCCAATTGCTTGATCTTTCCACTCATCATCAGAGCAAATTAAACTATTGACATTCACCTTGGAATGTCTCTGTTCATCGGCCGACAATCTACGTTTAAAATCTTCATTTGCTGTAAGTTCTTTGGGTGTTGTCGCTGCGGAACTAAATTCGGTTTTCAATATGGGAGTATTTCGACCTGGATTTATGTTGAATGAATGTGTAATAATTCAATTATTAATCATATTATTCACAAGAAAAATTGAAAAAATTAATTTTAGAAGAGAATTCGACCTGGTCCGGATAAATTATCGAGACTTCCATGACATCCTTCTGGGAGAAGTGGAAGAGCTGCAGTGTTGAGGAGACCACTGAGTGCCGACGAAACTGACCCGAATAGTGGATTACTCTTAACCAGTTTAACCTTTTCCTTAATCATCCGTTTTCCATTGAACTGCTTAATTTGAACGGAGTAATCGTCCTCCACGATTGTTTCCTTTATTGTCGTATCCTTATCTATCAATTTAGTTTTTCCAGTCCCATTTCCATCGATAGTTGTGTCGTTGTCAGTCTTATCATTTTCCATGCTTTTTTCAAAGATATCTTCACTTCCGAGACAGGTGCTATCAACTTCACAAACTTTAACTGGTGTTTTCGGTGAAAAGTCCTTGCTCCAAACTCCTTGTGCTTCCTCAGAGAGATTGTCATCTCCCAATGGAAACTTGGCTTCATTCAAAGAAGAGTCATCAGAAGGAGTTATGTTCCTGGAATGTAATTGCAAATCATCACTGAAGAAATCGACACTCGGCTGAGGGGATGGAGTGCATTTCCCATTGTCCAAAAGACTTTTATCATAGAGTTGCGAAGGCCTTTCTTCCGAAACAGGAGAAGACGACGTTATTTTAATAACCGAATCTTCACTGGCAAAGATGCTGGAAGAGCAAGTGGAGACAGGTGTCTCGGGAAGAGGACAATTCTGGGAACTGTGACTCATTTCTAATCCCCCGGAAGAAATTAAACACACTAAACTTGTATTTATCCATCTGGGCTGACTGATCAAATCCACGTAGTACATTACGAAACATTTTACTAGGATTCCTGACAGAAACTGGCAGAGGAGATTAGATTGCAAGTCGGGGATCACAAGCTCACGCAGAACCACACAAACCAGATGTTCATAATGTCTCGAGAGTTCACTTTTTTGCTCAACAAAGGCATGTGACAACCTGTATTATTTAAATGCCATTGCATATACTAGTCAATTTTAAAATATTACAGTGCGTACTTGTGACCACTACATACAAGCATTTTTTCAACGTTTACTCTATTTCTACAACTTTGCTAAACTACTTTTCTACGTTCATGCGCAATTCTACTGGTAATGAGCAAATTGCTCATTCATTCACAACTCATACTACGGTAATGGATTTAGCGAGAAGTACTTGAAATTTTTGGAGATATTTTCATCAGTGGTGTCTGCTCTGGATACTACATCACAATATTCTTTCCAATGACAATGGATTAGTTGAATCGCTTCTTTAGCTAATGTTGTTCGGTCAACCTATTTGCATAAAATGGGCTGTTATCTTAATTTATAGAAGTAGAATACAGAACAACAATAGGCTTACGTAATTATACAGTATGTGTCAAAATAAAAGATACATTTCTATATCTTTTATTTATCAATGTATGAAGTACAGAAAATGATAGCTCTCAGACCCATTTTGTAGAATTGCACGGAATTCCCCATAACAGAAATAAAAGAAGAAGCAAATAAGATATGCGAGAAATAAAGTACCTGTCTAAGTTTTTCATTGAATCGTGTGCACACATTCTGGAGTATATTTTTAAAATGAGAAGGAAATGTTTCTTCATCGCTTATTCTATTGTACCAAGGGAAAACGTATCCCTGAAGAATGGCATCTATAAGAATATCTCTTTGTTCTTCAATACGAGATGACAACTCTGTTTTGGCAACTGGTTTTGATTGTTCATCGCAGGAATCATCATTGGCTTTGTTCTTGTCGATTGTATTCTGTTGTCGAATGAAATGTGTGATAGGCAGAAATGTGAGACGACTTCTCGCGCGAAATAAAGGGCCAAGGTATGAGGATTCAGTCGGAGAGAAGGGACCGAAGTAGTTTTGATTGACGATAATAAATATCAGACAGAGAATGGTCGTGTACAGAACAAGAAATAAAACATTTCCCCATGAAACAATTATGTTTTCACCGTAGTCCACCAACAGTTTGATTAGCAGAAACACAATGAAGAGGAGAATTCCTGAAGTAAATTTGGTCGAGGAGGGCCACGACGGGCTCGTTGGTCTTGAATACTGCTCACATGAAACCTCAGTTTTCGTCATAAGAGATCTTTTAATTGTCGATTGCTAATTTTATAAATCATTTCATTCCGTTGCTAGATAATTAGATTCTATTGTTTACATAACTAGTTAAGTATTATCGTAGGTTATTGCATAGGCAGAGTTTCAAACTATGATAGGCCATTATTTTCGTATACAGTGAGTAACTTCGGTAATTTTAGTATTTATTTCAGGTTTTCTTATTTATCAGTAAAGCAGTCAATTCTTGTTTTTTCTCCCAGGTATCTCTGTAGGACGCAATGAGTTATTCATATTCAACTTGGGAGAAGTGAGACCGGCTGCTACAAACACTCTAGGGAAATAACAGTCGGTTCTGTTTCAGTTACACGAATTTAACTAATTACTTTAAGTACTAAAAAGTAAATTACATTTTAATAAGTTTTTCAATATACTAATGCACTAAGGTCATTTAATAAGGTCATTTATTTGCATTCGATTCTTAGGAATCAGTAAATCCAAGAAATGTTTCAATTTCAATTCAAAAGTGTCGCAAGCGATTACTTGTTTTCATATACTACATGTAATAAAGTGCAGTATTGAAAAATATATATGGGAAGTGAGAGATATCGATCATGGTTTGGGGACAGAATACGGTACGTACCACTGTTTCGCAAGGTAAGACAATAAATGTATTGCTAACTGGAACTACATGGTTAATCTTAATCATAATCTGTAAAGAAACCTTGTAAGACCATAAATCTGATATACATATAATTGTTCCGACTTCGTTCTTGAAAATAACAGCAGATTGATTACTTAGATAATTAGGTATTTTATAGTGTTGCACACTCTACCCAGAGCTGCATCGATTAGCAACTTTATAAAAGGTTTCCAGCTATTCAGCCCATTAATAATAACTTCTGAGTAATGACATTTCTTTTATGCATAATATAGCAAAACGTGTCAAATTATTATAACTGTTTGCAGCACTTTTTAGTAAATAATATAAGCAATGACAACTCAATGACGTTATTTTACCTTCAATCACTTAAAATTTAGGAATATATTTTGTTTAATATTTACATTGTGTAATAAATAGGTATACTTATTTATTCGCATAAATATGCTTATATGATTTCGAGATGTGATGCAATTAAGATTTAAATATCATTTTAATATCTCCATCTCAAAATTTCTTTAGAATCTAAATTAACGAGAAAAAGTACTGGTTGGCAATTATTAAATTTGAGAAATCACTAAATAGAACTGAAGTTTACGATTTAAGTTGTATTCATGAAGGTGTTATTTACATGCACCTACTGAGTCCTACATCAGTCAAAGAATGCAAAGCAAGTGATAGTATAGAGAGCGTATCCAGATTCACCGGATTATATTTAGATCAAAATGGAGGAGTGAACTTACCTGCATGTCTTACAGGTGTCTTCTATTCATATTTTGGAAATGCACAACAGTAAAAAAATTCAGTGGGATTTGGAGCACGATTGAAAAATGTTCACCAAATGTACTGGATAAGAAGGCGTTAGGAAAGCAGAGAGACTTATTTTGGGACTGATATAGAAAAGCAGTAATAGATATAGAGAGAGAAAATATCAATTAAATAGGCTGAAAATCCTTTCTTTTGCTTTCCCCGACGCTAAAATCTTAGCATGGCCAGCTGTTGGGTAAATAAGCCATCTGACTACTTTGTAAAAGGGAGATTTAAGTTGTCCATGGAATGCATGGAGTCTGTGCTGTGTACTTAAGATTAGTTCAGCAGCACTAACCTATTGTAGGACACTTGTCCAGATACTGTATTTTGGCAAATGGCACAGCAAGCAGCAAAGCACTACGTAACATATATGTAATGGAAACTAAGTATAGCCGGATATGTGTCAGACAGTATTTCTGGAGAAATGGAAACAAACCGTAGGATAGAAGTTTCGTGAGTAGGAGGCTTAGATAATGCATAGAAGTAAAAGCTTCTATTTTCCATATGTTTATGTTCAAAGTAATAAAATTGTATGTATCCTATAGTGGGAAGTACTTTTTCGGTAGCGCGTGCAAAAATACTACTGGATATACATGCAAAAAGATCTGATCGATTGAGTGACAAGGACAGAACTGTATTTACAGTAGGATTTCATGTTTCATGGTTAAATAGCATACGTATTATTATGCAGCTTTTATACAACTTTCTGCTTTCGCCTATACACAGACAATTCTGTTGCTACCCGGACTACCCGCCACTGTAAGAGTATACCCGTAGATATTCATAGGGCCTTCTCTTTTCCACAACGCATACCAAAGCGCACATACCACACATAAAACGCAATCACTTTCTCTCAACATTCTCAATTGCTACTATTTCGGAGAAAATCCTTTTCCTGATTTTCTATGCTTACTTTTGTAGCAACATAGATGGCTCGAGAGCGACATTTCCCTTTCTCCTCCCAATCCATAGTCAACCCTAAAACTCATTGCAAAACAGACAGAGGCTTTCCTTCAAATTGTTAAATAGTGTCGAGTAATATTTGCATGAATTACGTTTATGGAATTTTGTATAAGGTAAATCTTGCTGTGTACCATAATTAAAAAATTCAGTACAATAGTTTATTATAAGTAAATGCAACAGTTTATTACAGTAGATTGGCAATATAATTTTACGTATGTGTTTGCGGCAAATCGAGAAATCAGGCAATTTCAAAAATGCCTAGGCAAATTGAGAAATTTGTACTGAGTTTTGGTTTCTGTGGTCAATTTTGAAGAAGACAAGTTAGCAGGTCATTTTAGACCAACTGGCATAATTCTAAAGTCACGGCTGAATCAGAAAAACCTCACTTGAATTATGTGGACCATTTCATTTCTAAGTTACATCATTTAATATGACGTAGCTCTTCAAAGTTAATAATTGTCATAATTTACAAATGAAATGGTCCACATAATTCAAGTGAGGTTTTTCTGATTCAGCCGTAAATTTTGAATTATGCCAGGTGGTCTAAAAAGGCCTGCTAACTTGTCTTCTTCAAAATTGACCACAGAAACCAAAACTCAGTACAAATTTCTCAATTTGCCTAGGCATTTTTGAAATTGCCTGATTTCTCGATTTGCCGCTAACATATGCATTACGACAAGCTAATTATGAAGTGGGTCAGTATTTCATCAAAATCTGTTTTAGCTTTTTACGAAATTACTCAAATTAGTGTATTGTGAGTCGTGACACAAACATAAATATGCCAGAGTTCTTAGTTGGCAGCTTAATTGTAACTAATCTTGAATTAAGTTTTGAGGAGAGTGCCACTACCAAAATATTCTGCTGCGCAATACATTAATGGAACTGTATTTTACTTCTGTACACCTTGTAAAACTATTTCGTAATTAAAGATTTCGAAATAGAAGAAAGATTTCGGTAGAAAACTTACTCAAAATTTTGTTATTGTTGGTAAAATATTTTTTAATATATCCAATAAATCTGGCAGCTCAATACAAACTCGATTCTTTCCAACAAAATATTTGCTCACAACTGAATGTAATCAGGTTTAGTATTTTCCTCAAAATGTTTTTAGTGGAATGCTTTTAACTGCAAGAGTAAGCATTCAACAAGTTCTTTTTAAGGGCATTTAAAATTGCAAATTTTAAAGCATGTTAAATAAATTTTAGTTCTGCAATGGATATTTTAAGTTCATATAATTTGATACTGCTAAACGAAAGAGTTTAAATTAAAAATGTATTTTATTCGTTTCACAGTTTTCGTTTCAAATAGCAGTGGCCGGTGACCCGGTTAAAGTAAAGAATGGTTTGTAAGAAAGCACTATAAAAATGTTTTATTTAATGGAAGCATGCACATAATGGATAAGTTAGAATGGAATAGGTGAGAAGGGAAGAGGTGCGTATTGTGTAGAGGCGTTTAATATTAATTAACTTTGAATGAAACAAACAAATGTATATCTGATGTAACCATTATAAAAGTAAATTAAGTTGCATTCTAAATTTTCGCTTTAATCAATGAATGCGAAGGCAGCAGGGCGAAAATGCCAGATTGATTGCTGATAGGGATTACTACAATTATACATAAATAGCGTTGTCAATTTACTACTTCTAAAGTATGATTACACACAATATGTAATTTGGAGCAAAAAATTTTGAGCAAGGTAAGGCAGGAAACAATGTCTACAAGAAAACCTTATTGTTAAAGAAATACGTATCTACATATCTATTTATTCAATGAACATTTTTTACGCTAACAACTTTTGCAGATGAAGAGCACCGACTGAAAGGGAAATGAGAGAACTGAAAAGTGAATGATAACAATGAGTGTGCCTAAAATAAAACCTGCGCTTGTGTAAGTGCGACTGGTGGATGTCATTTTTCAATAAAATATCGTTTGAAGAGTGTAGATAAAAGTTTTGGTAATCTGGACTGGTGATAGGAGTCGTACTGCTGAGTAGTTAATTTTATTCTGCCCAATATTAGTTTTAGCAATCAAGAAAAGCATGCAGTGAACCAGTTTTATTACTGGAACAATCAGCGGAGCACGCAATTTTTCTGTTGGATTGTTGGAAGCGCAGATTAATTATAGCCGAATATAATTACGTGGTAAGAAAGAAGCTGGCTAATAAGAGTAGAGAACAATAATAAGAACAACATTCCATTGCCTGCTGCATAATAACATCAGACAGGTAGGTAGGTACTCTATCCAGTACTCCGTATAGAGACATAAGCACGTGAAAGCATAAAAGGGAGAAACACCGACCCATAAACACTTGTATTGTTAGTCAGACCATCATTTTTACTGGGCTTATCAACTCTCCGCGTTTTTTGTCCACAAGAAGAGGCTAATAAAGTCCTATTTAAATTGAAAGTCAGAAATAACTTGTTCGTACATTGTTCGTGGCTCTGCTCCTCATTAAGGCTCTTCAATTTGTCTTAAAACAGTACCACATAACTATTATTTACCACAATAATAGACAGAAACAAAGCTCTTTGCACATTCATGCGTGGATAAACCATGAGACTGTAACAGATAAATGACTAATATTATATTTCCCCTGATATTTCATTAGACGAGCAATTATACACATTCTAGCTTCTACTATTATTCCAAGGTACACAACATGTACAATAAAGTATTAAGTTGCCACTAGCCAGCATCATCCAAATCCAAACCCAACCAATAGGTACACTTCCGTAGGCTATTGCCCAACTTATCTGTGTACAGTGCAACTCTTATGCAACACACGTTACAGATCCATACACTCCTAATATTTATACGCTACTTGCAAAGTGCACATGTATGGTTGAGGTGAGCGAGATGGAAATTTGAGACGAGACGATGCTAACGTGGCTAAGTGAGGATCAGGAGAGTTTTCGCAATGATAACAAACAACGTGAACGAACCAAATCAAATTAGCAAACCACCTGCAACTCTTTTAACTTCATCCATGAAGAGCTGTAAAGACTCAAATGTGCATCTGCGATGCGCTGCTAATCAACAACGCTTTCGCTCACTTCTCTTCTAACCTAATCTCCTTCCCCACACTTCAGAATCATGCCTACTTACTCTTTCTTGCTAACTGCGACTCTAATGCTGCTTAGACATCTTACAATACCAGAATTGCACTAGTCCACCCTTCAGAGTTACTTCAGTTCACCTAACTCCCTTCCTTTTTCAGTCTCACATTTTATATTTATTTTTCTGCTGTGTTTATTGTACACTAATAGCTGCGTGTGGCTCACTGATTTAGTTACTGTCGTTTCTTGCTAATTTCTCTGACATAGTGTGGCAGCGCACGGCAAAGTAAAAGCAAAGCTGACAAAGTAATTTAATATCAACTAGGCAATGCAATATTTCATGCATACATGCATTACATAACCTCCGAAACTTCTAGACATCAATCGCCAATATTAGCATTAACTAAGCCACTTTACAAGTTACACCAGAGAACAAGAACAAAGCAATAGGCTGAGATAATTGTTAGTCTGCTCACTATTTATTACGTACTGTTATAGCTCTGTAATATATCCACTTTGTGCATAAATGCATCCATTTAAATGGATACTGCTGAGAACACTAACCATAAGACCACAAATCAAAATACATGTACCGTGGAGCATACCATAATCATAATAAACCAAAATAAACCTTTGATTTTATAGACTACCATTATTACACATAGATAGCAGACACTAATAATCTTATAGGTATGTATATCCAGATGGAAACATGATCCTTCTAATTGAGAACTTATAATTTTATGCTACATCATCGGAAGCTGCTGCCAATTCGAACAACGCTCACCATTCACATTATACGCCTGTAAAATCTAATTTGTTTTATGTTTGAACTTTCGGTATTGAAGTCCACGTAATTGCTGTCAGAGATGTGATATGACATTAATGTTTTCATCATAATTCTTGAAATCATTAAGGTGAGCGTTATTTGATCAAATTAAATTTGCGGAACGAGGAGTCAAGATTAGTCAAATAAATTGCACATCAAAGCCTATCATATTTCCTCGTTGTTCATCGCTTATAGTTATCCATATCTAAAGTAATTTTTACTGGGTTTGCATAACGATAATTCTCATACGCTCAATTCTAAATTGAAAATAAATTGACTTTGTTGAAGATTTCTCCGAGAGCCGATTTTCAAAAAGTGGACAGTTTATCCAGTTGTTTCAGTTTAGTTTTTGCATGCTGAATACCAACAGATTTTGATTAGTCACGAATTCTTTGTTAAATGGGCTGAGATAGCCTTCTGCCGTTATGAGTATATATTTTGACCGTGAGTGGGTGACAATACGAGGCTAACTAATAAAATATTGGGAAAATGTGGTTCAATTTCCGCAATACCTATAAAAGTAACTATTTATGGGAAATAGTGTTTCGTAGAAGCAATCCCGCAAAGCATCGAAATGGATATTAAAGACAGAGGATATTAGGACAGTGAAGATGAAAGCAGTGTTCTTGTGTTCCAGGTATATCACACCATAAAGTTAAATTGTCTGAATGTAGACAGTAAGCCATTACTACTAAAATGCATGTAATAAAATCGTGTAGGACATGACATAAGGAATATTATCCGCGAGATACAAGAAAGTTAGAGTACATGTAAGTGGAGTGAAGATATTACTATTAGAGTTAACTGACTTTGGAAATAGAAGTATAATAACCTAGGAAGATAACTTAGATGATCGTAACACTGACAGTGAGCTGATTGAACTGACTGAACTGGCGGACAAGGCTAATTGTAAGACACGGCAGACTGTACCTAAATACTTTATAATAGTTATATATTAAGACTAAAGAACGTTATTTCATTATGGTAAACGGAAGGAATATAAAGAAACTTTGGTATCTGTAGTATTGTTCTGGTTCGCTATACGAATACTATCCTCTCGCTGTTTTCTTGGTAGCCTACTGTGTGCTGCAGAAGTTTATTGCAGGATTTTAGTAGTTTGTCCATACATCGGAATGAGAGGCATTGGATTTAGCATGGGGGAGATGCTCGATCCACTTGTTTGATAGTGAGACAGAGTGGAGTGAGTGTGTTGGTATGAATGTTGGTTGGAGAAGAAGAGGTTTGAGGGATTGGGCCACGAAGCAGGTTGAGTTGAGGCTAACTTTCCTTGATGTGTGCTATAATCTGTTTTGGTGTAGTACACACGAGTTGCACCTGAATCCAACTGTGAAGAAATTGGCATGTGCTCTCATCTTTCATTTTTTGAGGCTTGTAGCTCATCAAAGTTGAGATCTAGATCTAAGCAAGCAACTCTAGACAAACCAAGTGTGACTGGAACAAGTCTTTCTGACTTCTTATTCCATTACGGTGTAGCAATACCAACGAACCAACGCGTGCTTCATACAATCCTACCCCGTTTGAATTAAGCTAACTAACAATCCACATAATAATAAATATTAAAGCACGAAAAGACTGCTCACTTCTTCACTTCAACTCAATTCTCAAGAATACACTACAAGAATAGAGCGAGTACGAGTTTCAGTTAGCTATGTTGTATGGAAGGGTGTAGGGATATAGAGCTATGTAATATGGGAATAGTATGTATGCATAATATAAGTTTGTGAAGTGAGCATTGAGGATATAATGACATGGGATTGGCTTTGGCACTGCTCAACTTCTCTTTTTACGCAGAACACGGCTTTCTGACTCTAAATATCTCTAATCTTGTCTCATTGTCAGTAAGTGTGGCGTAGCCTCTAATTTCCTTGCTCTATCTTCAGTATCAAAGTTCACTACCTACTTATTCTACCTAACTTGCTGAATTACCATTTTTTCCTACTACGATACGATGAAGATACGACTCTCGTGCGGAATAATCTTTCTTCATAATTCTATTTAATTCCGAATAAGTATACGGAGGAATATTATCAAATTCATGAATGGGTACCTCACTGTATCGGCTGACGGAAAACTGACATTACATGTGTACAGACAGATCCACACTGGAATCCCATTCTGCTTTCTGTCTCCCCTCACGCCTTATTATTATGCATACACTTACATCACTCCATACATTCCTTATTTCATTCTTTCTATGAAAATAAGGAGTTTGAACTGCTCTGTAGTAATGTCTGGCTACCTCTCCGCGGCCCTGCCTCCCATTACCTACAGATGCAAAAATGATAAACCCATTGCACTTTCCAACACATTGCTGTATTTAATTCTATTAACAGTCACAATGTACTTAAGTCTAGTCGCTCCTTGTTACCGTAGCCCCGCCGAATCAAGACACCCATGGTGTTTTTTCTCATTAAGGCGTGATACAGATAAAAGCAGTCGTATTAAATGCCCCCATAAAAACTCAAACCTCACCATCTTTACCTCATAACTTCACTTCCTCATCATGCATAATTAATTCTATCCAGCCACACGAAACTTTCATTCAGAATCAAGGCTTTCAATCACTCCTTTATATCTTTCTAGGCTTGTAGTTCACGTGACCAGGCATACCTACCTGGAGTCATGTAAACCATTTTGTAAAGACCATCCATCTGTTCTTACAGGAAATACTAGTAATTACAAATAAAGCTCAAATACATTCATTACGTCCCTAAACAATCTTAAGCAATTCTGTAGTGTGTACTTTGCGTATAGGATGTCAATAACTCGCAATCATTCTACAGCTATTAAGATAAAACCAAATGTTATCGGTCAATGAACATAAGAAGTAATCTTAATCCTCATTTTAAATAGAACTATTTACGTTGTGGAAAACGTATTTTTAAGCTTTTGTTTAAATATATCCCTGTAGAAGGAAATCTCATGAGGCGCCTAATTGTTTAATTGTCTAAACTTTTCATACACTTTCTTTTGGGTCTTTTGTCAGCAATGTCTACAATAGCATTAGATTATTGGAATATGAAAATTGGTACTTCCTCGAGTGGATTTTGTTATGCTAAAGAGCATCATTCTGAACTTAATCTTCTTTTAACTCAAAAGCAAAGTTGACCACAATTTTCATTGTGTCATTTGTGGATAATTAAGTATTGTATACAGTCAGCGATAAGAAAAGGTCAGAAATATCGTATGATCGGTCTTCAATTTAACACCAATGTTATGAACATAATAAATTACTAATACTGCCATATTATATGATAATGAGGACCAACAATACGAGTTTTATGAGAAGCTCTTCCTGTGAGGAATCGCATACAATTCCATACACAAAACAGCATAAGTAGGGAAATGCGTACACTAATAAGATTAGATCGAACAATAAACATCCTGACTTAAATGAAGTAAGAGAAGACGCTCTGGATGACCTGTCTGCGACTCCAGTCTTTCCTCTGGTAGAAATCGCCGTCTTTCAGACACTAAAAGAGATACGTGCCACAGGAACGGTTTACAAATGCACATTAGCATTGCCCTTAAGTCAAGGTCCATCAACTTTGCCTCTGCGACTACTATGTGGGCAATAGCAGGTAAGGTAGGGAAGGCACTAAAATTTTAATGGATGTAATTATTAATTATTACTTATTATCTGAAATTGGAGACTGGAGACACGACTGAGATAGTCCAGGCTTTAATAGCAGAACAGAAATGAAGACTTGTAAATTATATTTGATATTGTGTTTAGCCTGGGAATGTTTTACATTTAAGTTTCTCTCAAGTCGTCCGTCTTATTGTTACGGCAGAGTATGAAACCACAGACCTCTGCTTTTGTTATTCTAATAATTAAAAATCATTCAGTGACTTCCAATATTGAGCTTCTAACTCCGCATTACGCAGTGCAAACTGGTAATAAAGACACTAATTGTGTTTTGGTTGTATAAACGAAATACTTGAGATTATAAGCTGTTCACTTTGATTTGGGATACAATGAATGGTTGAAAAGATGCTAAAGGAAAAAATATGTATTGTTAAATAAATACATAATGTCTGTAATATCTTTTGTGTAGACATGAGCATGTGAATATAATATACACGAAGGTAAGATTAATAAATCCGTAGATTACTTTGATGTGTTATTAACATACAATATATATTTGAATATATGATTTCCTTTCAAATTTACCTGAACAAAGGAATAAAAAAGAAAGGATGCTAAGCTATCACAGATTGATCTTTATATATTAATAGAACTTATTTTAAATTGCTCATTGATTGGTAATGAAGAAGATTCTTACAATTTACCGAAATGCTATAAGCGGTGAGAAAATAACCTCGAAATGACCTTAGGGAACTTAATTTTAAAACCTTAATGAAATCTTGCAAAACTGGAGGAAAGTTCAGTGTTCAGGAAATTATTCTTTAAGGAGTAGGTATACTGTTTATTGAGACTATATAGGCTTGCAAGCCATGTCCAGTGAGTACCATATCATTATAAACAACCTGAATTGAATTTTTGCGGTTCTAAACCCAAGTTCATTCATAATTAATTGGGAGAAGTAGAAAAAAGTGGAATAATTTGCATTTTTAGATTGTAGAATTTATATACCTAATTTAGATAGTGTAAATCTGTCTGCGGACTCAGAATTGATGAGTGAATAATTTTTTGAGAGCGGAAGTGAAATTAAAAATAGGTATCTAAGATGTGCTATGGTTGTATTGTATACCTGTATTAAATGCGTCAGTACATATCAAATGAGATCAGCGTGTTATGAATAGTAACAAATTATTTTTAGTCAAAGGTTTGTGTAGGATAATACCTAACTGGTTTATTATCTTAGATTTTCTATGAATATGTACTGTTGACTGATCTAGGAGCTAGAACCGACACTTGAGACGGAGGCGATTTAAGCGTAACAATTGTACCGATATGGATGTACTAATTGTAAGATTGTACAGACTGCTTTAGTAAAGCATCTTCATTAAAAAGTACACAGTGGTTTTTCAGCATTATATGTTGTTGGAATTCTACTTTGCTATCTTTGAACAGTGAAAAAGTTGCTTTGACCTTTGAAGCGTAATGTGGTTGTGTTGTCACGAATTCAGGCAAAAATCACAATTAAAGGAAACATCCCATCCCTGCAATACTATTGCACATCTGGCCACCAGGCCATGCCATATCGTACATATTGATCATTCGACATTAAAACAGAAGTTCAAAATAAAAAGGTTTGTTAAAGATAATAGCCTAAAGAAGTGCGAACTGTGTATCGTTAGTAAAGATAGGGATTTAATAGGGCTCTATGAGATGTGCATGCACAAGTACCTATATCACTATATACGACAGAGCAGCAGAGGAGAAGAAGCTAAGAGCAATATCCACGTATACACACTTAGGCAATTTATTGTTTGGTAGGAGCTCATATGATAGATTGAGGTTTATATAATTATTTACGGTTGAGCACAGGAGTAGTGTGCATGGTACATGTGTTCTGTACAGTGGTGGCAACAGATAGTAGTTTTGTATTTTTGTGAGCATAACAGAGATGAGATAGTAGTAAATAGGAGTAGAGGCTAAGTAATCTGCAGGCCAGAATGAAAGTAATGAATATAATAATGGAGAATAATTGTGATTAAGCGAATACGATAAAAGGTGGATGAATGGGAAGATAGTAAGGAGATGGACTTTGGAAGAGATCCAAATAAGTCTTATTTAAGCCGAATGGGCGCTTGTTTGCATCAAGTGGCACAGTGTCTATTATTGTTTGTGAGTTTGAAATTCTCCAGCTAAGTGCTTCGTTTTTCATACGAACACGCTCACACTCAAACATTTACCTTAACTTTTTAGCAAACGCTTATCTTAACATTTTCCTTAATACTTTACATGCATACTACTGTCAATGGGATAAAGGAAGCTACTTTTTACTCAAAGTGGAATCTGTTCCATTTCACGGCTTCCTCTCCCAACCCAAATCATATCTATATGCAGATTCCACCACTTAGTTTCCCCAATCTCCACTTTTCCTTCGGGGTTAAATGAGAGTTACTTTTATCCTCTAACGAAAGATATGCCTCAAAAACTGTACAACACGCTTCATTGTACTCTACTCCCTATAACCAGATCGCAGTCAGACATATGTCACAGTTTCATAAACCACATTTCATATTTTGAGAACCATTTCAAAATTTACTCACCTTTTTAAATTGTAAATACCTTTCCTTTGATTTACAATTACTGCGTTTCTGTTTTTTTATTCAGTTGGACTATTAAGTTCCATCAAATAATATACTTCTTTGGGCTTAACAGGTTTGTATAAGCTAAATCTTCCTTCTTCCTGAAAAAGCATTAAATCTTTTGTTACATAAAATATGTTATAACATCGTATAAAATGCTTAGTACTAGCATCAGTAATTAAAGTGGGAGTCTAGCTGAGAGTGTTTTCTATTGTACTGCAAAGAACCACTAAATACCATGTTTACGTCAACACGCATTAGAATATATCTTTGTCTTAATTCAGATGGTTAGATTTCCTTAATAATTCTCGATACAATCTTGGTTTGTTTATCGTCTTGTAATTAAGGCAAAAATTCGGAATATAAAATTATTTTTCTTGCTCTGTAATTGCTCTTGTTAACACTGGTAAATTAAATAATTTGCTAAAAATTCATTAATAAGCTTGATTCAAGGACAATTTTCTTTTCGCATTCATACTGAGATGAGATGTAATCACCATTTGAACACCTATAGTATAGTTAAGTACAAGACAAACCTTCAATATCGAGGTTCTAAAAAACAAAGTTCTAATGATGGACAAAATGAGTTAAAAATCTGCTAGACGGGTAACGATAAGGAGACGCTCATTTGTCAATTGATCGTGCATATACTCACAAACATCTTTATACAGAACATCAGACAATAATTTATTTTTCAAATTATCATAATTGCAAAATATAGGACTTATTATATTTCGAAACCTACTGCCATTATTTCTGTCTCTGAAATTAAAATAATTTTGAAAAACGATAGATTTATATGCAGATTTGAATAGAGAAAACAGGTTTTGAATTTTTGTATAAAAATTCATTCCTCAAAATCTGCGACCCAGAAAAACATTTAAAGGTATGGATGTTGTTGTAGTAAAACCGTAATGTGGGAGATTGGAAAATATTTAAATAGAGTTGATAAATGTAAATGGCAGAGTGTGCTAGTAAATAGAAAGCCAGCAGAGTGGAAGTTTAGCGTGCTGTGAGGATTAGATATAAGTAAAATAAATTAGGTAAGCACACAGAAGGAGAAGTGAGATATCATAGACTAGTTGGTTCGTGTTCCAGTTGTGCTTTATAGTTATTTATAGATATAATAAATAATATAAAATGTGTGGTGATAATAGCAAAGTAGTAGTAAGGAGCAAGGTATTGTATGCTAATCGTAAGTTACTTATTACTTTTACGATTACAGAGATGAGAGTCAAGCGGCTCAGTAACGTAATGCAAACGGGCAATGAAATGATGTCGATAGGTACATGTTTTATTTTTACCATCTACTGCACAACTGGTAAAATTAATTACTTATTGAACAATGAATAATTATTACATAGGTAAAGGTACCATTGCAGTATTCTATATTTTCTGTTAGCTTTGTATTCCCCTTTTAATCCACTAAAACGTGTATCTTTAAAATTCAGCATTTTTACTTAGTACACTACACTTACTTCATTATAAACAAGTTCTAACATAAATAGTACTGCTACAATACAAATATCAAAACTGCGTTTCTCGCTGTTACACTTTATTATTACAGATTATCGCAGCCAAAGCTCCAGCCATAACATTTTGCAGATGCTCTAATCTGTAAACTACTGTAAACTTAAGTAATACAAATCTACATCCTTCAAGACCTTCTCAAATATTAATATTTTCCTGTGCATTATTGTAATAAACCTTTTAATTTATCGTAATTATTGCAGTACCCTTGAAACCCATTTGAAACTTAACCTGTTTGGTTTAAAATTTCAGGTGAATATTAAACTGAGATGTTTAATTTGTACCAGTTAGGTTATGATGGGGAGAAATGGCAGTGGTAAATACCTGGTAAAAAGAGTTGGACTCTGCAAAGTGGTTTATAAGTATGGAAGTGTTTCTGGTTGGGATGACTGGGTGGCATGGTATACTAGGCTCTCCTGTACTATAGCATAACAACAGAAGCAAGTTAAGATTTTATTTCGCGAAGCTAATAAATGGTTTTACTTCTTGACTTCTTATGTCTTATAATTTAATTTTTACTTGCATTACTAGTCTTACTACTTACCAGTTATGAAACAGTGACTGGTTTCGTTTGGTTTAGAATGGAGTAGATACATTAGGCAGAGTGAGGCAGAGGAAATGGAGGAAGAGTTTTAAGAGCAGCGGAGCAAGAGCAAGCAGAGTCAGAGTTACGTTGAGTGGAGGCAGAAACACAAAGACTCCACTCCGTCCACACCATACTCAATACTCACTACTAGGACATCACAATCAGTTATTCTCTCAGTCTCACTTTACTACTACGATCAGGCAGACCAGACGGAACAAAGATTTGCGCAATACGTGCATTAACACCGTAGTTAAACAAGAGCCGAGTAGGAACCACAAATGCAGACATTTTAGGCAACCGGAGAGTGAAGCCAAGTAGTAAATATCCAAATCTCTGTTTGTGTGAGTTCCGATTTATTTACCGTAGAATATTACCAATACATTTTGCTACTCCTACTTTCCACACTCAGATCCCTACTAATCGCAAGTATCCGTGTCCAAGTCAGAACGAGAAAAGAAGTGTTCACAATCTCCAGTTACCTGTTCTTTGTATTTGTTTAGTGCATTATGTGATTGAAAACAACAAGTTACGAAACAAGTAAAAACGGTAGGCGAGAATCTCGTTGCACGATGACATAACGACCACTGAATAGAAACATCTCCGTCAGCTCATCATACACAATAACCATGGCTTCCAAGAAATCTCACACCGGCTTCCTCAGCCTGGTTATCCTCATCTTGAATACCTTCAATCAAGGTTAGTCATTTTATGAACTCTCTCCCAAACCCTTCCACTTTCCATCACCGTGGCGGGTATGTCATGTCTCTCCTCTATCTCTCTATCCCCCTCCAATGCAACGTGCTCACACATAAATTCACTCGGGATCTGTATCACACAGAAACAGCAAAGCAAAATAAAGCAACTGGATAACAAACAGTTCCAAACACACAGGATAAACTAAAGTAAACCATTCAGCACACATATGTGCTTCTGTTTCAACGGATTTTTCCATTCTTACATCTTTGTTCGTCAAAAGTACGGATCTATTGTTCTCCTAAGCTTCATTCATCCCTTAACGATATGCAATATCTAATTATACTGTACGATCTGCATATACACTACACATAATCAGTTGTAACGCAGGATAATATCCAATGAAATTCAACTGCAACACAATATTAATCAGCTTTCTTCATTTTACTGTTCGTTCTGCGGTGTACTACGTATGTAGCAGTAGTAATAAATACATTACATACTTGCATTGTATTGGAGACCATAATAGCATAGGTGGCTTGCTTGGTTTAATAGTCAGGAGTATAATAGGAATGGAAACCCAACGAAACCATCTGCGTCTAGCCAACATTTGGGAGTTGGAACAGGAGAATAAATGCAATAATGTAAATAAGTAATGAGTTGTAGGTACTTGAAAAATAATTTCAACACTTTCAATAGCTTAACTTGCGTATGTTCTGTATATCGGCTTAACGTATTGTTTTGACCTGTGGAGGCCGAATGGTGCTATCTGATCTGATATTAAATACTAGTATGTTTACGAAATTGTTATCGTCTAAACGCTTAGTGTTTTTAATGCTCAATATTCTCTATGTTCTGGTTACGATGTTCCGACTCAGCTTTTCGTTTCAATAAACACTTAAGCTGCACCCCTTCATTCCTAGTGCCGATTTCTTAAAAGTTCTCACTCTATTCCACCGTACAGATAGCACCGAGTGTATCTTTCTAAATATTTATTGTAATCTAATTCCCCTTAGAGCTAGAAGTGTCAATGGACGTGTAATTTGTGGCAAAATAAGTAGCTAAGACCTGTTACAATTATTATTTGAGCATTATGACCACTTCTTGAGAGGAAAACAGCAAAAAATGTATCACAATGCCCTTCATGCTTTAATAATATTCTGTGTAATAGTTTTTAGCGATAAGTCCATGTCAGACCAAGATAATAATTTAGTGTGTAGTGTACTATTACATATTAGAGACCAATTTATAAAGCAATGCTTACAAAGGCTCTTTCAGTACCACAGCTATTTACATTGTTAAAAAGTACAACATTCATATCGCGAAGACGTAACGTATATGCTGTAGAAGGATGGCAATTTTTTGGCAGTTTTCCTAGACTTAGGCCTCTGGTTTCTAGTGCTGACAAATAAGTAAATTATAGTTTCTGGTATCAGTAAAAACACAATTTTTGCGTATTCATCAATCTTTAAGTAAAGCTTTCTTTTCAAAAGTGTGTTATGTGAGTCTGCATAAGTCTCCTCTTGTAATGTGTACATTCATTCTTTCAGATATGTTTTTTTGCTCCTTTTCTTCCCTCGTCGGTCATTCCTAACATAAAACATACTTAATATTTACAAGTAAAAATAATGCTATTCTTTCTCGCTGGGTTTTTGTGCTTATTATGTTGCACGGAATTGAATACTGCAACTTGGATGACAAACGTTAATTTGTTAGGTAAATGAATTTCAGTGTGCAAAATGCGACAGTGAAAAATGCTTATCAGGTTGCAGGAAACCGCATAGGTATACGAAACTCGCACAATTCAAGTAACCCTTTCTTTACGAACAGATTGACCTTTACAAAGTTTGTTGCATTTTATCTACTTTTTCTGACTGTGAGTAGCTGCAGTATAACACAAATAATAATGTGTATGTTGTGTACTACTGCAGTTAGTGTATAATTCATATTTGCCAAGTACATCCAACCAAATCAGCATAGGTGAGACCAAGTGTATTTGCTGGGCCTGAAAACTAAAACTCACTATACTATAGGGAAATAAATTCATTGAATTCATTCTGCTATAAATAATAAATTCTCGGGATTTTTATGAAGCTGCTCTATCACTGTTCATATACCTTACCGTTTTAGTGTTTTTATTTTTAATACAAATGCATTACGGTTTTGTTGTGGTTGAGTAACATGTGGAGGGCAATGGGATGCTAGTCCTCCATACTAACAGAATTATCTACAAATTTTCCTAGTTGCCACAGAAGATCGTATTTTAGTCAATGTTCAATTAATGATTTATGCTCCCGGGTTTTTACAATTATTTACAAAATTCTTCGCATAAATCTTATTATTGTGTTTATTTACTTTAGATTGTTTGAAACACTGTTTTACAAATCCAATTATATGTACAACTTATTTGAAAATGGAATACACAGTTTTGTAGTTCATCTTATATCTCTTACTAGGTATTCTGTAGGTCTGTGTGTAGGCACCGTTACCAATATCATCTTCCTGAATGTGCATATAATTATAGTGCAACACTTGCGTTCAATGCCTTTGAAAATGACAACTGTATACACGTACGTGTCGTAGCAAATTATATGATCTTGCTTATTATTTATGGCTAAATAGATTAAAAGTACTTTAACACTTAACACATACACACAGTGGCGTAACTCCGTTACGCAGTTTCTTCCTTGGAACTGTACCAATTATTTAGCAGTGTGCAGGTAGAGGTATAGGTAGGTACCAATGCTTGTAATTAAATTTCATTAATTACATTACCGTCTCCAGAGGAAAAACTATGGGCAAGATATTTATTTCTCTTTTCGGAAGTGTAGACTTCGTTTTATTAGAGTATAAGGTAGATTCTTTTCCATAGAATTAAATACATGCCATTTGAAGGTATTGTTGTGAATAATGGAAGTGTGAAGTAGTAGAAGAAGAGTAACTATGTAGGACTCCATAAAAGAATTCGCAGAATTATGGTTAGCACTACTTGATGTTCTTTCTTTTCAGGCATTTATGTTCCTTGAATGAATGAAAACCCAAGCCTACTACTGTAATAGTAGGTTGCTTCTACTCAGTCAATGTAGCAATCGGAACTGTCTCTTTCTTTGAGACGATGAATAAACCCGTGGGTGTGTGGTTTGGATACCTTTTGAATTTATACTTGAATGGGTTAAATGATCCACATAAAGCACAATGGACAACCCTTTCATCCAAAATACTAGCAATATCAAAGCCATAATGATTTAATTTGACAGGATAATTTCATTAAATTATATTTCTCAAATTTAAAATTATTTTAAGGTTGAGGCATTGGAGGTAAACTCGTGAAAGCTTCAAGTTCTTGTTGTTACGCCTCTGAACACATGCCAAAACTGGAAAATAAGCAATGACTTGGTTCTAAGTTTTCAGTACTGTTTAGTTTAGTTGAGATAAAGTGAATAGCCATATTATTCTTGTAAAATCAAAGTGTTTTACAATTTTTGAATACGCGTTGAGTCTTTGTTATGCCAAGGAAGGTATATTCAATGTTTGGAATAGGTTTCGTTGAAATAATAAAAATTACAGCATGGCTCATTCGATCTTCGTTGGCCTGGCAGAGAACAAGAACACTTGGAATTGAATAGGAACTGAATGTAGAAAACATGATCAATCTTTGTTCTGGAGCGTTTTGACGTGACCTACGTATGTGTTCATATAGAATGCAGAATAAAGTGTTTTTATGTAAACTAACACAGTAACTGTAACTGGCTTTGCATTGGCATTCAGGCAAATGCCATGTAATATTGTAGTTTACATGTTTTCATAGCTTTATACTTTTCTATTGAGCTACCTATTCACTAACAATAGGACCCAAGCATTGAAAATATTAGATTCTTGCTCGCTAATGCATTTATGGATTTTCCTCGCAGACACGCAACACATATTTGAGCGGAAGTTGTACGTAACACTGCAGCACTGATCACTTACATGTATTTCTACCTGCTCCAAAAGTGATACCTACCACGTACCTTTTTTAAAGCTTTACAATCGAAATCTCTTATAATCCCAAAGACCTTTCCCCTATAAATCATCCATTAATAATCCTTCATATTTATATTCATGTGTTACAAAGATACAAAATTCATTGGGTTAGCTTTTTCTAATGATATTTCTGTGTTGACTTATGCTTTTCCTTACTAAATTTATTAGGCTAAGGTGTATCTGTATATACCTTCAGCTTTACATGTAATTTTAACTACCCTAAACAGACCCCAGGTGATTTGTTCCCCCTCAAGTGCAAATCATTACAACACGTTAGTCTATGTCATTGCAGTAAAATATTAATAGAAATAGATTAGTAATTATTTCACATACTGTTTACAAACTTTACCGGTGCTTAGTAAAAGCAATCGACTTTAATTTATTTTTACTTCTCAATACTCCAAAATTAAGTATCAATTTTCCTTTTGGAGAAACAATGAACACACAGCATTTTTCACTCCAAACCTTAAGAAGCTGCGATTACAAAAAATATTTTTCCACAAATTCACGGAATCAATAATGATGTAAAAAAGCGAATACGGTCAAGTAGTAATGCTTTTATGTTATGTATGATGCATTGTCAATTTCATAAAGGCGAAGGGAAAAATCTCATTGTCATAAATATGTGTACATAGTATATATGTAGAACGAATGAATGGGCAAGTATTGAATCAAGGCTTTATTTCTTCAAATCAGTCCTTGAGTTAGTTCTATGCACATTTGGATGCATTAAGAAAACTAATCGGAATCGAAGATTTAGTTTTACCTACCTGAAATGAATACATCTATTTAACCTCAATCGCATTACTGACAGTATACTAAGCGAAAATTGTTTTCGTTCGAAACTAGATTGGATGTTAACAAAGACTTGTGTTGACTCGGGCCACGGTTTATATAGAAATTTAATCTAGTTGTGCATACATGGGAACAATAGACAATTTGCCTGGAAAGGCGACCAGTGTTCATAGTCAGTTATTTATGAGGAAATAAAAATAAATGAAGAGCACTGATGAGCAGGAGACATCATCTGCTTTGCCGTACCTAAAGGGCATTGTAAGGACTTCAGGGGGATTAGTAAGGTCTGATTCTTGACTTCTTCCTCGTAATGGAAATGAGATTTAGCACTATAGTCGATACTTATTACTCTGTTGCTAAAAAGAAAAACTGTCTCCCTATGTTGTTTGTTTCTGTTCGCAGTCAATATTGTGCACACAGATAGAATAATAATGGTGTCTAATGCATACACGTCAACTTATGTAAACGAACCGCGTGCGTTGCTGTCATGCTATATTTATTTATGTTCGTTTTGTAGTTCGTAGCGTAATGTTCCATGGCAGGATTATGTCTTACATTTTGCATTGCGTCAATTGCGGATTGTAGTTGTAGTAAACACCACTATAAATATAAGTGATTTATAAAATTACGACATAATGGGGAAACTATTTATTTAGAATCAGAGGTTATTCTAGTCCATGTACAATCTCAGATATAATATGGCTTTTAAATAAAAAACACACAATGCGGGAGCATACGATACTATCTGGGTCCTTAAAGTGTGCATTCTGTAACAACTCTTTAACAAGCGCAAATATTTACTTGTCAGAGCCAAGTACACTGAAAGTGAAAATGTCAGAATACTGTTTGCATGTAGCGTCGAAATAGGCTTATGCTTTAGCAGCCCAAATTATTGAATCTCCATACCAAGTTTTAATTTTTGTCCGAAATATTTAACAAATATCATAAAATGATTCCATATGTTAACCACCCCGCAAGCTTACCACCCCAATGGAAATCACCCTTAGAACACCACACAAAAATCACCCCACATGATGACTGAATGAGCACTGAAAACATTAATCCCCACTCACCTTGTTCATTAATGCACATACCTAGTTTGTTTAAAGAGCGTTTTAAGTAAACATTATTTATTAGTATTACTGTTATTATGGACTCAAGATAACCGAATTCTTGGAATTTTCCATATATTGAGCTAGATATGTGTAACCAGTTCTATATACTTGACGGATAGGTGATTAATGTTGACAAGAAGTGGAATATGTTATGAGGGTATTGTAAAGAGGTTATGTAAGCGGCTTAAGCGGATAATACAAGGAGCCACACAGTGAAAGTTGTTGATTACTCAGCAAAAGCCTTGTGAGTATTGTGTACATCTGGATTTTGCAGAAGAGGAATTAGTGTATCTGCTGTCAAGTGTCAAGTGGATGTAAATGTGAGAATAAGTGCCCTCTGCGTCCCAGTGTATAATTTGATCTAAATAATTGTTAATTTTATTTGAATGCCATGGGTTGCAATTATCCATTAAACGGCAGTGGGAATTGGCGGCCGGAGCGATGGAATTAGTCCAGTGCTGATTCACAGCGTTGCTGACGCTAATTTCGAGAGTCGCATGTTCTTGAAAGAGTTTTAGCACGTCATCGTTGGTCAGCGTAATATTTGACGTTTGTTGGTTGTATTGTTATTACGTAGACTGTTATTTGGGAGTCACATCGAATCTGAGAGAAACCCCGGGCGAAGTAGAATTGAATGATACCGTGTTTTTTGTCACGGAATTCACGTTTCACACAGTCGGAAAGTGTGTGGGCGTCTTTCTTTCCTTGGCTTACAGTTACACAAGTTCGAATTTACGATTGCTTTTCCCTTCTATAGACTCTGCTAGTTTAATAACTAAGAAAATGGCACTCCCCTCAGTTTCCCATAATTCCGCATTCCCCTCTCTTTCCATGGAATACATCTAAATAGCACGTTCAATTCTAATAGCCATTCCGATTTATTACTCAGGATGTAAATTATACTCCCTTTCGTTTTAACTAATAAGTGTTCGCGTAATGCAACTTTTATAACATGTCCACGTTATTCTAAATAAATGTTCTACAATTTTGCAAAGAAAATACTTATGCTTTCTGCTAAATGACGTAAAGGTCACTACGTAATGTACGTGTGTGATGAAAGTACAGAATTAACAAAGAAAAATCAAACGCTTTAACTCCAACTTTAAACTCCAACCGATACGACAACTCTGTCGTTTCATGTGAACACTTAAACAATTCTAGTAGATATATTTACCTTCTACAGTACACTCAATTCATATTAATACTATATATAGGACGTTAACACTAACGGTATACGTCACCTCTGCTGAACAAGGATTGCGAGTAAGTAATAGGCTTACTACAGTATTATTTAATTATTAACTTGTGTGCAAGTTCAATTAATCTTTCACCAGCATTAATACACAGTAAGTGATAATGTTTCATTAAAAGTAATAGGTTCACAATCTATCGTTGCTTTCACTTCGTAGATACAAACGTTGTACCGTCCAAATGCAAATTACTAAAAGACACTATTCACTTAAGAGTACCTACTTTACAATTTACGGTGTATTTCGTAAACATCAGATAAGGTTCGCTAGGTACATTCTTTACGTAATAGCTATTACGTATTATGCTTTGCTTAGGTACTAGCTAAATACAACTCAAATGCAATTATAACTTGTCCAACGCCTCAATGCAACTCCATTCGTAATAGTATATGATTTTGCTGTCTTAAAAGGCTACAGGACAAAAAACCCATACTATCACTTAAAACATTAGTTTTAGTAGCATTACTTAACAAGTGTGAATGATTCAGCACAGGTTTTCTGTGAGACAAATATTCTTACTATTTCTCTCTTTCTCTGATTTTACAAAGATTTTCTACAAACTTTCATTCTCAAGTGAGTAGGAAGAACGCAACCAACCGACTGTGCTGAAAATCGAAGACAATGAATTATAGGAAAAGTACACTCGTTATAATAAAAGCGACAAGATATACAGCACATATAACAGATAAATAAATGTTTTTAATAAATATATGAAATTTTTATCCTACTGGCTTTGACAATACGCCGAAAAGACAATATAGTCACACTAAAGCCAAACCCACACGCGTGCTGCATTACATGAGGTTTATGGCCAGACAGACTTGACATTTTATTTACAATGTTTAGCGAACCCCAAGTCTTCACACACAGACTTGATCTGATAAGATAATTATAATACCACCGGCTATAGCTATTCACAAAATGCGGCACTACTGTATGTAGTGTTTATGGCAAACACTATACAATAGTAGTTGTAATACCCTTCCTTATATGCGTTGTAAGATTTTGGTTCGTTTATTATATTGTTAGTTTATAATAAATATTTATAAAATGATAATAATGATCCCCATTGTATCTATTACGCTACACCCCAACTGATAAGAGACTAGAAAGAAAGTGTAAAGAATATTTCTCACATTTCATACTTTCATCTGTCCCTTGGACAATACAAGGTTTCCTAATAATTTCATATTGTTAAGACTTCGGGTTGAGTTGGCGAGAGGGAGAGTGTAGAAATGGTGGAAAATACCTCCTAAGGCTGCATTATGGACATTAACATCCCTCCTCCATATTATTTAATACATCCCTAAGGGCTTTCATTTTAGTAGCTAAAATCTTCTACTTTTGCAAACACAACATTTGGCAAAAGCCGGTCTATGGGTATTAAGTAACTTAAATAGCAATAATCAGTAATTATTACCAAGGTAGGAACACATTCAAATACTTTCACTGCCATACTTATTTTGCTATCATCGCTCCCACGTTGCAAATGTATGACTGTTAAGCCGTAAAAGTGCTTTGGTGATTTGTTGCATTTTAAATTGCTGAAACTAATACAAAGTTCATAATAATAGGCTATCGGGCTAAACTGTAACACTGCAGTCTGTAATACTACACTTTGTAATACAGTGCAGTTAAGTAATAAAAATGAATGTTCACAATATTAACAAGTAACCTTTTAGGCAACTTCTATATAATTTCTAACAGCCGCCCTTGTAAATTTGTAACCTTATGGGGTACTGTTAATACTTTTGCAAAATTGCTCTAAACAGATTATAAGTAATTCAACATGGTTGTATTGCAAACATTAGTATTAGGTTGCAACTCTAATGTAAAGTACCTATGCTCATTAAATTATACTTTGTCCTGACGGATAGTGTTACCTTGGGCCAACTGGCAGAGTAGTAACTGTTTATCCTACTCATAAGTATCAATTCCAAGATGCAAACTGGATAACGCAGTTTTCTGTGTTGCATTAACTATTTGCTGTATCTGGATTGTTGGAAAGCCATAGAATACGTAAACAAAATATTATGTAACTACTTATGCTGCTGACTAAAAATATTTTAAGGTTTCTCATCGAAATTTCTCTGTATCTTTGCATCTTAAATTAAAAATGGGTTTGAATTCAATTACATCTCATTTAACGATATAATCCGATTTTTAGTATTTCAGGTATTGGTATTCTCCGTTTTAAAAGAACTAGTACAAGCAATAATTAATGACTCCGTGCAGAAATGCGTAGGGCAGCTACTGACATAAGAGTGCCTGTTATCAAATGCGTAATCTTAAGTACAAAAGCTACGCGTAGTCTTCCAATTTTTCAGTGTGCCCCGATTTGTTTTTGTAAGATATATAGGAGTAGAAAATATTTTCTCAGTACATTGTTAGGTTGTGAGATGTTGAAACGAAACAAGATTGAAGGGTGTGATAAGCTCTATGGCTGAGTATATTAGAGAGCATTGCATGTGATGTCGTAACGCACAGATTCGATAGGAGATTTTGGTAAAACATGAGAAAGCTATGTCATGTGTGTCAATAGTAGGTGAGGTGACCATTGTGAGTACTCATTCTGTATTTCACTATTAATTTATTTTTTGCAATCTGACTTTTGTGTCTTTTTGCAATAGTAAAAATAGTATAGATAGAAATAGAACGTATAAATGTAATGTATGGGTGAACATAAATATTGCATTATACTAATATTAGTAAATGTTGGTAATTCTAATCCTTAAATCACAGGGAGCTGGAGAAATGAAATAATAAAAGTTGTACATGAGTGAAATACTTTCTGTTTTTAAGTGTTCTTTAGAATTCTGTTTGATCGCATAGTACGATGGCAGGTAAAACAATGTTGAGGAAAGTGGGACTTTCTTGTAATGAACAGTGAAGTGTGCTGGACGAGATTATTGCGTGACAGACTAATATTTTACTCTTCATAGTACGTACTAATCCTGCAGTGCCTACATAATCCAGTAAACTCGAAAGTTGCACATAAAACTGGTAAAATTACATACAGGTTACACTACTAATAGCCCACCTTTGCTTCTTGTGATACTTGACGCTTGGTCGACTATTTATACTTATTTCATGGAGCTATTCCGTGTTTCGTTTGCTTGACTTTGACTCTGAGGCGAAGGACTAGACCAGCACTACATCATTACATTATTCTATAAAACCATATTATAATGCTTAAAAACTATACCATGCCAATGCTGCCCCTCCGATCACAAACAACAAAAATCCAACACTTCTCCGAAATAGGGGAAAAGGCGGACATTCTGTCCCACGCCAAAAAAAGGGAAAATTCGGACAGGTACTCCAATCGTTGACAACTTTAATAAAAGAAGCCATTATAAGATGGGTTACAAAATATACTTAGCAATGTAAGGAACATAATATCCGTAATTATTGTACAGATGTTCTAAAACTCCTAAAAGTCACATTGTCGTTGTAGGTAAGCATTCTCATTGATCACAATCTTTTTCCATCTTTAAGATTTCACTTAGGCATTTGCTACAACGTGACATGTTCTAAACTGTATATTAAAGAAGAAACTTTACTGTTGCCATTTGTTGTGGTGGCTTTCAAAGGAGAAATAGATACCAAAATAATCATTAGGGAAATCCTTCCAAAATACCTATTGTTTATTTTTGATATAATTTATCGGAAACGGAAATCTCAGTTGTCACTTGAGCAAATATGACATCCCTTTACTATTCTGTAATGTTCATCTTTTATTTCTATTGGAAATGCTTAATCATTCCACCATGTCCTACAAGAGGAGGGAACAAAAACTTAAGGAAACCAGGAAACGACAGTGATTTTGATCAATAGGATATCATTAACAAATTATAAAAAGGTTGTTTGTTCGTAGTTGAAATTTGTAGTTGGTGAGCAATACAATTTCTACGCTTTATCTGTTTTCAATGAATAGCCGAGCCAAAACGTCTATCTCCACTTTTATTTCAAGTTGGTTAATTTCCGGATTATGTTACAGAATTATAGTTTGGATTAAAACACGAAACAAAGGTATTCATTAAGCAAATTGTTAGATACGCAGTTCCACTAACAATGTTTATGTTTATAGTAAGTACTGCGTAGTGAGTAATTAGATATGTAATCATTGCAATATGTAAATTGTCCCTGAGAATTGGTTACTTGAAAATAACAATACATGTAACTTTGAATGCTTATGGGTTTCTTAAATTGCTTATAATGAATAGCCAAGAATATCCTTCCTTTAGTGGGTCTCACACAACAGAATGGTTTTATGACCTGTGATGTCTTTTATTTTGAATATTGATTAGCTTTTGCGTTGTTGAAAATTTAAGTGACTAATGTGTGCCGGAAATTTTTTCAGGGACGGCTTTGTATTTCTCTCAAAGTACACTAGCCATGAACCGGAGTTATATTGTGGAAAATGCTACCATTTATACAGCAAAGTCAATTCTCGAACCTGATGACACCGGAGATATCAGTTACAGAATATCGCAGAGTCAGACAAAGCAAAATTGCCCTCGATTGTCAATTCATCCTACTTTGGGCTCCATATACGTTACTACTACCCCCAAAGGTCAGCAACAAACTTTCAATAACTACTGTAAACCTCTTTTCAATTCTATTGTATATCTTGGTTTCTTTGTTGCTCCCATAAGTTAAAATTTCCCATTATTTTCCCATCCGTATCTGTATATACTTATTTCAAGAAACAAAACTTACTACACATCCTTTCAAAATTTACATACTTATGGCATTATTTTTCACCGAGGGCTTCAGTGACCTTATTTCGTTAACTTGATTTCTTATCAATTTGTGTTGGGAACACCTAATCTACCAAAGTATTAATATTATTTCGTAATAAGGCAACAAATATTCAATAAAATATACCCAAATCAGTATTCTTACAGGCCATTCAGTCATTTAGTTGATTGAAGTACAATTCATAGCATAAAATTATCTGATTATCTGTATACATATTCAATAGCTTCCCCCGTAGTACAATTTTGTGTGAGTTCGACGTTATCTTATTGTTAGTAAATTAGATACTAGATACTTTTATCTGCAGAAAACAATATTATCGAGTAAAGATATCCAAAAGGTTGTCCAAATTGTATAAATTTATGTGTACACATATTCTTTGCAATGTAAACCTGAAATACTGTGTAAGATTACTGTCATGAACTATCTGTTAGTAAATCAGTTTGGTCGTAACGTTTTACGTATTTCAATCTTTTTAAGTACACTAAGTTTATTCATTGGCATGCTATTGGTATAATAGCATATGTGAGCTACTGTGTGATTTCCACAAAGCCATGTAAATTGTTAATTCGAATTACTGCTCTTAATTAAGACATTAATGATGGGATATGCAATGTATAGGAAAGAAATCAGTTAGAAACTGAAACTGAGTTAATATGAAAGCAGTAACTAGTGTTTTTGTGAAGATTAACTAGCTAATTTCATAATTGTAATTGGTTTCGCTTTATGCCTGGTGATTAGAGTAGGTACTGAGCCTGTATCTCCAATTTCTTGGTTTCTTATATTACTCCAACGGGGACGAACGGTTCGATTAACTACAGGATTGCCAAATTAACAGATAGCCATCTAATCTCTGTAGTAATTGCAGTAGGTACTACGGTTTTTTCTATAATTCCTGGTTGAGATCAGAAGCTATTAAATATCTTACTGTAACTTACAGTTTGGGGTATACTGTAATTAATCAAACCGGTCTTAACTCTGTGAAGCTTTACACTTTTGAAATATAAATTGTTAACTTCACATTATTGAATTCAGTTGAATTTTCAGGAATTTAGTTGATAAGTGATAGAAATCTAAATTGGTTGTACTTATTGATTATTATATAATACAGGCTTTCAAAACTCTACATGTAAATTTACGATTACCTCAAACTTAAATGGAACAGCTGGTGTTAGAGACTTGGCCACAGACACTTTAGGACTGACAATAAAAACGACAGAGAAGTCGTCAGAGGAAAGCGCCATGTCGGGAGATTGCAATACATTGCCTTTGGTTAGTTTTCAAGTGCTTAAACATGCGATTTACTGCTTTTGGTTTCCAAATGCATTTAAGTAAGTGTTCTTGGAATAAATTTCTGGTTTTATGTTTTTATGATTACAGGAAGAGTTGTGCTTCGACGGTTTGTCCATTCTGGACTTGCAAGTGATGGAGAACAGCGATTTAGCAAAGGTTGTTGATTTGGGGAATACATTTCACAGTTGCCACAAGAAACCTTCAGTTGTTTATCGTTTGGACGCTGTTGGGGAAGACTTAATGTCAGTTAAGGAAGATAATTCAAATGGACCCATACGTCAATCGTTGTGGATGAAAACAAGCCTAGATAGAGAAGCTACATCTTTTTACAATTTTTCACTGACTTGCACCGTGACGGTAGAAAACAATGAGGCTAGCAGGAATATTACCCTGCCTGGAACTCTGACTGTGCTAGACCAGGATGACAACCCCCCTGAATCTCAAACGGGAGCTCAACATATAACAATATACATTGATCTTCATCAGAACAGCCGTGTAGAGGAAGGAGGGCGTTTAAATGCTTTGGACTCGAACGACCTTTTAATTGTGGATCGAGATACCTTGGAAGTGAACATGTACGAGATCATTGCCCTTAACGATACGAAGGAAATGCTGAGTTTTCAAATGATGAAATACCCCGGGCGCCACACAGTCATAACATCAACGGCCGCAATTCTCCAGATAATGGTGAAAAAGAAGGTGGTGGACGTAAACAGGTGGGATGATTTCTATTGCGTGGCTGTCGTTATGAGTGACACAACCTTGGTAAAGAAAATGGAGAACTCAGAGATGAAGTATACAGTTTGTCTCCACTGGGGAAGCAAAACCCCTCCAGAAACAAAAAATAAGCTTGGTGACGACGAATTAAAAGCTCTGCTCAGCAACGGAATTTATGAGGCTCGATTTCCTAGGAAGTCATCGATGCATGCACTAGTCATGTACCCGTTCCCCGATTTGATCCGAGATGTCAGCGAAATGAAGCGACTGCCCAACTTGGATTTTAGAATCGAGAAATTCCAAATGTTTTCGCACGATCATGAAGATTTGGCACCAAGTGTATATTTCGGTGCGGAAGAACAAACGAATAACCCCTTTTCGGTAACGAAAAGAACGGGAATCATATACATTACTAATCCCAGTTTCTTAAGGGATGCATCAATGAAACATGCATCACTACGTCTTACTTGGAAGATCCCAACAAGTAATAGCTCCCAAACGGGTAATCGTTCTTACGGAGCTAATGTAACCATTTTCCTCGACGGAGACACTTACGAGATTGGCAAGAATGGGACAGTTCCCTGCGACATCGAGAGTTGTGCTGAATTCACGGAATCCCACAAGTGCGAATCCTCCTGTGGCTTTGGATCTCTGAGAAACTGCGTCTGGGTTCCTCGCCAGAATCCGATCGAGCAGAATTCCATCGCCCCCGCCAGCAACAGCACGATTGGCAATCTGGACTACTCGACTTGCACTGCCAGCATTGAGACGTGTCCAGACGGAAGATGCGACGAACTGGAGTCCCTGCAGCCCTTCCGGTGCCCTCAAGACTGCGCCACAGAACTCAACGGCGTGGGTCGCCTCCGCCAACGGAGGAACGGCAAGAGACACGGAATCGAGTCCGGAACCGGCGTTTGCTCTTGTCACACTAAAAGCTCCTGTTCTTGTGCTCATCTTCCTCCTACTCATGGTAAGCAAGTGTCCTCTATTTCCCCCGACGCCCCAAGTACCTCAGGCACTTCTGCCGAAACTTCGCCTCGTCATTTTCACACCTCAACTTCCTATACAGAGCACCCCAAATCAGGACCAATACCGCCTTCTGAAGCAGAGTGCGGACAAACCTGTATTTTCTTCCTGGTCACGCTTGCCTTCTTCCTCCTCATCATCGTCATCTTCTCAGTGTACGTTTATAAGGCCAGGTTCGTCAAACACTTCCTTTCTCACACTATTTTAATCGCTTTTCACTATTTGAGACCTTTGGGCCTCTGATGTATTCAAATACTACATGCATATCGTAAACAGTCAAATAGTCATTCTAATCACTCTTTTTACAAGATCAAATAGAAGTGTTTCTGTTCTATACGTAGTAATAAACATCGTTGAATGACTATTTGTCTTGCTTTTGTCAATTGACTCCTTGACTATTTGTATTGCAGAACACACTTTAAGAATTTGTTGCCAAGTTTTGCGATAACGCTTACTGAAAATGTCGTAAAATGCTTTCAAGTGATGTTAATACTGCTTTATTAAAATGCATTGAGATTCAGTCAGTTCTTACTATACTATTGTTGCAATATTAATGACTTGGGTCCACTTTAAGTGAACTTTTTGTGCATAACACACAAAATTATTGCAGCATGAAAGGACATAGATCAGATCATCATGAATGCATAACCCGGTAAATTTGGTCATATTAACTCCGTCTATTCTCTGCTCGGGTCAAAAACTTTTAAATTACCGGCATGAAAATTGATTGCGTTCAGGGGCTACATCATTAATTTCCTCATAAAATTCTAGTGAACCAAGTTATCGAGGTGAATATTTCCTTTAGTATTTTATGTGCATTATGCATATTTTAACGATCACTTGGGAATTTTCTTTTCCGGAAAGCATAGGCTATAAATGTAAGCACTAGAGATTCTCAAAATTAGCATTCATGTGTCCTGTACTATTGAGGAAATTATAATCGTTATTAACAAACTTAGAAACGATCACCTTGTATTTGTAGCAGACAATGCATATAAAAGTTATGGATACGTCGCTTGTCTTCTCCGCTTAGTTATTGTTACATACTAAATCGAATGAAAAAAGTAAATTGCAACATCGACATTTCCAACCAGCAGCGTTCATGAAAGGATATGAAACTCTTTGATGATTTTTTATGAAATTGGCTGGGCGTGTGCACCGAGCCGTTGTTGCATTGTTATAATACAACCAAAGTATTCATGAAAGCTTGCTAAATAGGCAACCCATAGAAAAACTGCTACGACCTTTATCGGATTCGGAGACCTGTCAGGTTTTAACTTGTTACTCAATTCTTACGGTTTCCTAGAAAGTGATTTGTATTAGCATATAGGTAGAAATGTCCTAACAGTTTGATTAATGAAGCAAAATCGTGTCACGTAAGATTCCAACGAATTTCTATATCAGTTGCCAGTTAAGCTTAATTTTTATAGCAACGCAAAACTTTGATAATGTATTGTTATCGAATATTCTAGGTTGGTTAATTAATTAGGATTGGTCAAATCTACCTCTCATATTATGGCGGATAAAAGGTCTCAGTACTAAATATTAAGCGTAGGTGAAATTATAATGAGTCACCGGATATTTATTTCTATATCTAGGAAATAATAAATGTATTAGTGATCTGATGAAGACTGACTAGCTTAGGTTGAAAATTCAGGACGTGGATATCAACTCAAATTCTAAAAATGAATACCAATTTTGTATATGTTAGCGGCAAATCCGCAAATCAGGCAATTACGAAAATGCCTAGGCAAATCGTCAAATTTGTACTAAATTTTAGTTTTTGTGGTCAATTTCGTCGAAGACAAGTTAGCAGGGTTTTGTATACCAACTAGCTTAATTCAGAAGTCACTGATGAGTTAGAAAAATCTCACATCAACTATGTGTGCCATTTCATTGTCAATTAATTGCCTTGAAGACATGCGTCATATTAACTGATGAGACGTAAAAATGAATTGGCCCACATATTTGATGTGAGATTTTTCTGATTCATCAGTGACTTCTGAATTAAGCCAGTTGGTGCACAAAGCCCTGATAACTTGTCTTCGACGAAATTGACCACAAAAACTAAAATTTAGTACAAATTTGACGATTTGCCTAGGCATTTTCGTAATTGCCTGATTTGCGGATTTACCGCTAACATATACACCTGTACCTCAATGATGTGAATAGGGTTTCTGGTTGTAATTTTATTCGTACTTGAATATAATAGTCTTATTACGGTGTCTATGCAGCTTTTTGCATACAATAATGGCGTAAATAGAATGATTTTGACAGTGTATTTATTTTCTGACTTTTTGTATTCTTGAATTGTGGTCTTGAAATTGGGCATCATTTGCATTATTAGAGTCATTAGACTTAAAGAGTTCGTCTGGCCAGGTAAAACATGTATTTGAAAGCATGAACAAATTCTTGGTGTACTGCACAAATATGTATGAGAAAGTAATAATAATAAAAGTAATATGTTTCTAATATTATGAAAATGCTTATGTTATTGAAATACAGAGTTAATGCAAGAAGGAAGTCTCGCAATGTAAAGCCAAATATGACTATCAATCCTTCCGGCATGGTAGTATCTGATTTATATGAACACGGTCTACCCATGGACAATGGAAACCATGTGCACGACCTAGACTACCCTAGAACTAGGATGGAAAACGACATTTATAATGGAAGAACCAACGCCCATTACGGTTGCGACGACTATTTGATGGTGAGTTTCGTATTACTAGCTTATCACTTTTATGATAAAGAGATGGAAGACTTCTCCGCGGGAGTATTTTTGGGAAAACGTATACTCATCACTCCAAATGTCAGGATAGGAGTGTAACCCTCTGGAATTTCTTATATGAGGGCCATATTATATAATAGGATTACCAACGCAGACTGCAAGGGAAACTCCAGGTGTTTCCTTTTTCATCTGCTTGATATGTAGATGTAAATTCGGATCAATAAGCTAGAAATGCACATGTATATGCAAAATCACTTTGTATTTCCATGATACCCTGATTAGCAATTACATATAATGTCTTTAGAGGAATAGCCTTCATTGCAGCAGCTTTAACGGGGATATGCTGTATATGTTTTGTCGTTTCCAATCCGTCCCTGAATTGGCTATCGCTTAAACGAGAAACTCCTGCCGTGCGAATGTTTCTTTACGAGGGATTCATTACATAATGGCTATGTAAAACATTACCGATATTAGTTGTTCCATGAAATCTGAGAACTAAATTATAATCAATAAACTTTGATAAGTTTATCTTCCTTCACCACTGCAGTGGAAGCTTGGTAGAATCACTTACAAAGAATTTACTGTAGCAATCTCGTTATCGCAAATTACATTTCATGGGAAGCTGCCGAACCTTAGTGAACAGCAAGAATTGGTGTGGCAATGTAAAGCCCTTCAACAAAAATTGTTTTCATAACTGGCTAAAGATGATTTTTTTCATTATCTACTGTGTAATGGATTCCTGCAAACTATAGCCGATGTAAATTGTTTCTAAATTAGCTACTTGCAGCAATGATGCTTTGTTATTTGAAAAACCAATCTATTTAAATGAGATTCTGCGTTAAGCTTATTCAGCTTTTTAATTCTCCTCATAATAAGAATATAATTATAATTTCCTCGTTTATAGTGGAAATTATTTATACATCTACTATTAAGTGTAGAATCATATTACTTTTAGAAGGTAAATATATATTATATTTTATATCCTTCAAATTAATGCTGTCATCGTTAAACCCCAATTTTTATACTAATTTAGAGTCTAACTAAATGGACGAAAAGCATGTATTATATATTATTCTTAATATTTACAGGTGGATACCAAATGGGAAATTCCCAGAAACTGCCTGGTGTTGGAACAAGTTCTAGGAGAAGGCGAATTTGGACGGGTACTTAAAGGAAAGGCTCACAATTTACCTAATCACGAAGGTATGAAACTTCATGTTACTAAATAAAATATATATAATTTTTATTGCCCACTTAGGGAAAATGAATACATGTGTTGTAAACATTAGAAATGAAAGAAAAGTGTACTAAATATGTATTAATTCGTGAAAATTGAAGGGATTCTGGATGTGGCTGTAAAAATGCTCAAAGATCACAACTCAGAAAACGGAAAGTCTTGCAGACAAGAATTTATGGCTGAATTTTCTTTATTGCAACAAGTGGACCACCCAAATGTTATAAAATTACTCGGTGCTTGCACATCTCCAGGTGGACCTCCTTTCCTTGTAATGGACTACGCTGAAATGGGATCCTTGAAGTAAAATAATCATTAAAATGCAACATCGTCATTATTTTGTAATACCTTTCTTGAGTACACTAATTTCTAATAATGATTTGCAGGAGTTATTTGAGAAAATGTCGTCGAGTGGAAAGTGTAAGTAGTGGATCTTCAGGTGTGGCGTGGTCGGGACCCGAGAGTCCAAATAACGTTTTGACGTATAACGCTTCACCCGTGGAACAGGATGCTTACTTTCAGTACATAGTTACTCCACAAGAAGTATTAGGATTTTCATGGCAAATTGCTAAAGGAATGGCTTATTTGAGTGATATGAAGGTATATATTTACTAGCAATGCAATTCAATGCGTTTTAGGCAGTGAAAATCGTAAGGCTATAATGATTTTATGTATTATAATGTTTTAGATGGTTCATCGTGATCTTGCAGCTCGGAACATTCTTCTGACGAAAGCGAAAGTATGCAAAATTTCCGATTTTGGCCTTACTCGTGATATTTACGTGGATGACGCCTACAAGAAGAAGAGCAAGGATCGAGGTAAACTTTCTCAACATTTGTTATGTTATTCCGGAAAGAGTAGATACAAATACTACAACTTAGAATGGATGTGTTAACTAATAAATGTATTATTTACTATTATAGTCCCTATAAAGTGGTTAGCTTTGGAGTGCTTAGCGGACGAGTTGTACACTACAAAATCTGATGTATGGGCGTTTGGGGTCCTTCTCTGGGAACTAGCCACACTTGGTGCATCACCATATCCTGGAATCCAGAGTGAGAAGATGTACCCTTTGCTAAAGTCTGGTTATCGTATGGAGCAACCTGCAAATTGCTCTACAGAATTGTAATGCTTTTTTCCCGTTTTGAACATTTTATGCATATCTTGTAAATGTGTTCTAAACGTGAATTTGAAATGACTAGATACGCATTGATGAGCCAATGTTGGGATAGTGAAGTTTCGAAACGTCCAAATTTCCACCAGCTAGTGGACTCGATATCTAAATTGCTGGAGGACGGGATTGAGTACTTAAAATTAGGCATCCCGACGGTGAATAATCCAGGCTACGATTGCTTCCTTCAGGAAGGAAGCCCAACTGAACTGGAGGAAGTGACTGTGGACCCACAAATATCTCAAGCAGGTTGGTAGCTCAAATCCCGGGACAGGATTGGTGTGAAAGGATTGGTATAATTTTGTAACAGTTTGATTGGTTGTGCGTCTAGGTCAACCGAAAGTTGGTGCAGATGGTTCCATGGAGAATCTACGACTGATAGATTACGAGATCTCAACAAACGAAGACTTCGAGTCGAACGGCAGGGGCTACAACAATTTCGTGCACACGTACATAAACGAACCAAAAACAATGAGGGACAGTCGCCGGAAGATCCCTGTGAGTTCCGGCTACGAGAGTCCCATCAAAGTCGCCACCCCAATCAACAATGAATAAATCTCTAGTCTTGGGATTCCTATGTACATACATACACTCAATTTTGTATTAAGTCCTCCATACCTCATGTTTTGTTCCATTAGTTAAGAGTAGTGGACGATATATCACTTTCGTTCATATATGTAGTGCATATTATATTACATTTGTATATAGTCTATTCATGTAGGATTACGAATCAGTGTGTGAAAAGCATACTATAGATGTAATGTATGTATCCACATCGTAGGAAGAATAAGGAAACACCTCGTTTATTACACTCCATAACAACACTAGAAATAGTGTACAGTCAAGAAAATATCTTTCTCATTACCAAATAAATATATTAACGTAAGTACCTTTAGAAAATGTCTACAAAACGAAGTCATTTTGTGTATTTACCCCAAGGAGGCTGAAAATCTTATAACAATGCAAAATGTAAACTGCAACCATACTTATTAGATAGATCGTGTGTTATATTAGATCGATCTTTAATGTGTGGTGTATTCACACCAGAACTTTATACCATGTTACCAGTTTATTATTTAATTATGGGTTTTGAATCGACTGTTGTTCACGTTAAATATTTAGTTTTTGTTATTGAATCCATTCTCATGTAATCATCTAACCATTAAATGCATAGTTACCATTACCAGTGTGTTTTGCAAATAATACAAAAAATCTTATGTTACCAAACTATTACCATACTTTGTACTCTACTGCCGAACCAATACTTCACTCCCTTACATGGGTCTGGATGTAAATGCAATTAAGTACAACTGTATCATGTTAAAAATTATTTCTATATATTATTATCAAGTGTTTGGGTTTGTATGTTCTCATATCAATCGGAACGCTTGTTAGCTCTTTTTCTGTGTGCGTTCAAATCAAATCTTGTTGGAATAAAAACTTTACAAATGCAAATCTTTCCTATACATTTCAATCCATTATCATATTGTCAGGTTGCAAAATGCAGTAAAAAGATAGAAAATCTCTTCATTAATCGCTGCGCTATAATATCGACTTTCACACTCTTATGCCCACCAGACCAATTTCCATCATTCAAGTCGTATGCAATGTGAGCCAAAATTCTTTCTTGTCGTATGACAAAGGGATGCAATAGATTGTTGGATTTTACACTATTCTTTTATTTGTAGTACTTTAACATTCGTAAAAAATACCAAATATCATTAGCTTCATTTCGTGGAGGTACGCAATTCGAAAACACATTAACATAAAAATACAAACACTCATACAATGATACAATTTCTCAACTTTCATCAACAATGGCAATAATAAGTTGCATTTTCATGCATGTTTACCCACAAGTTTCGTAGACATCAATAGCATTAAGTTTCAACATTAGCTAATCTTCCGCAGAAAAATAGACTCGTGGTGTAGCTGCCAATTGCACAAAGCAGACATTACATTTTTAAAACAGACTAGTTTCCGTATAATTTTATTGCTGTAAAAAGAACACAATGATACTAAGTGCTCACAAAGAAAATTGATTTTTAATATTTCTATGGGAAGAAACTTAAGTCTCGTTGTTCATTAAATACAAAGTAGAATCGAAATTGAAGACAGCCAGTGTTACTGGGTGTTACACTGGTTAGTAGCACAGTTCTTTTATCATTCCACTCGTCTCATATTGCAAATTGCAACTGTATACGTTCCTGAAGGCACAATTAGTTAGATGCATTCTTGTGCGGACATGGCTTGTCTTGTTAGGTTGTTAGTAAATAGCCTTTGGTTAAGGAGTAAACTAATCCATTCTAAAAGTTACCATTACAACATGTTCAGTTCTATCCAAAAGCAAATAATCAAGACTTCTGTCTATTGTAATGGTACAATACTAACTTATTCCTCAAAATATAAAATGTTAACTTTGTATGGCTGTCCGTTTGTTCATTCAATTCAATTCGTATTTATTAACATGTCAATATATGGAACATCAGCCAGAACAAAAGTTAACCAGACAGAATCAATGAGTACAATTTCATTTTTAACAAAAGTATATTTGGTTGGGAGATTTTGAAGCACTAGAAGTTTTAATTGCTGTGTGTTATTTTATATATTAATATGACCATGAAGATAGAATTTAATTATTGCTGCAGAAACGATAATTATTGAATATTAATTTAATAATTACGGAATTAAAATTTTGGGAGCTAAGTTGATCTCATAGAGCGTTTGAAATAATTTATCCTGTAAAATTTCAATTGAACTTAATATAAATAATGCTATTCATTATTGAAAGTTTTATTGTTCCATAAACATCTTTGATAAATTTATAAAAATCTATAAAACATTTGAATTATATATGGAATTTGTTTAGTAAGGCAATTTAAATTGGTCAAAAGAACATTCACAAATAATGCTGCGTTTTCTGGGTCTGTATCCAAACTAGTATTAATACAAATGGAAAATAATAAGAACAAGATAAGTCTTCCTTTGTCATATCAAGCTCAACTTCCACTTGATTTTTAGTGAAAGTAACGGGGTCATAAATTGTGGTAGTGAAACAAAATGCAGGTACCTACCTATTTATCATTACATATCAGACATGGCACTCTATATGCATATGTTTATTATAGACTAGACACAAGAGCATTTTTAGTGGAGCAGCAACAGATTATTGTATCGTCAGTCACTCAAACTTATTTAATGAATGAAAGTGCGTACACACTACACATACATGCACTTAATGCAAATCCAATGCAAAGTGTAAGACTTCTTACAATCTCAACATTATTGTTATGAATAAAAATTGTGGACGCAAACACACCTTCTATGCGACCATAACGTGTACCTTTGTATTTTACACTTTGATACTTGCTACTTTATTTACGTTAACATGACCGGACGATAAAATAAAAAGAGGAGCATACTATGGAAATTAATGCAGCTAACAAGCCAAGCGAAGCAATAAGTTTCACAGTCATGCAAGTGCCAACGTATGTATATGGAGACTTGCTTAAAGGACTTTTACATACTGTTCAGAGCGTTGCCAGGGCTAAGCAGGTGGGCAGGGAGGTTCCCCATTTCATATTCACAAATGAAATTTAGAACTCAAAGGACAAAATAAAGTAGTACTAAATTTTGTATTTGCATTACGACAGTTTAGAAAATTAATGGAAATAATTATATTAATTTTGCAATATGGCCAATTGTAAAGTATTTGTTTGGTAATAAAGTTCAGCACGAGAGACAAAACCTAAATTATTTTGATCTCCAGACAAATAAATTAAGAAAACAAACTTTTGAAACTTTTGGGTCATTAGATAGATAGAAGCAAAAAAGGCGATCTGTGTTAAAAACTTGTTAGTTTGAAATGCGGCAATACTGTGAGCTCAGGCAGCCCTCTAATTGCATGTAGCTCTGAAAAGTGCAAAGTGCATGCATGCATATCATATTATACTACTGTCTACGTTGTGTAGTATATGCAAATTATGTATTTACTACAAGTACTACATTTCTTTGATGTGCAAAACACACTCATTATTGGCTGTATTTGCATTTCTGTTAAGATTTGCAATACACACACCAATAATATTAGTGGCAAGTGGCAATAGTGCAAAGCCAGCAAGAGAATTTGACAGTGCTATATGTAAATGTAATAATGATATTTTAACTGGATCACATTACCTACGTCTTCACGTACAACATGGTAAAAAGTACAATCTACTATATCTTTTACATTTATTGCTTTGTACATACAAAGTATGTTAGCAAAAGTTCACACAGATAATTTTTACTAGTTTAATTTTTATTTCATGAGACTTGTTTCTCCTCAATTATCCTCAATTGTAATCTAACTACATGTAGTACTTGTGTAACGCAGACAGTAAACTTTTCAAACCTTTATAGAGTCCCAAAATAGATATAAAAATCCCTTTTGATTTCAATCGTATTTATATTTAATGGAAGACTAGGTACACAAGTTCTGTATTGTGATTTAAGAACACAACCACTTGTCTACGTGCAACATAAAGATATCAATTTACAGAAGAATCTATGGATGTAAATGCAATGTAGTCGTGTCAGGTGCATGTTTGTTAAAACCTGCACCTTGATTTAAGCTCGCGTAAACAATAATTTAATGCCTTGGGAATCACAAGGATTTTAATTAAAATGGAAATCTGAAAACAATTCTGCCATAGCATTCTTAAGAAGGAGTGAGTCGCCAACGAGAAACCGTGCTGCCTCTCTGAGAGCTAAAATATTAAAGTCCTAAAAATACCACTGTGCAAATATGGCGTTAAAGAAAAATCATTTGAAGAGTATTTAAAAATACTACTACTTTTGCAAAAATTGTACAATCACTAGTATAATATATAATGTAAAGAAATACCCGCACAATGCAAAATATACAATAATGAAATCCCACTTTTTAATATTTTGAAGTCTTAATTGAAAATAAGCGTTGTTAGATCTGAAAAATATGTTACATATTGTAATTTCAAGTCGATTTTGATGGTCTTGGGAAACAATACTTCAATTATGTACTTGGACAGGACACACATTAAATTGCCAGTGTTTGACAATTAAATTAGTAAAATAATGCATGGGCGGTATTAGATGGAGGTTGGATTTCTCATTGCATGATTATGTAGATGTTTTTATTCTCTGTAAATGATCTTTGCTATTGCTGAGGCTGTAGGAGGTGTGCTTGGATGTTATTATTTATGATTTTCATATGTCTATTGTTTATAAGTTGAGAATCAAAATTCAAGCGCATGCAAGTACCTCGTTTTGCATTATTATGGTCTTAGAAAGTAGCTCTTCTAGTTTTACCTATGTTTGCATTGTAATTTTTGGTTTGTCTTACAGATTAAGAATTACAAGGCGACGTAAATTCTTGTGGGAAAACAACTTGCTTAAAATATGCATATTTATGTGCAGTGAGTATTCATGGGCACAGAAACATAAAATCTTGTATTGTGTTGCAGATAATGGACAGTGCACACCCCTGTGTGCAGCTGAGTAAAAGCAAGTTTATTTTGATAATAAACTTGGGAAAGGATGACATTCAACGAGTCGATAGACAAATAGATACCGACTTGTATGTCTTATAATTATTACGGTGGTTGAACGCGTGTGTTCACGACAGGTCAGGCCATGACGATTAGCAAAATTCTCTCACAATGCTCATTTTCCTTTAAGTACCTATTGGCATCACTTTTCTGCATAGTGCATACTGGTGTTTCCATTTTTGTATATCTGTAAGCATAAGCATCGGATGACTCAAATTAATGTAAGTTGGATTCTTTTAACATACCTTAGCTACCAACAATGAAATCTACTTTGTTGGCTATTTACCTAGTAAAAAGGTGTAGTATTTATAAGTACCTAATTTGAACTTTTTGTCCTAGAACTACTAATTCCAGCTTGCAAATAAGGCAAAGAATAAATATAGGTACATCAGTACATAGCAATGTGGTGAACCTACCTACCTAAACATGACTTTAAATAGTAATTTCCGTATATAGTACATAACAGCTCTCTTTTGCAATTAGTGGTGAAGAGGAATTCCCAGCATATAATCATTTTTGTAATTTGCATTTTAGTAAGAGCAAATAAAGATATTAAAATACAAAATTGGCATCAAATATTTTTAATGATTTTTCGAATTTATTTTCCTTCTGCAAGTACAACCACTAAAAGTAGTACTCAAAAATAATATCTCCTATTTTATTTAATACAATTAAGAAATTAATCACTTAGGTTTTGTCTTTATTGGCATCATGGAATTTGAAAATTTCTGGGCTGGGGAACTTTCAATTTGTCTTTGTAATACATATTTCATTATTAGTACTTTAATTGTGGCAATGAAGATCTTTGTATTTCTAACTCAATGAACGTAGAATGAAGTGTAATTAGGCAATCAATTTGTAACTTGTTTAGTTTATTTACCTTAGCTAACTTCTATTAATGCTTAAAGGATGAATTATGCTGACTTTAGACTTCACAAAGTTTAAATAGTTCACTTCACTATATCAGTAACATACGTATTACAAGTTGTGCTTAACAAATTAAAAACCATACACCAATATGTATGTATAAGACATACATCATTCTAATAAATTAAGCTACGCATGCTGCACGTGTGCGCCAACCATCACGTTTGCTTAATTACAATGCAATTAGCCAACGAAAGTTAGCGTTTGTAATAGCGAAATAGAATGTATACCCAACCGGTAATGTTATTTAATTACAATTACATTATTATGAAATTTATTTGAGAAACAAATTCTAATTAATTGCATATTGCTATCTCATTGTCACATAAATACAATGCTGTGACACTAGAAACTACAGAGTGCTGTGAAACTAAATCTATGCCATTGTCTATAGTACTACAAAGTACAAACAGTGAGAAACCTTTAATACTAGAAGCAGCAAAAGTCTTTAAACTCAGTTTATAACGGATTAACATTAAATGAAGATTGACACTTATTGGATGGTTGATTTGATTAGAGAAAACGCATGACAATGAGTAGCAATTTTTTATTTATAAAAATGAGAGTGAAGTCAGTCGAGCGCCACAGAAATAATATAAAAGAAGTATGCTAATTAATAATTAACAAATGAGTTCAGAAAATGCGAACATGCATTTTGAAGTATTTGATTATAAGTGAAACCCTAAATAAAAACCACAAAGTTTCTAGATTTTTTTTAAATGACACAGTGCAAAAATCTTTTGCTGGAGTGTGTGGTTGTGGTATGATATAGCTAATGCAACTACCGAACTACCTTAATACTATTGAAATGATTATGTACATGGTTACAATTAATAGTGCACATTTAATTGATTTTCTCTAATAGAACTTTACATTAATTAATACTGGGGAGATATGTATTAAATATTGCTCTACTCTTTGAAAATAACATAAAGAATGCAATCAGGACGCCATTTTCTCCATATACTATTATGGGATTCTTGTTTAAGGGTACAGACCTTTAATACTTAAAATGAATTCGTTAACCCTTGAGAAAGGGCTATTCATGTAAAGGTCGCTACAATGCATACTTAGCAATTAAAATATGTATTTATTACCAAAAAGGTTTGAAAGTTTTTCCTCAATATTTTTCTCGCCGTTTTAAAGGGAATTATTGATTGGGTTCACTTAGGTAGTAATTAGCGCTTTATTAACGTATTTAGTAGTGTCCAAACCCTGATCATACTACCTATATACTTAAAGTTCAATAATACTAGCGACCATAGTAGTAAAGTAAGTAAGAAACAGTGCCTATACCCAGAATTCCAAACACCATTGACGAATATTATTTTGATGATTGCATAGTAACCTGAACTGAAACGAAGCCTCTTTAGATCTTAGGCAAAAAGGGAGCTACATAAAGTTTAGTTATGGTTTTTATTATTTCATCTTTGTAAAACGTGAGTACGTCTTGTATCGCTACATCTTAGATGTGACTCGAATATCACGTATTTGAACTCATATCTCGTGATGCTAATGGAAAAGTAATACACATGCTATATGTGATAGTTTGTCCCTTCCCTCATTGCCAGTACAAAGTACATCCTGCATTATGTTGAACAGAGGTTTCTAGATATTTGAAATCTAGCTTTTACTAAGCTGAGGCTGGGATGTGCTGTGGGGTTGAGTGTGAGTTTTATTGAGTTTACCTGTGTAACTGGCATTGCGAGTTGATTAGGATTAGAAGAAAGGTGGACCTGTGCAGAGGTCTATCTTTGAAATATGTACAGATATGTATGGTAAGTAAATCCCAACTCATGTTTATGAACATGCAATTTTGATGTAATGCATTCATTCATGTATGTGTTGGAAAAATAAAGGACAGTATCGTTGAATGATGTATTCTGTGTAAACTGCAAGTGAGTATACACAGCCATGAACAGGATTCCATTCAGTTCACATAATACAAACTTGAATAGTATTTAAGCGAGCTAGAGCATTTGTATTGCACCCTTTCTGCCTTAAAAATGCACCCCTCACTTCTGTGTTCTCTGGTTTATGCACTACGTCGTATTTGATGTTGGCTTACATGGAGAGGTAGGGTAAGTTGTGTTGGAGGGTAGGACTCTGTTGTGGCAGCAGGTAGAACTCAGGTGAGTGAGGTACAATTAGGTAGGGTAGGTTATAAGTTATGATGGTATTAGCTATATACAGAGAAAAGTACATCCTGTCCTGTCCTCCTCTTGTTGTCTTTCAGTGTACACGACAGTAGTACAAGTAGTGTAGTCCTAATCGTAAGCAAAGCAAGAGTCATCAGCCATTGCATTGGACTACGACGGATATTTACACTAAATTTTACCATTTTTCTAACCATCTCTTGATTTTTTCGGGGAAATTCTTGTGTGGCCACAAAGGTCGACTCTGTCTTCTCTTCCGTTCATCTGGACAAGTTGGAAATTTTGGTGACTGTGGAGGAAATAGAGAGAATTGTGTGAGTGTGTGTCTTCTATGCTGTGCAGTGAAGTGGATTAAATTTGCTGACCAATGACCTGAGACACTAAGCTGGCTCCAAGATGAGTGGTCTGGCATTCCGTCGTGGCATGACGTTTGTGAGCTTCTTAACTTGTTGTGCAGCTTTAGCATTACTTTTAGCTGCTCTCAGCACTCAACATTGGATCGTTGCCAGGGCTCACAGAACGACTAACCCAAACTTTTCGGATGGACGAATTCATTTCGGACTCTTCTACGGAAGAAAAAATCTTAATGTCGGGTATGGATGGAGACCGACAGATATCAATGGTAACTATTCCAAATTCAAACCCAAACCCAATAATCAACGGGAAACTCATTTAGAATCCTTCTAATAATTTTGGAGAGCTGTGGAATCTTAGAATTTAGTAACCAGTTTATTTTGTGCAATTTTCAGTCCACAAATAATAGTTACTAATGTATATTGTAAAATGAAATTTTAGTATTGTTGCTAGGTCTAGTTCTTACAATAGATATAATTAGTATATTCCAAATAGTCGTATCTGGTAACGCTTACGCTCTACATAATTATGGTTTACTGTGGACTATAAGTAAGATATATAAATGAAAGTTGTCGCATCGTGTAATGCGTGGGTATATGTAAATATTTAATTGAAAAGGAAAGGAAACCGTAATAACTTAATAGCATAATACGGATAAATAAGAATGTCTACCTTCTTTTGCACTAACTGCAAAAATACAGTAATGGTATGAACTACGAACACAGAGTAGTTAGTAGCATATTATACGTACTACTAACATGACACATTTTACAATAAAAAGTCTCATGAGAGTAAAAGTGATATGGCAGGACCAGTCTACATGCACACTGTGTAATTAAGATTAGAACTAACCTAATACATGAAAGAACTAGTATTTTATAGAAGATACATACGTAAATGATAATGTGCTCTTATTTTCTAAGTAAGGCTAGGTTATCTAGAAATAGAACTGTTAAGATTTATGATTCGTCTTATCTGCATTCATACTTATAACGCTTCTACTTGGGACTTGGGATGTAGTACCAAATGGTTTTTCGATAGCAACGGGCAAAAGTCACTAGAGCACACCGCCTATTGCTGATTACTACTGCGGATAGAATGATAGAACACAGCTCTTTGGCGCTAGAACTCACTGGAACAACCTATAAAGATAACATTTCCTATTTTATGTCAAGATTCAAGACAGTGTCTACTGTGCATGAAATAATGGTATATGCTATATGGTAGAACAATAGACCATCATAATTTAAAAGTCATTTCATGTGCATTTTCCATTGGTAGCTGAAATCTACATTTTTATGAACATTGATTTTGCATTAACCCAAAATACTTGCAATGGGGCTTAGTTTAGAATCCACGATTTTGCACTAAGTGGTTTACTAATGACATTTAATTTCTTTTATAGTTATTGAAATTTTGAACAAAGATCGGAATTTCATGAGCTATGGACTATGGATTGGAACAATTGGCTGTATTTGTTTAGCCATCCTATTCGCAGTTTTTTCTGCAGTATTTGCTTTGGTAAATACAGCTACGACACCAGTAGAAGCTATTACAGGAATTCCTGGACTGTATATCTGGAATTGTGTCGCATGTAAGTCTTTTTTGAAACCTCGGTGCCACCAAACTAATAAAAGTTCCCTTAAATTCATATAGAATGCCTGCTGCATTTAATGTGTGCTAATATCATTTGGCTTGTTTTGTTTTGGAATTGCAGTAGCGAGTAATATGGGAGCTCTTACTACATGGGGTATCCAATATCACCTTAAACTTCGCCATAATATTCTGCCATTGGAGGATAGAGAAAATCATTGGAATTCAGATGGATTTGCTGTTCTCGGATATTCATTCTGGTTCGTGGTTGGGGCCACTATAATTCATATACTTAATGTAGTTCTCATATTTCTTGGGGCCCACCAATCTCGTCGTGATCGTCACAAGACTCTTAAACCGATCAAAGAAGAGAAAAGTAATGGTGCCATTATGCTCTACTAATAATGATGCATTTACAACTAGGAACAAAAATCATCGTCTCTTAAAGCAAAGAAGTCAGTTTTTATAATTTATTTATTGTCACCACCAATTTTTAATATTAAGGCGACAAACGAATCTATCTCCGTTGTTTGTAATGTAGAATACAAGTTTACTAGTGACAGTTCAATGTCTAATTAATTGAGTACTTAGTAATAGTAATTAACAGTAATGATAAACATAGTAATACAGAATGATTCATAATTCGGAATGTGAATTTGTATAAGCGTGAAAAAGGAATCAAAAGTAGAAGACAAAATACTTGAAATAATCTTGGCGTTTTGTAGCTTACCTAATACACAACTAAATTGTGGATCGCTCTTCTTATTCCGAACCTCCAGTTCTATGGAAAAATTGTTTAGTCAATTTACACATCATTCGTGTCAACAATAAGACTAATAGGATTAAGCAATGCAAAAAATGTCATGTCACACTTACAGACACACCTTGAAAAACTTTGTATACACGATTGATTGGTAAAAACTAGCTACACTCACAATTATGACTTTTCAGTAATTTTAAATGAATGGTGTTAATAATGCAGCGAACCTACTACTGCAGAACCAATGTTTGCAAAGCTATTTTTAAGACCTATACCTACGTATTGTTCTTGGTATGTGAATACATTAAATAATTTTTAAGTAGATTGACTATTATTACTATTTTAGGCAGTATTAGTAAGTAATGATATCTGTACTGCATACATAGAGTAAAATGTAGTCATGTACATACAGTTTGTGTCAACTTTTTTAAACTTGACCGTTTCACTGTATTACTGTTTTATGTGAAGTAACGATGTTCTATTCTAATTGTAACATGTACCCGCAAAATGCTACAGATGTGAATTAACCTCACAAGTAACGTATTTTTAAATAGTGTCATTAAACTCGTTTACAAGCGAATGGGAGTAAAAATATTATGTATTATTATCTAATCGTATGGGTAGGTCCGTCTATTTGTACAACTTATCAACCTCATAAACAGAGGATAGTGATAGTATTAAAAGTATATAAGTGTAGTACTGTTTTACTATCTGTATTCTTCTACATTAATCTACAAATTTAGTGTAACTGTCTAATGATGTAGCATGTATTTCAATAGTTACATTTACATAAACGAAAATAGTGGTAACATAAATTTACTTGCGAACATTCAAGTATCTAAGTAGTTTATCTGTAATTCAATTCTTTGGTTTTCTTTAAAATTTCTTGCATTACGTCGCGTTCGGTTAGACTCTCTTTTTCAGCTAACTGGACCATGAAAAGCGCTATTTCCTTGTGTGTTTTTGTCATCGACATTAATTCTGAAATTTTAGAAATAAATATTAACATAGCTAAATAGTAAAAGGAATTATTTACAATATCAAATTTTTTACCTAAACTTTGCTTAAGTTTATTGTAATAGCCATAAACTGTTTTAATACAACGTCTGCTTTTGATTGTAGTAGCTGTGCATTTATAATAAAGTTCGATATGTATAAATATTTCGGATACTTGCCTTTACCTTTCGCATGAGTAGCAACTGTAATTTCTGCAGCAGGTACATTGACAAAGATGTCATATAATTCAGTTCGGCTTGCAATCGCTGCATCCATGCACCCAATCACATGAAATTTGCTGTGCTGCAATCATACGAAACGTATTTTTCAAAATAAATTTATTTAGGAATTACAAAGAAATATAAACAATTATATATTACATATTTTATAACATTAATTTTTTACAAATCAGTGCAATAGAATATTACGTCTAATATACCTTAAATACTTCAAGCTCTTCGTCGATTAGTTCCGTCCATGGATAGACAACATTCCACATTTCTCTTTCGGTGAGAAAAGCAGGCAGGCTTAATACAAACTGAAAATAAAGTATATTTGGAACACCATTTTATAAATCACTTCGTTAAAACGTGTAGAACACATAGTAACCTTACTTGGACCAAGCTGTCCACATTGTGATGATAAACAGCAATTCGTTTTTTATACAACAAGGCAGAATATATCAATATCGTTTCCAATCCAAGTTTAGATATAATTCCTGCAGAACATTATCGATATTATAGACTACAGACTACAATAAGTTTACATTTTACATTGAAATTAAAATTTTGCTTATTCATTTACCTTTCAATTTATGATTTTTGTAAGGGTTAATTGTATCAAATTCATTAGCGTAAAATGTTCCATTCTCTTGCGTAGAACATTTACCAGTCACACAAACAGAAAGAAATAATTGCAGCATCACTGATGCATGACCTGATTTGCAAAAGCTCTTTGATAATATTCGACACAGCGTTTCATATCTCTCTGGGTTAAAATCCAATGCTGTTACTAGTATGGCCACCTGTTTTACCTGTTTGAATCAACGAAAATTACAAATACAGTCTAATTAATGACGCAATTCAATCAAAAGCAATAAATAACCAGTCAGATTACTTTTCTAATTTCTACAGACTTACATTCTTAAGTTTGTCTGATGAGAATACTTCTGTGAGGTAAATATACGCCCATTGCTTTCCTAAACGGAAAAGTCTAAATTGCTTTTTACTGTTTTGAGCATTAGTTGAGGATTTGTAGACAAAATCACATTTTAGGATACAAACGGCTCTTTCTTGGTACGACAATTCGGGGTAACTCCAAGTCCAAATAATATCTCCGTTTTCATCTTTTTCTGAAAATCGAATTATTGAGATTTAATATGTCGCTGTCATAAGTAAAAAAATGTTCTATATATTCTCTATAAACAACCGCGTCTCGAGATTATCCAAATAAATACTAAATACTTGTATTATTTTGGCGTACTACATTGCTGAAAGTTAAATTGCTTGAATTATTAAAAAATGATGTTGTGAGGTCACAAAGGAAGTATTTTCCGCATATTTACTACATATTTCATATATGTTTTACCTAGCTTTAAATATTTTAAGATCTACGATACTTATGAAAATTCTAGGCCAACACTGCTGACTTAAAAACTTAATTGCTGTAGACAATTAACTTTACCATTGTATCACAGGCTATAAAAGGAATTTATCTGGTGTTTGATAATTATGCACATTCTATTCTATAAACATGCTGCTGTCTTGCATCATCAATAACATATAATTCATTATTTATTACAAAGCGGACTCTTTCTTTTATAAGAATAAACGTAACAGCAGTCCGTCTGTCTAGGTTCATCTTACCGTCCTTCCCCACGATACTTTCAGAACAGACAAGGGATGATTTGATATCAAACCTTTTGCTAATGTGTTCTTAGGGTAAAAAGATAAGTCAAGTTCTAATATGAGTCCATCGGTCAATAGGTTCCACTAATAAATTTGACAATATATCATCTATATTTATTAAACTAATTCAAAAACACTAATTTGAAAAGTAAATATTAGAATAATTAATGTGTCTATTTCCTCTTCTTCCCTAGGCTCCTTGAGTGACAATGTTTTATCTTTGTATTAGTTAAGAGCTGTTTGCTCAAGTTGATTCGTCAACTCTGCTCACGTCAACAACTATACAGTACTATAATATTCACATACACCGTGTTTCATTATCAAGGTGGCCCTATGTAGCGGCCGACCCGAAGGAAGTACAGAAAAACCGTTGACACCGTTTGAAAGAGGGGAAAAAGTTACATTGAAATCCCAATTTTCATCAGCGTATCTCTTGGTGTGTGCTTACACCAGCAATTCTCCTGAAAAAAGTGAGATTCTGCGTTATTTTACAGCGGAATTGTTCATTATTGTTCTAAATTTTTATGCCAATATTTAAGCAATAGGATTGTCATTCTGTCACTTCAAATTGATCATCAGTAATCCGTTGTAATGTCCCTGATCTCCTAACACAGTCAAGACACCAATGAAATGCCCACAAATGGGATTCAAATAACTGTGTCCCTTTTCATCTCTCCAGTACCGAAGTTAGTTCTGCAGAATCGTAATTGTTGAGTGGACCACTGTTAGAGAGATTTCTTAAAAATAATGTCATTCTTGACATCCCGAAATCGTTATCGATCATTCAGACGCTTCCAGATATCAATTTCGGTGCTGCTGAGCTTTTGTAAAGGCTAAATTCGGTACTGGAGAGATGAAAAGAACACAAAGTTATTTGAATCACACTTGTGGGCATTTCCGTGGTGTCTGGACGGTGTTAGGAGATCAGGGACATTACCACGGATTACTGATGATCAATTTGAAGTGACAGAATGACAATCCTATTGCTTAAATATTGGCATAAAATTTAGAACAATAATGAACAATTCCGCTGTAAAATAACGCAGAATCTCACTTTTTTCAGGAGAATTGCTTGTGTAAGCACACACCAAGAGATACGCTGATGAAAATTGGGATTTCAATGTAACTTTTTCCCCTCTTTCAAACGGTGTCAACGGTTTTTCTGTACTACCTCCGGTTCGGCCGCTACATAGGGCCACCTTAATAATGAAACACGGTGTACATAAGAACCGTTTTAAAAAGATGTCCATACCGATTACATGACAAGATATGGGGTGACATGTTTGATCCTCATGTGCCATATTATATTCGAAATCATGAAGTCTTCAATGTAATTCTCCCTGTAATTGTTGCAGAATAATTCAGTATTAAAAGGAATGGTTATCAAAATAAAACTTTTCAGGGTTCCAGCTTCGAAATAAGCCACCTGTGATAAGAAAACGCAAAGTGTTAGTAAAAGTTGTATAAAAGTGAATACAACAATTCTAGGTTAGATTTTTAAGTAATGGATGTACATGGATGATAAAAGCATTTTATGCAGCGCTTAAAAAGCAAAATATACATCTGTGGTTTTATGTTCTACAATGAATACTATCACAAATGTATTGCCTGGAACATAAGTTCACATGTACATACAACAAAAAAATACCCTCTGGTGGTATGTATTTAGAAAGATTGAAAATTTTAAATTTTTTAGTGTTCAAATTAAAAATTATAATTTACTGTAAATTACTTACTAATTGAATTAATATAATAATAGATGACGGAACTATCAGTTCTAATTGCAATAATCACAGAATGTCTTAGTAAAATACATACAAATAATAAAGACAACGATGTCCCTATTTAATATTGTTATTACAGTATTTGTTTCAGATTTTCAGGGCATTAGTAAGTAGTGTGGGTTGTTTTCATAAATTAGAGTATATTTATGTGTGCAGTACTACACTAGGTCACTCCACTTACTGGTTTTGGAGATTTGAATACAGTATTTTTGCGCCATACAAAATACTATACTGTGTATAGCCACTGTGTATGTTCCATTCATGACACTTTGACAATCTCAATCCTCAAACGAGGCATTCGCTGATCGCTACTTTATTTTATAAAAAAGAATTGCAATTAATTACACCATTTATGAGTTTGTGCAAACCCTCCCCAAATCTTTAGAGAGATTTTTGTCATTTGCATCCTTCTTTCTTTTAGGTAACATTTAAAAGTATATGTCACACCACAATGTATCAAAAAACGAAGAAAATGAAGCACTCTTAATTATTTGTCTGGAGACCAAACAGTATTTATTTATCAGAATGGTATGTTAGCTTAACTAGAATTACAGTATTAGAAATTTTAATTTCTTAATAATTACTCTTAGACAAGACCAGGACAGAGACAGAAGTGAAAAATAAAATGTAAACCTTATACTTATAGATCTATGGAATATGGATCTATCTTCTCAATTCTCAAGTTAATTCTCCATTCCAAATAAATACTTTCGTCACTCGTTTCATTACTGGCACATCTTTTAAGCTAATCATAGTGGAGCCCTCTTCCGTACAGACTCTAACTATCATTGCCACCTACAATGGTCATTAAGTCTTTTTTCAGCCGTTAGACTCCTTCTTGCAATCCTTTCTGCTCCATATTACTTTTGATGCAGAGCAGCATGACAGGACCAGCCATGAGGTTTAGCCGATTCAATTGCAAATAGAATAGAGTGAGGCCGCAGCAGACTAGAGTTGAAAAGAAGTCATCGTATCATTTCGTATCACTGACGATCTGCTAGAGCTAAGATCGACACTTAATAATCGACTCATTTATATTTTCTTTTTTCATTTGGTAAATGTTCATTAAAGGTATCTAAAGAATTCAATAATTATAGCAATCTAAATTGCAGATTGGTGTTCATTTTGCGTGATGCAAATTAATAAATAACTCCCATTGCGGAATTAAATAACTGAAATTATTAGTTATTCAAAGGAAGAGATTAAAGACAAAATCAAAAAATAATTGCCGTAGACTTCTAGTGCTAAAACTGAATCTAACTACCTGAGCTTTATTTATATGGAAGTGTAGCTCCATTATCAATTAAGCCAATAGTATTAATATTCTTAATACATTATTATTCTTTGCTTTTAAATTGTTATTCCAAACCAGACTGAATAAAAATTTTAAATTTTCAAAAAATTGCAGAATCTTTAGGGACAACGATTTAAACATGTTTTCTTGTTTTAGGAGTGACATTGCCAATGAATACTATCATGTCTTCTATAGGGCCAAAACGTCAATTGCAGTCTCGATCCCATCTTTAATATAAATCCAGTTCCCTGCTCTAAAGTCGAAGATAGTTGGGTTGGAGTTGTGCGGTGTGTCTGGTGTTGCAGTGTGTTCTTTCATTCTCCGGCTTGGGAAACGGACTTTACACACCGGGTTTTTTGACCGGTCGGAAAACTGAAAAGAAGCTAATATTTAAAAAAAATCGATTGTTGGAGAAGTCGTCAAAATGTCGAGATATTATCAGCGTCCCGAAAACGCGCTGAAAAAAGCTAATGGTAAGACAATATGGAATCATTATTTTGTAAGTTACGAAGCATTACATTTCGTGGAATATTGTTCGCGGTGTGGTCAATGGTTGATGTTGAATGCTTATAGTTTATAGGAGTTTAGACTTGTCATCATGTCTTAATTTTAATTAATAATGTTCTGTGCGAGTCAGATTTATTGATTGCGCTTGTTAAATATTTTATACGTCAAACCAATTTTAACCACTAAAATTTACAACTTTAATTGGTAGTCAAAAGAAATTATTAGGATACTTTTATTAGTATATCCAGTACCTCAGAATTGATTATGCTGTAGTAGAAGGGTGTTAGAAATTAATGTTCTAAACCACCAGAAGTGTTATTTATATTTTCAAAACTAAGTGAACTATTGTTAAATTTATTATAGAATTCATCGAAGTTGGAAAACCGACCAGAGCGTTGGATACACTTTACGATGTTATCAAGGGAAAGAAACATCGGGCTTTCAGCGAAAAGGTCATTGAGCCAATTATGCTCAAGTATTTGGAATTATGCGTGGAACTTAAAAAACCCCACACAGCAAAGGAAGGCCTCTACCAATATCGCCTCATGTGTCAATCGGTAAATTACCTTTCACATTTCCAAACTATTTATTTGGTTCGCAGTGCTCTATTTAAATAATTTACAAAATTTAATAACGTGTGTATTTTTAACTTTAGGTCAATGTTGGGCTACTGGAAAAGGTTATTCGCAGCTTTATTAAAATGGCAGAAGAGAGAACCGAAAGTGCTCGGGACAATCTGAAGAATAAAGTGTTGCTTGAACAATCTCAACAGGCTATTGTTGAAGTTGATGATTTGGATAATTTGTCCATGGCAGAAATGACGTTACTAAAGTAAGTTATTCTACTAGAAATTGTAATTTCTTGTGTATTTGCATTCAATAATCATTATCGTTTTCACTTGCAGTGTTATTACGGAGGAACAGGCTCAGGAACGAAGTGATCGAGCCGCACTGATTCCTTGGGTGAAATTTCTATGGGAATCATACACTCAGTGTTTAGATCTGCTTCGTAATAATGCTCGGCTGGAAAATTTGTATCACGACATTGCACAAATGGTAAAGACATTTTTGATCCTACTTACGTGTTTGGTGTGATGTCACATGTCACTAAAAAATATTGAATATTTTTATTTCAGGCATTTAAATTTTGCTTAAGTTACAATCGTAAGACAGAATTCCGTAAGCTGTGTGAACGTCTTCGCAAGCATTTTGATGATATAGTTAACCGTGCTAGTTCTCAGATGAATAGTATTGATTTTTCCTCTCCTGAAACGCAACAACTGAATATGGAGACGAGATTGTCTCAGTTGGATTCTGCGATAACCATGGAGTTGTGGCAAGAGGCTTACAAAGCTATTGAAGATATCCACCTTCTAATGAACCAGTCAAAGAAGTCTCAAACGAGAATGATGGCTTACTATTATCAAAAACTTTCTCTCGTGTTTTGGAAGGCTGGAAATCTTTTATTTCACGCAGCAACTCTGCTAAAATATTACATGCTATGCAAAGACATGAAGAAAAACGTGTCCCAAGACGAATTGCAAAAGTAATTATTTGCTCTCATTTGTATAATTATATTTATCATAGAAAATCTTTTCTAACCACTTTTTTTGCCAGGAATGCTTCTCAAGTTGTTCTTGCCACGTTGGCCATACCATTCCCTGTGGTTCACCCGGAATTCGAACGTTTTGTCGAAACAGATAAGGGCATGTTAGAAAAGGCCCAAAAGTTGGCTACGCTATTGTTTCTTCCGCAACCTCCCACTAGAGCTTCAATGATTCGAGATTTAACTAGATATGGTGTACTTTCAAATGCCATTACTCCGCTTCAAGATCTTCATGAGTTACTCGAAACTCAGTTTAATCCGCTAGGCTTGTGCGCTGAAGTAAATAAAACCATTCAAACGATCATTAGTGCCGAAGATAATGAATATTTAAACCAATATGTGGAAGCGTTGCAGGATGTAGCCTTGGTTCGCTTAATAAAGCAAGTTTCCCAGGTAAACAATCAATGATGGATGTAAAATGAAGGATGTAAAAAGCCTTTTTTAATCAAAAGGTTTCATTCTTGTTCTTTCTCTTTCATATTTTTAGCATCATTGTTTGCTTGAATAAAATTTTGACCTTACTTGCAGGTGTATCAAAGTATAGACTATCCTCATTTGCTGAAACTAACCGTCTTCACCACTCAATATCATTTGGAGCAGCTGTTGGTGGACGCAGTTCGTTATAATGATATGCAAATAACTGTTGATCACCGTTCTGACTGTGTTCGATTTGGTTCTTCGTTAGCTGAAGCTTCCAGAGAAGATTTGCCGGAAGGTCCGCATTTACAAGCTATGCCATCCGAGGCTGTACGACTGCAATTGGTCAATGTAATGAACAGTCTCGAAGAAACCATTGAAATGATCAACCCTCCTCATCTTATTGTAAGTATTTGTACTTGGGTTTGGAGGAAATAAAATTTATCGCAGTACTTTTCATTTTAGCTTTTTGCTTTTAATATACGAATCTACGCTATGGTAAAGCATTTGTGATATTTTGTAGTCTGACGAGGACAATGTGAGGTCCAAAATCGTCCAGCATTACATGTTGACTGAAAAACAAAATCACATTCAGCTCCTCCAACGTCAAAAGATTATCTCTGAACGTCGAGAAGAATTGGAAAGGTCGGCAGTTGATAAAGAAAATGAAGAAAAGTGGCGCAATGAGCAAATGCTAAAACAACAAATTATTATGGAGCAGAAACGCCTGGAGACTGAGCGTGAAGAGCGTGAGAAAAAGCGCATGGAAATCGAAAAGGAAGAAATTCATAAGCGACGACTAAAAGAAAAAATGGCTCAAATTGCAAGCACGCCATTTGGACAGAAAGTGGTGAAGAAATTGGAAGAAGACGATTTGGCTAAATTAGACGTTGAAACAGTCATGCTGAGACAGCAGGAGGAAATGGCCAAAGAAGCCAAAGAGCACTTAGCCAGAATGCGAGCTCAAGAAAAGCGAATTGATCATTTGGAGAGGGCAAAGCGTATTGAGGAAATCCCGGTGATTGATAAATTCATGAAGGACAAAAAGGAATTTGAAAAGAAGGAATGGGAAGCTCATGAAAAGGAGAGGATCACGCATTTGATTGAAGAGCGGAAGATCGCTGTAGCCAATAGAGATCGTATGAAGAGAATGAAGGAAGACAAAGAAGCCTTCCTTCATAATTTGCTCCAGTCGCGTCGTCACGTGTTCGAAGCAAAACTTGCTGAATTCAAGGACCGTCTTGATGAAAAGAGAGCCGAGCGTTTGCAGGAGCGCAAAGAGAAGCGCAAGAAGGAGCGCCGTGACAAATATGTGGCTGAAAAGGAGGAAGAAGAGCGGAGAAAGGCTGAGGAGATCCGCCGTGAAGAGGAGGAGCGCCAAAGAATCGAGCAAGAAAAGATCGCAAAAGAACTGGACGAGAAGAACAGAATTACTCGCGAAAAGCAGCTTGCGAAGGAACGAGAAATCGAAGAGCGGGAGCGGGAGAAGGCGGAACGGGAAAAGGTGGAGCGCGGCAGTCGGGTGCCCGATCAAGACGTGTGGCGCCCAACGTCGAGAGCCGTTCCTTCCGCTACTATGGAGAGACCCAGCGCTACTGCTGCTTCTGCCGGAAGTGCCCCATCTGGTGGAACGGCTACTCCGTGGGTGCCTTCCAGAGTGCGAAAGGCCAAGGACGGCAAGGAACCCACTGAAGAAGCTGAGGCTCCTCCAGGTCCTCCTGCTGGTCGTGGCTTCACGCGCAACTTTGACCGTGACGACAAAGAGAGGCCTCAGGAACGTCATCGGGAATTTGACCGGGAGGATCGTGGCTTTGAAAGACGCACTGAACGCGATCGCGAGTTTGATCATGATTCCGACCGGAAGAGAGGCGGTGGCGGTGGGGAGCGCGACTGGGGAAGAGATCAAAGAAATTGGGACCGAGATGGAGGAGATCGAGAACGCTCTGGATTCAGTCGGGATGGACCACGTGGTGGTGGCCGAGACAGAGGAACTACTGGGGTAAGATGTTCAAACTCTGTTGTGATAAATGTTTCAGAACTATTTTCTTTAATAGTATTTTGTTTTCAGGGCGACGATGCTTCTTCTTGGCGTACTCCAAGAAGTGATCGTGGTGGAGGAGGAGGAGAACGCGGTGGCGCAGGAGAGCGTGGCGGTGACCGAATGGGAGATCGTGGTGGAGATCGTGGAGACCGTGGAGGAGATCGTGGCGGGGAACGTGGCGGTGAACGCGGTGGTGACCGTGGTGGGGACCGTGGCTTAGATAGAGGTGGAGATCGGGACAGAGGTGGACACGCTAGAGACAGAGATTCCGGAGCTCCGTAAGTCAACTTGTTTATTTCAATAACTACTTGGTTTAGGAATACTTAAGGTGCTAATAATTTATTTTTTGTTTTTGACAAATGTAGTCGTGGTGGACCTGGTGGCTTTAGGTGAGTCTTTTACAATGCAAAGTTTATATGACTTGGTGTGATTTCTGTGTCGTTTACTTATACAAGTAATACTTTTGTAGACGTGATGACCGACGCGATCGTGATCGGGACCGCGACCGGGGCGGCGACCGTGATGGTGGTTTCGGAAATGATGACAACTGGCGGCGTCCTCCAAAGAAGGAAGATTCGAAACCCAAATAATACAATATTCCTTTCGTCCCTGACTTTTTCATTTATTTGCTAATTTAATTAAGTAGCTAGATTATTATAAATGTCTCTGGGTAGAGAATTTAATGTGAAATTGTCTTGATAGATAAATGCAAGTTTACTTTAAAAATATGAAGCCATGAAATCGATGCTGTACTATATGTACAGGTATGAAGTGAAATAAATGTTTTAGTAAGCTTACTAACTAATTAGCTATATAAATGTTTGAATAATAATTGAATTGCAATTTATTATAAATAAAGGAAATAAAACAAAGCAAATGTTCCGACTTCGAATACAGAGGGAAAGTCTATCATTTCCTTAGGATCAGAATGGCATATTTTAGAAATGAGTTAATATGAATTCAGAGCATATTCTTGTATCTTTTCAAAGATAAATGCAGCTATAAGCGTAGCCTCCTGCAAGTAACATTTAAGTTAAACACACAATGGCCAGTGTCAGCACAAAGGCTAACGAAAATAAAATCAGGAGTTAGTGTCACTTAAATATTATAAATTATAATTATAAAAATTTGATTTAAAAATCTGCAAAATGCAAACTGCTGAATTATTGCTGAAGTCAGGCATTTCTAATCATACGCAGTTGTACTCTGCAATTTCGCCAATTCTCAAAATCCTCACTCATTTTACTAGTACTGTTCATACATTTAACTCAGGTATTAGAACTTTCTGAAATGCATTATTGAAGTACAATGAAATAAATGGTACACAAAGTCGCATTGGGTATTAGAGTTACTTTTCTTTTATATAAATCGCCAGTAAAACATTTTATTTCACAAACATTAAAAACCTTACATCTATGTCGATAATTCGTATTAATTATATAAAACGTAACAATAGCAAGTAAATAACGACTGATTGCATTGATAAAAAGTAAATTGACTGGTGTAACAATATTTGTATTTATGGGCAGGAATGTCATATGAATAGTCTGCTGTAGACAGCGTCCTCATATGAATCAGCGATAACATTAAGTTTATTGGAATAACTTATCAGAGCATATGGAAATTCATGATACCTGTATATCAATGAATGTATTTCTAATACTTAAGTGTTATTGGCACGAAACGAATTCAAATTATTAGTTAATATGTATACGTAAGATATTTATGAATTAATTAATGTGGAACTTTAACGATTCCTTTCTGTAACATTTGCGTTCAGTGATTAGTTGCCTATATCTTACTTTTAAAAATGACCTTATGTACACAAAAGTCCCTCCATTTAATTCAACACAATTTTTTACGCGATTCACGTCTATCTCTTTCCTTCCATTTTGGTGACTTTTAAGATAAAATTATTCGTGGTATGTTTGTGTAGCATTGTTCCTCAGTATGTACTACAAGTACCACGCTATTAGTGATACATCAGAAATGTACTGAATACTAATTTGAGTAATAATTCTAGCACGTCCCTACACTAATTTAAAAATTTAAATTACCTGATAAAACCGACATCTCCTACACTACTTGTAATACCATATCACTTTATAAAATGACTAACAGATTGGCAATTCACTTAAAAATTGAAACTGGGAGCAATTTTGTATTAGACATTACATAATGATTGTAGTTGCGGTGACACGTGGAAGCCAGGTTAAGAAGACCCCTTTAGGTAGAATTCTCTTCGTTATTTATATCAACAGCAATCGGTTACGGCGTTGCATAACTATTTTCAGGTTTATTTGTTCCTTTCTTCGTACTCGGAATCCCAAGGCGCGTGGGCCACGCCGAAAAAGTTTAAAAGTGACATTATTCATTTCACATATAGTATCTATATTCTGAACCCTGAATACATCACATTCTTAGCGGAAACTGGAGACCATGGAATTCTGGGGACTCAATATTCTTCATCACAGAATTTTGGATGAACGATTTCGTTGGTCTAAAATACAGAATTAATAACCGTTTAGCAAGTAGGCAATTAATTCTGACGTGAAATTCAGTACAAATGATTAAAAAGCTTTCTTACGTCCATTATTATTTTCATTACTGGCGACAGTTTGATCGACAACGAAAATTTGTGTTGACCTTGTGTCTACACTTTTGTCGAAGTTAGAATTAGTAATAACATTGGCCTTAACAACTTGTAAAAAACTGAAATTACAAAACTAGACAACTGTTTAAACAATAAACTTGGAATTTACTATATCTAATGTTTTTAGTTCGACATGAACGTTATCTAAAATATGACTAACATATAACATGGTAAACCTCTTACATGAGCATCGTACTCAGATATATGAGATATTTTTTTCCGATCAAATCGGCTATGCTGATTTCAATAAAAAGGACTCCCGCTTTCCAAACAGCATAACTTTAGAAGACACACCAAAAAAAATTCTATTTATTGATGATGACAATCTGAATTTCGTAAAATTTTGAATTTCTGAGGTATTTCTGCACGTAAAACTGAGATATTTCTATTTCAAAATTGGTTTGAAATGCCATCTTTTCAAAAATTTTCAAAAATACCCCGCTAAATGATCATCCCAGATTAACACCCAAATGTCTCGGTTCTAAGATTCGAAAAAACGCAATTACCTATGTTTACCCAGACAAAATCTGTCTTTTTTGGATTTTTCGGTGCGTTTATCAGATAGTTATGGTTTTCATCAGCATAGCCGAATTAGTCGAAAATTTTTTTCTTATACCTGGGTACGATGCGCATGTAAAGGGTTTACCTTGTAGGATGATAATTCAATTTAAAACATATTGAATTTGGAAGAATAATTGTATTGCACCGATTAAAATTTGAATTCAGTTAATAGGAGCTCTGTTATGTTTAGCAGTACATTAAACGACAATATTTTAATACTGGCTGTTGCTAGAGAGTGCTTATAATTTTCTTAGCTTATTAGAAATCTAAAATTGATTAAAAATCAAAATGATTGCAGACTATTCGGACTGCAATTTAGGTACGGTGGAATGGTACATATATTTAGTGTACCCTTTGTTTGGTTGTCTACTGAACAAATGCTGGTTTCTATTTATTTGTATTGAAAAGATTGTCTACGGAGAGTTAAATTCAGTTTTGTAAATGCATGAAGAAACTAACAGCTAATATTATAATCCTACCAAAAAGCTACACAAATGTTGGAGGATCAGTATCCAAGAACCAAGCCATATCGTTGCCTTCTACTGTTTCCAAATGTTTTAAGACGAGGTGATGTTGAACATTGTAAGTATTCGTGTAGGCTCTTCTAAAGCAAAAACATTTTTTAATTAAAAAGACGAAATACGAGGAGTTATCTATAAAAAATAGAATTATTGTTCACCCATGCTGCTTCGGAGGTAATTTTGGCACTTGTTGATCCTGAATAAAATAGTTGCCATTTGCGTCATCAGCCTTTTCATCGGTACTTTCAACAGTAGCAAACCGTAATTCATCATTTACATTTAGAGCAACGACTCTACCCGTTTTTGGATGACTTGTGTCCACATACGCATTGGATAATATTCTTTTACTACTAGAAGAACTGTTTTCTATAAATTACAAACGTAATTATTAGTACTTCCATCTAATTCTCATTGAAAGATATTAAATACAGTTAGTATTTAATACGAAAATATTACTGTTTACCTGGGGGAACTAATGTTGGGTTCTGACTTCGAAATTTCGTACTGTATTTGTAATAGTCAGACATCTCAAATGGTTTTGAGGATTCGTTTGTAAAGCTACAGCGGGTTTCACTATCACTACCTACAAAAATAGTACATCATTTAAGACTATGACAACAAGGGTGCATTAAATTTAATATAAATGAATACTAAATTCATGAAGGCTTACTTTTTGAACTCTTCTCGCTAATATCTGTACCAGGACTGGCAATGTATAATCGACTCACAGCTCCGTCGGTGGAATCCAGACCACTAATTGAAACACTTGATGGAGGTTCTGAAAAAACTATTGATAAAGAGCATTTAATTGAATAGAAATTTTTGGTGGCTGTATAGATAATAATAATAAGTAATAATAATAAGCATACCTAAAGCAGAACGAGCGGAAAGCGAGAGGGTGGACTGAGAAGATGCGTTTCCGTCATCCAAATTAGTTTCGTACCAAGACTTAGATAGAGAGTTCATTTTTGTCATAGTAGAGCTTCTGAACCAGTCAGGACTTGCCAGTCCCACAGTACTACTACTTTTGTTGTAGCCAATTGGACTTGGAATGGACATGTGGGAACCAAAATTCGGATCAATTGGACTAATTGTTTTCAGTGACTGATCTTTGATGGTACTAGCACCAAACCCAGAGTCTTTCTTAGAATGTGGTCTGGGTGGCCGATCTTGGCATTCCAAATGGTACGGTGACGGCAAGGGGGGCCTGTGTTTGTGAGGTGACTGCAGTCCTACAGGTTGGCTCGATTTTGAATGGATAGAAACACTTGGCAAGCCAATTTCGTACTGTTCATCTGGTTTTAGCTTTTCACAGTTTTCAACTATATCCAAACCTGCCATGGATCCTACTGTTTTCGTATGACGACGACTTTTGTCTAAACCCGGTCGCTTTTTCTTCTTCACTACATTCCGGTCCAAACTCCCATACCTAAATGTTAGAAAGAAAGAAAGTTGCTACATATTACTATAATAAATATAATACGTCGAATTTATTATTCAGACGATTTTTAAAACCGTACCATGCTGGATTCATTTCAAAGCTTTTAATATCTGGAGGTTGTGGTTGTGCCACAACGGAAGGAGCAACGGTGAGTGAAGTTTCATTTACCGCAGAAGTTGACTTTGTTACAATAGTTTCTTTCTTTTTGTCTTTTCCTAATCCCAGGCGCCACTTTTTCTTTTCTAAACATGAAATTTAAATCACCCAGTTATTGATTATTTGTTATATTTTAAATTATTACTTATATTTTATGTTCAACAGAACGTAGAAATTGAAGATTACCTTTTATCGTGTTGCTTGTGTCAGGTTCATCGAAACCAGAGGGCTGAGATTTGGATTCACTAATGACTACAGATTTCTGTACCTCTGCGGCCACACTTCGGAGGGGTAAATTTCGACGCTCATGTTTTCTTGCTCCGAAGCTAGATTCACCATTATTAATAATTGCCTTTTGTTGGGCTTGAATACATCGCATTGCTCTTTGAATGACATGGTCCTGACGGGCTAAAATAGGCTCCATAAGGTCATCAGTGTATTCTTGATGAAGTAAATTACATTCCTGTTTTTCCATAATAAGTTATACAGTATGTTTGAAAAATTACTTTTCTTAATACACATTTTAATCTTGTAACATACATTTTTGTTGCATATAAATATTAATGGGATTCTTACGTCAACTATCAATTGTTTTAATTCATTAATTTTCCCGCAAGTTCTATCAATTAATTTGTGTAGTTCTAATGCATCGTTTGCCGACGATGAAGCACTACTACTATGGGCGGCATGATGTACCACCCTTCCATGTGTATAGCCTTCTGCCATGGTTTTTTCAACTTATAGCCTCGAAATCTAAAATTCCAATAAAAAATAAGACATTCATTTTTCAGAGCATTATGTAAGTACTAGTAAGAAATTACTTAAAAAATATGAAGTACAATTCTGTTACGTAAAATGTGTTTACCTTAAAAGTTTTACAAATGAGTAACTAAATTACTTCATCTGGTATTGATAAACCATTGAAGAGTGCAATCTGCTGCAATTAAAATCGTTAATGAGCACCTTAAAAATGGCATTAGCTTTCAGGTGATTTTCAAGTTTATCTTTTACAAATAAACTCGGAATCAGTAGTTTGATCAAAAACGTAGTTGTTGATATATGGAAAACTTAAATAAAAACCGCGAGAATCTCTATTTTTATCACAATCAGTGTAATTAGCTGAACACTAAGAACATTAAGTACTGATACTTGTTATTGGCAAGGTCCTGTTGCTTAAACTCGTCATTTAAATTTCAATATTCTTCGGAAGTGTTATTGTTTACCCGTATTTATATTTATTAATTCTGAAGTGAAGAGGCCGTTCAGCTTTTTTGTTACGAATTTATAATTTGAACAACTGGCTGGCAAAATCACGGATTAGTATTGGTGAGCACTGTAAATTTATAATGGTCTAAATAATTTTAATTGGAGTTTATCTTCTCAACTTTTCATTTTCTTCTTCTAATTGTAATTTAGATATTTGAACATTATACTGTATTTAGTAATATACATAAACCTATTTTCCAAGTTGCTAAAATATTTACTCAGTTAAGTAAGTTGCCAAATGAACATTTCTGTTATTTCCGAAAGTAGCTTAATGGAATTATTACTAACTATAAAACAGGATTAAACGTTTAAAAGTAAAGGTACCAACTGACTGGAAATATGCTGACTCTATTGCTGTTCCAGTTTCTGCTATTTTGTAAAATCTAATGCACACAACTGAGAGATAAACTAATCAACTTTCTGGTCTAGAGCAGCCCTGGAACAGGTAAAGATCACATCAGGATTGCAAAGATGATGGAAAGGAAGATGATGATACAGTACGGTTTTTTCTGAAATTACGTTATACCTATAATATAATCCATCATACAACATTCAATATAAATCTATACCATTATAAGAAGATTACGTGCAATTTCTTCATCTACAATGAGAGTAATCATACTATACACCTACGGACAACAGAGCAGATAGAAACTACAAAGTAGGTACAAGTATTAATGTATCCCTCCTTTTAATATTCTACGTAATCTGTGCACTTATAAAGAGCTAATATAATTTTATAGTAATGAAATCACAGACTCAGTAAGCAAATAAGTAAACAAACATTGTAGAAAATGTACCTAGATGGATGTACATCACTGTGTCGTAGGCCCTTCTCAATAGAAACAGTTACCTTCCAATAAGTTCACCAGCTTTCACTTTATCCATACGGTTCAATTACAATCACATGAACATTTTTACTTACCCGAACCGTAAATAATATGGCAGGGTAACACAATTTTCTGAGTTCCTGTTTAGTTCCACATAAGCTTTAATAATTTCACAAACTTACTTGTAAAGCTAACGAAACAAACCAGAACGTAACCTTTTCTAATTTTTATCAAATAGTTTTTATTATTACTAATATTCTGCATTAGTATGGAATTTTTAAAAACCATTGTCCGGAATGAACAACATTTAATAATGTTTAATATTTTTGTAGTTAAATAGTCAATACATGAGGAGGCCAGTGGTTTTTAATTTAAAGTGAGGCAGAAATTCTTCTATCAACAAATGGCAACAACTGAAAGATAAAAGTTATTATGATCCCCTAACAAAATAGAAGTTTTCCTTAAGATAATTCCCAATGAATATGTATTTATAGTACATTTACTTTTTAGTTTATTATCTTGGCTAGCGCTATTTCATGCCTATTTAATTTTACAAATGTGCGAATATTTATGACACTGCCTGCTATTTGGCTGTTGAATATCATGAAATTTAATTAATTTGCTATTTAAAATAATATTGATGTGCATTACTTTTAATTAGGTATTCGTATTAATTAGAATTAGGAGGTTATGAAAATGAATTTCATAAAGATGAGATTGGACTATGTTGCAGGCATGGAATTATGAGTGAGCAGAGCCTACGACACAATTTTCTGTCTCACAGCACTACAGATAACTACAGATAGATACACTTATGTTCCTGCAACCATCTTGCAGCTTTCATCAGAGATGGTTCTCTGCCTGTATTTTAATTCCACATACCTGTTACTTGTTGGAGTGAATAAACTTTAATATCTTTCCCCATTGACTTTCTTTGTCTACATGGATGCTTTCTTCGTTGCAAATTAGCAACTAAGCTTTAGCGTCAACTAGCGACTCTGGGCCGTTAATGAGAGCTATAAAAACAAGTTTTTCATGAAAAGCAATGTTTTAAGGGTGAAGCTGAGCTCAGAATGTGCTTATAGGGTATAATCATAGTTCAAGAAGGAATTAGCGGTGGTATGTATTACGTATGCACCTTTTTGTGTATGCAACGGTACGAATAATTTGGGTAGGTCACAAGTCTAGTTCAGAGCAATGGTTGAATAATACAGTGCGGATACAGCTTTGGCAATGAATAGGTTTGTAAATGTTTTTATTTGTTTAAAATGGAGATGAGGTAAAGATGGTAGGAAATGGAAAATGGATTTAATAAGGTTGTACTGCTTAGAATGATCGTAAGAACTGATTTATTGAATGATTTTGGCACACTACAAACACACTAAACAACAATTAGCTTACACGCACTACGCACCTAAGAATATGGCTATTAAACATGGTACATCAGTTCATTTTCTTTACAATGTTGATCGCTGTAAATACTTTGTATGTAATCTGATTTAATAATTGGTAACAAATGGTACATACAAATTACGTACAAACATTATCTTTACAGAAAAATCTTTTGAATATTATGTATATATCATCAGTATATTATATATAGTTTGGTTGAGTACAATGAATTGTTGCTAGATAATAAATATACTATACTAATAATTAGTAGTTGATCTACTAAATGTAAGTTCTATGATACTAATAATGCATCGCTGCTTTAAAAAACTGTCATGTCACACAATTAATTTCTGTAATACAATACGGAGTCACTGGATGTGGGGAAAGTGTAAAAATGATTGTGTAGTACAGAAATAACAATAATAACAGCAATAACAATATAACAACATTTGACAACAACACTGACAATAATGAGTGAGTAAGAGGATATGTAGACTAAAGTCTTAAAGTGAACTGTGTGTGGGCGGACAACAGGGGGAAGACTGAACGCTGAACAAACGACGGAAAACAACAATAAAAATCTTAGACACACAAACACTCGATTCTCGTGCACACCTTACATCAACCAATAATAGTACACAATTGATGAGCAACACGACACACAGATGCACACAAAAGCACTCGACGACACTTGATCAGAAGACTGGTGAAAAGAGTGTTGAGACTTGAGACGCTGCTCAGGAGAGACGCTGCAGTGCGCTGATAGGTGAAGAGGGGATTATGGTACACGAGAGGCGAGAATCAACGCAGGGAAGAAAGGACGGAAAGGAAGATCAAACATACTCTTCGCTGGGTCTGGGTGTCGGGTAGCGACTACTCCGACTGGCGGGAGCAATACTGTTAATGCCACTGGAAGGAGTTATGTTGGGCAGAGTCCCTGGTGCACAGTCAGGGAGCTCTGCAATGTCTTTGAACACACCAACTAAGTTCTCAAAGTTGGGACCCCAGTTGAGCAGGTAGTCCCAGCCCATTGACGTTGAGCCATCGTTCGGATTCGGAGTCTTACTGTAACTATTGATATACGAGAGGTCGTCGTCGGAGGCGACCAAAGTGGACAGGGAGCCCCGGAAGGAGTCCTCCCCCTCCTCGTTCTCCACTTCAGTCAGTTTTGAGAAAATCATGTGCGAAGGTCGGAAATCCCGCTTCTCATTGTCGTACTCGAATTCGGAGCAGGTGAAGGAGTCGTTCCCGGACTCGTCCTCGTCACTGGAGGTGTCCCGGGCTCTTTGCATTATTTCCGTGTTTGTTTCGAGGAGGTCGGCCATTTTGTTCTTGCGGCGGTCGTCGCTTTCGGAGCTGGACACGGCGTCCAGGGTGCTCACCAAACTAGAATTGTTTTTGTGTCTGGAGTTGTTGAGGCGCTCGATCTCCTCGGCAGTCAAGCCTATCGTCATCTTGTTCCCGCTGTCCCCGGCACATTTTTTCCGCTTCTTTTTCGTTCCTTGCGAAGATGCATTGACTATACTACTACGAGAAGAACTATGACTTATGTTGAGACTCCGCTCGCTCTGGCTCATCGTGTCTTTTTGCGTCGTCGCTAGTAAAGCACTTTGCAGCGGTTTTCCGCTTATGTCTTGTAACGTTAATATTCGAGGAGTCGTTTGTTGGGACAACTCGCTGCTCGGACTCAGTCTAGCCAGCGGAGTACTCTTTAACACATTGGAAATCGGACTTTGGCGGATTCCCGGGCTTTGATGGCTTCCTGAAAAGTGGTGGTTGTGACGAAACGGAGAAGACTTACTTCGACCTCCCAAGTTATCTCGGAAACCTTTGTAATGATACACTATGTCTATATCCGAAGGAGCTATTGAACTTGCATTCTCCAGGTCGTAGTGCTCAGGCATCTCCGACAACTCTGGCTCCATCGATATTCCGTTTCCGGAATTCAACATCCCATTGTTGGTAGGACTGTTGCTCGCTCCGTTGTGCGTCGGTGTCGACGTCGTCCGTTCTATGATGTCTGGTTTCTGGTAGCCGGTGTTAGAACCAGTCAACTTTTTCGAATTTCGAACTAGGTTCCGAATAGCTTCCGCTTCTCCGTCTAACACGTGACTCCGAACCACATCCCCAGTCGTCTGAGAGGAGGGCGACTGCTTTGTTGTCGGAGTCAGAGGCGGCAACGGATTCTTTTCTCGCTTCCTCAGTCTAAATACTACAAAACTCACCGATATGGCCACTAGGAGAATCACAAAGAACACAATTACAAGTGTCACTCCGATACTAAGCGGATCTGGAGCTGTTGCTGCTCCTGCTAAAGCACTGCTGCAACCTCGACTGATCTTTCCGTAATACATAACTTCGTCAAACATACTACCGGAACCGTTCAGAGGCTGAAGCTCGTCGTTGATGCTGAAGTTCGACATACATCCTGTGAAAGCTGCAACAGAATAATAAATAGCCAATTAATAACATTAATACTCCATACATTTGCACTTTGTTCAACGAAATGTGTGTTCTTACCAGAATATACTTTATTTGAGTTGATACTTTGGTGATGGACACCACCAAGTGTCATCATCGTTAAATATGGATCAAGGAAATCATGTCCTGATGCAGAATTCAGTTCTTCTCCGCTTCTCTCTCCGTCTATCAAAAGCTGAAGTGCTTTGTTAACAACAGTCAGTTTCACGGTATGCCACTGTCCGTCGATTAAGGCTAAATCTGGAACATTCATTTGAATGGGGTAGTTTGAACCGATTCGTGAACTGAATTTCAATTCCCCGTTCTCCAACTGTAAATCAATGCAACCATGTATTAGTTAGCAATCTCCTTGTTTTCTAAACTTTAATGTGATTTATGGTATGTTATATGGGGATTTACTTCAACGACAGTGTAATCCTTATCGCTGGCTGCATAGAAGAGAATAGCATCATTTTGTACTGTCCGAAATCGGAAGGAAATTGTCTTTGTGACAACTTGACGCTTTACCCGTTTTGCCGATTGTTCCAAATAAGTATTCTGTAAAAGTTGGCTACGTCGATATTTCTCGCCTACCCTGAATTCCATGAAAGATCCCATAGCAAATGTGTAAGGAGCAAAAGCGTCAAAGCAGTTCGGGGAAATGACTCCGTTGCACCGACAAGTGTAAGAGTCCCAAAGGTCAATACATTGTCCTTGTTGACCACATTTCATGGACGATGGCTCACAAACATTTGTGACTCGTTGACATGTGGCGGAAACGGAGCGTTGTTCTAATGGAGCTGTCATATTTAGTAATCGTCCGTTGATCGTTAGACTGTGAATGCATCCAATAAAATCGTCTGCTTGTACTTGATCAGGTCTTTCCAACATTGGTTCCACTGATATAAGGCCTCCGACAATTAAGGGATTCCCATTAAAATTAAGCGTACTGTAAATAAGAGTAACAAAAGAAAAAATTAAATATTTATTCTTTGAAAAATTTAGATTTGAATTTTTGAAAAGGTCAATTACCCCGTGGGGCCAACATCATCGGCATAGCAAGTAGCATCTCCATGTTTACAGTCATGACAACTCTCTCCACTGTCCTCACAAGAAGATACACTGAGGGAAATGACGCGGCTGTTGCGTGTAGCGATTATTCTGTGCCACTGGCCATCTGCAACAAATCTGTCAACTGAAAGTGTGGCTATTGCAGTACGAGACCCTCCATAGGACAAAACAGGCTTTCCGCTAACTAGCTGAATGGCAACAAAATCAGATCTTCCTCCTGTTTGCTCTCCGTAATTATAGACAAGGAGGGAATCTTTCTTATTAGATGAAAATATGATGGAGATGTCGTTCGTATTTGAATCCAGAGATGGAAAAGACATAAAAGAACCGAAGGCAAAGCCGAATGAGGATTTCTCGCAATGTCGACCGTAGAAATGAGTTCTGCATTTACATCTGGGGAAGGCTGAGTTCGGAGCAACGTTCCCAATGCATTCACCTCCATTTAAGCAAGGATTAGGTCTGCACGCATCGGAAACTGTTTGGCATTGATTCCCGAAGAATCCAGGTCTGCACAAACAGAAGTAACCACCATCCTGGGGATTTTCCTGACATGAACCGCCATTCTTACAGGGATTTGATTCACACGCGCTACTTCTTTCCAGTTCGCAACGTTTTCCGTATCTCTGAGCTGGACATGCGCAGTGGAAGTCATAACCCTGTTTACTACAGACGGCTCCTGCTTCGCATGGATTCGGTTGACATGGCTCGCGCCTCAATTGGCATTTGAAACCTTAAATATAAAATAAAAATATTTTAGTCACGGATGTGTACGTTTGACGATTGAAAGATTGAAATTTTAAATCTGAAAATAAATTACCTAGAAAACCAGATGGGCATTGACAAGAAAATTCCATAAAGACACTTGGTGCGGATAGAACTAAGAGAGGACTCTCGCTGATTCTTGGTGTAGAGTAGGCGCGCAGGCTCTGAGTACAGGCTGCTCCATTTTGACAAATGCTTTGTGTGGCACAAGGCGAATAATTAATTATGACAGTTCCATCCAAAAGATTTTCCAAATGTCCTTTGTGGGATAAAAGTAATATAGACAGTTCATCGGGAGTCATGTATTGATTCCCTGAACCCGAAGCAACAATAATATCAGTTCCGTTGACATTAGGGATGAGTCCGTAAATATGAGGGTCATGTCTCATAATAGGTCTGAAGAATGACAAAAGTTTCAAATAGGATTTTTCTAAGACTTTCTTGTAGTTGACTCCAACAGCTCTGATAATAATTGAATTGTCCATTGTTGCATTGTCAAATGAGAAAAATTCAATAAGCATCGTGGATGAAACTTCAGCGTGATTTCCATCGTCTGCGAGAATTTTCAATGATTGTCGTTTGTAGGCCGGAATATTTTCTACCAGCAAATTGCAATTTGATTGTATTTTGAAAATATTTTCGTTTTTCTCCAGACGACAACTGTATTGTCCAACTACGTCGGGATCGATTGGTTCCACAGTGGCGACTTTCTCTTTGGGGACATTGTCTTTAAATGTGTAGAGGATGACTTGGCCGTTTCGGGGTTGAGAGGGACAATCATTTTTGTCAACAACTACAATTTTTACTTCTTGTCTTGTTTTCATTGGTGGGGATCCGTTATCTGTGATTTCTACTAGAATTCTGAGCTCGGGGGTTGTTTCTCGGTCAAATGAAACTGTGGATGTAACGTGTCCGGATTTAGGATCTACTTTAAATTTGGCTACATCTGCACCTCCAACCAAAGCGTAGCTAAAAGGCTCTCCATTCGGGCTTAGATCAAGGTCTGTTGCATGAAGAGTCAATACTTTTGTATTTGGAGGTTCATTTTCCAAAATTGACCCTTCCATTGACGTAGCATCCAAAGTTGGTCCGTTGTCATTAACATCAAGCAAATTAATTTGAACCGTGGTAGTTCCTGTTTGAGGAGGTTGGCCCATATCAATGGCACCCACTACGAAAGTGTACATTGGAACCGTTTCGCGATCCAGAATGGTAGATGTAAGAACGAGACCACTTATTGGATCAATTTTAAATGTTTTGTTGTCATTTCCACTGATAATTTCGTAAGAAAATCTATTATTTGAAGGTCTGACGTCGATGTCAGTAGCTTTTACGGCAACAACACGTGTTCCGATTGCTGCACCTTCACTAATATCTGCTTGGTATATTTCTTTTTCAAATACTGGAGGGTCATTGCCATCTTGTACGGTAATAATGATTTGAGCTTCATCTGTATCATTCCCACGAATAGAACCTTGATTTTTAGCCAGGACAGTGAGGACTATTCTAGATTGTGATTCTCGATCAAGTCTTCGTGAAATTGTAATGGCACCGGTATTTGTATTAATTATAAAACCACGATCGTTGCTTGAGCCAACGAAGAGATAAAAGACGATTCCATCTTCACCACTGTCTTCATCTGTTGTTTGTACGCTTCCAATAACAGAACCAATAACTGCTGATTCGGAAACAGTGAAATGAAAAACAGGTTGCACAAACTTCGGGTAATATTCGTTGACTCCGAGAATACGAGCTTGAACTTTTGTTGTTCCGTACAAATTCGAGTCTGGATTAGAAGCTAAGATTTCCAGTGAGTATTCATCACGCTCTTCATAATCAAATACTTTCTTTGTAGACACTACACCGGTTTCTGGATCAATCGAAAAGTAGTTCTTTCCTGATCCCCCAACAATGGAATACCGAATTATACTGTTTTTCGGAGAATCAATATCAACTGCTTGCAATTTCAACACTTCTGTACTTAAAGGTGAATTCTCGTTAACATAACCAGTGTAAAGGGTTTGAGGGAACTGCGGTGGGTTGTCATTAATGTCTGTAAGAATAACTGTAAGCTCAGCCTCACTGGAACGGGAATGGTAACCCAAATCCCTGGCAGAAATGTTCAAATGGTATTCCTTCTTTGTGTCGAAATCTAAATCCTTGTTAATGCTCACAGCTCCCGTACTGGCATCAATCAGGAATTTCTTTTGTTCATTCCCTTTGGTAATGTTGTAGAGAATTTGACCATTTGGTCCTGAATCTTCGTCGGAAGCACTCACAGTCACAATTACAGTTCCTAAAGCTTCGTTCTCAGGTACAATAACTCTGTAGCTCAAAGCACTGAACACGGGAGTGTGATTATTGGGTCCTGACACCATTAGGGACACTTGAACATCATCCGACTGTGGAGGAATACCTTTGTCCATCACTCGTAGTTGCATCACATAGCGTTGAGACTTTCTCCCATTCAAATCTCCCACAACTACAATCCACCCCGTTTCCTTTTCAATGTTAAATAGTTCCGTACCATTTCCACCGATCTTCAAATATTCCAATTCAGAATTAACACCGAAGTCGTCAGCGTCCACTGCTTTCATGTGAAGAATTCGTTGACCGACACTGGAGCTTTCCAGAACTGGGGTGAAGTAAGATTGCTTTTCCCATTTAGGAGCATGATTGTTTCCATCCACCACATTTATATTTATTGTACACTCGGAAGACATTGGTGGCTTTCCACTATCTGTGGCAGTAATTAGCAAACTGTATTCGTTCTCAGGAGAGAATTTCTTCCAACTCGGTTTGTACTTTATGCGTTTCTTTGAGAAGATTTCTCCACTCACAGGATCCACTGAGAAAAAGTCGGATGGCTGTTTCAATCCGTAGGAAACCATTGAGTTGGGACCACGCTTATCTCGGTCAAGGGCTGCTACTTGGCCAACGAAAGTTACTGGACGGTCTCCTTCCGGAATATTGAAACTGTAATAACTGTGCTCGAACTCTGGAGCCTGCAAAGAAAGTACCATTTATTATGCAATTCCTGGTAACAGTAATAATTATCCTGAGTATCGCAATTCTTACACCATTACAAATGTGTATTACAAATTGTAATGTATAGACACAAAGCGATTGCGAGTAACTACTGAGTAATTAATGTTGTAGTAGATAAGGGGTACTTAAACTAAATGAGTAAATTACTAAATGCTGATTTTAGTGGAGGACACTACACCAGCAGAAGTTGTAGTGAATAATTTGAGTATCGGTATCATTCGAATATGTAAATGTAGAAATGTAGTTGCATAAATCACACAAGGCATGTTCAAATGGATGGGACTACATTAAATATTTCCTGTAATCAAGGTACCGGTGTCTACGTGTACTTCAGCACTGTGACTGTAAGCATAGGAGGGATGGTGATTCTGCATGTTTTAGGTACCCAGAGTGTAATATATGGATATAATATGTTTGCAAGTGGAGAGATATTTTAATGATATGCTAAACATGCGCCGGACTGACGGTAAGTGAGTCCCGATAGTGAGGAATGCGTAAGCACTTACATTATCATTGACGTCTTGTATGGTGATTGTGACGAGAGTCTCAGCTCTCCATGAGCCATCAATCGCAGCCACTTTGAGGAGATACTCATCCTGCGTCTCCCTATCGAGCATTCCACTAACAGTAACATTTCCACTGAAAGTGTCAATTTTGAATTTGCCATGTGGATTCTCAGTGAAGCTGTAGGTGCAGTTGGCGTTTTCCCCAACGTCCTTATCAACACTTGTAACTTGAATAACAAAAGTTCCCATCGGCACATTCTCAGTCACATTGACACTGAAGAGTCGAGTGAATCGAGGAGGATTGTCATTCTTATCTTGGACATTTACAACAACGATTGTGGTTCCAATCTGAGGAGGAGAGCCCAAGTCAACGGCTTCCACAGTCAGCGTGTACTTGAGGATTTCCTCCCGATCCAGCTTGACTTTTGAGAACAGTTCTCCCGTATCAGGCTGAATTCCAAACAGATTAGAGTACAAGGAAGCACTTTCTTTGCTCAATTGATACATAATCCGTCCATTGTCTCCACTATCGATATCCTTCGCCTGCAGCGTCGCGATCAGTCTCGGTCCTGGCTCCTCTTCAGGAACACTCAGGTTGTACATGCTGAACTCGAACTTGGGTTTGTTGTCGTTCGAGTCGGTGATGTTGATGTAGAGCGCCACTGCACTGCGCAGATCCGGCTCACTCACTTTACTCACTTCGATCCACAGTTCGTAGTTCTGCGCGATTTCGTAGTCCAGACCGTCCGGGGAGATCTTCACTTGACCTGTTTCCGAGTCAATGAGGAATGCGTCTCCGAGATTCCCGCCGCCGATGAAAAAGTTGAATTTGCTGGCGGACTTTTTGTCCTTCTTCAGAGATCTTTCTCTGTTGTCGGAGAGGAGTTCGATATCTCTGCCCATGTCTGAAGAAATTCCTTCGACCGTGGTCACTATCTCGTTGCTGACGTTTTCAGAGAAAGTAAATGAGTTGGATGCCAGTTTTATCTTTGGAAATTTACTTTGACTCACTAAATTCACTTCAACGTTCACAGAGGAAGACAAGGGTTCTTTGGGAGAAGAGTCTGTGGCGTGGATCTCCAGGTGAAATTGCGTATTTCCACTTTTGTTCAGATTTCGAAGTGACTTAATCACTCCGGTATTTTGATTGATTTGGAATTTATCGGCATCTGCCCCACCCAGATAGTATCTAATGACGCTATTGAGACCAGAGTCGATATCCACTGCTGACACGCCTAGCACATACCCTCCCGCCGATGTATCATCAGGGATCTTCACCGAGTAGCGAGCATTATTAAATTGCGGTGCATTGTCGTTCTTGTCCTGGATTATTATTTGTACTTGTACAGTTGTGCGTCGTTGGAGGACGGGACTCGAGTCAGAAGCTTCCACAATCAAATGATACACATCTTGTAGCTCACGATCGATTTGACCTCGAGTCATTATCTCTCCAGTATCCTGGTTCATCTCGAAAGGTCCTCCATCTTTTCCCTCAATGGTGTACCTAAGAAAAGCAAAAAACCCTTTGTAATAATTCTCCTCCACTCAAATCGTGAACTAGTAAATACACAAACTGAACAAACGCAGTCCTCACAGAACCACGAAATTTTGATCCATTTCGTTAGTCTAGCAGAGGAGGATTAACAATATTCCTACTCACTACTCAGTAGTGCTTCCACCAGTTTCGAATTTACATGTTTCTCGGTTATTTATGGGAGAAGGTGGATCAAGACGTGATCCTCTTAAATTATTTCATTTATTTACCTGATTTTGGCATTTAGTCCAGTGTCCATATCCACGGCTACTACCCGAGCGGCCACAGTTCCCGGTGCAACATTTTCATCCACCATAAATACGTAATGGTCTTGTGGGAAGAATGGGCTGTTGTCATTTTGATCTTGAACCACAACTCGAACCATTCCAGTTCCACTCAGACGAGGCGTACCTGCAGTCAAATAACAATCTTCATTTACAGATTCTTCATATTCATACTATTCTATGACCATCGCTATGCATTACACGTAAGTAGGCACAGAGTCTGTACACTGTGGAGCTACCATTGCTCAAATGATTGAAAACACTCCTTCACTTTTATAGCTTTAGGTGAAAACAATTTTTAAATACCCGTCTACCTACATACCTAATACCTACCATACAATCGAAATTACCAGCTTCGAACAATTTAATATCCAGCCAATTGTGCAACACTTTTTACTACAACTTCTATCCTTTTAGTTTAATTACTCTTAAAAGCACAAACTTGTATACATTTCTGTACCTAATACCTCAAACAATACAACCAACTACATTATTTCTCATTAAATTTTGCATAACTTCTCGCCAACTACTAACATCACCAGAACCGAAGCCACATACATCGAAAAATTTATGCGTAGGTAATTGATAACAATTAATTCGCCATGAATTTTAATTCAAATGATGAATTGCTTTATAAGTGTTATTTAAGTTAGTAATACCATGATTAGATGTATTATCCAATAAAAGGCAGACGTACTGCACGTATAGGTACACTATAACTAGCTTTCTCTCGTAAGGAAACCAATAACTACTAAATGTTCATCACAGCCATAAAATATTTCTGTATATATAGTAGCAAGCACTATAAATCCTTTTATCATAACTGCTTTCACCTTTCGTTATTATTCATAAAAGTTATGGCAAATGCATGTTTATGTAAATAGTGTCGTTAGACAAGACAGCATGATTTATTACTTAGATTTCGAAATGACTTTAGAGAGTGTTCAACAAAATTGATCATAATACTATATTCAGGAAATGGCACAAATGTTTATTAGAACCATTACGTAGGTTTTCACACCTTTTCGAATAATGTGTATCTAAATTTGTTATTAGGTGCACTCCAATTACACAGTTATTCCCAGACAGTTATGTGTTCCTTTATCCTAAAAGCAAAGGACTGCAATGGAGTGGATGAGTGTTGGGTCATAAAAGTAATAATTGAGAGCTGGATGGAAACTAGAATTCGGTGAGTGGAAGGCGACTATTTCCCGTGGATTCGACCTTAGCAGAAACCTTCAGTTGCAACAGTTTCTTAAGACCTGTTGGAAAGAGGGATGAATATCTAAGTAGCTAAACCTACCCAACATAATTACAATCATAAATAAGTAAATACCTTAACTGAAAAGTATTTGAAATGTGACCCTGAAGAGAGAGTAGGTATTCTGCTGTATCTTTTTATTTGGTAAGACTTGTTAAAGTCATTTGAATAGTATGCATTGTAACAAGAGGTTGAAGTTGAAGAAGATGAAAGAAAAGTTATCCAAGACATAATTTTAATAAGTGCACATAGCAAGGAACAGAAATTGAGTTAGGGAATCGTTTATGCACTTGTAAACGAATGTGTTTGTGTAGATTGTAGATATCCACTGGGACTGAGTAGTATTTGTATGCACTGGTCTATTCGCATAGGATTAGATACATAATATGTAATATTTTTATTGCATTTGTGGTGAGCTGCATGGCCTGACCTGGTGTTGTGTGCCTGGAAGTATGAGAAGAGTGGACTTGCCGAGGTATGCATGCATTAAGGCTGCCTAATATAATAATAATATTATGCATGTGTTGGGCAGTTAAGAGTGTGTGAGAGTTTAGCAACTTGACTTGCCTTGGTAAGTAGTAAGTAGGTAAGTAGCAATGCTTAGGAGTTGGATTAGAGGCAAAGCGTCCGAGTCAGACTAGATACGATACGATCCATAAAAACCAGCATGTTTTCATAGTGAATAGCCAGACTAGGCGAAATAATGTTGCCGTACCACAACATAAATCAGCGAGATATTCCACAGAAAAGGAAGGTATAAATGGAGAAAGACAAACCATGAATTTTATTTTCATAAGTCATTCCTGTCGCTATGTTAAAAAATATTCTGAGGTCCAGGTCCAAGATACTTAATATTATTCTATTGCTTTACCTTTCCTCTACTCTTCTAGTCTAACAATGTAACTCAAACGACGGATTTCATTATTACAACCTACAACACTTCACTCCATACCTACACTACTTTACTTTAGACACAACCAAACAAACGCTACAAACTAAACGAATACCTTTCCACCAACATAAATACCTATAGTTATCAAGCAATAGTAATACCTGTCCTGTCCTGCCTTGCCATGGCCCACAACAGTATACATACCTTTCCATCCTGCCGTCTTTCCCATATTAACACTCCCACCTCATATTACACCACAATTAACAACATTCCCCAATTATGTCCACCGAACTAAATGGCATACACTAAAATCCCCAAACATTTAGAATTCATCTCTGCGACAATGAATGCACAACTGTAAGTTTCTTTCAAAAATAAAGTTTAATGGAACTTTTGTACGCAGTCCAAGTGTTCTATTGAAGAAATACGGCATAATGTTACTATTAATCTTACTACATGCAGCTGCAGAGGTTTGGTTTGTTGATGCTTTGATACTGTGTGTAAAATAACATAACCAAGTTGCTTACTTTTAGTTAGCTAATCGTAAGTCTTAGGATTGGAAGAAGCAACCCTATAATATGTTACCCTTCTTCTACTACTTGGAGCTAACTCGTCTCTAACAATACGTTCGGTTTCTTTCTCTGGCTTCTCTCCATCCCAAGTCCCAAGCAACATAACAGCTATCCAAACAATGTTACAGCATCTATCTCTCATTGTCAGTAATTTTGCCTTAACAAGTCTCACTCAGTCAGCAGCCTCATCTTCTCTAACTCCACTTTCATGCATCCTTCTATGTCGTCTGCACCAACTATCCCATTCTACAATAATAGTAGCTAGGTACGTTCGTATGTTTTATCCGTTTTATGGTTATCTCCTAAGCCAAGCCACAACAGCCCCAGTACAACTATCCAAGTAGATATCCCACTATAAAACAGATCCTACCTTTCATTTCAAAGTAATCTATGTACATTCAAAAGAGTCAAGTGAAGATATATCAGCAGGTTATGTTACCTCAGCCGAAATGCCTAAGGTTTAATAGAGAAACAGTAATATTGTATGCCTATAGTAAATATTTATATATAAATACGCAGATTGTGTATGCACACATTAAATTCGTATTATGTAATATATTATATTACGTGGAGTAATGTAATAGTGCTTATACAGTGGTATTACTGTGCAATGAAAGTATGTGTAGGTATCTTTGAATATATGTAGCAATAACTCTGTTTATCTGGAAAGTAAAGTTGTATGAAACATGCAACACAGGTATGTCTTGACTTCTTCTTGGGTTTAACCGAACCTAACCTGCTGGCCTGACTCTGGCCAACTTGACTTGTAGTTGGTCGACTGACTGGACTGGAATGGACCGCTACAGAGGCAACTTTACTACATACACAACACTACATAATATATTATATAATAAGTGTGCACATCAGGTTTTTCTCAAGCCAAGCCACTCACCAGACCTGACTAAATCTAACCAAACTAAATCCGATTCAACAAACCACTAGAATCATTATTACACTTCCATATTACAGTCGTAATAGTAGACACACATGTAATGTAATAATCCTACATTATACTCCATCCAAGACAATGAATGGCTTTCTTGCTATACTGCTATCTCGCACTCCTAGTCACTCTATTCAGCACACCATCAGCTCAGACGCTAACCTTACCTATTATTAAGCTATACATAACCAAAACAATCAATTCCTCTACTGGAATTAAAATCCCTAAATATCACCTCGTGACACAAGCCAATTTTATCATCCTAACAGGAAAAGAGATTGATGACAAATGCATCCGTACGTCAAACTAACTATTACTATAAGCAGTGAATCCAAATGGTTACCTTCCTGTCCTGTCTGTTATACCATATGCAGTTTTACATGCCTTTTAACTATATAAATGGATTTATGCATACCAGCCACGAGGGAAAGGAAGTCAGTCTAGCGTAACACGAAAGTGAATTTCTTTTCGTGCCATGAACGAGTTATTCAGACCTACAAATACACCACGTTCTGTCTTTTATATCGTTAATAGTGTGCATAAGCTTAACACACATTTCATTATTGATTGGGAGCAGATTTCTGTATTTTGCATACCCCTCCTGGAAATTAACAGTCAGACTTATATTACTTTAAGGTTCAAGAGGGTGGTATTAGAAAAAAGTTCAATAGGGTGGTATTAGAAAAAACCGATAGAAACACACTAAAATCCGTTACATAAGGTGATGGGACACAGCGGAATCGTAAATTAAGGTGTAAGTAAATGAACTACCAGCTACATAAATATTGTACTATGTTAAATAAGGGACATATTTAAAAATGATTATGGAAATAATAACTAATTTTATTTTATATATTGTGATGTGGGAAACGATAAGTGTATGTATGGGCATATACATGGTAATACTAGATAGATAAATCGTGAAAGTAGTTAAAATTGTTTATAAACGGTGATGTATGTGCTAGGACTGTGCTATATGTTATGTTTGTGCTTTGGCAATGATAAACTTGTCTCCTATGGAATACTAATTAGAGATAGGATAGGAATTGTGTTATAATTGCAGGACGATGTTGACCGGTAATGGAAACAACAACCAAATGGAAAGACTCCCTATATATAGTATATCTGTAGGTAGAAGAGAGCAGACGAGACAGGACACTGCAGTCGAGTGAAGTGAGGAATATACAGCTAATTGTAAGATAAGGTGAGGTAAAGCTGGAGTGGCGTGGACTGGACTGGACTGGACCGGACGAGTCCAGTCTCACCAGAGAGGCTGGAACTTCTCAACAGATAACTCGAATGAAAAGCATGACTTACTTGCAGAATGGAATTTAGCTTAAAGGAAAGAAGAAAAGGGGCGGTGGAGTCGGAATTGATGAAATGATTATTTTCCAGCCTCATGTCCTCCCCGCCCATCTCTCTTTCTTTCTTTTCCTCTTCATATCACATACCTATACTCACCATTCCGAACACTCCGTACACCTTTGCTCTACTACCTTTGTATCTAATTGTACTCCAATGCATTTAATTCTTACCTAACCTAAGTTAAGTACACCTAATAGATAAACACTGCACAGCTAATGCAATCCACTGTACTTTATACCAAACCATATATAATAATCCAGGGAATTTATACAGGAATCTACTGTGATTCACCATTGAACTCTATCTCACCTACTACACCTAAGAAACTATTCTGTATTCATCCACTCTCTGGCTGGAATGCATAGCATCACTAATACCTTTACAACAAATCTACATACAATAGCAAACCAAACCACTAATAATATTGACTCTAAGGAAAACGCACTCAGCTCTCACAATCAGACTCAGTGAAACTATATTATTCATTTTATGGTGAACTCCACATATATTATTATTACAGTAATAGTGAAAAATTACGCACAACACAACAAAACATAGAACAATCTATATCTAATGGGTTTGAACATAAGCAAGTTCATTCATTCAAATACATACCGGTAAAAGTAGGAAACTTATTGCAATGAAATCTCTACTATGCACACAATCTGTTTTTTACCATGATTTGCTATTTTAAACAATATCTAATTAAATCAACATAAAATCCTATTTATTCTTTGCACAAATGCAACCGACTGAACTATGCAAGGATAAAAGACATTTTAATTAATGATTTCTGCAGACCAATTTCTTCATTTCTGAAATCAGCATGTCGGAATTTGTTTGAAAAGCTTATTGTCATATCTAGGCGCTCCGGGCACGAAAAGGGTTTGCTTTGTAAGTGAGTCAATGAGAGGCTGGATTGGAGAGTTTGTGTCACGCACTAAACATGAAGTAACCTCGGAGTAAGTTGTTGCATATAAATGGCAAGTATTTATCTGGAGTACGTAAAGTACCTACGAAGGAATTAAGCATGTAATGATAAGGAGACAAAAAGCGTTTGTTGAGGTTGAGAGGACGGAAATCGAAGTGGATTGGCTTAGTAGTGTAATCTGCATTGTGGACACCTACCTGGATAACAAGATGTACACTTACTACATACCACGAAGATAAATAATAAAGCGATAGTACATAAATGCCATTTAGTGGAGATAAAGTGGACCCGATGGTGAATGCCTGGGCTGAAACCGAAGGATTGCACCGTGTGACTTGTGTCGTTATTGCGATGAGTTTGAAAGAGGTACCTACTAGGTTGAGAGGACATATTTTAGATATAGTGCGGTGGACTTGAGGAATTATATTGGTTATAGATTGTGCTAGTGGTAACTATGGTGTGTTGGAGCAGTTGTTTTGGACGGATGGTAATAATATGTGGATGTGATTGGTTTAATGGGACAGGGGAGTCGTAGTGAGGGAAGCGGAGTTGTTATTGCTGTTGATGGAATTGCAATGTTGGAGATTGAATATTGGAGATATGGTAGGAATTGGCTTCGTCGGTGGGGAATATTAGGAGCAGCGAAGAACTGCAGTGGATAAATTAGAGGGAATAGGTAATTGAATTTGAGGAGAGTTGTGTGAGACAAGAGACTGAGTTTGGAGAGTGGAGGATGACGAGCTGAGACACGGTGTTGGTGAGACTGATAAGAGGACGGCCAACATGGCACGGAGATTGGACGTTTACTGGGTGATAGTTAGCGAGTATTCCGTGTAATCTAAAGTAGTATGTAAATGTAATGAAATAATGGTTAATATGCGATTGAGTAAGTAGGTCTGGCTGTGCTTGGAATAGTTGGAGAAGTTGTGTAAGAGAGGAGTAAATGTGAGTCTGGTTTGTGGCCTGCAATGTGGTTTGACTTGGCTGTGGAGTCAGTCTCAGGGAAATTATCATAGTCGTCCTATCTTCGAATCAGCTAATCTTTTTGAACCAAACTTGTAGTTTCTATGGGATTAGTATATCAAATAGACATCGTCTCGTCGCGTCTCACCCTTCAAGGTAATCAACGCAGCTCGAATTAAGGTTCGATGTCAACGTGGATAAAAGTTGGGCTTCGCTTCGCTTTTCTGTCCACTAGTCCACTTATCTTCCAACATCAATGCAGTATCATAACTTTCAAAGTCACGCAGGAATCAGAGTAGACTTGGCTAAAAAATTTCTCTTAACGAGATCATAATTTCTCCTTTGAAAAGAATTCTCCACTGAAACTGATTTTAGATAACTCTTTTGTGTGCCTTCGTACTCAAATTAAGATTCCAACACATGCTCATGTCGCAGCCTGGAGATTCTCCTACTCACTCCAACAACAAACACAGCTTGGAACGCGGATTCTCTCTTTTCGCTCGACTTCCACGCTGCGGCCATCGCAACCTCCCTCCCTGCCTCGAATTCTTAGTCTCTCCACTTAATCGCCAACCACGGTCACTCCAACCAACCACTAATCTCAACAGCATCCCAAATTGTCATTTATATTCCCAATCAACATTACCACCTTTTCCACCAACAACTTCTCCAGCTCTCTCCAAGTGCACAAAAGCAAAAATATCCGTAGGTAGCGTCATATTGCAGTTCTCAGATAACCAATAAATATATCCAGTAAAAAAGACATACATAGGCATAGACATACCTCACTCCACATCGCATGTTGCTAATAAAACATACATTTTTTCTTGTGCACACATACCTCCGTATAGTATCTGCCAACATGAAATAAAATCATTATATTTCACGCTCACCATTAATTAATTAATTCCCTAAAAAGTAAGTCTTCCCAGTTTTATTATAAAAATCCCCTTTTCCAAGATAGATTGAATTTCGTCTCGCATTTTAATGTCATTCGCCGTACTTGATAAAGAAGCTGTTTTCTATTACAATCATCAACTTCGACAACATATCTTGTCCACATACTGTGCTCATATATGTACACGTTTTTATGCACTCCGATAAGAAATTACAAATAAGGGAACTCAAATAATACATTTTGTACCTAGCTTGCTTCCAGATAATAATGTTGCGTCATTTTGCCATAGAAATTAGATTCAATTACCAATGGATATTCTGCGTACTTGTAAGACGTTTCTTGTATTATAAAGATATAAAATATCCATGTCAATTTAATGAGTAACAGTAAGAATAGGTTTAACATGACTTTAACATGTGCTTTCGTTGTTCGGCTACTGTAACATCTAATGCATGTTATATGTAGTATTTACGAGACAGAAGAAACGAGCTAATGAATGTTGAATAATTTTAGTTATACGTGGATTACTCTGGGATATGTTTATATTTGTGCGCGTAAATAATTTAGAATTGAGTGTGGATTGACGAAAACTAACTGTTTTCTCCACAATGAACTACTACGTTTCTAACTGCAATAGAATGTGGTAAAAATACAATTTTCACAGCACACGTTTCTCCACTCAAACCGCACTATATTAAAAAGAGCCTTGAGTATTATTACACCGCTTATGTGTACAGATAGTTAGTAGTTATAATATTACGAGCGGAAATGTAACTTTTGGTGTGATGCAGAATTATGTAAGGAATGGTAGAATATGCAGCTAACAATAAACATAATATTCCGTACATGAAACAAATAAAAACTTGCCCTTTCCTTAGTGATAAAAAATGATTGTTGGATAATATGCTTTTCTGTCGTAAAAAATATCTTACTAATAAAAGTTTTTCCGGGTTGGCGTTCACAACGAGGAGTTAAAATACAGGGAAGAGTAAACTGCAGCATAACTTATAGTTGGCTCAAAGATAATGCATTTGGTGAAGGAAGGATTGGATTTACTATTTACTCAGTATTAATTTTTTGTTCGTAAAAGTGAATTACATGAAAGGATTCTCAGGAAGTCAGGAAGCTGTTGACACGGTATTAAATTATCCCAACCGGTTGATCCCTAATTAAAGCGCGTACAATAGAATTATTGTCATGAGGTTAGACGGAGTAAACGTTTGGAGAGCACAGAGCCTGATGTAACGAGGTGCATCAGTCATTAATTAAGGAAACTTATTTGTAGCGTGGTTTAATGTATATCAAGGGAGGATGAATAAAGAAGGAGCTAATAAAACGAAAAGCGAAACTCATTATTACTTATTGTTAGATAATATTAATAATGACTTGGTGAACTAATCCATGAGAAAATAGTAAAGGTCAACAGAAAATGACATAGTGTGAGTCGATGCAATAAAACAAGATTTTTTTCGATATGATTGGGAGCGGAGGTGAGCCGATGTGTATATTTTTATAGACAGACTTGATTTGATGGGGTCACAAATTATCTGCAACTAAGCTGAGTATTTGTATTAAGTTGATCGGATTGAATTGTGAGTGAGTAGACAGACTAAAGAAAGAGCTGGATCGTTGCAAATCAACTGCCTCGTCTAGTAGCTTCTACCATGGCGTGGCATCCAATGAATTATAACCACTTACAGCCTCACAAGAGGTTATAAATAATGAAGGAAAAATTGCCGACGGCCAACATTAAACGTGGGTTCCTCAATAATTCTCCCCACTCCCGTTTCAAAGTCCTCAACAAAAAAGCAGTACAACACACAATGTTCCTTATTCAGGAACTTACAATTAGTTGCCAACCGAAATATCCATTTATTCATATGTCTTACATTTCAATAGTTGTTCCGTCGGCTGCACCGTCGGATATTATATTCATATTTACGTCTCCTATAGGCACACACGTTCAGGTGTTAGGCCAAGTCCTTTTCTTGGACATTGCTAAGCCAGGACTGCGTTCAGTTTAGTAATATTTACACCTAGTTACTCTCTCACTTACTTACACCTATTTACTTATTCAGTTAGAATTTAGGTATAAGTACGTGTCTATGTGCTCTGGGCAACAACGTTACTTTCAACGTGTATTTTTAAATATTTAACAATGTTCCAGATGCGACTCCTTTCATAAGCCTTAAGTTAGGAGGCACATATTGAAATTTACTTGTGTTTTCAGATGGAACATTCATCTGTACTGTAGTGTACTACACTGATTAAACAATAAACTTTGGTAAATGTGTGGCTAGAACAGCTCTCTTGTTTTATTACTTTGAATTGGTAGGGTAATAACGTTCTAGTAATGATTCAGTAAAACAACAATGGAGTTTTAAATGGGCTGTGCGTTATTAAGTACAACTGGAGCTAATGCACCCGCCTAATAATCACTACATTCGCTACTTAAATCAATATATCATTTACTACTAATCTGTGGGAAATCAACAGTGTAAAATTTTCAAACTTTATCACATGGAATTACACACACCTAATAGTCAGCTTAATCCTAGTCATCCCCAGCTTAAGCAACAGCTAATTCTAAGTACGCGAACGGAATGCAAACAAAATGTATGTGCTAAATGCGTATGCTCTACCTATGTATTTAATGCAGACAGAAAGGAAAGAAACAACTTTCTCGCAAAAAACCATTTCAAGCATTCATATTTTTCCTATTTGTGTTTTAGTCTTGTAGATGAATTTTTCTGGTCAGAAAAGTCAGTTATTGCAATGCTAGTTATTTCTAATCTATGAATCTTCACTAAGGATGGATTAAAAGCATGTCTGTAATCTAAAGGCTAATCCTACACTAGCTAGTGAGGAGACAAATGGAAAGATTACTGACCTGTATCCATTGCGACGACAGTAAGAAGGAACTCAGATTGCTGCTCCCGATCTAAAGCTCGATGCACAGTTATTTCACCAGTACTTGTGTTCACACGAAATGATCCTTTGTCTCCGTCTTTCATTAAATAGCGCACTTGGTGGTTATTCGTCGCTGTATCTGCATCGTAAGCGTTCACTCGCAAAACCGTGGCGGGAATTTCAACCATATTTTCTCGAACAAATGCTAAATATGGAGAATCTAGGAACTGAAGTTGGGAAAAATAAAAGATCATTAATATTCAATAACAAATGAAATTGTGACCTAAAAAGGAAATGCAGTTAAGAGCCAGTAAACCTACCACGGGGGGATTGTCATTGCAATCTGTGACACTAATTGATATCGTTGCAGTGTCGTAACGAACTTGTTCTCCTGAGTCTTCAGCTTGAACAGTTAGAGTGTAAGATCTCTTTCTTTCATAATTCAAACTTTTAGCCAACCGAAGAACCCCCGAATCTTCTCCTATGCTAAAATCCCTATTTGGATCTCCGGCAACAATTGTGTATCGTACTTGAGCATTCATGCCTTCATCTATATCTGTTGCAGAAACCTACACAAAAAATTGTATGCACTTTTAGTTTCATGAGGGAATCCATTTACTAATGCAAACCAATGTCCAATAGGATTTATTACTATCTGAAGTATCTAATCGCATAGTGGTTCTTTGCTGTTAATTGCTTATGTAAATATGAACTCACCTGTAGTACACTCATTCCTACAGAAGAATTTTCCGGTATAACAGAACTATATTGCCTGGGATCAAAGGATGGAGCATTGTCGTTATAATCTCTTACTTTAACCAAGAGATTCTGAGAAGAAGATTTTGATGGCTCCCCACGATCTTTTGCAGTAATCTGGTAAAAGGTGCATTGCGTTAAAAATTATTTGGATGAGAACGGATGAAGCGATTTCAATGCATGAAATATAATAAAGTGTGAATAAGCAGCTTTCGATTGTGTAATACATGAAGGCGAATGAATACTCAACATTTCTTAAAAAGATGATGAATCCTGCTATGTGAATTAGAGTATAAATACCTTTAGAATGTAGCTATTGGTGGTTTCTCTATCGATTAAGCCACTGATTCTGAGGAGTCCATCAACGGGTCCCAAGGAGAATGTATTTTTCTCATTATTTAGGATATATTCGACGTAGCTATTGCGACCCTCATCTTTGTCGACGGCTTTGATAAGGAGTATGACCGTGTTCATTGGTGAATTCTCCATTACAAATGTTTCGTTAGGAGAAATAAAGTCAGGAGCGCAATCATTGATGTCTTCCAAGGCAATATTGACCTATTGACAAATGAGAAGAAAGGAAGAACGTAAAAGGGAGTAATTGAGCGGAAATGATTGCATTAGCATATTAAGAGAGCTTATGTATGCCGTTGTGTAGATTTTCCCCATTTTGATAAATGATGGATTTAGACATAAACTTATAAGTTTAAGTTGTGAGATAGTATTTAAGGAGGAATAAATAATGTTATCTCAGTTGGGAGCACACTACAGCGACCAGTGTGTGTAATTAAGATAAAAAGGCTTGGAATGAAAGAAAACAAACCTGCACGGTCGATGACATAGGCTTGCTCTCAGAACTATCCGATGCCTCGACAATTAAATTGTAGTACGCTTTCGTTTCTCTATCCAAAAGTTGTTTTGTGAAAATTGTTCCGTTGTCCGATATACCAAATACATTGTTATCATTGTCCGATATAATAGAGTACGTGATTTTTCCATTCAAACCTGAAAGTATGGAAAGAGCACACATTAGATTATTGTGGTTAGGTGACCATTCAATAAATGTAAAAGAGGTACCTCACACGAGGCTTTCTACTGCTGCCTACTAATTGTACCAATTCAATAAGACATGTTGCTTATGTATCATTACATTACATGTACATAAACATATTATCTATTGTATTCTGTGCAAGTCTTGCCATTGTAATTTTATGTTTACCATTACCCTACAATTTAATAAATATTAGTACAACTCACTCATGTCTATCTCTATGTAAATGCAATGCGATTATAAAAATAAGTAATTTACTTATCATTTAGTACTTATTGTAAATAAACCATATCAATTAGGTGTAAACTGAAACTAGTATTTATTATTGAGTATAGAAATTTTACCTGAATCCAAATCAGTTGCACTGACGGCCACCACAGATGAGCCGATAGTTATGTTTTCATAAACTTCTCTGTTGTAGCTCATTGGGTCAAATGTTGGAGCATTGTCATTGATATCCATAACATTCAAATAAACTGTAGTTGTAGACGATAAGCTCGGTCTCCCTGTATCCTGAGCCTGAACTACAAATATGTAGTGTTGTACCTGAAATACATTAAATTACGTAACATGCAATTAAAGTAGATGTTTTAAATATTTTTTTCCCAATTTCTTTGTTCAGTTCGTACCGATATGTAAATACTCCAGACTAGAATCTAGTTTCTGTCTGCGCATTCGGTTTCCACATAGTATTCTCGACTCATCCACCTGTTGCATACCTGTAGCTCTATTCCCCACTAAATACCTACAACCTACTACGTAGCAGGCATTCATTGGACTATCTCTACGATACATGATTAGCAATGAAAGTCATGTGCTACCTCACATTTACTAAATAATTTGCATTTTCAAGCTTTGCAATAATAGATAATGAATACACAGCTTATCTCTCTAGTGTGCTATTTCTAAAGATAATTCTAATCTATAAGTTGTAACGAACAATAAGTATTCGTGATTGCTTATATCTTCTTTTTTCCACCCAAATAGCACGGATTCACTATAAACTACACGATAACATTAGACTCTTAACCTTTTATAGGAGCACTCTAAACTTACGATTGCTAAACAACAATGGTACCTACCTACAAACCACAGAACATGGACATTGCTATTGCTACATGGAATTTCTATTTAGTTACTTAATACTTACCTACCTAGTGCCAAGATCTGAGTCTAATTTAGTTCTTAGATCCGCTATTTTCAAAAAGTAATAAAAACCCACTTAAGCAGAGATACTTTCTTATTGTTCGTTCGAAGAATTCTAGGCAACAAAAAAAGGACGAATAATATTAAGTGTGTATTTGTGTACCAAATACTAAAATTTGGTTTTGGCTTATCCCCAGTCAACGAAAAGGAGTAAATACTACAATTCCTAAACCAAGCAGTCATCCACATAGCTTCATATTTTCTAGTGTAGAGCAGTGTGAACACATAGAGGCCATGGCTCCTCTAAAGACTTCACTCACAATATGATATACACAATATTACTTCAGTTGTTGAAGAGCAGTAAAGATAAGTTCAATTGAACTCTGAAGTATGAAAGAAGAGTTTCTTCAGCCATTAGTAGCCAAGACACTAGTGCACTACATTATTTATATTGTATTACATTACAGGTAAGTTTACTAAAAAAGTAAGTAGTAAATAGGATGCTTGGAGTCTGGACAGACAAACGACGCTGGGAATATTGTATAATAGTTGTGAAGATTGAGCTACCTACGTATTTACGTGAGTAAGGATCTCTTTCATTCTTCTGAACTCCTTTTGGTTAAATTGTGCTAGGTATGAGTGGTGAGCAGTGTGAACGAGAAAAGGAAGACTTAACGAGAACGAAGCAGATGCCTCGTAGCATTATTTATCTCTGGAGATGCCTGGCAATCTTAAGAGTACAAAGTTACAAAAGGATGTAAACAGCTAAAGTTATCCCAATAAATAAGCAACGTTGTTGACACTGATGATCGTACTCTGGAAATTGAGCGAGAGACTTAGTTTCAACGAGACTGCAACTCTCCGCTACACCTTCAGAAAACGCCACATAAATTTCCCCTCTGAACTACTGACAATCAGCCGCTTCTCCGAAACAATACTTTCCATCATATGTGCACAGCTCACTGAACAACCAGCTTGGTTAACTTTTCCGTTCTATTATATCTTATATCCTATTACAACTACAACCAGTAACTAGCACTTTTTCATTATTCCAGTGCCTATGTATCCACATGCATGTCTTTAGTGCTTATGCTCACAATACTCTCGTTTTCACATCTACATTCTATTCCACTACTTAAGTAAATTCAAACCATCTCATTTTTAATGTTCTGTTTCTGTTGTTTCTGTTTCTACGGTGTACAAATACATTATGTATAACTTTACTTCTTAGGAAAGTAAACCTAGTTACTATTGAAATAAGGCAAGGGGTATAACATAACTTTACGTGTACTCCTATTATTGAACACATATTTACATACGCTCTAAGGAAAAGTTGAAGATAATAAGCCTTCCTTGGTTTACTAAAAGTTAAAGTAGCTTTCTACATATTGTGGCTCCATGAATACCGTACTCCAGTAACAATAAACCGCATCCAGAGGGGGCTCTACCATTAGGCCATCTAGGGCCTCTCGCCCGTAAGGACCCCGCCAACGGTTGTAGAATGAAAGAAAATAGTAGGCCCAAATAGCCTTCTTTAAAAAAAACATTAACCTAGGCATCCATTCAAGTTTTAAGTAGAAATTTCTTATTTTTGCTACAAATAACAAAAAAATTATGCTTCTCTTAAATGTTAAAAATGTTGCGCTGCGTGAGAATAAAAGGTTTTTCTCTATAATTTGTCTTTGGAATGTTTAAAAAATTCTTGCATTACTGATTTACCTAACCAAAATTTCGCAATTGGTCCGCTTTATCAAGTTTTAACTGCTTATTACAAATATTATTATCAATTGCACAGTATTCTGTCTATTTCACTTTGGGTCCATGAGTATTGTCTTCCCAAATAGGGCCTCTCAAATAATTAAAATTCTCGCCGAGGGCCCCGCTGGTACCCAGAGCAGTCTCTGACCGCCTCGTCTCCTAAAACTGTACAACGAAAGTCATACTGCAGAAGCAGGGAAGATACACCATTATAATCAGGTTATACTCTAACCAAAATGGAACTGCTCCATGCTACGCTTATGTGAAATTAAGTTTAGAATTTGAGAAGATCTAATTTCTCCATTTTATAATGCAGTGTCTATTTGAATCAAAAATTAGAAATAAAGATGTCAGATGCAAAGTTATAATTGAAGGTTTTACAGTCCTCACTAAATCAGTAACATAACTACGTAGCAACATGGGAAGAAAGAAAGGATGTATTTCATAAGTAGATTAAATCCTTCATTAAAAGTTGAAGAATAGATACAATTGAAGAAAGTTGTATAGCTAAACGTACGCACCTTAACATTAACATTATGTAACTTTCTTAAGCATTAATTCAAATTTGCAGTATTTCTGCCGTAAATTGATGGACAGAAATCAACGTATGACATTTTAGTTTCTAAAAGAACTGAAAAATACCTCCCTATACGTTGAGGAGCTCTCTATGACTATTTATTTTGCGCTTATTATGTGCTAATAATACCAAACAATTTTTGGTTTCAAAGTCAATGAATTACAATTTGATCATGTCTAAGCAAATACTACTACAGCTATCAATATGGCTTATCAAGTATGTCCTCCAAGGATTGGGTTTCTCATTAAAGTGATTAAAATTATATGCTACCTTTGTTAGCTCACTCCTCTCAATATTTGCTAGTAGAAATGATCTTTGCCTAACGCTTCTTAATGTTAACAGTTCGACAAATCATTGTACTTTATCACATCGTCAATCAAAAAATACAAAAGTAATAATCGGGAATCGTTAACATTTTGAGCTTGTATATAAATAATGTATCTTTTATCTTTCGAAGTTTTTGTTATGTAAGATATTGTGCTGCGTTCTGTTATCCAGTTATATAATACTTACTGGAAATGAAAGAAAAAGTGTAGCCTAAAAGCTTCTTCACGGCAACATCTCTCATTTTAAGTGGATAAGACAACTACAGGCTCTTTGACAGAACATCTCTTTTCAAGTTGACTGGATTTCCTTACTTTTGACTTTACCTACCACACGAGTCAACCCTAGGTCTAGTTTCTTCAACTGACTGTGAAGATGAGTCTCCCTTAAAAACTTAATAGCCACGCTTTCCTGCAATCAGTCGCATCTACTCTTCATCTTCCGTAGACTAGTCTCTTTCTGGTCATGTATATGTATTAAGGTTCTTTGTTATACGGAAATATCCTTTCAATAGAGTTCTTAAATAAATATCGTAAAAATAAAAACATAGTTTTACAATTTGAACAATATAAACACGATAAGAACAAATTCTTGAAGTCTACAGATCGATTAAAGATACAATTGTAATGGTTGTTCCCATTTAAACCAAGTAAACAAATATTTTATACCTATTAGCCAGTCTTCTAAGATGATGGCGTATCTGTATGATCCTTTTACTTTTATGTTACTATTTACTATTTCTTTGAAAAGTTTGTGATTTCTCTTTCGAGTATACTCTTCGTTCTGTGCAACTAATCTGTGCTTACGACATTCTAATCTATTATGAATCCCTTCTTCGTTTTATAGCTCAGCTACATTCACTTTGGTATTTTCAAAACTTATCTTCCAGTTCTCTCGTCTACGTGAAATCAGTAAGGTCTGCAATTACATCTACAGACGGAAAACAAAGAACAGAAGGATAACTTACATCTTCGTAGTCAAGACGAGTCGTTAGTGTGAAAATTCCGGTCTGAGGATTCAAGGAGAAAACATCATTTCCCCAGTCAGATAAAACTGAATAAGTAATGTGAGCATTGGCTCCTTTGTCTGGGTCAACTGCTTGAAGGCTTCCTACTTTGTAGCCATGAGGTGCGTCTTCAGGGATATCAAAAGAATATGCTGACTCCGTCCACCGAGGAGCGTTGTCATTTTCATCCACCAGCTGCCAAAAATATTAAATATTATTTACTAAATGTTCGGCAATTTTTAATTAGCGCCTCATTATCTATCGTTGGGGTTTTTTGCTTAATGCAACTGTGTCTAAAATTGCAATAATATTTGAAAAATAAATGTCATACAATTTTAATTAATTTATTCTGGTTTAAAATATGAAGAGAAACTTCAACGTAAAAATAGAACATTCTTAAGGGAAATATTCTGTGGGAAAACGAATTTAGGTTTAACATAAGTCGGCAAATGAAATAAAAGATTTCGAGTTTTCTCACCGTGATTTTCACTTTAGCACTAGAATCTTGAATGCCATCACTAGCTTTGACGATTAACAAGTATTCTTCCTTTTCTTCCCTGTCGAGGGAATCCCTAATTCTGAGGATACCACTGGAGGACTCGAGATCAAATTTTCCTTCGTCTCCGCTGACAATTGAATAGGAAATTGTTCCCAACGTATCTGCATCTGTTGCCGTCAAAGATGCGAGCTGTTGTCCAACGGGAGCATTTTCTGACACGCTCAATTCAGTGACCTTACTTGGAAACTTTGGTGGGCTGTCATTGCGATCTAGGATTTCTATTTCAATCTGAAAAGAGAAAATAATTAGTATTAATCAATAATTAAGAGCCCTGTAGTTACAGTTTTACTGTATACTAGCCTAATTACTTATGCATTCATTGCATTGCCACCTTAAACATGGGTAGATTGCAAAGAAAGGTGCATGAGAGGTGGTAGATTGCATAATAAATAGATTTCATCTGATTTTGGGATTTGCATTGATTTGTATAAATGTCGATAATTAGTGTTAGTGGAAAGTAAAGGATGAATGGGAAATGAAATAAAATAGCTGGCTACGAAGCAGAATAAAGAAAGAGATGAAATGAGATGGACACCAGAATTTTTGTATTTTTTATGTTTTGCCATTTGATTTGATTTCTTGTTTAAAAGTATCGCAAAAAGTTAGCCACGGAGCTTGTTGAGGCGTCAGGGAGGACATGCATTCCAGTTGAATCGAAGCATAACGATTAAAACAAGATTCTTTCGGTGAGAAATAGTGTAAAATGAGATTGGGTAAGGTAATTTGCGCTTGTAGAAGGTTGAAGGTAGAAAAATGGGCTAGAAGATGATGAAGTTGATGAACCACTTGCCTGCATTAATTCAAGCTTGAGGATAAAAGCAGAGGATCACTTTCTTCTCAGCCTGGACATAATATGCGCAGCTTATATCTAACTATGTAAGTACATCCCTATTAATATACATTCATGTGGAGCGTTTCTTGCACATCTCTCCATGCATTATTACACTATTTTCGATAATATTATACATGCCTAGTTACAGTAGAATAGACAAGGCAGGTTATCTTTGCATTAGAAGCGAGCAGCCAAGCCAAGCCAAGCTAAACCAGCGTGATAAATGAAATCAAATTGATGACTAAGCATCACTGGGAAAGAAATCTTTAAACTTATTATGAATGCATATAATAATAATATGGTCATGCCTGGATTTAAGTAGGTACCAACATAATAGCAACTAGCCCCAACACAAACACATGCATACATCGATATTATACAAATATTACACATTTATTTATACAAAGAGCAGATATTCTTTGGATTGGAGAAAGAAGTTATGCCGAGTCTCCCAGAAGAAGACAGGACAGAGAGTCAGGCCAGGTTGATACAGACAAGTCGTCCATCCTCCCTACCTCACCAACATATTCAGCTCAGACAGACACTCACTACTCCTAAAGATATAGGAATATACAGAAAACATCTCAAACCTCGTATAAATATACATAAATCCTTAATAAGCCTGTGTGAGTGTCAATGTCACATGTCCAGTCATCCGGTGGTAATTTGGCCTAGGTTTTGGTGTGGCGTTACCCAAGTCCCGAAGAGTAGGCAGAGAAAGACTGCGGATGATTATAAATAGTGATTGTGAGTGGAGGGAGCAGATTTGGTTGAGAATGGCGAATGTGGCGCAGGTCGGAGTGCGACTGGTGACTATAAATATTTAGAATTGGACGGAATGGCCAAAGTGCGTATGCGATCTTTGACGTTTATTTGGGCTGCTGGCGTACTACTGCCTTGTAAATAGTAAATGAGTGAGTGATATGATATGAAGGGAGTCGAGGCAAGAGAAGTCAGACAGAGGATACCTCTGAGTCTGCATCCCATCATATCACTAGCATTTTTGGGCATTTTAGGGGTGGCTTAGGTGTCAGAAGTTGAGGCATGTCAGCATCATGCTTGCTCCCTCCGCACCTGGATTGAATTGCAATACTCTCAGTCTGAACCTCACTTGGGCTGAACTCAGGCCTCTCTGTCTCTTCTCTGGCTCTCCTCATGTCTGTCTCATTTCTTCATTCTCTCTCTGGGAATGTGAGTCTCACTCCGAGCATTCGCTTCTACCTGCCTCGCCACTTCCATTACGTGGCGGGGTATGTCCAAGCTTCCCTCCCTCCATTTTCCTCTTTATTTCCTCACTTTCAAAGTCTTTTTACTTAGTTAGCTAACTTACGTAATACACTAAGCTTCCCTCACTAACTAAGCTGAATATTATTAAAAGTTCCTAAGTAATAGAACATACAGGCAGTGGATACGTGTACATTCAATTCATTGAGGTCTGCTGTATACGGGCAAACAAGGTTTCTTGTAGCAGAGGAGATACTGATATATTTGAGACGTGTAGAGAGACAGGAGAGAGGAATCGACCTGCCTGGCCTGACGCATTCGAATTGAATTGAGAATTCCATCTCACTCACTTAATTTAATCTCCGACAAGTGGGTATAACTATTTAAAAATTAATAGGAAATGTCCATCATTTCACCTCAACTTTAAGAAACTGCATTCGTGTAATCAAAACTTGCTCGTACCCATCAGCAATCCATATAATAATGAATTAGAACATTCAAATCACATTCGGACTTGTTTTCATAACCCACCACCTTCTACAACACTCACTGCAATTACAGCACACACAATGCTTTGAGTTACACGGACTTTTGCATTTCGCTCTACCTGGTACTTGCAAATGCTTATTAATACAGCTACATGTGTTCCCATACAATTCGTCTTAATACCACTCCCGCTATTAGTGAGATGGGTATGTGGAGAACTAAGTGGGGATTCTATTTATTGTGGAATGAATTGTATTTTTGCCCAGTTCTTGTTAAACCTATTTATGCATTTCTGATTCTGCAAGGTCAGAAAATCATCCCACGTAAAACATTTGCTGTGTGTAAACATCCCACCCCTTCAACATTTTTTATCCATTTTAATTGAAGATTTAACGTATTTCGCACTAACATACGTTTACGTATATGGGTAATGATTAATAACCTTTCCATCATTAATTACCTATAATATATGCCACAACAGATATGTCTTTACCCTAAGAGAAAACTCTTTATGCCCCAAGGATAATGAATTGTTACATTACAGATATATAGATTATAATATTTGTAGTCAAGTGCTACGATGCAGTAGAGTGGCAAACTTTATTACTGTAACATCTTATCTGGAGATAATCTACATAATATATTATAAGTAGGAATATATTTCGAGTGTCTGTACATTGTATTGTATAATGTGTGTACGTTGTAGGATACATGGTGTAGGATGAGTATCTTGTATTATGTATTTTCCTGAACATGTTACATGGTTGCTGCATTGTACTCTGTGCAAGTAACTTATCCTAAATCTTTACACTATTATGTCTACTGGTCGGATTTGTAAAGAGTGTATAGCTGGACTGAATCATATTATAATAGAATTTATTTTTACAGCGGAGAAATTAAAATAAAATGTTAACATGATAGAAACTACAGGTGCCTAGTTGTTGGTACCTAATTAAAATTTATAAATTGCTGATAAAAAATTAATTTTAGTTGTGTGACTTGACTGAGTGTAGTTACTTGTTAGTTATAAGCTTAGTTAGTGGTAGCAGACAGGTACACTACAACACAATAGAGTACCTACACTAATCCCACTAATAATCATAACATACAGATAATAACATGTATCTGTAATAAGTGGACCTGGCCTAGGTAATAAAAAACAGGGTTTCTACAACATAAGATTCTATTTCACAAGGGCAGAGAGCGAGAGCGTACATTTACGGTTCCAGTTTGATTTGAATAGTGATGCCTCGTATAAAATAGTAGCTTACCTAGATTATTACGTGCATGGTACGTTGCTGAAGCTGACTGGACTCGATTTAGTCAATAAAAATATGGTGCTACTCTATAGCTGGCCATCTCTTCATGACAACATAACAGAACAGAGGAGCAGATTGGAGACGAGAAAAAATGAGGAGATAAGCCAATGGCATCTACACGGCTACCGAAATGAAAGGAATGAATGGATTGACTAATCTTAAGTAGCTGATACTCTACATTATTAAAGTGAATCTGAGACAAGGCAAAAGCATCCATCCAAGGTAAGTTGATCCAGCAGAGCCATAGTAGGCAGAGTAATTCAAAGCAAACCAAGTCAGAGACGAGCAAATGTATGAGACTTGATTAGAAGACAAGACAGCTATTTGCGGCATGCTTTTTGCAGATATATGTAGAAGTAAGGACGGAGGTGGATTGTATAAGTGCAAGTGTAAACCCACAATCAAGTAGTACTACTGAACGATAAGAAAATTGATGCGTGGCGGTCGTGGAGGCACGCAACGCTACGCTCTAACGCAACCTCTCTAATAAGTAGGAAGCTGACTGAGCGACTATCATATTATAGCATTCCAATTGATAATCTCAGTCCAGGCTGTACCTATCATTCGGAATTAAAGTCCCACAACTCCTATGTGTACATTGCAATGCTCATCTGTAATTTCGCACAGAAAGGAGTCCACAATCAAAGAAATGAATGATTTCGCTGTATCAGGTCGAGATTTCTGTAACAATGAGCTTTTATGTATCTCTGCACATATCTAGTGGATTTTTGCATGTAAATCGATCGACTTGTTCTCAGAATGATTGTTAGTTTGTTAGTGTGTAAGTAGTATTATGGACAAGTATGGATATTGAGAACATGGAGAACACGAAAGTTACTACTGCACTGATAGAGATTCGACTTCCAACCAAAAGAAGTCATCACAGATGCTGATACAACTAATAATATCTTAATGCTCACTTACATACAACAGAAACTAGCTATAGCTATGCAGACAAACAATAAGAACCATGTTAAGTTAAACTAAAAGTATGTTCAGACTGTGATTGCCTAAAAAGCAGCCTAAACTCGATTTGTTATCTTTATTATGTAGTGAAATGACTGAATTGTATATTGTGTACATATCGTTGCACTACTTACTTGAGTTTCCATTGTGCCCTGCTCAGACACTTTATTCATGATCTTGTATCCACATTATCCAGAGTTACTTACTACATAGTATTTTTTCGATTGTTTGTATTACTAAAGACAGTACGTCTCAGCTGCACAGAGCTAGGACGATCTGCTACTACGACAGACAAATTCTGCATTACTGTGTGCAAATTCCTACAATGGTTTTTGTTATATTATTGGTAAAGTGACTGTGGCATTTATGTTATTGTGTTTGTACAGAGTGAGTTGAGATTAGTTTAGTTAGGAAGTCAATCCTGATGTGATCTGAATAAATGGAAACGGAACATAACAATGGGAAGATAATGGAGGCAAACAATTTAGCTCGAGTTGTCGATCTGCCTTTATAAGGTTACTCGTGATTCACGAATCGAGAAGAAAGTTCCTTTTATTGGTCATAGAATTGCGAGTTTGATGGGTTCAGCTAATGCAATGCGATACAACAATATCCTCTGTAACTAACAAACATCCATACGTGAGCTAATTGTAAGCTAATCAAACAATAATATCTGTATTGTGTGCACTGCTAAACGCTGTTCGATATTTCAGTGTACAAAATACAAGTGAGCATTTCTATTGCTTTCTAATTATCCATCGTCTAATCACAGATGACAATGAGTGAACAGAGCAACTGAAAACTTGATCGTTTCTAAATCCTCAGCTTACTGCCATTCCAACACAACAATGATCTCAGCTGAATGAAAGGAGCTTCTTATTGTTAATGTCCGCGTTCACGTCGAACTCGACTCCACTCTAATCTATAATTACCAATGAGTTTCTAAATAGAGTATATACCATTTTGATTTATTCCATCTCGACAAACCAAACGTCTAATCTTCAATAACCCATACCTACTGTAATCTGAAAAAAGGTTGCAATACTACAATTCATTGGCCTCGTAAGTCTTTAAGTCTTTCATGAATTTAATTCCATTGAGAGCAATAAATTTTCTTTCATTCACCCAACAAGTCCTTTCCTTAATTGTATTTGGTGAATAGGAGCCAGGCCTGGCCTTCTTCTCTTCCTAGGCAGGACAGGCCACTAACTGAAATATTGTAAATAATATGCATAACGCTAAACAACTTTCAAAGGCCACCGAAAGCTTTAAATTCCACAAAAAGGCAGGGAACTCTTTGACAGGGATAAGCCAATAGACATATACCTCCTATATCGCTATACTTGAAATAGTTATTATCTCAGTGCATTCTTTTCACCTTCCCTCACAGGGAAGGAACTGACAGTATGAGTAGTAACCATTTATTGGGTATTAGTACACTTAAAACTTTCTATCGATACAATATTGCACATTAATACGAACGATGAGATATGAGAACGACTGGCAAGCTGTGTTTTCAGTTACTTGACTACAAAATGCTTTCGTCCACGTACAAAATGCCGAAACCAATCTGCTCGGACCTCGGAATTCGAATGGGGTGTACGTTGAGGGCTGGAATTAACTGAATTGGATTGTTTTTATATTTTGGTATAAATTGGAAATAATGATGTGTGGAAAATGGATCAAATGAATGTAAGTGGATGTGATATTGTGTAAGGTATGAATGGTGACTGATTGTAAGGAAGACATGTACAAATTAGAAAGTACATACAAAGTCAAAACATCAAATGAATACAGCAAAGCTATAGTCGATTCCCAAGTCAATTAGTCATCTCACAAATAAAACATTCTATAATTACTTCTTAATTACCATTTTATGTAAATAAATCACCTTATCTATATTCAATAATATGGCTACAATAAACTCAATAGCAAATATATAAAAACTAAACCTAAGTGAACATTAGTCTGTTCCGTAATATTTCTAAGCTATCGTACAATATACCCTTCAAATAGGATTAACAAAACACTACAGAAAGACGAGACGACAGTAATAAGACGTACAGAAAACACTTCTAAACAGTGTAAAAGACAAACTACCCTTACAGAAATGTCAGTAGGTCTACGCTTTATAGTTACGAGTTTCGATATGGGTTTTTTCTTGTTCTCTCCAGAATCAAACCGTATTAAAGGTTCACTATTTTTAATAGTTTGAAAACATGGATATGGACAGTTAACAATATAAATAAGCTAGTTCATAATTTATACTCATACATATTTATTTTAACCGTGTTCTACAACAGAGGGATAAGATTCTCACAGTGGAGAATGCCTTAGAAATATGTACATAGTAAATCGGCACTCTACATAGCTAACAACACAATTTCCCAATAATAATAGTTGATAGTTGGTTGGGCTGTAAAAAATTTTTCAATAGCCAAACTCTGCAGGGGTTCAGACAGACAAACTAAGGGTGTACCTAAATTTGATGCAGGTTGCAGGGCATGGATGGATTTTAAGATGAGGATATGACTGTTGGAATTCATGCGGAGGAAAGCAGTCACTTAAAAAATGTTGCAGCCGTCAGTCACATCACACGTCTTTCATGATTCTACACTCTAGTCATACATGTAGTATTTTCTAATCGCAGGATAATAATGCCTAGCTAGTTTGTGTAGCTACACATAGAATAATATTTACCTAGTACACAGTACTATATCCCATACTAAATATTGTGTGCACTTCTTCGGGTCTATACAGAACAAACTAGTAGATTACACTAACAATAACAGTATGTTAACTAATAAACCTAGGTTGTTGGAGGCTACACACACTCAACTATCCGAATCATGCTTAATCCACCAAGTAATAAGAATACATCGTTGTGTGTTGCGTAGCTCGTATTATTATGACTTAGAGATACATTAAGACTATATCTGTTAAACGAGTTAGGTATACTAAGTCAGATATGCACTGTGCATCTACCGTGTATTAACATTATGGTATGTAGGTATTTATGCAGATATAGTTCGTTTGTGCTAAGATATAATACCTGAACCTAAGCATGTTCGTGTCATATATTAATATCGTAGCAATAATACGAATAGGACTGGATACATGAAATGGGGAATAGCGAATGGGTTTATCTTACGTGTTCCACTCCAGTCCACGTACATTATACGGATAGTCACTTATAAATATGTGTCTATGAGTTTTGACGTTGAAGTAGACATTTAGAAATGCAGACCGACAGATCCCACGTTAAGAAGCAAGGGAACTTCTTAAGGAAAAAACATGTCAAAATTCAGAGTGGAAAAGATATTACGTAGTAGTAAATACATAGTTACTATGAATAGGTGGGTAAGTACTGTAAGTAGTAAGTAGTAAGCAACTAGTCAACTGCAGATATATTATGTTAACTCATTTATTCGCCTCTGTTCTGGGCTGCAGAGAAAGTGCAAGTCTTAACGAAGCAACAGGTTGTGATTTTTCAGAGCTAATTTAATATAGTTACAAATGTAACTTGCATTTGCTTTAATTGATCAGTCTGACGTCTGACCCATGCAAATAATATAATCGCATTCATTTAGAGCAATGCCACAAATATTATTAGGTTGCCACTACTTTATTTGGATGTTACACAAGTAAACTAGTCTACAATTACAATGATAGTGACTGCAATTAGAGTGATAATGGAATTATGTTCATGGGTATGTGCATGTAAAGCAGAGACTGACTTGGGAAGATACGTTGCAATTTTATGTTGATTAGCAGATTAAACGCATTTATATTATCAATAGAAACAGAGAACATGGTTGAAATTAGTTGAATTTTAATTGGAATTTTACGGAGAATTCCTTACAGATAGAAGCCCAAGCAGAGATATGCGTCAATTTTTACACACCATTACTTATAATGTGAAGATAAAAAGCGGAAATGAGATTCGAATGATACGCAATGTTCAAGGTAGCTACTAGCGTGTTGTTAACTTACGTTACATTACATTTTTCACACGAAGAAAATAGATTGTAGAACAAAGAGTTCCAAGCTTAAAAATGGAAACCAGCTATCTGATCATTCAAAGCATTATTAGGTAGGTTGTTTCTACTCATCCTATGTACACGCATGAAATATAACATTTATCTCATCGTCAGTAAATATTATCAATTAAGGTTTTACTTACTCCACCAGCTTTGTCTAATGTGATATAATTTTATTTTAGATTATATTTAACAATTAAATGATGAGTTCGGGGAGCATGGCGGAAGAGGCGAGATAAACAAGCAATAACAATTTCAACTACCAACATGTTTCTTGTACGCAATTTTGTAATTTATTTATTTATTTAAACCACTAAGGTTTTATCTAAGTCGTTACGGTGCTCAACGATTTTTTGCTTAAATTGAACAGAGAAACACGATTTTCACAATACTCTATCATGGTGTGTATGTACATAGCAGCTACAGGTGTCTGTAGTGTAAACTATAATTTATTGTAAACTTTGGTTCTCATAGAATCACTAAATATTATTTTTGATGTTTTAAATGAATAGGAAAGGTAAAATGTAATTGTTTCATGTAAATATTAGAATATCACTATCTGAAAACCTATAAGGTAGATGTTGCATTCCTTGTTGGATTACTCTCAGTAGAAAAGACATTCATGGATTGGATATTGATTGTAAGGAAACAATAAAATGACATGATAAATATTGGAGTAAGTGCATATGTTATGAGAATTTGCATAAATATGTTTAATATGTATGTCCCCTGATAAGTTAAGTAAAATGAGTGGTAAAAAATTGGAAACTGTCATAGAAGATTAGTGATTAGTAAAATGGTTACAAATTGTGTTTGATATGATAGTGCGTTAGATATGTGTGTTATAGAATGTAGCACATTTGAAGTTGGAGTATAAAGCAATCTGTAATTGTAGGTAATAGCTATAGGAAATGGAAGAGAGTTCCGTCGGATAAATAAATCGATTGGAAATCTAGTTTGGTTTGGTGAACCGAAAGACTACACAGACAAGAAGAAATTATGACGAAGAGAAAAGTTAGTAGAGTTCACAAATTGGCATCGGTGCCGATACGACTTTAATCCTGAAGGAATCCAGCGAAACAAGTTCTTGGCAATGTGTGCGCTCAGGATATACTCTGCCTGATACGTGAATCTCACTCTGACTATCTGTCTGTCTCACTCACCTCCCATCCCATCACACATGTGCACATACATTATATAAACCATGCATACTTCTGCATATCTAATCCTTATAGCCGCAAAATGAGAAGGCAGGTGAGTTTCGAGCAACGCGACGAAAGAGGAGAGCTTAGACACGGAGCGACTATCCGAGAAGGAGCCCAACAACACCAGACGAAGCCCATTCTCAGTTTTTAAAACTTTAGCTCACTCCAATCCAAATCAACGCAGGTGACGACCTGACTTGTTTTACTAGCCCAGGCTCAACTATACACAAACATTAGTATACCCACTATAGGCCCAGTAGGCTCTTCTCTAACTATATCCCCAATATTATGTAAGTAGCCAAATTGCAATATAATACTTTATATTTACTCTATACACTGCACTGCGCTTTCGTTTTGTTTACATTACAATGGACTGCATAAGCATAACCACGACTACACAAAAAATCTTATGATTAGATAGTCCAATATGTAATATGCAGAGAGAGGAGATCCTAGGCTCTCTTCCTTTCTTTGGCTTGGCTGGAACAAATTATTATTGTGCCTCTTCTGCTGTACAATAAGCAATATCCAATATTTATGCATATATATTACCGTAAGTTATCGTTACCTATACTGCATACCGTCTTTCATTACTTTATTCCACAGAATTGCAAGGATGCTGACTCCTCACCCAATCCTATACGTAATAAGTACACTGTTAGCAGAATGTGCATGCATTGGCAAACTCAGAAAATACCTCACTTTATTTCAGATTTTCAGTGCACTTCGAATACGTAGCCATATCGTTACCATAAATATACTACTTGTATTTGCATGAAGATAAGTAAATATACTAAATATGCACATGTGCAGGGTGCACATTTCCAATACTAAGAAGTATAACAATTACATCATCTTTGAGAAATCATCTGCAGGTAAAATGTAGAATACACTGCGTTATTGGTGTTGCATATAATGTTTTTATTTTGACTACCGTAGAGTTAAATCCGCCTCATTCTCATAGTCAGTCGTTGTTCTAAGTAAAGTTCAATCCACAAGCCTCGTCATCCTTTTCTATGTATTTCTGTTTTTTATCACCAGTTTCCTATTACTTCTGATATACCTAGGCTATGCTATTCTTTGCTTTTTCATTACCTCACCTAATAT